>CM060404.1:61639021-64080466 GCA_030545235.1 Helianthus tuberosus
TGGAAAAGGATGAGAGATCAGAAACCCTCAGGTTTGTTGCAACAGTTAGAAATGCCTGTTTGGAAATGGGAATTAATAACAATGGATTTTGTTATTAAATTACCCAAAACAAGAAAAGGTAATGATACAATCTGGGTGATTGTAGACAGGTTAACTAAGTCAGCTCATTTCCTACCAATGACAGAAACTTTCAATATGGAAAAATTAGCTAAATTATATGTAAATGAAATAGTTTCTTTACATGGAATTCCTCTATCAATTGTTTTTTACAGAGATAGTCATTTTACCTCTCATTTTTGGGCAAGTTTCCAAAGGGCAATGGGAACTAAGCTGAATCTAAGCACAGCTTATCATCCTCAAACGGACGGACAAAGTGAAAGGATAATTCAGACAATGGAGGACATGCTTAGAGCTTGTGTAATTGATTTCGAAGGTAATTGGAACGATCATTTACCATTGATAGAATTTTCTTATAATAATAGTTATCACACAAGTATCAATGCTGCACCATTCGAAAGACTTTATGGACGAAAGTTCCGAACGCCAGTCTGTTGGGCAGAAATTGGAGAAAAACAACTATCTGGACCTGAGATAGTACAAGAAACAACAGACAAGATCTTTCAAGTCAAGGAACGACTGAAAGCAGCATGTGATCGGCAAAAGAGTTATGCTGATAACAGCAAGCCATTGGAATTTCAAGTTGGAGATAAAGTATTAATGAAAGTCTCTACTTGGAAAGAAGTGGTAAGATTCACCAAAAGGGGAAAGCTAAGCCCCAGGTATGTTGGACCTTTTGAGATTATTAGAAGAATAGGACCTGTAGCCTATTAATTACAACTACCAGAGGAAATGGCAGGAATACATGATGTATTTCATGTATCTAATCTCAAGAAATGCTTAGCTGATGAATCACTTGTAGTACCTCTTAAGGATATAGAGGTAAATGAGCAGTTAAAGTTTGTAGAAAGGCCTATACAGATTGAAGACAGAAAGGTTAAAAATCTCAAGAACAAGAGATTAGTTCTGGTCAAAGTGAAATGAGACTCCAAAAGAGGACCAGAATATACTTGGGAGCTTGAATCAGAAATGCAAAGGAAATATCCCTACTTATTCCAGTAGACATCGAGGACGAGTTCTAAAACAAGGTGGGGAGGATATAACAAGCCTCCAAAATATTTTCGACACCCCTAATATATTTTAAATGTCCCAATATGTCCTAAAATACACCCCGTATACAAAAATAGGGCCCGAATACCTTTATTTTCATTAAAATTAATTAAAAACAAAAATAATGGGTCTCTGGCAGGCCGCGTAAGACCACGCCTTGGTCTACACGGGGCGCGACAGCCCAGCCACGAGACCTCACCCGGAGCCGACACGTGGCACAATCGTGTCCAAGCTATACCTGATGACCAGTCATAGCTTGGCCCTACCAGCCTACGTCGCGGGCCGCGAAGAGGTTCCCTTCGGCTTACGCGGGCCGCGAGAGAGTCCAAGATCACAACTATAAATAGGGCCGATCAGTTTCACTTTCAATTTGTTCGACAAAACTTTCTCTCTCGAAAATCCGTAGGGTATAAGCTATTCTCGGGTATAATATCCCCCTAAATAATGAAGTTCTGCCCTGTTGTAAGTATCATAACCCCGGTTACATATTAGATACGCTGCCTGATTGATCTAGGGTTCCGTAACGCCTGTCGTGGTTCTGCACGACGTAGTAGTTGGAATGCTGTCTCGGGGAGGGTATTACTAATGTAAATATTGGGTTATTATACTAACACCTGTGCATTTGTGTAATTTATAGATAATCGCCAGGACACCCTTAAAGAAAACCTAAGACAGCAATGTGAGTAATCTCCTTTTTGTGAACCTTTTTGCACACTATTTTTACAAAACCTTATTTATTTTAAATTATAATTAGCAGTGATTGAGTCTTTGTAAGTGTTCAATTACTGCCGGTATGTTGGGGTTTTGTATACAAAATGTGGAACACGTTACCATTGGACAAAGAGTTAGCCAATGAGTAATATGACCCACCAGTCAGGATTGACAGTACTGTATGAGTAGTTGTGTAGATGTAAACATTGTAATCGCTCTCAATACTGTGAAAATTGATAAAACTCTTTTTGATTAAACTGAGATTCACTCACCAGTATTTCCCACTGACAAAATGTTTTTAAACGCGTTTCAGGTAACAAAATGTGAGAGCCAACTAGAAGTCAGCTGGACAGCACTGAAGGCTTGGAAAAGTGGCTATAAAAGTTACCTAAATAAAAGAAGATGTTTTATTCAATAAATAGAGTTGATCTCTATAAATCAGTTTTTAATGAAAACTTGGGTTTTATCCCAATATGTTTACTTATATAAAATATGGTGGTTTACTCTGATAAAATATTTCCTAACTACGGTCCTGATGTAATTTCCGCTGCCAAAATGATAAACACCGATACCACCAATACTGAGTCTCGCGGCCGCCCGTTCCTGGGACAGATAGGGGGTGGGGGTTGCGACAAAAACAGTCCTTTATGGAATGGTTTTTCTTTTCACAGAAATCACAAAACAAAGTTTTAACTTTTTCTCTCTTCTTCCTCTTTTCAACCTCCTTTGCAACAGAGTTTTGAATCACTGTTGGGATGTCTTTAAGAGGGATTACTTTGGCCTTAGGTGCTTTTACACCTTCAACTGTGGAAAAATCCATGGGTTTGAAATTCTCAAGGATGTTACACTCATCTGACCAAGTGGGTTTGAATTGGTATTTTTCAATCTCCTCAAAGGTTGAGGACCCCTCTGGTCTTTCAAGAGTGATTTTGTTACCATTTTTATTAGTTATTTTTATTTCTTGACCATCCTTGTTTGTTGGTATTATCTCAACAATGTTTTGAACAGACTCGTTTACAACAGTGTTTTCAACTTGGTCATTTTTCCTGAAACATATGCCAAATTTTACATTGCTTTTGATCTGTTTCTCTAGCATAACTTCATAACCCTTGCAGGATTCCACCCATTTTTCACATGTGATTTGGGTGGATTCCAACTCCTTTTTACATGTTTGATATTTTTCTATCATGGCCTGGAGTTGGTCCTTGGTTATGCTATGCTCATGCTTGAGGCTGCAAATTTCACTTTCTTTTTCAAACAATTTGTTTTTCAGTTCTTTAACAAATTTTCCAAATTGTATTTCATCTTTTAAAATCTTGTCTCTAAGGTTTTCATTCACCTCTTTAACATTAGCAAATGCTATGATGCATTTGTCTGAACATAGGTTTTTCAAGACCTGAGGTGATATCTTAGCTGCAACCATCATGGCACAATCACAAACATTTTAACAAGCACTGTTGTTCTCCTTCTCCTTCTCTTCTTCCTTACACCATGGGTCAGCAAGAGGCTCTAACAGTGGTTTGACTTCCTTCTCCATCAGATTTTCACCAACAACAGCAGTAACCACTGTTTCAACAATCTCATCTACTGTTTCAGCACTGGATTCTCCTTGTCCAGTTTCCAGCCCTTCAGGAATTGACTCTAATGCTACAAAACAGATTTCATCAACAGGAGCATCACTTTTAGTAAATAGAGCAAAGTTTTCATCAGTTAATTCATCAGGCATGCTACTCCAATCAACAAAGCCTTGGGTAAAGAAGCTGTTATGTAGGTTGTTGCACTTGGACTTGAGAAACTGGGGCCTGGACATACTGTATTTGAGGAACAGTGGTTTGAACATATTACATTGGAACAGGTGTTACAGGGTTTGCATAATGATCAGTGTTTACATGAGTAGCACGGGTATTTTGGTAATAGTGCACAGTGCTTTGTGTGTTTTGAGGTCTAGGGCTAGGATGTGTTATGATTGGTCCAGTGTTTTGGTTGATTCTACATTCTCTAGCAAAGTGGCCTAGATTATTACACTTGTAGCACTTTAACTTTGATTTATCCAACCCAACTTTCAAGTTCCCATGTAACCTTGGAAATTTTCTCCCTGTTCTTTTATAAAATTTGCTGGTTCTTACACTCAGCAGTGCCAATTGATGCAATATGTCCATTTCCTCAAGATCAGTGGGATCAAAATGCAGGAGATCATTTAGTTCAAAGGATAGGTTGTCAGAATTATGGTTTTCACTACTAGTTGTGAAAGCATAGTTAGTTGAGTAAGAATCAGAGTTGTTAAAAGCTCCACCAGCAATTATGTCAATGTAATGATCATAACTCTGATCCTTACTACTACTAGATTCCTCTTGACCAAGAAGTGATGTGCTACCAAATGTGTAGTCATTAGCAACCCTCCCTGACTCTTGTAACTTCTTTTTCTGGTTCAACTTTCTCTCATAGGTGAGGAGTTGACCATGAAGTTGAGTCAGTGTTAACTCTTTGAATCCAACTGAATTTCTGGTTACAAAAGCAATTGTGTCCCATTTTTCAGGAAGTGACCTTAGAAACCTACTATTTAGAGTTGATTTTGCAAATTCAACATTAACAAGTTTTAGTTCACTAATGAGACAACTAAAACGTTCAAACTGCTGTGTCAGTGATTCTCCTTTCACATGACAAAATGTTCCATATTGTTGATTCAAAATCTCCCTGTTATTTTCTATCACCTCTTCTGTACCACCGAACTGTTCTTTTAAAGCATCCCACAGCTCTTTGGCATTGTTACAATGTAACAGTCCAACATAAATGTCATTTGGAAGAGCTGATGCTACTATGTTGAAAGCCTTTGCATCTAGTTCAATTTTTTGAAAATCTTGTTCTGAGTAGTTTTCAGGGCTTTTAGGCACAAAGCCTTTGGGATCTTAAGTACTAGGCACCTGTGGAACATGTGGTCTATAGATGAGTGACTTGCAACAGCCGGTATTTTGTTGTGCAAGGACATGACCCATCCGACACTGCCAGATGTTGTACTCGGATCTGACAAGCATCGGTGGTTTGAAAAAACTCCCTGTGTTGTGAGGGTCGTGTGATTGTGATGCCATCTTGGTTGATTTTTACAAAAGTTTTCAGAATAATCAACTTTGTATGTGATTACCTTTTTACTCTGTTTTTATCAACTGATACAAACAATTTTGAGTATCGATAAATCTGAGCGGAACTTTTACGTCAAATTGATTGTTAGATCGAATTTTGACTGTCCAAGCTCTGATACCAATTGTTAGGATCTGAGTCTATTTAGATTGTGTTTGTTTGAATTAATTGATGTAAAATGGTAGAACAAAGATGCAGTAATTGCAACGGAAATAATAATCAAACTTTACAAACACAATCAAGGAAGAAAAGCTTTAAGAAAACATGTTTTCCATTGAGTCGAATGATTGTATCAAATTACAATAATCAAAACAATTGCATGCATGCACTAGACTCCCCCTCAGCCTGAGCTCAATGATTGTTCGTACAAAATGACTTGTAAGGAAAGAGCTAATGGAACAATACAGAGTACTGTTCTATTTATAGTACATATGAAACCACTGAGCATCTTTGGCTGACGTCACCATGAAAGTGACATCTAACCTCCTAACAAACTCTAAACACTGTTCTATACAAACACTGATTACAATAAACACTAATTACATAAAACACTGATGTAGTATCCACTGTTGTATCATAAGCACTGATGTTGAGAATCAGTGCTTTGGTCTTCATCAGTACTTAGGAGGCATCAGTAGTTAGGCTTCAGTCTTTATATCATATCAGGTCTTTGGCTAAACAGTTGTTGTGCTGATCAGTGCTTGGAGTCTGCCAGATGCTAGTAAACCACTGTCAAGGGGAAAGTCTTGTACAAGCTCTGCTTATAGTGATCAACTATTCTGAACCAATTTTGGCTTTCCTTATCATCTGTTCTTTCTAGGGTTGAATACATGGACTAACACAATGTTTTTTTACCGTTTAGTATTACATTATATTTATCAACACAACCCTTGTATGCTATGAATTTGAACTTTAAAAAATTACAATGTTTCTTTTTCCATTTTGAATTACATTATATTTTTATTGTATGTTGTCTAATGAGTAACAATTATATATTATTGTTACATGTTCCCCGACCTGACCCGAATGACGGCCGACCAAAAAATTTTAATGTTTTGTTGTGAAAATCTTGAACACCGAAAAAAGTGGACCCCATTGGAAAAAAAATCTTGGGTCCGTATCATCGAACACTACGATATGAGATTTTAGGTTTTCGCTTTTGATTTTGGTTTTGGTTTTTAGCTTGCTGATTTTATAATTTTTGTTTTCATCATTGTGTCTTTTTATTTAAAATTATTGTTTTTTCTATATTTGAGTCATTAATTGTGTTCTTTTTGCAATTCTTAATTTTGGGCTTAGGAGAAAAATGTAATTTTTCAGGACTAATGAGCCAGTGTTAGGCAGCCTCTTGACACGAAAAAAAATTAAATCATGTAAACAAATAAAAATAAAAAACCTTTATAGTTTTGCTAAAAAAACTAAAACGACGGGGAAACGTAATTTATAACTGAGAGCGAAATCATAATTCTAATTTAGGGATAAAATCGTAAATTAAATGGACCAATGGGAGAGTGCCAGGAAGCAGTCGGCATGACTGTAATTTTACACTGGGGGCAAAATTGTAATTTCACCAGGAAAACAAACAAAAAGGGTGGACAAAATGTAAATTTAAGTTAAGGGCAAAATCGTAACCTGGCTGTGGGAAAAAAACTAATGGCAAAACTATAAATTTATACGGGGCAAAATCGTAATTGAACTTAGGGCGAAATTGGAATTTTTAGCTGGGAGCAAAAGCGTAAATTTATTTTTAAGTGGGGGTAAAAACATAATTTTGAATTGATGGCAAAATCGTATTTTTAAGGGAAAAAATAATGGCAAAACTGTAAATTGAAACGGGGCAAAATCGTAATTTGGAACCGGGGGAAAAATTGATATATTTAGCTGAGAGCAAAAACGTAAGTTTATTTTTAACTGGGGCAAATACGTAATTATGAGCTGATGGCAAAAACTAATTTTAAAGTGGAATAAAATCGTAAATTTATTGAGCGAACAGGGGAGTGCCAGGAAGATGCCTGGCGCTATTCCCCTGCCGCCCCTTTCCTCCAATCAACGAGAATGTCTATTCTTGCCGACATTGTCTTTTGTTGCAGTTAGAATAGAATATAGAAAATTGTGTAGTCAAACTTTATCAAATAAAACTTTCTGATTTGTTTGTTACCTTCAAAATATAATAAACAATATAATAGAATTGATTATATTATAATCAATATAAAAGAGTATGACGTAAATTGAAAACTCACCCAGCTGTTACCCTAGCGGTTTTACCCGTGTGGGGACAGTATGGTTTCCGGGCGAAGGTCAGTGTCCGTTCGCGGCCGGGGCCCGATAGAACATCGCGTCCGCAATAGTCTGACGGGGGATTGTCTTTGACAAGAACCCGGTGACCGATAAGGTCTTGTACATAGAAAGTCACCCTTCAAAAAAAATATATATAATAGGTACACAAACGTGGATACTCTATACAATAGCCACCTGCTACACAAACACAAACGTGGACACTCCATACAAAAGCCACCCACGGAGTTGCATCTCTCTCTTACAATAGCTACATTTTTTTCGTTATAAAAAAACCTTGCACCGCTTTGTAAATCTAATATAAGAATTAAATTATAAAGGATGTAAAATAAATATAAAAAAAAGCTAGCATAAAACTAAATAGCCAATAATCTTTAGAGTAAGTGGTGGGAGACTTGTATTTATCTTTGTAAATGCAGGTTTGACTCCCACTTGGTGTAAATTGAGGTATTGGTGGACAATAATAGGAGATCCAAAAAAACATGGGTTTGATCCTTAAGGTAAACGGGTTTACCGGTAATTCCATTGGCGTGTCTATGGGCGGGAGGGTTACCTTGTTTTCGCCGGAATTCGTGGTGGACTTAGGTTACTCTCGAAGTACTCCGTTTGGTCCAGTGGGTGTCTCGAGAGTGCTCGGGATTGATTATGTTAGTCGTTTACAAAAGGATAAAACTAAATAAAATAAATAAGCATAAATATTACATTCTTAAATGGATTAAGAAGTAACTAAAGAGACCAAACTAATAATATGTCGTTATTTTTTTTAATGGTAAATTTGGATCGGTGATGGATAACTAGAGTATTAGCGGGTCACAAATGGAACCACCATATCATATCAATCTTCACTAGAAAAAAAAAATGTCTTATATATAAATTTAGGAAGAAACCCAATAAATCTGAGAAAAAAACCCTATTGTGTGAATTAAAACCAGAACCTAATTGGTATCTAAAACTTATCTCACCCGAAGATGTCAGTAGACTATAATGCAATGAGTATCATGTCGTTAAATACACTACTTAAAAAACCCAACCACAAACACAACCTTTATATGCTACGTTTAAAAGATTGCAATGTTTCTTTTACCGTTTCGAATTACATTATATTTATCAACACAACCCGTATATGCTATGAATTTGAACTTTAAAAAATTGCAATGTTTCTTTTTTCGTTTTGAATTACATTATATTTTTATTGTATGTTGTCTAATGAGTAATGATTATATATTTTTGCTACATGTTTCCCGACCCGACTCGAAAATTTTAATGTTTTGTTGTGAAAATTTTGAACACCGCAAAAGTGGACCACATTGGAAAAAAAATCTTGGGTGTATCATCGAACACTACGATATGAGATTGTAGGTTTTCGCTTTGTTTTTGGTGTTTTAGCTTGAAGATTTTATAATTTTTGTTTTCATCATTGTGTCTTTTTATTTAACGTTGTTTTTTTCTATATTTGCGTCATTAATTGTGTTCTTTTTGCAATTCTTAATTTGTGTTTTTTCTCCTTAACATTGTGTTATATTTTTTGGAATTATATTATATTATATTTTGCTTGACATTATATTATATTATATTTAATATGTCTTTGTACCTTTATTATTTTTAGAAGATTTTATAAGATAATTTTTCAATGAAGTTTAGAAGTAACTAAAGAGAACTAATATTGTAGTTGTTGATGTAGGTTAAATGTTTAGTCAAACTTTATCAAATAAAACTGTGTTCTGATTTGTTTGTTACCTTCAAAATATAATAGACAATATAATAGAATTGATTATATTATATTATATTATAATCAATATAAAAGAGTAAGATGTAGGGGTGTTCATCGAATCGAATATCGAATTTTCAAATTATTCGAATAATTTTTATTTTCCATTGAATTCGTATTCGATTCGAATTCGAATAAAACTTACCGAATTCGATACGAATTCGTATTCGAATAAAAAATCCAATTCGTATTCGATTAAAAATTCGAATCGAATCCGAATAAATGCAATTTAATTTAAGATTCTTTAAAAACGTGTAAAAAACTATCAAAATGAAACATAAATTTTAAAGCAACCATAAAGCACGATATCACATTAAAATGTTCCAAATAAAGTACCATAAGTCTAAAATTCAAAACGAGAAGTCGGGAATAATCATTACACATTACAAGTTAATATTTTTAGGGTTATAAATCTATTGATAGATTTGTTACTTAGGTTTTAGTTATAGGACTAATGGGTTTGGTAATGGGTACTTTTAAGACTTGGAAAAAAATTGAAAATAATTTATAGTATAGCTTAATAAAAGTTATACATGCATTATATATATATAAATAATAAATTAAAATGTATAATTTTTATTCGAATTTCGAATCGAATTTGAAATTATAAATTCGTATTCGATTTACATGTATTCGAATTCGATTCTTTTAATCGAAACAAATTCTTGATAATCGAATCGAATTTAAACGAATTTCGAATTTTTCGAATTCGAAACGAATTCTAAATACCCCTAGTAAGATGTAAATTGAAAACAGAGTATATAACAGCTACAAAAACACAAACGTGCATACTCTATACAATAACCATCCACGGAGTTTGCATCTCTCTCTCTCTTACAATATCCACATATTTTCGTTATTAAAAAAAAAAGATTTTTACATATTTCCCCCTCCTAAGCTTCTTTATTACGTATTTCCCCAAAACAAAAAAACAATTACACATTTCCCCTTTTTTCGAGAAGTTACCCAACTACCCTTCCCTTTTTTTTTTTTTTTGAGAAATTACATATTTCCCATAATGCGTTTCCTCTTCCCACCTACATCAGACGGCGACCAGCGTGGATGTTAATGGAGTTTATCGAATTAGAAATCCTAAAGCTAAATATGTTTAATTTCCATTCAAATATTTATTGGAGCATATCTCATTATTTTATTATTTCTCCTTTTACCGGTGATGTCTGCACTCTGTACATGATGAACTTTTTCATTTCATTATATTTTTTAATTAATTAAAAAACAATGGTTTTTTTTGTTGTAGAAGTAATTATTATTTCTTTTAACAGCTTTGATTGATTGAGAAAAAGATGATTAACTTTGAATTTGATCCGATACTTTCAAACCATAGCGATGTTAACACAACCAGTAAGGAGTATATTTGTCAATTTAATTAATTGTATTTCATTCTTTCATCTTTTATCGTCTACCAAACATTACAAAGTAATGATTTATTCCATTCTCATATAGGTAACCAAACACGACAACGGAATGGTAATGATTTATTCCTTTCCGTCGTCTATTTCATTCATCCGTCCATTACATTACCTCATACAAAACAAAGCCTACGTTTTTTTGAACGGAATCGATTATGAACATATAAGGATCGCATTTTAACAATAGTAACAAGTAGAAGAATTAGGGTGATACTATATGAATTGGGTAAATATCTAACTAATTGATGATATTAGAATGGAGAAATATGTAAATATTCATTTAATAGTTTATTAAGGGTAAAATAGTCATAAATAAGAGTCATTTTAATGAAAAGGGGAAATATGTAATATATATGGGTTAGGGAGGGGAAATATGTGATTGTTTTTTTGGTTTGGGGAAATACGTAATAAGTCAGCTTAGGAGGGAGAAATATGTAAAAAACCCTTAAAAAAATTTTCACCGCTTTGTAAATCTAATATAAGAATTAAATTATAAAGTATGTAAAATAAATATAAAAAAACTAGTATAAAATTAAATAGCCAATGATCTCTAGAGTAAGTGGTGGGAGACTTGCATTTCGTTTTGGAGATGCATGTACGACTCCCACTTGATGTATATTGAGGCATTGGTAGACACTGATAGGAGACCCAAAAAAACCTGGGTTTGATCCTTAAGGTAAATAGGTTTACCTGTAACTCCATTGGCGTGCCTACGGGCAGGAGGGTTACCTTGTTTTTCCCGGAATTCGTGGCGGACTTAGGTTACTCACGAAGTACTCTGTTTGATCCAGTGGATGCCTTGAGAGTGCTCAGGATTGATTATGTTAGTCGTTTACAAAAGGATGAAAGTAGATATAAATAAATGAGCATAAATATTACATTCTTAAATGGATTAAGAAGTAATTAAAGAGACCAAACTAATAATTTAAAAAAAAAGTTGCACCGCTTTGTAAATCTAATATAAGAATTAAATTATAAAGGATGTAAAATAAATATAAAAAAACTAGTATAAAATTAAATAGCCAATGATCTCTAGAGTAAGTGGTGGGAGACTTGCATATCGTTTTGGAGATGCATGTACGACTCCCACTTGATGTATATTGAGGCATTGGTAGACACTGATGGGAGACCCAAAAAAAACTGGGTTTGATCCTTAAGGTAAACGGGTTTACCTGTAACTCCATTGGCGTGCCTACGGGCAGGATGGTTACCTTGTTTTCCCCGAAATTCGTGGTGGACTTAGGTTTCTCACGAAGTACTCTGTTTTTTCCAGTGGATGCCTTGAGAGTGCTCATGATTGATTATGTTAGTCGTTTACAAAAGGATGAAAGTAGATATAAATAAATGAGCGTAAATATTACATTCTTAAATGGATTAAGAAGTAATTAAAGAGACCAAACTAATAATGGTGTCGTTATTTTTTTAATGGTAAATTTGGATCATTGACGGATGACTAGAGTATTGTCACTAGCGGAACCACCTTATGATATTCATCTCCACTAGAAAATAATGCCTTACACATAAATTCAGGAAGAAACCCAATAAAATAAATCTGAGAAAAAACCTAATTGTGTGAATTAAGCCGAGGGCCTAATTGGTCTTTAAGGCTTATCTCATCCGAAGATGTCACTAGTCTATAATGCAATGGGCAAGATGTCGTTATTGATTGATGGCTATATTTATAGTCAAAATGGATTATGAAGCAATTAAAGAGACCAGACTGATGATGTGGTTGTTGATGATGACTAAACATAATGAATATATAGTAGGAAGTAAATGGAAATAGAGTAGAATGTAGATAGAAAAAAACTATTTATATTTGTTATTGTCATAAGAGGTTTTTTTAAAGTAAAGATTTTATAACCCAAAAATATCTTGGTATTTAAATGACAAGATTTATAAACATAGAAGAAAATGATTAAGGAGTTAATTAATGAGACCAAACAAATGGTGTGGTCGTTTATGACGGCTAAATATGCAGTCAAACCTTTATACCTGAGTTGTGTTTGGTTTGTTACCGTCAACATATGATCATTATAACAACAGAGCAGGCCCCAATATATTAACATTTGTTTGACCAACCTATCCACTTTTACAAAATACACTACTTAAAAAAAACACGTGTGTGCATGCACACTCTATATAATAGCCACCCTCAAGTTATAACGATCACTCACTGTAAACAATCACAGAATCATGGAGTTACATCTCTCTCTTACAATAGCCACATTCTCCGTTATTCTACTAATTTTCCTATTCCAAATCTTGTTCCAAAAGAGGGCAAAGATAAGCCAGAACCAAAACAACCCACCACAAGCGAAGGGTGCATGGCCTATAATAGGACATCTACACCTTCTAGGTGGATCTGCGCTACCTCACAGAATTTTCAGTGACTTGGCGGATACATATGGGCCGGTCTTTACCATCAAATTAGGTGTTCGCCAAGCTTTAGTTGTGAGCGATGCGGAGATGGCTAAAGAGTGTTTCACCACCAACGATAAGGCCTTTGCCAGCCGACCCACGTCGTTGCTTTCGGTTATCATGGGCTACGACTACGCCATGTTCGCGTTAAGTCCATACGGAGAGTACTGGCGACAAGTGCGCAAGCTGGCTACAGTTGAGCTTCTCTCTCAGCGACGTGTTGAGATGCTAAAGCACGTTCGAGTCTCCGAAGTTAGAACATTCATGAAAGACACCTACGAGGCTTGCTTGAGAAACAAAGAGGTAGAAGATTCTGATACGGTGAAGGTGGAGATGAGAGAGTTCTTTGCCAATCTGGTGTTTAACATTATAACAAGAACAATTGCAGGAAAGCGATTCTCGCCCGGTGATGAAGAAGCTGTTGAAATTCACGCGGTGGTTAAAAAATTCTTCGAGTTTTTGGGCACTTTCGTGGTGTCTGATTTCATTCCCTCTTTGAAGTTTATGGACTTAGGAGGACATGTGAAAAGAATGAAGTTAGTCGCGAAAGAGATGGATGACATAATTGAACGATGGCTAAATGAGCACAAGCAAAGGAGAGAGTCAAATGAGGTGAAACAGGACTTCATGGATATATTGATTTCCATAGTTGAAGCTGCTTCTAAAGATGAGTTTCCTGGCTATGACCGTGACACAGTCATCAGATCAACGAGTCTCGTAAGCTAAATATCCTACCATTAATCCCATGTATGCTTCGATTTTGTAAATTTTATGCATATGTCTTTTGAACATGTTGCAGGTAATCATCACCGCAGGGTTTGATTCAACGGCTGTAACTTTAACATGGGCTATAGTTTTGCTGCTCAACAACCCAGAAACACTAAAACGTGCTCAAGAGGAACTCGATCTCCATGTTGGAAGAAAGAGACTGGTGGACGAATCAGACATCAAAAATTTAGTCTACCTACAAGCTATTATCAAAGAGACTTTACGTTTATACCCACCTGCACCAATCTCACTCCTTCATCAGTCAACAGAAGACTGTGTTGTTGGTGGCTACACGGTCCCAAAGGACACTCTCTTAGTAGCAAATCTATGGAAATTACATCGTGATCCTAATGTTTGGTCAGATCCGTACAAGTTTCGACCCGAGAGGTTCCTGACAGACAAAAAGGATATTGACCTCAAGGGTCAACATTATGAATTGCTTCCCTTTGGTAGTGGTCGAAGAATGTGCCCGGGTGTTTCTTTTGCACTCCAGTCTTTGCATTTAACATTAGCTAGTTTGATTCAAGGGTTTGAGCTAGCCAAATCATCCGATGGGCCGGTTGATACGAGTGAGATCTTCCGACTGACCAACAATAAAGCATCTCCACTTGATGTCCTGCTTAGACCTCGTTTATCCAGTGATGTGTATCATGTTGATGCATAGAATTAGGTTACCTCTAAAAGTCCTACCATTTCAATAAGTTTAGTTATACAAGGTGATACACTCTTAAACCCAAATAAGTGAGCTCTTCGTATTGTTGGTTTTTTTGTCAAGGGGAAAAGTGTATGCTGCTTAATTTGTTGGTTTTGTTCCTATTGTATGTGTTGCAAGTAAAACAATAATACTTACGTGATGTTTTGATAGATGCATTTCTCCAAATCCAATGTATTTGAAAAATTTAAGCATTTTCAAATTATTTTGAACGAGTTATAGTATGATATATTTTTTTTGAAAGGTGAACTTCATAATGGTGACCATTGTCACACCCGCAAATCGCGGGCCCTCGCCAAGATTAAGGTCATATATTTGTTTATATACTGTTTTCTCAAACTTTTATAAATATAAAAAAGAGTAAAATGCACGGATAGTCCCTGTGGTTTTGCAAAGTTTCAGCTATAGTACTCAGATTTTGGAAATTACACTCATAGTCCCTGTGGTTTGACAGTTTGTTACGTTGATAGTCCCTGGAGTGGATGTGGGCTAGTTTTCTGAGTTAAGTTGGTGTGAAATGACTATAATACCCTTAATATAAAATAAAATAAACAAATCAAGTATTAAATATATATATATACACTATTACTGAACCATATATCTCTCTTCCTACTCTCTCTCTCTCTCTCTCACTAAAAACCACCACCACTGTCACCTACACTGCCGCCATCACCACTCCCCACCACCACCACCACCACCGCCATCCCCTTCCACCAGAAACTAATCAGAAACTAACTTATCCAACGGTTGTTTGGCAAATTCGTTACTAAACAATATAGCTTTAAACTCCTCTTGACAACATAGGAAAACATCTAGCAACTTTGATATCCAACTAACAGATAACAGTTCATGTGAATCAACCGCAGATAGATCATGAAATCTTTGAGTTACCTGCCGTTGAAAAGCGTCCACTTCGGTTGATTGATTAGGGGTTTCTGGGTCGATTGAGTGGACAACTGGATCACGCTTCATGCTCAGAATTGAACGAAATTAGTGAAGTTTGGAGATGATGAGCCTTGATAATCTGTTCGCATTTTGTTGTCACATTAACTGAAGAAAGATTGAAGCTTTTTGCAGTGGGAAGTTGATGGGAGTGACACAAGTGAGGTCGGAATTGTAGAAAGTTAAGGTCTTTTTCAAGATTGTGAAGTGGGTTTGATGAAATTTGAGGCTTTTTCACGATTGTGAAATGGATTTCATGAAATTTATGATTTTTTTCAAGATTTTGAAGTGGGTTTGATGAAATTTGGGATTTTTTTCAAGATTGTGAGAGATGGGTTTGATGAAATTTTGGTTTTTTTTTTTCAAGATTATGAGATGGGCATGTTGGAATTTGAGGGTTTTTTTTCAAGGTTGTGAAATGGGAGATGAAATTTAGTTTTTTTTCAAGAATGTGAAATGGGTTTTAAGAAATTTTAGATTTTTTTTTTCAAGATTATGAGATGGGTTTAATGAAATTTGATGTTTTTTTTCAAGATTGTGAAATGGGTTTGACGAAATATAGGGGATTTTTTTAAGAGTGTGAAACGGGTTTGATGGAATGAGGGGAAGAAGGTGTTTATTTGGGAGAAGGTGTTTATTTAGGAGGCGGAGGTGTGGTGGTGGAAGGGGATGGCGGTGGTGGTGGTGGGGAGTGGTGATGGCGGCAGTGTAGGTGACAGTGGTGGTGGTTTTTAGTGAGAGAGAGAGAGAGAGTAGAAAGAGAGATATATGGTTCAGTAATAGTGTGTATATATATATTTAATACTTGATTTGTTTATTTTATTTTATATTAAGGGTATTATAGTCATTTCACACCAACTTAACTCAGAAAACTAACCCACATCGACTCCAGGGACTATCAACGTAACAAATTGTCAAACCACAGGGACTATGAGTGTAATTTCCAAAATCTGGGGACTATAGCTGAAACTTTGCAAAACCACATGGACTATCCGTGCATTTTACTCTATAAAAAATATAAATTTATTCCTAGCTCGTTTTCGAAAGTATGTACCCGTCGTTATAACCAAGTCGGGCTTAAAATGACGACAAGTTGTATGTAACATCGAGGTCTAAGAGCATCCACAAGAAGCCGTTTTAGGCTAGGTTTTTCTTGTTTTTCCACTCAGTTGTTTTCACTTATCAATTGGCTCTCGGTTTTGCGTGTGCAGTTTTGGCCAAGAACACCCAAACTTGGATAGTGGTGGGGACCATGGTTCAAACAAGGAATCATTATCTCCTTGCCAATGAGTTTGTCATATACTCGGATCACCAGGTGAAGAAATACATTAACAGGAATCATAAGTTGAATGCTCGTCACACTAAATGGGTAAAGTTTCTTCAAGGGTTCTCATTCATCGTCATTCACCATAAAGCCAGTGAACAAAAGCAAGTGGTTGAGGCCTTAAGCTGATGACATTTGTTACTTCCAACTTTCCACGTAAAAGTAACAGCTTTTTAAACCATGTTTCAGCGTTATAATGATGGCCCATTTTACCTTAATACTATAGATATTAGACTTGGCAAACGGGTCGGGTCGGGTGGGGTCGGGTCATGGGTCAAAACGGGTTCGGTCAGAATGTGTTCGGGTCAAAACAGGCCAATTAAAAAATGGGTTGTTTTGGTTCGGATCAGAACGGGTTCGGGTTGAAACGGATCTGGGTCAGAACAGGTTTCCGGTCAGGTCGGGTCGGTTTTGTTAAAAAAATGAGAGAGAGAGATTGTACTGGTTGTATCAATAAAAAAAAGAGTAAATTACAAGTTTTGTCCTTTATGTATGTCCGAAATTGTAGGCGCTGCCCTTTGTCTTTAAAATTGATGAGTTTTGTCCTTAATGTTTGCAAATCTGGCACGTTATGTCCTTTAGGCCAAACCTAGTTAGATTTTTTGGTTACAACTGATCATGTGCAAGGCACATGAGGGCATTTTTGTAATTTCGTTTTTTTAGGGAAATTTATGTATTAACTTAAAATAAATACCCATCATCTTCAAAAGTTGCAGACCACCACCTACCGCCACCACCTCCCACCCTCACCTGCCGCCGACCCTCCCCACTTGTCATCTTCAACCTTCATACTCATCTGCAGATTTCGAAACTTTCCTGCAACTTATACTTTTTACACAAACTCATTCGAAGACAACAGTCGCCATCAAACAGATCTTCGACTTCGTTTCCCTGTTATCAAACTGAAACAAGCAATTCAGATTTTTGAATCAAATGCAACCTACAATTACTCAATTCAGATTTTTCGATGAACACTTAAATCAATCAAACATCATCTTCTTTTCGATGAACAACAACAAACACAATTACTCAAATGCAACCTACAAGCAATTCAGATTTTTGAATTACTCAAACTCAAACATCATCCCTGTTATCAAACTGAAACATCATCCCTGTTATCAAACTGAAACAACAAACACAATTACTCAAACATCATCCCTGTTATCAAACTAAAACATCATCCCTTCTTTTCGATGAACAACAACAAACACAATTACTCAATTCAGATTTTTGAATCAAACGCAACCTACAAATGATATTCTACTTGCAATCACCACTACCGTTCAGATTTCATCAGTCTCCACTGTTTGCAACCTCCACCACACCCGATTATCCACCTGCAACGCACTCCACCACTCCCGATTATCCACCTGCGAAAAACCCCCAACCCTAACCGCCACCATCGTTCCGATCTACGAAGCTAGGGTTTCTTATGGCGGCGAAATTATGGAGGCTGACGGTGCTATACGAGTGGTGCAAGAGCGCTGGTGTTGCGGTGTTCTGATGATGGTGCAAGAGTGTCGGAGAAGAAGCATATTGTGGTGGTGTGCTCTGATGACGGTGGTGCAGGAGTGTTGGCGGTGGTGGTGACCTGAATGGTTGTTTCCTAGAGAGAGAGAATGGGCTTGAATAGGGTGTGGTGGTTATGGGTGAGGGTGGACGGCTGTGAGGGCAGTGGGGGTGGTGGTCGCTGTGAGGGAGGTGGCGGCTATGGGGTTCTTGGCTGAAATCCAGAAAAAGAGAGAGGAATGAGAAAGGGGCAGAGGGAGAAAGAGGTCATGATATAAATATTGGTTTTCTAAATTTATTTTTCTTTTTTTATTAAAATAATTTTGATTATATAGGTAAAAAGACCAACTTGCCCTTGGGTAACCAGATTTAAAAAAAAAAAATCTAACTGGGTTTGGCCAAAAGGACATAACGTGCAAGATTTGCAAACATTAAGGACAAAACTCATCAATTTTAAAGACAAAGGACAGCGCCTGCAATTTGGGACATACATAAAGGACAAAACTTGTAATTTACTCTGAAAAAATAAAAGAGAAGCAAATTAGATGGTTATCACTCACCCACGTATATATCATATCTTCATTACCCACATTGTTTTTTCATTACCATTCTTCAACCCTCTCTCTACTCTCACACACAGGAATTACGTACAGAAATTGTGAACATGGAAATTTTAATAATATCCATATTCTAACTGAATAAATTTAAGAGTGAATTTTTGTTTTCGTCCTTGAGGTTTGTTCATTTTAACTAGTCTAGTCCAAATATCTAGTTTATAACAAAACATCCCTAAGGTTTGCATTTCTTAACGCTTTTCATCCAAATGGCTAACTTGGTTTGCTTTTTCATTTAATTCTTGGCTAATTGACGAAAATACCCCCATGGGCTCAAATGGAGGTTAATTCTTATATGAGTTAAATGCTTGGTTGGTCCCTGTGGTTTCCAAAAATTGCAGACTTGGTCCTAATGGTTTACTAATTACACACTTGGTCCTAGTGGTTTTCAAAAATGCACTCGGTTGGTCCCCAGCCCTAACATCAGTTAAATTTGTCAGTTAACTATGTGTGAAATGACTATATTACCCTTGAACAATTAAAAACCTAAAACTATATTACCCTCTGCATCATCTTCATCACCAAAATAATACCCATTTCCCTCTGCTCTCTCTCGATCTCACACCGGTGACCGGCCGGTTTTCCGGCGTCTCCGTTCTCAGGTAGCACCACACCCACCTCCGACAAACCCCCAACAACCACCTGCCATCCCCCTTGTTTCCTTCGAGCTGGTGACCGGTGCACATCTAGCCAGTTGACTGTCTTACCAATCGAACACCCAACCCCCACACCAGTTTATACCCTCTGCAAAAAAGGGGCCTACTACAATAACTAAGATAATCTCTTAATTATGTGCAAAAGTGCGGGAATAATCAAAGGTTATACTAGATACGAGTCGGAACCAAGTGATTCATCTTGTCTATCTGTTTTTATTTTATTTTTATTTTCAGCATTTTAGTTAGTTTTTATTTTTAAAACATTTTTTTCTAAACTTTTATTTTGGTTAGACGTTGAGGATAAACCGGTATTAAAAGCTCTTGTGTCCTTGGACGACCTCGGTATCTTACCAACGCTATACTACACTCAACGATGGGTGCACTTGCCCATATGTGTGTTTAGTGTTAGTGAAATATCGTGTTTTATAAATTTAAAACTTGGCTAAAATAAGTGTTAAAAAGGGCTTAAAATATACACCTAAAATATACGACACTTCACACGCATCAAGTTTTTGGCGCCGTTGCCGGGGACACAAGGATTTTAAGAAAGTTAGGAATCAACGGCCTAATCATCTTTTATTTTTCTTTTTTCTTTTTTTAGGATTTTCTTAGTTTTTCAGTTCTGCAGCGCTCAGCACGGGCCGTGCCCGGTCAGACACGGGCCGTGCCCAGCAACCATCACTGGCAATTTTTGTTTTCTGAGTTACAGAGAGCTGAACACGGGGTCGTGTCGGTGCAACACGGGGTCGTGTCCAACTCCCAGTAACAGGGATCCAGAAATCAATTACTGCAACTCTGAACACGGGCCGTGTTCATTGAGCACGGGGCCGTGGTGAACATTTTGACCAGCGTTCTTTTCTGTTTTTATTGCAGGATTTGGAACCCAGGTGCCACATTTGAACCTCCTATGTAGTGCATGAGCTCCAGTTCTAGTAGAGACATAAAAGAACCCCTAGAAGAACCCGAGCGCTTTCTCAGAAAAAGGCTAAAAGCTAAAAATCAAGAGAAAGTTTCGGGGGACCCACTTCCAATGGCGGACCAACGTACCATCATGGATTACCTACGGCCTACCGTAGGCAATCTTGGCGCCGCTATCAATGCCCCGAATGTCGAGGCCAACAACTTCGAACTTCGGCCGCATTTGATACAAATGCTCCAAAACTCCGCAACCTTCCACGGGCTTGCGGACGAGGATCCCCATCTACATATTACTAACTTCTTAGAAATATGTGATACCTTCCGGATCAATGGAGCATCAAATGACGCCATCCGCCTTCGAATGTTTCCTTTTTCATTAAAAGACCGAGCTAAGGCTTGGCTTAATACCCTCCCAGCTGGGTCGGTAACCACCTGGGATGAACTCGCCCAAAAGTTTTTATATAAGTATTTCCCTCCTGCTAAAACGGCTAAATTAATGACAGAAATTAATACATACTCACAAGAGGATGGGGAATCCTTATATGAAACTTGGGAAAGGTTCAAGGAGCTTCTAAGAAAGTGTCCTCACCATGGTCTAGCGATATGGCAACAAGTATCCACTTTCTATAATGGATTGTTGCCACACACAAGACAAACACTTGATTCAAGCTCCGGGGGACTCTTAGGTAATCGTCGCCCAAATGAAATATATAACCAAATTGAGGAAATTGCCCAAACCAATTTTCAATGGCACACTCCCCGAGGTAATAAATCTATTGCCCCGGGCGCCCATAAGGTTGATGAAAGCACCTCTTTACAAGCCCAAATCGAGGCCCTCTCTTCAAAAATCAAAAGGCTAGAAATGACAAAAACGGCCTCGGTTATGGCTTGTGAAGGGTGTGGTGGGTCACATGAAAATTGGAGTTGTATGAAAGATTTAGATGAACAAACTGAAACGGTAAACTACATGGATAATAGACCTAGGCCGTCGGGTCCTCCAACGGGTACCTACAACCAAGGATGGCGTAACCACCCAAATCTTGGTTGGAGAGATCCCGGAAATAGTAGTAACCAACAAAACCAACGAACTAATTTTCAACAACCACAAAATTTTCCTCAACAACAAGGTGGAAGAGAAAGGCTTGAAGATACCATATCTCGCCTCATCTCTGACACTGAAAAGAAGAACTCGGATCGATTTCAACAAATGGAATCGAATTTCAGAAACCAACAAGCTAGTATTCAAAACGTTGAAAAACAATTAAATCAACTAGCTCAAAATTTCTCCGAGAGACCACAAGGCGCATTACCCAGTAATACCGAACCAAACCCAAAGGCACAAGTCCATCTCATCACATTACGAAATCGAACCGTGGGTCCCGAGGATGCTCCATTGCCGCCAAATGGAAGAAGTCATTCTGGCCAGCCTGTAACTCCTCCTGCGCCAGAAAAGGCTTCTACACCGAATCAAGAGCCCACCAAGAATCCTCCAATCCCGTACCCCGGTAGGTTAAATCGTCAAAAGACCGATGAGCAATTCGCAAAGTTCGAAAGTTTACTAAAACAATTGCATGTTAATATTCCTTTTATTGAGGTCCTAACCCAAATGCCTAAATATGCAAAATTCATGAGGGATTTCCTCACTCACAAAAAGAAAATTGAATCGTTGCAATTAGTTAACCTAGGCGAAGAATGCTCAGCTCTAGTACTCAACAAACTTCCACAAAAGAAAATCGACCCCGGGAGCTTCACAATCCCTTGTTCGATTGGGAAGTCCCCCGTCCGAAATGCTTTAGCCGATCTTGGGGCTAGCATCAACCTCATGCCCACCTCAATGTTCAAGCGACTCGGCCTAGGAACAACAAGCCCTACAAAGATGAGCATACAACTCGCCGACAGGTCCGTCAAGTTCCCACATGGGGTCGTCGAAAATTTGCTAGTCAAGGTCGACAAATTCGTTTTTCCAACCGACTTTGTTATCCTAGACATGGAGGAAGACACCGAGGTCCCCCTCATCCTCGGGAGACCATTCTTAGCCACCGCTCAAGCAGTGGTGGATATGAATGACGGAACTCTAACATTGAAGTTTGGGGATGAGGAAGTGAAATTTGAATGTGGAAAGAGAGTAGAGGAAGAAGATCCGGTCAACTACATGAAGGTCATAGACTCAAGCTTGGATGACGCTCTCCGACGGTGTAACATGGGATGCAACACATCCCACTTGGGTAACATATGACCAGGCATTGGGTCTAGCCAAGGACCCTTATAAACGTGGCGCACCATGGAGGCATTCCACGGAACTATCCTTAGTTTAATTTAGATTAGTTTTTATGTTTTCTAGTTAGTTTAATTTTCAGGAATAAAACACACTCATGGTGGTAAAGGATGAAAAGGGGAACGAGAAAAATGATCCCATGCACAAGAACGAGGCAACCCGACAATTTTCTCCCTTTCAGAAGGTTCAACACGGGCCGTGCCCAACCAACACGGCCCCGTGTCGAACCACCTGCAGGAAACGCCCAGTACAGGTAACTGGACACGGGCCGTGTTCACCCAACACGCCCCCGTGTCCAGACTTCTGTTTCTCTTATTTCAATTTTGTTACTGGCACTTGAACACGGGGCCGTGCCCGGTTAACACGGGGCCGTGTTCAGTGCCCAGTAACACAAATTTTTGCTTTTTAAACACTATTTTACACATCTAATCAACCTAAAAATTTATTTTTGGGACACATTGAGGACAATGTGTAATTTAAGTGTGGGGGGGATGCTAAAACCTTGAATTTTGCAAGTCCTAAATACAAGCCTTACACAAAACTCTATTGGAACCGCTAATCACCCCAAAGTTTTTCAAAAATTTCAATTTTTTTTTTACTTGTCTAGGTTTAACTCGGGAAATTCAAGCTCTCAAAAAGGTTATATTTTTACAAATTTACAACCGATAGCGTAGTGATAAAAAGAACCAACATAAGAAAATTATGAAAAGGCATGACAAGCTTATTTAAAATTTGATTATATATACTTGATCACATAAAAACCCATTCCCACAAAAGTGAGTTTTGAGCCTTTATTGAGCACACAATTCCATATCATTTGACTAAATGCTCATTTTTCGTTTCTTGTGTGAATAGCCGCTTGGTTCTTACGACTCTAGAACTTGCCATAACAATACATTCCCGGTCCTTATCAACTTAAACCCGAGTAAGTAAATGATGGAGGCATTAGGACTAACATTTTTTTTCTACACCATTATTTTTCTTTTTCTTTTACCACCTACCCAAAAATCCCCCTAGTTAGCCCCTTTGAGCCTAAACCTTTTCGTTTCATCACCCAAAACAAAAACCCTTTCACCCACCAAAACATTTTTCATTTTTAACCCTTTATTTTAGTAACAAGTTCGGTTCTTCGAAAAAAAAAAAAAAAAAAAAATGAAGCAAAAAGAAAATAAACAAACAAAGTAATCAAAAATAACTTTGTTTGAATAAAAGCTTCATCAAAAATAAAAAGTTGCAAAAATACGAAAACCGACACTTGTTACGCTTTTTAGCCCTTTTTCTACTAACCACTAACCCAACCACCTACCTTTAACCCTAGCCAACCCTTAACCCACAAAGCCCTCTTGATATCTACAAAGGTATAAAAGTTAAAAAGGAGGAGGATTGATTTTTTGGCAAGCCTATGGTAGGAATAAGTTCCAGGACCGCTCTCGAGTGATTCACTAAAAATACACCTTCGGCCGAGTGTGAGTGATTTCCCCGCGAGGTATGTGAACTTGTATATAAATAGAATTTTAAAAAAATATGTTATGCCCAATTAAGTAATTTCTTTTATGAACAGTTCTAAATAAATCATTACGAATAGGAGTGTAAATAAATAAAAATAAAACCCCAAAAAGATCTTGGAAATCCCGACACTCTATGACAAGCCCAAAACCTTCTCTTCTACCTATTCCATTTGGGAGTGTAAGCCAAATATTAAAGAGTTTTGCTTGAGGACAAGCAAAAGTTCAAGTGTGGGGGTATTTGATGTGTGTAAAATGCAACATATAAATTACATCAAATGAGGCATAAAACTAACCCTTTTTTAGTACTAATATTGGAAAAAGAGTGTTTTTGTCTTCCTTTTGTATTTTCAGGATTAAATGAGCTCAAAAACGCAAAAGAAGCAAAAAGACAGCTAAATCCAACATAAATACAAGAAAAGGAACATTAGTGGATTGCCCGAACCCTCAACGGCACCTTCCAAAGCAAAATAGAGAAAACAGAAGGCTGAACACGCCCCGTGCTCAGCCAGCACGGGGCCGTGCCCAAGAAGCAGCAGAAAAGACAAACCTATAGAAGCTTCTATTGCCCACCACGGGCCGTGCTCAGCGGACACGGGGGACGTGCCGAAAGTACTGCAGGCGCATTAATTGTAATTGCGAATTACAATTAATGAAGAGAGAGAGAGTGTCAGACGGGCACGGGGCCGTGCCCAGCGAACACGGGGCCGTGCCCAGGCTTCTGTTCAGCCTATAAATAGGAGTGCTTGGTTTCGTTGCAACTCATCCCTTGACACACCACCTCTCTCACACTTCATCCACCACCCACCACCATCACAACACCATCATCCACCACCATCATCCATTGTCCATCATAGAGTGTGTGAGTCGTCTCGGGATCCAAGATTGATCGTAAGAGTTCTTGACAATCAAGGCCATGTTTGCCTAAGTCTCTTACATCACTTGGTGAAGACAAAGTGTCTAGTATAATACTTTTTATTTCTAATCTTTTGCACTTTTTATTTGGTTTTGTATTAATGACTTTAATAACTAGTTACTTATGTTGAAGGTGATCTTTCCTTATCGTTTGTCCGTGGTGTCTTGGCATTATTTTACTGTCTATATAAAATAAAGGATTTTCACCATTCATATCTCCACGGTCTATATGGAGGTATGTTGGCTACCTGGTAGGGGGTTAAGGGAACGGTTTGGTAAACGTCTTGCCATTGTTCAGCGTTTAGAGGTCCTGCAATGGACCTGGGTCAAATTTAGTAGGACATCCTTCAATACTTCACGGTATTGGATGGCGGGGGTCCAAACTCTTTGATCCCCTCATAAGTTAACTACTATTAATACTATAACCCGGCTATTTAGGACTGTATCCCTGCTGACTCAGACTACTTAGTCGAGGGTAACGTCACCGCCAAAAGCGGGGCCTACCACAATACTGCATTAATAACTTAATTCATTATCTTCCAATAATCCACCCCTTTAGGATTGTATCCCTGCTGACTCAAACTACTGGGGTGAGGGTAACGTCACCTTCAAAAGAGGGGCCTACTACAATAACTAAGATAATCTCTTAATTATGTGCAAAAGTGCGGGAATAATCAAAGGTTATACTAGATACGAGTCGGAACCAAGTGATTCATCTTGTCTATCTGTTTTTATTTTATTTTTATTTTCAGCATTTTAGTTAGTTTTTATTTTTAAAACATTTTTTTCTAAACTTTTATTTTGGTTAGACGTTGAGGATAAACCGGTATTAAAAACTCTTGTGTCCTTGGACGACCTCGGTATCTTACCAACGCTATACTACACTCAACGATGGGTGCACTTGCCCATATGTGTGTTTAGTGTTAGTGAAATATCGTGTTTTATAAATTTAAAACTTGGCTAAAATAAGTGTTAAAAAGGGCTTAAAATATACACCTAAAATATACGACACTTCACACGCATCACCGTTCAATTAAATCTTGTGTAGACTCTCCTTTGATACCTACAAAATTATCAAATTTTTTCAGTGCAATATAAATTTCAGAATTCATGCTTTGGTAATGAGAAATACACAACAACAAATTTTCAAACACTTTAAAAATTCACACAATCAACTGTCAATTCGATTGAATATCAAAGATTAGGTGAAAAAAAATCCAACAATTTTTTTAATTGTTCAAAACAATTGTTTCAAATATCTCGATTAACAAACATGGGTCGGTGATGTTATCTTTTAATTCATTGGACCTCTATTTATAACATCACATGAAAGTCAATCTTTCTTGCAATCAACAATACCTTCACGTGAGAATCATTATATCACATGTATTTGTCAATTAATGTAATGATATCTCATGTGCAAACCAACAAACTTTATCACTTATCACATGCAAATCACATTAAATCCGATTGATTTCAATTTCCGATAACCGGTGCTTACAAGATGACACAAATGTTGACTAAGTGACAAAGTGGTGGTTTAATGTGTATTGACCCGATATTCGTAAATGTATCTGATTGGACCAACTAAACCACTCAGCCGACAAAGTTACATTCCTTTTATCAATTCGATACCATCACTTTATATCTGTTGTTTGTTATCAAATGTGATTTGTCCTCTAGTATTATCACATGTATATTTACGTTATCAAGAACAAATTCAATACTTTGTTATGACTGATAAACTTTGTTCTCAAACACGATTGGACAGCAATTAAAGACTGGTCACATGCAAATTGACACAATTATCACCGATTACTTGTTGATTGGACCTAAACTTTGTATGATCAATAGTGCCGACAACAATTCACATCTGCATGAATTCTGAGTGCTGACACACTGATTCCTTTCAAGCGAAATCGACAGATGTCTGAAGCGAAATCGCACTTATAAGTACAACAATTCAAGCGAAATCCAACCAATCAGTTTTGCTTCAACTGTTCAAGCGAAATGATAGATTTCGCTTCAAATATCCACACTTTTCAAGCGAAACCAACAGATGTTTGAAGCGAATCTCACTTTTAAGGGTTTCGCTTGAATGTTTTTCAAGCGAAATCTTGCTGATTCAAACAAATTCGGACACAAAAATTCGAATTTCTCCTAAACGGCTAGGAATTTGGATTCGAAACTTGGTAGGGTTGTTACTCAAATGTTTTCGCACAACATACTTGAAAATCAGCAGATTTGGACCGGTATAACACGTTCAATTTGATGAAAAACCGTCAAAAACGTGAAAAAAATGAAAAATTTGAAGAAATCGACGAAAATCAGATCTGAATTCGCTTAATTCAGGTACGAATCAATGTGTTTGATCAAGCAATCGAACTCCTAGCTCTGATACCACTTGTAGGACCGGTTTTGACACCGTTCGATTGCGTAACAACACGTTCGACGTGCGAAAACCGTGAACGTGCGTGACCGAACACACGAGAACGTACTAGAACCTTGATTCTATTGAAAATACACTTGTACAATCACTTGAGAGAGTTTTCTCTCTCTAGACTTTCTCTCTCTACAATTAGATCTCCAAAATCACAAATGAGCAAAAGTCTCTAAAATAACACTAACACTCTCTATTTATAGGTCAAGGCTAATTAATGAAACATTTCATTAATTACAAGATTGCCACCTTGCCTTTTGACTAGATATAATACTTTAAAGACTTGATTTCTTCAGTTCCTCGCTACGGCTCGGATTGACGAAGGCGATAGACATTAAATGCATCAACAAGGGGTAAGAACAGGGGATGGGATGAAGAAGATGGTGAGTTTTATTTCTTTTAATTGTTCAAGGGTAATATAGTCATTTCACACATAGTTAACTGAGAAATTTAACAGAGGTTAGGGCTGGGGACCAACCGAGTGCATTTTTGACAACTTTTGGGATCACGTGTGTAATTAGTAAACCACTAGGACCAAGTTTGAAATTTTTGCAAACCACAGGGACCAACCAAGCATTTAACTCAAAAATATATGTATGTGTATATATATATATATTTAAAAATATAAGCATATTTAAATTGTATAACGTTTGATGTTTAAAATTCTTATATTTAAAATATTATATATATTTAAAATTTATATATAAATATATCTAATTTATGTTTAATGTTTAAAATATTTAGAATGTTACAAAGTTTAAATAATCTAACCACTGAAAAATATTATATGTGTGTATATATATGTATGTGTGTATATGTATATAAAATATTACGCTTAATGTAAAATAGTTCCACAACTAATATAGTATATAATTACACACTTATAATTTGCGTACACTATTGCTATGGTTTATTTTTTTAATTTAAATAATATGTGATTATATGCTTTACGGTGTTTGTGTTGGTATGTTGTGTTCTCCGCCGTATCATACCAAATTGATTAATGAGTAATTACACAAATTGAAGACACAACTACGATAACCACTCATTTGAATAGCACGTTTGATCATGAACTCATCAAACAGTTTATTTCATTTTTATACATTGCCTTGGAATTGTTTTGGGCCATATATGGTATGTTATTGTATATATATATAATCTCTATGTGTATGCCTTTTCTTGGTACATCTATTTAGAGGTTAGATTATTTAAATTTTGCAAAATCCTAAAAATCTTAAACATTAAACATTAAACAATAAATTAGATATATATATATATATATATATATATATATATATATATATATATAGTGGAGGGTTCAAATGAGAATAAATTTTTTGTAAGAATAAAAAAGAACAATCTTCAACCAATAAGAATGCTTCCTTTTACTTCATTTAATTTTTGTATTTAATATGGGTGTAAGGGTATATTGGTAAAATTAGATAGATCATTAATTGTTAGTCTTCCTTTCTAATAGCTAACTAAATTAAAATTGTAACTTATTTTCAAAAAATTATATTTTTTCAAAGAAGAAAAAAAATATTTTAAAGTGTAGGATAAATTATGAGGTGTGTAGGATGAATTACGAGTTGTGTAGGATAAATTTTAGTAGGTGTAGGATAAATTTTGATGTGTCTAGGCAAAAATTTTTGTGTGGAGGATGATAGTATTTATGATTCATTAATTAGTTAAAAATAATAATAAATGAGATGAGAGAAAAACTATTTAATGTTTTACAATTGTACCCTTTGTTTTTTTTTTCTTCTCAATTTAATTTTCTTCTCAAATGAACCTCCCCTATATATATATATATATATATATATATATATAATATTTTTTTATATAAGAATTTTAAATGTCTATAATATTATATATTTATATATATATATGTATTATAAAAATTAAACAATTTAAATATATATAATATTTTTATATATAAGAATTAACCTCTATTTCAATCCCTGAGGGTATTTTGGTCAATTAGCCAAGAATTAAATGAAAAAGCAAAGAAAGTTAGTCATTTTGATGGAAAGCGTTAAGAAATGCAAACTTCAGGGCTGGATTTGTTATAAATTAGATTTTTGGACTAATTTAGTTAAAATGAACAAACCTCAGGGACGAAAATAGAAATTTACTCTAAATTTAAATATCCAAATTAGCCAAAAAGTTTAGAGTAAACTTTCGTTTTGCTCCCTGTGGTTTGGTCATTTTAACGGTTTTGCTCCAATAGTTTAAAAATAACCATTTTCCTCCCTGATCTTTCGAGTTTGTCGTCAGTTTGCTCCCTAATCTTTCGAGTTTGTAGCCAGTTTCCTCCCTGATGGAGTTAGAAGCTGGGAGCAAAATGAAGATAAGTTAGAAAAATCAGGGAGCAAAATTGCTATTTTTAAACTATTGGAGCAAAACCGTTAAAATGACCAAACCACAGAGAGCAAAACGGAAATTTACTCAAAAGTTTATTATCCTCCAAGCCAAGTTGTATTTGGTTTCAACTAGTAGGTGAACTCCAACTTCTCTTTGGGCAAGTCCGTTTTTTTATTGCATTTGTTACTAGTTTTCTCCTTTAAATTAGTTAGTTTTTTGATTTTCTCATTATCCATCCCCTTATATACATTAATTATTGTTTTGCAGTTGTGTCGTAATCGTGGACATGAATAGAGTGTCGTTATTGAAACAACTTTCAATATCCTTGCATTAAAAATTTTATGGATGGAACCGCTTAATACTAACTCCTCTTTATAATTATAAGATTTATTGTATTTGTAGAATATAAGAGTTTGTTGTGCAGCTTGGTCGTTATCTTTTGCTGCACAATATCAAGGACAACATATCCTTTTCTTTTGTAATCATCATGCATGTCAGATGATACTTATGCATGCTAACTAAAAAAATTCAAATATTCATATTAGCCAAAAAGTTTATTATCCTCCAAGCCAAGTTGTATTTGGTTTCAACTAGTACGTGAACTCGCGCTTCTCTGTGGGCCGTGCCATTTTTATTGCATTTGTTTTGAGTAAACAAAGTCAAGTGGGAAACATTGAACTGTTTTGTATACATACAACATATCTGTTACAAAGTTCCATAAGGCCATGGGGTATGGGGCGGTGGTTTGGGCGTGGGTTGGGGGAAAACGCCCAAGGCACCACCCCGGGTGGGCTTGGGTTGGGGCGTGGCCCTTGGGGCTTGGCTTTCAAGCCAGGCGTGGGGCGGGGGGACATGCTAGCTGGCTTGCTCTTATTGGCTTGCTCTTTTTGTATTATTTTTTTTAACAATCTGCCACACCCAACCCAAGCCCAACCCACGCCCCGCCATACCTCAGGGACACGTAACCAGGCGGTGGGGAGCTCCCATTCCACGTGTCAACAAATGCCCCAACCCAAGCCCAACCCAAACCCCACCATACCCCATGGTCTAAGGTCCATGACATCTATTATAGATATGTCTACCACTATAGAACGAAAATGTCTGTTCATCGGGGAATGTGCCGACTGCCGAATATGATATTATTAAAATTTCCTTGTTCAAGTGTGACGGCTGGGATTTTCTTTGAAACAGTAGCGTTAATTCTCCATGATGAGCTTGGTTAAAACGGTGGATCACGAGGTACACATGGGTCTAAATACAGATTATGAATTATAGAATGATTATTAACTAGAATTTTGGACCCACGCCTTGCGGCGCAACTGTTAAATCGAACAAAAATAAACATAAAAACGTTGAATTATGCACACACGCGAATGCATGTTTTGGTTGGACTTAAAATCGGACAAAAAATATACGTAAAAACGATGAACCATCCATGCGCGTTGTAGCGTGTAACTCTTATAATTTAGACTGAAATGTAAAACATTATCACATAAAAACGAACTAAATCAAAACAGTAATAATCATAACATATATTATCGTCTCAATTATTTAAAAAACCCTCTTGAGATGTATAATAATATATGTATTAGTTTTAATGCATTTAATATACGTAACATAGTCTAAGTATCCGTGTAACACACGAGTGGCTAAACATGAAAACTAAGTCCTTTAAATTGTGAAGTAAAAATTATAATTTTATATATGTTGAGATATTAACAAAAATGTTAGAGAGCACACGAAATAATTGAAATACATGAATAGAACAAAAAAAATCACAACTAATTGAAGATCTCTTTATAAAAACGTTAGTTGTTTTATTAGTCGGTTTACCGTCGTTGTCAAGTATTAGTAGCTTTACTCCATCTCGTGTTTTAACCCTTAAAGAAATAAACAAAATTTTAACCGGCAATAATATCAAAACCATTTTCATAGCATTTTAAGAAAAAAATACCTTAAATCACTCCGGTGTGTTTAGAATCCGTTATATAATATACATAAGTGTGTAAAATCACATATTTTACATTAAATAAGGAAAAAAAAGTTAAAGTAAAATTATAAATCACAAACATAAATAAGCCACTCACCACACATCAAGCTTGTGAAAGCAAGTGGTTAAAAGTTTACTCATTCAACAATTCTTTTTAAAAAAATTGGACACTTTTTAAACTTTTTATCATTCGATAATTCACACAATTTTTTAAACTTTACTCATTCGATAGTTCTTTTAAAAATTTTAGACAATTCATAGATAAATGGGTTAAAACTGTGAACTCCATCTACACACATCAAACTTGTGAAAGCCAAAAGGGGCTACCTTCGATCCAATTTTTAAAATAGCAAATTACTTGCAAATAAAATAACATTGAAGACCAATCAAATAAATCTTTTAAAATAGCAAATTACCGGCAAAAGCACCAATCATAGCATTCTCAAGGTCGCTAAGATCGAGGCTTCTAGAACTATAATTGACACTATCATTTGTCACGTTACTTGTATACCCCTTTTCCAAAACAATTTAACACATGCTTGCTGGTTCCCACTCACCAACTGTTTACAACAAATAAAATATATCATCATCATACTCAGTATATATCTCACCAATAGCAAAGCTAAGGTAGAGTTTGAGAAGGGTGAACAAATAAAATATATACATTTAAAATTAGTTAATTAATTAATAATTAATAACAAACATAAAACTTTATAACATTATTTTTGCCCAATCAAAGGAGACAAATTTATTTAAGAACCTCACAAACTCCATCTTAGCCGGAAGCTGAGATAGAGCATACAACCCCAAAAAACACAAAAATAAACGTACATAACCCAAAAAAATAATAATAATGCTAAAACCCGCAGGAACGTCACAAACCAACATCAAAATTGCTCCAGCTATTCAAGGACAGACCCGCACTTTGACGCGTCCGCATCTTCCAAATGGTCATCAAGAATAGACTTTTCCTCTAACAAAACTTTTGCATCAGGACATACTTTTCCTCTAAAAACCTTGTCATTTCGACACATACACATCTTCCATATGGTCATTAAGAAAAACACATAGATAATAGGGTTCTCCTTTGCTGGTTTGTTCATTTTAAGAGCATGCTCCAACATATCGCTGTAGCACTTATACAACCTGCAAGTAAATGATCTACAGTCTCCTCCCGTATACCATACATGGGACATTTCCCATCTCAACGACCCTCGCCACAAGGTCCATAGCCGTTGGAATGTTGCAGTTGACCACTATCTGAACAAAACAACTAACTTTTGGAACTGCAATCTTATTCCAGTAGAACCCGTTATGACCCGTATTATTATTTGGACCCCTAGGAAAATAAAATTTGATTTGTTTTAATGTGAACTCCGCCAACATTCATCAGTACAACCAACCTAACCTGTCCAACTCGTCCTTAAGATGCGTAATATGCAGCAACCCCAAAATTAGATGCACCTCATCCTCAACTTCATCCTAGGTCAGCGCCTGTTTCCACTCGAGAGCCCATCTAACCTTTAAGTAAACACAAACAGTAAAAGAACTATTTCAAAAATAATAAATTCATAATTATTCTTAACTTATGATACTTATTATATATAAGAATGAAAAAAAAATCAGGCAATTCGTGGCTCTTTGGGGTGTTACTTTTACGACTTGCATTAGTAAATATATGTTGGCAGGTTTACAATCCACTTGAACACAGAAATTTATAATACTTACAAAAATAAAAAAAATACATACACGTATACTTTGCCTCTCAAATCTATGGTTACAGGTTTCCCAAGTCTTAAATATAAGTGAACTTTGAAGATAATGAAATAATAGACACATAACATACCTGATGAGTATTTGAAGCATAGTGAGGAGGGGCTCGTTATATAACAGAGATGATATTTAGAGAAAAAAATAATAATATCATACAAAAGGTAAAATATTAAGGATATGGTTATTTTATATGAAAATAATAAAAATAAACATACCTAATGAAAAGAAAATGCCAAAAGTTCAACTTATCTAAAAAGAGGGGATAAACAAATGTATAAAACTCATAATTCTCACTTTAGCCCAGACCAAAAGTTTAGCCGTATTGATGCAAACTCATTTTAACCTGTTAGTCTGTTACCCAACCCATCTATTTTGCTTGCTCTTAACATTTATGTACCTTTGAATGGATTTACCAGTCAAATCCAACATTTTCTAACTTGATTTTACCATTTATGTCATAAGCCCAATTGTTCACTACTCTGGACTAAACAAATTGCATATATAACTCCACACGTCCACTGTAAGATCTCACTCTCCAAATCCTAAACCATACCAACCATCGCCTATGGTCTTATTAACTACCCATTCAAACAAAACCAAAATATTATTGAAAAAAGAAACGTTGACTTTTATTTTACTTTCAAAAAAAAATATTTTCCAACAAACAGTTCTTCTTTTTGAACTTGATGCGTACATTGACTTGATTAAAATAGGGGATACCCTAACCTGAGTAGAAATCTGTTGTCCATCTCTGGTGTTGATAAAGTGAGTCTAGTCTGCTTTGAAATTAATACCCATCTTGAAACCAGTTTTTCTTTAAGATTCACTTGTTATTTCCTTGACCCATTTATGATTTTTGATATCATGACAACCTCGAGTCCAGCTTCCAAGCCTTAGCGCCGGGTCCTTTTGAAACAACTGTCGTATATAAACACATGAAGTTTAAATAGTTCTAGCGATTGACGTGCATAGTAAGATGTTAATCATGACTAAGTGACTTACCCCTTTAAGCAAAGAGTGAGCTTTACCACTTAACCACGGTAGCAACTTCACTTTTTAGTTGACAAACTTCTCCTGAAGTTTCTTTTGAAGTTTCTTTGTGTTGGAATGTGTGAATGGTGGCTGAAGAAAAGATGGCAAAAATACATGCAATCATAAAACTCTTGGTAAAATGGTCGGGTCAAAACAAATAGTTTTGTGCCCATCAAAACGGGACAGGTTGGGTCAACCAAGAATACTAAAATAATTAGTGTTGCAAAAATTTATACTAATTTCAAGGCATGAGCCTTAAATGCACATGGGTGACTTTCAACCCTTTTTCAAATAATATTATCATAATTGAATGGGTTAAAAATAATATTAACCTTCGTATTCATCTTGTCTGATTGGAGGAAGCCAAAGCTTTTCACTTTCATCAGTAATACATTCAGAAAGTTTTGCAGCAATGTAGTCAAAATGGGCCTGGAGAAGATAATTTTTAGATCTTAAAAGGCACATATAGGCAAATAGAGGTAGCAATTTCGACCCCCGATCTGGATTGAGTGTTATGTCAAACCAATCAAATATATCATGATTACAAAAACAAAACCTATACAATAAATAATATAATAAAAATAATAACGTACCGGGTCATTATAGTTAGAAATATAGTAACGAATCGAATCAATATCGACCAAATTCCCAGCCAACGAACCCGCCGCCACACGCGGTTTGTCCGGACACCAGCTCATAGTTTACAAAACAAACTTTTACATGGATTTGGTTCATTGTCTTCATCCTCTTGTAAAACCGACTGTGGATATAACAACAAATCATAGCCTCCTACGACATCATCATTCAACTCCTACGAACCCATTTTGTTTTTCAAAATTAAAAAAAAAAATAAGGTTCGTGAATATGTACTCCAAAAATTAAAGAAAACAAACTATAACCAGTAAAGTTTAAGCAGCTGGTTCCAAGTTCCACAGCAGACCGAACAATATCAATCTCAAACGTGCCGAATCAGTCGACTTGCTTGGATCAGGTAGTATCAGAATCATCCTTGAGCTTGGTTTATAAGAACAATTTGTGAAGGTGCTAAAATCAGTCGACTTGTGAAGGAGCTAAAACCACTGACCCAAATCATTTTTGACTCATTACCCAACCCATTTATGTCACTAACACAAAAACTCCCAAAATCATGTAACGAACTGCTGGTGCAAGTAAAAACCTAATAACATATCATGAGCATAACATCACTGAATTAAGAAAACAACAAATTAGGCACAAATTAATGGCAAACCTGTCATAAATACCAGTCACGCAAACCATCTTGTTAGAAATTAGATAAAATCAGTCTAGCTTGTCCCGACAGTTCCTTTTAAAACCGGATGAACGCCTCTTATGTTCAGATAAAATTTCTTCAATAGTTATCACACAAACCATCTTGTTAGAAATTAGGTAAACTTTTTTAGAAATCTAACGTGTCAAATGAGCAAAATGACGGACAAATCAATTGAAAGTTAAACGGGTCAAAAAGTTTGAACATATAGAAAATCGCCCAAAAGGGTCTTTACATCCACTGACCCGAATCATTTTTGACTCGTTACCCAACCCATTTATGTCACTAGCACAAAAACTCCCAAAATCATGTACCGAACTGCTAGTGCAAGTAAAAACCTAATAACATCACTGATTAAGCTTTTAACACTATCTCTTCCTTCAACTCGCAATCCATAGTGAACAATATTCTCAATATCAAAGACTTGACCATGCGAATCAACAATCCAAAATATCACCTGCTTCAAGAATGTGTCTATATTAGTGGTTGCTCTTCACTCCAAGCAAACACAAATCAATATTTCATTATTACATTTCAATAAAATTAATCATCTATAAATAAGGATGAACAAATTAGATAACGGATAAATTTTATTGATGATAACTTGCAAAACTTTATTGGCTACATTTTTAATCTTATGAATAACACATGTGTTGGAATATACTTATTAAAAATATACTACTACTAAGAATTATCTATTTTCAACCAAATAAATTTATTTGTGAGGGTTTATGTATTTGGATACACGTTCGTCTAATTAGTTGATTTTATTTGTTTGACCTGGTAAACACAAATCAGGACCTTTATGCAAGTAATGGTTTTATATTAAAAACCATATAACCATATCTATATTACGCAAATATATGATTGTCAAAATAGACACCAATTTGTGTTAGTCAAGAAAATAACACAATAATTATTAGAAGTTCTTCAGGGTTGTCCAACAAAGCCTATCCCGACCCGTAAAAAGACGATCAGCTTCAAACGAAACCGCCTCTAAAATAATTGAAATAACCAAGCTACCCAACCACTAAAATAATTGATATATAAGTTTATAGACATAAAAAGTGAACTTACCGATAACAGTAGTTGCAACATTGCTTGCTTGAAATCATGAGTAGAAAGGTATACAATAATTCCACTAAGATAAGCATGTATAAAAACATGATTAATTACCTGCCAAAGAGACTATTACACGAAGGAAAAAAGTTAACAATATAAGAGTAGAGAAACAAAGCCCAAATGTATGAAATTTAAGAAAGAAAAACTAATGCACCTTGCACTGGCTATGGAAAGCATTGCATTTGTTAGCTGCTATAGGCTATCTCAAAATAAAGATTTGCAACATTCGTGTAGCCTGAAGCAAAATAAGAAAATATTTGGAATGAAACACAAAAAAACACTAACTGAACAGTATTACCAATCTACTTTAATCACAAAACAAACTGCATACCTGTCATATGAAAAAATAAATGACCTAATTCAACAAATTGGCGAAAGAATATTACCAAAAGGCAGCAAAGAAAGGAGATACGGCAGATATGACACCGAGGCAGTGGGGCCTGATTCTTCCGATTATTACAACGCTCAAATAAGCTTCAAACATTCAGCCCATATCATCGTAGGAACCGTAATGCAACCACCATTGCGGCCATTGTTTATCCTCACTTACTGGATGAGACAGAGTTCGCCAACAATTTCGATGTTAGCTGTGGTGGCTCAGAGATTGTTAACACATCTCTTTCTCTCTCATATAACATAAAATGATTTTGTCAACACAATACAAAATCAGTTTACCTGTGATAACGACAATGAAATTTATTCTTAAACATGTTGGAGTTTAAACATATCAATTAATCATTTTAAAAACTAAAACCCTAAAACACTACAATCCGGAAAGCACAACATCATATATCAACATATTGAAACACTTAAAAAAGCTATAAACTAAACCCTAAAACCCTGAAATTGGGTTGTTCTGTAATAGAGATCAAGGGATTGAAATCATAAAAGTAAAAAAACTACCACCTAATAAAGGGATAATGCATAAAAGAGACCAACCATATACCTGTATAAATCAGGAAGCGGACATCGACAACACCCAGAGAAAACGCAAAATCTGTTACCTGAAACGCATTGCCGATGAAGGGATGAAAACAGAACAAAGCTATCAAATCTACAACATACATGTTACAGTACGTGTCATCTAACATAGACTGATGAGATGTAAGTTAGCGTTCTAAGGGATTGAGATAATCGTCCAATAACAACATGAAATTAGGGTTCCAAACAGAACATGGAATTAAGATCGCATATTCAAAATAAATGATACAATGATTATTACCTGGATGCCAAACATCATAATAGGAGAACAAATCGAGACGAATTCGAGTAACGATCGTTGTTATGGAGGAACTGCTGGGAGGAAAAGAGCGGCGATTAATGAAGAACAAACTGGCAGAGGAAGAAACCTAGGGAGGAAAAGAGCGCCGATTGATGAATTAGGGTTTGTGAATCGTATTGTGGAAGGAAGTTGCGTCTGAGGAAGGAGGCGCATATATGAATTGAAAGAGAATTGAGAGAATTGAGATAAATGGCGCTCAAAAATCAATTCTCTGGCCAAAGAGCATTGCCACATCATGGTCAAAAAGTCAACATTATTTTGCTTTAGTATAAGGCTAGAGGGTGTGGGATGGAGCCCCTTGGGGGTTATAAAGGACACATCAGCGCCACCTAGACGCCACATCAGCCAGGGGGCTTTATAACCCCCCCTTTAATTTGCAGGGTGTAGGATGGAGCCCCGTCATCATTACCTAATTATTTTTTATTTATAAAGTTTGATTTTTGAAAAAGAAAAATTATTATTATTTTTTTAAAAGTGACCGTTTGAAGGTCAAAAAGTTAAAGCACACCTCGATCCATGCAATTCCCTTTCGTTACCATGTTAGCGCTGCTAGTATGGCGCCCCTCCATAATTCGCTGGGTGTGGGTGGATAGCGCCCCGGGCGCTATAGCGTGTGACATGGCGGGGGATGGCGCCCCCACACCCTCCGGCCTAAGAGATAGATGTAAAGAAAATGTATATTTTACGTTTTTTTTTAGTTTGGTGGCTACAAAGAGAGAATGAGGGGAAGAGAGCCACGGACATGAGAGAGAAAGAGATGCTAGATGAACCAATAACCAATGAGATGGTCAAGTGATAACCAATGAATATTGATAAAAACTAGACACTCTACTAGTTAATTTGCAAAAAAAGAAAGTTATTCTGATTTAGAAAAGAGAGGGGGGGGGGGGGGGGGGGATCAGTATAGAGATAGAGAAAAGTGGGAGATGGTGGTGTAGACCAATTAAAAGGAAATTGAATAGTATATTTGTGAATATAAGAAATTTTAAAAATTCGTATAGATAAAATACTTTCAGTTGAATATTTTAAATATCTGATTATAAAATGTTTTCTCATATATGCTTCAACATATGTTAGATATGTACTAAATAATCATTCATTGTTTATAGGATATTTACCAAAGGGTGTATTGTATATATGCATTAGTTTATTAAGAATTGCTTTTTGGAATTCTTAAATATAATTTTTACTATTTTAGTTTTATTACCCAAAGAATTAAGAAATATAAATATTAAAAGTAAATGGATAAATAGAATAATAGAACAAATGAAAAAAGAGTAAAAAATGTGTAGTGGTATGTATGTTTTAGGTATTTGATTTCAAGGGAAAAGATCAAATAGGAAGATTAATTTCGCTAAGAAGGATAGGAAGCAATAAGAGGATGACATGTGGCAACATTTAAAATAAAGAAAAAGGGTATTTTAGTCAATCCAACCCTTTCTTCTTCCTTTTTCAAAACCCAGTAACTTCAAAACCCACCATTTTCAAAACCCACCATCTTCGACCATTTCTTCACTTTCTATCTCAATAATCACTACATTATAGTGCGATTTTCATCACCAATCAATGATTCAAACCCTCGATCAACGTGTTCTTCAGTTTTTTTTTTGAAGAAAACCCAGTTTAATTTCATACAAAATCTCGTTTTTTTCCGGTGATTTTGAAGATAATAACTCGATTTGTTCGATTCAATCGCTGATAAGTGTTTCTATCATTTCAAATTTCGTCAATTGATGAAGAAACCGTCTTCGATCCATGTAAGAAATTCTTTAATTTCATTTTCACGATCTGGGTTTTTATTTAGTCATTGCGTTTTACGATCTTGGCGGGGCTCCGGGGGCGGCAGCCCCTGGCGGGGTCCAAGGGGCAGAGCCCCTGGCTGGGGTTGATTTTCCAGAAATTGGCTCATTTCGAAGACAGTAATTCGCAGACAATTCAGACAGTTCACAGACAATTCACAAACAGTTCAGAAACAATTTTATGTGTCCATTGCGTTTTAGAAATAAGAGAGTTTTATGTGTTTTCTGGCTATTGCGTTTTAGAAAAAACACATTTTTAAGTATCTTTAGTCATTGCGTTTTAGGTAAAACACATTTTTTAAGTGTTTTTAGTCATTGCGTTTTAGCTAAAACACATTTTTAGGTGTTTTCAGTCTATTGCGTTTTACAGAGAACACTTTCTTTTGGTTTTTTAGGTCATTGCGTTTTAGAAATGAGACATTTTTAAGTGTTTTCTGGCCATTGCGTTTTACAAATAAAACATTTCTTTGTGTTTTCTGGCCATTGCGTTTTACAAACAAGACATTTCTTTGTGTTTTTTGAGCATTGCGTTTTAGGTAAAACACTTTTTTATGTGTTTTCAGTCTATTGCGTTTTAGAAATAAGACATTTCTTTGTGTTTTCTGGCCATTGCATTTTACAAATAAGTCATTTCTTTGTGTTTTTAGTGCATTGCGTTTTAGAAAAATGTCATTTTTAGGTTTTTTTTTTCATTGCGTTTTACGTAACTGGTGGTTTTTCTATTGCGTTTTACACAATTGGGTTTAATTTTTTTTTAAATATAGCAATAGTATACTCGTTTTAAAGATAAAAAAAACGCTCGTTTTTTTGGTGTAATTTTTATAAAAAAATAATGTCGTATGAAAGAGTTATTAACGTTTAAAAAATGGGGGGGGGGGAATTGGAGGAGAGAGAAACTATTGGCTTGGATTGACTAGAATGCCCTTGAACAAACTCACGCGCCTCTTTTCTTCTTTTCAATTTCCCTGATTTAATCTTAGCCCTTGATTAACTAAATTGATGGTCAAGATCACTTCCTAGCCTTCCTAGCCAAATTAACTTCCTATTGTATCTCCACCCTTGATTCCAATATTACCTAATATCATAATTATCTCATATAAAAAAAAAACCCTTAAAAACTAATCAATACATGGTCTCATACCCAGATTCCTCTCCCATTACTTGTCCCAGATATTTCGGAGTTTACTTATCGGGTTCATATTCCTTTCCCATCGGTAGCCAAGTCACTCAAGAGCTACTCTAGATCGGCATGCTAAAAGCCCGAAATAAGCCAAATTTAAACGATCTCGAGTCTAAAAGGAGATTTTTTTTAATAAATTAGTATTGGTCTAAGGTTTACTTATCGAAATTGAGTAGACTTACAAGCCTATATATGTATTTTATTTAGAAAATGTGACAACCCGAACCTTTAAGGTTAGTAACGTCTAACTTTCTAAATAACATTCTTTATTATTCCTCTCTGATATGTTATATGTTTTGTGTTTGTGTTTGCTTATTAGTCTGTTTAGTGTGCATGACAACTTTACCGAACTAACATTGTTAGCACCGCGTTTGGGCCGCAAGTTATCGGGCCACGTTAGCGACCTTTGTGATACACTTCTTTTCGGCCCGAACAAACACAACCGAGCCCAACTTAGCCGTGTGTGCTTTGATCAAACCGGGCCCAGTTGTGGTAACAAATAAGTTTAGGAATCGGCCCAATGGGTTAGGTTTTGGCCTTATAATTGTGTGTACGTAAACCCCTATGCCTATTAAAAATCACAACTTAATAAACCAAACCCTATTGCTCTTTATTCACGTAGGCATACCTCAAGATATTTCCCCCTCTCGAGACATCAATTTATTGGTTAGTAAATCTATGTTATGTTGATATTTATTTGGTAATCTTGTTGTGCGAAACTTTGATTGACAATCTGTATGTGCATGTATTGTTGTAATATTAAGTAAGTGGTGTGGATTGATATTAAGCTACGATTAGGGTTAGAATAATTATATATTATATATATATATGGTTCCCATTAAGTCTAACTACTTTTTGAATTAATCTCTACTGTCGGATCATGCTGAGATTAAATCTCAGCCCTTTAAACTCATAAAATTAACCGTTGTGATGGCGGTTTAGGGCAGTTGCTGACGGTTTTTCAAAGAGGGTGGTTTGCTCCACCTTTTTCTGCCCATGATCTGGTGGTTATCTTCTAATTTTAAGACCCATTATCCCCACACTCAAACTTCTACAAATCTAGGTCAGTGAGGAGATATTGTTATATGATGTACCTACAAACAACAATTTGAATCATTAATTTCAGTTAACAAATTCGTGACACACGCCGTGACAGAGCATATTCCAGGTTGTCTTTGTGAACTTACTTATGGTTTTCCCCCTTTAATTCTTGTCTTCTTCATCAGTTATTATCGCTAAAACCTTAAGATTGTTCATTCTTCTCAAACTAATATCATATTGCGATTTGGCTATGCCTTTTATTTTATACTAATCTCACTTTACCCTTTCAATCTCTGATTTCAGATAGGGAGGTACTAATTTTGCATATATGAATGAAACACATGTATGCTGGAGCGTGGTTTTTCTGCCTACCAGGTAGTATTCGATGAAATGTCTACTAACTTTTAATATTGATTTTTTTTTTACATTTTGTAAGTGTTGCTAGTAGGTTGTAGCAAGTTCCTGTGTTTATAATTATTAAATTAACCATAATATCTAAACTCATACTTTCGATTTTCAAAATACTTTTGATTTTCAAAATGGCTGGTGTCACAGGAGGAACTGGAAGAAGCATTTTTTGAATTAAGTCTAACTACTTTTTGAATTAATCTCTACCGTCGGATCATGCTGAGATTAAATCTCAGCCCTTTAAACTCATCAAATTAACCGTTGTGATGGCGGTTTAGGGCAGTTGCTGACGGTTTTTCAAAGAGGGTGGTTTGCTCCACCTTTTTCTGCCCCTGGTGGTTATCTTCTAATTTTAAGACCCATTATCCCCACACTCAAACTTCTACAAATCTGGGTCAGTGAGGAGATATTGTTATATGATGTACCTACAAACAACAATTTGAATCATTAATTTCAGTAAACAAATTCCTGACACACGCCGTGACAGAGCATATTCCAGGTTGTCTTTGTGAACTTACTTATGGTTTCCCCCCTTTAATTCTTGTCTTCTTCATCAGTTATTATCGCTAAAACCTTAAGATTGTTCATTCTTCTCAAACTAATATCATATTGCGATTTGGCTTTGCCTTTTATTTTATACTAATCTCACTTTACCCTTTCAATCTCTGATTTCAGATAGGGAGGTACTAATTTTGCATATATGAATGAAACACATGTATGCTGGAGCGTGGTTTTTCTGCCTACCAGGTAGTATTCGATGAAATGTCTACTAACTTTTAATATTGATTTTTTTTTTACATTTTGTAAGTGTTGCTAGTAGGTTGTAGCAAGTTCCTGTGTTTATAATTATTAAATTAACCATAATATCTAAACTCATACTTTCGATTTTCAAAATACTTTTGATTTTAAAAATGGCTGGTGTCACAGGAGGAACTGGAAGAAGCATTAGGACTGCAAGTAAGTACAAGTTTATTGGAAATGAAGAGATTAAAATTGTGTCTAAACTAACTACATAAACTATTTCTGAATATTTACTTCATTGTACAGAAACTTGTGGAAGCATTGCAAGTTAGGATAACTAAGTTTACATTTGAAGGAAAATTAAAGAGTTAACTTGTGTTTGTATATGCAATTGATCTTATGCACTCTTCTAAAATTTTATTTTGTGGTTAAGCATTTTGAGGCGGCGTTGAAATGCATGTAAGTTCTATTTGCTTTGAGGTTCCTTTATGCCTAATTATGCTAAATTAACTAGATCAAACTCATCCATTTCTTTCAAAATTTGTTTGATGTTAGGAAATTGAAGAAGCATTGGGATTGCCTGTAAGTTCAGGTTTGATGAACATGAAAATGTTTCTTTCTATCCATATATTCTAAGTGGACATGAATAAACTCATATGTATCTTATATGAAAGTTTGTTTGGTGGCACAGTTTCTGCAAGTTAATGAAACTAAACCATGCCTCAAATATTGTTACTTTTTCTTAAAGAAAAGGGTCAGAATATTTAGATTTCTCATTATACAAATCATAAAAATGATACTCATTTGTGGTCAAAAAAGTTGGGAACCTCTACAAGTTGAAGAAAGTTGATGTAGCGTATGCTTTTGGTGGTATTATCTTTGCCCTAGTCTATTGCACTTCCGGTATCTCAGGTATATTATAGTTATTAACCTTGAAAAGATTCTCATAAAGCATGTATTTTGTTGTTTTCTTGCTGTATTTTAACCTTGAAGTTTTCATTTTTACAAAAATTTTACCTAAATTCACATGGGTTCTTCAATATTTATCTTTACATGAAATTAGTTCTTAAAAATCGTATCTTTTTGCTAAACATGCTTATCATTTGGTGTTAAACAGGAGGACACAGTCCTCCAGTGACCTTCAGCTTACACAACCTTATCTTCACGAATCACGACACCAACATGCAATGAGAAGGGTAAGGGATTCTGGTGGTCGTTTTTCGAAAAAGACTGATTCTTTAAAGAGCACAATAGCTTCTGGCCTTGCCATTTATGTGAATTCAAAGCACGTGCACTCAGAATCCGCTGAAAACACCAAGGGTCAAAACCGTAAATTCACATAATTATTAGGCATCGTTGGGTAGCTTTGATTTTATCTATATCCCATTAATATAGCAGGACGATAACTTTTTCGTCTAAGTGATTCTATTTGTAACATCAAATAACCAAGATTAGTATTATTAGTTTTAATCTATGTAGCACGGGGACTCCATTTATGTGGCCGTACCCGTCTCGGGTACTTGTCGGGGACGGAAACACCATGGGTACTCGTCGGGGACGTTTCCAAAACGTTTCCAATGTCGGGGACGTATCCGGTAGAAGTATCCAGCCCGTTTCTATTTATTTTTAGGGTTTTTACTCTTTCAAATTCCACAACCGGCCATTAAATAAATAGACCTATCATATTCGGCTTCTCTAATCTCTAAACTCTCAAGTCTCATCATCTCTAATTCTCTATCGATTGCCAATCTCTCACTAGATGAACCGGAATTTGAAAATGATTTGATTATTGATAATTAATTACCTTTGGAAGATGTAGTATTTTTGGAATTTGTTTAATGTATTTTTATTTTTTTATATTTTTTATTGCCGTACCCGTATCTTGGAATTTTGAGTTTTGCCGTTCCTCGTTCCCGTATCGTCCCCGTACCCCAATCCCGTACCCGTTCCAGTGCTACTTAGGTTTTAATGCTTACTAAACCATTACCTGATTTTTTTTTGCTATAAGGTACTCATGTTTAGATTTTAGGGGTACTTGATATTAGATTTTTCTTCGTAATTTACTTACTATTCGTGTTTGATGTAGGTTACATTCATGTTGGGTTAGTTATTTATTAGCAGATGTTTAATTTTTGTATGAACTTTTGTTTGACAATTATTCTTTGTTCAGGTGAGTGTTATCAACTCTAGGGATTACACACTCAGAACTCAAAAACGTTGTTGCTCTTTATGTAAGAATGTTGTTATTGTCGTGTGTGTGTGTGTGTTTTTTTTTTTTGTATTTTCTAATATCACTGACATATTCCTCTTTATATGTTAGCGTTCATACATGATCGCAACAATTACAAATCCATCGGAATGATGCTATCTGAGCTGCGAAAAGTGGAGGTTTGTCTTTCTGGGTCTCCATATTATCAACTGTTGTTCCCCTTAATTATTTTTTTAGTTACTGTTTGCGTACTTACTACCCAAACTCTTTCTATGTCAGTAATTTGTATCATTAATAGACCAGCAAAAATGAGTCACTTATTTTGTTTCTATAATACTGATGTAGGAGATGCGATCAATGGGATGAAGAAAGTTATATTTTGTTTTTACTATTTTTTAAAAGAAGTTGTTGACCTGATGCATGCATTATTATTAGAGAGACGTATCAAAGCATAATGTCAACATAAAGAAAGAAGGAAAGAAAAGGGGAACCTGAGAAATGGAAAGGTAAAAACTTTAGTTGCACAAAACCTACAAGAACTTCAAGATGAGAATAATGATGTGGCTAGATTATGTAAATTTCGGGTCAAATCACTTAAGGAGGGGACTATTGCATATTTTTTAACACAAGCTACTCTCCATCGTAACGCACAAACGTCATTTGTTTTAATAATTTTGAGGTGGCTATTTCGGCCCATTACTTATAGACTTATAGTTGGGCCGACTTGGTGTATGTTATAATGGGTCAGGCGGGCAAAATGAATGAAATTTAATTAAAAGGAACTTATCAAACTGGTCGCAAATTTTAATCTCTAGCTAATATAAGAATTTATGTGTCACCTTCTTTTATGTTATTCTAAGGTGGTTACTAATTTATTTTGAATTTTCCTTTACTCCCTTAGCAGTTGGATTCCTTTCGCAAGGGTTTTAAAGTTCTTGAAGCACTTGACCTCATCATAAGAATTGTTGTGGAGAAGCACCAGATAGATTACCAACTTGGTGATATAATGGGAATTCTAGGGTTGGTGATGACATGAACATCTATAACACAATTGACGATGGGGAACTGAATTTTGATTATAGACAAAAAACTCAAGGCCTTTATAATATTGCCACGTCAGCATATCGAGTGGGGGTGATCAGCTTGCAGCACAAAGAACACATGTATCACTTCTAAATCTTACCATGATCAAAATGTACCGGATAATGGAAACTTTTATAAACTATGCACTCTTTGTCATATTGGTTTTTATTTTATTAAGTTGTCACCACAAACCAAAGGTACAGTCGGATGAAGTATTTGATATATTCACCGGGGACAGAAAATTTTAAGAGGGTTGTTGAGCAGTGCTATGGAAAGACGTTTGAACCTGCATGAGAGTTTCTCGAGTGGGAGTTCAAAAGCCATCTAAGATGGCACACACAAGTAAGTTCAATCTATCACATTATCTTCACATAGTTTGGTTTGCAATATGATTATTTAAAATGGTTTTTACCGAGTTCTGTTTTTAAGTTATTGGTTGATTACACCGTTTCATGTTTTACTACTATATCAGTTTTATTTTCTATCGTTTTGTGGTTATAAACTCTTGACGATCATTTTCTTTTATAAATTAAAGAATGGTGTTTTTGTTCTTAATGTTGTTTAAATTTGTGTACACTTAATATAGATTCAATTTTTTTATTACGCTGTTAAACGTAACCCGTCCACCGGACGGGTATTAAACTAGTTGATAGATTGACAGAATGTTATATTTGTATGACCTATACAACCTATTGAACCTCATGATATTAGGCTTCGAAGAGGGATAGAGCAATGATGAGAAACTGAAACATATTTATGTGATGTCATCTTAATCATTATACACATGAAACGAATTTTTGAGTATTGGTAGTAACAGTGTGTGTATTTGGGTGTATATGCATGGTAGCATGTTTGGGCTTAGTGTTCTTGCAAATATGATATAACAGTGAATGGTTTCGTATGATGGCATGGGTATAGGCATGATATGTTAATAGGTTGATTGTTTGGTAATCTCGACTTGTGTTATAAGTTGTTGTCACCATTCTGTTGCACTCCCACAAATAGATTGTAATCATGATTCTGATTTGTAAAGTGTAATATAGTTGGGTGATATTTTTGATGTTCATAATATTTGCAAAGGGGGGGGGGGGGTGGGATCGGTTGTGGGTTAGACTCGAGGGATGCTTAACTGGGTTGGGCTCGGATGGTTGGCTACTGGTTGTGGGGCTACCAACCGAGCGGACAGAATACTAGATCATGGGCCGCACATAGGTTAAAGGTCCATGAATGAATGGGCCGGTGGTTTGGGGTTTGGACTTAATGTTTTGGGACGGGTAGGGTATTGACTAAACACAGCATGCGAGTTGCATATTAACTATTGGTAGGATGGGCCACGTAACAATCTGAACATATTCGAGTTGGGCCAGCAATGATTGGGTCGAATGGACTTGTAAACTCACACGAGTAATGCTTGTGATTTAATGCGTGTAACGGTTTAGATGGCATGAACTGATAAATGTTTCGTGAGACATGGACAACGTGATTGACTGAAACAACTTGCATAACTTGTTTAATGCTAGTGCACTGTTTGCATAACATGTGAAATATTGTATATCATAAGAGAAATTGGAATACTAAACTGAGTGTTCTGGTAAAACATGATAGGACGTATTTGGTCAACTGCTAAACAAGTGAATAATCTTACCGAGCAAAACCAAGGTGAGTTCACACTCTTTCTAAGGCATGGGATTCCTAGTGGTTGGGAATGGGTTAAAGAACTAAAACGGAAGCTGCATATCTTCCTTGGGTATGATATGTACCGCCATCCTCCTTGGGTAGGATGCCAATATAAATCCTACGTATTCTCCTTGGGTAGAATACGTACGTTCGTCCTCCTTGGGTAGGACAACAACCTTAAACTTACTAGACAAAACTCTATCATGAAATCCCTCATTTTTATATCGACTTAATCGCAGGGCCAATGGCGAGCGGGTCATTAGTTGATAGCGCTATTAGGGTTGACAAGCCTCACACCGTGCCGGTCGGGGGGCGTGTACTAATGGATCTGGGCACTTAGTCAATGATGATAGACATTGACGTAGGGCACAACTTATTTTCGTCAGTTGTCGATATGGTAACGGTCTAGTGGTTCACATGGGGAAGCCCCCACTGGTTATGGTTTGGGAAAGAAGGAATTGGTTAATCATATTTTCAACTATGGGGTAACCCCCACGGCAAGTAAGCCAGCTAAAGAAGAACTATGCTTTCGAAACAACTTAAAACGAACACCCAACTGTAACCTCGCTCAACTTTGTTGTTGATTCGTTGTTACATGCCTTGCAGGTCTTTAAGTGCATATTGTTGGAACTTGCTATCTGGGAGTCTGGAGTGGTCATGGGTCGAGTTACATGGAAACGCGACACAAGACTAATGGTTTTTCACATGTGGTTTATAAATACTTAACGAATGAATTATGCTTCCGCTGTAACATTGTGAATTATTTATAAAGTTGTAACATTTAATGTTAATAAATGAAAGTTTTATTTAAATATACCTATGAGTTCAATGTGATTGGTGGCTAGATCCTGGTACGTCACACGCCTCGCGGGGGTTTCCGCATGTGGTATTTTGGGGGTGTGACAGATTGGTATCAGAGCCATTGGTTATAGTGAACTTGGTTTTAAAAAGAGGAAAAACGTTTTTATAAAATCAGACTATAACCGAACAGTTCTGAAAACGTGAATACGACCATGACACTCAGCTCTAGATTGCAAGGTTCGTCTCTCGCATACTCATTGTACTACATAACTAGTGAAAACTTACATATGATATTGCATGTGATTGCACGTTTAGCACAACAGTATGAATTCACGTATTACTTGTATGTGTTATGTGACTGATAGGGTGGTATTCCCCTAAACATTCATGACTTACACTTCGTGATGCTCTTTGTTTGCTACTCGAGTTTGAGGAACCATTTGACATGAGTTAAGAGGAGCTGAGGTGAGCATGGAAATCACAATATTATTGCGGGTGCACACATAATAATATGTGGGGTGCATGCGAGTCCCAGTGAGGCTTAATAAGTGAAAAAGGGGTTCCGTTCCGCTATTTGATCGATGTGAAACATAATAAACCCATAAGGGTCATAGCAGTGATTGTCCCCTACTCGAATGTGAACTTTTCATTCCTCTCTGGGTCCTTTCGAATCTTGATGCTATCGAGTATTACCTGAACACCCATCTGAACACCTATTGAACCGTGTAGAATGTTAGGTACTCATACGAACGTCCTTGAGTTGGATGCCGCAGCGTCGAATGATTGATCGATACCCTTCTCACTTCTCTTTGTTTGCTGGAACTCATGTATTGACATCTTAGATCCCGAAATGTGATCACTTCTGCAATACCCTCGTAGCAGACCGTGTATTACTCAAACAACTTGCAACATCGATGAATAGGAGGATAAGCGTAGTACCTTGCCGACCTCAGCACCGGCAACGAGCACCAGCGAATTGGTTTCAATAGAATCCTTAACCCTTGCGAGCGACTCATGGGAGTCAACTCTTACGAATCAATCGGGACATAAGCAATGACAATCGACTACAACGTGGAATGTGTAACTGCCAACACAGTGAGTAGCGCTTTAGGACGTAGCTCAGGTTGTGAAAAGATGGACTTGGATGGTGAAGAACCGTAGGGCTTCGTTTCGAGCAACGATATTGGGAGCAGCAGTCACAGCGACAACAAGGTATTCGTAACCCTAGCCTACAATATGGAATTAAAGGTGCCTACAACATGGATTGGCCGTGGTTAAGTCAAAAGGACAACGACCAAAGGAACAACAACAGTACTTGAAATCCTTGTAATGAAAACAGCAACACTGGAAATGATGCTCAAGGAAGGGCATTTAGGATTGGCGTGGGCGACACCAGGATTGTAATAACAAGGTGGCATACACGTTCTAGGTAACGAATCACTTCGTCTCTGTTCTTTATAACCCTGATGTTTCTTGAAACCCAACCTGTTGTGAAATCGGCTGATGGCAAGACAATGGAAACCTCATATGATCGTTGGGATGCAAACTCGACCTTGTGGGACAAGTGTTCGACATCGACCTTTCTTCTGTTGTTCTTAATAGATGTACCCTGTGAGGAGAAGATTCTCTGTATCCCTCCTTCATGGAGGATTGTTATCTGTTCTAACGCATCAGAGTGGCACAATGGTTAGCGTCATTTCAGCAATGAAAGCCAGGAGTGTCTACGGAGAGATTACCCTGCTTTATTAGCAACTGTTATAGAGGTAAGATTAGGAAGAAGGGGATCGAGGATCCACCAGTTGTTCATGATTACCCTCCATGTGCTGCCTGAGGAACTTCCAGGATCATCTCTACAACTGTTAGGTAGGAACTCAGTTTGACCTCGCGCTAGAGGCAGTTCTAACTACTCGAACTCTTTACCGTCTTGCACCAGGAGGGTTACAGGAGCTGTTTAACCAACTACAGGAACTGTCGGACAGGAGTTTTCGCTTTAAGGAGCCCCCGCTACACCCATGAAGAGAAGCCTTTTCGTATGTGTACTGACTATCGAGAACTCAACAAGGTGTCAGTTAAGAACCGTTTTCCTCGACCATGTGTTGCCAACCTGTCAACCAGTAGCGAGGATCAAGCTCCCATTCGAGGATTGCCTAACGAACGAACTATCATCAGATGGAAGTTCAATGGGAGAATGCTTTTAGAACGCCATATCAAACGCAATGCGGCCAGTGCGACTTTGTACACCATGACCACTGAGATAATTAACACACCAGCAGCTTCAGGGATCACAGGAATCAACCGTATTTGTCGACGACGTTCTGAATCATGACCAGGAGAAAGGAACACCCTGGGTGGCATATGTATCCTATCTCAGCGCTTCTGTGGAAGGAGCCATTACGTGTGAAGTCTTGTTAAATGCCACATCTAGATTCGAGAGATGCATTTTGATCACGTAACCAACGGAGTAGGAATACACGTGGACCTCATTGAGATAGAAACTGATCAACACCAAAGATTCCTTCGGGGTTGCAGCAATTACTCGTTTTCACTACATACCATCGCAGCTTACCCACAGGGCATTTGAAGATCGCACAACTTAGCTCCCTTAAGCACAGCAGGGTGCTGTGTTCGTGGGAGACCAAAACAGGAGGACGTCTTTTAAGCTTTGGAATCCCAATTTAGTGGAATACCATGATGGTCCGAATCAGAGTCTTAGTTACACACCGCCGTAACACGAGAGTGTGATGACTTACGTGATGGAGTTACAAAGATGAACTACACGACACACAACTGGCGGTGAAAACCGTGGCTTTGGGATTTTAGATGGAGGCATTACTTGGACGGTACCATATGCGTTATTTAGACCGATCACAAGGGCCTCCCGTGCACCTTGGCTTCGAAAGAGCTAAATCAGTTAGTGCATCACTGGAGGGAACTTTTGGATGATTACATCTATGAAACTTGAACGTGCACGAGTTTTGCAGCTCACTATCGACTCAAACTTACCTGATCAGACTTGCTCTGTTCAAACTGGAGAACTGAAAGAAGAGGATTTTCAAGTTGAACCCTTGTTGGGCATGGAGAAGCAACCTTTGACAGGTCGGATGATACTTGTTACCTCATGGAACGAAGGTGGGTCTCATTATACGAAAACTATAGGGAACTCGTGTTGAGCAAAGCACACCGGTTTCGATATTCTAGCCATCTGGGTTTTGATGAGAGACATTAGGATTTATAAACCTTGTACTTGTAATCGGGCATGAAGGCCCACATAGATATGTATGGGAATGATGTTTGACTTGTGGGAAAGTCAAGGGGTTGAATCAGCAACTAGAAACACACATATGGAGATGAGAACAGACTGCCACGGATTTGGTCGCTAGCCTACTTACAACTCGAAACGGAAACAATATCACCTGGATGATCGTTGATTGTCTCACGTAACCAGCACACTTTCTAGCCATCAAGGAAACGGATAAGTTTCTACACATGCAGTAATCTACCTAAAAGAAGTGGTTGCTAGGCACGGGGTGCCAACCTTCATTATCTCTGATCGCGACTCACGATTTGCATCTGATTTGTGGCAAGCGATGCACGAATCCTTTGGCTCACGTCTAGACATGAGCACAGCATATCATCCACAGATGGATGGGCAGACTGAACGCACCATCCAAACTCATGAAGACATGCTTCGAGCATATGTAATCGACTTTGGCAATGGCTGGGAAAGACACCTCGCTTTTTATGAAATTTTGGTATAACAACAGTTACCACATCGGCATCCAGGCAGCTCCGTTCGAGGCATTGCACGGACGGAAGTGCCGATCACCTCTTTGTTGGGCAGAGCTTGGCGACAGTCAAATCACTGGCCCAGAACTCGTCATAGAAACAACAAAGAAGATTGCTCAGATACGTCAATGAATGGTGACAGCTTGTGACCGTCAGAAAAGCTACGCTGATAAGCGCAGGAAATCACTCGAGTTCTAGGTTGGGGATCAAGTACTATTCAACGTCTCACCTTGAAAAGGTGTAGTTCGTTTTGGTAAACGAGGCAAACTCAACCCGCGATATGTCGGACCTTTCAAAATCACGGAGAGAATTGGCATGATGGCCTACAGATTGAATCTACCCGAAGAACTCAGTGGAGTTCACAACGTATTCCATGTGTCGAATCTGAAGAAGTGTGTGTCAGATGAAACCCTCATAGTTCCTTTCAAGGAGCTCACCATTGACGATCAGTTGCGATTTTTCGAGGAACCAATGGAAATCTTGGACTGGGAGGTCAAGATTCTCAAACACACCAGGATACCTATTGTTCGAGTTCATTGGAACTCCCGTCGTGGCCCAGAGTTTACCTGGGAACGAGAAGACCAAATGAAACCCAAATATCCCCAGTTGTTCGAGAACAATAAAACCACTACTAAGGATGAAGCTACTGTGGAATTTCGGGACGAAATTCCAAACCAACGGGGGAATGATGTGACACCCCAGGAAAAACCAGGAAACCATGTAACCTAACTTCCTCAGTTACTACGTGCAAAATTTCGGGACGAAATTCCTCTTCAAGTTGGGGATGATGTGGCACCCGAGCAAAACTTGCAACAATCCTGACTTATATCACTTCATCTCTCCGACTTAATTATCAAATTTAGGGACGAAATTTCTTTCAAGTTAGGGATGATGTGACAACCCGAACCTTTAAGGTTAGTAACGTCTAACTTTCTAAATAACATTCTTTATTATTCCTCTCTGATGTGTTATATGTTCTGCGTTTGTGTTTGCTTATTAGTCTGTTTAGTGTGCATGACAACTTTACCGAACTAACATTGTTAGCACCGCGTTTGGGCCGCGAGTTAGCGGGCCACGTTAGCGACCTTTGTGATACACTTCTTTTCGGCCCGAACAAACACAACCGAGCCCAACTTAGCCGTGTGTGCTTTGATCAAACCGGACCCAGTTGTGGTAACAAATAAGTTTAGGAATCGGCCCAATGGGTTAGGTTTTGGCCTTATAATTGTGTGTACGTAAACCCCTATGCCTATTAAAAATAACAACTTAATAAACCAAACCCTATTGCTCTTTCCCCCTCTCGAGACATCAATTTATTGGTCAGTAAATCTATGTTATGTTGATATTTATTTGGTAATCTTGTTGTGCGAAACTTTGATTGACAATCTGTATGTGCATGTATTGTTGTAATATTAAGTAAGTGGTGTGGATTGATATTAAGCTACGATTAGGGTTAGAATAATTGATAGATTGACAGAATGTTATATTTGTATGACCTATACAACCTATTGAACCTCATGATATTAGGCTTCGAATAGGGATAGAGCAATGATGAGAAACTGAAACATATTTATGTGATGTCATCTTAATCATTATACACATGAAACGAATTTTTGAGTATTGGTAGTAACAGTGTGTGTATTTGGGTGTATATTGATATTCGCTAATTTACACATATTTTAGTCCCCCGTTTTACCCCTATTTTATGCGTTTTCGGCCGTAAAATCGTCATTCGGATGCTTAATCATCTACACTTTTGTTTACAGGCCTAAAACAGCATACCAGACAAGATGATAGCGAAAACGAGGACTTTCCGGACAAAACGACGAAGCTGCGAACAATCTGTTAAGAAAACTGACTTGGGCGTGTGGAACGGTCGTGCGACCTGATGCACGACCGTGCATCTCTGACAAAATCAACTCAGTCCGGCATTGAACGCACGTGCAACTCGGCGTGCAAGGAAATCAAGACCATCCCGGTGATGCACGGTCGTTCCAGATATTGCACCCTGTGCGGATCCGATGATCCAGCTAACTCTCGATACTGAATGGTCAGTACGACTAGGCGTGCAACAAGAACCCGGAAGAGAACGACCGTGCCATCTGAAGAACGGTCGTGCTATATCGAATCTGGTCAAAGATCTGATGACGTATGCAGTATGGTGCACCATCCCTCCAATAATTCAAAAAGTGCACGGTCGTGGAACAGGAAGAACGACCGTGCGACATCGAAAAAATATGAAAACCAGCAGAAAACATTCTGCTCGACATTCTGGAATTTTGGGAGCTTCACAGGCGATTTTACAAGCTCCGGAGGCTTTGCTTTTGACCCGGATTCAAGCCACATTGTGCCGTTTAGCTCCATTACTATCCGGATTCTTAATCTTATGCTAGTTTATGGTTTGGTTTTCTAATCTTTCCATGATTTTGTTAATCTTTCAGGCATTTAGATTAATGTTTTTGTATTATTGTGGCCCTTGGGCAAAAACACAACAATCCCTTGCTTGATTATAACAATTAGTGTGTTAATCTTTGTTTGTAATGACATTTTGAAGTATTTTCTATGTTAATCTTTGATGATTAGTTTTCAACCTTGTTATTGATTTCTTGATTATAAGTAATTGTGTTGGATGATTGGTGCTTGGTTAGTTAAGATAGTTGAAAAATGAAGCTTAATTAATCTTGTATTTGTAAACTTTGAACTTGGTTAACTAGTTTAGCTTGGTTTAAACGTGTGCATCGTGATACTAGAAATGGTTAGTGATTTAATAAAATGTAATTATTGTTAATCAAGAGAGCTTGCCGTCATGTAAGGACCTTAACGGGTTAGATGGTGTCGTTATAAATTCTTGTCATGATTTGTTAGCTTAGTTAGTAGTTTAGGCCAAAATTGCTATCTTGGTGTATTATTGTGCAAGATTTGTAAAATGAACTCGGTTGTGATTTAATCTAGTTTATGCTTGTCTCGGTGGTTGCATTGTGTTTATCGGTGTTGCTTTCCTTGATTAAGTGCGGTTAGAAAACTCCTAACGGATGACTAACTCATTTTTAAGAGATTTTCATAGACATTTATCAATTGCACGCTAAAGAATAATTTTAGGTGGTTAAAGTGTGTTTATTGTTTTAACTTTCCGAATGATTGTCATGTTAGGATTCCCGAAAGGGATACTAATTGTCTTAAAATGGAAAATTGACCGAATGCTTCTAGTGCCAAAACCGACTTAGTTGACATGCTTTGGTTGTGTATTAAGCAAGGCTTTTTATCTATTATCTATTATGTTTTTATTATGTATTTGTTTGCGCTTACTTTAGTTTAATTAAAATCACAAAACTTATGTTTTTACCGGTAGTTTAGTGACAAAGGTCTAGTATTAATTCTCCGCCCATTTCCTTGGATCGATACTTGGTTCTTACCGATACTTTACTACATATATGACGGGGTACACTTGCCTCTTTCGTGTGTGATTTGATGTAAAAGTAATAATCACTTTTATAAATTTAAAACCAAATCGTGTGTAATTTCATTGTAAAAATATGTGTAGTCGCGCACACGTCAAGTTTTTGGCGCCGTTGCCGGGGAAATGGCGAGTTTTAGGAACGACCCGAGTCATTATGTTATCGGTGTATATACTTGTTAATATTTGTGTATAATTTCTTGATTATTTATTTATTTATTTATTTGTTAATATTTCTTGCTTTTATTTCATTTATTCGTTTTCCAAGTCATTTTTGTGCACTTGTAAATTTTTATTCCATTTATTTATTCGATCCGGATTTATTTATTCATTTATTCATTGGGTTTTCGGCACCTTTAAATCATTTTTGTATTAGCCGATTTGATTATTTTTATTGTGTTGATTTTTATAAATTTTCGGGCCCATTTTCGGATTTTATAAAATTTTCAGCCAATTTTTAAAAATATTCTGTTTCTATTCAGCTGAAAAAAACAGCATTATTTTATTAATAAAATATTCATTGTGTCAAATTTTCGTTTGCAGGTTAATGTTCTTGACCCCCGCTCCAGAAGTTGTTGAACCGTCAGACGAGCCCGAACGTGATCTTAGGAGACGTCTACGCGCAAGAGGTCGGGCGGTTGGGCTACTGCTCGCAAGTGGTGAGCTGGAGCAGGTGGTACCCGTTGAAGCCGAGGGCTTAGGGGCAGTTGGAGACAGAAGCATGGCGGATGATGAGTGACCTTTGAATGAGACAAATTAGCCCGGAAGGGCAGGCCTGGAGCCGAGTATCCTTCAACCTACAATTGATGTACCTACTTTTGAAATTAGATCTAGTATTATTAATATGGTGCAGAATTCAGTACAGTTTGACGGACGTGAGCACGAGGATCCCGGGAGGCATATTGCTGCTTTTCTCCATGTTTGTTCCACGTTTAAGATTACAGGTGTTTCGGAGGATGCAATTCGGTTGAGGTTGTTTCCGTTTTCGTTACGTGACAAAGCTAGAGCTTGGCTTATGTCACTTCCAGCCGGGTCCATCAGGACCTGGAATCAGTTGGCGGAGCAGTTTATGCAGAAATATTTTCCACCTGAGAAAACGAACAAGCTACAGAACCGAATTGTATCTTTTCGCCAGGACGAGGGCGAGTCGGTGCATGCGGCTTGGGAGAGATTCAAGGATTTGTTGATTGATGTGCCACATCATGGCTTCTCCAAGAGACAGCTGGTTTTGACGTTCTATCAGGGCTCAGTTACAACACACAGGAGCGATTAGACGTGAACGCAGGAGGCGATCTAGGAACTAAGACGCCGAATGAAGCGTATGATATTATAGAGAAAGCTGCGTTGAAATCCAGCTCACACCGGGAAGGAGATAGAGGCCGGGCATCATCATCATCATCTCGCGCAGGAGTCCATGCTGTAGACGACTATACGACCATTACTTCACAAATCTCAGCCCTTGCATCGAGATTCGACAGGTCCCAGATGATTGCGCATGCTGGCTCAGGATGTGACTAGTGTGGAGTGTCACACGAGCCTGGGGCATGTTTTCAGGGAGTCGTATATGAGGGCCACGAAGAAGTAGATTTCGTGAGTAATCAGGCGAGGCCACAAAACAACCCGTACAGCAACACCTATAATCCCGGTTGGAGAAATCACCCAAATTTTGGGTGGCGAGCGAATACAGGAAATCAAAATCCATTGGGGTTCACTCCGCGCGCTCCAGCGCAACAGGGTCAGGGTCAGCAGTTCCAGCAATACAACCAACCTTACCAGCAGCGTCCATATTCATATCAGAATCAGGGCACTGGGAGTAGTTCCCAGCAGCAGGCCCCCCAGTCTAGTTCTAAGCTGGAGGATATGATGGCTCAGCTTCTTACTAGCTCCTCGAGTGCGAATCAGTTGGCTGAAAAACGCTACCAACAGAGCGAGGATCGTTTTCTTTCTCATGAGGGAGAAATGAGGAGTCACAAAGCCTCGATTCAGAATATAGAGAATCAGGTTGGTCAGCTGGCACAGATGATGTCTAAAAGACCCCAAGGTGGTCTTCTGGGTAATACAGAACCAAACCCGGGCGGGCATAGAGATGTGAACGCTGTGATGACCAGGAGTGGAAAACCTACCGGACCCGTCACATCGGACTCAACGCTGATCACTGAAGCGGTCCCGACTGACACATCGGACGAGGTGCAAGCCAGGCTACGCCCAACAAGTACAACACAAGTCCAGGAGCCGGTCAAGGCTTACACACCTCCAGTACCTTATCCAGGGAGGCTGAAGAAGCAGAAGAATGATGAACAATACGGTAAGTTTCTTGAAATGTTTAAGCAACTGCATATAAACATACCGTTTGTTGAAGCTTTGGCTCAGATGCCAAAGTATGCGAAGTTTCTGAAAGACATCCTCTCAAACAAACAAAAGCTCGAGGACATGTCTTGCGTGGTTATGAATGAAAGTTGCTCTGCTGTTCTTCAGAATCGCCTGCCTGCAAAAATGGGAGATCCAGGCAGTTTCACGCTTCCTTGCCTCATTGGCAATATGTCTGTCAGTAGTGCGTTAGCAGATCTAGGAGCTAGTATAAACCTTATGCCCTATAAGGTTTTTACGAAGTTGGATCAAGGTGAGCCGTCACCTACAAGAATGAGTATTCGACTTGCTGATCGATCTATCAAATATCCGCGCGGGTTTGTTAAGAATATGTTTGTTAAGATTGACAAGTTTGTATTTCCCGTGGATTTTGTTATCCTGGACATGGATGAGGACTCGAAAGTGCCTCTGATACTTGGACGCCCGTTTCTGAATACCGCCCGGACGATAGTGGACGTAGCGGCGTGCCAAATCACACTCCGAGTGAATGATGAGCACGTGATCTTTGATATCAAACAGTCTATGCAGCATCCTCAGAGTCAAGACGACGCGCTCTATTATGTCGACATAGTCGATACTTATGTGAGTACGCATTTCCAGGGTACGATCGAGGAGATAGATTCGGACACACAGATGTTGTGTGGGGACCTGATTGGCATTACGCAGGAGGGCCATGATTTAGAGCAGCCAGTCTATCAGATTGGTGACGATGGTTCCCAGAGTCCGTATCGATTCACAGAAATTGATCGCGCAAGTGAAGTGAAGTCGAAGCCGTCAGTAGAAGATCCTCCGACCTTGGAGCTTAAGGAGCTTCCACCGCACCTGGAGTACGCATTTCTGGATGAGGAGCGTCATTTGCCTGTCATTATTTCATCCGGATTGGCAGAAGAAGAGAAGAGCAGACTGCTTAATGTGTTGAAACCTCATAAGAAAGCAATCGCCTGGAAAATCATGGACATAAAAGTAATAAATCCCTCATTCTGTACACATAAAATTCTAATGGAGGATCAGTTCAAGCCATGTGCGCAGCACCAGAGGCGGCTGAACCCAAACATGCAAGAGGTCGTTAAAAAGGAAGTGATTAAGTTGTTAGATACTGGTATGATCTATCCCATTTCCGACTCTGTTTGGGTCAGTCCTGTGCAGGTAGTGCCCAAAAAGGGGGGCATGACTGTGGTCGCGAACGATAGGAATGAGCTCATTCCAACCAGGACGGTCACTGGATGGCGGGTTTGCATCGATTATCGCAAACTCAACGACGCCACTCGCAAGGACCACTTCCCGCTTCCATTCATTGATCAAATGTTGGAGCGTCTGTCAGGGAAGTCATATTATTGTTTTCTGGATGGGTTCTCTGGTTACTTTCAAATTCCTATCGCTCCTGAGGACCAGGAGAAGACCACATTTACCTGTCCCTTCGGTACATTCGCCTACTGGCGTATGCCATTTGGGCTATGTAATGCACCGGCCACTTTCCAGCGATGTATGGTCGCCATTTTCCACGACATGATTGAGGATTCCATGGAGGTGTTCATGGACGACTTCTCGGTATTTGGGGATTCCTTTGATCAATGTCTGGAAAATTTAAAAAGAATGTTGAAGAGGTGTGAGGAGACAAATCTGGTCCTGAACTGGGAGAAATACCATTTCATGGTGAAGGAGGGCATAGTACCGGGACACAAGATTTCTCATCCGGGCATGGAAGTCGATCCAGCTAAAGTCGACGTTATTTCACGACTTTTGCCCCCCACCTCTGTTAGAGCTATACGGAGCTTTCTCGGTCATGTCGGGTGCTATCGGCGATTCATCAAAGATTTTTCAAAAATCACCAGACCCATGACTCGTTTGTTGGAGAAAGATGCTCCGTTCGTGTTTGGAGATGATTGCTTGAGGGTTTTTTACCTTCTCATGCAAAAGTTGATTGATGCCCCTATTTTAGTCGCACCGGATTGGAGTTTGCCGTTTGAAATCATGTGCGACGCGAGTGATTACGCTAAAGGGGCCGTTCTGGGTCAAAAGAAGGAAAAGCACTTCCATCCTATCTATTATGCGAGCAAAACTCTTCACGACGCTCAAGAGCATTACACCACGACTGAAAAAGAGCTCTTGGCGGTCGTTTTCGCATTTGATAAATTTAGATCGTATTTAGTGCTTTCGAAAACCGTTGTATACACTGATCACGCAGCCATTAGATACCTCTTCAGCAAACAGGACGCTAAACCGCGTCTAATCAGATGGATCCTGTTGCTGCAAGAGTTTGATATTGAAATACAAGATAAAAAGGGTGTTTTGAATGTAGCGGCTGACCATCTATCTCGGTTAGAGCATGGAGACATCGAAGACTCGCGTTGGGATTCAATAAATGACAAGTTCCCACACGAGTCTTTGATGGGTGTTGAGATATGCGATGAGTCGCCATGGTTCGCTGACTTTGAGAAGTACCTTGCTTGTAGAATTCTGATTAAAGGATTGACTCACCAGTAAAAGAGGAAATTCTTTTCAGATATCAAGCATTACATTTGGGACGACCCTTTCTTGTTCAAGGTGGGTGCTGATCAGGTGATCAGAAGATGTGTATCAGGATCTGAGGCGACCGATATTCTGCGCCAGTGTCATGAGGGACCTACCGGAGGCCACCACGGAGCCAACTTCACCGCGAAGAAGATGTTAGATTCCGGGTTTTACTGGCCGACCATTTTCCGTGACGCGCAGAGTTGGGTGAAAGCGTGCGATGTTTGTCAGAGGGCGACGAACATATCGGCACGCAACGAAATGCCCCAGAACTTGATACAAGTATGTGAAGTCTTTGATGTTTGGGGGATAGACTTCATGGGACCATTCCCCCCCTCACGTGGAAACAAGTACATACTCGTGGCTGTTGACTATGTATCAAAGTGGGCGGAGGCGCAAGCCTTACCCACTAACGACGCCAGAGTAGTTGTGAGGTTTCTTAAAAGTTTGTTCGCCCGATTTGGCGCTCCGAAAGCGCTCATTAGTGACCGAGGGACTCATTTCTGTAATACACAGCTTGAAAAGGCTTTGTCCCGATACGGTGTGCATCACCGTTTGTCCACGCCCTATCATCCGCAGACGAGCGGGCAGGTGGAAGTCACGAACCGTGGGCTTAAGCGCATCCTTGAGTGGTCTGTTGGTGCTAACCGCAAGGAGTGGTCGGACAAACTTGAGGATGCATTATGGGCATTCCGTACAGCTTATAAGACCCCTATAGGGACCACCCCCTTTAGGTTGGTTTACGGAAAGGCATGCCATTTACCGGTGGAGTTGGAGCACAAGGCTATGTGGGCTTTGAAAACCGCGAATTTGGACCTTAAAACCGGAGGTGAAGCCCGGTTTCTCCAAATTCATGAATTGGAAGAATTGCGACAACAAGCCTATGAAAGCTCCGTACTCTACAAAGATGACAAACGCTTGAAGGACCACAAAGAATTCCAAGCGGGTGATCTTGTTCTTCTTTACAATTCACGGCTGCGCTTATTTCCTGGGAAGCTTCATTCACGCTAGACAGGACCGTACATAGTTAAGGAGGTATTTCTGTATGGTACTGTTGCAGTAGAGAACGCGGATGGCGTTAAATTCAAGGTAAATGGTCACCGATTGAAGTTGTACGTTGCCGGGCCGATAGAGTCGGCGGTGGAGGTAATTGAGCTCCAAACCCGCACACATCATAAGTTTGGGGAGGAGAGAGTCTACGCTACTGACTCGCGGATCAAAAATGTAGCAAGAGCGTATTTTGCGCTTTAGGGGTAGTTTCGTCTTTTCTTGTATTTTTGTAGTTCTAGCGTAATTTAGGTAAGTTAGGTAGTTTCCGTTAGTATGTTTAAGTTTCATACGTGCCGAGCGAAGGTTCTGTGTTGCAATATTGTTAGAACAGTTTCCGTGTTGAAAAAATGGCGAAAAACGGCCAAAACAGTTGCTGGAAATGGCTTCTGCGGAAAATTCTGATCTGCAGCTGTTGCACGGTCGTTCCACCAGTCGCACGACCGTGCATTTCCGAGCTGGCTTGCACGACTAGTCGCACCCCCGGTGCATCTCCGAGAACTGTTGTCTGGGTTTGAGCGATGTCGGTGACGCACGACCGTGCCATAGGCCGAACGACCGTGCGTCAGGCTGAGGGCAGTTTTGTCATTTGGCACATTATAAATACCCCCATCTGCTTCCATACCCTTCATTCGCGAACCCTAGACATCTGCAGCCGTTCTAGAGCGATATCACTTCAAATCGCACGGTTCTTCGCACGATTTCACACCCTACTTCGTACGGTACGTTCCATCTTGTAGATTATCTGTTTTTCCGCTTTCTAGGTAGATTAATCCGATTCTTCAAGGATTTTTAGGGTTCTCTTCATAAACAAATCGAAACCCTAACCCTTGTTTGAATCTTGCTTATCGTGAACACCCGGTTGAGTTTCCGACCCATGTTTGTACAAAAAAGTTGTTGATTTTGAGAAAATCAGGCTATTCATAGTTCAGGGGTTCGAAATCTGCAGAATAGGTGTCGCACGGACGTTCCTTGGATGGAACGGTCGTGCCATTGCGGGTGATTCACGATATCAGCTTGTTGGTCGGTGTTGCACGGTGGCGTCGTTGGTCGCACGCTGTGCATTACCGATATATTTGGGCCACTGGTGCGTGTCATCGGCGATGCACGACCGTGCCATATGCCCAGATCAGAATCACAGTAGCTTCATAATTGTCTGCTCGGCTGTTTTCGATTAAAATTTTTCCTGTTCCCATCTTTCTAACGATTTATCTCATACAGATGGACCATCCTTTCCTTCAATTCGACCCCAATAACGAGCGAGAAGCACTTTGCATTCCGAAACGCGACGCCTTATGGGCAAGGCGGGGGCAATTCGGAGTCCCCCGATGGCTGGATTGGGAAGTCTTGAGGGAGCTGAATCAGTATGATAGACTGGATAACATGATCAGTATCCCGCTTGCAAATCTGGTCGGTATCAACCGACCCGTCTACCATGAACTGACAATAGAGTTCTTTTCTACTTACGCCTATGAAAAGCCGGTCGCACATAGGAGACCCAAATTCCACCACATGGAGCGGATAGTTTTCAGATTGTGTGGAAAATGGAATACGTGGTCGGTGGGGCGTTTGGGTAGAAGGCTCGGGATCTATACAAGGGACGACATGGATGAATCCGATGTCTTCACAGATCAGTTCACTTTCCCATCTGATGCGGCTCGGGATGCGTTTTAGGCTGAAAACGCTGTTGGAGACCCTTACAACCCTAGAATGTCAAAGGCTTCGAGACTGAGAGATCCTTTGGTGCGACTGATGCACCATGTGTTTAGCCATACAATTTGCGGGCGCATGGACAGTCTTGGGAACTGTCCCACACCAGATTTGATCTTTCTCTATGCGTTGGTTACGGGAGCAAATATCAACCATGCCGCAAGAATGGCCGACTACTTTGTGAAGTGCTCGGGGCGTACTCCGAACAGTCAGATACACAGCGGTCCGTATGTGACCGAATTAGCCTACAACTTAGGCTTAATGACTGATGAGGTGCTCGAGACTCTCACTCATGTGACGGATGGGGTTTATGTGGATATTCGGTCTCTGAAGGCCATGGGGTTGATAGTTGAGCTTGATAGGGGGGATAGATTGAGAGGATTGAACAACGAGGTCTGGGACCCGTTGCCTCCAGCTGTGGGGGAAGATGAGGATGAAGAAATGGGGGAGCAGCATGATGAGCAGCATGTACCACATCCACCGACACCACCACATTCACCTCAGCACCATGCATTCCACCAACATCAGGACTGGCCCGAGTTCTATCAGCAGTTCCAGCAGATGCAAGTTAACCAGGATCAGATCAGGGTTAACCAGGAACAGCATGGAGTTTATATTGACCAGATCCGGTCTAGACAGGACGAGATTAGGGCCGCTCAGGATGAGCTTCGGGCAGACCAGCATCAGCTTCGGGCAAACCAGGATAGTTTATATCAGGGAGTAAGTGCTGGGTTTTCATATCTGTTTGGGGAGATGCATCATGCATACCCCGACTATTTTCAGCATCATCCACAGTTCCCACCGTGGAACCCACCTGGTTACGGAGATGCGGGTCCGTCCTTTACTAGAGACGATGATGGTGATGATGCGTAGGAGTCGGTGGTTTTGATTGTTGGTGGTTGTTTCTATTTCAGTACTTTATTTTGGGTGTTTATTTTGACTGTTATTTCAAACACCCCGGATATGTATGCTTTATTTTTCAGACTCTTTACTTTAGTTTTTATGTTATGTCTTTGTTGGGATTACTAGTATTTCTATTTATGTAAATTATGGTTTATTTATGATTTTTTCTGTTTCTGTTTTGTTTTGGTGCACATGTGTCATACTTGCAGGTTTTTGGCTGACATATCTTGGACTGGAGCACGTGACAGATACAGCTTCGGAAGTCTCGTTGCATCAACATCATCTTGAGGGGAGTACTTTTACCCTTTTCTCTATATTTCGGGTCTCGCATTGAGGACAATGCGAAGTTCAAGTGTGGGGAGGGGGTTAACTTTGTTAACTTTGTTAACTTTGTTTGTCCTCAATAAAAAAAAACTCAGAAAATCAGAAAAATCATTCAAAAATACCTGTATTATGTATATACTTTAGTAAATAAACCGGTTGGTTGTGTTTTAGAAAGCTTCGGACTTGATAAAAACTCGACAAGCAAAATATTTTTTGAAAAAGGAAACCAGAAAGCGTGACAAACAAAGAAAGACTTACATGATAGTTTTCACACTTTTACCCATTCCTTCCGTTATGTGAGCATTTTGAGCCTTGATATTGGTATATATTTGTTTGTTCATTTCGGATATAGGAGTGAGCCGGATGTTATGTGTAATTTAGAACTTGTCACTAGTATGCTTGTTAAGACCATGAACGTGCGGATTTGTGTAAAAGTGATACCCTTTGTTGTAAACCTTGTTCTTTGTGTTGTGTTTCCCACCTTATATTACCCTTTAGGATTAACCATGTCGAGCCTTCCCGTTTACCTTTGTTTACCCACATTATCGTCCACTTAGCCAAATTTAGCCTTTTTATGTTTTAAACCTTTTTAGTGTTGAAACTCGGTAAAAATAATCGTTTAACTAGCGCTTGTTATTGTTTTTGTTTCATTGTATAAATCCATTAGTTAAAAAAAAAACAGAAAATAAAACACCCTAAAAGAGGGTGAAGTCTATGAAAATCGAGCAATTTTGAATGCTTAAACGTTAAAATATCGTTGATTAGCTCGATTGCGAAATAGTCGCCTTTTTAAGGCATTTGTATGTATAGTTGTATTGTTTGTTGCTAGTTAAACGCTACTACCGAGTTTTAACCATTTTCGCCACTTTAAATGTCCATTTCCATACCCCTCGCCCAAACCTAACGTTATAACCCGTAAAGACCTCTTGATTTGCACTTTTTTGCGTGTTAGTTGGTGGAGACGAGAACTTATGACAAGCTTATGATATTACACATTTCATTGACGAGGCATTGAGTGTTTGCACGTACACATTTTATGTATGTTTCATAAATAAAACCGAGTGTGTGTGAACATTGTGAGTTGTGTGAAGATTAACATGTTGAGTCAATTAAATGTGAAGTCACGGCTTTTTGGTTGTCGCTATATATTTGCATATGCTTGTTGGGTTTGAGTCTTTTGATGTTGTCTTTCGAAAAACCGGCTAACCGTTTATAGTAGTTTTGAATAAAATAGTGTGCAAATTATCGTTCTTGTTTGTTTCTATCTTTTATTGCTTTTTAGTTTAGCTTGCTTGAGGACAAGCAAGGTTCAAGTGTGGGGAGATTTGATATTCGCTAATTTACACATATTTTAGTCCCCCATTTTACCCCTATTTTATGCGTTTTCGGCCGTAAAACCGTCATTCGGATGCTTAATCATCTACACTTTTGTTTACAGGCCTAAAACAACATACCAGACAAGATGATAGCGAAAACGAGGACTTTCCGGACAAAACGACGAAGCTGCGAACAGTCTGTTAAGAAAACTGACCTGGGCGTGTGGAACGGTCGTGCGACCTGATGCACGACCGTGCATCTCCGACAAAATCAACTCAGTCCGGCATTGAACGCACGTGCAACTCGGCGTGCAAGGAAATCAAGACCATCCCGGTGATGCACGGTCGTTCCAGATATTGCACCCCGTGCGGATCCGATGATCCAGCCAACTCTCGATACTGAACGGTCAGTGCGACTAGGCGTGCAACAAGAACCCGGAAGAGAACGACCGTGCCATCTGAAGAACGGTCGTGCTATATCGAATCTGGTCAAAGATCTGATGACGTATGCAGTATGGTGCACCATCCCTCCAATAATTCAAAAAGTGCACGGTCGTGCAACAGGAAGAACGACCGTGCGACATCGAAAAAATATAAAAACCAGCAGAAAACATTCTGCTCGACATTCTTGAATTTTGGAAGCTTCACAGGAGATTTTACAGGCTCCGGAGGCTTTGCTTTTGACCCGGATTCAAGCCACATTGTGCCGTTTAGCTCCATTACTATCTGGATTCTTAATCTTATGCTTGTTTATGGTTTGGTTTTCTAATCTTTCCATGATTTTGTTAATCTTTCAAGCATTTAGATTAATGTTTATGTATTATTGTAGCCCTTGGGCAAAAACACAACAATCCCTTGCTTGATTATAACCATTAGTGTGTTAATCTTTGTTTGTAATGACATTTTGAAGTATTTTCTATGTTAATCTTTGATGATTAGTTTGAAACCTTGTTATTGATATTGATTTCTTGATTATAAGTAATTGTGTTGGATGATTGGTGCTTGGTTAGTTAAGATAGTTGAAAAATGAAGCTTAATTAATGTTGTATTCATGGTCGCAAAAGTCGCTAGGCGCTTCCTAGTCGGAGTCGGGTGTACTCGGGAAGTACTCGGCCTAGGCGGAGAGTACTCGGGGAGTAATTGGCCTAGAGGAAGAGTACTCGTGCCTCGGCAACCTACCTTGTAGCGAGTACTCGGAGAGTACTCGGCCTCCGAGACCTTGTTTTACAACCATGGTTGTGTTAGTAAACTTTGAACTTGGTTAACTAGTTTAGCTTGGTTTAAATGTGTGCATCATGATACTAGAAATGGTTAGTGATTTAATAAAATGTAATTATTGTTAATCAAGAGAGCTTGCCATCACGTAAGGACCTTAACGGGTTAGATGGTGTCGTTATAAATTATTGCCATGATTTGTTAGCTTAGTTAGTAGTTTAGGCCAAAATTGCTATCTTGGTGAATTATTGTGCAAGATTTGTAAAATGAACTCGGTTGTGATTTAATCTAGTTTATGCTTGTCTTGGTGGTTGCATTGTGTTTATCGGTGTTGCTTTCCTTGATTAAGTGCGGTTAGAAAACTCCTAACGGATGACTAACTCATTTTTAAGAGATTTTCATAGACATTTATCAATTGCACGTTAAAGAACAATTTTAGGTGGTTAAAGTGTGTTTATCGTTTTAACTTTCCAAATGATTGTCATGTTAGGATTCCCGAAAGGGATACTAATTGTCTTAAAATGGAAAATTGACCGAATGTTTCTAGTGCCAAAACCGACTTAGTTGACATGCTTTGGTTGTGTATTAAGCAAGGCTTTTTATCTATTATCTATTATGTTTTTATTATGTATTTGTTTACGCTTACTTTAGTTTAATTAAAATCACAAAACTTATGTTTTTACCGGTAGTTTAGTGACAAAGGTCTAGTATTAATTCTCCGCCCATTTCCTTGGATCGATACTTGGTTCTTACCGATACTTTACTACATATATGACGGGGTACACTTGCCTCTTTCGTGTGTGTTTTGATGTAAAAGTAATAATCACTTTTATAAATTTAAAACCAAATCGTGTGTAATTTCATTGTAAAAATATGTGTAGTCGCGCACACGTCATATATGCATGGTAGCATGTTTGGGCTTAGTGTTCTTGCAAATATGATATAACAGTGAATGGTTTCGTATGATGGCATGGGTATAGGCATGATATGTTAATAGGTTGATTGTTTGGTAATCTCGACTTGTGTTATAAGTTGTTGTCACTATTCTGTTGAACTCCCACAAATAGATTGTAATCATGATTCTGATTTGTAAAGTGTAATATAGCTGGGTGATATTTTTGATGTTCATAATATTTGCAAGGGGGTGGGGGGGGGGTGGGATCGGTTGTGGGTTAGACTCGAGGGATGCTTAAATGGGTTGGGCTCGGATGGTTGGCTACTGGTTGTGGGGCTACCAACCGAGCGGACACAATACTAGATCATGGGCCGCACATAGGTTAAAGGTCCACGAATGAATGGGCCGGTGGTTTGGGGTTTGGACTTAATGTTTTGGGACGGGTAAGGTATTGACTAAACACAGCATGCGAGTTGCATATTAACTATTGGTAGGATGGGCCACGTAACAATCTGAACATATTCGAGCTGGGCCAGCAATGATTGGGTCGAATAGACTTGTAAACTCACACGAGTAATGCTTGTGATTTAATGCGTGTAACAGTTTAGATAGCATGAACTGATAAATGTTTCGTGAGACATGGACAACGTGATTGACTGAAACAACTTGCATAACTTGTTTAATGCTAGTGCACTATTTGCATAACATGTGAAATATTGTATATCATAAGAGAATTTGGAATACTAAACTGAGTGTTCTGGTAAAACATGATAGGACGTATTTGGTCAACTGTTAAACAAGTGAATAATCTTACCGAGCAAAACCAAGGTGAGTTCACACTCTTTCTAAGGCATGGGATTCCCGGTGGTTGGGAATGGGTTAAAGAACTAAAACGGAACCTGCATATCCTCCTTGGGTAGGATATGTACCACCATCCTCCTTGGGTAGGACGCCAATATAAATCCTACGTATTCTCCTTGGGTAGAATACGCACGTTCATCCTCCTTGGGTAGGACAACAACCTTAAACTTACTAGACAAAACTCTATCATGAAGTCCCTCATTTTTATATCGACTTAATCGCCGGGCCAATGGCGAGCGGGTCATTAGTTGATAGCGCTATTAGGGTTGATAAGCCACACACCGTGCCGGTCGGACGGGCGTGTACTAATGGATCTGGGCACTTAGTCAATGATGATAGACATTGACGTAGGGCACAACTTATTTTTGTCAGTTGTCGATAAGGTAACGGTCTTGTGGTTCACATGGGGAAGCCCCCACTGGATATGGTTTGGGAAAGAAGGAATTGGTTAATCATATTTCTCAACTATGGTGTAACCCCCACGGCAAGTAAGCCAGCTAAAGAAGAACTATGTTTTTGAAACAACTTAAAACGAACACCCAACTGTGAACTCGCTCAACTTTGTTGTTGATTCGTTGTTACATGCCTTGCAGGTCTTTAAGTGCATATTGTTGGAACTTGCTGTCTGGGAGGCTGGAGTGGTCATGGGTCGAGTTACATGGAAACGCAACACAAGAGTAATGGTTTTTCACATGTGGTTTATAAATACTTAACGAATGAATTATGCTTCCGCTGTAACACTGTGAATTATTTGTAAAGTTGTAACATTTAATGTTAATAAATGAAAGTTTTATTTAAATATACCTATGAGTTCAATGTGATTGGTGGCTAGATCCTGGTACGTCACACGCCTCGCGGGGGTTTCCGCATGTGGTATTTTGGGGGTGTGACAGAAAACTTATCTAATATATTAAGTATATATTCGTATAATACTTTTGTTATTGTTATATATAAAAGTAACACACAAATAACTAAATAATAAAAAATATATTTATTATGAAATATATAAAAATTATAGTTATAAATACATATATTCATTAATAAGTAATAAACGAGATGAGCTCATACTTATATTCACCTCAGCTCGTTTACACCCCAAGTGATGGAGCAGCCATATAAAGGAAAAGACCATTTTTTTCGTGTGTATTAACTATCTAGTATCTATCAACATTTACATTTTTAGTCAACAAATCACTAAACAAGGACGATTATCAGGTCTGAACTAGCTATTTAGATATTTATAGCTGAAAATAAATGAGTTTTTGACAGACCAATTCGTCACTAACAGTTTGTGGGTGAGTGCACTGGAAAGTTTCCGCTTTCCTACGAATGAGTCATCGAAAACTAATACCAGATAACTAGATAACTGACCAGGAATCAAAAATTGAAATGGTTGTCATAGATAACTATGAATAAAGATTTATATAGATGAAAAATTTTATAGGGTACATAGAAATATTGATGTAATTGTGACAACTGGCACAAAACCGGTAATTTCCGTATAGTTTTAATTATTTTTTATTTTCTGCAATTATGTGCTTAAACGTCAACATTTTCTAGTTACATGCTATACATGTGAATTCATGCATGTTTTATACTTCAAATATTGCTTTATGTATTACTTTAAGCGTTGCGTCAAAAATTCTAGTGAACTCACCGGTAAGACACGCTGTATCAGCAATTCTGCAGAAAGCAGTCAGATAATAGAATTAGGGCCTAGGAGTAGGTCCAACATCTAAAATACATTAAAACCCAAGTGTGGATACAAGGGTTAACATATAAACTTTCCGGAACCTAAACTATGCACTAAAAAGCACCCGAAACTTATCTAAAATGCTGAAATCAGCATAATTCAGCATAAATTCAGCTATAATCAGCTTTTAAGCACATTAATATCATGTAGAATTTATGTTTTATTGTCCAAAATAACTTACAAAGTGTCGGGAATTAAAACTGCCACAAAAAGTGCTTCATACTTAGCGAAACTGCGCAATTCAGCACTTTAACGAACCGTTGTAGGACCGGTTTAGACTCCGAAACGATTGCGAAACGAACGTGAAACGTGCGGAAACCGTACATGAACGCGACCTAACACATGTGACGTAATACAAAAACGTGATTCTTTGATAAATCTGAAATCGTACAAGAACCGTGAATCACCTAGAGCACTTTCTCTCTCTACTTTCTCTCTCTAAGCACCAAGCTCCAAACTCTCTAAAATGGCAAAAGTCTCAAACCTAACACTATAATTCCCTATTTATAGGCACAAGGAATATAAGGATTTCTCCTTATTTACAAGTTTGCCACCTTGTCCTTTTAACTAGATATTACAATAAAAGCTTAGACTTCTTCGGTTTCTGCTACGTGCTAGATTGACGGAGGCAATAGACACTTAATGCACTAACAGACTCCCCCTTGGATATTGCCGTAGTCAATCTCATAGCATCTTGTCTTTCTCTATCTTGAACAGAATCCCCGTGGATCTGTCTACGAGCTTCCGTTGCTCCCTCTCTCGGTAGACTCTTTCTTCAGGCTCCCCCTTTCGTCAAGCTTCCGTGCTTTTAGGGATTGACACCTCTCTTTCCAGCTACAAGCTCCTCCTAACTTTTAGCTCGTCTTCAGACTCCCCCTTAGACTCTGCTCTCGGGATCGTATTCTGGACTTTTCCTGCAATCACTCATACAACTATAAGTAACAACATTTTAATCTTCCAGATATCGTAATCTGACAATTCAATCTTCTCAAAATTACTTCTCATGAATTTGGCAGTTTCATCGAATCGTATCGGAAACTAGCTCTATAACAATATAAGCATCCAAATCCCCCACAGTTAATCATCCAAGTCCAAATTAATGACCTTGGAGATATCACAAACTGTTTTTGATATTTGATTTTTAATTCAAGTTTCAAATTAATGAACTTGTTTTATTTTCAGAAACACAATCAGCTTACTTAGATTTTGAAACTCAGCACTCAGACATCAGTTGTCGAAAATAAAGCAGAAATCAAAATCTTTTTGTATTTTCTCAAAATATAAAGCAATAAAGAAATATGTACAAACATATTTACAGACAATATTTTTGGTTTGAGAATGCATTAGAGGATCATATCAGTTTATGACAAGTCACAAGTACCGTTGAGCTTAAAATCACATTACGCATTAAACAATTCACTTAGATTGTCGATATACTGATCCACTTAAATTTTCATACAAACTTCAACTGATTCAGGATACGAATTAGATGTCTTATGAACTTAGCTCATTCATGTGTCCCACCTCTTGAATATACTCCCGTATCCAGAATCCCAATAATCAGTCTTACAGGTGAGTATACTACAATGATATATGTATATAATTTAGGTATGCGAGGGCCGAGGGATCTCAGGTCGATACTTCTGTATACGCAGAGAGATATCAGCTTCGACTTTTCGGTGTGTCCCCTTTAGAGGATCTTTTTGCTTACAACGGTAGCATTTATCAATTTTATTGTTTCAGCATGCTGAGGGTTTAATGCTGTGTTTCAAGCATTGCAGCAAGTATTAGCCAGGGACTAGGTCGGAACCACCGTTCAGCAAAAGTCCCGGAATAATACCCCAGACATCATTGAGTATAAAGACCTAGTATATCAGATTAAGAGACCTTTCAAACGAGATTTCAGGGGTTACCTATATATCCAAGTAGTGTTCCCCACAAATTCACAAGTTTGAATTTAGGTTTATATCCCAAATAAATCTACTAAATGTATAAAAACCTACCGACACATCCACGGTGAGATCGTTTAACACATTTAAACTTTCCATTTCTTTAGCATACTGTAACTGTCTACTGATGTACTATCATTTCCTCTTTTTACGCAAAACTCAAATTTTTGAATTTTTATCATGTTTTTGACTTTTTCAAATTTTCAAATGTTTTTGTATTTTCTAATGACAATTTTTCTCCCCCTAAAATGCAAAATCATTTAAAGAAAATTTGACAACCAACACTGATAGCTTTGTCTCGCCATCCATTTTCTGCTTCACATGCTCTGATTTGCAGAAAATATAACGTACCCCCATGATTTACAACCCATTGATCTTAACAGTTTGAAAACCGTGTTTCAATCTGATGAAAGTAATCATGTTTGTTCAGCCGTGAGGGTTTCGGCGTATTCAATCAACATACATTCAAACAAAATTAAAAACAACATATTTTTGGTTTTTCAAATTTTAACAAACTAAAAACATATTTTTGGTTTTTAATTTTTCCAATTTTTAGGATTTTGAAAATATTGTTTATTTATGTACAGAAAACAATCAAACTAAACTCCTTGTTCAACCAAACCAGGGTCCTACAACCTCTTCCTGTGCCAGGTTGCTCCAACTACCATTCTCACAATCTTCAGCTTCGTTGAGCACCTGCACATTCAAACTTTATCAATCATTTGAACAATTTAGCCCAGGTCTGTTGGACCTTAGGCATTTCAACACAATAATGTTCATTTAATTTCAGAAACTCTTTGTCACTTAAAACTTGTTCAACTTTGACTTCAACTTTCTCATCTTTTTCCAACGTCACTTGTTTCTTAGCACTCCACATTTGACCTTTCGGAGTACCTCTTTTGTAAAAATTTGTCTCTTTTTGAACCTTTTGATTTTGAACAACATTTTTAGGTTTCCAAAACTCTTGAGGTTTTGTCATATCAACAAATGTTCTCCAACTCTGTGTTGTTCTGAATCTGGGTGTGTGAGAATTCCAGGTCTGTCTTGAATCGAACCTGTTCGGGTTTGATTTCCAATTTTGATTTGAAGCAAACTTGTTTGTATTGTACCTCCAAGTTTGTTTCGAATCAAATCTGGTTGACCTTGATTTCACATCCTCAGATTTCTGTTTTTCAACATCAACAGGCTTTGGATTTGGACACTTTCGTGCAACATGTCCAATTTGATCACATTTAAAACACACTTTCTTTGAAACATCCTTGGCCTGTTGTTGTTTCTTTTTCATAGCATCAAACTCTTCATTAGACTGTTGTCCAATTTTGAGTTTTTCCTCTTCTTTCAAGCTTTTTCCTTGAACAAAATTCATCTTTTGTTGCAAATTTGTTTTTTTACTTTGATTCCAATTCCGTTTCTTTTTATAACCCAAACCAGCCTTCATGTTTTTCTTCTTAAAACCAGGTTTGTTATAAAAAGATTTATGACCTTTACCAGCAAACTTTGGAATCTCAGACTTCTCAATCTCAACCATTTTGAAAACTTTATCGACCTTCTCTAAAATCACATTCTGAATCGGGAATACAACATCTAAGAATAATTTGTCCGATCCAATCATGGTATAAACCAATCCTTTTGAATCATCATTCAAATTTTTCTCGGATTTTGTGTTTTTCAGATAACCATCATAGAGATTTCCTTCATCTTCATCCTGTGATTCAGACTTACCTTTTGTAGACTCATCTTTCAAAACACTTTCAGCAACCTTACTTACCACCTCTGAATCATTAGCATCATCAGATTTGGAGTAAGTCACATCGATACTTTCAGGTAACTGGTCAGCTATGTTCAAACCCTTTGCCACCTTTTCCTCATCATAAAAAGTATAGTTGTTTCTCAATGGTGGTGGTACCTGATGAAATTCTGAATCAATACCCTTTTTGCAATTTTCAGTATCTTTGTCATCTGGTGTGATGTTGAAAATACGTTCAAGAATGTACGAAGAGTTATGATAACTTTGAAGTTTGGTAACAACCTTTTCTTTTTCAGCCAAGACTTGTTTAAGATTTGCAATTTCATCAACACATTTGTTTAATTCAATTTGCTTTTCTTTAAACTTTCGTTCATACATTTCTTTAGTAACTAAAGTTTCTGACAATCTTTGATCAAAACTTTTGACTTGGCTCTTCAAAGTATCATAAGCTTCTTGTACTCTCTGACTCGACCATTTCAAAGAATCATATTGTTTTTGTAAATCTTGAAATTTAGATTCTTTTTCAACACAATCAACACATTTTGCTGAACACATTTGTCTATACACATCATTATCTTTTTCAAGATCTTGACACTTTTGTGTCAGTTTTTCAACTTTTAGTTTCAAAATTTCTTCTTTTTCTATCATTTCTTTACATTTTATTTTGAAAACATTTTCAAGTTTGGTTGCTTCAAATTCTTTTGTTTTTATCATTTCATCTTTTTCAGTACAGGCTTTGCACATTTCTATGCAATTCCTGCACTTGTTTTCATTTTTATCATCAGACTGTTCAATGCTCTTGTCTTTGTCAAACAATTCAGAAGATTCAGTTTGAATTTTTTCTGTTATCACACCTCCATCTTCTGTCTTTTTCTGATCTTCATCTTTCATCTGTTCTTCTTCATTAGTTTCCTCTGCCGTTTTCTTTACTTCCTCTATCAGCTTTTCCAGCTCTTGTTCTTTCCTCTTCTTCATTTCCACTACCTTTGGTAGACTTGCTTCAAAAACTTCTTTTATCTTATTCATTAAATCCGGCAAATATGCTTTATCAGATAACCTTCGTGTGTTGAAAGTAGCCTGCCTTGGAACCAAATTTGTTACAGCTTCGAAATCCACTTTTGATGGGTCAACAACTGGATTACCCCGTGGATCCATGTAACATTCCAACTCTTCATTCCATCTTTTTGCTCTCTGGGCTTCTTTGAATGGTTCATTTAATTTTCCGATTTCCCATCTTGCATAATCTACTTTCCAATATCTATCAGGATCAACATTCGACATGACTTGAAATTCTTGAATTACCTAAATCAAACAAACAAACTATCAGTTTAAGAATATCAAACAACTGAATCAAACTGATACTTGGACTGGTGAATATCCGATTTAGTGACAAAAATCTAGTAACAATGGATTGCGTGAAGAATTCGTTCGGACGGGTATACAATGCTTGTCAAATCACCTCAGGTTTCCTGCAAACAAACAAACAAACAATCAGTTTTAAACAAACTGAATATGTAAACGTGTGTGTTTGTGAAATCAATCTAAGACTCGTTGTCAAAGATTCGAGGATTCGATTCAATGTTGTTCGGATGAAATCACTAAATGAATGAACTTGATCGTATCGAAAAGGATTCAATTTATCCTTCACTGATTGAACCGTAAACTTTTACACTTGATTTAATTTGATCAACAAATTCACTAAACTCGACAAAATTCTGTTATTGAGCTGAGAGATGTAATCAGCCGACAACCTCTTTAAACAATTCTTTGATCCTTGGATTTTAATTGGTCAACGACAATCAATTTCAATTCAGATTACACGTGACCTGAACTTGATGTTCAAACAATATATGCTGTCAATCATTAATAATACTAGAATCTGAATGAACCGCAAATCCCACTAAGCCGACATCATATATTTACTCTATTCTCATTTGACCAACTTATTAGACTTAACGTCTTTTAATCAGATAACCTGCAACAGCCGACAATCTATGATCACATAATACTTGGGTCGAATAAAATGCTTACAGTTAACCACACATCAAAATGACACTAGTTTAATTGTGACACTAGTTGATCTCATTGGACCGTTCTTTTGACACTTATCCACACATGGGCAGGTGCCATAGATCCTTTTGACAAACTGATTGTCACTGTTTTCTTTTAATTCAACACAATTTAGTTGGACCTTCAAACTAGTGTGGCCGACATCATCAATTACCGATCTGACAACTTCAGATGATTTTTTATTTCATTTGACCGATGAACCTACATGCAAAGTTTCGATAACACCTGTTATGAATATCACATGCAACCTTTTCTATTCGAAAACTGATTGGCCAAGCACTTAATACACTGCTATATCACATGACTTTAATTGAATGCTCGACAGTCTTTAAATGTTCAGACAATACGACGACAGTTCAAGCGAAATCTCTGAGTTCCAAGTGATTCAAGCGAAATCCAGTCAAACAATTTCGCTTCAACTATTCAAGCGAAATCCTTTGTTCTTCAAGCGAAATCGACAGATAAAAACAAGTTTCAAGCGAAGTCTTGCTGATCCAACGAAGACACAAAAAATCGAATTTCTCCTAAACGACTAGGAGTTTGAATCTGAAATTTGGTAGGATTGTAGATCAACTATTTTCGCACAATATACTAAAAATCAGCCGATTCGGACCGTAAAATCCCGTTCAATTTGTCGAAAAACCGTAAAAAACGTGAAAAATAAGTAGAATAAGAATAAATCGATGATATTCAGATCTGTAATCAATGTAATCCTGTGCGAAATCGTGTGATAGATCAGTGCAATCGAGCTCCTGCTCTGATACCACTTGTAGGACCGGTTTTGATTCCGAAACGATTGCGAAACGAACGTGAAACGTGCGGAAACCGTACACGAACGCGACCTAACACATGTGACGTAATATAAACGTGATTCTTTGATAAATCTGAAATCGTACAAGAACCGTGAATCACCTAGAGCACTTTCTCTCTCTTGAATCTCTCTCTAAGCACCAAGCTCTAAAACACCAAATGAGCAAAAGTCTCAAACCTAACACTATAATTCCCTATTTATAGGCACAAGGAATATAAGGATTTCTCCTTATTTACAAGTTTGCCACCTTGTCCTTTTAACTAGATATTACAATAAAAGCTTAGACTTCTTCGGTTTCTGCTACGTGCTAGATTGACGGAGGCAATAGACACTTAATGCACTAACAACCGTAATGAACCAAACAACTAGACAATAACCGGGACATCAAAAGTTGACTAGAAGTAATGTTTTTATGATATTAAACTAGTATTAATGCTAGAACACCTTAAAATCATAAAAACACATAAACACACTTAAGTTAAAACCCCTCGTTTACACTTTAAACCCTCCACTTCGCAAAATTTACACTTTACCCCCCTCATGTTGTAACCGGCCCTAATGGTCCCACATAACTATATTTACTTTATGTAACTTTGCTCCCTAACTAGTTGGCATAAAATCTGTGAGAAAGATTTGTTGTTGGAAATTTTCTTTATAAAGACTTAGGTGTAGTAACTTTGTCCATCATTCTCAAAATTTCATCTTCTTCCCCCTTGCTCCTTCTTTGCTCACGGCTCAACACACACCCACATACAGATCCATTTTCACTTCATTTCCTCATAATCCAAGCTTGTTAGAAGGTGTAAGAAGCTCATTTAGGAAGGTGTATGGTGCTAGAACTTGAAGGACCACCTTGTGGAGCTTTTAACCTCTTGATTTCTTCCTTGTTCATCATCTCCATTTTTGTGCCACTTCCCTAGCCATTAGAGGTAGTAGTAAGCTTCTAGATCAGTATATTAGTTCATGTTTATGTTATATACAAGTTTCACCATCTAAACTGTTAGGATCTGAGGCCCTCATGATTGTGTTTGTTTGCAATAAATGAACAAAGAATAAATGTAAAACAGAGATCTAAAGCAGTGGAATTGAAAGCAAACTTTGTAAACACAATCAAAGGGAAATAGTTTTCAGTAAACACATGTTTCTCATTAGTCGAAAGATTTACAATCAAAAGATTACATGCAATCTTACATACTAAACTCCCCCTCAGCCTGATGCTTACTGGTTGATTGAACAAGATGAATGGATTGGAGGAGAAGACTCGCTCCCTCAATCAAATAGAAAAGTGCAAACTGTTCTATTTATAATGCAGATCAAACCACTGAAGCATCTATGCTGACATCACCATGAAAGTGACATTTAACAACCTAACAACCTCTAACAAATGTTCTATACAAACATTGTTATCTAACTACTGCTAAGCTAACAACTGATTACAAAAATGAAAACAAACAACTGATTCTTTATTCCACTGCTTCAGCCCTAGCAGAGCTTTGGTCTTCATAAGTACTTGAACTAAATCAGTAGATTGACTAAGTAGCACTTTGCCTTCAACAGTCTTTTGGAAACAACAGTTATTGTAGACCATCGGTGTTTATGACAGATCAGTACTTAGGGGCAACAGTTGTTAGAATCACTTTTAAGGGGAAAGTTTAGTGCAAACTACTACTTATGATGAATCCATTGTTGTGAACTATTTTTGGCTTTACATCATCTGTTCCTCTATAGGGTTTAATCCCAACAATCTCCCCTGGAACAGATGATGCCAAAACCCTTCATTATTCTAGATCCTTATTGTCTCATCAGAAGTTCCCTAACTTGTCCTTTAAATTGCAGTTCAAAGTTCATGGAATCTACATCATTCTCATCCCTACACAGTGTAAGTTCAAGGAGATCCTGTAGATCTTCAACACCCAGGCCAAGTGCTTGTTCCCTTGATATGTACTTCATTTCACCACTGGACCTGATCAGAGTCAATACGTGGGTCTTTTGATCAGACATCCAATTTAGTATCTTTGAGTCCAGTGGGTTTCTTGGGAGAGTCTTTATTTTAGATGAGTTTGGAGATGGAGGCCTGTTTAATAATTTGTTGGCAATATTTTGAAGTTTTGCTGAGATATCTTCTTCTAATTCCATTTTCTTGATAGCTTCTTTAAAATACTCAGCTTCTTTTTCTTTCGCTTCTGCATCAGTCAGCTGTTGCCTCTTCCTTTGGCTTAACACAATGACAGAAGTATCTGCTGATGTGAACAGTGGTTCAGAAGTGTGGACCTACTTCTTTGGCTTATCAGTAGTTTCGTAATCAGGCTTCTTTGGTAAGTTAGGATCTGTCATTCTCCTTTTTCTTAGCCTTTCATAAGCCTCATCTGTATATTGCTCTGTCCATTTTGATGCGGCTTTGGCAGTTCCAACCTTTGCATCAACCAATTCTTGCTTCTTTCGTTTATACTCCAAAGTAAGATCATCAATGGCCTTTTTGCATTTAATCCAGTTTGGTGCTGACCTTTTCACGCCTGGATCATTTTTTATCCTCTCAATTCTGTTCACCTCATGCTTTAAGGCAATGAGTGGCCATTCACTTAACTGTTCTTCTTTAGCTGGATAGAATTTTTCCCTCATAATGAATGCAAGATAATCCTTTCTCATTTCCTTTTGTAAGTCAGCTTCTGGTGGCAGATTAGACATTTCCTTGCTCAGGTCTCTTGCATAATCTTCCATTTGTTTAACCTTAGTGAGCAAGAATTGCATTCTTTCAGAAATGGCTTTGTCACTTTGATCTTTACATTCAAACCTAGCTCTTATATCAACTTGCCTGGCTTTGAGTTTTAGATACTCATCCATGTTTGCTGGATCTCTGAAGCCTGTAAGAGAAGGAAATTTTCTTTTTGAAGAATCATCCACTGTGTAGAATTGTCTCATTTCATTCTTTACAGCTTCCAATTCTAGTGGATAAGTTGCAGCTATTGGAGTAATATCAGTAGGGTCATAGCCTTCAATAATTTTTGGATCTTTTATTGGATTGACCAACTTTGGAGGAATGAAAGGTTGGGGCTTGATAACATTGTAAGGTGTGGAGGATAAAGGAGTAGGTGTTGGTATATCATCATCATTCCCCTGGATTTTTCTTTTCCTTGTGTAGAGCTTTTTGGGTGAAGGGGGTTTTGTTTATGGTATGGAAGTGGGAATATTTGGAGTGATGGGTGGTTGACAAATAGTTGTTGAAACAACTGGTGTTCCAACCACTTTTGTCATTACAACAATTGATGTGTCAATTGTTGTCTTCTGCACAATGGCAGGTGGTTTTGTTTGTGATGCGACAGTGGGTTGTATGGCGATTGTTGAAATGGTGAGGGAAGTGGTAGATGGCTGACTAACAGCTGTTGAAACAACTGGTGTTTCAACCACTATTTCCATTACAACAGATGATGTATCACCTGATGTCTTCTGCTTTTTAACAGGTGGTATTTGTGATGGTGGTTTTTGTGGTGGCGAGGTGATTTTTGGTGTGGCAGTGGTTGAAGTGGAAATGGCAGTGGATGTGGTGTGTGTTGAAGTGATGGTTGTAGGGTTAACAGCTGCTGAAACCACTGAAGTGTCAACAATTGTTGATACAACAGGTGTTTCAACATATGTTGGCTTTGAAGGTTTATGAGGAAGGCTTTTGGGAGGTTTAGAAGTTTCTTTTGTGGATTTGGGAGGTGTGTTTTTGGGTTGCCTTGTTTTTCTAACAGGCCTTCTTTTTGGCTTAGGGATTTCTTCTTCATCCTTTGGCCCAGAAGTACCATGTTCTACCATTTCCATCAGAATTTCTTTCTCCTCTTTAAACCTTGACTTTCCCTTTGCCTCCATGTCCCTTTTTAGCCTTGCTTTTTCATCAGCTAAAGCATTTAGGAATTCATCAATCTTTTTGGACCCATCTGGCCTAGGAAGGTCTGCAAGCATACTTGATTTATCTGGTGCAATGTACAGACCATCATCATACCCTTTCTTTTTCAACTGTTTCATTTTCTCCCCCTTTTTGGCATCATTGGGAAGAGGAGTATCAAGAAAGAGTATTGTTGGAGGAGCAGAGCCAATGGTTTGTAACATATGGGCTTTAATTGCCTTGATGTCTGCTTGAGTATCTTTGAATCTTGCATCCATGACATTTCTGATTTCCTGAATGTGAATCTCATGTTGTAAATCAGCTTACTCTCTTTGTTTGTGGAGCAGTGGTTGAAACAGCTTCCAAAGAGCATCAGGGGATGGAGCAGTGGATGCAGATAGAACATGTGGTGGTGCAGCAGTGGGTGTGGACTTTTGTGAATTTAGCAACTGTTGCAGCATTATCTTAATGTCTGTAACAGATGAGTCAATTCTGTCTACCCTCTCCGCCAATTCTTGATATTTCAAACCATCACCCAAGTTAATGGGATCATCTGATTTCCCACCTGTAGTGGTTGTATCAATGTTTGACTTAGGGAACGAATTCCAAAAGTCATCCATTGATGCCCCTTGTTCTTGGTACTGGGGTCTTCTTCCTTCAGCACTTGATAACCTTTTGATGGTACCAGTGGTCAAAATAAGCTCACTAGTGGATATCAGAGGTGATATAGAAGGAATTGCCTTCAAGGGAGTTTGATTGATGAAACAACTGGCCAAATGTAGATCTGTTGATCTAACACTAGTAGTTGCTGCTCCACTTGAACTACTGACAGGAATTACAGGTAATTCCTGCAATGTAACCTCCTCAGATGTTGGTGGGTTAACAGTGATAAAGACACCAGACTCAGTCACTTGTTGGGGGTCTGTTCTCAATGACAGGTGATTGAGAAGAACTGATTTGTGTCTGGGCAATATTAACTGCATCCAACAAAGGTAATATTTGTGGTGGAATTTGAGCTGTGAGGTTGGGTGTAGAAAGCGAATTTGCCCCGGGAAGTGGGCTGTGGATGATAGAATCAAGTGATTCTAGAGTATCATAATTTGGTGTCCCTGTGCTTACAACCTGATCTTTTTGAAAAGATGCAGGAGGAGTTTTAGGCAAGGGTGGAGATCTTTCTTCCATTTGCTGTTAGGAAGTAGCAGCAGTGGTTATTGGTGACTTTGGTGTTGTCACATGTATTTACTCTGGGATCTCATCTTCCAGAGTTACCTTTTTGTGGGTTTGGGGGGCTTTTTGGATGATTTCTTTTTGAGCCTTTTGGTAATGGTAGGTGTGGGTTTCATAGCAGTGGTTGTGCTACTATGATCACCTGGAGCAGTGGGCTCAGCAGCAGATACCTGAGGAGCAGTGGTAACTGCTAAAGTCTGCTCAGGTACCTCTGCTTGTGTTTTGGAAGGTTTTAACATTCTTGTGAATGTTTTTGCAGTTAAAGTGTTTATGTGAAGAGGAGCATCCTGTATGAGCACATGGGCATTATCTTCTGAAAACTTTTTCTTAAAATAGTAACTCAAAAATATAGGAAATAATAAGAAAGCCTTTTTATCAACATTTTTTACCAAATCATTAAAAATTTCTTGGGAGTAATTAAAAATTTCTTCTTGCAAAATAGCATACCCCAAGTATTGAATTTTTAATGGAATTTCATTGAATGCCGTGGTCTTATTAGATACACACATAAGAAGAGTGTGAAAGAAAAATCTCATGGCAGGAGGAAAGCTGCATTTCTGTAGAGTATCTTTCTTCATTTGTTCATCATAACCTCTTTCCTGAAAATCATTTTGATACTCTGTTTTTGGAAAAGAATTTTTACCTTCATGATCGTTGAGTTCAAAAACTTCAGAAATACTTTGAGGTGTAATGGAAAATTTTACACCCTTTATTGAAGAATTTATTGCTACAACCTTTTTGTCCACCGTTTCGAGGGTTGCATTTTTCCAAAACTCCCTTTGAGTAGTGAGGTAGACAGTTGCATCGTAGGTGAGCAAAGTTTTGTACTTTGTGGATGAAAGTGTGTTGATGATGGAATCAAAGGTTGTGGTTTCACTAGGTTTGTAAAAAATGCCCAAGTAATTGTGTGGATATTTGAATGGAATCTTAATCGTGGTTACATCCTTTTGTGTATTTTTACCTGATTTTTTCACCATGATTGAATCGGAGATGATGAATATGAAATGAAGACAATGAGGATTGTGAGAAAATTTGGAGAAAACTGTTTTTAGAAAGGAATTTTGAATTCGATTCGACAGTGAAAGCCATGTTTGGGGTTTTGGTCAGGGTTTTATAGACTAAAAAGTGTATGCTGACGTGGCAGCGGTTATAAAGATCTGACGGCCTAGTACTGACCACGTGCCAACCTCTGATGAAAAGATGAATAATGGAAGTCAGTTGTTTAGGGAACCACTGATGAATCAATTACTAGTGGTTTACAAAGGTGAAATGAAAACAGTGGGTGACTATAACTATCAGTGGATAGCTTGGGTCAGTGGTTTAAAACACTGCTTTTAAACAACAGTATTCAACCATGATAATGAAGGAACAGAGGTTGACTTTCAGCAGTGGACAACATTGAACAGAACAGATGTTTGAACCAAAAACAGTGGTTATTGCAGACTTTTAAGGATTAATGAAAACCTTCATTTTTAACTATTTTTAAGGATGAATTTTTTATTTTCTGAAAACATTTTAATGCTTTTATTCATAAAAAAACAAGATTTTGCTTGTTATTCCATGTTTAGCATGCCAATCCTAAAGATTAACTTTTCAGGGGTAGATATGACTAATATTTTAAGTTAGCACATCTTCCAGTTGACCTTTAGTTGGAACATGAGACAGATAAATCAAACCTTTTTCATAGCAATCCCTCACAAAGTGATGTCTGATGTTAGGTGATGATGGACCAAGGAGATATTGAATTTTTAATGATATATCTCAGCTACTTGACTGTCCTGCATAAAAGAAGTCTTTTAAGCAATTATATCAAAATCCAATAACATATTTTGAAGTGACCAAAACAACTGGACTTTTCAGCTTGCAACAGCATCATAAATATAATATTCTTCAATCAGTGGTTGTGACAACATTTGCTGTTAGTGCTTAGTCGGAATAACATGTGCTTTGACAACCATGCTCCAACATATGCAATGTTCTTTAAGGGCCCACTTTTTACCAATTTGACTCTCATCCTTTGGTAGTGGTACAAGTTTTTCAGACTTGTTTTCCCTGAATTGTTGAAACTCCTCTTACATGACCACCAACCAACTTTCTGTCTTTTAGTACCCCATGATACATGACTTGTTGATGGAACGATATGGTGCCAAGGAAAGGACAATTGTTTTAGGATGACTTTTTGTAAGAATCCCTTTTCAAATGATGTTGTCGGGTTATTTGGTAAAATGGATGAGGTTTATAAAGGACTTCATGTTCAAAAGGGGAGTCTGCAGATGTAACTCATCTGAGCTAACAACTGTTGGTGACTTTTGATGCTCCAACAGCTGTTTGAAATGATGGTAAGAGGATATGAAGGATAGGATGGACACACTGAAGATCTTTTAACCATTTTTAATGGAGTTAATCAAACAGTGGTTAAAGAAAAAAAATAATGGTAAGGATTTGAAAGCTACTTTGGTCAAACACTGTTGTGCATCAGTGGATAAGCTTTGACAGTTGTTTTGGACAACTGATGCTCTGATGATGAGGGTGATTTTGAATTGTGAGAATCACACTATCATATTCAGCATCTGTTGGTGATGAATGTGAAATACATGCAGGGTTAATTTCTTGACAAAGAGACATTTTAAATGCAAATTTATCAATATTAACATAGCAACAGGGTTTACAGGAAGCTTAATGAAAATTTCTACATGCCCAGCCCTTAAAACACTTTAGATCTAGGCAGTGGTTAAGTATCCCAGATGATTACCATACTTTACTTTGACCATACATTTTGTGTTTTAACTTTTTGACAGTTTTTAGAATAAAACATGTACAGCCAAAATTTTGCAGGTTGTTAACAATCAGCTTTGGCTATTGATTTGAACTAGAGTTTATGAATGAAATGACTCGAATATAACACCATCTCCTTCTGATTCATTTTCAAGGAATATATCACCCTAGACAAAAATAAAAGGGTTCTACATCCTGACAGGAGTTTGAACTTTTACTATCAAAAACCAGTAAAAGTAGAAAATATATCATTCTTGAGAGAAAAATGAAGAATAATATATCCTGAAAAAAAAACTTTGTCACAAAAAGAAAGGTTTTCTGAGAACAAAATCAAAAGGATCTGATGTGTGTTCCAAAAACAATCTAACATAGGTAGATCTGAGTCAGTGTAATCTTAAGTTTAGGGAACTGGTAAGTGGTTTGAGCCAAAATTTCATAACCTCTGTTTAATACCATTTCCTTATCAGATGATCATAACTGAGAGGACCCTGATCAGTATGTTTTTGAAAATCTTTTATAGTCCTAATTACAATGTGATGATTTTTAAAATTTTTATCTAGTCCTCTAGTATTGTAAATAACTGGTGATACTTTTGTTACCTGAACTCCCTTGAATTAATGACTGCACACAGTTGATTTTTAGCAAATGGTTAAATATGGATGTGAGTTTATTTTGGTTTTCCTTTTGTAGTACTAACCAGTGGATTCGCAAGTGTTTTAGGGTTTATAATCCTTTTCTTTTGATTCCAAAAGTTTTGAGATAAACACACTTTTGAGTTTTTGTAATTTTTCTTCTTTCCCTTTTTACTCTTCCCATAGATGACTACTGAAGTACTTACTGGAGGGTTTTTAAGGAAAAATACTTAATCCAAAATCATTTTTCAGCAAAGTTTTGGAATGATTTAATCAGTTTTGCACAAGCCTATGCCAAATTTCACATTACTCATGATCTGGACTTCTAAATACCAACACATAACCTTTGTAGGATCCTACTTTTTTTTTCACAAGTGATTTGAATAGATTCCTCCTCCTTTTAACAACTCTGGTATTTTCTACCAGATGTTTGGAGTTGATCCCTAGTTATGTTTGATGTATATTATAGGACTGCGAATTTTCTTATAATGTTTCAACAAAATTGATTTGATACTTTTGAAGGATTTTCAACCTGTTTTTCAACATATAAGATTAAGTAACTAAAGTTTTATTTACCTCTTTTGATGTTTACAAAGACACTAATGCTTTTAACTAAACATACACCTTTGTTGACATGAGGTGACACCTTAGCAGCAGCCATAATGGTATCATCAAAATTTCTCAACATGAACACTGAATCTATAATGATTTGATTCATGATACTCCAGTGTTACGTGACTCCTATGTGATAGGTAACATCTTGGTTGTTTTACAGAGTTTTAGAATAATCAACTTTGAACGTGATTAATCGTTACTTTGTTTTTCAACTAAATACGATCAACCTTAGTATCAATGAATTTTGAGCTGAACTGTTATGTCAAATTGATTGTTAGATCGAATTGGACTGTCCAAGCTCTGATACCAACTGTTAGGATCTGAGGCCCTCATGATTGTGTTTGTTTGTAATAAATGAACAATGAATAAATATAAAACAGAGATCTAAAGCAGCGGAATTGAAAGCAAACTTTGTAAACACAATCAAAGGGAAATAGTTTTCAGTAAACACATGTTTCTCATTTGTCGAAAGATTTACAATCAAAAGATTACATGCAAGCTTACATACTAAACTCCCCCTCAGCCTGATGCTCACTGGTTGATCGAACAAGATGAATGGATTGGAGGAGAAGACTCGCTCACTCAATCAAATAGAACAGTGCAAACTATTCTATTTATAATGCAGATCAAACCACTGAAGCATCTAAGCTGACTTCACCATGAAAGTGACATTTAACAACCTAACAACCTCTAAAAACTGTTCTATACAAACACTATTATCTAACTACTGCTAAGCTAACAACTGATTACAAAAATGAAAACAAACAACTGATTCTTCATTCCACTGTTTCAGCCCTAGCAGAGCTTTGGTGTTCAGCAGTACTTGAACTAAATCAGTAGATTGACTAAGCAGCACTTTGTCTTCAACAGTCTTTTGGAAACAACAGTTATTGTAGACCATCAGTGTTTATGACAGATCAGTACTTAGGGGCAGCAGTTGTTAGAATCACTTTTAAGGGGAAAGTTTAGTGCAAACTACTGCTTATGATGAATCCATTGTTGTGAACTAGTTTTGGCTTTACATCATATGTTCCTCTGTAGGGTTCAATCCAAACATAAACAACTTAACTTCTAATGTTAAAAATGAAAAGATCTAACATTCATGAAGAAAATAAGTGATTACATGAAATTTTAGTGTATGTAATGAAGTTGTTTATGTTGTATCTTGTATTTATGGTTAGATCAAGAATGTTAAAGCTTGGATCTACCAAGTTTAAGCATAGATCTTGAAGGATCCATGGTTAAACTTGAAGGTGAACATATGAAACAAAATGTGAACTTGAAAAATGAAATTTTATGCATAAACTTGTATCTTGAAGTTATAAAGTGTGTGTAGAACTAATTTTTGAAACTAAAACTCATGGAAGGTTTGTTAAAAGTTTAACATAAAGCTTGTTTTTGAATGATATAAAGTTATTAAGCATGGATCCTGAAAGATCCATGGTGAAACATGATGTTAAACATAATGATCTTTCTAATAAACATAAAAGTGGTTTTAGAACATGATTTACAAACTTTGAAACCATTAAACTCATAAATGAGTTGATTAGTAAAATAAAGTTTCATACAAGTTTGTTTAAAATACTCAAGAACACTTATTTTTGGAAAGATCACCTTATGTAAAGTGTAGATCTAAAAGACTACACATTTTTAACAAGGAATAAGTTCACCCTGATGTTTCATATGGGGAAATTAGTTTATGTTGTTGATGATTTGTGAAAACGGTACTCTGTAATCGATGTACGATGTAAAACAATGATGATTATTAATAAAACAATGTGCTTTGATGTTACTATATGTGTTTTGATGTTATTATGTGTGTATTTATGTTTGGTGAATTTTCAATTAGATTCGACTCCGATTTCAAGCTTTAAATCGCTTTCTGGAAGGTTATACACGCACCGAAGCGTAAATATAACCAGTTTAATGCAACGAAAACTCCGGAATAATGAAATAGGCTTAACATACCTTAAATAACCTCCACATAACTTAGAAATAAGCTTTGGATGGTTTGGTGTGTTGAAATCAAGATTGTACGATCGCAGGGACTAGTTGTGTCAAACTGCGAAACTATACCGATTTGTATAGAAAAGAACATTCCGGAACTTGATCATAAGTTAAACATACCCTAAATATCCTTTACATAGCTTAGAAATAGGCTTTGAGGGGTTCGGTATGCTAAAATAAACTTTATTGATCAATAGGGACTAAAAGCGTCAAAAAGTGCACAAGTTTGCATTTTCGCGCATATCTTACGTTCTCAATATATCCGGACATCCAAAAATTTTGTAAGCATTAAAATATTTTATTTTAGTGTTTGGCATAAGAAAATTCCATTCGTCGCTTAATTTGGATCGTTTTTGCGTTCGTTACAACTCCCGTCGTAATTAACCGAACAACGCAACCGTACGACCAAACGAGCTGACATCCGAGATATTTTCGAGCACATTTTAAGTTCCCTATACTTTAACTTCATTTTAGAGCTTTGAAATGGGGTTAACGGGGCTTAAGCGTGTCAAAAATGCATCAAAAACCAGGTTTGGGGCTTCAGGGACTAAATCTGCCATTTTTGAAAGTTGCTGGTCTGCAAGGTCCTTACGGATCGTATGGACATATGCTTACGGTCCGTAAGCCTTCCCCAGAACCACAAAATTGCAGAAACAATGAATCTGGCCTATTCCACTTGCTCAAATGGTTTTTACCCCTTGAATTACACACTATGGGCTGGTATTTGATGTCCCCATGGTATTCAAAACCTTGTGCCCAAGTGTAAGGCCAAGATCATTCCCTCTTCTCCAAGAAATGATCCTAATGGTTGTGAAATTCCTATAAATAGCTAGCTCCATTCACTCATTTCTTCACACCTTGATCAAATTTGCTCTAAGTGGAGGCAACCACCTTTGTGGAGGCCACCTACCTGAGCATAGTTGATCATTCTTCCCTCTTGGACCCTTTGTAAGTCCTCTTCTTGCTTGTTCTTGTATTTCAAGCATGAAAGTCAAACAAGTTTGACTTTCAGCTTTGACCAGTCAATGGTCAACACAAAGTTCCGTTGAACTTTGTAACGTGAGTGTAATCACGATGGTTATAGTCCCTAGTGACTATACCTACTGATTACCACGTTATCTAGGCTCAGTGACGAGTCGTAGTTTCGGCCAAAATGCGTATTCTCGCGTATTTTGTAACCAAACTACTCTAGAGTATCAAAACCGTTTGTTTTGATATCAAAACCTGTTTTCTAACTTAACTAAACATGTTCTAGCATGTTTAACTCGTCACTTTTTAGATTAGTGCTTGTGTAGAGTCGTAAGTCAAGCGGACTAAACACCCGCTTAGACTTTCGAACACGACCCGTTTGGTCGATCATTAGGATCCGACCAAACATGTTTAGTGACCATAGTTGCATAGGGAATAACCTTCCAAGGTTATAACTTATGGTCACCTAGTTTAATGTAGTTATATGATAAGTAGTTTATATGCCTTAGGTAAATTACCAAAATACCCTTTTCATGCATAATTTGTAATTAATCATATGTAACCTAAACTTTCATCACATAACTGATTATGTAACATATTTAAACATGTTTTGGCATATAATACTTGTCATAGGACTAGTTAGACGTCTCGAACGCGCTTTTGCGCGCACGACGCGTTAAAGTAGCGTAAGCTACCTTAATGGGTCGCAAAGGGTCGAAAGCACTTAGGTTAGGTTCTGATTTAGGATGTAGGCTTTGTTAAACCATATCACATGAGTTCAAACACTCATTTGGTTTACAAGACCTCATTCTGTCCGATCTTCCGATTTAGGCGTCTATTGTTTGACTAGTGATTCGATTACTAGGTGCTGTTTGATTTCTCTGGTTTGCTTGAGTTTGTTGAAGTTCTATTGATTGAGGATACTTTGCACTTCATGTGAGTACATAGTTCCCCTATTTTACTGTTTTCAATTGTTTTGTTGCTAAATGTTTTCAAGGTTTTAACGATGGTTTTCAAAACGATTTTCGATATTATAACGATGATTTCAAAAATGATTAAGATGGTTTATATTAAACTAATAACGATTTCAATAAAGTGAATAAACTAGTTGGTTGTAATTACATAATGAATGGAATTCATTAGCATTGATCAAGCCGACCAGTATTAGGTTATGGTACCATAGGATCTGACAAATCCCATTATCGTACTGCACCCATGGTTATGTGTGGGTTAGGTGGGTAATGACTGAATCTGAATGTTAATTTACCCTTTGGTGGTTTATTAATGCGAGAGCAAGATAGTCGTGTCACGAAGGTTTGAATGTTATTAGCGAGGCGACCATAAATAGTTTTCACACTTAAAACGAGGATGATTTAAACGATTTGAACGAAATAACGATTTGGGAACGATTCATACAAGATTAAACGAGTTGGATAAACGATTGGTTTTTGGTTAAGTGTTTAGATAACGGGACGGGGGTAATGTGGTGAAAACATGGTAGATACGCCGTTGGTACTTCTTATATATAAGTGTTTTCAACATATTACATACCGTGGCGTTATTTAGTTCACTTGGGTAAACGATGTCACACAAACGAGGTTTTCGAAATGATATAAACCATACGAGTTTTATTAACGAGTTTTATTTACGATTTAATACGAGATGTTTTACAAATTGCTTTACTAAAACAAATGTTTTGGGTTAAGAATCATGGCTACGAGGTTTTATAAACTATAGCCCGCTTGTTTTGAGTTGGTTAATTAAGTTGCAATATTATACTCTTTTCAAAACAAGGTTTTTAATAAAGTATTGCAATATTTAAACTAGCCATGAATCCGACACTCCTATAAAACCTATTTACTCGCCATCATTTCTTTGTTGACTTTGTTTTTACATATGTTTCAGGTATTGATGCTTGATGATGATTACTTGGATACATGAGTCACATAGGATCTGGACGAAGCCTTAATGACATAATAACAATATTAGTCGATATGTAACTTGTTTGTTTTGTGTTAAGACAGTGTTAATGTTTAATATTATCAATAAAACGAAACACTTTTTGTATCCATGGTTATGAAACGATAATTCTGCCACGACACTCCCCGACGTTTCCGCCGCAGTTTTGTTGTTTTAACGCGGTCGGGGTGTGACATGATTGTTGTTGAAAATTGTTTTGATATTGAAAATAAAATAAACACATGTTTTGAAAACATGGGAAACCTCCATTTTTAGGGGAAACTATGTCAAAATTTTTATAAAATTTTGACACTTAGAAAAATATAAGTTTTGGTGAAACTTATTCCCTAAAAATTTACCTAAAAATATTTACCAAGGGTGGGTTCCCTAATTTTTGTGTAAAATTACAAGTCAAGAAATGGTGATTTCTTCAAGTTAAAATTAATATTAAGTATGTATATTATTAGGGAAAAATATATATATTTAGTGATCACCAAATTTTGTGCTAAGTGTATATTATGTGTATTATATATATATTAGTGTATTAGGAACTTGGAAATACACTAAATACTCCCATGGAGTATGAATACAAAAATACACATACAAATACATGAAAATACCTAAGTATACAAGTATACAAAATTCCTCACAAGGAAATATATGGACAAATACAAGAAAAGATATTTACAAAATATATTTCTTAACATATTATTGAAATTGGACACTATGGGCTTAAATGTATATTTTTTGACAAATATATAACCATTACCAAGTAATGGAATTTATGTAAAAATCGGGTGAATATCAAGAATAACAATATATATTTTATAGCATGACCAATATATATATACTTCATACAAGTCTTAAAAATATATTATTTTTAAGAAATATAATTCCGGAAAGTAATAAAAATCAAAGTATTGATTTTTGGTGAAAAATACAAAATGCACAAGTATTTACATAAAATACAAAGTATACTTTCCTAAGTATACTTGTATAAAAATAATATTGAAAATATTATTTCACAAAATACTTATATTTATTTTCGGGAAAATAATATAAGTAATATTCATGTCCCCACTTTTAAACTTTTACTTGTTTTCTAAACTTGGGGAAAATATATGTGCTATGATATGTTGAATACAAAAACTAAGGATAGATATTATAGATCATGTCACCAATATGGTGCCATAAGCACCATTAATCAGTTACATACCAAGACCGCAGAACAAATGGTTAGATCTAATGGGTTTCAGGCAGCCACACTCTTGGTCACTCTTTTACCAAGCAGTGCTTTTGTGTCTCTAGTCTTGAATCGACAGTCGTGGATCGACAAGTAAAAATGCCTACGGTTTGGTTGCTTCCTATGTTGTGTCACATGTTAATGGCCTTGCAAACCATTAGCGATCTCGATTTCCTTATATTTACATTTATACTTATTTCATACAATTACATACCATGTTTTCCATAACGAATGCTTAAATGTTTTCACAAATCTGCATGAATTCACACCAACATTATGTTGGCGATTTTCCAAAACTCACATGTATTTCAGGTAACCAAAGTAGATGTACGCGCAGTCTCACTCTTGCTCTTGGATGTTGTTTCTGTTTTTAGTTACTATGTGTCAAGACTCCTATGCCCGTTTTGCTGGGTTTGGTTGTTATGTCCCACTCCGTGTGGTGATATAAGGACCAAAACCTTTATGTTTGTCTTTGAATAATGTCGTAAACTTTTCAGACAATGTTTTATGCTGTGATGTAAACTCTAAACTTAACTTATGTTTTTAGTTATATAATGTTATTGGCATTTGGAGTTATTTTTACGAGGATGTAGTATGTTTACCATTCGTATGCAATGAGAACCTTTCAAGATCACACCTCGTGCTTCCGCCTTAGAAAGGGGTGTGACAGTAATGATGGATGAAAATATAAGTTGCTACAATCAATGCAATTGGTAGCAAAAGAAGAAAAAGATGGGTTATGGCCAGAGGAAAAGAGCACTATAACAGATATTTGTTCCCATGCATCAAAATTGAAACAAACTAGTTGACACCGACAACATAAAGTTGCTCTAAAGTCACAATACACTCTGATGAGTTTAGTTCATACTAAGAAGTTATTAATGCAGTTACTGCTCAAGAACTAAGTTTTTACTCCAAGCCCAAATTTGTAAAATTTAATTTTAATTATAATTCTGAGACCACCAATTCCAACATCTTTATAAAAAATGGGGTTCTAATATTGTGGTTCGGTTAGGGGTGGGAATAATAACTAAAATAAACATCAACACATCTAGTTTGATTTATTCTGGATTACATCTAACGGAGAACTAGCTATTTAGATATTTATAGCTGAAAATAAACGGGTTTTTGACATACCAAGTCGTTGCTGACAGTTTGTGGGTAAGTGCAATTTCTGGAAAGTGTCCACTTTCCTATGAATGTATCATCGAAAACCAATACCAGATAACTGATCAGGACTCCAACACTAAAAGGGTTGTGATAGATAACTATTGGGGTCTTATGATCGAAGACTGTCAGATCGTCATATCTTTTCGAAGGGTTACCCACGACTCTATTAAATTTAAATTAAAAAAATAAAAATGAATTTCCATGCTATTTGTGGGTAATATTTTAACGAATATTTTTCATTGAGGGTACCCTAATTGTCTTGTAGTGTTAATCAATAAGTAGCGTTCTCCATGTCAAGAATGAGTGAGTCAAGTCTCTTATATATTTTTTTCTTAATTCATTTAACACCACACTCAGTTTTGTCAATTTTTAACACATAAGTGATGACTCAACCGCTTCCTACTCCCTGTGCACAATTTTTGCAAGTCCTATTTTCAGAATGGAGACCACCTGCATCGGTGCTTCTCCTTATCAGCTATTGTTCAAGATCTAGCGCTCATTCCCATCTATCTCTCGATTTCGTGTTATACATGTTTGTTAGCTGTTAAACCTAAAACAAGTTCAGCCTCGGATATAAGCATCATAACACGAATTTGTGATTTAACTTTGATTACAGGTGGGGGCTTTCGATACCAGTCCCTGATGCAAGGTTAGTGGTCCGATTTAACATATTGTGAGTTTATACATGCTGATTACATGAGAGATTTTGATACCTGGGTCGATTTAGTTATATGATTCAATTTATTTCTGTTTTTTTTTCTACTAGAATCATCTCATGTACCACTTTCTTAGCTCTACAAACAACATAAAGTTTGACCATAAACCAAACAGGTCAAAACGAAGCACACGCCTTTATCCTAACTTCTTTACTTTTATATTTTGTAGAATCGTTAACCCGTTCGTCTGAGAAGCTCGATCTAAGCTTTGTTTAGCAGTTGTAAGTTCAATTTCTATGACTCTAACTTGTGTTTTTAGATCTGACAGATGAATGGATGTGATAATCGTGTGAATGATTTTTTTAACATTATGCATATGATCTTTTGTTTTATTGGCTGAAATCCTATGATTAAATAGGTTATATTTGTATTGTAGCTGCAAAAATTTCGTTGTTTAACAAAACGAGGTATGTAAAATTTCTAAAAACTATCCGTGTTTTTATTAGATTAAGATATAAGCTAGATATGGTTATAAATTATATAGTATAGTTTTTATTATTTAAGTTACATTATTCTTGTATTATTAATATTTCCTAAGTTTCGGCGGTTACTTCTTTAAGTCTGCCATGTATATATGTTTTGTATATGTCACAATATGGATTACCAATTCGAAAATACAGAACGTGTTATTCTATGAAATTCTTCGAACCCTAGTTTGCATAATCATCATAGTGGTATCAGAGCCACACACAACGATCCACTCACATATACATATCGTTTCTCAATCACTGTAATCATCATTATGGCGACATCAAACGGTGGTATTCAAACTAAAATTCCGAAATTACTTGGGCAAAACTATAATCACTGGCATATTCAAATGAAAGTTCTACTAGAATCACAAGATCTGTGGACAATTATAGATGAAGGATACAATGAAATCGCTGCCAACGCATCAGAAAACGATCAGAACGTTTACAGAGAAAAGGTTAGAAAAAACAAGAAGGCCCTGCACATAATTTTCCATGTTGTAAATGAAACAGTGTTCGAACTAACAGCAACAAGTAAGACGGCAAAAGAGGCATGGAATATCCTTCAAAAGGCATACAGAGGAGAACGAAGGGTTAAAACGGTAAAACTTCAAACTCTACGATGTGAATTCGATGCTTTACGAATGAAAGATAGTGAATCGATAGAGGAATATGTTAATAGAACAACTGTTATAGTAAAACAATTAAGGTTAAATGAAGAAGATGTCCCAAAACAGCGAATTATAGAAAAAAAAATCCTTCGAAGCCTTACCCGAAAATATGAATCAGTGGTTGCGGCCATAGAAGAGTCTAAAGACTTGAACTTGATTACAACGGAAGAGTTACTCGGTATACTACAGTCGCATGAATTGCGATTGAGACAGTATGATGACTCTCCGATGGAACAAGCATTTCAAGTTCAGAGTCAAGATCAGTCAAGACAATATCGATCCGATTATGCAGGAAGAGGAAGAGGTAGAGGAAGAAGTAGGTATAACGGACAGATTCGTTGTTATAGCTGCCAAAAATTAGGACACACCGCGAGATTCTGTCAACGGAGAGAAGAAAATGAAAGGAACAATAACGTTCTCATGCATGAAGATGAGAATGAAGGAGATGATGAAACCATGTTCATGATATTTAACGTAGAGGAGATAACTAAGGAGGATTGTTGGTATTTAGACAGCGGATGTAGCAATCACATGACCGGGAATAGGAATCTATTTATCACATTAGATGATTCCGAAAGGAGAGAAGTAAGAACTGGAGACAATAAGAAGCTCGAAGTCTTAGGGTGTGGAGATGTGTCGATCAAAGTTAAAGGTATCGAGAAAAAGGTGCCAAATGTATTCTATGTAGAGGGTTTAAAACACAACCTTCTAAGTGTGGGCCAGTTGGTGCAAAAAGGATATGAAGTGAAGTTTAGCAATCATGAGTGTATAATCAAGGATCCGAAAGGAACATGTATAGGAACGGTTCGAATGACAGGAAACAAAATATTTCCTTTGAACCTAAAGAATGACGTTACACCAAGAGTGTGTGGCATGATGATGCAGGATGTTTCAGTTTTATGGCATCGAAGGTATGGTGTCACACCCCGAATTTCTACGTATCACCGGTGGGCCCGGTGGGGAGTATCGTGACGTAGTTGACATCATCATAGTCAAACAACACAATATATAAATGCACAGCGGAAGCAAAAGATAAATATATTACAAACCGATATAAAGTAATATCAAGTATTACAAACGGAATGTATAGAATCCACAGGCGGATCGAAAATTAAGGAAACATTGTTCAACAGACTTTAAGGCATCCAAGCTTGTGAGACTCTTATTGATGCTAAGGAGAGGCCAGCCTATTACGAGTAGTACCTGCACTTAGCCTTTTTGGAAAATACGTCAGTTTACACTGGTAAATACAATTTAACTGACTCATTTTAATAAGGTTTAAAAATTGATTTGAATGCACGTAGCACAAAATATTTTATAACTTGGGATAATTATGTAGTATAATCTTGTAAGGGATTTACATGTTACTTATGCGTTCAGTAGCCTGATCCGTAGACCGGGTTAAAGATTAATAGACACACCACAATATTGAGTTATACACTGAAAGGTGTACGCCTACACCCCGTGCTCAGGTCGTGGCCATCTCGTAAGATGATGCCAAGGATATTCGGGACATGGTCATTAACCCCCCAAAGGCTTTAAGCAAACAAAACACATTCAAAACATAGCATATCAATAAATTTAACCTCTATTCGATTAAAGAATTCAATGCCGGACCAAGCGGTATTTTATATACCGTACCCCAAGCCCGTATAGGGTAAATAAGTTAAAAGTATTTACCGGAGCTAAATATAAATTCAATCCCAGCCGTATACCACCAAGCAAGTACAGATAGCTTTTACTGGGCTTCTAAATCTGGAACGAAGGTTTTTAATAACCTATTAGATTCCTAACGGGTCTTTAATTAAGCCTAAGCTTAGACCGGTTAACTTTCAACAGGAAGACACGGTTCAAATGCATGATAAAGCGAAGACCGGTTTAGAATGTGGTTTTAACCCGACAAGCTTGCATGCTTGTTTAATATGGGTAACTTAAACACATTCTGGATTTTGAGACAAAAATGATATGGTTTGACCCGCTTCGGCTAATATATGCGAACTAGTCACATAAGCCGATCCGAGCGCGACAAGTGCGTAACGAGTAACCAAAAGAGTCATATACCGGTTTCCTAAGTTAATATGCCTTTAATATGTTGTGATATCAGTAGGATATCTTCCATTATGCCCAAAACGAGTTTAATCTCAAAATAAGCCCCGTAGGGGTATTTTGGTCATTTTAAAGATTATAAAAGAGTTTATTTATAAATATGAGTTACAGGTATGATTTTTCTAGTAAATATACTTATTTTACTAAGTTATTTCAGTAGAGTATGACCTATATGTGAAACTTATCATTTAAAACCAAAGTATGCACCTTAGGGGTATTTTGGTAATTTCACTTAGGCTAAAAAGGTCAAAATTGGAAACCTGAGTTCAAAAACTTGTACTTACTGTTATTATATAAAAATATACTAAAAATATCAGTAGGTATCAACCTTATATGTTTAATATGGTTTTAGCACATACTATGTGTTAAAAATGCTTAAAAAGGCGATTTGGAGTCATTTCTGGGTTTTTAAAGGAAGGCTGATATTTTTATAATTCCAGAAGGCTCAAAATACTCTATTTATTATTTTAAATCAGTAGAAAAAGGTTTGGGGTCAAAAGGATTTGTAAAACTCATTTTATAGCCTAAAAGGGCAAAACCGGCAATTACCGAATCATAGCTAGAGCCCTATGTTATGCTCAGCCTAAAATTAAATAAAAATCTTCAAAAAATCCCAAAATATTATTTTATATCAGTAGGTAAAAAGTTTGATATCAAAAAGTGGGTTTAAATAGGCTATACGCTAATTACGCCATTTAATTAACATAAAGCTCTCAAATTACGCTAATGAGCATAACTCTTAATCTAGACCTCAAACTGCTATCAAATTTTAGGTGCAAGTTTATAAATCAGTAACTAATGTTTCTACTCTTTCCCTTTTTCAAAAATCATGTTTTATAGTCAAAAGGTATAACGGTCAACGTTTAGGCATATAACGGAAACACGCATGAACTAGGATTTCTATGGAACCAAGTTGTATAACCTTGGAGGGTTATACTAACTTATAATATGGTCCTAATGGAATCCTAAGGCATATCTAAACTAAACCAAATCGGGTCAGAACTGAAAGTCAAAGCAAAAGTCAACTTTTGCGACTTTCGGTTCCGAACCGAGCCTATACTTAGAATTGTCGGGTTGAACATGCTTAGACATGTTCAACTAATATTTATCAAGTTATTAAAGTGAGAAAACTGATTATATAGCTTTTATATTAATAGTTATGTATTTATTTAAAACTAACCCGTTTGACTTTTATTTGACTCAAGATCCTACAGGAATTCAGAGAATAAACAGATTAGAAGAGAAAGGTGTGAAGAACAAATGAACTCCTCACCTATTTATACTTTTCGGGACCTCACGAGATCGCGACAAGTGTCGGGGACATGTAATCAGATTAGGACAGGTGTAAAACCACCTTTGAAACCTGTGGGCTGCCCCTAGAGTCGGTTATGTGAGTTAGAAATCAGTTTTGAGCAAAAACCAGCAACGAACAGGCTGTTACCAGCTGTTCTGCATTTCTGATGGACTCACGCGGCCCGCGTAAGAGTCAAAGAGATCTTACGCGGCCCGCCTTGTACCTAGTTCTGCAACAGCAACTTTAATAAATGGCAGAAATGGTCCCTGTGAGCTTTAAAAGTCATCAGAAACATGCTCAAAAACATAGGGGACATGAAACATAGGGGACATGAAACATGCTCAAAAACACATTTTAAGGCTCCACTATGATGTTTAAACATAGGGGACATGAAACATGCTCAAAAACATATCGGACATCGGTTCGTTTGGCCGTACGGTCTCGTTGTGCGTCGAATTACGACGAAACACGGACGGACGCTAAAAACGGTGATCACTAAAATAAAATATTTTAGTGCTTACATAAATTTTTGGGTGTCCGGGGATATTCAGAATGTGACATATGCGCGAAACTGCAAACTTGTGCACTTTTTGACACTTTTAGTCCCTGAATGACATAAAAGTTTATTTTTGTGCACCAAACACATCTAAACCAATATCTAAGCTATATAAAGAACTATTAGGGCATGCTTAACTCTCTGTTATATTCTGGAAGGTTCGAAACCCAACGAATCGGCATACTTTTGTCGTTTGACGCAATTAGTCCTCTAATTGCGCAAAGTAGCGCGAAATACTGTTTAATGATAGCAAAGCTTTCCATGGCCCATATTGATCATTCCCAAGTATATACATACATGTTACTACGCTTCCGTTCGCTTAAATGGTCGCCGAAGGGCGTAGATTCAAAAGTTGACGCTTTAGGTCCCTCTATTGCGCATACTTGCGCATTTCATCATTTAATAGCATTGAAGCCTCACCTAATCCATATTAGGCATTCTTGGAAGTATTATTAAACATCACGATGCTTCGGGTTTGCTAAAAGGTCATTCAGAGGTATAATTAAACATATTGACACTTTCAGTCCCTCTAACTTGCAAAGTTGCGCTTAACTTTACTTATAGGCATAAAAACCTTAAACGGCCATTATTTGGCATTCCCGAGAGTATAATTAAATATTATAAAGCTCCCGGTTTGTTAAAAGGTCACTCAGAGATAAGAATTAACATGTTGACGCTTTTAACACCTTTATTGCGCAAACTTTCAATTAATTATGCAAACGGCTACACTTATTCATCAAGTGGCACATTTGTGAATATAAACATCATAAGAAACTTATTTTTTAGGTATGTTATCACTTCCAGTCCTTTCATAATCAAAGTTTTCGATTTTTCGAAAAATTAGTCCCTCAATTTCAGTGTTTGACTTCATTAGGGTTTATTACACGTGTCAATACATCATTGGACGTGATTCTACGAGGTGCTAGATATGGTCATACTAACTTTGAAACATTACACAATATGGGAAGAAACAACACCGTTAAAGGTCTACCAAAGATCTCGAAGACTCCTCACAATATATGCGAAGGCTGTTTGTTTGGAAAGCATACAAGGAAGCCGTTCCCTAAGCAATCAAAATGGCGTGCATCACAACCTCTACAATTAATTCACTCCGATATATGCGGCCCTATGAGAACCCATTCCATAGGTGGATGCAGATACTTTATAACTTTTATAGATGACTTCTCGAGGAAGACATGGGTCTATTTTCTAAAGCTGAAATCGGAAGCTCTTGTACAATTCAAGACCTTTAAGAAACTGGTAGAGAATCAAGTAGATTACAAAATAAAGGGTATACGCACGGATAGAGGTAGAGCATATTGCAGCCATGATTTTCAAAGGTTTCTTAAAGATAACGACATACATCATCAATTAACGACAAGTTATACACCCCAACAAAATGGAGTAACGGAGCGAAAGAATAGAATGCTAATGGAACTCAGTAGAAGTATGCTGAAAATGAAGAGACTTCCAAATTCTTACTGGGCTGAGGCAGTAGCATGTGCAACATATCTGTTGAATCGAGCCACTACAAAGAGTGTACAAGATATAACCCCATACGAAGCATGGAGTGGTAGGAAACCAAGTGTAGAACATCTTAGAATATTCGGTAGTATAGCATATTCCCACATTCCAAAACAACACCGTGGAAAGCTTGATGACAAAGTAGAAAAAATGATATTCATAGGATATAGCGAGAACAGTAATGGTCACAAGCTTTATAATCCAACAACAAATAAAACTATTATAAGCCGGGACATTACATTCGATGAAGGCAGAGACTGGGAAGCAGACAAGATTGGTGAAAGCTACAAAAACACACAACTGAACTGTGACAACGAAGAAGATGAAGAAGTGGCACCTGCAGGTCAAGAATTCGAGACTGATGACCAAGTACAAGATGCCAATCCACAAGAAAGTGATCAAGATGAGAGTCAAGGCAACGATGAAGGTCAGAATATGCAGCATGACGAAGATGAAGATGATGTATCATCAATTACTTCGGAAAACGAAGAACTTAGAACACGTAACATAACGGAAATATATCAAAGTTCCCAACCTATGACGGAAGCACAAGTTGATCAGATGTATGAAAACAGTCAACTTGGTTCAAACGATGTAGCCAACTTCGTGTTATATGCTGATGCTGACCCTACTAACTACAGTCAAGCTGTAAAGGATGCAAAGTGGAAAGAAGCTATGGATAGAGAAATGGAATCAATACAAAGAAACGAAACTTGGGAACAAGTAGAACCTCCACTGAATCAAAAACCGATTGGTGTCAAGTGGATATTTAAGACGAAATATGACGAACATGGAAACGTGGATAAACACAAGGCACGGCTAGTGGTCAAGGGTTATAATCAAAAGTATGGTATAGATTATCATGATGTATTTGCTCCTGTGATTAGATTCGACACAATAAGATTGGTCTTAGCATTAGCCGCACGACATGGGTGGTACTTACATCAAATGGACGTCAAGACAGCTTTCTTGAATGGAAAGTTGAATGAACAAGTCTACACCATGCAACCAGAAGGCTATGTTAAGAAAGTAGAAGAAAGAAAAGTGTGTCATCTAAAGAACGCATTATATGGATTAAAACAGGCTCCGAGAGCTTGGTACAGCCGGATAGACGAGTATTTTCGATCAAATGGCTTTAAAAAATGTGTGTATGAACACACTTTGTTTATCAAAATATCAAAGGAGTTCGGAATGGTAATATGTCTATATGTTGATGATCTAATCATAGCAAGTGATTCACTGGAGACGATTAATCAATTTAAATACTTGATGAAGAAGGAATTCGAGATGACTGATCTGGGGAACCTACATTATTTCCTAGGAATGGAAGTAAAACAAGAAAATGGTAACATCATCTTGTCACTACGGAAGTATGCTGAGAGCTTACTTGAAAGATTTAATATGAAACACTTCAATTCAATCTCAACTCCGATGGAATACGGTCAGAAGTTATCTAAGGATGACCTCGAAGACGAAGTGAATGAAAACTTATATAGAAGCCTGGTAGGGAGTCTGATGTATTTGACAAATACACGTCCGGATATTATGTTTGCAGTTAGTAAAATAAGTCGTTTCATGGAGAAACCCAAAAGAAGTCATTGGGAAGCCGGAAAACGAATACAGGGAACTCTAAATGAAGGCCTAATATATTCAAAGGGCAGCAAAGGAAATCTAATTGGTTTTAGCGATAACGATTATGCAGGTAGTGTGGATGATAGTAAGAGCACCTCCAACTATGTTTTTCACCTGGGTTCAGGATCAATCACCTGGCATTCAAAGAAACAGAAAGCTGTGGCACCGTCATCTACCGAAGCCGAATACATAGCACTATCGATGGCCGGATGTCAAGCCTTGTGGTTAAAGGGTATTCTTAATGATCTGTTGTTCAACATGGACTGTCCACCCACCATTTTATGTGATAACAAATCCACCATTAGTCTGGCTAAGGATCCTGTCTACCATGGCAAAAGCAAACACATTAGAGTGAAATATCATTTCATCCGAGATCTCATTAAGAATGACGAAGTGGAGATCAGTTACTGTTCAACCAAGGATCAAGTCGCCGATATCTTCACGAAAGCCCTGCAGCCTAAAGACTTCTATCATTTTAAAGAACTTCTTCATGTTGCACCAATCTAGCTTACGGGAGGGTATTAGATTAAGATATAAGCTAGATATGATTATAAATTATATAGTATAGTTTTTATTATTTAAGTTACATTATTCTTGTATTATTATTATTTCCTAAGTTTCGGCGGTTACTTCTTCAAGTCTACCATGTATATATGTTTTGTATATGTCACAATATGGATTACCAATTCGAAAATACAGAACGAGTTATTCTCTGAAATTCTTCGGACCCTAGTTTGCATAATCATTAGTTTTTACATGGGTTTTACATCTAGTTGAATATATAATCAATATAATAGAGTAAGACGTAAATTGGAAATAGAGCATATAATAGCCACACAAACACACACGTGCACAATCTATACATTAGCCACCCACGGAGTTGCATCTCTCTCTTAAAATAGCCACATTTTCTGTTATTAAGAAAAAGTTGCGTCGTTTTCTAAATCGAATATAAGAATTAAAGTATAAAGTATGTAAACTAAATATAAAAAAAAACTAGCATGAATCTAAATAAATATAAATGAGCATAAATATTACATTCTTAAATAGATTAAAAAGTAATTAAAGAGATCAAACTAAAAATGGTGTCGTTATTGACTGATGGCTATATTCGTAGTCAAAATGGATTAAGAAGTAATCAAAGAGACCAATCTAATGATGTGGTTGCTGGTGATAGCTAAATTTGTAGTTAAACTTTATTAAATAAAATCAGGGGCGGAACTACATAGAGTGGGTCATAGTTTCTAGATTCCAATGTTTTACAAAAAAAATAGTAGATCTGTTGTATTAAATTTGCTAAGTACCCCATAAAAATAATCAGGTGGTATCATAGAAAGAAAAGAAAAGGAAAGTTGGTGTAGTTGTGATTCCTCCTGTTTACAAACAAGAATTCACAGGTTCAATCCTTCTATAGCACATTTTTATGTCTTTGTTTTTTTAACACCAAAAAACAAACCGAACCACAAACATAACCCTTATATGGTGTGAATTAGAACTTTAAAAGATTGCAATGTTTCCTTTTACCGATTCAAATTACATTATATTTACCAACACAACCTTTATGTGCTATGAATTTGAATTTTAAAAAATTGCAATGTTTCTTTTTCCGTTTTGAATTACATTATATTTTTATTGTATGTAGTCTAATGAGTAATGATTATATAATTTTGTTACATGTTCACCGACCCGACCCGAAAATTTTAATGTTTTGTTGTGAAAATTTTGAACTCCGAAAAAAGTTGACCCTATTGGAAAAAAAAATATGGGTCTGTATCATCGAACACTACGATATGAAATTTTATGTTTTCGCTTTTGTTTTTGGTTTTTTAGCTTGCAGATTTTATGATTTTTGTTTTCATCATTGGTGTCTTTTTATTTAACGTTTTTTTTTCTATATTTGCGTCACTAATTGTCTTCTTTTTGCAATTCTTAATTTGTGTTTTTTCTCCTTAACATTGTATTATATTTCTTGGCATTGTATTATATTTTGCTTGACATTATATTATATTTATCCATTATATCTTTGTAGCTTTCTTATTTTTAAAATATTTTATAAGATAATTTTACATTGAAGTTTGGAAGTAATTAAAGAGAAGAAACTAATGTTGTAGTTGTTGATGTAGGTTAAATGTGTAGTCAAACTTTATCAAATAAAATGGGCTCTAATTTGTTTGTTACCTTCAAAATATAATAAACAATATAATAGAATTGATCATATTGTATAACTATATTAATTTGAAACATAACCGAAGAACAGTAATTTGCCGTTACTTGATATCGAGAAAGTAGATTGAGAAAGACAACGGAAGAGACAAAGGAGGAAATCCCTACAGAGAGAGAGGGAGAGAAAGTAAGAGACAGGGAGAAAGAGATGAAGATCGGTGCGATGTTGTCCACATAGTGGCCACCGATCTTTCCACACGATAAGAGAGTGCCGCCAACGATGGCTGAGTTTTAAGTATAGAACCGGCGACAAACTATGGCAGCGGCGTCGGAGTAGTTGGTGTTCAGAAGGTAGCGGCGATGACGTTTTCTTCATAGATCCAACATCGACTGTGGCACGAAGCTCCATGAGCGGCGGTATACTGTTCCGTGACGAATTTCAATCTCCGGCGATCAGACTTATGGACGGCATGATTAACGCTTCGCGATTGAGAAGATTGTGCCCACCAAACAAGCTATTTCATAGAGAGCAAAATGCTAAAAACATTGCAATGGTGCAGGCAATATATCAATATGAAATTAATGGTTCTTTTTTCAGGTATTAAACACTGTCTGGTTGTGGATTCAATTGGCTGTTAGGGTGTATAGAGAGATTAAATACTATGTGGTTGCAGTGGTATTCAGATTACAAATCCACTAAAAATTTGCTGGTTTATCGCACATGGTTTCACTATGGGAAATCTGGAGACAAACTAATTATTTTAAATTGGTAGCATTGGTTTCTTGATACGAACAAAAAAAAGTTTACGTGAAGTAATAAAATGGTGGTAATTATAGATATCGCCACAAACGTATATATATAGTTAGTTTAGAGTTTATATAAAAGAAGAAATGTTACGGGTATGATTAGTTGCAGAAAACTAATGATTTTCTTTTTTATTAAAACGAAAAAAATTGTTTAAATAATTTGTTTTTATGTATCGATCACTAAAAGGCTTGGAAACCGATGTACAAGAGGATGGGGCTAGCTTAAAGAGTGTCTGGAACAATTTCCATAACAGTATACAGTTTTTTTATTTATACCGTAAGCCATAATTAGTGTCGATACATGGACGAACATAAGTGATACCGTCCGTGTTAGGGAATTTTTAGAAAACGGATGATCAGAGATGCGTGTAATCACTCTCAGATCAAATTATTTCGGTGGTTCACCCGAATAATTCAATCGGATACAACTCTGATTTCGAGAAATTGAACCTGAGTATGCACTACAAGAATTTAGAGTAATAGCGGCGACAGCCAACATGTCGCCGCTATTGGTCCAATCCGCAATCCGGTGTCCCTTGTTGAACGATAGCCATACGATTGTCACCATGATCCAACGGCTGCGGATCTATTACATCAACAGCGGCGACATCATCAATCAATAGCGGCGACAAAGTGTCGCCCCTATTGGTCGATCGAATAAGATCAGATTTCAGCGCCTTTTTTGCTTCCCTCCACCTACTTTCCCCCAAATCTTCAGCGGACTCACGGTTTCCTCTCCAAAATCCGGCGAATCTTTTCATTCCTACTTCAAATCGGTTAGTTTTATGTTGATTTTTTTGTTTATTTTTGTTATATAGGTTGTTAATTTGTTGGTTCTTGGTTAATATAGGTTCTCCACCGGCGAAATCTCTTCGTTTTTACCGATTTCTTCTTCTAATCGGTTAGTTTTGTTACTTTTATGTTGAATTTCTTGTTTAATTTGTTATATATGTTGTTAATCGGTTAGTGTATGCTAGATAACATCACTGCCGGCGCCACCTCGTCTCCACGGCCACCACCTAATCTCCACCGTCACCATCTTTTCTCCTCCTTCAAAATCGGTTAGTGCTCCTTCTCTTCGTTATATATGTTGTTAATCGTATTTACAATTGCTTAGTTTCTTAAAAGTCTTAGAAATATTATTAGTGTTTCTTGTAGTGAACCATGAACTCACTAGCTTTATCTAACATATCATGTTTCTCAGTTGAATACAAAAAAGTTCTTTTAAAAGTCTTACAAATATTATTAGTGTTTTCAACCCTTATAATATTCTGGTTAGTTTTTATTTCAGACTTTGTTGTCTTTAAATTTTATTTTTATCTGAATTCTTAATATGTACTTTTGATTGTTTTGTCAATCAACCAAACAATCTTCGGATAAGGTGTTTACGCCTCATTAGAGGTAGTTTGCCTATACGGCAATTTTTTTTTAATCCATGTTGTTTGTAAAGTTTGAACCCAAGATCTTCCAATCTCAAACCCATATGTTTAAAGATTTTGATGAATGTTCTTTGGAGAGTTGCAACGGATGTAGGTTAACATTTTTTTTAAATATGGAAGTAGGTCCTGTTTTAAATTAGCTCAAAAGAGCACACATATATTATAAAATATTTTATAATAAAGTAAGATATCTTAAAGATTTAAGATAATATTGACTATATAATTACCTTAAAACAAGCATTTGTTTACTTGAGAAAACTTAAAATACACTTAACCCTCAGTAAGATATCTTAAAGATTTAAGATAATATTGACTATATAATTACCTTAAAACAAACATTTGTTTACTTGAGAAAACTTAAAATACACTTAATCCTCATGATACATATGACTTGTGTTTAAAACCTTTTGACACCTTTTTTTGCTTCTTAAACATGGCTAATTCTATAGCTTATCTTCTAAACTTGATTGGCTTTTAGATACCCAAATAAAAAAGTTTTGAATTAATTTTTATGCCACTCATAATAAAAGCTAGTTACATAATAATAATAATAATAATAATAATAATAATAATAATAATAATAATAATAATAATAATAATAATAACAATAACAAGATAATCACTTCATACCCTCTTTATAGATCACATACCGATCATATATCTATATTAAATGGATTGGAATGACAATATTAGTTGAAATTTCTCATTCATTAGATGTGACAACGATAAATATTCCAAATTTCATATTTTCATTTTTAAATTTAGTGGATATCATTATTAATTCGGATTTTCGTTTTTATTATTTAGTGGAGGTGGTAAATTATTTGGACTCTACGTGTTTGTTAGCGGAAACGTAATATATATAAGTGGACTCTACGTGTTTGGACTCTATATGAAGTGTTGGACTCTATATGAAGTGTTGGAGGTCGAGACTGGTGTTGATGAGGACGATCCCGATTATGACATCGAGTCTGATTAAGAGAAAACTTATTGTAATTTATATTAGTTAGTATTTGAAAAACACTTGTTGAAATATTTATCTGCATATTAGTTAAACTTGTTGTACTTTCTACTAATTTCTATTTGATACACTTGTTTTAACATTTGTAACTTTTTAGGAAATATGTTTTCTTTGTGGTTTGTATTTGTTTACCTGATGGCGGATGTGATGCCCCGAGGACATGGGGGAGACGGAGCTGGGGATCCACCAAATCCGGATCCTTTTCGGAGAGGGACGCATGAGATTGACGGTAAATTATCAATTATTATTTTAGTACTTTTATTACATTTATTATAAATGTTGTCACTAATTATATTTAATTCTATTTTAATTGCAGCGGTTCCCCCAAGCAAAGTTAAGGGGAAAGCCAAAAATCAAAAGCTTCGCAGGATGGTCAAAGCGGGGGGGCGCGTCTCTCTTACATTCGATAGGGATGTAACGTATACCCCTGTTGGTGTACCGAGCGACTTATTTTCACGCGAGGCGGGTTTGTATATGTGGCGGACCATCCCTTTTGATAGAATGGGTTGGGGGAAAGTTCTGACTCCTTATAAGGAGGCCGTGATGAACCACCTAAAGGTAAATAAGTTAGGCCATTTATTGGTGTTAAACGGCTGCATACGGGTGCAAAAACGCAGCCGTTTGCAGCCGTTTAAAGGCGCGTTTACGCCTACAAACGCAGCAGCAAACAGGTGTAAAAACGCAGCCATTTGCTGATGCGTTTGCAGCCGTAAACGCGCCGTTAAACGGCTGCAAACACAGCAACAAACGGCTGTGTTTTTGGACCCGTTTGCTGCTGCGTTTGCAGCCGTAAACGGGTGCAATAACGCAGCCGTTTGTAGCCGTAAACGTGACGTTAAACGGCTGCAAATGCATCAACAAACGGGTATAAAAACGCCACCGTTTGCTGCCGCGTTTGCAGCCGTAAACGCTAGGTTAATGTTTTAACGTTTTTATATAATGTTTTAACAATTGTATTTAATTCCTAGGAGAATTTCAATTTCGATGAAGTTGAACAGGATTTGGAGGCGCGCGACTTAAAAGGCGGCATTAGACAAGTGCTTATGAATCGGTACTCCGACCGCAAGAACTACGCTAAGAAAGAATTTCGTAATAATGGAGGTTATGCCGATGTCGAAAGTGCAAGGGCACACCACCCCGAGGATATGCCTTATGAAAACTGGCTGAGAACCATTGATCACTTCTTGGACCCCAAATATATTGCAAGAAGTGAGGCAAACACAAGAGTCCGCCAACTTCAACAATTCCCAAACCGTGGGGGTACATCATCATATAGTAGCACCACCTACAAACATGTAATGTTTTATATGTGTGTGTTTGTATGTTTATGTTTATTTAACGTCTCATCTAAGTTTTAATGTTAAACAGGGTTTGAAACGTCTTGATACGTACCGCAAAACTCACACCGATAAAGATGGGAATTTTGTTGACCCGGTAGCCGAGCAGAATTATGTAAGTATCTATCTAAATATACATACATATATATATATATATATATATATTTATATGAGTAAATTACAACCGGTGTCCTTTACGTTTGTACCCTTTTAACTAAAGATATTACAGAGTCGAAGCTGTAAAAAATGGGTTTGAATTGCTGTTAAAAAGGGGGGTTTATATATGCTGTTAAAAATAGGTTTAATTGTTGTTACAAAATAGGTTTAATTGTTGTTATATAGGCTGCAAATGCTGCCTAAAAGCTGTAAACAAAGGGGGGTTTATATAGGCTGTTAAAAATAGGTTTAATTGCTGTAAAAAAAGGGGGGTTTGAATTGCTGTTAAATGCAGTTAAAAATGGGTCAATTTGTTGTCAAAATTAAACTAGTTTAGCACTAAAGGACATAGGGTGTTAAAAACTAATAACATAAAGGACGGAGCCTGTAACATCTTTAGTTAAAGGACACCGGTTGTAATATGGTAGAAACGTAAAGGACACCAGTTGTAATTTACTCTATTTGTATTTATATTTAACCATCTTCGTAAAATACAGCTTAATCTAGAACGCGAGATTATGGGCGGAGAAAGCAGCGGTTCTAACCAGCCGAATGAGGCTGCCGTGTTTCAGAACGTTTTGGGTGATCGACGAGGATGGTTCTGGGGGCTTGGGCCTAAACCTTCGAATAAGCCATCGAACACTTGTAGTGCGCAACCTCAAACCGCACAACCCTTTTCGGAGGTAAACTATACAATTTGACTTCAAAAATATAGTAAACCAACTATATGTTTTTGCTAATAATATTGGGTTTGATATGTGTTAATGTAGGAATACGTTTCGACTTTGTTCCAAAGTCCGGCATTTGTAAACCAACTTGAATCCTTTCTTGCGGCGAGGGGAAAGCAAGTCGCACCCGACGATGAGTATGACGATGAGTATGAGTATGACGATGACGACCTAACTTGAATCCTTGCGGCTATTTTGTACGGATATTTTAGAATGTTATTTTTCGGATTTTTTTAGGATGTTATTTTTCGGATTTTTTAGGATGTTTATTGTACGGAAATGTTTTATGCGATTTTAGTATGTAAAACATTATGTTTGTTTAGTCTGTTTGTGTTGCGTAAAACTTGGAAATTGGCAGGTTTGTTCATAACGGAAAACACTGCAAATACAGCAAAAAATTTAAAAACAAAATTGACTTTTAGCGGCGACATATGTCGATATGTCGCCGCTATTGAGTGAAAACTATTAGTGAAGACATTTTTAGCGAAGACATATGTCGCCGCTAAAAGTCCTAATCATTAGCGGCGACACATACCAATAGCGACGACATATAGACCTTTAGCGTCCAAGATTTAGCGGCGACTCAATAGCGGCTGTCGCCGCTATTAGCTTTAGCGGCGACAAAATGGACTATTAGCGGCGACTTTTGTCGCCGCTATTGGTCGACTTTCTTGTAGTGATGTGTTTTGCGTGAATTGATTGAACCAGAGAATTGTGATTAAAAAATGTGTTTACGAGTTTGGAGGTGTTTGCAGTAATTTTAATTAAAATTGCATTAAAACATGCCTTAATTTTTGTCTAAAAAATTAGGACGATTTTTCACAAAATATTTTTTCTAAGGCATTTTCCAAAAATTAGCTCGACCCCAGCCAGGGGCTCTGCCCCTTGGACCCTGCTCCCAGGGGCGCTGCCCCCTTGGAACCCCCGTAGGGTACGGGCTCCGCCCGTACACTCCGAATAATAATAACTCAAACAAGCGTGCACTCCCGCACCTCCTAACTTGCTTGATGTGTATTATTATTCGCTTTGATCACCAAGTCAATCCCCCGATTACACTAAAATATCTAACAGTCCGAACAAAATTACCATGTCAATTCCGACCAAACAACATTGATACTGGTATCATACTATCGGGACTGTACTAATATTCATTACACGTGTTCACCTTATTTTGTGTTTTATATCTCAATTGTTATATTAATGTCAGTACTGTAATGAAACGAAATGATATTCGACTGAATTCCCGTGCAACGCACGGAGGAATTTTGCTAGTTATAATCAATACAAAAGAGTAAGACGTAAATTTTCATTTTCAACAACTACAAACATTAATGTCGGCGGGAATATTCTAGCCTTTTGTTGGGTCACATGGGAGGCAAAGGAATAGTGTCAGGCAGCTGTCTGGCACTCCCCCATTGGCCTAACAAATTTACGCTTTTATCCCGTTTTAAAACTACGTTTTTGCCATCAGTTCAAAATTATTTTTTACCCCTACATACTTTACGCTTTTACTCCCAGCTAAAAAATTCAATTTTGCCCTGGGTTCAAAATTACGTCTTTGCCCCGTTTAAATTTACAGTTTTGCCATTAGTTTTTTCCCATTATAATTAGGATTTTGCCATCAGTTCAAAGTTATGTTTTTTCCCCGACTTAAAAATAAATTTATGTCTTTGCCCCCATCTAAAAATTTCAATTTTGCTCTCGGTTCAAAATTACGGTTTTGCCTCATTTAAATTTAAACTTTTGCCATTAGTTTTTTTTCTCACAACCAAGTTACGATTTTGCCCTCAAATTAAATTTACATTTTCTCCACCGTTTTTTTTTTTGTTTACCTGGTTAAATTACAAATTTGCCCTCAGTGTAAAATTACAGTCATGCCGGCAGATGCCTGACACTCCTCCATTTGTCCATTTAATTTACGATTTTATCCTTGAAAAAACTTATGATTTCGCTCTCAGTTCAAAATTATGTTTTTTCCCATCATTTTAGTTTTTTTTGCAAAAGTATAAAAGTTTTTTTTAATTGGTTGACTCGATTTAATTTTTTCCCGTGTTAAGGAGCTGCCTAACACTTGCTCATTAGTCCTGAAAAATTACAGTTTTGCCCTACGCCGAAAAATACGGTCTTATCATCGTTTAAGATTGATTGAGAATTATTCGGCCACCGGCTCGCAACACGGGCTGGACATCAACTAGTTGAAAACATAGTATATAACAGCTACACAAACACAAACGTGCACACTTTATACAATAGCCATCCTGCCCATCCACGGAGTTGCATCTCTCTCTTACAATAGCCACATTTTTTCATTGTTAAAAAAAAGTTGCACCGCTTTGTAAATCTAATATAAGAATTAAATTAAGGATATAAAAAAAATAAAAAAAAACTAGTATAAAACTAAATAGCCAATGATCTCTAGATCTAGTGGTGGGAGATTTGTATTTTTCTTCAGAGATGCAGGTTCGACTCCCACTTGGTGTAGATTGAGGCACTGGTAGACAATGATATGAGATCTAAGAAAACCTGAGTTTGATCCTTAAGCCAAACGTGTTTGCCGGTAAATCCATCGGTGTGCCTACGGGCGGGAGGTTTCCTTGTTTTCCCCGGAATTCGTGGTGGACTTAGGTTAATCTCAAAGTACACCGTTTTGGTCTAGTAGATGCCTTAAGAGTGCTGATCAGGATTGATTATGTTAGTCGTTTACAAAAGAATGAAACTGAATAAAAATAAATGAGCATAAATATTACATTCTTAAATGGATTAAGAAGTAACTAAAGAGACCAAGCCAATGAAGCCCAGCTCAGTTGGGTGGAGGTGAGAAGGTTTTCCACATAGACTCGGGTTCGATCCCGGTCTGTGGCGGTTTCCTGCTCGGGTGTGTTACGGGTTCGAGTACTAACCGGCGTATGTCTGGTGAGGGCTGGACCTTAGGGGGGGCCCGGGGCTCGAACTCTGGGGGCGGAGGTATTTCGTCTAGGGGTGATCCGTTGAGCCATTCAAAAAAAAAAAACTAAAGAGACCAAACTAATAATGGTGTCGTTATTATCTTGTCACACGCAAAACCATCATATCATATCCATCTCCACTAGAAAATAATGTCTTATACACAAATTCAGAAATAAACCCAATAAATTTGAGAAAAAAACACCGTTGTGTGAATTAAACCCAAGACCTAATTGGTCTCTAAGGCTTATCTCATCCGAAGATATCACTAGGCTATAATGCAATGGGCACGATTTCATTATTGATTGATGGCTCTATTTGTAGTCAAAATGGATAAAGAATTAATTAAAGAGAGCAGACTGATGATGTGGTGGTTGATGATGACTAAATTTGTAGTTAAACTTTATTAAACAAAACTAAGTTGTGATTAGTTTGTTACTCTTAAAACGTAATGAATATAATTAAGTAGGAAATAAATGGAAACTAGATTTTTCCCGCCCGCGTTGCGGGGCACTAAGCCGAATATTTCTCGCTCATAACGTGTCTGTCTGTGTTTCGATTACTTGTACATACTACTCATAACACGATCTGAGAAAAAATTACATTGAGTCAACCAATTAAATTAAAACACTATCATACTTTTGCTTAAGAAAAACAAAAACGATAGAAAAATAATAATTTTAAACTGGGGGAAAAATAAAAATTACACCGAGTCAAACAATTAAAACAAAGCACTAGTATAGTTTCGTGAAAAAAAAACTAAAACGATGACATGAATGTAATTTTACACCGGGGTCAAAATCGTAATTTGACTTGGAAAGCAAAGGAAAACGATGGCAAAAATGTAAATTTAGATTGAGGGCAAAATTGTAATTTGGCTTGGGTGGGAAAAAAACAAAACTAATGGCAAAACTGTAAATCTAAATGGGTCAAAATCGTAATTTTGAATCGAGGGCAAAATAGTAATTTTTAGTTGGGGGCGAAAGCATAATTTTATTTTGAACGGGGGTAAAAGCGTAATTTTGAACTGATGGCAAAATCGTAATTTTAAAGCGGGGATAAAATCGTAAATTGGTTGGGCCAACAGGTGAGTGCCAGGCAACTTCCTAAGACTATTCCCCCATCTTGTGTCTGTAGTTATACACTGGGGGCAAAATCGTAATTTTACTGGGAAAACAAACAAAAACGATAAGAAAAATGTAAATTTAAATTGAGGGCAAAATGGTAATTTAGCTAGGAGGAACAAAACAAAATTAATAGCAAAACTGTAAATTTAAATGGGGCAAAATCGTAATTTTGAACCGAGGGAAAAATTGTAATTTTGAGGTGAGGCAAAAGCATAATTTTATTTTGAACCGGAGGTAAAATCGTAATCTTAAACTGATAGTAAAATCGTAATTTTAAAGCGCGGAGAAAATCGTAATTTGATTTGGCCTAAAGCAGGTGAACTACTGTTTACCAATTCATAAATGTTATGGAATTAATTAATTAATAATGAAATCAATTAAGTAATAAAATAATGAAATAATAAAAAATATAAATCATATTAACAAAATATTTGTTTACTGTTCATGCAAAGTTTACTTTAATATGTATAATAATAGAGTAGAGTGTAGATAGAAAAAAATCTATTTATAGTTGTTATTGTCATAAGAGTTTTTTTTTTAAGTAAAGATTTAACTAAACAAAAATATTTTGGTATTTTAACATTCTGATTTTACCAAATTGTATAACTTATTAATTTGAAATATAACTGAGGAACAGTGAATTAACGGTAACAGCCGTTTTTGTCTTGAGTGAGAAAAAGAGAGACAGAGGGGAAATCTCTATAGAGAGAGAGTAATGGAAGAGGAGCACAGGTGATGATGATGGTAGTGGTGTCGTGGGTTTAGCGACCTCCCGTCAACTGCTCCGTTGAGACAACGGCGACGGCGGTCACAAAAACAGAGGATGGTAATGGTGTTTGTAGCGAGGATGGCTGCTTCGTTCTTGCTCAAATTCTCCATTCCCGAACCCTAATTAAGGACGAAGACATCTCCGAAGTATCAATTGTTGACATTGCCACCACCACTGTTCTCCAGCATGTCAGACATTCACCAAAGGTCGTTTCAACAAAGGAGAAGCCGTCTTCATGATCCATTGTGTCTTTCAAGCGCTTAAGAAATCCATACGTGCTTACGTCACTGGCTCCGGTGGCTCCTTCAACATGGTACACCTTCAAATCTTTTTTACATTTTGCTTTTTTTATGTTCAAAATACCTAATATGTAATAAGCATTTGAATATAAAGTAGGATTAGCAAATCGAATGTTAAGTGTGTAGCAAATACAGAATCGGCTATCTTTATGTTATTGTGTAAGATAATGTATTGTATTTTATTTTTGCAGTATGTGATTTTTGTTGTGTCCTGTTGTTTTTTTACGTCATACCCAAATCTTTCGTATATAGTTTTTGATTGATTATACTAAATTACAGCTACAAGATGTTGATTTCTTATGCTAAGTTGCCACTACAAGTTTGCTGAATTGTTGTTCTTAACGCTGCTATAATAAATGATAAATTTTAAGTTTGATTTCCAGTAGATTGTAACAAATTCATTCTTGTATAGAATGATATACTTGCTTAATAGTGACATAATATAGATAACAAACGATAGATTAGAAGTGGTGAACTCAAGTATATAGATGAGAAATAAACATCTTAGTTTGTTTATTAGATAAACTGATGTTGACTACCCATATTATTGGTGATGAATCAAGTTGTGTGAAGGTAAGGAGTAAAGGTAAAATTAGTTCACCCTTACACTATTGGTGATTTGGTGTAACATAATTATTAATATAACTAGAGTATATGCAACAATGGAGTATGGACTAATGGATCGCTAATCATTTGTAGAAATGATGTACACTGAAAAAATATATAAATTTTGCAAACGGGTCAAGACTTGAGCGGAAGCTACGCCAAGCAGGGTAGCATATGTTGACTGCAGCTCATATACGTTGCATCCTTTCTATTATACATTGACCCAATGGAGTGTTCACGTTGGATATTGAATATTGGCATATGGTGCGCCGTACCGAGAAAAATTATGTGTTTTGCCGTTAAAAGTTAGGATGCAATTATTTAGTTTACATTAAATATTAGAGTAAATTGTTATTTTAGTCCCTAAGGTTTGTCCAAATTTGCCATTTTAGTCCAAATATTTTTTTCCCCTCTGGGTCCCTGACTTTTCCCTTTTGTTGCCATTTTGATCATCTAGCCTAACTCCATCCAAAAGTCACAGTTAACTTAGGGGTATTTTTGTCACTTTACATATATATTTAGTTTTTTCTATTTTTTAATTAAAAAACCTTTTAACTAATAAAGATTTAAATATATATATATATTTCAACATCTGCCACCACCAACACACCACATCACAACCTTCCCCATCGCCAACACCAACCCACCACCGTCACAGCCTTACACCACTACCACCACCAACTCCACCACCATCACAACCTTCCACCACCGCCACCACCACCGCCATCGCCACCACTCACCCCACAATCATCACAACTTTCCACCATCGCATACCACCTCTGCCTTTTCCGGCTAGAACCACCACCTCCACCAATCGCTCTTTCTCCCTCTCGTCTTCATCTTAAACCCAAGACAAACTGATTCAAAAAAGTAAAACCACCACTATCGCACCAGATTTAAAAATTTTGATAACATTATATCAAATCCAAAAAACAAAACAGAATAGATAAAGAAATAATTGATCAAACTTATCACACAAATTACATCATTATATTTGGTTTTCATGTTTACATACCATATTCAACCTGTAATTCAATCACCACATTCCACTAACCAACCACCATCATTGCAATCCGCCACCACCCAACCCACCACACCGCCACTACAAACACCATCACCACTAAGTACAACCACCACTATCCACCACTACAACCACCACAGTGAGTACCCCATAATCGAATTAAAAATATAAATATAAGAACCCCTCACCGGAACCCTAGATTGGGTCACCGTCGCCGTCTTTCATCATCACTCGCTATCTCTGACGCCCTGTTGGTCAGATTAACTCAAAACCATAGCCATACCACTGTAACCCCTAATTTCAAAGGGAACCACCATCGTCCATCGCTCATCCGCCGCAATCCCCACATACTTCCTCTTTAAATCATCTCCCGTCTACTACTATTTCTTTCTGAATCTGGGTGATGGTAGTGGAGGTGTGTGGCAGAGCTGGGTCATAACAGGTGGTGTAACAACCCTCGGTAAAACCAACACCCTTATAATATTTCTGACCCTCTATTATTGTCCCAATATGTTTTATATTATACCTCGTATGTGAAACCCGAGCCCTAGTTATTTTATAAGTATAAAATAAATCAAAAACATGAAATATAGGGTTGAGGCGGGCCGCGACATACTCTACCCTTAGCTTACGCGGGCCGTATCAAGGCTGGACTTGACTTCGCTGACTTCTTTAGTTGAAGCGAGCCGCGTAAGGGTTTATAGGTCTTTGACGCGGGCCGCGACAGTTCATAACACGCGATTACACCAGAGGCCGACACGTGTCGACATCGTGGCGGACCTACTAGCTGACCCAGCTAAGCTATATGTTGACCGATGTTGACGCGGGCCGCGTAAGGGTCCCTTGTCTTTTACGCGGGCCGCTACAGGACTCAATTACACAACTATAAATAGATGGCATCAGGTTTCAATTTCCGTCGCTCACATTTCAATCTCAATCTCGAATTCTGAAGTATTAAGCAAAATAATTGGGTATTATACCCCTAAATTAGTGAGGTTCTGCTCTGTTGTAAGTATTATAACCCTGGTTTCATAATAGTTACGCTGCCCGATTGATTTAGGGTTCCGTAACAACTGTCGTGGTTTTGCCCGACGTAGTTGTTGGAATGCCGTCTCGGGGAGGGTATCATTAATATTTTCAAAGGGTTATGATACTAACCAATGTACATTTGTATAAATTATAGATTATATCCAGGAAACCCTTACAAAAAGCCTAAGACAGCAATGTGAGTTTATCCTCTTTTTGTTAAACTTTTTGTAACGTTTTACAAAACCTTAAATGTTTTACAATGCAATTAAGCGGTGATTGAGTCTTTGTAGTTCTTCAATTACTGCCGGTATGTTGGGGTTTTGTATACAAAATTTGTACTACTTGTGAGTAGTAAGTCGGGATGACAATACGTTACCATTGGACAATGAGTTAGCCAATGGGTAATATGACCCAGAAGTCAGGATTGATAGTACCAAATGGAGTAATTGTGTAGACATAAACATTGTAATCGTCCTCGATACTGTTTAATTTGATAAAATGTTTCTTGATTAAACTGGGATTCACTCACCAGTATTTCCGACTGACAAATGTTTTTAAAACACGTTTCAGGTAACCCAATGTGACAGCCAATTTTTAAAAAGCCAGCTGGAGAGCACTAAAGGCTTGGGGATAATGTGGCTATAAAAGTTACCAAATAAACGGTGTTTTAAATTAAATAAAATAGGGTTTGTCCCTATAAATGTATTGTAATAAGAAACTTGGGTTTTGCCCTTGTTATTTATTAATATGAAATATGGTGGTTTTACTCTGATAAACATTTCCTAACTACGATCCTGATGTAAATTCCGCTGCGAGACTAAACAAACTGATACCACCAAACTCTGTGATCATGTCCGCCTGTTCCCGGGGAACAGGGATCGGGGGTTGTGACAGAAGGTGGTATCAGAGCCTAGCCATTGGTCTGAGCCAAAGAAGTGTTCTGCTGACACTTAAATTTTAAATTTTGTTAGGAAATAAAATAAGGAAATACATGCATAAGTGTAATTATGTGTTATATGTTATTTGACTATTTGTTAGTTTTCAGTATGAGTGATCAAGTACCATCAGATGTGAATCGTCAGTTAGCTGATTCACCTAGGAGTGAAGGTACATCATCACAGCCTGCCCTTTCAGGGTATTCTGCTGATCAGGAAGACGGAATATTTGCTCTTAGAGCTAAATCTGAAGAACCATTTCCTAATAAGAAACGAGGATGGTTCAGTAAAGAAGCTTTTGCTCGTAGAAAAAGAATGAGGAAATTGCAACAGCAAAGGGCTTTAGCAGCTATTAAGAGAGAGACAGATGCCCATACTCAAGAGATACTTAATAGAAGCCTAGCTAATTTCCATATCTTAGCTACAACTGCTGCTGACCCGAGTCTAGAACAACTAGTAGCCCCACAACCACAAAACCCAGAACAACCTATGGAAATAGAAAATCAGGAAGAAGAGATGTATAATTTTAATCCAGAAGAAATCCCTAGAGTGCCTGCACCAAACCCTCTAGATCCGAATTACGACCCCTGGTGGGACAACAATAGGGATTTTGTGCAACGTTATCCTATTCAGGATTATCCACCCATACAGAACATAGAAGCTTACCCAGGTATGGACCCTTTAGATCCCTATTACCAAAATGATTATATTAGGGAAATATTAGAGGATCCTTACCAATTTCAGGCACATACACCCCCATATCAGGAACAGGTACCCCATATTCCAAACCCAGTCCGAGAACCTGCACCCCCAATGAGTGCAGAAAACGTGCAAGAACTTAGGACTTTCGGGGAGGAAATCTTAGAAATCAGTGAGAGAATGCGTCAGGTGGGAGAGCGTCTCGTATGGAAATACGATGAGCGCAATATGGATTTTTGGATAAATCCATATCCGTGAATGTGAGAATGGAGGCGATGGTAGTAATAATAATAATAAAAATAAAATAAAATATCTGTGTACGGATGCATATTACTATTTTATTTCTGCTGGTATTGTAATTTTTATTTCTGTACTAGTGTGTAATAGACGCATAAGTATATGAAAAGAGTAAGTAGCAATGATCTACGTTTTTGGCTAAATTGTGTGTCATGTGATTTACTATATTAGATATTAATTGTGATATTAATATGGGGTAAATGTTTAAAATTCAGATGGCCGACCAAGGAAATCAAGTAAATCTAGATAATAACCAGGAAATCCAGAATGATAATATTCAAAATGATAATGAGAATCTGAATAACAACAATGGGAACCAGATGGATAATAGTGCTATCCAACACATTGTAGCACAAGGAATTATAGATGCAATGCCATTTATACTTCAAACTGTTAAAGATGCTGACAATAAAAGTAAGCATAGCAGTAAGCGACCAAGTGAACCAGAAAACAGCGTGAACAATGGACCTATACTTCAAATGCCTATTCCCAAATGAAGAAGAACCGTGGCTTACGGTTGTTCTTATAAAGAATTCTGGTCTTGTAAACCAATGGAATTCTCGGGCAATGAAGGGGCCATTGCAACCTTACGCTGGATAGAAAAGACCGAGGCAGTCTTAAGGATAAGTAAATGTGCTGAAGAAGATAAAATACTGTTTGCTTCTAATCTGTTTAAGAATGCAGCACTAGAATGGTGGAACGCTATCCTCCAAACAAGAGGAAGTGATCAAACCTACAATATGGAATGAGAAGAGTTTAAGAACAAGGTAGAAAGGAAATTCTGCCCACCCAATGAGAAAGAACAGATAGCAAACAAATTTCTAAACCTTAGAATGACTGGTGTGGATAGTAAGGGATACACTAAAATATTCTTTGAATATGCTAGAATAGTGCCAACTCTTGCTTCACCAGAACCAGTGTTAATCTCTCGTTATATTTGGGGATTAATAGGGGAGATTAGACACATAGTTAAGGCAGCTAGACCGCAAACTATAGAAGAAGCGGTAGAACTAACAAATACCTTGACAGATGAGTTAGTCCGTACTAGAGAAGAAGACCAGAGAAGGAACCTAACTCAATGGCTTACTCAAGAATTTCGTTCAGGGAATTATAATCGTAGGAATACAGGTTCTACTTCTGCACCATACTGCAAGGTCTGTAAGAAAAAACACTCGGGAAAATGCTCCAATCTCTGCAACTATTGCAAGATGTCAGGACACAAGGAAGAAAATTGCAGGAAGAAAACCAGTAATGGATTTTGCTTCAATTGTGGAGAAAAAAGTCATATCAGGCCAAACTGTCCAAAATTAGCCCCAGCTGCAAACAACAAGAATATTAAAAATGCTAGAGCATTTGTGCTAACTGCAGAAGAAGCCAAGATGATCCCAGATGTCATAGCTGGTATGTTTTTAGTTAATTATGTCTTTGCTAAAGTATTATTTGACTCTGGTGCAAACCAAAGTTTTATTAATACATCGTTTTGCAAATTACTAAATCAATCATTAACTAAACTACCACATGAATGTTTAGTAGAAACAACCAACGGAGAAACTGTTAGAATTTCTGAAATCTTGCAGGGAGCAAGTATAGAAATTTAAATCAGAAATTTATTGCAAATCTTTATCCCATGAATTTGGTAGGATTTGATGTTGTTTTAGGAATGGATTGGTTAATAGCCAATAAAGCCAGTATTTTATGTGATCAAAAGTTAATTCAAGTAAATTCACCAAAAGGTAAAACGATCACAATTAAAGGAGATAAGTCCTTTAGATCCACAAAATTCATCTCTGTGATGAAAACTGCAAGTTGTATAAGAAAAGGTTCTATAGTGTATTTGATTTCTATAATCACTAACACTAAAGGAAAGGATTTAAAAGATATTCCAGTAGTATCTCAGTTTTCAGATATCTTTCCAGAAGAATTACCAGGACTACCTCCAGATAGAGAAGTTGAATTCAGAATCCATTTAATACCAGGAACATCACTGATTGCCAAAGCACCCTATCATTTGGCACCTGCAGAAATACAAGAATTGAAGAAACAATTAGATGAATTATTGGAAAAAGGATTCATACAGCCAAGTTCGTCGCCATGGGGAGCGCCGATATTGTTTGTTAAAAAGAAGGACGGATCAATGCGTATGTGCATTGACTACCGTGAATTAAACAAACATACGATTAAGAATCGGTACCCATTACCGAGAATCGATGTTCTGTTTGATCAGCTGCAAGGAGCTCGATATTTCTCTAAAATCGACTTAAGGTCAGGATATCATCAATTAAAGGTACAGGAAGAGGATATTCCTAAGACCGCATTTAGAATAAGGTATGGCCATTATGAATTTACTGTCATGCCATTTGGTTTAACCAATGCCCCAGCTGCATTTATGGACATGATGAACCGAATATGTAAGCCGTATTTTGATAAATTCATAATTGTTTTTATAGATGATATTCTAATTTATTCTAAGAATAAAGAGGATCATGCAAAACATTTGCATGCACTTTTAAGTTTGTTAAGAAAGGAAAAGTTTTATGCTAAGTTTTCAAAGTGTGAATTTTGGTTAGAACAAGTACAATTCCTTGGACACCTAGTCAATTATGAAGGAATTCATGTAGATCCAACCAAGATTGAGGCAATTACTAAATGGAAAACCCCTGAGTCACCAACTGAGATTAGAAGTTTCTTAGGATTGGCCGGTTATTATAGAAGGTTTATTCAAGATTTTTCTAGAATAGTCATTCCCTTAACTAAGTTAACCTGTAAATCTGTTAAGTTTGAATGGGGAATAAAACAAGAAGAAGCCTTTAGAATTCTTAAGCAAAGATTGACCCATACACCCATACTAGCATTACCAGAAGGAACTGAAGATTTTGTAGTCTATTGTGATGCTTTTAGATTAGGTTATGGATGTGTGTTGATGCAACGCCAAAAGGTTATAGCTTACGCATCTAGACAAATTAAGAATCATGAAGAGAATTATTCAACCCATGATTTAGAATTAGGAGCTATAATTTTTGCTCTTAAAATTTGGAGACATTACCTTTACGATAGTAAGTTTACCATATTCACTGATCATAAGAGTTTAAGGTATGTTTTCGGGCAAAAGGAGTTGAATATGAGACAAAGACGCTGGATGGAATTTCTTAGTGACTATAACTGTGATATCCAGTATCATGAAGGAAAAGCAAATGTAGTGGCAGATGCTTTAAGTAGAAAGTATCATGAAAAGCCAAGAAGGGTACGTTCTCTTAAATTAAATCTGCAAGTAGATTTAAATGATCAGATAAGAGAAGCACAAAAATCAGTAATCAAAGATGATTCTGAAAAATTAAAAGGTATGTTAAAAGAATTGAAACAAGGAACGGATGGAATTTGGAGATTCCATGAAAAGAGAATGTGGATACCTAAATTAGGAAATCTACGTAATCATATATTAGAAGAAGCCCATAAGTCTAAGTATACAATGCATCCAGGAAGTGATAAAATGTACCAGGATTTAAGGAAAAATTTATGGTGGATAGGAATGAAAAAGGACGTAGCAGTCTATGTTTCTAAATGTTTAACTTGTTCAGAAGTCAAAGCTGAACACCAGAAACCCTCAGGTTTATTACAGCAATTAGAAATGCCGGTGTGGAAATGAGAATTAATAACAATGGATTTTGTTACTAAATTACCCAAAACTAGGAAAGGAAATGATACAATCTGGGTGATTGTAGATAGGCTAACTAAGTCAGCTCATTTTCTACCAATGAAGGAAACAATTAGTATGGAACAATTATCTAAATTGTATGTAAATGAAATTGTTTCTTTACATGGCATTCCTTTAGCAATTGTTTCTGACAGAGATAGTCGATTTACATCTCATTTCTGGTCAAGTTTCCAAAAGGCAATGGGAACCAAGATAAAGCTAAGCACGGCTTATCATCCTCAAACAGATAGACAAAGTGAAAGAACAATTAAGACAATGGAGGACATGCTTAGAGCTTGTGTAATTGACTTTGGAGGTAATTGGGACGAACACTTACCTTTAATAGAATTTTCTTATAATAATAGTTATCACACAAGTATCAATGCTGCACCCTTCGAAGCACTTTATGGACGAAAGTGTCGAACCCCAGTCTGTTGGGCAGAAATTGGGGAAAAGCAATTATCTGGACCTGAAATAGTACAGGAAACAACTGATAAGATTATTCAAGTCAAGGAACGACTGAAAGCAGCACGTGATCGACAAAAGAGTTATGCTGATAACCGATGCAAACCCTTGGAATTTCAAGTAGGGGATAAAGTAATGTTAAAGGTCTCTCCTTGGAAAGGAGTGGTAAGATTCATCAAACGAGGAAAACTAAGTCCCAGGTATGTTGGACCTTTTAAGATTATTAGAAGAATAGGACCTGTAGCTTATCAATTACAATTGCCAGAGGAAATGGCAGGAATACATGATGTGTTTCATGTATCTAATCTTAAAAAGTGTTTAGCTGATGAATCATTGATAGTGCCTCTTAAGGATATAGAGGTAAATGAACAACTCAAGTTTGTAGAAAAACCCCTACAAATTGAAGACAGGAAAGTCAAGAATCTCAAGCATAAGAGATTAGTTCTAGTCAAAGTGAAGTGGGACTCCAAAAGAGGATCTGAGTACACCTGGGAGCTCGAGTCAGAAATGAAAAGGAAATATCCGCATTTGTTTCAGTAGATCTCGAGGACGAGCTCTAAAACAAGGTGGGGAGAATGTAACAACCCTCGGTAAAACCAACACCCTTATAATATTTCCGACCCTCTATTATTGTCCCAATATGTTTTATATTATACCCCGTATGTGAAACCCGAGCCCTAGTTATTTTATAAGTATAAAATAAATCAAAAACATGAAATATAGGGTTGAGGCGGGCCGCGACATACTCTACCCTTAGCTTACGCGGGCCGTATCAAGGCTGGACTTGACTTCGCTGACTTCTTTAGTTGAAGCGGGCCGCGTAAGGGTTTATAGGTCTTTGACGCGGGCCGCGACAGTTCATAACATGCGATTACACCAGAGGCCGACACGTGTCGACATCGTGGCGGACCTACTAGCTGACCCAGCTAAGCTATATGTTGACCGATGTTGACGCGGGCCGCGTAAGGGTTCCTTGTCTTTTACGCGGGCCGCGACAAGACTCAATTACACAACTATAAATAGATGGCATCAGGTTTCTATTTTCGTCGCTCACATTTCAATCTCAATCTCGAATTCTGAAGTATTAAGCAAAATAATTGGGTATTATACCCCTAAATTAGTGAGGTTCTGCTCTGTTGTAAGTATTATAACCCTGGTTTCATAATAGTTACGCTGCCCGATTGATTTAGGGTTCCGTAACAACTGTCGTGGTTTTGCCCGACGTAGTTGTTGGAATGCCGTCTCGGGGAGGGATCATTAATATTTTCAAAGGGTTATGATACTAACCAATGTACATTTGTATAAATTATAGATTATATCCAGGAAACCCTTACAAAAAGCCTAAGACAGCAATGTGAGTTTATCCTTTTTTTGTTAAACTTTTTGTAACGTTTTACAAAACCTTAAATGTTTTACAATGCAATTAAGCGGTGATTGAGTCTTTGTAGTTCTTCAATTACTGCCGGTATGTTGGGGTTTTGTATACAAAATTTGTACTACTTGTGAGTAGTAAGTCGGGATGACAATACGTTACCATTGGACAATGAGTTAGCCAATGGGTAATATGACCCAGAAGTCAGGATTGATAGTACCAAATGGAGTAATTGTGTAGACATAAACATTGTAATCGTCCTCGATACTGTTTAATTTGATAAAATATTTCTTGATTAAACTGGGATTCACTCACCAGTATTTCCGACTGACAAATGTTTTTAAAACGCGTTTCAGGTAACCCAATGTGACAGCCAATTATTAAAAAGCCAGCTGGAGAGCACTAAAGGCTTGGGGATAATGTGGCTATAAAAGTTACCAAATAAACGGTGTTTTAAATTAAATAAAATAGGGTTTGTCCCTATAAATGTATTGTAATAAGAAACTTGGGTTTTGCCCTTGTTATTTATTAATATGAAATATGGTGGTTTTACTCTGATAAACATTTCCTAACTACGATCCTGATGTAAATTCCGCTGCGAGACTAAACAAACTGATACCACCAAACTCTGTGATCACGTCCGCCCGTTCCCGGGGAACAGGGATCGGGGGTTGTGACAGGTGGTGGTTGTGGTGGGTGGGGGGGGTAGAGAGAGAGGAGAGAGAAGAAGGGGATTCAGAGAAAGTGGGGCGTGGGTGAAAAATTCCATCTCCGGCAGAGAAAGAGACGAGGGCAGAGGGAGAGAATGGGGAAGAGAGAGAGAGAGATAATGAGGGGTAGGGATGGGGTGGGTAGGTTTTATATGTTTATGGTTTTTGTTTGAGTTAACTGCCATTTTCGTCCCTGTGGTTTGGTCACTTTGGCCATTTCAGTCCATTTTTCAAAAATGCGCCATTTTCCTCCCCGACGTTCTGGAAAGGTGCCATTTCAGTCCAAAAATCATAACCCAGTTAAGTCAGTTAGTAAATAAGGACTGATTGTGTAAATTTGTAACATAAAGGACTGATTGAGTAAATTTGTAACACCACCACCACTAGCCCTGCCACCACCACCACTCCGCTGCCACCACCACCACCGCCACCACCGCCACCACAGCCACTGCCACCACCACCGCCACCACAGCCACCGCCACCACCGCGACTACGGGATCTTGTGCGATCACAACGATCACCAAGCACATCACCACCGCTGTGTTCGGAGTTCTCGATTTACGGATGAAGATGATTACCGGAGACGAGAAGTGTAACCATGGATGATGATGACTGAAAGAATTGAAATGGTGAAGATGGAGGTTTCAAAACGGAAGATGGAGGTGAACGGAGATGATGGTAAGATGACGGAGAAGTGAATTTGCAAGTTTCGATGACGGATACATGAAGTTGCAGGTTCCGGAAACACTGCAGATTCAAAAACTCCTTCTCCCATTGATCCGAAACACTTCAGATTAAAAACTTTATTTAATCAGATTCAAAAACCAGTTTACAAAGTCTTAACAGTTGCATAAATTTTATGTTATCTGATTGAACCATGCACAATATTTCACATCAGTTCCCAAACCAGCGTTAGGGTGATAGACTAACAAAGCAGAATTAAAGAAAACAACTTCTAACTTGACTGAGCAGCTCTCCTAGTTCCACTTGATCTAGTGCGGAACAAGAAAAACATTTCAAATAAACCTCAATAACTAAGCATCCTGTATCAAGATTGATTAGGCTCCTGAATCTAAAATTTGAATGTACCTACTTTTAATTACATAATAACTGTTAATGTCTGTTAGTCAATCTGAAACTTGTTTGTTAACATTTGGGGGTGAGGTTTATAAGCAGCAAGGGTTTTCAATTGTATTTACTTCATTCAGTTTCGTTTTCAATTTCAATTCTCTCGTACTCGTTCATGAGTGTTGATCAATAATAAGCTGAAGCAGTTGATTCTCATCTTGTTTTTTCCTAATCCCTTTGATCTTGATTTCTTCTGGTGTGATTACTTCCGCATTTTTGTTCACACCACCGTGTTAGATGTCATCTTCAAAGAAGGAGACTGGTATTACAGATGGAGATGCCAACTCCGACACACAGTTGTAGGAAGATTCGAAACCGGTCACCGGAACCTGCAACTTCACCGGAACCTGCAACTTCATCTGAATTCAGGCAAATCGACCACTTCCATCGTCTGCATCCTCCATTTCGTTTTGCACGTAAACGTTCCAGAAAATGTGGTGGCGGTGGTGGCTGTGGTGGCGGTGGTGGTGGTGGCTGTGGTGGCGGTGGTGGTGGCGGCGGTGGTGGTGGTGGTGGTGGCAGCGGAGTGGTGGTGGTGGCAGGGCTAGTGGTGGTGGTGTTACAAATTTACACAATCAGTCCTTTATGTTACAAATTTACACAATCAGTCCTTGTTTACTAACTGACTTAACTGGGTTATGATTTTTGGACTGAAATGGCACCTTTCCAGAACGTCGGGGAGGAAAATGGCGCATTTTTGAAAAATGGACTGAAATGGCCAAAGTGACCAAACCACAGGGACGAAAATGGCAGTTAACTCTTTTTGTTTAATAATAAAAAGTGAATAAATGAAAAATGAAATGAAGTAAATAAACTGACCAAACTGCCCCTAACTTAAATGAATTTTTTTGGATGGAGTTAGGCCAGATGATCAAAATGACAACAAAAGGGAAAAGTCAGGGACCCAGAGGAGAAAAAAAAACTATTTGGACTAAAATGGCAAATTTGGACAAACCTCAGGGACTAAAATGACAATTTACTCGAAATATTAATAGGTTTGAAGTTAACAAGTGCTTCCATGTATACATGTTACTCAAAATTGTGTTCCTTTTTGCTGAGCAAAAGATTGATGGTCAAGAGCAAGAGTTTGACAAGGTACACATCCTATTCAATATGTAGACCATAATTCATATATGTCTTCTAAATTGAATATATGAAACATATTTTAATTATAGCTTTATATTCAATAAACATGCCATAATTCAAGTGTCTTCTAAATTGAATAAAAGTGGTCACTCATTGCTTTTGTCTACAGACATCAAAGCCTGCACAAAAAGCCAAATCCATAGACAAATGAGGTGAAATTTAGAAGACTAGGTCAAGAAACACCTTCTTTTGTAACTAAGATGTTATTGTTTTTGTAAGCATGAATCACTAGCTACAATAATTAATGTTTTGTAATTATGGTGCCACTTATCCTGAAATTCTAACTACAAATCTTTTGTAATTATTCATGTAATAAATGTAGCGTTTAGTAGTTACGGTATAATTTAATATGTGATATGTGTTGTTAACTAGGCTTAATCAGCCGCAACGCACGGGATCGCCCACTAGTTGAATATAAGGGTGAAGGGGGCACCCCCCTAATGAGGTGAGGGGGAACTTTTTTTAACCCAATCATACGTTGCCATGTCATTTCCCCTCTATAACTTGCCTCGTGTCCAAAAACGTACGGGGTGCACCCCTATTAGGGGAATTGTTTTTTTATTAAAAAAAAAAAGGAAAAGTTTTCATTGGTTGTTACAAGCTATGGGCCCCACCATCAACTATCTCCTTCTTCGGTGAACAAGCCCCGCCCAAACCCACCGATTTGGGTCCCCGCACCGATGGCGGCGGTGTTCCCGATCGGTGGATGTGGTCACCGCTTTGGTCCCCGCGTTACGCCCCGGACACCCTAAACGACAAGATTTATAAACATAGAAGAAAATGATTAAGAAGTTAATTAATGAGACCAAACAAATGGTGTGGGGTATGGTCGTTTATGACGGCTAAATATGCAGTCAAAACTTTATACCTGTTTGGTTTCAGGCCCAAATATATTAACATTTGTTTGACCAACCGATCGACTTTTACAAAATACACTACTTAAAAAAAAAAAAAAGTGTGCGCATGCACACTCTATATAACAGCCGCCCTCAAGTCATAACGATCATTGTAAACAATCCCAGAATCATGGACTTACATCTCTCTCTTACAATAGCCACATTCTCCGTTATTCTATTAATTTTCCTATTCCAAATCTTGTTCCAAAAGAGGGCAAAGATAAGCCAGAACCAAAACCCACCTCAAGCGAAGGGTGCATGGCCTATAATAGGACATCTACACCTTCTAGGTGGATCTGCGCTACCTCACAGAATTTTCAGTGACTTGGCGGATACATATGGGCCGGTCTTTACCATCAAATTAGGTGTTCGCCAAGCTTTAGTAGTGAGCGATGCGGAGATGGCTAAAGAGTGTTTCACCACCAACGATAAGGCCTTTGCCAGCCGACCCACGTCGTTGCTTTCGGTTATCATGGGTTACGACTACGCCATGTTCGCGTTAAGTCCATACGGGGAGTACTGGAGACAAGTGCGCAAGCTGGCTACAGTCGAGCTTCTCTCTCAGCGACGTGTTGAGATGCTAAAGCATGTTCGAGTCTCCGAAGTTAGAACATTCATGAAAGACACCTACGAGGCTTGCTTGAGAAACAAAGAGGTAGAAGATTCTGATACGGTGAAGGTGGAGATGAGAGAGTTCTTTGCCAATCTGGTGTTTAACATTATAACAAGAACAATTGCAGGAAAGCGATTCTCGCCAGGTGATGAAGAAGCTGTTGAAATTCACGCGGTGGTTAAAAAATTCTTCGAGTTTTTGGGCACTTTCGTGGTGTCTGATTTCATTCCCTCTTTGAAGTTTATGGACTTAGGAGGACATGTGAAAAGAATGAAGTTAGTCGCGAAAGAGATGGATGACATAATTGAACGATGGCTAAATGAGCACAAGCAAAGGAGAGAGTCAAATGAGGTGAAACAGGACTTCATGGATATATTGATTTCCATAGTTGAAGCTGCTTCTAAAGATGAGTTTCCTGGCTATGACCGTGACACAGTCATCAGATCAACGAGTCTCGTAAGCTAAATATCCTACCATTAATCCCATGTATGCTTCGATTTTGTAAATTTTAAGCATGTCTTTTGAACATGTTGCAGGTAATCATCACCGCAGGGTTTGATTCAACGGCTGTAACTTTAACATGGGCTATAGTTTTGCTGCTCAACAACCCAGAAACACTAAAACGTGCTCAAGAGGAACTCGATCTCCATGTTGGAAGAAAGAGACTGGTGGACGAATCAGACATCAAAAATTTAGTCTACCTACAAGCTATTATCAAAGAGACTTTACGTTTATACCCACCTGCACCAATCTCACTTCTTCATCAGTCAACAGAAGACTGTGTTGTTGGTGGCTACACGGTCCCAAAGGACACCCTCTTAGTAGCAAATCTATGGAAATTACATCGTGATCCTAATGTTTGGTCAGATCCGTACAAGTTTCGACCCGAGAGGTTCCTGACAGACAAAAAGGATATTGACCTCAAGGGTCAACATTATGAATTGCTTCCCTTTGGTAGTGGTCGAAGAATGTGCCCGGGTGTTTCTTTTGCACTCCAGTCTTTGCATTTAACATTAGCTAGTTTGATTCAAGGGTTTGAGCTAGCCAAAACATCCGATGGGCCGGTTGATACGAGTGAGATCTTCCGACTGACCAACAATAAAGCATCTCCACTTGATGTCCTGCTTAGACCTCGTTTATCCAGTGATGTGTATCATGTTGATGCATAGAATTAGGTCACCTCTAAAAGTCCTACAATTTCAAATAAGTGAGCTCTTCGTATTGTTGTTTTTTTTTTTTGTCAAAGGGGAAAAGTGTATGCTGCTTAATTTGTTGGTTTTGTTCCTGTTGTATGTGTTGCAAGTAAAACAATAATACTTACGTGATGTTTTGATAGATGCATTTCTCCAAATCCAATGTATTTGAAAAATTTAAGCATTTTCTAATTATTTGGAACGAGTTATAGTATAATATATGGTCATATATTTGTTTATATACAGTTTTCTCAAACTTTTATAAGTATAAAAAATATAAAATTATTCCTAAAATTGAGGCGCGAAGCGCAAAAGCGGTGGGCTTTTCGTACCCGAGGCGCAAGATGTTTATTTTTTTTTTTTTATATATCCCATACATATCCCATAGGTTTTTAGCTTCTTTTAACCAAAATATAGCTATAAGTAAGGCTTTTATACCATTTTAATTACATGTACAAGTAAAAAAACCCAAGGTACAACATTTTTATTTAGTAAAACGCCTAAGTTACATGAGGTGCGCGCCTCAGGCCATAAAGCCCACAAAAAAACATCAAAAAATGCGCTTTTTGGTCGCTTCCTGTAATTACACAATGCGAGAAGCCAAAAAGCCCTGCGCCTTGTTTCGCTTTGCGCCTAGGCGCGCCTAGGGCACGCTTTTTAAAACCAAGTGAGGCATCAAGTTTACCAAATAAGTAATACATTAAATTTAAAAAAAAAAAACTTGAGACTCTATAATGGAAGAAAATTAATGTACCTGGGTGGTTTCATTATTCTCATGCCAAGAAACTTATTAATGAACAACACGATTTTAAAGTAAGAACTAACATAATGGGAACCAGCCTTTAAGCTGCATATATTCTGAAACATAGTCGGGCATTCCTCAACCATGGTCATAGGCCAATGCGCGACCATCTGTACAAAATACACATACCACTAATTAACAAATGTTTGGATCTATTAATTTAGTCTTTTGTTATTGAGCCAAAAGTGTGTGACTAAAGTAATACATTCTCATATATAATAGATTTAAATCCCACTAAGTCTAGGTTGACATACTCACTTAGGAGGGATACCTACATAGAACACATATCCACGTTTTCTGCATAACAATAATAACAAAAAGTTTAGAAATCAAATGAATTAAAATAAGATAAAAATATAAAAGTAAAGAAAAAATAGAAAATGTTGTACTTTCCCAAAAGTTGACGATCACCAACTAAGCATTTCGATATACTTCTAATTTGAACTATACAAAACAAATGAGAAATTAAACGGATTGGGTAATGGGTCAAAAGGAGCCCAAGTCAACATGGTTATCTATTCCATCTCTAGTAACCCTAAACATTAATATTGTAATGATATTGTTAATGTAATCACAAGTAAGCAGTTTTATTATTTACAAATAATTTTAAAAAAATGCACAAAATTCATTACCAGACAGCCTAAACCCACCCATGTTGACCCGTTTAACCATGTTGTACAAATAATATATAGTGTCAACACCATGGCAAATCATCTCATTTCCATACTACAATCCAAGTGATACGCATATCATACAAGAGTCCACATTACAGCAAGGTTAAGCATATAGATTAAAATAAAGAGCAAACCTGAGAAGTCACCAAGTCAATTGCAAAATAATGTTAAAAACCGAAATGTTGTATCATTTTCAATTGCCTTTAGAAGTGACTTTTGGAATTCTCTTCCTATCATACCAGATATGTGTACTATTCTATGATGAGAATGATCACCTTCTTTACTAAACATATCATAATCTTCATTGTTTTGATCTCAACGATACGTGTAGGTCCCGTTTTTCCGGTGAGGATCGATAACGAGAAACCTATTCCCTGTTTATAACAAACACGGTAACGGGTGCGGAATCCCCGAGACGGTGCAAACCAAACACAGATAGTAAATAACACGGATTAACCAATGAAACACACTCTATTGATTAACGGGATGAGAACCGAATACAAACTGATACAAACACAGTTTAGACGGAATTTTGACAGAGTTTCTTTACATGTATTTTCTCATCTCTATTTCACACAGAAACAGAGAAGGGTATTTATACTAAACACAGACACAAGACTGACGAAATAGAAAGGACTCGGCGAAACAAATCAAAGTCGACGAAACACACCTGTTTCGTCAACAAACATATATCTAATTCTTCTGTTTCGTCATTTGTTGAAGCCCAGAAGAAAAGTCAAGCCCACAACCAAGTCAACAGTCCATTCAACGATTTCGGCCCAAGTTGTGAAATTACGGCCCAAGTTGTAGTTCTGTTTACAACCTTTGCACACTTTTCCCATATGAGACAAATTGATGACATCATCATGACATCACAGAGATGATGTCATGGTGATGTGTCTTGCGGGAATGGCTTGCGGCGTTCCGTGCCTCGCGTGTCGAACTCTGGGGCGCACGACTGAGGAATGTCGTGACGTCGGGCTTGAGCCGGACCTAACCGAGTCGAAACCAAGTTGAACTGAGCCGAGTCGAACCGAACCGAGTCGTGTCCACATAAAATGTACCAACAAACTCCCCCTTGGACGCTACTCGTGAGGTTCGTCTTTTGTGATGGTTCGTCTTCTGTGTCTTTCATGTCGGAGGATCTTCAAAGTCTTCACGCGTTGAAAGAAGAAAGTGTATCAACAAACTCCCCCTTAAATTGAACTCTACATTGAGTCATGCTCGTGAATCTTTTGACTTGTCAATTCTTCAGATCCTTGTGGTGTTGATGAAGGGTCAGCGGCAACTCGATCATTTTATCCTTTGAGTGCCTCCACTTCGTGTCTTCATTCCAAAGCTTGTCATCTAACATGTTCTCCTCGCCTTTAGCATCTACACATGCAAGAAAGCTAAACGCATAATGAGAACAACCGCTTGGAATATAGTTAACATTTAAACAAACGACACATATGAGATCAAATCTCAATCAAACACCGACCGACAACAGTTTGAAAGTTTATTAAATGATCAATTTTAATCCTTTAACTTTCAAAACTTGTTAACTTCGACTGTTTATGAAGATGCAATTGTTTTCCGGCTTACGATCAGGATTTTGGGTAGGATAGACTCGAGTTCCAACATCGGTCAATCAAAAATAAACTAGAAGCAAAATCTTTTTGGATTTTATAAAGTTTAAATTAAAACACACCTAAAATCTTTTTGGAATTTTTCATTTTTCAAATGTAAAGACGGAAAGCAATAAATAAATATGTACAAAGATGCAGAAACGAAAGCAGTAAACAAATATTTACAGACATTCTTTTTGTGAGTTTCGAGGGTAAGAGAATCATATCAGTGTACGGTCATGCCAAAACAACTCTTTTTGTTCAATTAGTTAACATTAAGATAAGCATCCTATAACAATTATCGGTATTGTTGTCCACTTAAGCTCAAACTTATCATATGTAATCATGGCGAGGGGATACGTTAAGGTATGATTTATACTTACCGACCGGTGTTCATCCACACACGACACATTCCCGTATCAAGGTATGCACGAGAATTCATCTTACTGGTGAGTATCCCGTTTATCATCCGTTTGACCGTATAAAAAATGTGAGAAACTCACTTATTTGATTGAAAACAAGCCCTATGTGATATAATCACTTATTGATGAGGAACTTGATTTTCAGATGCATGAAGGGCACAAGAGCAAGTCCGTGAACAGGTCAGTACTTCCGTACAGCAGAGAGACGAACTTGACTCCCGCAAAGAATCTGTGATAATTTATCACTTATTTTGTTTGGACATGTGATTGTTGATCACTTATTGAGGTCGAATGCAATATGTATACGTATGTATAGTATCATGGAAGATCTTAGACTTCGTCTCCGTTATTTTTACGGTTTGATACAACCATGATACCCAGATGATAAACAGCATAAAGACCGAATATCTCAGAACCTCGACAATCTCTCAAACGAAATTTCGGTACTAAGACCATATGCCAATGTGCGGTTCCCACCTGGTCTTCAGTCGATTTAAGATTTATATCACCCTGCACACTTTAATATGATTGTGAGCCTACCGATACATCTTATATAGAGCTGCTTATCGTTTTTCATTTTGTACTTCAGTTTAAAAAGGATTCAACAGACCACTGATCTACTATCATTTTCTCTTTTTCTCGCCAGGAAACTCATTTTTGTTTTTCCAATGTTTTTTGGCTTTTGAAATTTTTCACTGTTTTTGAATTTTTCAAATTTGGATTTACTCCCCCTAAAATCAACAAACTAAGATAAATTTAAAAGACACAAAGATATTTACAAAAACGATTTCCCGATGTCAGTTAACTCATGTTTTACCTCAATGCCGTTTACCAAAATTAATTTTAATCAGAAATGATGTATCGAATTTTGGAAAAATCAGTTGGCACGTCGGTAAGCGGTGCGGACCATGACAACGTTGACGAGTTTCATAATGAAACAATCACGTGTGAGGTGATATTCGAGTTCAACGTGTCAGGCCAAAGAGTGCTACGAGAGGATAACAATTTATAAAGCAGCTTAAATATCGACAAGTATAGGAGAGATTAGAAATTTAGAACCGTATCCTGCAACTGCTTCGTGCATTGCAAGGAATCTGAGCGCTCTCCTAAACTGGATATCCACTCGGTGTGGATTTCAAAGTCGATTTTGTAGCTACTTAGAAATATCTTCACAGCAACAAGATCAGAAACCTTTGGGTCCGGCTGGTCTTCCACATTGCACCAGCGAAGGTCTTTGTCTTTCTCTTGAGAAGTAGTGTGCAGTTGTTCAATCCACGCCAAGGCATCCGCACACCCGGTTGGTTTGTTCAACAAACACCTTTTCTCCAATCACACCGTGAGGAAATGTACACTGCACGTTCATCTTGTGAGTTTGAACTTCAAACATGCTGCAGGTGCGTACATTTTGATTTTGAATCTATCCTGGGGACCCGATCAGAGCCTTGAACAATCAAACTTTGGGATGATTTTCAATTTGTCGAAGCTTTTCAATCTCTTTCGACAGACAATTCTGTCTTCTTTTCTTCTCTCCATCAAAGTCAACAATTTCTTCTGTCGCCTATCTTGTGCAAGGACGCTCCACTATCAACAATCCGATGACTATCGATAGTTCCTCCTGGAACATCCTGCACACTCACCTAGAGATTAGATGGAGAGGGGGACCCAAGCCTTAACAGACTTGGGTCGTCCTTCATCATCGAGGATTGTGACTTCGATTTCCTGATGATTCGGAATGGAGTGAGCTTCCCCTGAAACAGTTACCGATTTTGGTTTCCAAATCTGTTTTTGTTTTTCATTTTTTATTTCTAACTTAACAGACTTTGTTTGGACAACCTCCGGTTTTAACGCCTTTTCAATCACCTTCACATTTTTATGTCGTTGTCTTGTTTCCTGTTCTTTAACAGTTCTTTTATCATGTTTTGGTGAAACAGGACGACGTTGTGAGTGACCTTGTTCAGAGGGGGCTCTATCAACAAAATTTGGTTTGGGCGAGTTTGTGCAGTCTTTAATGATATGCCCAAACTTCCCACACTTGAAACAAGTTCTCCTTTCAACAAACTTAGGAGAACCTGATCGACGACCTGACGTAGAAGTTTTAGACCCAGAGGTACTAGCTTCACACCCGTTTGTGTGCTGGGTGTAATTGTTTTGGCTATTATGTTTTAAAATCTTGACTTGTTGGATAAAATCGGTGTTTGATTTGTTTTCAAAAGTCTCAATTTTATCAGTACCCTTTGATGCTAAAAACTTGACATCTTTTGCTTTCTTCTTGTAACGAGCTCCTTTTGATTCAACCTTAGCCTTTGGCTTTGGAGCTCGTTGCTGCTGTTGTTTACCCTTAGAAGCAACAAGTTGTTGCTTTGTCGGTGATTTCTGTTTTCCAGGGATTGTCTTTCCCAAAAATTTTCTTGTATTATCTTCAAACACTTTGTCAATCAAAGATTGATTGACGTTTTTGATTGGAAAATCTATGTCTGAATAAATTTTACTATCACCGACTAAAGTATACAACACGTTATTGCTCTTAACAGCAGACACACATTCATTGTCATTTTTGACATCCTTGACAGGATCTATCACTTGCTTGGCAACAGGTTGCACGGCAGGAGTAGGAGGATCACAAAGAATATGATTCTCAATTGGAATTTTTACTCCTTTCGTCTCATCAAGTGATTCATCCTGGTCATTCACATCTGATTCATCATCCGACGAATCATAGTCCTCAATGGTTGGAGGACTTTGATTTGAAGCACATGATGACTTTTCCTTGCTATCAGATGAGCCCTCCGATGAATTGTCCGGTTTGAACCCTAGGCCAGTAGTAACTTCCTCATAATCAAGAGGCACACTGGGTTCATACCGAGGCATATCCTCTTCATCGGGCGACTTGGTATAGTCGTGTCTCAAAGGGGGTGGACACTTCCTATAACCAACGCCTTTCACATTCCCTTTAAGCTGTTGAACGTCAATGATGTGATCAAGCACATATCGGGAGTTTGAGTAACTCTCCAATTTGAGCTTGATCGCTTCATGTTCACATGTAGCCACGGCTAGCTCTTTCTTTGTTTCCTCAATGATATTAATGTAGTTATTAATACCAATTTGTTTGTTACAAACAGTTTTTGTTAATTCGGAAACACTTTTCTTTTGGGTTTCAATAACTGTTTTAAACTACTTTTCATTTCGAGCTAAGGCCATGTTTGCCTCCTTGCACTTTGACAGTTCAACAACTAAACTCTGATTGTGACTATGAATCGTATCACATTCAAGTTTCACTCTATCACATTCAAGTTTCATATCAGCACAATCACTACATATGCTAGGAGTTTCAGAACTTACCTGACTCGAAGAGGCTGTGACTTTAGCCATGAGGGCAGTCTGAGAAGAGAAAGATCCATCTTCAGAATTATAATCTCCTGCATTCGAGCTTTCTTCATCTGAACTCCCACTAAAACCCGAGCTATCATCATTTCCCGAAGATTCACCATCATTGACATTCTTGACAATTTCAGCATAAAACGCAGTTCTTGTTTGATCACCGTTTCCCAACTGTATGGCCGGACCACAATCGACACTTGGATCGAATTGAGGTTGTGTTGTGGAAACTTGAGGTTGAGGTTGGGGTTTAGATTGTGAAAGATAAGCATTTTGATTGAACTGTGGAAACGGAGATGAGTTTGTATTTGATACAAACGCCGTTTGTAACTTTGGTTGCTGAGCTGAAATGGAACTAACTAACGGGTTAAAACCTCCTCCAAGATACATTTCGGTATTTTGAGGAGCAGGGATTCATTTAGCTTTCCGAATTTCTTCTTCGTTCTTGTGCTCCAACTTCTGAATGAATTCATAGATATTAACATTGACAGCATCCAGAACGCCCGTATGCTTTAAAAGCTCAATGAATGGGCTCCACTTTGGAGGTAGAGCATCAGCAAACCGTGCTACAATTTCCTGTTGAGATAGAAGAACACCAACATAATACATTTCATGCATCAAATGATAATAACGAGTAATTATATCATTTAGGGTTTCATTCTCTAAGAAATGAAATGATTCGAATTTCTTCTTCAACAGATCATGACGTATTTTTCTAGTAGCTGCATATTCTTCTCCTCTCGCTACCAAAAAATTCTGTATGTTTTGATTTTGATTCGACACCTTTGCCCATTGACTTGCACTTATTGACTGTTGTTGTTGAGGTATGGTACGATTCATATATTCGGCCATCGACATCTGTTTTAGATCTGGTAGTGGATCCGTACTCCAATCCCAAGGGTTCGTACAACTCATGTTTGATGTATGTGAGTGAAAAACCTGGTCAAACACTTGAAAACACAGTGTTAGATACCTTTTGCAAGTCCTCTGTTTAAAATTTACAAGTATCGACGAAACAGAAGTTGAACAAAGGTCGACGAAACTGATGTTGATTATAATCAGCGACGAAACAGATTGAAGCCTTGTTTGAGCGACGAAACAGAATTATGTTTGTTGATCGACGAAACACTCAAGCTGATATAGTAATATGACGAAACAGTTGATGAATGATGATTGACGAAACAGAATTATGTTTGTTGTAGACGAAACAGAATCGATAATGTAATGATCGGCGAATCAAATTATGTGGTTGACCAATCAACGAAACTGATATAATTGGACTTGCCCTCTATTCACGTGAAAAGAAGGCTGCCCAAAGTCCTTGTGTCTCTTGTTTTGAATTCGTCCACTATGCAGCCCATTAATATCCACGTGATGCTTATATATGTCGGCCCAATGAAACAAAAGCCCAACCGCCACTTTTCAAATGTATGCGTTCATGTGATGATCCCTGTTTTTTTTTTTTTAAAGTAATCTTTTGGTTAAAAATAATGGTGGCCGAGAGGTTTGACTGATCTATTGATATTAGATAACCGACGAAACAGGTGATATCAAACGACGAAACAGATGAGTTTTGAGATAAGATTTAAAGATATTTTCAAAATTAACTTATCCTATTCTGACAAGGTGGTCACCATTTTCAAAAGGAGGCTTTATGATATGTCTGGCACAAGAGACTCTTTTCAATAAACCATCATCACATGCACATAATTGTCAAACATTAATATAATAATCTACAAACACTTCAATTTAAAATTCAACACAGATCAAACAACATATATTATCAAGAACAATATGAATATACTTGAATATTAGATGAACTCGATGAAGATTCAGGTGGCCGAAAAAATTTCCGAACACAAGATTTGCTTAAAACTTTCAACAAAAACCCATTAGTAACATGTAAACATTCAAACAAACAAGGTTTTTGAACAAAATTTTAGCAAAACAACAAGATAAACACTGATTTTATCGACTTTTTCCAGAAAAAAAATATAAACTTTTCAAGAATGAAATCTGAAAAATCACACACAAACTTGTTTCAAACACGACAATGTTTGGTTTTAAACAAGGAAAAGAGCCAAGGCTCTGATACCACTTGTAGGTCCCGTTTTTCCGGTGAGGATCGATAACGAGAAACCTATTCCCTGTTTATAACAAACACGGTAACGGGTGCGGAATCCCCGAGACGGTGCAAACCAAACACAGATAGTAAATAACACGGATTAACCAATGAAACACACTCTATTGATTAACGGGATGAGAACCGAATACAAACTGATACAAACACAGTTTAGACGGAATTTTGACAGAGTTTCTTTACATGTATTTTCTCATCTCTATTTCACACAGAAACAGAGAAGGGTATTTATACTAAACACAGACACAAGACTGACGAAATAGAAAGGACTCGGCGAAACAAATCAAAGTCGACGAAACACACCTGTTTCGTCAACAAACATATATCTAATTCTTCTGTTTCGTCATTTGTTGAAGCCCAGAAGAAAAGTCAAGCCCACAACCAAGTCAACAGTCCATTCAACGATTTCGGCCCAAGTTGTGAAATTACGGCCCAAGTTGTAGTTCTGTTTACAACCTTTGCACACTTTTCCCATATGAGACAAATTGATGACATCATCATGACATCACAGAGATGATGTCATGGTGATGTGTCTTGCGGGAATGGCTTGCGGCGTTCCGTGCCTCGCGTGTCGAACTCTGGGGCGCACGACTGAGGAATGTCGTGACGTCGGGCTTGAGCCGGACCTAACCGAGTCGAAACCAAGTTGAACTGAGCCGAGTCGAACCGAACCGAGTCGTGTCCACATAAAATGTACCAGCAATACGTTTTTTTTTTTCAAAACTTTGGTCATCTCTAGTTGCCGAGATATTGTAAAACAAATGTAATTTGAAAATGAAGGATAATGTTTAGAAAGCCAAAGGAAGCTATTTACAAAAAGGTTGGGCTGGCCCTGAGTTAACTACTAATTTTGATGCCAAAAGTATTCCGTTTAGTACTTACGGCTTTGAAATCTAAGACTACTTGGTGCACTTAAAAATATCATCGTTTAGGGCAACTAACACTTCTAAAAGGAAATCTAGACAAAAATAACGTGAACGACAGATCGGTCTATCTATAAACTAACACATCCATGTAAGAATCTTAACACCAAATCATTTCCTCAAAACTAAATTAAAATTTGCGTTATACACAATGTCGGGATTTACTTTTAATGGAATTTCATTTTCAGTTTCAGCAATAACCCACTCTTCATCAAGCTAAAAAATATGGGAAAGAGCAAATAAGTATTTTTGTAGCTAAAACATGAATGGGGATAACTTATGTAAGTTATAAATTGGTTGTTTTTTTAACCCCAATTAGGGGTTTTATGACTGGGGAAACATAAAACAACACTTAATAAAAAGAATTAGAAAGAACTTATGCTTACCAATTGAAGAAACCTTGATTGCAGCGATTGAGGTTAGACGAATTAAAAAAAAAAACTCTGTTCTGCAGAGACATAAATTGTTGGTTAGATTATTTTTGATGACGTAACCAATTGACGAATATCTTCATCACAGAACTCGTATGCATCTCGTCTCCTTTTTCCATCTTCATCTTCATAGTTGCCTTTACCTATAGCACAATAAAAAGTAGATCTGAAATCAATATGAACCTCTAATCAATATGTACTGACCCCATAGGTTGTTGAGGTCAGTTCACCGAGACAAAATATAGGGACGCCAACTTGCATACCTAAATCGTTGGATTGTTCTTGACGTTTACCCCTACAACCATCATCGATGAACTTTACCCTATCTCAATAAGTTTCTTCACAGATTCAGACCATTGTTAACACCATATCTAGCCAAAAAAGGGCCATATGCCACCAATCTAAACAAAACCGAGGCATTGACTTACCTGTGTTGCCGGAATCTCGGCCTGAACCCTAACCAACTTCGCCGGAAAAGTCGATTCGCCAACCCTAGACACCGATACCACACCCCAGATCTCCTACGATGCTTTTGATCTCTGTATCCCAGGAACATATACACCGAGTTTAAAAATCGCCAGTGTTCTCTGAGGAGAGAGAAGGTAAAAAATTTGAATTTTAAAAATTATGTGAAGAGGAAGAAACGACCGGGGATTTCAAAATGTGAATTCAAAAGTATCTAAAGGGAACTATGGGAGATTCTTTAGGGTGCAGGGAGGAGATCCAAAACACATTTTGCCATTTAGGGTTTAAAGAAAAGAAATTTTCTCACAGGGAGGAGATTCTTTAGGGAGATTGACACGTACCATGAAAATAAAAGGGGAGGCTTCTGAGATTGACAGCTAGGAAAGAGATAAGGAGAGGGGTTGTGGTGATGACACCTCACCCAAAAATAGTTTGCTTTATTATAGTAGAGATATGTTGTTCTTATACGACTAAACTGGCAAATTGTATTTATGATTCATGACCTTATATAGTAAAAGATGAAATAATCATTTTTTATACTTAAATTATGTGTCACTTCTAACATAAATTCAGAGCCAGCCCTGAAGGAGGGCGGGGAGGACAACCGAACAGGGCCCGTGATTTCGTAGGGCACGTAATTTAAAAAAAACTGATATTATATATATAAAAACTAGGTTTTTACCCGGGATTGCTTCCCGGGCTCGGGAAACTTAGTTATATTAATTACTATTTCTTATTAATACGACCACAGTACATCAACCATCTCATTCGATTCAACAACAATGTCTTCAAATCACCGGATTAGATCATGAACCCATATTAGAGGTTGTTAGGATCTGAGTTTCTTTTTTATTGTGTTTTTGTTTAAGAATTAAGAAGATGAACAAGTAATGCAGTGGAATTAAAATGGAAATAAACTTTGCACACAATCAAACATGAGAAATGCTTTCAACACACATTTTAAGAAGATGAGTTTGGAGATGGTGGCCTGGTAATAACTGGCTGAGCATTGGTTAAAGCAGATTCAAGTCTTTCTTCAATCATCTTTTTAACCCCTTCTTTCACAATTTAATCTTCTGCTTCTTTGTCTGTTGCTGTTATTTTATCCATCTGCTTTTGTTTCCTTGTTTGGTAAAGGATGGCAGCAGGTGGAGCAGTGGATCTCTTGAATTGTTGATTTTGTGGCTCAGCTGAAACCACTGCTTCAGGATAATCAGGCTTTTGTGGAATATTAGGATTTTTCTTCCTTAGTTCTTCCAGCCTTTTGTAAGATGCAAACACTTTATCCTCTGTCCATCTTGACACTTGATTCCTTGATCCAAAATCAGCTGTAATCAGTTCTTCTTTCATCCTCTTCAGCTGCAGAGCCCTTTCTGGTACATTTTTCTTAAACTTTGCCCAGATAGGAGGAGTCTGCTTCACCTTGTTTTTGATCATATCTTGAATTCTGGCTGCTTCACTTTCAAGCTCACTAATGGTCCATTCTTTGTACATGTACCTTTCTCCTTTATACTTTTTGTAAGCCATGATGTTATCAAGATAATCTTTTCTCAAGGTTTCATCTGCTCTTTCTGATAGTTGCTGACAAAGATTTTTTGCAAACTGCTCTAATGTTCTGACCTCAGTTAGCAGGTATTGATAGTATCTTTGTATTTCCTTATCAAATTTACCATGTGAATTCCTTTTAGAGATATCCTCTGCTAACCTCATATATTCTTCAATGTTGTTTGGCCTAGGATATCCTTCAAGAGATGGCAAACTCCTTTTAGCAGGGTCATCTTCAGTGTAGAAGGATTTGATCTCCACTCTAACTGTTATAAGCTCTAAAGGGTACTGAGCACTTGCAGGATTGATGGTAGTGTTTGTTTTTTGAACTTGAGCTGAAGAAATAGGAACAAGGTTTGGAATAGGTACAAGTGGCAGTGATTGTGTGGTTGTTTGTGGTGGTGAAGTGTCATCATCTAGGACAACATTGGTTACCCATCTTCTTTTGGGTTTAGGAGAGGTTGGTGGTGTTTTGATGGATTGAGTGGTAGTGATTTGAGTGGAAGGTTGCTGACTAACAGTTGTTGGAACAACTGGTGTTTCAACCACTATTGTCATTACAACAGATGATGTGTCATTTGAAGTCTTCTGCTTTTTAGCAGGAGATGATGGTGGTGATGAAGTTGTTTTTGGTGGTGAGTTGATTTTTGGTGGTGATGATGTTTTTGGTGAGGCAGTGGTTAAAGTGGGAGCAGTAGTTGTAGTGTGTGTTGAAGTGGTGGCAGTTGTTTGGGTAACAATTGTTGAAACCACTGAAGTACCAACAGTTGTTGATACAACAAGAGTTTTAACCTTTGTTGGTTTGGGAGATTGATGTGTGGAGTTTTTAGGATTTTCTTCATCCTTTAGTTCTGAAGTACCCTGCTCATTCATTTCCATAAAAACTCTCTTCTCCTGTTCAAACCTTGCTTTATCCTTTGCCTCCATATCCCTTTGTACCTTTGCTTTTGCATCAGCAATGGCATTTGTGGTTACATCAATCTTTTTAGTACCATCTGGCAAGGGGATGTCTACAAGCATACTTGACTTGTCTGGTTCAATGTACAGACCATCTTCATATCCCTTCTTTTTAAACTGCTTCAATTTCTCCCCATTTTTGGCATCAGCTGGTGGTGGTTCATCCACAAAGATGATAGAGGGAGGAGCAGTGCCAGTGGTATTCAGCAAATGGGCTTTAATTTCTTTGACATCTGCATGTGTGTCTTTAAACCTTGCTTCCATGAGATTTCTGATCTTTTGAACTTGTATCTCATGTTGCTGATCAACTAATTCTCTTTGGTGGTGTAGCAGAGGTTGAAACAAACTCCACAGCTCATTTGGAGTGGGAGCAGATGATGGAGCAGCTGTTGGAATTGGTGCAGCAGGGGATGGTACCTTCTGTGCTTTCAACAACTATTGCAGCATGTCTTTGATTTCTGCAACAGATGTATCAAGCTTATCAACTCTATCCGTCAATTTTCGGTACATTAAACCATCACCCAACTTAATGGGATCATCTGATTTCCCACTAACAGTGGTTGTATCAGTGGTTGCCTTAGGAAAATTTTCCCAAAAGTCATCCAATGATGCCCCTTGTTCTCGGTACTGGGGACTTCTTTCCTCAGCAATTGATAACCTTTTAAATGTACCAATGGTTGGAACAAACACACCAGTGGTTATCAGAGTTGCTGGAGAGGAAATTGCCTTCAAGGAAGTCTCATTTATGAACCAACTAGCCAGGTGTAGATCAGTGGATCCAACACCTGTAGTTGTTGCTTCGCTTGAACTACTGACATGAAGTACTTGTACATCCTGCAGTGTAACCTCCTCTGGTGTTGTTGGTGGGTTAGCAATGATAGGGAGTTCAGTCTCAGTCACTTGTGGTGGCATGCACTCATTGATAGGTAGTTGAGAGGAACTGATTTATGTCTGAGCTATATCAAGTGCATCCAACAAAGGTTTTGTTTGTGCGGGAATTTGAGAGGTGAGTATGGGTGTGGAAAGAGAATTTGCCCTGGGCAGTGGGTTGTGGATGATAGAATCAAGTGATTCTAGAGCATCATAATTTGGTGTCCCGGTTCTTACAACCTGTTCTTTTTTAGAAGAAGCGGGAGGAGTTTGAGACCCGGGTTGAGATCTTTCTACAATCTGCTATGAGGAAGTAGCAGCAGTGGTTTCTGGTGACTTTTGTGTTGTCACTGGCAGTTGCTCTGGGATCTCATCTTCCAGAGATGCCTTTGTTTTAGGTTTGGGGGGCTTTTGTGTTTTCTTTTGTCTTGGTCTTTTGGTGGATTTAGGTGTGGGTTTCACACCAGCTGTTTTGCTGGTGTGATCATCTTGAGTAGTGGGCTCAGCAGCAGGTGCCTGAGGAGCAGTGGTAGCTGCTAAAGTCTGCTTAGGAGCCTCTGCTTATGTTTTGGACACTTTTGATAGCTTTGTAAATGATTTAGATGTAAGGTCATTTATTTGAAAAGGTTCACCCTGGATGAGTACATGAGCATCATCCTTTCCAAATTTCTTTTGAAAATAAAAGCTTAGGAAATAGTAAAAATGATTTGCTAGTAACATTTTTGACCAAGTCATCAAAGATCTCCTGTGAATAGTTAAAGTTTTCCCCATGCAAGATAGCATAACCCAGGTATTGGATCTTTAATGGAATTTCATTGAAAGCAATGGTCTTATTAGAAACACACATTAAGAGGATATGAAACAAAAACCTTGTGGCAGGGGGAAAACTGCCTTTTTGCAAAGTGTATTTTTTCATTTCCTTTGCATACCCTCTTTCTAAAATCTGTTTGATACTCTATTTTAGGAAAAGAAGTTTTACCTTCAAGATCATTGAGTTCAAACACTTTAGAGATGGTTTGTGGTGTGATTTTAACTTTAACACCCTTTATCGAGGAATTGATGGCTATGGGTGTTTCATCTTGAGATTCAAGTTTTGCATTTTTCCAAAATTCCCTCTGGGTTGCCAAGTAAATCGGAGCATCAGAAGTCAACAAAGGTTTGTACTTTGAAGACGAAATAGCATCTATGACAAAATTGAAGGTTTCAGTGTGACTTGGTTTTGTCAAGAGACCCAAGTAGTTATGGGGAGCTTTGTATGGAATTTCTATGGCCTTTTGAGTGGATTTCTCAGATGATGAAGACAGTGATTTTGCCATTTGAGGAAGAAGGATGATGAGGAATTTTAAGAGAAATGGAGGATAACTGATTTGAGAAAGGAATTTTGAATTCGATTCGACAGTAAAAACCCTATTTGGGGGTTTTGATCAGGGTTTTATAGGGGAAAAGTGAATGCTGACGTGACAGCGGTTACAAAAGATCTGAACGCTATGTACTGTCCACGTGCCAACCCCTGATGAGTAATGGAAGACAGTTGTTTTATGAAACCACTGATGGAATAATATCAGTGGTTGCAATGGTTACAATGAAAACAGTGGGAGACTTTAAGCTATCAGTGGATAGCCTATCAGTTCAAATGGTGCAATTTTGAGATTATTAAAATAAACTATTACAATGGATTTTTGATTTCCTGAAAACATTTTGATGCTTATAATTCATGAATAATTTTCATTTTAACTATTTTTAAGATGCATGTTGAGATTATTAAAATAAACTATTACATAGAAAAATAGAAATTTAATGAAATATTTATAAACTATTACACGATAGAGTTAACACTTGTTAGGATTTTGTAGGTAAAATTGTAACGATTAGGTAAAATTGTAATTTCATTGTAATTCCATTTTTTAACTACAGTGGATAGCCAACAGTGATTGAAACACAGATATTTGGTCACTCAGTGGTCAACATGAAAAATGAAGAAACAGAGGTTGTCTTTCAACAGTGGATAACATTTAACAATCAGATGTTTGAACCAAAACAGTGGTTGTAATAGACTTTTAAGGATTAATGAAAACTATCATTTTTAACTATTTTGAGGATGTTTGACGTTAAACAGATATTTGACCTTAAACATCTGTTTGGACATAAACAGATGTTGTTTGACCTTAAAAAGAAGTTGGCCAATAAACAACTATTTGCAAAAAAAGACCAATTTTAAAAATACTATACCCAAACAATCAAAATGACGAGCTTAATAATCAGTTAGCATGCTGGGGTGATGTGAAAAATACTGTTACATATAAACATCTCAGTAATATGAAATCTAAGAATCTAACAGAGTATAAAACACTGATGTGATAAATACTGTTACATATAAACACTGTTAACATAAACAAAGGTAGAATATCTGATGTTGATGCTAAACCACTGTTGTTGTTGGGCAGTGGTTCGTCTTTGATTTTGTATAGGGTTTGTCTCAAGAGATAAACTATAGCGAACCACTGCTACACTAAACACTGATACATAAGAAACACTGATACATAAATACTAAAGTTGAATCCGCTGTAGATGCTGAAGCACTGCTGCTACTGAGTAATGGTTTTCCTTTCATTGATCAGGCTTTAGGTACATAAGTGCTTGTCTTTAACAGAGCTTTGTCTTCAACAGTAGATAGGCCTCATCAATATTTAAGTCCATCAGTCTTTATAAGGAGCAATGGTTAATTATAACAGTCCTTAGCATGATCAGCTGTTATAACCACACCATAACCCTTTGAGAGGAAGCAAGTGTCCGTTTATTCATTTGAGAGGACTCATAGCATTACAACCCTGTTGAAAAACAGAATCCATAAATTTAGGGAAAATGGATTTGAAAGATGATAACCCAACAGTGGAGGATCTCATAAATTCAGAGGTATTCTCAAATAATGGTTCCTAGATGTTTGAAGAACAACAAAGATAGAAAAATGTCCACAGTGCTGCTTCTTTGAACATTTGTCGGTCTTTAAACATCTACGAATCTACGAAGCATTATCTCATTGGAATGTAACGATTAGGTAAAATTGTAATTTTATTTTAATTCTAGTTTTAATTTGATAATTTCATTCTATAATTAATTAACCACATCAACAATAAAAATGTGAGCAGTCGATGTTTTTTAGGAAAACCAATGATTGTCAATATCGGTGGATGTCAACAATAAAAATGTGAGACGTGACTATTTTTTAACTATCAGTGGATAGCCAACAGTGATTGAAACACAGATGTTTGGTCAGTCAGTGGTCAACATGAAGAATGAAGAAACAGAGGTTGACCATCAAACCAATCCTTGACACTATTAAACCTCTGTTGACTTACCAAACAGATGTTCAGACATAATTCAACATCAACATAATCTAAATCTTACTCAAACACTAAATAATAAGTAAAAATAAAACACAACATATATTCATAAAATTAAATTTATTCATGACCTTAAAACTAAAAGTCCAATAATTACATCACATACTGAACAATATTAAAGTTCAAATCTAAGAATAACAGCAAGAATTAAGAAACTTTAGTTTCAACTCCATCGATTGCTGAACCTCTCGATGTATGTCCTTCAGCTTCGCCATGAACTGCACATCTCTATCATCGCACTCTATATTACTGACAACACAAAGCTCACGAACGGAAGTTGAAGGCATTCACATAAGATCTCTGGAAACCTGCTCTCTAGTGAACAGGCCAACTTGCAATCCATCAAAACATCTCTTTAGCTCTTGAAGAGTAGCCCTATCTTCATACACCTGTTCCTCGATTTGCCTGACAAAATGCTGCTTTAAATTATCTGATTTTGCATTTGTGAATGTCGCCATTTGAATAAACTATATTACTCGACTTTCCTGAAAGTATGATATCTTCGTAGGAAAACTTGATGAAAAACAGGCGAAGTGACTATAAGTTTATATACTGAAATTTGTAATTGTGAAAACGTGTGTATTTAATATAAACATATTAATGTATATTTCAAAACAGCAGTCCTTTAATGCACAAACCTTTTCAAACCCCAAATTTTATGGGAAAACTGTAAAATTAAATACCAAGAAACCCAAGGGACAAAATTTCGAAGTTCAAAGAACAAAAGAAGATTATCACAATTACAATTAACCTCTTCATTTACCAAGTAGACGCGTTTTTAAAATCTATAAAAGACCGATGATTACTTTTGATTCAAAACATCAACAAATTGTCCTACAAATCACTTTCTGTCAAAAATCGTTCCAAATCACAAAACCAACAAAAAATCTACACGGAAAACTTCAGCTTCTACCACTGGTCAGACACCAGCGATGTTAAAACGCAATTCTCAATGTGGTCACTCAAATAACAAAGAAGAAACGAAGAAGAAAACAGGAAGTCGACAACATCAATGACACTAATTACAACAAAACCTGGAACAGCATATCATTGCTCGATGAAGTCCTCCACTCTCCTCCATCAGAGTTCCAGAAGAATGCCGAAGAGTTTCTGACACAACTTCTAAAACAGGATCAGAAAATCTGCCACATGCTAACTGACCTGAAATTCAAAAGAGAGCATGAAATCACATGGAGAAAGGCCAGAGTCTACGAAATCCTAGCAAGTGTTAACTCTAGCGTGTAATACTTCATAAATATTTCATTAAATTTCTATTTTTCTATGTAGTAGTTCATTTTAATAATATAAACATGCATCTTAACAATTTCTAAAATGTCAGTGTAAATAAAAACTCTCAACATCATCAACAGTTAATCAAAATAAGAAACAAACCTAAAATGCAAAGGTCTCTTCTCAACTGTTGTAGCACATCGGACTTTTCATGATATTGCACGAATCTATACTTTCTATAAAAGGAGAAAATCTTCCTGACGCAAGAAAACCTGACTTTCGATTTAACGAAAATCGAACAATGCAACTCTCCCATCAAAGAAGATAGCACATGCAACTTTTCACGATAGAAGATACATATCGTCCGTTCAAGTTTCAACTCTCCCATCAATGAAGGTAGCACATGCAACTTTTCACGATGTTGCAACAATGATACTGCAACATCGATATTGAAAGGTTGATGTGTGATGCGAAGCCTCATTGAAACGACGATGTTGGAACAATGATACTGGAACGATAACATGTAAACATAATCAACAAACATTCGAACAAAGAAGTGTAATCGGAGATTAGCGGCTGAATCACGAGAAAGATGCATTTGAGAGAGAGAGAGATACGCTCACATATATGAGCGAGCGAGATTTGAATGTGAAACCAGATAATTATATCTTATTTATAGGATTAGAATATATGGATTGAATTTTGAATGTGGGAACTGATAATTATATCTTATTTATTGGGAACTGATGTTTGTTGGGAATCGACAGTAGTGTATATCCTTATATCCTGCTTTATTAAACTAATTAAATATTAGAAATGATATGCAAAGTAGGAAAAAAAAAAGAGAGAGAGAACGTCAATTTTAAATTACCATTTTGCATATTTTGAATTTCAAAATTACTGATATTATCAGTAATTACTGATCTGATTTGAAAGCAATTGTCATGATGACATTTCTAATTATTAGTTTAACATTAATTAAGAGATAATAACCGTCAGTTTGAAATTCACATTTTGCATATTTTAAATGGCCAAAGCTCAAGAAATTAGCATTAATTACTGATTTGATTTGCAACAAATAGTCATCAAGAATTTTTTTTATTTTTATTTTAACTTTAAATTTTATCATGAAAACAATATTGGAGGAACTCTTATCTCATTGGAATGTAAGGATTAGGTAAAATGGTAATTTCATTCTAATTCTAGTTTGATAAAAATGCCCGGATAGTCCCTGTGGTGTTACCTTTTTCCACCTACAGTCCCTATCTTTCTAAAACTACTTGAATAGTCCCTGTGGTTTTCCGTTTTGTTCTCGGATAGTCCCTGGGTCTAACTTCAGTTACTTTTCTTAGTTAAGTGGGTGTTGAAATGACCAAAATACCCTTTCCTTAAAAGGCCAAACCACAGGGACTATCCGGGCACCTTCTCTTTATAAAACCCATCCACCCTTCATCTTCAACATTAAGAAACCCTAATACCCACACCCTGCTTCTCTTTAAATCCACTACCAAACACCCCCTGCCTCTTGTTTTCCCGACACGAATCTGAATCATACTCGAACCAAGGCTGAACCGAACCAAGGCAACCCGATTCTGAATCATGTTTGGCCCTTAAAAATTAGTGTTTGACCTACTTTGGTAAGACCTGAAACAACCAAAACTAAATGAAATCTAAAAATTTGAACCGTAACAAAGCTTGAATTCGTCGAAAGAGGCAAAACACCACCGCCGCATCGTCATCATCGGAGACAGGAAGTATCGCCGCCTTGAGACGCGCTGGTTGCCGGTGACGTCGCTGGCAACGTCGGCTCTCCGACTCTCTCTCTCTTCCCGGTCTCTCTCTCTTCTCGGTCTCGTTGCACCATCGTCGCTGCCACCAGACAGTGGTGGCCGTTCATCTTCGTTTAACAGGGGGGTGTGCGTGAGTGGCCGGAAAACCACCGGCACCGGGCTCTGCTTTGGTGACCGGAGAAGACAAGGGGATGAGGTGCAGTTAGTGTGGTTGACTCTGTGTTTGAAGAAGACACCCTTCTTTGTGTCTGCAGGTATAACCGAGAGAGAGAGTGAATTTGTGGAATGGTTTCTTTGTGGTTTGAATTGTGAAGGGGTCCTTGAAAACAGATCGTGCAGGGGGGATTTATGACCATAAATTTTGCTTTGGAACTTTAACAAGATTGTCCAGGCAATTGTGGCGGTGATGGTGGATGGTGGAGGAGGGTGATGGTGGGTGGAGGTTGAAGATGAAGTGTGGTGGTGGGGTTTTATAAATAAAAATGAAGAAGATGCCCGGATAGTCCCTGTGGTTTGGCCTTTTAAGGAAAGGGTATTTTGGTCATTTCAACACCCACTTAACTAAGAAAAGTAACTGAAGTTAGACCCAGGGACTATCCGAGAACAAAACGGAAAACCACAGGGACTATTCAAGTAGTTTGAGAAAGATAGGGACTATAGGTGAAAAAAGGTAAAACCACAGGGACTATCCGAGCATTTTTCTCTTCTAGTTTTTATTTGATAATTTCAATCTATCACTAATTAACACCATCAATAATAAAAATGTGAGCAGTGACTGTTTTTTAGGAAAACCGCTGATGGTCAAAATCAGTGGATGTCAACAATAAAAAAGTGAGCAGTGGCTATTTTTTCCTATCAGTGGATACCCAACAGTTTTTTAAACACTGATTTTTGGTCAGTCAGTGGTCAACACGAAGATTGAAGAAACAGAGGTTGTATTTCAACAGTGGATAACTTTTAACAATAAAATGTTTCAACCAACACAGTGGTTGTAACAGGCTTTTAAACAGATGTTGGGGCTTAAACAGATGTTTCGCCTTATATATCAGTTGTCTGAACTTAAACAGAAGTTTGACCTTAAACAGATGTTTGCCCATAAACAGAAGTTTGGCCACAAAAATATGTTTGCAAAAAAAGACCAATTTCAAGAATACTATACCCAAACAATCAAAATGAGGAGCTTAATAATCATCCAAGTGTACTTGAATTTTATTTATTAGTATAAATATGAAACAACTGTTCAATTTATAGTACAGATCAAACCACTGAATTGATGTGATAAATACTGTTACATATAAACACTGTTGTGATAAACACTATTACATATAAACACTTATGTCATAAAAATTGTTACATATAAAACACTGAGGTGATGACATCTAACAACCTAACAGACTATAAAACACTGATGTGAAAAACATTGTTACATATAAACACTGTTAACATAAACAAAGGTCTGAGCTTAAACAAATGTTTTCCCATAAACAGAAGTTTGGCCGTAAACAGATGTTTGGCCTTAAACAAATGTTTGAGATTAAACATATGTTTTCCCATAAACATCTGTTTGCAAAAAAAGATGTTTGCCCAGATGTTTGCCCAAACATCTGTTTATGACCAAACATCAGTTTAAGGTCAAACATCTGTTTAAGTCCAAATATCTGATATAGAAGGTAAAACATCTGTTTAAGGCAAAACATATGTTTAAGGTCAAACATCTGTTTATGGCCAAACATATGTTTAAGGTCAAACAACTGTTTAAGTCAAAACCTTTGATATAAAATGCCAAACATCTGTTAAAGGCCAAACATCTGTTTAACCCTGAACGTGTGTTTAGCTTAATAAGATCTACTGTCTTCTCACACTGTTTTCCACTTAAAAACACTGTTCAACCTAAAATGGGTTTTCATTAGCTATTGACCAAAATGCAAACAGATGTTCAAACCACTATTTGTTATTGTACTTCTTTAGAAAATTACATAGAATTCAAGAAAACGAAACTAAGAAATTTATGAACCTAACAGCAAAAATTTCAAATCTAAGAACAACACCAAGAAATTTACGAACCTAACAACAAAAATTTAGTTCTTTAAGCTTAAAATTTAGTGCTTTTAGCTTTAAACTCCATCAATGTATATCTTCGACAATCGCCATGAACTCCACGGAAGTACTCAATGCATCAACATCAGGATTTATAGAAACCTGATCTCTCGTGAACAGACCAAGATGCAGTACATGAAAACACTTCTTCAGCAGTTGAAGAGTAGCCCTGTCCTCATATACTTAATCCTTAACTTTGTTCATAAAGAGTTGCTTTAAACCAAACTTTATACTTCTTTTAATACAAAAAAGGCAGGAAAGACCATTACTCTAGTAAGATAAAATCTTATCTTCAGCAATAGCAGATGCTTTCTTGCATTTAGTAGGAACTACTGCGGCTTCTACATCATCATCATCTGCCCAGAGTCATATATAATCATCATTTAGTCATCAGCAAAAATTACTTTAAATGTAGATTTAAAAATCTTTCTTTGTGTTTAATTTAACTTTATGCTTCTTTTAATACAAACCTATAATAACCCGCATCAGATTGTATCAATTTCAAACAACTGTGATTAGAATCAAATATAAAGCGAGAATTAGAGTATATCACTTCAAAATAAAAAAAATCAAAATTTCAAAATTGGAGTAGCAAAAAACACTTACTTTAAACGACGTTGGAACAATCATACTTGAAACAACCGTAGAACAATCATCATCATCATCATCTGCAACAGATCATTCACAATCATCATTTAGTCATAACTCAGATAACAAAACTTCAGTAAAAATAAAAAACAAAAACACATACCATGATCAAGGCAAACCGCATATCACCAAATTTTTTTTCTAAAAGTGGGTCAGAGAGAGCTTCAGTCTTGTCTTGTCCTTTATGAACATATGCCGAGTATTGAGAAAAAGATATTTGAGGGAGAGATACATATTGTCCGTTCAAGTTGCAACTCTCCCATCAAAGAAGGTTGCACATGCAACTTTTCACGATGTTGCAACAATTATACTGCAACATCGATATTGAGAGGTTGATGTGTGATGGGAAGCCTCATTGAAACTACAATGTTGGAACAATGATACTGGAACGATGATTATATATGGAACAGTGGTTAGTTATAACAGTCCTTAGCACATGCAACTTTAACAGGGATTTATCATAAACAGTGGATAGGCCTCATCAGTCTTTAAGTCCATCAGTCTTTATAAGGAGCAGTGGTTAGTTATAACAGTCCTTAGCATGATCAGCTGTTATAACCATTCCATAACACTTTGAGAGGAAGCAAGGGTCGGTCTATTTGATTGAGAGGAATAATTGCATTACATCTCTGTTGAAAAATAGAATTGATAAATTTAGGGAAAGTGAGGTTGAAAGGTGATAACCCAACAGTGGAGGATCTCATTCTACAGCTTCGATAAATTAAGGGTATTCTCATATAATTCTTCCTGGATGCTTCCAAAGAATCAGCACTTTGGACATCTGTTGTTCTTCAAACATCTATTATCTATTATCTATATCTATTCTATCTATTATATATAATAAATGAAAGTTATTTGGTCCACGTGGCCCAAATAACTTTCATTTATAATATATAATAGATATAATCGATAATAGATAATAGATGTTTGAAGACAACAGATGTCTAAAGTGCCACTTCATTGGAAGCATCTAGGAAGAATTATATGAGAATACCCTTAATTTATCGAAGCTGTAGAATGAGATCCTCCACTGTTGGGTTATCATCTTTCAACCTCACTTTCCCTAAATTTATCAATTCTATTTTTCAACAGGGATGTAATGCAATTATTACCTTATTTAAGATACCTTCAACTGCATCTTCTGATAAATCAATAATCATTTCACTCAAATGATAACTTCAACTGCATCTTCAACCATGAACTATCTAAAGAAATGGATGAAATCATCCAAAAGTACCCAAAATAAAACTAAGTAAACCATCCAATATTCTTGAGTACTCACCATTAATGTGATGACCAATATAAAATCAAACCCTAAAAGCATACAAATCATAATGAAATATGAAAGAAACAAACCAAAAAACTTGTTGGGCGATTAAAATTAAAAGGATATCATACACAATATTTAGATAATTAGAATGGCCATTTTTACCTTACTTGACAACAATAGCAAACAACATCAAATAATAATAGCAAACAACATCAAACAACAATAGCAAACAACATCAAACAACAATAGCAAACAACATCAAACAACAATAGCAAGCAACATCAAACAATAATAGCAAGCAACATCAAACAATAATAGCAAGAAACATCAAACAATAGCAAACAACATCAAACAATAATAGCAAACAACATCAAACAACAATAGCAAGTGACCAATCAATCAACCTTAAAATCATATAGAAGCCTAAAAATAAAATAAAAAGAAAATTAGATAAGTGAACATCAAAACTGTAGATGCTGAACCACTGCTGTTACAAACAGATAATACCTCGGGAACTGGAAATTTAAAAGGATCGGCTTCAAAGGCTTCAACAATCGGAAGATTCAAATCTCAAGCAAATGAAACCCTAATTTCAAAAAGAATAATCGGTGAACATATTCACAGATCAATAATCAACAGATGTTGTACTCATATCATCACCGTTAAGAAAAAAACCCTTAGTTTCTGAACATATTCAAACATACCAGTTCATGGCGGAAATCTATCCGCAGGTAAGCGGATCTCAACTTTGATGACCATCGATGACAACAACCCTGGAACCATATGATGAGATTAGGGGTAGAAATTAGGGTTTAATTAGAAACTTTTTATGAAAATAAGAAGAAATCAACACACATCTATAAACATACAAATCAAACCTCAAACGGAAGAACCTTGCCGACGAAGAAGATGAAAGAATCTTCCCAACTATAGCTCGGGATGAAAATTACAAAAGCCAGATATTACATATTCATGGTATAATCAGACATGAAAATTACAAAGGCTGAATGATTCATGATGAGATGATTTGGTTTGATCTTTGATTAAGAAGGGAGAAGAGTACAGGAGAAGGAGAAAAAGATTCAGATCTAGGGTTTTGAAAAGGAAAAAAGGAAACGGAGGGAGTATAAAAGGGATGGAAGTGTGGTACTGTTGGGCGGGAAAAAAGAACTGAGGATGCCCTAACTAAGTGACACGTGGCCCAAATCACTTTCATTTATTATATATAATAGAAATAGATTTTTTTAATAGGGTATAACCAAAAAAATATTAACATAGGCCCACTTAAAAGAAATCATATTGTTTAAACTATTTAACCCATTAGGTTAGTGAGCCCAATACCCAAATATTTTCTAAAAACTAATAAAAAAAAAGAATTCTGGGCGGCAATACAGGAATAGGAACGTCTAACAGGAATACAAGAACAGAAACGTCGCACACTGCAGGCCTTCGATTCGATCATCATTCATCATCATTCTGCAATTCTTTAGGTGTTGTTCGATTAGAGACACAGCCAGCAGGCCTTCGATTTCACAGTCACAGCAGTACAGCACACCTTTCGCATTAAACAGGTTTGGTTCATGTCTCGTTTTTTTTTAATTTACTCCTCTATTTTGATTTTACATTTAGCAATCTGCAGTATCATATCTAAATTCTAATAGTTGAGGTATATTAATGTCTGAGTCGGATCAGTTCACAGGTAAACAACTAAAAATCAATTGTCGAATTCAGTTTACTTATGATTTAGGATTGATTTACGATTTCAGTTATTATGTCGAATTCAGTTAACTTATGTCGAAATCACTTAACTTATGATTTAGGATTGATTTTCGATTTCAGTTATTATGTCGAATTCATTTATTCAGTTAACTTATATCGATTTCAGTTAACTTATGTCGATTTCAGTTAAGTTATGTCGAATTCAGTTCATTTATGTTGTCGAACAATTTGATTGAGTACTTTAAGGATAATAGAGAAACAGGTTTTCCTAAAGCGATTGATGAAGCTACGGAGATTGCTAGTGAAATGGAAATTGATCCCATATTTAAAGAAAAACGTAAGATTAAAAGGAAAAAAAGAAAAGATGAGACTTCTAGGAGTGAAGAAGTTGCATTTACAGTAGAAGAGGATTTCAGAGTAAACTTTTTCTTATATATTGTGGATCAAGCTATTGCTTCTTTAGAGAAAAGATTTGAACAATTTAAATGGTACGAGGGTTTATTTGGTTTTCTGTTTCCACGTACATTGAGGATTATTAAAGATGAAGGTCATTTTTTTGTCAACGTACGAGGGTCTATTAGTTTTTACGGTATATCATTCATTCGAATACTATATTTTATATTTTGTTAATTGCATTGTTTATCGAATGCTATATTTTTGTCAAAGGTTCAAAGTTGTATGAAAAACTAGTTTAAATTTTTTATTTAGTTAAGAACTAAGGGCACGTTTTTTCGAGATCGAACAGGGTACATGAATTCTCAGGGCCGGCCCTGCATAAATTTCATTAATATCCTAAACGATCAAGTTATCATAACTGATATCAAAACATGAATATAACAAATAATTTGAGAATCCCCATGTTGACTATTGAAAAAATGTGTCGAGGCTACAAAGATGGAAAAGTGACACGTTAGTACTTATATGTTTACATAAACATTATACATATATGTTACACCCTAAATCGTAAAGGACAAAAGTCGCAGCGGAAATTCGTACCATAAAAATTTCGTTCATTTCAAACACCTTGACGCCCTTAAATTCATTGCTTTAAGGTTAACTCTTTTACAATAAATACATTTATGGAACTTATTTACAGTAAGAAAACATAACTAGCCTCACTCAATTCCGTACACAAACACTCCCGTACAATCTATCTTGTGACTCGATCTTCGATCACTTCTCTTCAAATAGGATAATCTGGCTCGAAAACCTGCATTCACCAAGCACATACAAGACATTAATATGTTATCATTATAAACATTACTTAGCCTTGGACTATTCTCGTTCCATTATTCCTTATCATTAAACATTCCCTCTGAGTTCCTCACCTCCGGTGAGTCTTCGATACTGTACCTGCATTACACCTAAAACTCCATGTACACGCATAACAACGTAAAACTTAATCATACTGAATGACTTACATACATACCTAAACCTCATACATATTATCTTCTCATATACATACGTACACACATGCATACATACCTACTTGCATACATACTCGCACCCATACATGCCCACCTACATGCATACTTACATATAAACACATCTACATCATTATATACGTATCAACATGTACACATACCTACATCATTACGTACACTCATGACATTATCCATATATACATACATACATCCCTACTTGCATCATACCAAAATCATACATGCCTACTCTCATACATACCCTCGTATATCCACGTACTTGCTCGCATACTTATAAACATACATACATACCTATCTACATATGTGCATACACTTAAGCTTATAAAAACGTAAGTTAAATCACTCATACGCAACTTAAAACGCGTTTAAGCGAGTTCCCAAGAAAAAACGGAGCAAACGAACAATTTTCGCCAAACAAGGGGGGCCTCGCGTGACGCCAAGGACCTTGGCGTCACGCTAAGCCCCTGTTTTCACAGAACTTTTGCAGCTAAATGCTGCATATTCCCAGCACGACCGCATTTCACGGAAACGGTCATAACTTCTTCGTTATTGGTCCGTTTTACCCGATTATTTTTCCTACGCGTCCGTAATTTAATTCTCCATCTTATGGAGTTAAGATCCGACATCCGGATTAACAAAATTCCAGACTTTTAAGTCTTCGGCTTACCACCCTTTTTACCAAGAATTGACCCGTTCATAATTCTATCACATAACTTGTTTGTTTGACCTTAAATTCATATGAATTGGTAATAATAAGGTTATTTGTCATAAAAGATTCATTCCCGGATACTTTACATCTTATTCCACCCGTTTGCGCTCAAAGCTTATTTTGACCCGTTAAAGGTAATTGCGCATTAAAATGTTTCTGACTTACAAAACCATACTCCTCACTTTCGTACTTGACCAAAACATTACACTAATCGAATAACTTGTTTCTAAACTACTTTTAAGATCGTTTGCCCAAAATACCCATCAAGGGCATTTTGGTCAACTTTAATCCCATCAATTACGATGAAAGTCTACAACACATATTTGACCTCAAACATCATGTTTAGTTAATTAAAACACCATATTACTTAATCGAACTAAGAAGTGATTACGGAAATCACTTACCCTATGCGTCTGTGCTCGTATCTAATTCCTTGCCTCTTCTTGACCCGTTAACACCTCATGCTTGAGCCCGTCTTGACGTGGTTCCTATACTTTCATTTCATCGAAATCACGCTCTTATTAACATACTCATTTGTACATGTTATCAATCATATCAATCGCATATTTCACACTTAACTTTCCTTAGTCATTCCTAACAAGCATAAAACATATAATCAACTTCATATCCTTTCCAACACATGTAATTCATCATGTAATCACAATTAACGCATATTGACATAACATGCACCAAACGACTTCTTATAATCCTGCGTTTACAACAACGAGTTAAATCATGTTTCTTATACTTGTTGACTTTTGAAAGTCAACTATTAACCATATGTAACTATCGACTTATCAACATATACTCGTAGCATCATAATCGACTATACGGACAACACTATGTACATTTCATCATACACTTGATGTGCGTACTACCTTTTAAGCATCACGTACAACTAATTCATGCATAAATCTTCTAAACTCATACATAACCCATTAAAACCTACTACTAATCATCATGTATCATTCCCAATTAAACATCAAACATATCATCATCATATTTCTCCTAATTCATCTAACAAGAATTCATCATACCCACATAATACATCAATCTTTCAACAAAACTTTGACATAGGTGTTGATTCTAGTCATCATCTTCACCCTAACTAATGGGTTTCACCTCTAATCATCAAATTAACACAAACCATACGTAACCCATGTTCTATACGATGATTCTAACCCTTGTACATGATCAATTTCATATTAACTCACGGATTTGAGCATAACCCACTTCACACATGATCACGAATCTTAGATTTAAAACATACCTTATGATCCCCTCGTGATGGTGATCATTTATCCATGCTCGGTTATGATTTTAAGCGTCATCTTGCCTTTCAATTTGAGCATAAAGATAAAGTTAGGGTTTGAGGCTCCATGGGAGCCTCCTGCTCCTTCTTGAACACACATATGTGTGTGTTTGTGTGTGGTTAAGTTATTTAATAACTTAAGTTTCATTTGTTCCACTTTAGCCCCCCGGGTTTGCCTTTAAAACATAACTGACACTACCTTCATCATTTAATACTTTTGACCATACCCTTAACTAGGTTAAATTGCCTAGTTATTTATTTCATGACGCAAAAGTATAGGAACACACGACAAATATTAACATTCGGATTTTGGGGCTTTACAAGTCTACCACCCTTAAATGAGGTTTTGTCCCCGAAACCTTTCTTACCTCTATTTAACACTAATTAATTCTTCTCTATGTCCATCAACACTACCGCTAGCCCATCACAACGACTATCTTCTTTCTTAAAGAACCCGCTCCGGAGTTCTTATTAGTGTCGCTTTCACTAATAACGCTAATTCCTAACAGCCTTCATAGCTAATGGTTCATTCATCATTCTAATTCTCGTATATCATATGCATTATATACCCTCTTACTTATTTGCAACTGTTCCAACATCCCATTACTAATATTCCCATTTGTTTATTTCAACATTCATAATGTTTTCATCGACTATACAATCTTGCATCGAAATTTGTATATACTCAGATATGTTTAACTTTAACTAATACATCATAGTAATGGGTAACTATCCATTATGGATTCATAAATTATTCATATAATTGACTTCTTCATAACAATTCCATACCTTCCTTATCATACTTTCGCATATCATTTTCATTTCCTTAACCTGTCAATAACGGGTCAATACACATACTTCCTCAATCTGTAATCATACATCCATTCATATGATCTGTTCATAACGGATCTACCAGATTCATCTTATCCCTTAAGATTTCATTCTATACATATATTATTTAACATTTAGTTCTTATTTTGTTACCACACAAAACTACCATTTCATAGTCATATATACGTACTTAACTTTAATGTTAACCTTATTCTACATTTTCTACAGTTACTTATACCTAGCATACCTTTACGTTACCTTTAAATCATTTCGTTCGTTTCACAATACTATTACTTTCACTTCATGCATTACTTAATTTTCATATATAAATGTGCCATACTAGTTCATATCCATTCAACATGAGCTAAACATTTTACTAACCTCTTTTTCATTTCCTAAACCAACGACCCGCAACCCAGATCGATCGTATTCTCCTCGGGTACTAGCCGTAACAGGCCAAGTTTCATTCATCCATGTAATGAGCTTCCGCTCGTGCACATCCTTTCACCAATACGATTGGTTTCATAACATCAATAGTTCTAACATTATCATCAACAACATCGGCGGTTAGCACATTTCATTCCAACATTCCTTATACTACGTGATTACCCACTTATAGCTCTTCTACAATTTCCTACGTATCTACTATAACGTAACACACATTCTATTTCTTACATGCAATCCTTTCATTCTATTAATCATTTCGCCAACTGAAGTACACGCTTGTACTTCCTCCTATTCATGCTTACTTGCAAAGACCTTATTACGTTATTTCAATATTTCTTACCAAACTTACCATTCCCGCCCCTACTTAAGTTATTGTTCGGGTCACAGCCCGTGATCATTCTGACTTCTAAGAGTCAATTACTAACACATCTAACACATAACTTATACAGAACTTCCTCTATTATACTATCACCTTTTACTTTATACTTATTTATATGACCCGTTCGACTCAATCATGGTCGAACTGTCGACATCTTCTTATACGGATTAATTTCATCTTTTATATTTTTAAACCTGTCTCACGGATTCAGACGCATCATTCATGCTTTTTTCATTCATTGAATCCGCCTTACGGATTCAAACATTGCATTCATGCCTTTCATTACTTCTGCGTTTTGAATCCTTCTCACAGATTCAAACATATTATCCATGCCTTTAATCCTTGAATCCGTCTCACGGATTCAAACATTGCATTCATACCTTTCGTTCCCTGAATCCGTCTCACGGATTCAAACATATTATTCATATCTTGTTGATCCGCACTTAATCACGGATTCAACATTCTTCATTCTTATCAGGCATGTTTTTCATTCTTACATAGTACTCTCAATTTCCCAAGAGTCTTACTTCCCATTTCACCCACACGCCCGCCCGCTACCCAACTCTAACGGACATACCTGTAACAATTATCATGATTTCACGAACGTCGTACGTTTCTCGTGTACTGGCCAGATACACAATCCACATAGTAGTTTCGTGCCTTCATGTAATTGTCACCTTATGTCCGTAGACTCAGGTTTCGACGCGTGTATCACTTTCAGTACTTCATTACTATACTATCATTATCCTTCATTTAACATTTTCCTTCTCTTAATGAATTTTACTGTTACATATACCCACATATTGAATTTACGTACCTGGATTCAAATTTGACTTATTACCTCTTTGCCTGCCTTAGTATTCATCCTAGACTACATTCACATATCATCCTCTTCAAACACTTATGCTTACCTTGCACATACAAAGCCGTCAGTTTCTTTATACATATACATAAATACATTAGCTTTTACCTTTGGATCTTGATCGAGTCTTAGATCATACGGGTTTCTTATCTCAAGAGCACACAAGTTTGAGTTCAAGTACTTACCTTCTCGTACTTGATTCTCTCAAACCAGGGCTCTGATACCAACTTGTTACACCCTAAATCGTAAAGGACAAAAGTCGCAGCGGAAATTCGTACCATAAAAATTTCGTTCATTTCAAACACCTTGACGCCCTTAAATTCATTACTTTAAGGTTAACTCTTTTACAATAAATACATTTATGGAACTTATTTACAGTAAGAAAACATAACTAGCCTCACGCAATTCCGTACACAAACACTCCCGTACAATCTATCTTGTGACTCGATCTTCGATCACTCCTCTTCAAATAGGATAATCTGGCTCGAAAACCTGCATTCACCAAGCACATACAAGACATTAATATGTTATCAATATAAACATTACTTAGCCTTGGACTATTCCCGTTCCATTATTCCTTATCATTAAACATTCCCTCTGAGTTCCTCACCTCCGGTGAGTCTTCGATACAGTACCTGCATTACACCTAAAACTCCATGTACACGCATAACAATGTAAAACATAATCATACTGAATGACTTACATACATACCTAAACCTCATACATATTATCTTCTCATATACATACATACACACATGCATACATACCTACTTGCATACATACTCCCACCCATACATGCCAACCTACATGCATACTTACATATAAACACATCTACATCATTATATACGTATCAACATGTACACATACCTACATCATTACGTACACTCATGACATTATCCATATATACATACATACATCCCTACTCGCATCATACCAAAATCATACATGCCTACTCTCATACATACCCTCGTATATCCACGTACTTTCTCGCATACTTATAAACATACATACATACCTATCTACATATGTGCATACACTTAAGCTTATAAAAACGTAAGTTAAATCAGTCATACGCAACTTAAAACGCGTTTAAGCGAGTTCCCAAGAAAAAACGGAGCAAACGAACAATTTTCGCCAAACAAGGGGGCCTCGCGTGACGCCAAGGACCTTGGCGTCACGCTAAGCCCCTGTTTTCATAGAACTTTTGCAGCTAAATGCTGCATATTCCCAGCACGACTGCATTTCACGGAAACGGTCATAACTTCTTCGTTATTGGTCCGTTTTACCCGATTCTTTTTCCTACGTGTCCGTAATTTAATTCTCCATCTTATGGAGTTAAGATCCGACATCCGGATTAACAAAATTCCAGACTCTTAAGTCTTCGGCTTACCACCCTTTTTACCAAGAATTGACCTGTTCATAATTCTATCACATAACTTGTTTGTTTGACCTTAAATTCATATGAATTGGTAATAATAAGGTTATTTGTCATAAAAGATTCATTCCCGGATACTTTACATCTTATTCCACCCGTTTGTGCTTAAAGCTTATTTTGACCCGTTAAAGGTAATTGCGCATTAAAATGTTTCTGACTTACAAAACCATACTCCTCACTTTCGTACTTGACCAAAACATTACACTAATCGAATAACTTGTTTCTAAACTACTTTTAAGATCGTTTGCCCAAAATACCCATCAAGGGCATTTTGGTCAACTTTAATCCCATCAATTACGACGAAAGTCTACAACACATATTTGACCTCAAACATCATGTTTAGTTAATTAAAACACCATATTACTTAATCGAACTAAGAAGTGATTACGGAAATCACTTACCCTATGCGTCCGTGCTCGTATCCGATTCCTTGCCTCTTCTTGACCCGTTAACACCTCATGCTTGAGCCCGTCTCGACGTGGTTCCTATACTTTCATTTCATCGAAATCACGCTCTTATTAACATACTCATTTGTACATGTTATCAATCATATCAATCGCATATTTCACACTTAACTTTCCTTAGTCATTCCTAACAAGCATAAAACATATAATCAACTTTATATCCTTTCCAACACATGTAATTCATCATTTAATCACAATTAACGCATATTGACATAACATGCACCAAACGACTTCTTATAATCCTGCGTTTACAACAACGAGTTAAATCATGTTTCTTATACTTGTTGACTTTTGAAAGTCAACTATTAACCATATGTAACTATCGACTTATCAACATATACTCGTAACATCATAATCGACTATACGGACAACACTATGTACATTTCATCATACACTTGATGTGCGTACTACCTTTTAAGCGTCACGTACAACTAATTCATGCATAAATCTTCTAAACTCATACATAACCCATCAAAACCTACTACTAATCATCATGTATCATTCCCAATTAAACATCAAACATATCATCATCATATTTCTCCTAATTCATCTAACAAGAATTCATCATACCCACATAATACATCAATCTTTCAACAAAACTTTGACATAGGTGTTGATTCTAGTCATCATCTTCACCCTAACTAATAGGTTTCACCTCTAATCATCAAATTAACACAAACCATACGTAACCCATGTTCTATACGATGATTCTAATCCTTGTACATGATCAATTTCATATTAACTCACGGATTTGAGCATAACCCACTTCACACATGATCACGAATCTTAGATTTAAAACATACCTTATGATCCCCTCGTGATGGTGATCATTTATCCATGCTCGGTTATGATTTTAAGCGTCATCTTGCCTTTCAATTTGAGCATAAAGATGAAGTTAGGGTTTGAGGCTCCATGGGAGCCTCCTGCTCCTTCTCGAACACACATATGTGTGTGTTTGTGTGTGGTTAAGTTATTTAATAACTTAAGTTTCATTTGTTCCACTTTAGCCCCTCGGGTTTGCCTTTAAAACATAACTGACACTACCTTCATCATTTAATACTTTTGACCATACCCTTAACTAGGTTAAATAGCCTAGTTATTTATTTCATGACGCGAAAGTATAGGAACACACGACAAATATTAACATTCGGATTTTGGGGCGTTACAATATATTAAAAAACAAGGCTAATGAATAGTAATGTATCCCTCAGCTGCCGTTTTTGACTTCATATTATATAGAACAAACTTCAACTAATCAAACAAAACTTAACTTGGTAAATTGGCTTTCCTGGTCATCACTAAAACTAGATACCCGAGTTCAAATCCTACTTTGTGCTTTTTTTTAGCTATTTTATTTGCATCTAAGTTTGAGGGCATTTAGGTAATTTACATACAACCTTTCATGTGTGACTGACGGTGGTTCTCATTTTCCACACACAAAGAACAGAGAGAACGAAATATCTGGCTTTTTCTGTTCCTCAAATCTTACTTCCCAAAGTTCTACCAAATTCATCAAAGTAATGGAGGCTAATGAAGCTCAGAGACCATAGTTCATCAAACTAATCAAAGCTCTTAAAGCTTCAAGACCAGAGACCACAACCGGTTTCCGGCGTATGAGACCACCTCCACCACCGTTTGGAGCGGTGGTTAGGTTTGATGGTGTGTTGATGGTTCACCTGTTGAAACCGTTCGATGTAGTGAAGATGACGAAGCGATGTTGAAGGCAAGGAGCGGAGGATGTCTAGCTTCAAAGTAGGGCTCGCGAGAAAATAGTGGCTTAGGTGAAGAAGAAAACGTGGCTGCACAGATGTAAAAACCCTAATCGGGACAACATGCCACAACAACGGGAGAGCAAACCGACCCAATCGATTTTCCGATGACATGGTCCAGGGTTTCTGACGGGTGGTCCACGGGACAACCCTTAAGTGTGTTAAAAGATAAGTTAATCCCCCATTTGATCATGTAATTGTCTTGAATTAGATGACTACGTTTGCTTGTGTTTCAGGTACATTTGGGGCTTAAAAGTGTGGAAATTAAGCTTCGAATAGGCGCGACTTAATTAGAGGATTGAAGACGGAGAATAAATGAAAAAAATAAAATTTTGGAATTGAAGAATTAAGAAGATAACATGATAGAGGATGAAATTACGAGAACGTAGGCGAAAACGGTGAAGAAAACGGAGTTGAAACGAGAAAGTTATGAAGAAAACAAAAATTGATTGCTGAAGCCTACCGTAAGTTACGGTGGTACCGTAATTTACGGTAGACTCTGACAAAAATTGATGCCGTAGCTCAGTTTAACTCCACCGTAAACCATTTTAAGCCACCGTAACTTACGGTGGTACCGTAATTTACGGTGGAGGCCAGCGTGAAACTTGTAACTCCCTCATTTAAGGTTGTTTATGGTGCCTTTTCATAATCTAATCATTCCCATTCGTTTTGTAACTCCTAAGGGGCGAATTTGGGGTGTTCTAAGGTGTTCTTGAGTGATCTAAACATGAAGACTTTGTTTTTGATTCCAATGGACAAAGGTTCGATTGTGATGATGGTTCATAACACTATGAGCAGCTAGGTTTGCTTGGTGATTGTCTCGGATGTAAGGTTTATTTGTGACAATTATGTTTGTTCTTTAATTTCTGGAATATTAGACTGTGCATGTGTTGTTAGTTTATTATGGTGTTTGATTGGTTGTTTGTAAATTGTTGATGTATGTTTGATCATAGTTCTAAACCATACGTTCTTGGTGCCGTTGGCAATCGAGATATCATGGGAGGGATTAGGGTTGGATATGTGTTGATTGGTCATCGGGTAACAACCTCGCGTTCTAGGAATCCGAGTACTTAGTTCCCTTTCATCACAAACAATTGATCTTACATGAGCCATGTCTATGTGGTTCTTTCCAGTTGAACATGAATGTTAGTTGTCACTTAAAACTTGAAACTCGGGATGATCACTATCCTCTTATCTTGTTACAAAACTTAACTTAACTTTGATTTGTAATTTAATTTAGTTTAATTTAGTTAATTAAAACCAATCAACCCAAACATTGAAATTTACATTTCTTGCAATTTAGATTAATCTAGTTAGTTAGACATACATTGAGATAACACATATTCCACAAACTCCCTGTGTTCGATACCCACTTACCGCTATCTATATAGTTGTTATTGGGATTAAATTTGCGTGACCACGACAATCACGTCAAATTTTGGCGCCGTTGCCGGGGAGTAGTGCGCAACGTGTGTTATCTTGTGTATTAGTTTGAAAAAAATTAAAAGAAAAAAAAATTAAAAAAAAAAACCAAAAAGATTTCTTTTATGTTCATGATTTACACTTGGTAGTTGAGTTGTGTTGTGCAGGATGACAGGGCATTACACAAATTTCAGCTTATTTACGTGTAGATTGTGCGGGGGTCCACGACATCCATGTATTGGTTGCCACGAGGCTCACTACAGGAGGGCACATGGAAAACCGGTGTCTTATGTTTCACAGCTTCCACCTCCATCATATGTTGACGATTATGAATCAGAAATGGAGGATGACTATTATTCATATGGATACGATCGGGACGAGGAAGTTTATTATGAGGCAAGGATGGATGATCTATGTTTTTGTTGCGGTCGCGATCACACTTATGATTATGATGTGTGCCCGGTGTATTCGGAAAACCCGAAGTATTGGAATAAAAAGATGATGGAAGCACGCATCTATAGACCGTATCAGGGATATCGACAATATCATCCCGAAGAATATTCTGAGCCCGAGGGTGTTTTTGTTTATGAGACCGAGGAGGAAAAAGAGCTTGCTGTATTGGAAGTAACTTTGTCCAAACTCGAGCAATATTTAGCAACACCCAACCTGTCCGATGAAGACCGAATCAGCTGCTTAGTTTCTAAGTGTCATACTTTAAAATTGAAGATAGAGATAGAAGAACGCCTCTCACCATTACCTGACGATATTAGAGATTATTCTCACATGAAGGAGGAGGTTGTGGAGGATAATACCACACCAATGAGTCCTTTATCTGATGAAGAGTCACTCGTAGATCAGATGATGTGTGCAGATTATGAGGTAGAGCAGGCTGATGGGATGGATATGTGTACCGAACCTCTTCCCATAATTCAAATTAACAAGTGTGGGGAAGAGGGTTCGAGAAACAAGATGAGAAGGGTGAAACTACCAGACATTAAGGTATATGCCATGAAGTGGACTAGCAAAGCCCGCAGGAGCAGCTTTAACATGCCAAATAGACTGACAAATCTATGGAGATGGCATGTAAATTTCCGAGCATTTGTTGGAAATGCTGCGGGTAAGTGTGCATTAAGACCACCATAACGCATATCAGGTATGGTCTGGCTGAAGACCTTTAAACTTAGCGCTCTCGGGAGGCAGCTCGAGGATGTAGAGTATTGTATTTGTGTTTTGTTTTGTTTTGCTTTGTTTGGTTTGTTTTGGTGTTGTGTTTGTGTTTTGGCAGGTTATTACGTTTCAACCCTCGCGGATGCAATGATTCAAGTGTGGGGATGTTTGGCAACATCCCTGTTGAGATATCAGCGAATCTAAGAGATGTTTTTGAACCGGTCCGATTACCGCAGCTGCATCACTACCAACACTGCTAATTTACTAATCAGGTAGTGTCTTGTTCTCATCTTTTGTGCACCTTTGTATATATTCATGTTTATGATCATGGTTGGGCGGATGGGTGGTGTATTGGTTTTGATGTTATGTGTTGGGTTGTGCTAAGTTGGTGGTGTTTTTAGTTATATATAAAAAAAACAAAAAGAAAGTTGTGGTTTGAGATGATGAGCTTTTGGTTGATGTTGAAGGGTTTAGCGATCAAGTCTTTCCAAAACCATACATTGGGGTCAATGTATCCCAAGTGTGGGGATGGGGGGAAATTTTGAGGTTTTTAAAAAATTTTTAAATCAAGCAAAACATTGTGAGAATTTGAACACCTTGGATTACACCCGAATGATGCACCGGCAACCCTTGATACCCTTTTATTCTTGGTGAGAGTTGAAGCCACACATGTAAATAAATAAATAATACTTGTCTTTGATGAGAGTGGCAACGGGTGGGGATGCATTAGAACTTGTGCCTTAATACGGTTTGAGTCATTAGTTGGATATGAATGCGAAAAGGATAAGGGCATTTAGGTAGCCTCGTCTTTAGCGTGTGTGAGTGTGGGATTTGGGGGGTTGGACCTCATAAGATATATATATGAGCATGGTTGCGAGAGGGGTGGGGGTTTGGACATTTAGTTGCCCATTTTGTGCTTAAAGCCGATCATTTGTTACCCCTTACCTAGTTCTTCAAAAATTTACCCGACTTGACCCGGTCTTATAGTGTTAGTAGTTGTTATAGTGGTGTTTAGATTTGTTATGTTGAATGTTTCGTTGTTGCTATGTTATGTTTGCTATGTTGTTAAAAAAATATAAAAAAAAAGAAAAGAAAAGAAAAGAAAAGAAAAAGAAAAAGAAAAAAAAAACAATGAAAAAAAAATGAAAAAGAAGGATGTGTGAGTTATCTTGTATATAGTAGTTATGCGTTATTTATTTCATTGTGTAATAAAAAGACCGGGTAAAGTCCTTCGCTACTACATATATATTCCATTTCCTACCCGTACACCTAGCCACGTTACAGCCTTAAAGCCCCTTTGATTTGCATTCATGTTTGGCGCTTGTTAGGAGGAGGACCGATTTAGGTATAAGCATATAGTTGTGCAATCACCCATTTGCCTTTTGTGTGTCTAGCTCACAATTGCTAGTGCTTACTTGTTGCCGAGAGGAGAGATATAGAGAGGGGTGTGTTATTTTGGGTGTTAAGAAAGGGTTAGTAAAAGGACTACATGTTTATGCTTGGTTTACGTTGATCACTTGTGAACTTGGAAATGGTTTTTGATGGGTTGCTTGGGGGCAAGCAACGGTTAAGTGTGGGGATGTGACGGGTGGTCCACGGGACAACCCTTAAGTGTGTTAAAAGATAAGTTAATCCCCCATTTGATCATGTAATTGTCTTGAATTAGATGACTACGTTTGCTTGTGTTTCAGGTACATTTGGGGCTTAAAAGTGTGGAAATTAAGCTTCGAATAGGCGCGACTTAATTAGAGGATTGAAGACGGAGAATAAATGAAAAAAATAAAATTTTGGAATTGAAGAATTAAGAAGATAACATGATAGAGGATGAAATTACGAGAACGTAGGTGAAAACGGTGAAGAAAACGGAGTTGAAACGAGAAAGTTATGAAGAAAACAAAAATTGATTGCTGAAGCCTACCGTAAGTTACGGTGGTACCGTAATTTACGGTAGACTCTGACAAAAATTGATGCCGTAACTCAGTTTAACTCCACCGTAAACCATTTTAAGCCACCGTAACTTACGGTGGTACCGTAATTTACGGTGGAGGCCAGCGTGAAACTTGTAACTCCCTCATTTAAGGTTGTTTATGGTGCCTTTTCATAATCTAATCATTCCCATTCGTTTTGTAACTCCTAAGGGGCGAATTTGGGGTGTTCTAAGGTGTTCTTGAGTGATCTAAACATGAAGACTTTGTTTTTTATTCCAATGGACAAAGGTTCGATTGTGATGATGGTTCATAACACTATGAGCAGCTAGGTTTGCTTGGTGATTGTCTCGGATGTAAGGTTTATTTGTGACAATTATGTTTGTTCTTTAATTTCTGGAATATTAGACTGTGCATGTGTTGTTAGTTTATTATGGTGTTTGATTGGTTGTTTGTAAATTGTTGATGTATGTTTGATCATAGTTCTAAACCATACGTTCTTGGTGCCGTTGGCAATCGAGATATCATGGGAGGGATTAGGGTTGGATATGTGTTGATTGGTCATCGGGTAACAACCTCGCGTTCTAGGAATCCGAGTACTTAGTTCCCTTTCATCACAAACAATTGATCTTACATGAGCCATGTCTATGTGGTTCTTTCCAGTTGAACATGAATGTTAGTTGTCACTTAAAACTTGAAACTCGGGATGATCACTATCCTCTTATCTTGTTACAAAACTTAACTTTGATTTGTAATTTAATTTAGTTTAATTTAGTTAATTAAAACCAATCAACCCAAACATTGAAATTTACATTTCTTGCAATTTAGATTAATCTAGTTAGTTAGACATACATTGAGATAACACATATTCCACAAACTCCCTGTGTTCGATACCCACTTACCGCTATCTATATAGTTGTTATTGGGATTAAATTTGCGTGACCACGACAATCACGTCAGTTTCCAGTGACGAAATCAATAACAGATCAGCGGCGAGATATATGGTGGTCATTGTGAGAAGTAATCCTCGTATATCAAGCGGCGGTAGTGGCCGATTTGGATTGTGCAAACCCCAGTGTGTTTTGTCTCGGATCAATTCCCATCAACGGTTACACCTTAATAACCCTCTGGTTGTAACAAGCTTTGAAGAAATTTAGAAAGATTTTTTTTAACTTTACTTCAATTTGTAATTTTGTGTAGGTTGAAGTGAATCCATGGCTTCTGTATGGCTATTGTTGGGATCTCTCTTACCATCGAACAGCTACTCCATGAAACCAGCAAGGTCTGTTTGTTCATCTATAAGTTTCCATTTTGTCTGATAATCGGTTAATCGTTCAGTGATATATATATATATAAGAGAAAGTATAATGTACTTCAGGGCTTAACCTACATTAACATACATGACAAAAAATATAACGTGCGTTATTATCATAGAACGTGCGTGATTATAGTCCCATGCGTGCACTACTAGAAAAGTGGTCATTTTGCTACGGAAATTTCCTACGCAAAAAAATGCGTCGCAAATTCTGACACATTTACTACGCATTTCCTACGGAAAAAAGACCTTGATTTTTTTGGGCAATTTGTGAGACAATAGTGAGAAATATACTAATTCTAAGTATTGTGTTGGAAATGCGTAGCAACTTGCTACGCATTTCCGACGGAACCATTATTTATTTAAATATTAATTGTTGCGTTAGAAATGCGTAGCAACTTGCTACGCATTTATGACGAATTATTTATTATTATACTTAGATTATATTTTAATGTTTAATCAGCATTATTATTAATTATTGCGTAGGAAATGTGTTGCAACTTGTTACGCATTTGTGATGGAAAATTTATAGTGTAGAAAATGCGTAGCAACTTGCTACGCATTTGTGATGGAAAATTTATTATCATATTGCGTAGGAAATGTGTAGCAACTTGTTACGCATTTGTGATTGAAAATTTATTGTGTAGGAAATGTGTAGCAACTTGCTACGCATTTATTGGTTCAGACTCAGTGGAGGCAACTAGTTTTATTATTACCATATAAACACGTGATGGAGGCATGTGGTAAATAAATCACTTTCAAATATAAACACGTGAGCCAATCATAAAATCTTTTGTCAATTTTTATTTTTAACTTATAAGTATAACATAAAATACACACCAAATTTATAACATAAAACATATTATAAAAATATAATATTATAGAAATGGGTTTACCCGAACCAGACCCGTTTAGCTAAATGGGTTGGCTGGTTCTACCTAAAACTGACCCGAACCCGTTTACACTAAACTCAAACACGCAAATTTCGTGTTAGGTTCGTGTCTTGTTTTCGAGTCGTGTCAGACATTCACACCCGTAGAGTTGAGGCATGTGGTAAATAAATATAAACACTTAAAGTTTATGAAAATCAAATGTTAGCAAATAATAAAATTAAATTTGTTCTACTTTTAAAAAGTAAATACTTTTAGAAAGTTAAAAACAAAGTGAACCAATAAGAACTTTGCTTTCCCATCACATGGATCATGATCGGACGGCTCTTAGCCTCTTCATCCAATGGATGAAAACACACCTATAGAAACACAATCTTGTACACCATGTATACAAACATCACTGAAGTTTTTCAAAATCAATTTTAGCAATGGAAAGGGGGAGCAAGCAAAGAAGAAATCAACTCCACACACACGCACACTCAACACACAACCACTGAACTACCGCCGCCACAGTGCGCCACCGCACCGCCATCAATGCACAACCACTGAACCACCGCCACTACAGCATAACCACCGGACGATTGGTGGGCGTGGTGGTACGGTGGTTGTTAGTCTATCGCTTCTTCCGCCGCAACGGGTATTCACGCATTATAGAATCATTAGCATCTGTTTTATCATATGGGGTCATTCAGTTAAACAAGAAAGTGAAAATTGTTGAGTGGCAGCCTGAATGTGTAATGGGAGATAAAGATGGTGATTCAAGACCAGTAAAGATTCACTTTCTTTAAAGTTTGTTGGATATCTTTTTACAAGTGTGTTAAATTGTATTAGTTTTGTTGTTTAATCATTTTAGAACACCATCGTAATGTATAATTCTTAAATTTAAATTTATGTTACAAAATGCTGGTACATCTTGCAAAGTCCCCCTCTGCAGGTACCCATTTATCAATTTGGATTTAAAAATTTAAACCCCACTGTTGAAACTTTTTTAATATTTAAAATCTGATTTTGATTGTAATTTGAAATTTTCAGGAAATTTAAAACGAAAGGGCAGCAAGTGAATAACAAAAAGAAAGAAGCAAGATGGGAATTACTAGTTAGAAAAGTGGAAGCAGCTAAAGCTGTATCGTCGGATATGTAATTTTATTTTCTTTATGCTCGTAGATTTTAAACATTTTTTGTATGTAAATTTGTATAAATTTATGATTAATGTTATTGAATTTTTATAGTTTTTAGTTTTATTTGCTTTTGTATCCGATCTTTCGGATGTGTTCCCATGCGTGATTATGTGGTCCCATGCGTGATTATACCCCTGATCCAACGGTTACCATTGTCTCCTACGTGATGTATGATAAGGCTTTTTGTATGTTAACCTTACTCTATATATATATACATACATACATAGGGGATCGCTAGAATGAGAACCACCACGAGTTATAAGAACCACGAGAACCGCGCCCCGCGGGTGGCCGTCGGCGACGAAATTTTTTTTACACCTAGATCCGTATATTTTAGTGGGGGGTTTAAATTTTCGGTTCAAACGGCGCGCCCGAGGGGGTAGTTTTTTACGCCCAAAAGTTTGGGTTTTTTTAATTTTTTTAATTTTTCTTTTTTTTTTACCAAACTTTGGGCGTAAAAAACTACCCCCTCGGGCGCGCCGTTTGTACCGAAAATTTAAACCCCCCACTAAAATATACGGATCTAGGTGTAAAAAAAATTTCGTCGCCGACGGCCACCCGCGGGGCGCGGTTCTCGTGGTTCTCATAACTCGTGGTGGTTCTCATTCTAGCGGCTCCCTACATACATATGTGTATGTATTTGCATTTGTGTGCTCGATATGTGTTGTCCTCCTTGATATCACTTATGAAATTCCATTTGTTAATATCTTTTTTTCCTGGAAACATAATAATTATATATCACATGTTGATAATTATGGATGAAGTCTGTGAATATATACAATTCCTCCTTTAGCAGCCAACCTGCTGCCTTCAAATATTCATATACTTTGGATTATTTATAGAATAAGCCCCAACTTTGATTTATAAAATGCACATATTTGGATGTGCTTTTGACGTCGTATCGCTTCAATTTATAATTTTATAGCGGACAACTCTTTGTAATTAAAGCTAGGTTATAAATTAAACCTTATGTCGCATTGACCGATACACGGCACCATTTATTTATAAAGAGTAAATTACAAGTTTTGTTCTTTATGTATGTCCAAAATTACAGGCGCTGTCCTTTGTCTTTAAAATTGATGAGTTTTTCTCCTTAATGTTTGCAAATCTTGCACGTTATGTCCTTTATGGCAAACTCAGTTAATTTTTTTTTTGTTAAATCTGGTTACCCAAGTGCAAGTTGGTCTTTTTGACTATAAAATCAAAATTATTTTAATAAAAAAAGGAAAATAAATTTAGAAAACAAATATTATATTATCACCTGCTTTCTCCCTCTACCCCTTTCTCACCCCCCCCCCCCCTCTCTAGATATCAGCCAAGAACCATAGCCACCACCTCCCTCACAGCGACCACCACCGCCACCGCCCTCACAGCCGTCCACCCTCACCGCCAACACTCCTGCACCACCGTCATCAGAGCACACCACCACAATCTTCTTTCTCTCCGACACTCTTGCACTATCATCAGAACACCGCAGCCTCCATAATATCGCCGCCATAAAAAAACCCTAGCTTCGTAGATCGGAAAGATGGTGGTGGTTAGGGTTGGGGGGTTTTCGCAGATCTCGACGGTAATGGTGGTTGAGTTAAGCGGTGGTGGTGGAGTGGGTTGCAGGTGGATAATCGGGTGTGGTGGAGGTTGAATCGGGTGTGATGAAATCTGAACGGTAGTGGTGATTAAAACACTTAATTTACCAGTTTCAAAACATTTCAAAACATTCAAACAGTTCATACTTTGTGTATTTGTTTTTCAAGTTTTCAGATCTGAATCTGAGATGAAGAGTTCTTGATGTTGTTTTGTTGTTCGTTTCTTGTTCGTAAAGAAAAGATAATAGAACGAAAAAGTAAAATATCATTTGCAGGTTGCGTTTGTTGTTGTTCATCGAAAAGAAGATGATGTTTGATTGATTTAAGTGTTAGGAGAAGCAGAGTTTTCATTGACTTGAGGTTGAATATTTGATTGATTCATTAAGGGTGATTTCGTAAGAAGAAGGGGGCTTGATTCGGTGGAGTCTGGTGGGATGGTGGTGGTGGCGGCGGTGGAGGTCATGGGGTGGTGGTGGCTGTAGAGGTCTGGTGTGCAGTGGGGAGTTTTAGAGAGAGGTAAGTTAAGAGAGAGAGATGAGTTTACAAAATAGTCCTTGAATATTAATTATTTACAAACTAGTCCCTAGAAAGATAAAATGACAAGAATACCCTCATGTGCAAGGCACATGGTCAGATTTAACAAAAAAAAAAAAAAAAAATTAACTGGGTTTGCCATAAAGGACATAACGTGCAAGATTTGCAAACATTAAGGACAAAACTCATCAATTTTAAAGACAAAGGACATCGCCTCCAATTTTGGACATACATAAAGGACAAAACTTGTAATTTACTCATTTATAAATGTGATAATTATGTTTATAAGCCTAATGTTGTTCCTTAATGCAAAAAGAAGCACTTAGTTGGTGAAGATTTACATGAACATAAGGAATATCCGAAAGAAAGAAACTATAAAATCAAACGTGCTTATTCCTATAGCTGTAAACTGGAATAGCTAAAACATGTGCTTCGTCATTGGTACTATTATGTGAGAGTTACACTCTACAACATATGAAACATTAAAGAGAAACTTTTGTGAACATTGAATAAGACCATTGACTTAGAAGTTAGAACAAACATGTGTGAGATCATCCATATGAGATTTGTCAAAGGAGGAACCTGCTTATTGCTAAAGTTGTGAATTGAAATAGTTAAATAATTGATTCATTATAAATACTACTATCTGAGACATACAACGTACTAATGTTTTGCAGTTTTTACATTTAAATGCCTCCATATTATTTAACGCTAGAAATTTTCTCATTTTCCAAAAGTTTACAGTTTTTATTACATCAGGTGTTTAATGGTGCACCTTCTACTCATTGTAGGCACAAGGTTTGCGCTACCAGTGAAGTAAGTTTGTAAATTACTTTTACATTGAAATAATTTGCCAACATTTGTTTACTTCTCAGTAACATAGGTAAGATGCTTTTAGCAATGGGAGCTACATATTGTTCTTATAGAAACAACCCTTACTCGGAAAACGTTAGTGTTTTCTTTTTGCTGGCACCGTAACCATAAAAAAGAAAAGACAGAAAAAACTCACAAAAAGAAAGACGTTGGCTCTACTCTGATACTTCAAAACAAAAAGTGCTACGTCAATTGATGAAATGCGTGTCCATCCTTGCGATGAACGTTTATAAAAGGACTAAACTTGATTATATTTGCACTGGGACACCTTCTTTTTCAACTACATCTACATTTATACAGCCAGAACATGGTGTTTGTAATGTGCCAAACATATCCACCTTCACTATCTTGTATTTATGACTGTTAATCCTCACATAAATTTAGCATGAAATCATAAACAAAACGTTCCTCGCAGCAACGTGGTTGATTATAGTTGGTGTGTTTCTGATGTTTGTTAAATTTCACATCTATTTTTACTTCTTATTTTGCAGAGTCAACAGGTTGCATGATAAAATTCAACTGTGGAATGTATATCACATGCATAATCACTTTGTGTTTCAATGGATTTTATTGACATGACTTTATTCAACTCAACTCATGGTGAGTTATTTCTTGGATTGCCAACTGTTACACAAGTTTTTGTTTGCTGTGAGTTGGGTTTACATGTTAAAATTTACTTTAGTAGAGGAGCTTAAAAATATTGAATGCACAAATTATCCGGGTCAGACTCTTATTGATGTCGTTGATAAAGTATTTGGGTTCTTTTCTTTCAAAAGTAATAGTCGTAGTTTTACGGTAGATGTAGTATTGTATTGCACATGTCAACTTCTAATTGATGCAGTTGCGCATGTCAACTTCTAATTGATGCAGTCGACAACCATATGGGTTTTATTCATTGCTGAATGGATCAAGTCTGAAATCAAGTTGAGGTTAGTACATATTATGCTTTATTCACTACTTTAACATTTGCACTTGGTGTTGGACAACACAAATCTATCATCTCACAAATGCAATAGTATCATCAGTCTAAAGTAGAGAAAAAGTAACATATCACAACATTTGTACCCAGAAAAAGTAAGATATCCGTGTATAATTTATACATTGGGTGTGAATACTTTTGTTGTACCCTATAATGAAGCAAATGGGTAGGCTTTGAGAGGTACATTTTGCTTATCGAGGTATCAGTACACCAACAATGTTGAATTGATGATGCAGTTGGGCTGTTATGGAGTGTTAGAAGATTCTGAATAAAAAACTTTTTGTGTTCATATATTGCCAGCTCTCAATGTTAAGAGACTGATATTGTAGCTGCTGAATTCAAAATTAAAACCTTTTTGTTACCATTCATTATGTTATGTTGTGATATATCAAAAGCAAGTTGCATTTGGAATGCTGAATTTATGTGTACAATATGATCTCAGTTATTGTCGATCCATCTTTTTTTGAATTCCCCAAAGACCCATTATTGATCCTTGGTCATATTTTATTAGGCTGGAGGGTGTGGGGCGCCACCCTCGCCAGCTGGACATCTATAGCGCCCCCAGGCGCTATCGGACCACACCATGGGCGCTCTGGCGGGGCGCCATTGAAGGCTCGCCACCATGATAAGGAGCGTGAATCGCGTGGACCGAGGAGCATTTAACATTTTGACCTATAGCCTTTAATTTAAAAAATAAATATTTAAATAAATAACGAATTAGTTAATCATGAGGGGGGCTCCATCCACACCCTTCAAATTAAAGGGGGGCATGATAAAGCCCCAATGCTGACATGACGCTGACGTGTATCCTAGTTGGCCTGATAAAGCCCCAAGGGGCTTCAACCACACCCTATAGTCTTATAGGTTGTGATGACTCATTGTCCTAATGGTACTAAATTCCATGTTTTTTGTCTATGGTTTACCGTGTCACGACGCACAGGTCTAGCCTGGCGCAACGCGCTGGCGGGTTAACCCCCTGTTGGATCAGGTCCCACAAAAATACACACTTATGCTCTCACGTAGTAGTATGTATGTAATATGTGAAGAGGAAATATAAATGCAAGCTATGTGAAAGCTACTGTTTACGTATGGAAAAATGGGGGTACATAAGGTGGGACGGGGTGGTGCGTTATCGAGCCCGATAACGCGTGAAAGTACCACGCAACACCGCCGCCGGCCAATTATTAACGCGTCAAACTTGTAACGCGTTGAGTGGGTCACGCGTTGAACTCTTGAAATTTTCGACCGTTGCTTTTTTCGACCGTTTAAAAACGGTAACAATCTTTTAATAAAAAAAAAAAAAAAACCTTTCAGCCATCTATTTATATCTCAATTTTACATAATTTTTTTACACACACCAATCTTTTAAACCCATTTCACACAATTTTAAAATCTTTCTCAAATGGAATTCCCTACTGATTCGACGTTTCCGATGTCTAGCGATAGCGATACCGAGTCGTCTTCCGACAACGAGACGCTAAAGTATTTTGTTTCGGTGTATAACGAGCTTGATGCCGAGTCGTCCCGCCCAAAGAAGAAGATGGTCGACCGTGATCGTATACGTGCCAACGAAGTTTTGATGAACGATTATTTTGTGGAAAACCCGCTATACAATGCCGAAACGTTTAGAGATCGGTTTCGTTTACCCAAAGAATTATTTTTAAAGATTGTTGGAGACATCGAAGCAAGCGAGGAATGGTTTCAAGAAGGTTACGATGCGAGGGGCAAACCAAGTTTCACGACGATACAAAAATGCACGTCCGCCATTCGCCAACTAGCGACAGGTAACCCACCCGATCAATATGATGAATATCTAGCTATGTCTGAAAGAACTTCACGTGAATGTTTGCAATTTTTTTGCAATGCGGTAATTAAGTTGTATGCTAACGAGTTTTTACGTAAACCAACGAGCCACGACATCTCACGTATTTACGCCGCACACGAGGCTAGATGGCATTTTCCCGGGATGCTCGGTAGCATCGATTGTACACATATCGAGTGGAGAAATTGTCCAAGAGAGTTGCGAGGGGCGTATGTTAGGGGAGACATCAAAAGACCAACCATCATACTAGAAGCGGTGGCGTCGAATGATTTATGGATTTGGCATTCGTATTTCGGTGTTCCAGGTTCAAACAACGACATCAATGTATTGCACACGTCGCCGTTGTTCCAAAGCGTAACGGATGGTACCGCACCTTCCTCTCCTTTCTATGTTAACGGTCGACATTACAGACGAGGTTTTTTTCTTGTGGATGGTATCTACCCGTCTTGGTCTGTTTTTGTGAAAGCTCCCTCATTTCCTGTCGAGCATAAAGAAAAGGTGTTCAAAAAATTGCAAGAATCGGCAAGAAAAGATGTTGAGAGGGCATTTGGTGCTTTAAAGGGTAGATGGGGTATACTACACCGACCGGTTCGTTCGACGACCAAGAAATCAATACATAGCATAGTGTATGCATGTATCATATTGCACAATATGATGATCAAAGAAGACGGACGTGCAATATCCCCGGATTGGGTGCCGGATCCTCCTACACAAGTTCAAGTTCCACAAGATATCCATCTACAATTGCGTAACGAAGAAACTCACTTTCGGTTGAGATACGATTTAATCGAACTAGTAGGTTCTCTAGGTTTGGAGTTGCCCGATTCGGATGAGGAGTAGGTTTTTTTTTTTTTTTTTTTTAATTGTATGTTTCTAGTATGTTAACTTGAAGTAGTATGTTTTAAATTTAATGAAATTTTTAATTTTAGTGTTTAAATGAAATTTAAAATTATAAAAATTAAACAATTTACTGAAATTTAATTTTAAAATGAAAAAAAAAACCTTGGGAGTGATAGAATTTCATCACTAGTGATACCACCCCCCCTACATTTCTATCACTAGTGATAGAAATTTCGTTGATGACATGGCACGATCTTATTGGACAATGTGAGTGATAGTTTCTATCACTAGTGAACCACCCCTCCCCCCCTAACAAAGAAAATAAAGAACTATTTATAACTGAACAAATGTACGTAACTCTCCTATTTACTCGGTCAAGCCACCTTCACATGCATTATCACATGTTCCCTTCCTTGAAATCAGATCTTTAACGTTCACATCCCATATTCTTGCTCAATATTTGACCACTTCAGTAACATGTGACTAATATAAAACCCAGCTGACCCGTTTAATTATTCGACCCGTAATCCGTTAAACCGCGACCCGATAACGCACCGACCCGTGACCCGCGAACCAAACCCGATTAACCCAACACCCCCTAGTTTAATGAAATGTGATCATAAGTAAACATGCTCCGTTACAAAACTACCTTTTATCTAAAATCTTTATCTAAGATAGATGCATAATACACTGTACTTTTTAACCATTCATTTTTCTCTTCTAACCCTATAGAGATGTAGTTACAAATTGTACACAAAGAGTTAATTGAGGGTTCAACTGTAAACGTGACTTGTCCATTGAAAAACGACACACATAATAAAATCATACACATCATCACAAAGATTCTCACTCAGACCACCACTCTCACTTTCACTCGAGATTCGTCAAAATCTCAATCCAACGGCCACAATCTCTCCCTCCCAAACTCCCACGCCATTCCTATAAATAATACACACATTTGACCGTCAGAACTCAGTCACTCACTCAGAACTCCACTTTCAATTATTTCCTCTCGTACTACTACAAACATTGTCGTTTGAATGGATGAGAGACCAGAAACGGAGCTGATATCCATACCGACGACACCACGGTTGTCGACGCCGGAGATACAAACGCCGTCAGGGCAGATGTCGAAGGAAGGTGGGAAGTCGTCGACGGCGTGGACACCGACGTCGTTTATTTCACCGAGGTTTTTGAGTCCGATTGGTACGCCGATGAAGAGGGTGTTGGTTAACATGAAAGGGTATTTGGAGGAAGTGGGGCACCTGACGAAGTTAAACCCGCAAGATGCATGGCTTCCGATCACCGAGTCCCGGAACGGCAATGCACATTATGCGGCGTTTCATAATCTCAACGCCGGTGTCGGCTTTCAGGCTCTTGTGTTGCCCGTTGCTTTCTCTTTTCTCGGCTGGTAATTCTTTCTTTCTTTTTTAGTTACTTAACAGGTTGGGGTTCAATTGTTAGTAAAACAGAAAAGTTGTTTTGGTCGTGTCATTTTTGTATTATTTGTTTATATACTCAATGCCCCCGGCTAATAATTACAAAGCACAAATTAACCACATATAGTACTTTTTATTTTAGTATTTGGAGGCCTATTGTTAATTAGTTTATGTTTAGTTAGTGAATTAACAATCATAATTGTATATCTAAACTTAAACTTAAAGGACACCGTCTGTATTTTTTCGTTGAAAACGTAAAAGACGAAGAATGCAATTTTCTCTCTTTTAGTATTTTAGTAATGAAATGTTATTTTTACTTGTAACATTTCAGAAAGAAGAGTGTATGGTTTGATCCGTTCAATTAATTAATAAATGTATGTATTTTGCGTTTTAAATGTAAGAATATACCCATAATTTTGGAAGGATTATGCGTTTTTTTTAACGGCCAACAAACTCAATCCCGAGCACTCTTGGGGCACCCACGGGACAAACGGAGTACTCCGAGAGTAACCCGAGTCCACCACCAATTCCGGGGAAACCCGTTAACCCACCCGCCCGTAGGCACGACGGTGAAATTACCAGTAAAACCCGTTTGCCTCAAGGATCCAACCCGGGTTTCTCTGGGTCTCCTATCATTGCTCACCGGTTACTCACTCTGCACCAAGTGAGATGCGTTATTGTTGATTTTTGTAATTATGTTTTATTAGGGTACTACCGTCGTAGGGCATAATGCGGGTAGTGGTTGCGAGTACTTCGGGTAACGCGGCTACACCGTCGCAAGGGTCACGGGCATAAGTACTCGATGAGGGTAGCGTGATGTAGGCGTCGGTTTGTGGGTTTTGCGATGCAAGGGTGGTTTTGGGTTGAAAGATCGGGATTTAGGGTACTTGTAAGTACTATTTAGGATTGTGCCTTACATACTCTTAAATCGAATTGTGCCGTACATATTCTTAAATCTGAAAATTTAGAAAAAAACTTATAAAGAAAGGTTTCTTTTCCCGAGAAAATTGTCTCCCGTTTTGTTTTATTCCGTTGTTTTTGCAATAAAGTCATGGTGATTCCTTTTCTTCATCGATAACATCATGATAAAGTGTCACTTTTTTTCTCTTATTTGATTTTCTTCTAATCTAAAGCGTAATCTTTATATTATTTAAGTTGAAAGTTAAAGTTATATAGATTTATGTGTCATTATTGTTGACCGTTAATTTTATCGGCAATTACCCATTCTTAGGGTATACGGGGCACCAGCGGGGAGTGGCTTCGGTGACCCAATTCCCCCAGCGGGAACACCGCCGCCATCCCTGCGGTGAGTGAATTCGGGGAGGGGGGTCAGGGAGTATTCACCGCATGAAGGAGAGAGGAGATGGTGGGTCACCCTCATTTTCAACCAATCAATTATTTTTTTTTTAATAAAAAAACAAGTCCCCTAAGAGGAGAGTGCCGACATCAAATTGAGGGTGTGAGGGGAGTTGACGTGGCGCGTGCTGATTGGCCGTGCGTAAGAGAGGGGCACTCCCCTCATGTCAGGGAGTATTCACCGCATGAAGGAGAGAGGAGATGGTGGGTCACCCTCATTTTCAACCAATCAATTATTTTTTTTTTAATAAAAAAACAAGTCCCCTAAGAGGAGAGTGCCGACATCAAATTGAGGGTGTGAGGGGAGTTGACGTGGCGCGTGCTGATTGGCCGTGCGTAAGAGAGGGGACTCCCCTATGAGGGGACTGCCCCTCTCACCCTTATGGGAGTGCTTTTTACTTGTTTTAAAATAATACACATTGATTTGACGTATAAGTATGAATCATAACATAATTTGTAAGTATTTATTATAACAAATAAAATGTTACAAAAAAAAGTTTATGCACGCCTTGCACGGACAATTGTACACAATTGTCGTGTACAGTTACATTAGTAGACGTCAAATCATTTATCTTTTACTATTATTATGAAAATGTACTATTCAATTATTGGTCTCTGTTTTCTATACTTTCATCCTGAAGTAGAAATGTTTACAAAATAAAATTGAGTTTCTTTTTATCATTTATTTGTTTGGTTATATTTAAAATTATTATATTTTTTAAAGAAGATTTTTGTATAATGATGTGTTAAGTAAAATGTGTACTTTTTAACATTTAAAAGAAATGTTACAAATTTTACAATTTTAAGTAACGATTATTTATATCTATCATACATGGTTTATGTAGGAGTTGGGGCATAGTGTCATTAACCATAGCATACTTTTGGCAATTATACACATTGTGGATCCTGGTACAACTTCATGAAGCAGTTCCGGGGAAGAGGTACAACCGATATGTGGAACTTGCTCAAGCCGCTTTTGGTAATTCACGCCCGCTCTATAATTGTTTTTTTATAAAAATGATTTGACAGTGTTGATATTGTCATGAAAATATTTTTATAAAAATAATTGACATATATTTGAGAAAATTGGTTTCATATTTGTCCATTAGAAATTCCATACGTTACATTATATTATATGTCAGATACAACATGAAACCCTATTGCCCATAAAACATTGTGACAGACCTAAAATGCTTTCCATTCATAATAGATATTAACTAGTTCATAATATCTCATATATTTTGTTTAGGTGAACGGGCCGGGTTATGGTTAGCTCTATTCCCTACAGTTTACTTGTCAGCAGGAACCGCAACAGCATTGATTCTTATCGGAGGTGAGACAATGAAACTCTTCTTCGAGATCGTTTGTGGGCCGCTTTGTACCTCAAACCCGTTAATCACTGTCGAGTGGTATCTGGTTTTCACTACGTTATGCATCGTGTTGTCTCAGCTCCCAAACCTGAACTCCATCGCCGGGCTTTCACTCATAGGGGCAATCACTGCCATCTTTTACTCGACCATGGCCTGGGTTCTCTCGGTTAGCCAACAACGCCCGCCCAACATCTCATACGAACCCGTCCCATTGCCTTCATTTTCAGCCTCAATTTTTTCGTTTCTTAATGCACTTGGTATCATTGCATTTGCATTTAGAGGCCACAACCTTGTCCTTGAGATTCAGGTATGTAATATGTGTTCAGTTTTGACTTTATAATTGAACAATGTTTAACCATACAATTGAAAACTCCTTAAAGTATTATGTATTATTAATCAACTATATATACTGAGATACAATGAAAATAATTAGAAAGGAAACATAACTAAATTTAAATTACATATGTTAATTATGGTAAAGATAATTACAATAAACCTACGTTTTATGGTTCATTTTAGTCTACAATGCCATCAACATTCAAGCATCCTGCTCATGTGCCAATGTGGAAAGGAGCCAAGGTTGCGTATTTCTTCATTGCAATGTGTCTATTCCCTGTGGCAATTGGAGGTTTTTGGGCTTACGGAAACCTTGTAAGTGTATAGGATTTGCGATTATCTAAATCATTAAACGAATCACAAAACTTAAATTTTTTTTTTTTTTTTGGTTTTCTAGATGCCATCAGGAGGGATTCTGAACGCGTTATTTGCATTCCACAGTCATGATATTTCAAGAGGGCTACTTGCAATGACATTCCTGCTAGTTGTGTTCAGCTGCTTGAGTAGTTTTCAAATATACTCCATGCCAGTTTTCGACAGTTTTGAAGCTAGCTACACAAGCCGCACAAACCGACCATGCTCAGTGTGGGTTAGATCAGGTTTCCGAGTGGTCTATGGGTTTATCAATTTTTTTATCGGTGTAGCACTCCCTTTCCTCTCCAGCCTTGCTGGTTTGTTAGGAGGGTTGACCCTTCCAGTCACATTCGCATACCCGTGTTTCATGTGGGTTCTTATCAAGAGACCTGCCAAATATAGCTTCAACTGGTACTTTAATTGGACACTCGGGTGGCTCGGGATTGCCTTCAGTTTAGCATTTTCACTGGGTGGGATTTGGAGCATGGTTAATAGTGGACTTAAACTGAAGTTCTTCAAACCAATCTAACGGTTGATCATGGTTGATTGCAGTTGTTTAGAGAACTGTATGTTTGTGACTGTAAGTTGTATGAAATTTTATCAAGTATAATTTAGTATATGCTTCTTCAAAAGTTTATCCCACATGTACTGAATTTGACTACAAACTATCACATTTAAAGCCATAGTTTAAGGATCAATGCAGGAAATTTAATGTCCCAAGAAATTCTACTAAGGCAACTTGCCAATAAAAACCAAAACTACATATTTAATTTCCCTTCTATAAAGACAATTATAATAATAGTAGAGGAACTCGTTCGATACGACGGAGTGATCAATTTCACTACAAAAATAAAATTTAGAAAAAAATGCAACATAGGTCCATGTGATTTCCGGGCTGAGTTAACATAGTCTCCGTTTTGATTTTTGAGATTTTTATATATTTCCCCCTCCTAAGCAGCTTTATTACATATTTCCTCAACCCATAAATTTAATTACATATTTCCCCTTCCTAAAGAAGCCTTATTACATATTTCTTCAATATCTAAATTTTGATTACATATTTCCCCAATCTCTAAATTTAATTACATATTTCAACTTCCTAAACCCCATATGAGTATTTATCCATTTCATTAAAAATACTTTTATATAATTACTATTTTACCCCTAATGAGTTTATTAAAATAAATAACTACAATATCACTACTTATTGTTATAACAATCTTAATAACATTTTTGTTATTTTGTATGATATTTAGGTTTCTTATTTAAGATTTCTAAAAAAATACATGTTTACTCTTAATCTAATCGTATGTGGGCCAATTTTTTCTCAAATAATCGATGTACACATGAATTTGATAAAAATTTTCTTTATTTTGTTTAAAAAAACTAGAAAAGAATCTATACAATAAAAATGTTATTAAAATATTCAAATGAAAATCAACCTCTTAAAAAATAATGAACCGATAAAATAAATAACAAAAGGATAATATTCAAATGAAAAACAGCCTCTTATTAAATAATAATGAACCGATAAAATAAATAACAAAAGGATAAACACGCCAATTAAATAAAATAAATCAAAAAAACTAACCTTTTTACTGTTAAATAAATAAATAGTTACTATTAATATGAGCTGGTGGAAAATATTCGGGTTCAAATGTGAAGCTAGGAAATATATTGTAGTTATTTATTTAATAAACTCACTAGGGGTAAAATAGTAATTCTATAAAAGTATTTTTAATGAAATGGATAAATATGTACTATATGGGGTTTAGGAAGGTTAAATATGTAATTAAATTTAATGATTGGGGAAATATGTAATAAAAATTTAGAGATTGGAGAAATATGTAATAAGCCTCCTTTAGGAAGGTGAAATATGTAATTAAATTTATGGGTTGGGGAAATATGTAATAAAGCTGCTTAGAAGGGGGAAATATGTAAAATCCCTTGATTTTTTGGATGGGTTCAGTAATAGTTTTATTCAAAATCGAATGGGTGAAACACTATTGATTTTTTATCTTTACCTTGACGTACAAGTAATCCAAGCACAAACTTACATGTTATTAAAGCTACCCCACCATTTAGTTTTTTAAATAAAGTGACGTTGTTTAACGTTTTCATCATTCTAATAATATAATATAATAATTATAAAATTTTGTGTATACTGTTGTGACATATTTATAATTATCTACGTCTAAATAAAAGTTTTGTTTAAGATCAAACGAGTCAGAGAAATTTATTTTTCTTTTCTTTACCTTGACAAACCAAGCTGATATTGTCCGAACAACATTGGAATAGAGTATTTTTTTGGCATTGGAAGCTATATCGAGTGCTGGTTTAATACCGATACTATGATGAAATGAATCAATATCAGCCAAACATCGGTTCTGATACTTGTATTTGTTTTTATGGTTTTTATCGACGTAAAGCACATGTTAATTGTTATACAAAAGACACTAATTGCACTTGTACTGAAATAAACCGTACCTGCACCAAACGATCGTTAGATACATTTCGACACATGAATCACAAAAACACGTACATTATACATAGGTAGGTCGTAATCTTATTAGTATTTCCACATTATTAGTTTCGGGGCTTGATAACCGCAAGCATCGGATTAAGTTTCTGTGTCGTGAGCCCAAGCGTATTAATGTCGTCTCCCGTATTATCTTTAAGACTCCACTCGAACTCGTGCACCATTCTACCAATGGAGACACACACAATCAACATAGCCAGCATAGCCCCAGCACAAACTCTTTTCCCCCCTCCAAACGCCATTGTTCTTTGCAAATCGATGGGTTCGGTTTCTGAAAGAAATCTTTCTGGGTTCCAGTCTTGAGGATCCTTCCAGATTTCAGGATCCATATTACACCCGTATATGTTTATTGCGAGCTGCAAAACATATCATTTGACTTTAGCCAACACTTAATTAAGATTAATTCATTTTTCTAATCATAGTATGGGGGCATATAAACTAACCTGGGTCCCTGCAGGAACATGGTACCCTCCAAGATCTGTGTTCTCGTGCACATATCTTAATGGGATTATCGGAACAGGACTATGCATTCTCAAAGTTTCATGAAAAACAGCCGCTAAATACGGCATCTTACACAACTTCTCCTCTGTGATCTTTTCGGACCCGCAAACACTTTGGATTTCTTCATATAAACGGGCCTGCTTCTTGGGGTGTTTTGCAAGTTCATACATTGCCCATTCTGTGGTGACCATAGTAGTATCTGGAGTTTCGATAATTGGTTCCCAGAGTGACATTATGAGTTCTTTCTCGGTTAACCCTTGTGCTTCCGACAGCAAGTAATCGATCAAGCTATTTAGATTCTGATTTGTAGGGAAAACATAAGCCAGGTTAACATAGAATTCGATTATGAATCGTAATGAGATAATGAAGTGGTATGATTTACTGATTTACCTCCCCGGAATCTATTCTCCTTTTATGTTGTTGAATAAGGGCTTTCATCACAGCCTTTCTTCGCATATACATTTGTTTGATTTTCGTTTCGAAGTTGATGTTTGGAATCCAAGAGAGGTACGGGAAGAAGTCTCTCCAGTCAACTTCTATGGCACCCATCATCGGGTCAAGCACCAAAACTTGAAAGGCCTCATCTCTTGTCATTGTGGTTCCAAGATCACCCACATAAATGCTTTCGATATCCTTCCCAAATGTCTACAAATTCATATAATTAAATTTATGAGAAGCTGGTCCAAGGGTTGACAAACTCTTATTTAGACCAGTGGGGCAAGAAAAACATGGTAGAAAAGCCTAAACTTCAAAGTACCATAACAAGGTGTAGGATTGAAGTTATAGGACCCATAACCAGTGAATGGAAATGTTTTGACGAGCCGGATCGTCGTAGGCGGTTTGGCCCGAACATCAGACCCGAATTCCATCCATTAGGGTTCTCGTTTAGCCAACTAGGATTGTTCCCAAATTTTGCAATCTTCACTCATTTCATTTTTTTGCCTAAAACGCATAAATCGTTGATTGACATAACTTACCCGTCTTTTTATAATTTTGATTTCAATATTCACTTTATAGTTTTTAATTACGAAAATTTGCTAAACCTGCCAAATTTAGAATTCCCTAAAAAAGGAGTCTTATAACACGGCTTACGCATTAAAATTTAACTAACTTTCTTTGAGAATTCTTTATCGGTCTTTTATTGCTGACGTTTTACATCATTTTATCAAATCCTTCATACTTCTTTTGGATTTAAAAATAAGGCTAGGAAGAACTCACTTGTTTCAATGCTAATGTGAAAAGTTCAGATTGGAAAATCTTCCGGAGGTTCACTGCTTCGTGTGGAGAATTCGGTGCCAGATCATGAAGTTGATTTGATAAATTCTCCACCATGGTGTCTCTATGGATTCGGTGCTTCTTCTGCCATCATTCAACATTAGATTTTGTAAATATAACCTAATGGGCACAAACAACACATATTTAAGGATTATATAATAACGAGCACCAACCAGAGCAGGTGGTCCTAGCATGTTGGTCAGGATGTGTCGTTTGATAGTCTTGTGATAGTCGTCATAATCACTCATTGCTATGATGGCTTTATCATCAGTGAGGATCGTTAATGCCTTAGAAAGCTTTCTTGTTGAAATTGAGTTGAATTTCGTGACGAAAGCCTACAATATCAGATGAAATTAGGATATCACTATAACAACGATTATAGATTGAACTAATGACATTACAACATATTAACACACATTATTTCATAAGACAGGTGTAGCACCTCTTTAGCTATATCATTGGAATTGATGACAACCATGGAGGTGGCTCCCGCTTTAATGGAGTAAATAGGGCCATAAGTTTCTGCCCATTTTGTAAAAGTCTTGTATGGTTTCTTCTCCTTCAACTCAAGCAGATTCCCCAACAATGGCAACCCTGGAACCTCTGCAATTTCGAACTACATTTATCATCACCACCATATGCAGGATACACGACCATGTCCTTATTTATCCTACTTTGGAATGTGTTAGACTAAAGTCAGGCATAACCTGTTAATATCTCTAATTATTATAGATCGTTGCTTATCAACACTTTTTTATAGACTCTTGGCTTGGATGGTTTCGCTGAATAGGCTTTTCAAAGACATGATCATGTCCTTATTTATCCTACTTTGGAATGTGTTATCTCTAATTATTAGTAACAAATTTGGTCGTATATATTTTACAAACACTAAAGTCAGGCATAACCTGTTGAGGGTAATTTGGATATGGACGGAAATAAGGACAAAGGAGGACAAGATAAAAGATTAGTTTGAAAGTTTATATTAAATGTTTAATAAAATTATAAAACTTATCCGGTTTTATTTGTTTAGACCACCCGTAGTGGGGCGTTATTTTTAAAAAAAAATTGAAAAAAAAACGCCCCAAAACGCCCCCCCCCCCACTACACTAGGCGTTTTGGGGCGTTATTTTCTGAAAAATTTGTAGTTAGCGTTATATTTAAAACCCTGCATTTGGGGTGTAAATGGATTGACTTCTGACAACTTTTGAAAACTTTTGAAAATGGTCAAAAGTTTTGAGCTACCCACCAATCAATTTGAGTTACCCACATGAACTTCTGACAACTTTTGAAAATGTCACTTTTGAATGTATTTCGTTTTTTTTTTTTTTCATTAAAAATAATATGGGGGTTATTGGCATAATGCCCTACTACGCCATTTTTGCTATAATGCCCCATCGCTGACTGGGACGTCACGTGTCGGATAATGCCCCATGGTGGGGGCATTATAACACATTACCACTACACATGGTCTTAGTATCGGGTTTGTGAGTTTCAATAAGAAAATTCAAAGTCAACTTTTTGCATCAAATCAGTGGTGTTTTTTGGTCGCTTTGTGTGAACCGATTGAAAGCTTGGGCCTTCATAACCAAAGGCATAAAAGGGTGTATATATGATTAATTTCTTATTTTGCTTCTTAATTTACAACATGTACAATGGGACTCAACCCCTCAACAAGCCCTTGGTGTTCATCCTATATGCACATTGTTTTAATCTTCATTCAAGGAAATTAATGTTAATGAATAATATCTATTCAATTCTTAAATTAGTGAATGTATTGTGGATATAATAATTTATAATATATTAACAATTTTCATTTTTTTGTTTCTTATATTCAATTTTATTAGTATAAAATAGTTACAATAAATAATATTTATTAGAAATACAAGGATCAAAATTCTTTTTTTTTAATATATGTTTATAAAAATGATTTAGGGACCATATGTGCGATATATAACCAATGTAAATGGTCATTTCAATATATATATATAGAGAGAGAGAGGTAGGTTAGTGTATAAAAGAGAATTAACATGTGAAGCGTATGAAGCCGCAAAAGCCATACGCATGAATTTAAGTAATTATTTTGTTAATCCTGACAATGTTATATACTTAATGATTATAACCAGGATTTATATATTCTATAGAAATCATTTGTGTGATTTAATCTTATTAGAACATCCGTAGTGGACAAGAATTTGGGTGTTTTTTCTCCAACAACGCCCCTTCAACCGCCCCTTGGGCGTTTTCACCAAAAAATTGCAAGAGGCGTCATTTTTTCCATGCCGAAGTTCCAATTCTTTGGCCAATCACCTTGCATCTCTTTTTGGTTGGCCAATAACAATTTTTGAAAGGTTTTTTTATTTAAATTCTATTACACCCCTTTTAACATAATGTCCACATCCTCACTACACCCATTTTACAAAAAAAACGCTCCATAATGCCTCATTGCTGACTAGACTGCCACATGGCACAAAACGCCCAAGGGTGAGGTGTCTTTCACTGCGCATCATCTTAGGCTATAGGGTGTGGTCATGACCCTCATGACCACCATGACCCTCCACATTAGTGCCACGTAATCCACCTCTAATCCACCATCCAAAACCACTACCCTAAGGGTGTGGTCATGACCCAACCACTAACATTTTATTTTTATTTATTTTTATCTAAAGAAAAAGGAAATGATTTGTTGAAAAATGGAAAGGAGGACCATGGTTGCCATGGTTTAATCCATGCAAACCATGGTGGATCAATCAAGGGGGTGGTATAGCCTTTCATTCATGTTCCTAGGTGGCAATTCATGTCCCAACAATGTCCCCCACACCCTATAGCCTTATGGGTATTTAAATCTAATAGCACAGATCATTTATTTATGGCAGTAAGCTAGTTTAAAAATAAAGGAAAACTGAATTTTAATAATGGAATCATTTCTCAGTATCCCATCTCAACTAAGAATATTCTTATTATCAATCTCAACTTTCCAACAACTTTTATTGAATGGACTCTCATTAAAAAAAATTAACTCAACTAGTTTTTTTAGAGATTTTTACCAATCTATTATTGGTGGAAAAACTATTTACCAAAACCGTGTTCCTTGAAAAAAGTATCTACCAAAATAGTATTCCTTGTTTATTTTGTACTTCCCTTTTCTTTTTAACCAACATATTAAACTTCTTTTATATTTCTATTAAATTAATCAAGTATCTATATTTTTATTCTTAAATTATTTATAATTTTTCAATCGATTCAATATTTTTTTTATTTCTTTGAATTTAATTTTCCGACTAACTATTTATATTTTTTAGTAATATTTATTGTTTTTTTTTCAATAGTTTATGCTTTAATTAAAAGTTATATGTGTTCACACACTTGAAAGAAGAGTATTGATTCCAAAGTAAAACAAGTAGCTCAAATAAATCGACAGTTATTTATAAAGAATACACAGTTGATATTGAACAACAAAAGAAATCAAGAAGTCCATGTTTAGTAAAACTTATAAAAGTTCTAAAACAATAGTATGCAATTTACTAAGCTTTTGCGAATTTGCTGTTTTTTTAGAATCAATTTGGTGTAATCGTGTGGTTATTTATTTTGATAGTTTACATCAAATTTATATATATCTCATCACACACACACACACACACACGATACATATTTCCTATGAGCATTTTTTAATTTATTTTATTATTCAAATATCATATATATAACCAAAACGATAATGGGAGTTTTACTATTTACAAAGAATTATTGTAAGAACCTATACATACACAGGATACATATATGATTACTTATTAGCATTTTTTTATTTATTTTATTATTGATATATCAGATATCAGACATAAGCAAAATCATAATGAGAGTTTTACTATTTACAAAGAATCATTGCTAAAAAAAATATACAGAGTTAGTTGGAAAATTACAATCAAAGAAATAAATAAATATTGGATTGATTAAAATATATATAAATCTTCAAGAATAAAAGAACAGATACTTAATTAATTTAATGAAAATATAAAAAAAAGTTTAATCTGTTGGTTAAAAAAAGAAAGGAGGAAATACAAAATAAACAAGAAACACTATTTTGGTAAATAGTATTTAAGGAACATCATTTTGGTAAATACTTTTTTACAAAAATACTAGTTTGGAAAAAAAAAACTTAGTTTTTTTTATTGACATTGATAGTTTTTATTGTCGTGGACATATGAGGTGGAAAAAAATAGTTGTTTTTGTTTTTTTGCTGACATGGATTATGATGTTGACATAAACAAATTATTTTTTCATCTCACATATGTAGTCAGAAAAAAAAAACTAAGTAGGTTAAGTTTTTTTTAATGAGTGTTCATTAAAAAATAGTTAAAAAGTTAGTACTGGTTGTAAAAATATTATCAGTTGGAATTATTACTGATCAACTGAAAAATAGTTGGATTACTAAAATCTAATGTGCAAAGTTAAATAGCATATTAAAGTTTTTAAATATGTGGTGTAAATAACCGAGCCGCTTCTAAGTTACTTGAGATTGGCTCACTAAAATCTCGAATCAACTAAGCTTAAACATCAGCGTAAAAATAAACTTGTTTAATACATAGGCCTAACCCGAGCTTCATATTTCATGTTACTTGTTGATTCTGTCAATGTTAAGTACTTATCGATTAAAACCATTATTTATATATACCATATGCCATGTAAATTTATATGCATTAGTTTGAACCATTCGTGTAGCTTCTCATGTTTAGTGATCAACAGGTAAAATTTTGAAAATTACTTAAAAAACACAAAGTTACAAAATGTACAAATGCAAACTTCAAATGACAGAGAGAATACCAGGGACAAAAGGAAGATGGTTGGGATTACTACCACCACCGCCTTGATGTGAAAGAAAACTCTTTAGGAACAAGAGAGAAACACCACCGACAACGGCTGCCGCCGGGCCACCGAATGCTACTGCGGCTGATCTCACCGTTTGCACATCCATCCGGCCTTATGTTGTTTTCCTAGAGAAAGACCAAGAAGACAAGTGAATTTAGAGGTGTGAAAGTGGGGTTCATATATAATTTTGTCTTCGCTTGCTGGCTTTCCGGTCCAATAAATTAATAAACAAATGCATAATAATATTACACGTTTATCTATGTTACAATTACGTGTAAATAGTGCTCTGACTCTTTTTTCTTTTAGTTTTTTATTTATACTTTGACAATTTTTTTATATTTTTTTTCTTTTAGTTTTAATTTATACCTTTACCTACCGCTCAACTTTTAAGATTGATACTTAAAAATTATTAATTTTCAAAAACTTTGTAATTGAGTTTTAAATGTTTTTTTTTAATGTACGACTTGACATGAATTCAAATTGATTTACATTTAATATAAACTTTTCCTCAGAAATGTGTTAGGTCAAATATAATATGTTCTTATGTTTATTATTATGTATATTTTCTCATGGCCGGCTGGGGGTGGGCGGGAGGACCACCGGCTAGAGCCCGATATTTCGAGTGGTACGTTTTTTATGAAAAAACCCGATATGTATATTAAAATATTTTTTAATCGGGTACATCCGTACAAACACCAACATAGGCCCCCTTATAAAACTATTCTTATGGCTTTAGTTTAGTTATTAACCCCGTTGGCATTAGGTTTAGACCTTTAGTGAGTCAAATACCCAATTTCGTTAAGGCCTAAGGGTACTTTTTTTCGCGCTCGAACAGGGTACACGAATTCTCAGGGTACACGAATTCTCAGGGTCGGTCCTGCATTTTCGATTAGTCTACGTTTTGACGTAAATTTTATTTTTTCTCAAAAATGACTCAGGTCAAATATAATTGTTTAATTGTTTCTTAAACACGTGGACAACTTACTAGTTATTTAATTGTTTCTTAAGGATACTCGATCTTTCAATAATAATTGCCTTTGTATTATATACATACTATATTATTTGGTGTGGCGTGGTGCACAAGTAACTCCAAATCTATATATTTTTTTTTGTTTGACACCTGTAACATTTGTATTATTTATTTATATTTGAATTACATATCCTATTATTTTAGTGTGGCGTGATTTGCTTTTAGATAGTAATTATATTATATACATTTCTAATTTGCAACAACTTTGAGCATCAGGTTTGTACCTACTGTTTAATTGATGTTTTATGCTTATGGGAGTAGTACTCCTTTTTTACCATGTGTATACCTAACCAAGGCCACCTTGCTCATCCTAGCACAATCACCCCCAAACCCTAGAAAAATTTAAAATCAGACCTAAAAGATAAAATCCTGATTAATGAAGGGTGGCCATGTGTTGGTTTCCTCTATGGCGGTGATGGTGGTTTTGATTCGATCTGATACGACATCCAGCAGATTAGCGGCGTCTACAGACGGTCAATGGCGGCGCCGACTCAGTGATCTCTGATGAAGAAAGACGGCTTCCAGCAAAATCTGATCGGTTCCGATGAGTAGGTGATGGTTTTGCTCAGAATCAGGTCCCTATAGAACTTGAGTTAGTGATAAAGAGGGCATCGCAAATCGCGGGAAAAAAATAAAAATCGGGAGCATATTTTTAGTGGGTTAATATGAATAGTGCCTGTAAACCCAAAACGTGTTGGATTAAAAGAAATATACCATTAGGACAAAGATCTCGAAATGTTAGGCACATACAATTCTTTAGCTTCCAGATTTCTCTATACTTCTAATTTGCAACAACTTTGAGCATCAGGTGTTTGTACCTACTGCTTAATTGATGTTTTATGCTTATGGGAGTAGTACTCCTGTTGTACCATGTGTATACCTAACCAAGGCCACCTTGCTCATCCAAGCACAATCACCCCCCAAACCCTAGAAAAATTTAAAATCAGACCTAAAAGATAAAATCCTTATTAATGAAAGGCGGCCATGTGCTGATTTCCTCTATGGCGGTGATGGTGGTTTTGATTCGATCTGATACGACATCCAGCAGATTAGTGGTGTCTACAGACAGTCAATGGCGGTGACTCAGTGATCTCTGATGAAGAAAGACGGCTTCTAGCAAAATCTGATCAGTTCCGATGAGTAGGTGATGCTTTTGCTCAGAATCAGGTCCCTATAGAACTTGAGTTAGTGATAAAGAGGGCATCGCAAATGTCCTCCAATCAAACCGAGATAAAGAGGGCATCGCAAACGTCCGTCGCCACTAACAACACGACAACACCCCCTCTCTGTTTATCTCTGTAGAAAGCGAGACAATCGTACGTCCAGCTGCAGCTTGAGCTACTAGAACTAAAAAAACTGATGGAACTAAGGGGATTAAAAAACAGGTGCCGATCACCCAGAAGGACATCCACACACTCAACCACATATAGAACTCAGAACTGTCAAGTAAGGTAAATCTGATCGTTTCAAGCTTTGTTCTTTTAAGTTGTATAATTATACAGATATATGTGTATGTAGTTTGATCGATATGTGGTTTCAAAGGTAACTCTCCACTGCAGAAGACTGTGTGAGGTAAAAGAAAAATTATCTAAAGGTTTCACATTAAGTTACCATGTCTGTATATTTAGAGTGGAATGAATGTTGATGTTTCTAAGTAGATTTAATTGGTTATAATATATAAAATAAAGGGACTTTTGTGAGTAGCTGGAGGAGTTGTAACATTGGATGTTGTGGTGGTGTGCTTGCTATGGCTAGGGGTGGTTGATGGGATGGAAAAACCTATAACGCAGCAAATGATGAAACGTCGTGGTGGCTGTCGGCAGTCATAACCTAAAACTAAACTAAACTTTCTTTGCTTTTCGGATTCTGCAACTATTGTTCAATTTGTTTTATAACCCTCAATCTATTCGACTTTTCAGTTTATACATTAAAGACGACCATGAGGATGAAAGGGTTCCATAAATTTGTGCCTGTTTATTATTACTGCCCAGCTTTCTGCTGTAGGCGGTTTTAATTTTAAAATTATATGGCTACATTTGATGATATATCCTTACTCATATGAGTCGTCAAATTGTTAAAATTTGACAGAATGGAAGATGATGAAATATAGCAGGTACTTATGAGGTATTGTACCTTAGATGTTCTCCTGGTGCAGCAGCCTTTGTAGTTTGTTGTGCCGAGCTTCTGAGGTTGCATGCCATATGATTATAAATGTCTTGCTTCCTGATTCCTTCTGTCTATTTACCAATTGAAGTTTTACACCACAAAAGTCAATTTAATTTTTGTCATTCTTGAAGATGTTTCACTTGGTTAATGTTACAAACTGTCAGTCGGCGGCTCACAAAACACGGAATGTTACAAACTATCACCGGCGTCTCCGTCTGTATGGGCTTGGCTAGCTTCACAACAAGCTCAGCTGCAACGCCCACCTGGGTCGGGTATGCGGGCTGTAAGTACCAAACGAGAGTCTACCGGTACGGGTGTTTTTTTGCCCCGTCAAACCTGAGCCCCGACTGAGCTGGCTAAAAAACATGGTGAGCCAATTTGAGAGTATTCATTTTGTTTTTAGTAAAAAATAAAGTTGAAATTGGAAGTGTGCATCTAGATCTGACTTAATTTGTTTTGGATCTTCACACTGTTTTACTTCCAGATAGCCTGTTGCAAGGGATTTTTTTGGTAATGTTTTAAGTTTTAAGTTTTGTTTGTATTTGTTGCATATGCTGCAGAGATTATGCACCGACAAAGTGTGATGATGGCTCAGCAGAGGCAACAACCTACTCAAGTACCCGAGTTCAGGCTACCTCAAGAATGGACGTATTGAAAAAATGAATTAGGCAATGTTAGATAAATATAGCGTATAATATAGTATACAAGATTTTGAGAATGGGTTTTAGTGTTGAACTAGAAACGTGCCTCGCGCGCGTTGCGCCGCGGGAAAAGAAATTGACCACATCTAGGCATAAACTCTTGGTTGCAGCTCATGTATCTAACTTGATGGAAATATAAATCTAGCCTCGCCGCATTGCGGCGGGTTACTTTTCTAGTTTCAAATCTATTTTATTGTTAAACACATGTCACCTTTGTAATTTTTTCCACTGCTTATTATTTTTAAAGGGTATTTTATTTTCTCAAAATAACTTCTGATTTACGATAAATTATAAAATTACGAGTATGTCATTGAAATATATTATTTTATCTACGTCTTCGTATAATTATTATTTAAACCAAGTTGTGAATAGTAATTCACATACAAGTAATCGAAAAACATACATATTATCAAAGTTACTTCGAATTTTTATTTTTTTTATAAGTTGATGATGCCCTTTCTCATATTCATTATTCTAATAATATAATGTAATGTTATATAAAATTCATAATATATGTGTCGATATAACTTTTGTTTAAAAACAAACAAATCAAATATGATTTACTTTTTTTTTGTTCTTAAACGTGACGAACTGAACGGTTACCATCTGAACAACTTCGGTAGCAGTATTGATATTCGTTTTTATGATTTATGTACCTTAATTGTAACATATCGAATCGATATCAACTGAAAGCCGCCGCGAACGTTTTTAGTTTTTTTCGACACTCCGACATAAATTTATTTCGACGCTCCGTCATAAATTCTGCTGAAAATGGAGATGTAATTAATAAAAAGTATTTTTTTCTATCATAAGTTATACGGGTGATGGTCTCATTTTATCTAATTAAGTGTTGAAGATAAACATTTTGAGTATAAACTACATTAATAACTTGATGACGATAATAATGGTAATAGTAACATAATAATAAAATGATTTGGTAGATGTCGTATCTATATAGATGGTATTCTTTTATTAAAATGATTGAAATGCAAATAATCGTTTGAAATTACTTACTTAGGTGACAATCTGGAAAAAAAATTGGAATAACGCTTGTGTTGCTTGTTCAACACTTCAACCATTGAAAATCGTTGTTTTTTTAACGACAATCTATGTTGTTCCTAAGTACCTATATACATGCACCTTTCAAAATTTAAACCCTTCACCTTTTGAATAAAGGGAAGACAACTTACCATCACAACATGTCCCTTTGGTAGAAATTTTTTTTTATTAAATAAGATAGCGTGTTTTGCTTGTGATGAGATTTTGGAGATGGCACTAACAATGTAAGTCGATATGTTTTCATTCATCCAATTACCCTATCTGTTAAACCAAGAATGATTTGAATAATGCATGCTTGCTGGGTGGGGTGATTGCAACACGTCAATCTGAATCTTATGCTTCTCACGCGTGTAAAGGATACAATGCGTCTGGATTTCCTTTTACTACGTTTCTTCTGACGCAACATCATCACAAAGACATCTGCAATTTTGATCCAGAGCAAAACTACTAAAAATGACCACTAAGGACTATAGTATCATAGAATAATTTATTAGTGATGTGATGTAATTGTAGGTGATATTCGCTAATTTACACATATTTTAGTCCCCCATTTTATCCCCATTTTATGCGTTTTCGGCCGTAAAAACCGTCATTCGGATGCTTAATCATCTACACTTTTGTTTACAGGCCTAAAACAGCATACCAGACAAGATGATAGCGAAAACGAGGACTTTCCGGACAAAACGACGAAGCTGCGAACATTCTGTTAGAAAACTGACCTGGGCGTGTGGAACGGTCGTGCGACCTAATGCACGACCGTGCATCTCCGACAAATGAAAGCCAGTCCGGCATTGAACGAACGTGCAACTCCGCGTGCAAGGCAATCAAGGCAATCCCGGTGATGCACGGGCGTTCCATATCTTGCACCCCGTGCGGATCCTATGATCACCCAAAACCCCGGAACTAAACGACCAGTGCAGCAATCCGTGCAACATGATCCCGGAAACGCACGGTCGTGCCATATGAAGAACAGTCGTGCGTGACCTACGACTGGTCAAGATCTGTGACGTCATGCAGTATGGTGTACCATACCTACAATAATTTCTTAAAGTGAACGGTCGTGCAACAGGACGCACGACCGTGCGACATCGAAATTATATAAAAACCTACAGAAACATTCTGCTCGTAACACTGGACATTTTGGAAGCGATTCTGGCGATTTTCAGGCTCCGGAGGCTTCTGCTTTCACCCGGATTCAAGCCACATTGTGCCGATTAGCTTCGTTATCTTCCAGATTCTTAATCTTATGCTTGTTTATGGTTTGGTTTTCTAATCTTTCCATGATTTTGTTAATCCTTCAAGCATTTAGATTAATGTTTATGTATTATTGTAGCCTTTGGGCAAAAACACAACAATCCCTTGCTTGATTATAACCATTAGTATGTTAATCTTTGTTTGTAATGACACTTGGAAGTATTTTCTATGTTAATCTTTGATGATTAGTTTGCAACCTTGTTATTGATATTGATTTCTTGATTATAAGTAATTGTGTTGGATGATTGGTATTTGGTTAGTTAAGATAGTTGAAAAATGAAGCTTAATTAATCTTGTATTAGTAAACTTTAAACTTGGTTAACTAGTTTGGCTTGGTTAAAATGTGTGCACCATGATACTAGAAATGGTTAGTGGTTTAATAAAATGTAATTATTGTTAATCAAGAAAGCTTGCCGTCACGTAAGGACCTTAACGGGTTAAATGTTGTCGTTATAAATTCTTGCCATGATTTGTTAGCTTAGTTAGTAGTTTAGGCCAAAATTGCTATCTTGGTGAATTTATGTGCAAGATTTGTAAAATGAACTCGGTTGTGATTTAATCTAGTTTATGCTTGTCTCGGTGGTTGCATTGTGTTTATCGGTGTCGCTTTCCTTGTTTAAGTGAGGTTAGAAAACTCCTAACGGATGACTAACTTATTTTTAAGAGATTTTCCTAGACATTTATCAATTGCACGTTAAAGAACAATTTTAGGTGGTTAAAGTGTGTTTATCGTTTTAACTTTCCGAATGATTGTCATGTTAGGATTCCCGAAAGGGATACTAATTGTCTCGAAATTGGAGAATTGATCAAATGCTTCTAGTGCCAAAACCGACTTAGTTGACATGCTTTGGTTATGTATTAAGCAAGGCTATTTATCTATTTTCATATTTGAAATATATTATGTTTTATAAGTAGTTGTTTATGCTTACTTTAGTTTATTAAAAATCAAACAACTTATGTTTTTACCGGTAGTTTAGTGACAAAGTTCTAGTATTATTCCTCCGCCCATTTCCTTGGATCGATACTTGGTTCTTACCGATACTTTACTACATATATGACGGGGTACACTTGCCTCTTTCGTGTGTGTTTTGATGTAAAAGTAATAATCACTTTTATAAATTTAAAACCAAATCGTGTGTAATTTCATTGCATAATTATGTATATATACGCACACGTCAGTAGGTATACATTTTTAGATATATTTTAAGCACTTTTTACTCGCGAGTCAAGTTTAAATTTATAAAACACGATACAATACTATCAATCTACACAAGTTAGGGCAAGTGCACCTATCGTAGACGTAGTATAGTGATGGTAAGATACCGAGATCGTCCAAGGACACAAGAGCTTTTAATACCAGCTTATCATTAACGTCTAATCTAACCAAACTTCGATAAAAGTTTTAAAAAGATAAACTAGAAATAAAAAAAGTAAATGAAAGGAAAAACAAATAGACAAGAAGGAATCACTTGGTTCCAACTACTCTTTTATTTATCATTTGATGATTTCCGCACATTGGGCTTTTTAAGAGATTATCTTAGTTATAGTGGTAGGCCCCTCTTGTGAAGGCGACGTTACCCTCAACCTATTGGTCTCCGTCAGCAGGGATATCGTCCCTCTTGTGAAGGAGAAAAGTGGTAGGCCCCTTTTGTGAAGTGGTAGGCCCCTCTTGTGAAGGCTACTTACCCTCGGCCATATTGGTCTTAGTCAGTAGGGATACAGTCCCGCAAGGCCTGATAAAGTTTTAACAGTAGTTTATTTATAAGGGATTGCAAACCGTTCTTACTTCCCCTGATTTGATGCTATCAGTCTCAAGGGAAGTCCTAATAAGCTTGAATCAGGTCCTTGTAGGATCTATACACTGAACAAGGTAAGAACTTTACCCAAACACCCTTCTAACCCCCTTCCAGGCAGTTAACGCGCTTTATATAGACCGTAAAGACACGAATGAGTGAATCAACAAAACATGAAGAAATGATTAAATAAAGTCCACCTTCAATATACAAAACTAGTTACTAAAGTCATTAATACATACCCAATTAAAAAGTTGCCAAAGATTGGAAATCAAAAGTAATACATAAAATATTTATTTTCACCAAGTGATGTAAGAGATTTAGCCAAGCATGGCCTTTGATTGACAAGAACTCTTACGATCGATCTTGGATCCCGAGACTACTACACACTCTAAAAGATGATAGATGGATGATGGTGGTGGGTGTTGGTGTTGGTGTTGGTGTTGTAGTGGCGGTAGACTGATGGCAAGTGTGAGAGAAGTGGTTTGCCAAGGGATGCCTTTCTCTTAAACTAAGCACCTCTATTTATAGTTGGAAACAGAGGTCTGGCACAGCCCCATGCTCTTCTATTTCTCTCTCTTCATTAACTGCAGGTGTCAGATCTTTGTACTAACACGCCCCGTGGTGACAGAACACGACCCCGTGGAGAGTGTACTTGCTGTACTATCTCAGATTCTGCGAATCCTAGAGTTTACCACGGCCCATGTTGACTTAGCACGGCCCCGTGTTAGTTTGTCTTTTGTTGTTGTCTTTTTCTGCAGGGAATCTTAACTGGGCACAGCCCCATGCCTGGTGGGCACGGCCCCGTGCCTAAGATTCTGTTTTTGATATTTTTGTTGTTTTGGATGTGGATGGGGATTCGGTAGGTCGTATCAATCCTTCTTCTTTGTATTTGTGTTGGTTTTTGCTGTTAATTTGTTCCTTTTATCCGTATAAGCTCTTTTGATCATGTAAATTAAAAGTAACAAAGAAATATTCTTTTTCCAACACTAGTACCGAAAAAAGGTTGATTTTATGCCTTGTTTGATGTAATTTATATGTTGCATTTTAGGCACATAAAATTCCCAACACTTGAGTCTTTGCTTGTCCTCAAGCAAAACTCTATAATGTGGCTTACACCCAAACGGAATTGGTAGAAGAGAAGTTTTGATTTTATCATTAGAGTGTCGGGAATCTAAGTTCTAAATTTATTTTGTTTTTATTTTATTTACAATCTTATTCGTCATGATTTATTTAAAACACAATTTAACCAAAAATATTTGTTTTGGGCATAACATGCCTTTATAAAATTTTATTTAGTTATATACAAATTTACACACCTCACAAGTAGTCACTCAACACTCGGCCGAAGATGTTAAGTGAAAGCGCTCGGACCCGGTGTGGAACTTACTCCTACCATAAACTTAACAAACAATCAAACCTCCTCCTTTTTGACGTTTAATCCTTTTAAATATCAAGAGGGATTTTAAAAGAGTAGGTTTTGGCTCGAGTAGGTGTTTTTAGGTAAAATGGTGAAAAACGTAAAAAGTGTTAGTTTTTTCATTGCTTTGTGGCTTAGCAAAAAAAAAACTTTCGCTATTTTTTTTTACCAAAGTTGAAACTAACCATACTTATAATTTTATAATCGAAATTTTACAAAAATAAAGGGTGTAAATAAAAAGTTTTATAGATGTGAGTGGTTGTTTTTGCAAAAGTTTATATTTTTGCAGTTTTAGAAACGAAAGGGTTAAGGCTCAAAGGGGTTTAACTAAGGGGATATTTTTGGTAGGGGGTGAGAAGAAAAACGAAGGTTTAGAATGAAAAATGAGTTATAGTCCTAATGTCACTATCATTTACTTACTTGGATTTATGTCGGTAAGGATTGGGAACGTATTGCTTTGGCAAGTTCTAGATTTGTAAAAACCAAACAGGCTATTCACACATGAAACGAAAAAATTGAGCAATTAGTATAGATATGTATTTTTATTTGCATGCTCAGTATTTGTTTAGGGCTATGCTTTGTAAACTAAGTTGGGGTTCTGTCTCGTGACGTATTGATAAGTTGAATTTGGGTTATTATACTGACGCTCGTGCATTGTATGTTTTTAATAGGAACTCAAGAATTTTAGCAGAAAATAGTACCAGAAAGCCTATAGGAAAACCTAAGTTTATAATGTGAGTCATTCTCTTTTCTCACCATTTGTGAGTTATTTAAAGATGTTTTTTAACATGTTATCAATTATAATTACAGTGATTAAGTCTTTGTATTCTAAAATTACTACATGTATGTGGGGTTTTGTATACAGTACTAACCAAGCGCTACTATTGGACAAAGAGTTAGCCAATAGTAATATGACCACTGTCATTGTAACTGCCAACGTGACAAATACTGATTGAGTAATTGGGTAGATATAAGCATTGTAATCGCTCTTAATACTGTAAAATTATAAAAGCTTATTTGTATAAACTGGAATGTACTCGCCAGTATTTCTTGCTGATAAAATATTTTTAAAACGCGTTTCAGGTAACTTAATGTGAAGCTATAAGAAGTTAGCTATGGATCACTGAAGGGTTAAATAATGTGGCTATAAATTACCTGAATAAAAGAAGACGTTATATTTTCAGCAAACTATTGTTTATTCCTATAAAGAAATTATAAATGAAATAAGAGTTTTATCCCATTTGTTTAATATAAAAGTTGGGTGTTTTGAAACTCTGAAATTCATTTCCTAACTACGGTCCTGATGTCTCATTTCCGTTGTCAAATTAATAAACACTGATACCACCGGCTCATGTTCGCGGCGCCCGCTCCCGGGGTGGGGTCGGGGCTGTGACATAAGGTGGTGTCAGAGCCATTGGTTTAAACCATTTAGGTGTTCTTTTAAACATCTAAATTTTAAACTATCGTGTTAGGAAATATCCATACCTTATGTGTTATTCTGTGTAAATATGTATATTATGATTTTGTGTATTTTGATGATTTTGAGTTCGCAGTATGAGTGATCAGAATACATCCGACGCTTATCGTCACCTGTCCCACTCTCCTATGGATGAAGGACCATCCGAGTTAGCTTCAGGATACGTAGCAGATTCTGAAGATACGTTTGTTTTTAAAGCCAAATCCGAGGAGGCATTCCCACCTAAGAAGAGGGGATGGTTTAGTAAAGAAAAGAGGGAAAGGAGAAAAAGAATCAGGAAAATCCAAAAACAAAAACAAGCCATAATAACTATAGCTGAGGGAACTGCCCAGATTCCAATGACTAGGCTTTATGGGAAAAACTTAGATAGAAGACTAGCAAATCTGGATGTGTTTAGAACCGCAGAAAATGCACCTGATCTTAACCTTGTAGCAGCTCCAAAACCACAACTACTACCATTATACCCTGAGCAACCCATGAACTTAGAACAAGACTAGAAAAACCCACTTCCAATCCCAGCCTTTATTCCAAAATGAAATACCCAGGATACCATCCCCGAATCCCTTAGAACAGTGGTGGACCAGTGATTGGTCATTCCAAGATTTAATGAATGATCCCTATCCATATATGCCATACGGAGAACCAGAACCAGCTTACCCTGAACCCATACCAGCTCAAATGCCACCCATGAGTCACGAGAATGTAGAAGAACTCCGCCACTATGGTGAAGATTTGATTCAGTAAGGAAATAGGATATGTCGTATCGGGAAAAATCTCATTTGGAAATACGACGAGAGGTAGATGCGATTTTAGAAAACCACCGCTTAATATATTCTATATATATACCTACTTTTATTTTAATTTGAAAAAAAAAATCTATAAACCACTAAATATATATATATATATATATATATATATATATCACCTATATATATGTATTGAAGAATAACTACTAGCGTTTAAATTTCAGTTCTAGTTTGTAGTAAATGCATATATATGTGAAAAAGAGTAAATGTCGTAATGCTCGACGATTTTGGTTCAAAATGTTTGAATGTTTGTTTGTTTAATTTTATTCTGTGATATTAATACCTGATAAATGTTTATAATTCAGATGGAAAACGAAGTAAATCAGCAAGTCCAGAATAATAATGATAACGGAAACCAAGTGGATAAATGTGCTATAGAACACATAGTAGCTCAAGGAATCATAGATGCCATGCGATTTATTATCGAAACTATTAATAAAAGGCAGAAAATAATAATTCCATAATAGGCAGTAAATGTACGCCCATCGAGCCAAGTAACAGCGTGAATGGAAACCATGGACTATTTATCCAAGCTCCAATCCCAAAAAGAAGAACCATCTCATATGGTTGTTCTTATAAAGAATTTTTATCATACAAACCAATAGAATTCTCAGGAAATGAAGGAGCCATTTCAGCCTTGTGCTGGATAGAAAAGACAAAAGCAGTTTTAAAAAAAAGTAAGTGTGCAGATGAGGATAAAATCATGTATGCCTCTAATCTCTTCAAGAATGCAGCATTAGAGTGGTGGAATGCCATTCTTCAGTCCAGAGGAAGTGACAGGGTTTACAGTATGGAATGAACCAACTTTAAGGAAATAGTTGAAAGAAAATTCTGTCCTCCTCATGAAAAGGAACAAATTGCCAATAAATTCCTAAATCATAGAATGATTGGGGTGTAGATTGTAGGGAATATACTACCAGATTTTTTGAATATGCAAGGATAGTCCCAACACTAGCCTCCCCAAAACCAGTATTAATCTCCCGTTACATCTAGGTATTAATTAGTGAGATCAGAAATATAGTTAAGGCAGCTAGACCACAAACAATAGAAGAAGCAGTGGAACTTGCTAACACTCTGACAGATGAATTGATATGCACGCAAGAGAAAAAAAAAAGAATCTAGCTCAAAAGATTACCCAAGAACTACGTTATGGTAATTCCTACCGCTGGAAAGGAACATGTTCTTCCTCTTCACCCTACTGCAAGTACTGTAAAAGGAAACACTCAGGAAAATGCTCGATATACTGCAACTTCTACAAAATATCAGGACACAAGGAAAAAGACTGTAGGAAGAAAGCTAACACTAGAATATGCTACAATTGTGGAGAAGCTGGTCATATTAAGCTGAACTGTCCGAAACTAGCTCTAGCGGCAAACAACAAAGCAAAGGCAACAGAAGGACCCAAGAAGAATGGCAGAGCATTCGTTCTTACAGCCGAAGAAGCTAAGATGATCCCAGATGTGATAACCGGTACGTTTTTAGTTAATGATGTTTATGCTAAAGTATATTTTTACTCTGGTGCAAACCAAAGTTTTATAAATACTTCTTTTTGCAAACTTCTCAATCAACCATTAACTAAACTTCACCAAGACTGTCTGGTGGAGACGGCAAATGGAAATTCCATCAAAATAAGAGAAATCCTTCAGGAAGGAAAAATAGAAATTTTAAGTCATAACTTTACTGCTAATCTGTTACCAATGGATCTAGCCGGATTTGATGTTGTATTAGGAATGGATTGGTTGGTAGCCAATCATGCACGTATTTTGTGTGATAAAAAATCTATAGAAGTAGATATACCAATTGGCAAAAGGATCACAATTAAGGGAGACAAGCCAACGAGAACAACAAAATTCATCTCTGTGATGAAAGCTGCAAGCTACACATGGAAGGAAGGAATGGTGTGATTTCTGTAATCATTAACACTAAAAGAAAAGAATTAACAGATATTCCCGTAGTATCTAAATCTCAGATGTTTTTTTCCAGAAGAGTTACCTGGACTACTGCCAGATCGAGAGGTTGACTTTAGAATTCACCTGTTACCAGGAACGACACCGATTGCCAAAGCACCCTATCGACTAGCGCCGATAGAGATGCATGAATTGAAGAAACAGTTAGACGAACTACTCGAAAAAGGTTTCATTCAACCTAGTTCATCACCGTAGGGAGCACCGGTGTTATTTGTCAAGAAGAAAGATGGATCGATGCGTATGTGCATTGATTATCGAGAATTGAATAAGGTTAGGATTAAAAATCGGTACCCACTACCAAGAATTGATGATTTATTCGATCAAATTCAAGGAGCCCAATTCTTTTCTAAGATCGACTTACGCTCAAGATATCATCAATTGAAGGTACAAGAAGAGGACATTCCAAAAATGCTTTTAGAACAAGGTACGGTCAATATGAATTTACAGGCATGCCATTTGGTTTAACCAATGCCCCAGCCACATGTATGGATATGATGAACAGGATATGTAAACCATACCTAGATAAATTTATAATTATCTTTAGAGATGATATTCTAATTTACTCTAGAAGTAAGGAAGAACATGCGAAGCATTTTTATATACTCTTGACATTGTTGAGAAAGGAAAAGCTTTATGCTAAATTCTCAAAATGTGAATTCTGGTTGCAAGAAGTGCAATTTCTTGGTCATCTGGTTAATCATGAAGGAATTTATGTGGATACCACAAAGTCGAGGCGATTACCAAATGGAAAATCTCTGAATCACCAACAGAAGTAAGAAGTTTTCTTGGATTGGCAGGATATTATAAACGTTTTATTCAAGATTTTTCTAGAATAGCCACTCCATTAACCAAACTAACTTGCAAGTCAGTTAAGTTTGAATGAGGACCAAAACAAGAGGAAGCATTTAAGATTTTGAAGCAAAGATTAACCAACGCACCAATACTCGCTTTGCCATAAGGAACTTAAGACTTTATAGTCTATTGTGATGCATCTAAATTAGGATTTGGATGTGTGTTGATACAACATCAAAAGGTAATTGCTTATGCCTCTAGACAGCTTAAGAAGCATGAAGAGAATTATACAACCCATGATCTAGAGTTAGGAGCGATAATTTTTTCCCTTAAGATTTGGAGACACTATCTTTATGGTAGTAAGTTCGTTGTCTTCACATGTCATAAGAGTTTAAGATATATCTTTGGACAAAAGGAATTAAACATGAGGCAAAGACGTTGGATGGAAATCCTTTGTGATTATGATTGTGATATCCAGTATCATGCAGGAAAAATTGACGTAGTAGATGATGCTTTAAGTAGAAAATACCATGATACGTGCTCTCAGATTAGACCTGCAGGTAGATTTAAATGAACAAGTTAAAAATATACAGGAAACATCAATCAAGGATGATGTTGAAGGTTTAAAAGGAATTATTAAAGAATTAGAACAAGAAACAGATGGAATTTGGAAATTCCATAAGAAAAGGATTTGGATACCTATCCAAGGGAATCTACGAAGTCGAATTTCAGAAGAAGCCCATAAATCTAAGTAGACGATGCATCCTGGAAGTGACAAGATGTATCAAGACTTAAGGAAAAATTTCTGGTGGATAGAAATGCAAAAGGATATAGCAAATTATGTTGCTAAATGTTTAACCTGCTCACAAGTTAAAGCTGAACATAAAAAACCTTCAGGATTTTTGCAGTAATTAGAAATGCCAATTTGGAAATGGGAATTGATAAAAATGGACTTTGTTACCAAACTACCTGTCGCAACCCCCGACCCCTATCTCCTGGGATCGGGCGGACGCGGACTCAGATATAAGTGGTATCATTGTTTATCAGTTTGGCAGCGGAATTTACATCAGGACCGTAGTTATGAAATATTTTGTCATAGTAAAATACCACGCTTTTATAATAATAAACACATGGGTAAAACCCAAGTTTCTATTATAAACATGTTTATAGGGATAAACCCTAATTTATTGAATAAAACATCTTTCTTTATTTAGGTAACTTTTATAGTCACATTTTCCAAGCCTTCAGTGCTCTCCAGCTAACTTATATTTTGGCTTTCACATTTTGTTACCTGAAACGCTTTTAAAAACATTTTGTCAGTGGGAAATACTGGTGATTGAATCCCAATTTAATCAAAACAGATTTTATCCTTGTACACTATTGAGGGCAATCCAGCAATTACATTTGTTTACCATTCTACCCACGGTACTGTCGACTCGACTTGTGGTTATGTTACTACTCACAGTGTAGTAACAAATTTTGTATACAAAACCCCAATAAACCGATGATAATTGTAGAATTACAAATACCCAATCACTGTTAAATATAATGTAAAACAATTGAGGTTTTGTAAAAACAGTTTGCAAAAAAGTTTACGAAAAGGAGATTACTCACATTGCTAGATTAGACTTTTCCTGGTGGTTTCCTGGTTATAATCTAATAATTTAAACAATGCACACGCGTTAGTATAATAACCCAATATTTACATTAGCTATACCCTCCCCGAGACAGAACTCCAACGACTACGTCGGGCAGAACCTCGACAGTCGTTACGGAGCACTAGATCAATCGCGCAGCGTATCTAATACGTAACCGGGGGTTAAAATACTTACAACGAGGCAGAACTTCGTTATATTAGTGGGTATAATGCCCGGGTATTATGCTTACTCTACAGAAATTGAGAGAAAAGAAAAGGTTTTGAGCGAGTTGGGACTGAGGCCGATCAAGGCAATTTATAGGGCTGGATGTAACAACCCTCGGTAAAACCAACACCCTCATAATATTTCCGACACCTTAGTATATTGTAAAATGTCCCATTATGTCTTATAATACACCCCGTATGTGAAAACCGAGCCCGAAATAAGTTATAACATTTAAAATAAATAAAAATCTGAAAATGTTAAGTTGAGGCGGGCCGCGTAGACCCACCCCAACAATTCATGCGGGCGGTATGAAGGTGTAGACCGGACTTCACTGAATTCTTTAGTTCAAACGGGCCGCGTAAGCTTAAGCTTACACTTACGCGGGCCGCTAGAGATCATCAAACGCGGTTACACCCTGAGCTGACACGTGTCGACATCGTGTCAAGCCTAGTGGTGATCCGGACGAGCTATATGTTGACCATATGTTGACGCGGGCCGTGTAAGGCTTCGCCTTACCTTACGCGGGACGCCTGAAAGTCGAATTCAGCAAGTATAAATAGATGGCATCGGATCTCATTTCAGTTCGTTCACAATTCAATTCTCAATCTCACTTTCTGAATTAGAGGCATTATAGACGGGTATTATACCCCTAATTAGCGAGGTTCTGCTCCATTGTAATATTATAACCCCGGTTTCATAACAGTTACGCTGCCCGATTGATTTAGGGTTCCGTAACAACTGTCGTGGTTCTGCCCGACGTAGTTGTTGGAATACCGTCTCAAGGAGGGTATCATTAATATTTTCAAAGGGTTATGATACTAACCAATGTACATTTGTATAAATTATAGATTATATCCAGGAAACCCTTACGAGAAGCCTAAGATAGCAATGTGAGTTTATCCTCTTTTTGTTAACCTTTTTGGAATGTTTTACAAAACCTTAATTATTTTACAATGTGATTAAGCGGTGGTTGAGTCTTTGTAGTTCTTCAATTACTGCCGGTATGTTGGGGTTTTGTATACAAAATTTACTACACTGTGAGTAGTAAGTCAAGGTTAACAGTACGTTACCATTGGACAATGAGTTAGCCAATGTGTAATATGACCCACAAGTCAGTGGATTGATAGTACCAAATGGAGTAATTGTGTAGACATAAACAATGTGATCGCTCTCAATACTGTTTTAATTGATAAAATGTTTCTTGATTAAACTGGGATTCACTCACCAGTATTTCCGACTGACAAATGTTTTTAAAACGCGTTTCAGGTAACCCAATGTGACAGTCAATTAGTAAAAAGCCAGCTGGAGAGCACTGAAGGCTTGGGAAAAATGTGGCTATAAAAGTTACCTAATAAACGATGTTTTAAATTCAATAAAATAGGGTTTATCTCTATAAATGTATTGTAGTAAGAAACTTGGGTTTTGCCCATGTCATTATTAATATCAAATATGGTGGTTTTACTCTGATAAACATTTCCTAACTACGGTTCTGATGAAAAATTCCGTTGCCAAATTAGATACTACGCGATACCACCGAAACTGGCTCGGGATTCAGGGATCGGGGGTGGCGACAGAAGGTGGTATCAAAGCCTAGCCACTGGTCTAAGCCAAAGAAGTGTTCTGCTGACACTTAAATTCTAAATTTTGTGTTAGGAAATAATGAAAATACGTGCATAACTGTATTTAATTGTTATATGTTATTTGACTATCTGTTAGTTTACAGTTTGAGTGATCAAGGACCCTCAGACATAAATCGTCAGTTGTCTGATTCACCTAGGAGTGAAGGTACCTCTTCACAGCCTGCCCTCTCTGGGTATACTGCTGATCAGGAAGAAGGAGTGTTTGCTTTTAGAGCTCAATCAGAAAAGCCATTCCCTCATAAGAAACGAGGATGGTTTAGTAAGGAAGCCTTTGCTCGTAGGAAGAGAATGTGAAAGTTGCAACAACAAAGAATTTTAGCGGCTGCTAAGCGAGAGACAGATGCCCATACACAGGATATGCTTAATAGAAGCCTAGCCAATTTCCATATCCTAGCTACAACTGCTGCTGACCAAAGTCTGGAACAACTAGTAGCCCCACAACCACAAAACCCAGAACAACCTATGGAGATAGAAATTCCTGATAACCAAGTGGAGATGCATGCTTTAACCCAGAAGAAATCCCTAGGGTACCTGCACCAAATCCCCTAGACCCAAATTACGACCCCTGGTGGGACGATAATAGGGACTTTGTGCAACATTACCCTATCCAGGAATACCCACCCATACAGAACATAGAAGCCTACCCAGGTATGGACCCTTTAGATCCCTATTACCAGAATAACTACATTAGGGATATCTTAGAGGATCCTTACCAATTTCAGGAACTTTCACCCCCATATCAGGAATCCGCACCCCAGATTCCAAACCCAGTCCGAGAAGCTCCACCCCCAATGAGTGCAGAAAACGTGCAAGAACTTAGGACTTTCGGGGAGGAAATTTTAGAAAGCAGTGAGAGAATGCGTCAGGTGGGAGAGCGTCTCGTATGGAAATACGATGAACGCAATATGGATTTTTGGATAAATCCATATCCTTGAATGTGAGAATGGAGGAAATAGTAGTAATAATAATAATATAATAAAATAAAATAAAATAAAATAAAATATGTGTGTACGGATGCATAGTACTATTAGTGTAATTTTCTTTCTGTTGGTATTGTAATCTTTATTTTAGTACTAGTGTGTAATAGACGCATAGTATATGAAAATAGAGTACAAGTCGCAATGATCGACGTTTTTGGCTAGATTGCGTGTCATGTGAATTATGATATTACTTATTATCTTGTGATATTAATATGGGGTAAATGTTTAAAATTCAGATGGCCGACGAAGAAAATCAAGGAAATCTGAATAACGATAACCAGAGTAACATTAACGTGGTTAATGAAAATCCAAGCATCAATAACAATGGAAACCAGATGGGTAATAGTGCTATCCAACATATAGTGGCACAAGGAATTATAGATGTAATGCCATTTATTCTTCACACGGTTCAAGAAGCGAATAATAAAAGTAAACATAGCAGTAAGCGACCAATTGAACCAGAACACAGCGTGAACAATGGACCAATACTTCAATTGCCCATTCCCAAAAGAAGAAGAACCGTGCCTTACGGTTGTTCATACAAAGAATTCTGGTCCTGTAAACCAATAGAATTCTCGGGCAATGAAGAACCTATTGCAGCTCTACGCTGGATAGAAAAGACTGAGGCTGTTCTGAAAATAAGTAAATGTGCGGAAGAGGACAAGATAATGTTTGCTTCCAATCTATTTAAGAATGCAACCTTAGAATGGTGAAACACTATCCTTCAGTCTAGAGGAAGTGATAGGGTTTATAGTATGGATTGGGAAGAATTTAGGAATATGGTAGAAAGGAAATTCTGCCCTCCTAATGAAAAGAAACAGATAGCAAACAAATTCCTAAATCTTAGGATGAATGGAGTGGATAGTAAGGGGTACACGAAGTTATTCTTTGAATATGCTAGAATAGTGCCAACCCTTGCTTCACCAGAACCGGTGTTAATCTCCCGTTATATATGGGGATTAATTGGAGAGATTAGACATGTAGTCAAGGCAGCTAGACCTCAAACTATAGAAGAAGCTGTAGAACTAGCAAATACCTTGACAGATGAGTTAATCCGTACTAGAGAAGAAGACCAGAGGGGAAACCTAACCCAAAGGCTTACTCAAGAATTTCGTTCTGGAAATTTTAATCATAGGAATATGGGTTCTACCTCTGCACCATACTGCAAGGTCTGCAAGAAAAAGCATTCGGGAAAATGCTCCACTCTCTGCAATTATTGCAAGATGCCAGGACACAAGGAAGAAAATTGCAAGAGGAAATCCAGTTATGGATTATGCTACAACTGTGGAGAAAAAGGTCATATCAGGCCAAACTGTCCGAAATTAGCTCCAGTTACAAACAACAAGAGTACTAAAAATGCTAGAGCATTTGTTCTGACTGCAGATGAAGCCAAGATGATTCCAGATGTCATAGCTGGTACATTTTTAGTTAATGATATCTTTGCTAAAGTATTATTTGACTCTGGTGCAAACCAAAGTTTTATTAATACATCATTTTGAAAAATTCTAAATCAGTCATTAACTAAACTACCACTAGAATGCCTAGTAGAGACCGCTAATGGAGAAACTATTAGGATTTCTGAAATCTTGCAGGGAGCAAGAATAGAAATTTTAAATCAGAAATTTATTGCAAATCTTTATCCCATGAATCTGGCAGGATTCGATGTTGTTTTAGGAATGGATTGCTTAATAGCCAATAAAGCCAGTATTTTATGTGATCAAAAGTTAATACAAGTAAATTCACCAAAAGGTAAAACGATCACAATTAAAGGAGATAAGCCCTCTAGATCCACAAAATTCACCTCTGTGATGAAAACTGCAAGCTATATAAGAAAAGGCTCTATAGTGTATTTGATTTCTATAATCACTAACAATAAAGGAAAAGAACTAAAAGACATTCCAGCAGTGTCACAGTTTTTAGATATCTTTCCAGAAGAATTACCAGGACTACCTCCAGACAGAGAAGTTGAATTCAGAATTCACCTGCTACCAAGAACATCACCAATTGCCAAAGCACCTTATCATTTGGCACCTGCAGAAATGCAAGAATTGAAGAAATAATTAGATGCATTGTTAGAGAAAGGATTTATACAGCAAAGTTCGTCGCCATGGGGAGCGCCGATACTGTTCGTTAAAAAGAAAGACGGATCAATGCGTATGTGCATTGACTACCGTGAATTGAACAAGGTCACGATTAAGAATCGGTACCCATTACCGAGAATCGATGACCTGTTTGATCAACTACAAGGAGCTCGATTTTTCTCTAAAATCGATTTAAGGTCAGGATATCATCAGTTAAAGGTACACGAAGAGGACATTCCTAAAACCGCTTTCAGAACAAGGTATGGCCATTATGAATTTACTGTCATGTCATTTGGTTTAACCAATGCCCCAGCTGCATTTATGGACATGATGAACTGAATATGTAAGCCATATTTGGATAAATTCATAATTGTCTTCATAGATGATATTCTAATTTACTCTAAGAATAAAGAGGATCATGCAAAACATTTGCACGCACTTTTAAGTCTATTAAGAAAGGAAAAGCATTATGCTAAATTTTCTAAGTGCGAATTTTGGTTAGAACAGGTACAATCCCTTGGACACCTAGTCAATCATGAAGGAATTCATGTAGATCCAACAAAGATTGAGGCAATTACTAAATGGAAAACCCCTGAGTCACCAACCGAGGTTAGAAGTTTCTTAGGATTGGCCGGTTATTATAGAATATTTATTCGAGATTTCTCTAGAATAGACATTCCCTTAACTAAGTTAACCTGTAAATCTGTTAAGTTTGAATGGTGATTAAAACAAGAAGAAGCATTTAGAATTCTTAAGCAAAGATTAACTCATACACCCATATTAACATTACCAGAAGGAGCTGAAGACTTTGTAGTCTATTGCGATGCTTCTAAATTAGGTTATGGATGTGTGTTGATGCAATGCCAAAAGGTTATAGCTTACGCATCTAGACAACTTAAGAATCATGAAGAGAATTATTCAACCCATGATTTAGAATTAGGAGCTATAATTTTTGCTCTTAAGATTTGGAGACATTACCTTTATGGTAGTAAGTTTACCATATTCACTGATCATAAGAGTTTAAAGTATATCTTCAAGTAAAAGGAGTTGAATATGAGACAAAGACGCTGGACGGAGATGCTTAGTGACTATGATTGTGATATCCAGTATCATGAAGGAAAAGCAAATGTAGTGGCAGATGCTTTAAGCCGAAAGTATCATGAAAATCCAAGAAGGGTATGTTCTCTTAAATTAAATCTACAAGTAGATTTAAATGAGCAAATAAGAGAAGCACAAAACCTTAACTATTTTACAATGAAATTTAGCAGTTATTGAGTCTTTGTAGTTCTTCAATTACTGCCGGTATGTTGGGGTTTTGTATACAAAATTTACTACACTATGAGTAGTAAGTCAAGGTTGACAGTACGTTACCATTGGACAATGAGTTAGCCAATGTGTAATATGACCCACAAGTCAGTGGATTGATAGTACCAAATGGAGTAATTGTGTAGACATAAACAATGTGATCGCTCTCAATACTGTTTTAATTGATAAAATGTTTCTTGATTAAACTGAGATTCACTCACCAGTATTTCCGACTGACAAATGTTTTTAAAACGCGTTTCAGGTAACCCAATGTGACAACCAATTAGTAAAAAGCCAGCTGGAGAGCACTGAAGGCTTGGGAAAAATGTGGCTATAAAAGTTACCTAATAAACGATGTTTTAAATTCAATAAAATAGGGTTTATCCCTATAAGTGTATTGTAATAAGAAACTTGGGTTTTGCCCATGTTATTATTAATATCAAATATAGTGGTTTTACTCTGATAAACATTTCCTAACTACGGTTCTGATGAAAAATTCCGCTGCCAAATTAGACAAACATTGCGATACCACCGAAACTGGCTCGCGGCCGGCCATTCCCGGGACTCAGGGATCGGGGGTGGCGACAGAAGGTGGTATCAGAGCCTAGCCACTGGTCTGAACTAAAGAAGTGTTCTGCTGACACTTAAATTCTAAATTTTGTTTTAGGAAATAATGAAAATACGTGCATAACTGTATTTAATTGTTATGTGTTATTTGACTCTCTGTTAGTTTACAGTATGAGTGATCAAGGATCCTTAGACATAAATCGTCAGTTGTCTGATTCACCTAGGAGTGAAGGTACCTCTTCACAGCCTGCCCTCTCTGGGTATTCTGCTGATCAGGAAGACAGAGTGTTTGCTTTTAGAGCTCAGTCAGAAGAGCCATTCCCTCATAAGAAACGAGGATGGTTCAGTAAGGAAGCCTTTGCTCGTAGGAAGAGAACGCGAAAGTTGCAACAGCAAAGAATTTTAGCGGCTGCTAAGCGAGAGACAGATGCCCATACACAGGATATGCTTAATAGAAGCCTAGCTAATTTCCATATCCTAGCTACAACTGCTGCTGACCCAAGTCTGGAACAACTAGTAGCCCCACAACCACAAAACCCAGAACAACCCATGGAGATAGAAAATTTTGACAACCAAGTGGAGGTGCATGACTTTAACCTAGAAGAAATCCCTAGGGTACCTGCACCAAACCCCCTAGACCCAAATTACGACCCCTGGTGGGACGATAATAGGGACTTTGTGCAACGTTACCCTATCCAGGAATACCCACCCATACAGAACATAGAAGCCTACCCAGGTATGGACCCTTTAGATCCCTATTACCATAATAACTACATTAGGGAGATCTTAGAGGATCCTTACCAATTTCAGGAACTTTCACCCCCATATCAGGAACCCGCACCCCAGATTCCAAACCCAGTCCAAGAACCTGCACCCCCAATGAGTGTAGAAAACGTGCAAGAACTTAGGACTTTCGGGGAGGAAATTTTAGAAAGCAGTGAGAGAATGCGTCAGGTGGGAGAGCGTCTCGTATGGAAATACGATGAACGCAATATGGATTTTTGGATAAATCCATATCCTTGAATGAGAGAATGGAGAAAATAGTAGTAATAATAATAATAATATAATAAAATAAAAATAAAATAAAATATGTGTGTACGGATGCATAGTACTATTAGTGTAATTTTCTTTCTGTTGGTATTGTAATCTTTATTTCAGTATTAGTGTATAATAGACGCATAGTATATGAAAATAGAGTACAAGTCGCAATGATCGATGTTTTTGGCTAGATTGCGTGTCATGCGTATTATGATATTACTTATAATCTTGTGATATTAATATGGGGTAAATGTTTAAAATTCAGTTGGCCGACGAAGAAAATCAAGGAAATCTGAATAACGATAACCAGAGTAACATTAACGTGGTTAATGAAAATCCAAGCATCAATAACAATGGAAATCAAGTGGATAATAGTGCTATCCAACATATAGTAGCACAAGGAATTATAGATGCAATGCCATTTATTCTTCAAACGGTTCAAGAAGCAAATAATAAAAGTAAACATAGCAGTAAGCGACCAATTGAACCAGAACACAGCGTGAACAATGAACCAATCCTTCAATTTCCCATTCCCAAAAGAAGAAGAACCGTGCCTTACGGTTGTTCATACAAAGAATTTTGGTCCTGTAAACCAATAGAATTCTCGGGCCATGAAGAACCTATTGCAGCTCTACGCTGGATAGAAAAGACTGAGGCTGTTCTGAAAATAAGTAAATGTGCGGAAGAGGACAAGATAATGTTTGCTTCCAATCTATTTAAGAATGCAGCCTTAGAATGGTGGAACACTATCCTTCAGTCTAGAGGAAGTGATAGGGTTTATAGTATGGATTGGGAATAATTTAGGAATATGGTAGAAAGGAAATTCTGCCCTCCTAATGAAAAGGAACAGATAGCAAACAAATTCCTAAATCTTAGGATGAATGGAGTGGATAGTAAGGGGTACACGAAGTTATTCTTTGAATATGCTAGAATAGTGCCAACCCTTGCTTCACCAGAACCGGTGTTAATCTCCCGTTATATCTGGGGATTAATTGGAGAGATTAGACATGTAGTCAAGGCAGCTAGACCTCAAACTATAGAAGAAACTGTAGAACTAGCAAATACCTTGACAGATGGGTTAATCCGTACTAGAGAAGAAGACCAGAGGAAAAACCTAACCCGAAGGCTTACTCAAGAATTTCGTTATGGAAATTTTAATCATCGGAATATGGGTTCTACCTCTGCACCATACTGTAAGGTCTGCAAGAAAAAGCATTCGGGAAAATGCTCAACTCTCTGCAATTATTGCAAGATGCCAGGACACAAGGAAGAAAATTGCAAGAGGAAATCCAGTAATGGATTATGCTACAACTGTGGAGAAAAAGGTCATATCAGGCCAAACTGTCCGAAATTAGCTCCAGCTACAAACAACAAGAGTACTAAAAATGCTAGAGCATTTGTTCTGACTGCAGATGAAGCCAAGATGATTCCAGATGTCATAGCTGGTACGTTTTTTAGTTAATGATATCTTTGCTAAAGTATTATTTGACTCTGGGGCAAACCAAAGTTTTATTAATACATTATTTTGCAAAATTTTAAATCAGTCATTAACTAAACTACCACTAGAATGCCTAGTAGAGACAACTAATGGAGAAACCGTTAGGATTTCTGAAATCTTGCAGGGAGCAAGAATATAAATTTTAAATCAGAAATTTATTGCAAACCTGTATCCCATGAATCTGGCAGGATTTGATGTTGTTTTAGGAATGGATTGGTTAATAGCCAATAAAGCCAGTATTTTATGTGATCAAAAGTTAATACAAGTAAATTCACCAAAAGGTAAAACGATCACAATTAAAAGAGATAAACTCTCTAGGTCCACAAAATTCATCTCTGTGATGAAAACTGCAAGCTATATAAGAAAAGGTTCTATAGTGTATTTGATTTCTATAATCACTAACACTAAAGGAAAAGAACTAAAAGACATTCCAGTAGTGTCACAGTTTTCAGACATCTTTCCAGAAGAATTACCAGGACTACCTCCAGACAGAGAAGTTGAATTCAGAATTCACCTGCTACCAGGAACATCACCAATTGCCAAAGCACCTTACCATTTGGCACCCGCCGAAATGCAGGAACTGAAGAAACAATTAGATGAATTGTTGGAAAAAGGATTCATACAACCAAGTTCGTCGCCATGGGGAGCACCGATACTGTTTGTCAAAAAGAAGGACGGATCAATGCGTATGTGTATTGATTACCGTGAATTAAACAAAGTCACGATTAAGAATCGGTACCCATTACCGAGAATCGATGATCTGTTTGATCAACTACAAGGAGCTCGATTTTTCTCTAAAATCAGTTAAAGGTACAGGAAGAGGACATTCCTAAAACCGCTTTTAGAACAAGGTATGGCCATTATGAATTTACTGTCATGCCATTTGGTTTAACCAATGCCCCAGCTGCATTTATGGACATGATGAACCGAATATGTAAGCCATATTTGGATAAATTCATAATTGTCTTCATAGATGATATTCTAATTTACTCTAAGAATAAAGAGGATCATGCAAAACATTTGCACGCACTTTTAAGTCTATTAAGAAAGGAAAAGCTTTATGCTAAATTTTCTAAGTGCGAATTTTGGTTAGAACAGGTACAATTCCTTGGACACCTAGTCAATCATAAAGGAATTCATGTAGATCCAACAAAGATTGAGGTAATTACTAAATGGAAAACCGCTGAGTCACCAACCGAGGTTAGAAGTTTCTTAGGATTGGCCGGTTATTATAGAAGATTTATTCGAGATTTTTCTAGAATAGCCATTCCCTTAACTAAGTTAACTCGTAAATCTGTTAAGTTTGAATGGGGATTAAAACAAGAAGAAGCATTTAGAATTCTTAAGCAAAGATTAACTCATACACCCATATTAGCATTACCAGAAGGAGCTGAAGACTTTATAGTCTATTGCGATGCTTCTAAATTAGGTTATGGATGTGTATTGATGCAACGCCAAAAGGTTATAGCTTATGCATCTAGACAACTTAAGAATCATGAAGAGAATTATTCAACTCATGATTTAGAATTAGGAGCTATAATTTTTGCTCTTAAGATTTGGAGACATTACCTTTATGGTAGTAAGTTTACCATATTCACTGATCATAAGAGTTTAAGGTATATCTTCAAGCAAAAGGAGTTGAATATGAGACAAAGACGCTGGATGGAGATGCTTAGTGACTATGATTGTGATATCCAGTATCATGAAGGAAAAGCAAATGTAGTAGCAGATGCTTTAAGCCGAAAGTATCATGAAAATCCAAAGAGAGTACGTTCTCTTAAATTAAACCTGCAAGTAGATTTAAATGATCAGATAAGAGAAGCACAAGAGTCAGTAATCAAGGATGATGCTGAAAAATTAAAAGGTATATTAAAGGAATTAAAACAAGGAACATATGGAATTTGGAGATTCCATGAAAAGAAAATATGGATACCTAAATTAGGAAACCTACGTCATCGTATACTAGTAGAAGCCCATAAATCTAAATATACGATGCATCTAGGAAGTGATAAAATGTACCAGGATTTAAGGAAAAATTTCTGGTGGATAGGAATGAAGAAAGACATAGCAGCCTATGTTTCTAAATGTTTAACCTGTTCACAAGTCAAAGCTGAACACCAGAAACCCTCAGGTTTGTTACAGCAATTAGAAATGCCGGTGTGGAAATGGGAATTGATAACAATGGATTTTGTTACTAAATTACCCAAAACAAAGAAAGGAAATGATACAATCTGGGTGATTGTAGATAGGCTAACTAAGTCAGCTCATTTCCTACCAATGAAAGAAACTTTTAGTATGGAACAATTAGCTAAATTGTATGTAAAAGAAATTGTTTCTTTACATGGCATTCCTTTATCAATTATTTCTGATAGAGATAGCCAATTTACCTCTCATTTTTGTTCAAGTTTCCAAAAGGCAATGGGAACCAAGTTAAAATTAAGTACAGCTTATCATCCTCAAACGGATGGACAAAGCGAAAGGACAATTCAGACAATGGAAGATATGCTTAGATCTTGTGTATTTGATTTTGGAGGTAATTGGGACGATCACTTACCTTTAATAGAATTTTCTTATAATAATAGTTATCACACAAGTATCAATGCTGCACCATTCGAAGCACTTTATGGAAGAAAGTGTCGAACCCGAGTCTGTTGGGCAGAAATTGGGGAAAAGCAACTATCTGGACCTGAGATAGTGCAAGAAACAACTGACAAGATTATTCAAGTCAAGGAACGACTGAAAGCAGCACGTAATCGACAAAAGAGTTATGCCGATAACCGACGCAAGCCATTGGAGTTTCAAGTAGGAGATAAAGTATTCTTGAAGGTCTCTCCTTGGAAAGGAATAGTAAGATTCATCAAACGGGGAAAGCTAAGTCCCAGGTATGTTGGACCTTTTGAGATTATTAGAAGAATAGGACCTGTAGCCTATCAGCTACAACTGCCAGAGGAAATGGCAGGAATACATGATGTGTTTCATGTATCTAATCTCAAAAAGTGTTTAGCTGAGAAATCAATGATAGTGCCTCTTAAGGATATAAAGGTAAATGAACAACTCAAGTTTGTAGAAAGACCTCTACAGATTGAAGACAGGAAAGTCAAGAATCTCAAACGCAAGAGACTAGTTCTAGTCAAAGTGAAGTGGGACTCCAAAAGAGGACCAGAGTATACATGAGAGCTTGAATCAGAAATGCAAAAGAAATACCCGCATTTGTTTCAATAGATCTCGAGGACGAGTTCTAAAACAAGGTGGGGAGAATGTAACAACCCTCGGTAAAACCAACACCCTCATAATATTTCCGACACCTTAGTATACTGTAAAATGTCCCATTATGACTTATAATACACCCCGTATGTGAAAACCGAGCCCGAAATATGTTATAACATTTAAAATAAATAAAAATCTGAAAATGTTAAGTTGAGGCGGGCCGCGTAGACCCACCCCAACAATTCACGCGGGTGGTATGAAGGTGTAGACCGGACTTCACTGAATTCTTTAGTTCAAACGGGCCGCGTAAGCTTAAGCTTACACTTACGCGGGCCGCTAGAGATCATCAAACGCGGATACACCCTGAGCTGACACGTGTCGACATCGCGTCAAGCCTAGTGGTGATCCGGACGAGCTATATGTTGACCATATCTTGACGCGGGCCGTGTAAGGCTTCTCCTTACCTTACGCGGGCCGCCTAAAAGTCGAATTCAGCAAGTATAAATAGATGGCATCGGATCTCATTTCAGTTCGTTCACAATTCAATTCTCAATCTCACTTTCTGAATTAGAGGCATTATAGACGGGTATTATACCCCTAATTAGCGAGGTTCTGCTCCATTGTAAGTATTATAACCCCGGTTTCATAACAGTTACGCTGCCCGATTGATTTAGGGTTCCGTAACAACTGTCGTGGTTCTGCCCGACGTAGTTGTTGGAATATCGTCTCGGGGAGGGTATCATTAATATTTTCAAAGGGTTATGATACTAACCAATGTACATTTGTATAAATTATAGATTATATCCAGGAAACCCTTACGAGAAGCCTAAGATAGCAATGTGAGTTTATCCTCTTTTTGTTAACCTTTTTGGAATGTTTTACAAAACCTTAATTATTTTACAATGTGATTAAGCGGTGATTGAGTCTTTGTAGTTCTCCAATTACTGCCGGTATGTTGGGGTTTCGTATACAAAATTTACTACACTGTGAGTAGTAAGTCAAGGTTGACAGTACGTTACCATTGGACAATGAGTTAGCCAATGTGTAATATGACCCACAAGTTAGTGGATTGATAGTACCAAATGGAGTAATTGTGTAGACATAAACAATGTGATCGCTCTCAATACTGTTTTAATTGATAAAATGTTTCTTGATTGAACTGGGATTCACTCACCAGTATTTTCGACTGACAAATGTTTTTAAAACGCGTTTCAGGTAACCCAATGTGACAGCCAATTAGTAAAAAGCCAGCTGGAGAGCACTGAAGGCTTGGGAAAAATGTGGCTATAAAAGTTACCTAATAAACGATGTTTTAAATTCAATAAAATAGGGTTTATCCCTATAAGTGTATTGTAATAAGAAACTTGGGTTTTGCCCATGTTATTATTAATATCAAATATGGTGGTTTTACTCTGATAAACATTTCCTAACTACGGTTCTGATGAAAAATTCCGCTGCCAAATTAGACAAACATTGCGATACTACCAAAATTGGCTCGCGGCCGCCCGTTCCCGGGACTCAGGGATCGGGGGTGGTGACACTGGAATTCGAGTTCATCGCGCCCCGTGCAAGCCGAAGGCTTAGCCTTCGCGGCCCGCGACGTAGGGGTCGTAGGCTTTAGCCTTGACCGGTCATTAGGGTAGACTTGACACGCGCTCGACATGTCGCGGCACTGGGTGAGGCCTGGTGTCCAGGCGCTCATGGCCCGTGTAGAACCAAGGCTAGTATGTCGTGCCCCGCGACAGACTTAAATTATTTGTTTTTATTTTATTTTTATAAAAATACAGGTATTCGGGACCAGTTTTCGTATACGAGGTGTATTTTAAGGCGTATAGGGACGTTCTAAATATATTAGGGATGTCGGAAATAATTTAGGAGGGTTGTTATATCCTCCCCACCTTGTTTTAGAATTCGTCCTCGAGGTCTACTGGAACAGGTGTGGATATTTCCTCTACATTTCTGATTCAAGCTCCCATGTGTACTTTGGTCATCTCTTGGAATCCCATTTTACTTTGACTAGAACTAGTCTCTTGTGTTTGAGATTCTTGACTTTCCTGTCTTCAGTTTTTAGAGGCTTTTCTACGAACTTGAGCTTTTCATTTACCTCTATATCTTTAAGAGGTACTACTAGTGATTCATTGGCTAAACAATTTTTGAGATTACATACATGAAATACATCATGTATTCCTGCCATTTCCTCTGGCAGTTGTAGCTGATAAGCTACTGGTCCTATTCTTCTAATAATCTCAAAAGGTCCAACATACCTGGGGCTTAGCTTTCCCCTTTTGATGAATCTGACAACTCCTTTCCAAGGAGAGACCTTTAATAAGACCTTGTCTCCTACCTGAAATTTCAACGGCTTTCGCCTGTTATCAGCATAACTCTTTTGTCGATCGCGTGCTGCTTTCAGTCTTTCCTTGACTTGAATAATCTTGTCCGTTGTTTCTTGTACTATCTCGGGTCCAGATAGTTGCTTTTCTCCAATTTCTACCCAACAGACTGGGGTTCGGCACTTTCGTCCATAAAGTGCTTCGAATGGTGCAACATTGATACTGGTGTGATAGCTGTTGTTGTAGGAGAATTCTATAAATGGTAGATGATCATCCCAATTTCCTCCGAAATCAATTACACAAGCTCTAAGCATATCTCCCATTGTCTGAATTGTTCTTTCACTTTGCCCATCCGTTTGAGGATGATAAGCGGTGCTTAGATTTAGCTTGGTTCCCATTGCTTTTTGGAAACTAGTCCAAAAATGAGAAGTAAAACAGCTATCTCTATCAGAAACAATTGATAAAGGAATTCCATATAATGAAACTATTTCATTTACATACAACTTGGCTAACTGTTCCATACTGAAAGTTTCCTTCATCGGTAAGAAATGAGCTGACTTGCTTAGCCTGTCTACAATCACCCAGATTGTATCATTACCTTTTCGTGTTTTGGGTAATTTGGTAACAAAGTCCATTGTTATTAATTCCCATTTCCCTATAGGCCTTTCCAATTGCTGTAACAAACCTGAGGGTTTCTGGTGTTCAGCTTTGATATGTGAACAGGTTAGACACTTAGAGACATAAACTGCTATATCCTTTTTCATTCCTATCCATCAGAAATTCTTTCTTAAGTCTTGATACATTTTATCACTTCCGGGATGCATCGTATACTTAGATTTATGGGCTTCTTCTAATATATGGTGGCGTAGGTTTCCTAATTTGGGTATCCGCATTCTTTTCTTACGGAATCTCCAAATTCCATCTATTCCTTGTTCTAATTCCTTAACCATTCCTTTCAATTTCTCAGTATCATCCTTGATTACTGTTTCTTGTGCTTTTCTAATCTGTTCGTTTAAATCTATCTGCAAATTTAATTTAAGAGAACGTACTCTTTTTGGCTTTTCATGATATTTTCGACTCAAAGCATCGGCTACTACGTTAGCTTTTCCTGCATGATACTGGATATTACAATCGTAATCACTAAGAATTTCCATCCAGCGTCTTTGTCTCATATTTAATTCCTTTTGCCCGAAAACATACCATAAACTCTTATGATCGGTAAAAATGGTAAACTTACTACCGTAAAGGTAATGTCTCCAAATTTTTAGGGCAAAAATTATGGCTCCTAATTCCAAATCATGGGTTGTATAATTCTCTTCATGATTCTTAAGTTGTCTAGACGCATAGGCTATAACCTTTTGACGTTGCATCAACACACATCCATAACCTAATTTAGAAGCGTCACAATAGACTACAAAGTCTTCAGTTCCTTCTGGTAACGCTAGTATGGGTGCGTTGGTTAATCTTTGCTTAAGAATTCTTAAGGCTTCTTCTTGTTTTAGTCCCCATTCAAACTTAACGGATTTACAGGTTAGCTTAGTTAAGGGAATGGTTATCTTAGAAAAATCTCGGATAAACCTTCTATAATAACCGGCTAGTCCTAGGAAACTTCTAACTTCTGTGGGTGACTCAGGGGTTTTCCATTTAGAAATTGCCTCAATCTTTGTGGGATCTACATAAATTCCTTCATGATTGACTAAATGTCCAAGAAATTGCACTTCCTTTAACCAGAATTCTCATTTTGAAACTTTAGCATAAAGCTTTTCTTTTCTCAACAAACTTAGGAGTGCATGTAGGTGCGCTACATGTTCTTCTTTACTTTTAGAGTAAATGAGAATATCATCTATAAAGACAATTATGAATTCATCCAAATATGGCTTACATATTCGGTTCATCATGTCCATAAATGCGGCTGGGGCATTGGTTAAACCAAATGGCATAACGGTAAATTCATAATGGCCATACCTTGTTCTAAAGTCGGTCTTAGGAATGTCCTCTTCCTGTACCTTTAATTGATGATATCCTGAACGTAAGTCGATCTTAGAAAAGAATCGAGCTCCTTGCAATTGATCTAACAGAACATTGATTCTCGGTAATGGGTACCGATTTTTAATCGTGACCTTATTCAATTCACGGTAATCAATGCATATACGCATTGACCCGTCTTTCTTTTTGACGAATAAGATCGGTGCTCCCCAAGGCGATGAGCTTGGCTGTATGAATTCTTTTTCCAACAGTTCGTCTAACTGTTTCTTTAATTCTTGCATTTCTGTGGGTGACAAACGGTAAGGTGCTTTGGCAATTGGTGCTGTTCCTGGTAACCGTTGGATTCTGAATTCGACTTCTCTGTCTGGCGGTAATCCTGGTAGTTCTTCTGGAAATACATCTGAAAATTGAGATACTACAGGGATATCTTTTAATTCCTTTCCTTTAGTGTTAATGATTATGGAAGTCATATACACTAGTGACCCTTTTCTTACACAACTTGCAGTTTTCATCACAGAAATGAATTTTGTAGATCTAGATGACTTATCTCCTTTAATTGTGATCTTTTCACCCTTTGGTGAATTTACTTGTATTGACTTTTGATCACATAAAATATTGGCTTTATTGGATATTAACCAATTCATTCATAACACAATATCAAATCCTGCCAGATTCATAGTGTAAAACTTTGCAATAAAACTTTGGTTTAAAATTTCTATTCTTGCACCCTGCAAGATTTCAGTAATCTTAATGGTTTCTCCAATTGCTGTCTCTACCAGACATTCTTGTGGGAGTTTAGTTAATGGTTGGTTGAGAAATTTGCAAAATGAAGTATTAATAAAACTTTGGTTCGAACTAGAGTCAAATAATACTTTAGCAAAAACATCATTAACTAAAAACGTACTGGCAATCACGTCCAAGATCATCTTTGCTTCTTTTGCAGTCAGAACAAATGCTCTAGCATTTTTAGTAGTCTTGTTGCTCATGGCTGGAGCTAGTTTTGGACAATTTGGCTTGATATGTCCTTTTTCTCCACAGTTGAAGCACACTCCATTACTAGGTTTTTCCTACAATCTTCCTCTTTGTGTCCTGGTATCTTGCAGTAATTGCAGTAGGTAGAGCATATTCCTGAATGCTTCTTCTTACAATCCTTACAGTAAGGTGTTGAGATAGAACCTATATTTTTCCCACTGTTGGAATTACCGTAGCGAAATTCTTGGGTAAGCTTCTGGACTAGGTTCTTCCTCTGGTTTTCTTCTTGGGTACGCACTAATTCATCAGTCAAGGTATTTACTAGTTCTACAGCTTCTTCTATAGTTGGTGGTTGATGCGTGTGAAGTGTGTATATAAGTTTAAGTATATTTTAAGCCCTTTTACACTTTCTTTAGCCAAGTTTTAAATTTATAAAACACGATATTTACTAACACTAAACACACATATGGGCAAGTGCACCCATCGTGAGCGTAGTATAGTGTTGGTAAGATACCGAGGTCGTCCAAGGACACAAGAGCTTTTAATACCGGTTTATCCTCAACGTCTAATCAAATCAACAGTTTAGAAAAATGTTTTAAACTAAGAAAATTAAAACTAACTAAAATGCTGAAAATAAAAATAAAAATAAAAACATATAGACAAGATGAATCACTTAGCTCCGACTCGTGTTTAGTGTAACCTTTGATTATTTCCGCACTTTTGCACTTTATTAAGAGATTATCTTAGTTATTGTAGTAGGCCCCTCTTTTGGAGGTGACGTTACCCTCAACCCAGTAGTTTGAGTCAGCAAGGATACAATCCTAAAGATAATTAATTAAGTTATTAATGCATAATGTGGTAGGCCCCTCTTTTGAAGGTGACGTTACCCTCGGCTAAGTAGTCTGAGTCAGCAGGGATACAATCCTAAGTAGCCGGGTTAAAGTTTTAATAGTAGTTTAACTTATGAGGGGATCAAAGAGTTTGGACCCCCGCCATCCAATACCATTAAGTATTGAAGGAGGTCCTACTAAATTTGACCTAGGTCCTTTGCAGGATCTATACACTGAACAATGGCAAGACTCTTACCAAACCGTTCCCTTAACCCCCGACCAAGTAGCCAACATACCTCCATATAGACCGTGGAGGTATGAATGGTGAAAATCTTTTATTTTATATAAACAGTAAAATAATACCAAGACACCACGAACAAACGATAAGGAAGAATCACCTTCAACATAAGAAACTAGTTATTAAAGTCATTAATACATAACCAATTAAAAAGTGCGAAATGATTAAAAATAAAAAGTATTACACTAGACACTTTGTCTTCACCAAGTGATGTAAGAGACTTAGGCAAACATGGCCTTGATTGTCAAGAACTCTTACGATCAATCTTGGATCCCGAGACGACTCACAAACTCTATGATGGACAATGGATGATGGTGGTGGATGATGGTGTTATGGTGGTGGTGGGTGTTGGGTGAAGTGTGAGAGAGGTGGTGTGCCAAGGGATGGTTTGAGCTTGAGCCAAGCACTCCTATTTATAGGCTGAACAGAAGCTCGGGCACGGCCCCACGTCCACATCCTTCTCTTTCTTCATTTATTGCAGCTTGTCTGTATTAGTTGACCACGCCCCCGTGTCCGCTGAGCACGACCCCGTGTGCAGAAGCATATCTGTACTATGAAGATTTGCCTGGATTCTGCGAATCTTATAGTTGACCACGGCCCCGTGCCCGCTGAGCACGGCCCCGTGGTGGGCAATAGAAGCTTCTACCACTTTGTCTTTTCTGCTGCCACTTGGGCACGCCCCCGTGCTGGCTGAGCACGGGGCGTGTTCAGTCTTCTGTCTTCTTGTTTTGCTTGGGAAGATGCTGTCGTGGGGTCGGGCATGTCACGTTTGTTCCTTTTCTTGTATTTATGTTAGATTTTGCTGTCTTTTTGCTTCTTTTGTTAATTTGTGCTCATTTAATCCTGAAAATACAAAAGGAAGACAAAAGCACACTTTTTCCAACATTAGTACTAAAAAGGGGTTAGTTTTATGCCACAATTAATGTAATTTATATGTTGCATTTTGCACACATCAAATACCCCCACACTTGAATCTTTGCTTGTCCTCAAGCAAAACTCTTTATAATGTGGCTTTACACTCCCAAATGGAATAGGTAGAAGAGAAAGTTTTTTGGGCTTGTCATAGAGTGTCGGGATTTCCAAGATTCTTTATTAAGTTTTATTTTTATTTATTTACAATCCTATTTGTCATGATTTATTTAAAACTTTTCATAAGATGAATTACTTATTAGGGCATAACATGCCTCTTTAAAATTCTCTTTATATACAAGTTCACATACCTCACGGGGGATCTTACTCCTACCATAATCTTGCCAAGCAATCAATCCTCCTCCTTTTTAACTATATACCTTTGTAAATATCAAGAGGACTTTTTGGGTGAAGGGTTAGGCTTGGGTTAAATGTAGGTGGTTGGGTTAGTGGTTAGTAGAAAGGGCGAAAAACGTAACAAGCGTCGGTTTTCGTAAGACTTTTTATTTTTGTAACTTTTATTTTGATGAAGCTATTATTCAAACAAAGTTATTTTTGATGAACTTGTTTGTTTATTTTTTTCTTTTGCTTCATCATCAACATTTTTTTTTATTTTTTTTTTTGAAAGTCATATGAAGAACCGAGCTAGTTACTAAAACAAAGGGTTAAAAATGAAAAAGGTTTTGGTGGGTGAAAGGGTGTTTGGTTTGGGTTATGAAATGAAAAGGTTTAGGCTCAAAGGGGCTAACTAGGGGGATATTGGGTAGGTGGTAAAAAAAAGAAAAATAATGGTGTAGAAATAAAAAGGGTTAGTCCTAATGCCTCCATCATTTACTTACTCGGGTTTAAGTTGGTAAGGACCGGGAATGTATCGTCATGGCAAGTTCTAGAGTCGTAAGAACCAAGCGGCTATTCACACAAGAAACGAAAAATGAGCATTTAATTTAAAGATATGTATTTGTATGCTCAATAAAGGCTCAAAACTCACTTTTGTGGGAATGGGTTTTTATGTGATCAAGTATATATAATCAAATTTTAACTAAGTTTGCCATGCCTTTTCATAATTTTCTTATGTTGGTTCTTTTTATCACGACGCTATCGGTTGTAAATTTGTAAAAATATAACCTTTTTAGAACTTTGAAATTCCCAATTTAAACCTAGACAAGTAAAAAAAATAAAATTTTTAAAAAAAACTTTGGGGTGATTAGCGGTTCCAATAGAGTTTTGGGTTAGGCTTGTATTTAGGACTTGCAAGATTCAAGGTTTTAGCATCCCCCCACACTTAAATTACACATTGTCCTCAATGTGTCCCAAAAATAAGTTTTTAGGTTGATTGAATGCGTAAAAAGGGTGAAAAAGCAAAAATTTTGTGTTACTGGGCGCTGAACACGACCCCGTGGTGTCCGGGAACGGCCCCGTGTTCAAGTGCCAGTAACAAAATTAAATCAAGAGAAACAGAAGCCTGGACACGGGGGCGTGTTGGGTGAGCACGACCCGTGTCCAGTTTACCTGAACTGGGTATTTCTGCAGACTGTGCAGCACGGGGCCGTGTTGGGCGGACACGGCCCGTGCCGAACTTACTGTTAATGAAGAAAATCGTCGGATGGCTCTGTTTTCCTGCATGGGGTGCTGGTTCAAGCTTCCCTTGTTTCCTTTGCCATCTCAAGTGTGTTTTATTCATTTCAACACCATCCAAACACCAAATTAACTAAAACCATCATTCATTAAGTCATAGAGAGAATTACATAATAGTCCTAAAAAATGAAAAATAAAGCAGAAAATAAAAGTTAAAAATCCTAAACTAGATAGGTCAAGTGATACGTAAAATCATCCCTAGGAGCTCTACTTCTACAATAATAACCAAAATTCCGGAAATAGAGTTCCGGCTTCTAAAAGTCTTGTAGAACTCCAAGCCGAGCGGTGTCCCTTAGATGTTTCTAGAGCCATTCTTTTATCTCCCTCGGGAGAAGGGAGGCGGCTTCATGTTCCTCAACATCTTGTGGAGGGGGAGCGACACCAATCGGAAGCCCTTGTAGTACGTCTCGAGGGGGCTTCGGATGTAAGGCGTACCATTCGGTCGGAATGATGACTTCCGGTACCACATTCCATGCCCTTTGTGTGATAATCGACACCAAATGAGGAGAGGTGAGAATGTTCAACCTTTGGTGCAAAAGGTTGACTTCCCGGAGACATCCTTCTAGTCCCACCGTTAGATGATTAATACGGTCGACCAATGCTTCTTCCACCCCTGTTATCTCATCAATGGCTTCTCTTAGGACGTAAACATAGTTTACAAGAGAATCCTCAACCGTTGATGATCTTCTCCCCTGCCGGATGTTTCTGGAATATGACGAGGAGTTTCCGCTTGTTCTGCTTGCCATTCTGAGAAAACAAACCGAAAAGAGTTCAATTTTATGGGGCCAGTACCTCGGACACGGCCCCGTGTTCAATGAACACGGCCCCGTGTTCAGACATCTGCATGATTTAAGAACAAGGAATCTTGGAGTTTTAATTTGTTTTTGTGATTTTTAAAGCATTTTGGAACAGAAACAACTTAAAACATTGTTGTAGAACTTATTCTGAACAAGATTCCATGAACAAAAATCTAACAAACATCTCAATAAAGCTTGAAATTATGGAAGTCTCAAGCTTTAATGGAGGTGTAAGGAAAGAAAAATTGAAGAAGATGATAGTGGATAAAAGAGGAAAGGACAAGAAGATAGTTGAGAAACTTCTTTTAGAAAATACCTAGGCTGGTATGTGAGAATATTCCCCAAATCTCTGTCCCTGGAATGGTTCAAATGTGCAGGATTCTTGGCTGCATTTATAGAAAACGATAGTACGTTGCGCACGGCCCCGTGTCGGCTGGACACGGCCCCGTGTGCAGATGGAATCCTGACACATTTTTGTCCGTATTCTGACAAAATCAGAAGGGAATCTTTGGGTGGACACGGGGGCATGCTGACCTGGACACGGCCCCGTATCTAGAAGCTGTCTATGAAGTTTGTCTATTTTTAAGGAACTTTTCCGGATCGGGCGGTTCCTTACTGGATGGAACAACCCCAAAGTGCCTAAGATACCTTAATTGTTCTAGATTAAGACGAGAATGCAAGAGGTTGTCGGTGAGGGTGATTCCTATGCTATATGTAGGTGGACAAGTCCAACCCTTTTCCGGGCTCTCGTTAAAGAAGGTGTATGTCGAATCGCTTAGGTCTATGTATGCATCGAACGAAGTCGATGGGGAGTCCTTCACGGCACATTCGACACAGGGACGACTATCACTCAAGTCCTCACTAGAGTTAGAAGTATCGTCGGAAACAACGAAGTTGTTTGAATGCGATTCCAACACTTCTTCTTGATTATCATCTTGAGATAAATTATTGAAATCTATCCTAAGTTCTTTTAACCAATTAAGAATTAGATCTTCTAATTGAAATAATTCATTGAGAAGCATTTCTCCTAGAAAATCTGGTTGGGAGCATTCGAGGGAGAGATAGGGATTATTTTTACTTTCGCCCCTCTTAAGGATACAAGGAAACGATGGGTCTATATAGTGGGGCTTATAATTTAGAAAATAACATTCTAATTCCTCATGGGTACCACCACATAATTGACACCACGTACCATAAGAGTGCCGAAAGTAAAAAGTATCAGTATCACTCATGTTTGTGTAAGAATTTACCAACCGTCGGGATCTTACGGTTCTGTTTTCAGTAACTGAATCTTGGGCACGGGGGCGTGTTGAGTGGGCAAGGCCCCGTGTTCAGCTTACTGTCTGACTTAAAACAGGATTGCCAGTTCCAATGATTGGGCACGGGGCGTGTTCAGCGGGCACGGCCCGTGCTGAGTTCTGCAGAAGCTGAAAAACTAAGAAAAATCCTAAAAAAAAAAAAATAAGAAAAAATGATTAGGCCGCTGATTCCTAACTTTCTTAAAATCATTGTGTCCCCGGCAACGGCGCCAAAAACTTGATGAGTGTGAAGTGTGTATATAAGTTTAAGTATATTTTAAGCCCTTTTACACTTTCTTTAGCCAAGTTTTAAATTTATAAAACACGATATTTACTAACATTAAACACACATATGGGCAAGTGCACCCATCGTGAGCGTAGTATAGTGTTGGTAAGATACCGAGGTCGTCCAAGGACACAAGAGCTTTTAATACCGGTTTATCCTCAACGTCTAATCAAATCAAAAGTTTAGAAAAATGTTTTAAACTAAGACAATAAAAACTAACTAAAATGCTGAAAATAAAAATAAAAATAAAAATAAAAACAGATAGACAAGATGAATCACTTGGCTCCGACTCGTGTTTAGTGTAACCTTTGATTATTTCCGCACCTTTTCACTTTATTAAGAGACTATCTTAGTTATTGTAGTAGGCCCCTCTTTTGGAGGTGACGTTACCCTCAACCCAGTAGTTTGAGTCAGCAAGGATACAATCCTAAAGGGTCGGATTATTGAAAGGTAATTAATTAAGTTATTAATGCATAATGTGTTAGGCCCCTCTTTTGAAGGTGACGTTACCCTCGGCTAAGTAGTCTGAGTCAGCAGGGATACAGTCCTAAGTAGCCGGGTTAAAGTTTTAATAGTAGTTTAACTTATGAGGGGATCAAAGAGTTTGGACCCCCGCCATCCAATACCGTTAAGTATTGAAGGAGGTCCTACTAAATTTGACCCAGGTCCTTTGCAGGATCTATACACTGAACAATGGCAAGACTCTTACCAAACCGTTCCCTTAACCCCCGACCAGTTAGCCAACATACCTCCATATAGACCGTGGAGGTATGAATGGTGAAAATCTTTTATTTTATATAGACAGTAAAATAATGCCAAGACACCACGGACAAACGATAAGGAAGAATCACCTTCAACATAAGAAACTAGTTATTAAAGTCATTAATACATAACCAATTAAAAAGTGCGAAAAGATTAAAAATAAAAAGTATTACACTAGACACTTTGTCTTCACCAAGTGATGTAAGAGACTTAGGCAAACATGGCCTTGATTGTCAAGAACTCTTACGATCAATCTTGGATCCCGAGATGACTCACATTCTCTATGATGGACAATGGATGATGGTGTTATGGTGGTGGTGGGTGAAGTGTGAGAGAGGTGGTGAGGGATGGTTTGAGCTTGAGCCAAGCACTCCTATTTATAGGCTGAATAGAAGCTCGGGCACGGCCCCGTGTCCAGTGGGCACGGCCCCGTGTCCACATCCTTCTCTTTCTTCATTTATTGCATCTTGTCTGTATTAGTTGACCACGCCCCCGTGTCCGCTAAGCACGACCCCGTGTGCATAAGCATATCTGTACTATGAAGATTTGCCTGGATTCTACGAATCTTATAGTTGACCACGGCCCCGTGCCCGTTGAGTACGTCCCCGTGGTTGGCAATAGAAGCTTCTACCACTTTGTCTTTTCTGCTGACACTTGGGCACGCCCCCGTGCTGGCTGAGCACGGGGCGTGTTCAGTCTTCTGTCTTCTTGTTTTGCTTGGGAAGATGCTGTCGTGGAGTCGGGCATGTCACGTTTGTTCCTTTTCTTGTATTTATGTTAGATTTTGCTGTCTTTTTGCTTCTTTTGTTAATTTGAGCTCATTTAATCCTGAAAATACAAAAGGAAGACAAAAGCACACTTTTTCCAACATTAGTACTAAAAAAGGGTTAGTTTTATGTCACAATTGATGTAATTTATATGTTGCATTTTACACACATCAGTGGTCTAGCTGCCTTGACTACATGCCTAATCTCACTGATTAATCCCCAGATGTAACGGGAGATTAATACTGGTTCTGGTGATGCTAGGGTTGGTACTATTCTAGCATATTCAAAGAATGTAGTAGTGTAACCCTTGCTGTCTACTCTAGTCATTCTGAGGTTTAGGAATTTATTAGCTATCTGCTCCTTTTCATTAGGAGGACAAAATTTCCTTTCAACCATATTCTTAAACTCAATATCATAGACACTGCCACTTCCCCTAGACTTGAGGATAGTGTTCCACCATTCTAAAGCTGAGTTTTTAAATTGATTGGAAGCAAACATTATCTTATCCTCTTCTGCGCACTTGCTTATTTTCAACACTGCCTCAGTCTTTTCTATCCAACATTGGGCTGTAATGGCTCCTTCATTGCCCGATAATTCTATTGGTTTACAGGACCAGAATTCTTTGTAAGAACAACCATAAGACATGGTTCTTCTTCTTTTCGGAATTGGCAATTGAAGAATTGGTCCATTATTCACGCTGTGACTAAGCTCAGTATGGGTTCGCTTATTTCCACTATTACTTTTATTATTATTTTCTGCTTCCCTAACATTTTGGATGATAGCTGGCATAGCATCTCTAATTCCTTGGGTTACAATGTGTCGAATTTCACTGTTATTTATTTGATTAGCATTATTCTGGTTTTCTTGATTTGCTGCGTCGGCCATCTGGATTATAAACAATTACCAAGTATTAGTTGTTGGGATTGAACCCTATCAGAGGAACAGATAATTAAAGCCAAAACTGGATCAGGTCAGTGGATCCAGAATAAGCAGATGTTGTGTTACAAGTCTCTCCCCTAGAAAGTGGTTTCAACATCTGCTGACCTCCTATCTACTGATCGTTACAACTGCTGGCCTACAACCGCTGATCAAGTCAAAGACTAAAGACCTGCTGTTCAATCTACTGCTTTGGGTCAAGCACTGCTGGTAGTTATCAAGTACTGCTGAAGTCACAACAGTGGAAGGACCAGCAGTAGTTTAGCTTAATTATGTAATGTATTGTATAGCAGTTGTTAGCTTAAGCAGTGTTTGTGTAGATCAGTTGTTAGAAGTTGTTAGGAGGTTAGATGTCACTTTCATGGTAACGTCAGCATTGATGCCTCAGTGGTTTGTCCGTGCCTATAAATAGAACAGTACCATGCACTGTTCTATTAGCTCTTCACAAAATCTTCTTCCTGCACGAATAAACCTTGTGAGCTCAGGCTGAGGGGGAGTTTGTATTCATACATGCATTGTAATCGTTATTGAAATAAATTCAATCTTTCGGTTCTTTGTTGAAAATGTTTGATTAAAGCAATTCTCCTGTTTGATTGTGTGCAAAGTTTGTTTCCATCTTAAATTCCGCTGCACTACTCATTCATCTTCATCTTATTTCAAACGTAAAACACAATCAAAACCAAACTCAGATCCTAACAATTGGTATCAGAGCCCGGACAGTCAAATTTGATCTAACAATCATTTTGACATAAATAGTTCAGCACAAAATCGTTGATACCGATATTTGTTCGTTTTGTTGAAAAACAGAGTAAGGTTTAATCACCATCAAAGTTGATTAATCAGTGCCTGTAAAACAACCAGGATGACGTCACAATTACAAGATGATAAGAATAACATTGGCTCTCTTTTCAAACCACCTATGCTTAAACATAATGAATACAACATCTGGGAGAGAAGGATGGGTCATATCCTTGCTCAACAAAATACCGGATGTTGGAGATCAGTTGTTTTTGGCCCTCATGTTCCAATGGTGCCAAGTGCTGAGGATCCAAAGAAATTCGAACCTAAAAGTTATGAAAACTATACTGAAACTGATTTTCAAAAGTTCGAACTGGATGCCAAAGAATTTAGCATCATTGCATCTGCATTACCAAATGAAATATATGCTGGGTTGTTACATTGTAACAGTGCCAAAGAATTATGGGATGCACTTAAGGAACAATTTGGGGGAACTGAAGAAGTAATTGAAAACAATAGGGAAATTCTGAATCAGCAGTATGAAACCTTCTGTCACATTAAGGGTGAAACATTGACCCAACAGATTGAACGTTTCAGTTGTCTCATCAGTGAGCTAAGACTTGTTAAAGTTGAATTTCCAAAATCAACACAAAATAGTAGGTTTCTTAGATCACTACCTGAAAAATGGGACACAATTGCTTTTGTGACTAGAAATTCTGCTGAGTTCAAAGACCTGAACTGACCCAACTTCATGGTAGACTCCTGACCTATGAAAGGGAGTTAAACCAGAAAAAGAAGTTGCAAGAGTCTGGAAAAGTTACAGATGACTATTCATTTGGTAACACAGCTCTTCTGGGTCAAGAAGAGTCTGGCAGCAGTAAGGATCAGAGTTATGATCATTTTATTGACATAACTGCTGGAGGTAATTTCAACTCTGATCCTCACTCATCCAACTTTGCTTTCACAGCAAATGGAGAAAGTCAGAACTCAGATAACTTGTGCTTTGAACTCAACGACTTACAACACTTTGATCTCACTGACTTAGAAGAGATGGACATTTTGCATCAATTGGCTTTGCTTAGTGTAAGAACAAGCAAATTCTACAAAAGAACAGGGAGAAAATTCCCAGGGTTACATGGGAATTTAAAAGTGGGGTTGGATAAGTCAAAAATTAAGTGTTATAAGTGCAATAGGCTAGGTCATTTTGCCAGGGAATGCAGGAGTCAAACCACTGGTCCAATAATCACTCATCCCAGCTCAAACCCTAGACCACAACATCAAAGCACTGTGTACTATACCTAATATACCCCTGCTGCCCATGTTAACACTGCTAACTATGCTGCAACCCCTGTGCCTATGCATTATGTTCAAACCACTGTTCCACAAATTCAGTATGTTCAAACCCCTGTCCCTCAGGCACAAGTGCAACCTGTTGCACCTCAACCAGCTGCTCCAACAGTAACACAACCAGATTAGCAAAGTTTTTTCACTCAAGGCTTTGTTGACTGGAGCAGTATGCCTGATGAGCTTAGTGATGAAAATTTTGCACTCAATGCTTTTAATGATCCTACTAATGATGAATTTTGTTTGATGGCATTAGAGTCTCTACCAGAAGGGGTAGAAACTGAAGGTGAACAGCTAAGTGCTGAAACAGTGGATGAATTGACTGAAGCAGTGGTTACTGCAGTTGCTGGTGAACTACTGCTGGGAGAAAATTCAGAAACCCTGATTGAACCACTGGTTGATCCTTGGTCCAAAGAAGACAAGGAAGAAAAAGAAGAGGAGAAAGAGGGTGAGAAAGAAGAAAGTGCTGATGAAGAAAATCATCAATGTGATTGTGCTATGATGGCAGCTGCCAAGGTATCACCTCAGGTTCTTAAAAATCTGTGTTCAGACAAATGCATTATTGCATTTGCTAGCATCAAAGAGGTGAATGAAAACCTTCGGAATAGGGTCTCAACTGATGAAGTCAAATTTGAAAAGTCTTTAAAAGAACTTAAAATCAAGTTGGCTGAAAAAGACAAAGAAATTTGCTGTCTAAAAGAAGAGCAAAGCATTACCAAAACCCAACTCCAAACAATGATAGAAAAATATCATGTTTGTAAAAAGGAGTTGGAATCCACCCAAATCACATGTGAAAAGTTGGTGGAATCCTGCAAAGGGTATGAAGTAATGCTTGAAAAACAGATTAAAAGCAATGTGAAATTTGGTGTTGGTTATAGAAAACATGATGATGAAAACATTGCTTTTGAAAAATCTATTCAAACCACTGATGTAACCACTGAATTCATTCCCACAAACAAGAATGGCCAAGAAGTGAAAATCACTGATAAACTTGGTAACAAAATCACACTTGAAAGACCAGTGGGATCCTCTACTTTTGAGGAAATTGAGAAATACCAATTTAAACCCTCATGGTCTGACGAGTGTGACATTCTTGAAAATTTTAAACCCATGGATTTCACAACCACTGATGGTGTTAAAGCTCCAAAAGCAAAAGTCATCCCTCTCAAGGACATCCCAACAGAGGTTAAAAACTCTGTTGTAAAGGAGTCTGAAAAGTGAAAGAAGAGAGAAAAGATAAAAAACCTGTTTTGTGAATTTTGTGAAAAAAGGAATCATCTAACAAAAGACTGTTTCCATTTAAAAGCATATGATTTAAACAAAATAAGTATCATTGTACCTGCTGAAAGCTGCACCATCTGTGGTAAACCAAACCACAAAACTCAAGAATGTGTGTATCTTAAAAACTTTGATGTAAAAAAGAATGAGTACACTGCAAAAACTTCCTTGAGTTCATCAACATCATCTGTCGAGTTCACTAAAAATCACCCACTGTTTGTGCCAGTACAAACATCTGTTACAAAACAGCTGAATCAAACATCTGTCCAAAGAGATGTTCAAGTGACTGATGCACCCCCTGCCAACCAATTCAGAAGAGGCAAGGGACAATCATCTTACCAAAGGATTCCACACGTTTATGAGTCCTACAAAAGGCCCCTTAAACCAAGAGTGAACAGGCATCCTTTTGGTTATCAGCAGGTGATTGGTCAAAACCCACAACAGTGGTTAGAGAGAAACAGTCCTAAAATTATCCAAACCCCTGACCTAACCACTGCCCATGCAACTGAACTCATCCCAGACACTATTGAGACCCCATCCAAAGCCTTATTGGCTTTGGAGACCCTAATGAACTAATCCTTTTACTTCATGTGCAGGGAGCTTCTGCATGCTTAGATTGTCTTTGGTATGTAGATAGTGAAGGCTCCAGACACATGACAGGATGTAAAGCCCTTCTCAAAGATTTCAAAATCCATGGAGGGGGTGATATATCCTTTGGTAATAATAGTAAAGGGAAAGTTCTGGGGTCTGGTACAGTACAGTCTGGTAATGTGAAATTTGAAAATGTCAAAAGAGTGACAAGGGGTATGGGTCATTCTTCACAAAGGAGTGTTGTAGGATTGTTGGACCAGAAATGATTGAAAAGATTAAAGCAATAATAAAAACTAGAAAAACAAAACTTGTTGCTCAAAGAAGTGGCAATGTTTATGTTGTTGATATGTCAAAAGAGTGTCCCAGAACTGATGCCTGTCTGTTCTCAGCTGCCTCTAACAAAGAGACAGAACTTTGGCACAGAAGATTGGGGCACACAAATCTCAAGACAATCACTGAAATTTCAAAAAAATGGCCTAGTAAGAGGCCTACCACAAAAACTGTTTTCATGTTCTGAGCTTTGTGTTTCCTGTTTAAAAGGAAAATAGCATAAAAGCTCCTTTAAGTCCATTGAAGAGTCCAAAACAACCTAGTGTCTGCAAATGTTGCACATGGATTTGCTTGGCCCAGTTCAAGTCATGAGTCTCAAGAAGAAGAGATATTGTTTGGTTATTATTGATGACTTCTCTAGGTTTACATGGACTTTCTTTTTACACTCAAAAGATGAGACTGCAGGCATTTTGCAAGACTTTGTGACACAGGTTGAAAAGCAATTTGACCTTCCAGTAAAAGTCTTCAGAAGTGACAATGGCACAGAATTCAAAAATAAGGAGTTGGATGCCTTCTGTGTGAAGAAAGGGATTGTAAGGCAGTACAGCATCCCTAGAACACCAGAGCAAAATGGGGTAGTTGAAAGAGAGAATAGGACACTGATTGAAGCTGCTAGGACCATGCTTGCTGATTCAGGTTTACCTCTAACTTTTTGGGCAGAGGCGGTGAACACTGCTTGCTATGTCCAAAATAGAGTTTTAATAAACCCCAGGCACAAAAAGACTGCTTATGAAATTCTGTATAAAATCAAACCACTGATCTCATATTTTAAAGTATTTGGCTGCCCATGCTTTATTTTGAATTTAAAAGATTCCATCTCAAAATTTGCAGCCAAAGTAGACAGTGGTTATCTTTTGGGATACTCTACCACTGCTAAGGCCTACAAAGTGTTTAATACACGGACTAAAATAGTGGAAGAGACTTTGAATGTGAAGTTCAATGAACTTTCATCAATGAAAATCCCAGCAAATCCTGCTGATTTATTTGATCTTGATAAATTCACATTTGAAAGTGTTGCTGTCAAGACTAACAGTGCTGGTCCATCAGAGGATTCATCACCAGACTATGGGTATGAGATCATCATTCCTCAACAAAATTCTGTTTCAATGGGAAAAGCAGCAGTTGTACAAAACAACTGTCAAAGCTCAACCACTGCTACCTCAACAGTTGTTGACCAAAGTAGCCAATCAACCTTTGCTTCCACATCATCAAACACTGCTGACAAAAGTCCCTAAACAGTGGATAAAATTCAGCATGTGTCCACATCATTACCTCCTATTCCACCACCTTTTGAAGCCACTGCTGGATCATCAAAGTCACCAGCAGTGGTTAGCTCAGATGATACACATCTGCAACCTTCACCAACAAATGCCATCATACCATACCAAGGAGATTTAATCTTCTTGAGATCTCATCCACCTGACCAAATCATTGGCAACATCAATGAAGGGGTGCGCACAAGAAGCCAAACCCAAAACATTTGTCTTTTTGCTGGTTTTCTATCACTCCATCAGCCAGTCAAGTACCAAGAGGCACTGAAAGACAACAGCTTGGTAGAAGCCATGCAAGAGGAGCTCCAACAATTTAAAAGACAACAAGTATGGGAGCTTGTGCCACTGCCAAAGGATGTAAGTCCCATAGGCACAAAGTGGGTCTTCAAAAATAAAACTGATGAAAGGGGCATTGTTGTCAAGAATAAAGCCAGGCTTGTGGTTCAAGGTTACAGACAGGAAGAGGGGATAGACTATGATGAAACTTTTGCCCCTGTAGCAAGATTGGAAGCTATAAGACTGTTCCTGGCCTTTGTTGTCAACCACAACATGAAGGTGTTCCAAATGGATATCAAAAGTGCTTTCCTCTATGGTACAATTCACGAAGAGGTGTATGTGTGTCAACCTCCAGGTTTTGAGGATCCATTTTATCCAGATCATGTCTACAGGCTAAACAAAGCCTTGTATGGCCTAAAACAAGCACCTAGGGCCTGGTATGAAACTCTTTCCACCTTTCTACTCTCAAACGGTTTCAAAAGAGGTACCATTGATAAAACACTGTTTCTAAAATGGAGAGGAAAGGATTTAATGATTGTCCAAATTTATGTGGATGACACTATTTTTGGAAGCACATGTAATAAAATGTGTGAAGAGTTTAGGCAACTCATGACAGCTGAGTTTGAAAGGAGTGCAATGGGTGAGCTGCAATGCTTTCTTGGTCTCCAAGTTCAGCAAATGCAAAATGGAACTTTCATTCATCAAAGCAAATATGCTAAAGAACTTTTAAATAAATTTGATATGAATGATTGTAAACCATGCAGCACACCCATGGCAACCAATAGGCTAGTCATGTCTGATGAAAAGGATGAGCTGATTGACCAAACACTTTATAGAAGCATGATTGGGTCTTTACTGTACCTAACTGCATCTAGACCAGACATCATGTTTGCAACATGTGTCTGTGCAAGAAGTCAATCAGCTCCCAGAAAATATAATCTCATTGCTGTAAAAAGGATCTTCAGATACATAAAGGGTGCTCCCACACTTGGTATCTGGTATCCAGCTAATGGGAATATCCAACTTTCAGGCTTTTCAGACAGTGACTTTGCCGGATGTAACACCACAAGAAAGTCCACTTCAGGAGGGTGCTAGTTTCTAGGCAACTGCTTGGTTTCATGGCAAAGCAAAAAGCAAGCAGCTGTTTCAAAATCCACTGCTGAAGCTGAATACATTGCTGCTGCAAGCTGTACAGCCCAACTCCTGTGGCTTCAAAATCAGTTGCTGGATTTTGGTATCACTGCCTTAAAGACACCACTCATGTTGGATAGCCAGGCAGCAGAAAATATCATCAAAAATCCAGTTTCCCATTCAACCACCTAGCACATCGACATCAGACATCACTTTGTGAGGGATTGCTATGAAAAAGGTTTGATTTCTCTGCATCATGTTCCAACTAAAGACCAGCTGGCAGATGTGCTCACAAAAGCATTAGATACATCCACCTTTGAAAGCTTGGTCTCTAGGATTGGCATGCTAAATATGGAATAACAAGCAAAATCTTGTTGTTCTATGAATAAAAGCATTAAAATGTTTTCATAAAATCAAAAATCCATCCTTAAAAATAGCTAAAAATGAAATTTTCATTAACTCCTTAAAAGTCTGCCATAACCACTGATTGGTGCAAACATCTGTTTGTTATTTGCTATCCACTGCTGAAAGTCAACCTCTGTTCTCTTGGTAAAACACTGTTGACAAACTTCAGTGCTTTAAAACCACTGACACAAGCTATCCACTGATAGTAAAAGTCACCCACTGTTTTCATTTTCCTTTGTGAACCACTAGTATTGCTTCATCAGTGGTTTCTCAAACAACTGTCCTCCATTATTTCATCCTTTCATCAGAGGTTGACACGTGGTCAGTATTTATCCGTCAGATCTTTGTAACCGCTGCCACGTCAGGATTCACTTTTTCATCATATAAAACCCTGCCCTAAACCCCCAAACAGGGTTTTCACTGTCGAATCGAATTCAAAATTCTTTTCTCAAAATAGTTTTCCACAAAAAATTCTCCCACAATCTTCATCATCCTCACTTCATTTCTCTCATTCTCTGTTTCAATCATGGTGAAAAAGGCAAGCAAATCCAAAACAAAGGAGCCTACCGACATTGAAATTCCATACAAATGGTCCTACAATTACTTGGGTATTCTTGAAAAACCCAGTGACACAAAGACCTTCGATTCCATCATAGACACATTATCCTCCACAAAATACAAAACTTTGCTCACTTACAATGCAACCGTCTACCTTGCTACTCAACGAGAATTTTGGAAAAATGCTACTCTTGAGAAGATGGATAAAAAGGTTGTTGCCATCAATTCCACAATAAAAGGTGTAAAAATCTCAATCACACCTCAAGCCATATCTGAAGTATTTGAGCTCAATGATCTGGAAGGTAAAAATTCTTTTCCGAAAACAGAGTACCAAGGAGATTTTATTAAAAGAGGGTATGGAGAAGAAATGAAAATAGATACGTTACAAAAGGGCAGTTTTCCATCTGCTATAACGTTTTTATTTCATACCCTCCTTATGTGTGTTTCTAACAAAATCACTGCTTTCAATGAAATCCCATTGAAGATACAATACCTGGGTTATGCTATACTTAAAGGTGAAAATTTTAATTATTCCCAGGTAATCTTCGATAATTTGGTCAAAAATGTTGAGAAAAAGGCTTTTCTATTATTTCCAAGATTTTTGAGTTACTATTTTGATACAAAATTTTCAGAAAATAATGCCCATGTACTTGTGCAGGGTCCTCCTTTTAAAATAAACGGTTTAACACCTGAAACATTCACAAGAATGTTAAAACCTACAAAAACACAAGCAGAGGTGCCTGAGCAGAATTTAGCAGCTACCACTGCTCCTCAGGTATCTGCTGCTGAGCCCACTACTCCAGGTGATCAAGGCAGCATAACCACTGTTTTGAAACCCACACCTGCCCTTACCAAAAAGACCAAAAAGAAATCATCCAGCAAACCCCCCAAACCCATAAAAAAAGGCAACTCTGGAAGATGAGATCCTAGAGCAACTGCCAGTGACAACACAAAAGTCACCAATAACCACTGCTGCTACTTCCTCACAGTAGTTGGTAGAAAGATCTCCACCTTTGCCTAAAACTCCTCCTGCATCCTCATAAAAGGATCAGGTTCTAAGCACAGGGACCCCACATTATGAAGCTCTGGGTCCAATTGGATCCATCTTCCTCAGTCCTGATCCCAAGGACATGTCTCTTTCTACACCAATACCTTCACCCCTCATCTTACCACAATCCATGCTACCTTTATTGCATGCAGTTGATTTAGCTTAGACACAAACCAGTTCCTCTCAACCACCTATCAATGAGAGTACACTCCCATAAGTGACTGGGTCTGATGCCTATACCTCTGCAATCCCAGCAACAATTGAGGAGGTTACACTGCAGGAGTTACAAGTTACTCCTGTCAGTAGTTCAAGTGGAGCAGGAACTACTAGTGTTGGACCCACTGGTCTACATTGGGTCAGTTGTTCTATCAATAAGACTCCCTTGAAGGCAATTTCTTCAGAGACAACTAGGGAAACCACTGGTGAGTTTTCTTTAACCACTGGTGAGCTGTTCAAAGTGTCCACAAATGAGGAAAGAAGTCCCCAGTACCAAGAACAAGGGGCATCAATGGATGACTTTTGGGATACATTCCCTAAGTCTACCATTGATACAACCACTGCTGGTGGGAAATCTGATGATCCCATTCATTTGGGTGATGGTTTAAAATATAAAGAATTGACGAAGAGAGTGGACATAATTGAATCATCTGTTGCAGACATCAAAACAATGCTGCAGCAGGTGTTAAATTCTCAAAAGTCTACATCCACTGCTGCACCACCCCCAACAGCTGCTCCATTATCTAATGAGCTGTGGAGTTTATTTCAACCATTGCTCCGACATCAAAGAGAACTAGCTGATCAGCAACATGAGATCCAAATTCAAAAGATCAGAACTCTCATGGAAGCAAGGTTTAAAGATACTCAAGCTGACATCAAGGCTTTAAAAGCCCACATTCTGAAAACCACTGGCACTGCTCCTCCCACTGTTCTCTTCTTTGACAACCCTCCTCCAGATAATGCCAAAAAGGGGGAGAAAATCAAACAGTGGATAAAGAAGGGAATTGAAGATGGTATTTATATTGAACCAGAAACGGAAAACATGACTAAAAACATTCCCTTGCCAGATGGTAGTAAAAAATTGATGTTACTGAAAATGCACTAGCTGAAGCAAAAGCAAGTGTAAAAAGGGATAGAGAGGCTAAGGATAAAGCCATGTGGGAACAGGAGAAGAGAGCTTTCATGAAGCTAAATGCACAAGGTCCTTCTGAACCTATGGAGGATAAAAATCCCAAGGAAGAAAAGAAGAAGCCCACTAAACAAGTGAGGCAACCTAAAAAGCATGCTTCCAAACCACCTACTAAAGGCTCCAAACCTCAAACTACCACTTCAACACACACCACAACCACTACCTTACCACCACTACCAAAAATCACTCCACCAATAAAACCACCAAAAACAACCTTACCACCATCACCTCCTGCTAAAAAGTAGAAGACACCAGATGTTACAACATCTGTTGTAATGACAACAGTGGTTGAAACACCAGTTGTTTCAACAACTGTTAGTCAGCCACCATCCACCACTCAAAATACCACCACTGATCCACCCAAGACATCATTAGCCTCTCCTTCAATAAAAAGGAGAAGGATTTTCATACCTGATGATGATTCTCCATCACTACCACCAACATCTTCACAATCACTTGCACTTATTCCAAACCATGTTCCTCTCTCATCAGCTCCAGTACAACAACCAATCCCTGTCATTACTCCTGCAGGTGTCCAATTTCCTCTAGAACTTGAAGCAGTTAGAGAAGAGATCAAATCCTTCTACTATGAGGATGACCCTGCTAAAAGGAAGTTGCCATCAGTTGAAGGATATCCAAGGCCTAACAACATTGAAGAATATTTGAAAGTTAATGCTAAACAGGCAGAGGATATTTCCAAAAGAAACTCTCAAGGAAAAACTGACAAAGAAATTCAAAGGCATTACCAGTTTCTATTTACTCAAGTCAGATCCTTAGAGCAATTTGCAAAAAAATGTTTGTCAACAAATCTCAGAAAGAACAGATGAAACTTTGAGAAAAGACTACATTGAAAGCATCATGGCAACCAAGAAGTACAAGGGAGAAAAGCATATATACAAGGAGTGGACCATTCCTGAGCTTGAACAAGAAGCAGCCAGGATTCAAGAAATGATAAAGAATAAGGTCAAACACACTCCTCCAAATTGGTCAAAGTACAAAAAGAATGTGACTGAGAAGACATTAGAGGTGAAGAGAATGAAAGAGGAATTAGTTGCTGCTGACTATGGGTCCAAAAATTAAGTGGCAAGATGGAAAGAAGACATAGTCAGGTCCACCTACAAAAGGTTGGAGGAATTAAGGAAGAAAGATCCTAAAGTTCCACAAAAACCTGACTACCCTGAAGCAGTGGTTTCAACAAGACCACCAAAGCTGCAAATAAGGAGAGCCACTGCTCCAGCTGGTGCAGCCATCTTTAAAAGAAGGCAACAAAAACAGTTGGATACTGAAACAGTGGTATAATTAAAGGCAGGAGATGAGCTTGTAAAGGAAGGTATTAAAAAGATGATAGCTGAAACTCTTGGCCTGAATCAACCTGCAAGCACTGCTTAAACTGTCATCACAAGGCCTGCATCACCAAACACCCCATCCAATAAAAATCTCCCAAGAAACCCACCAGGCACAAAAGTACTAAAGTGGAAAACTGACAAACAGACCCATGTACTGACTGTGTTCAAGTCTAGTGGAGAAGTGAAGAAAATAACAAGGGAACAAGCACTTGGCCTAAGTCTTGAAGATATGCAGGATCTCCTTGATCTTCCACTTTGTAGGGATGAAGATGACACAAATGCCCTGGACTTTGAGTTACAACTTAAAGGTCAAATAAGGGAACTGTTGATGAGGCAATAAAGTTCCACAATAATGAAGGGTTTTGGCATTATCTGTTCCAGGGGAAGATTGTTGGGATTGAACCCTATCAAAGGAACAGATAATTAAAGCCAAAACTGGATCAGGTCAGTGGATCTAGAATAAGCAGATGTTGTGTTACAAGTCTCTCCCCTTGAAAGTGGTTTCAACATCTGCTGACCTCCTATCTATTGATCGTTACAACTGCTGGCCTACAACCGCTGATCAAGTCAAAGACTAAAGACCTGTAGTTCAATCTACTGCTTTGGGTCAAGCACTGCTGGTAGTTATCAAGTACTGCTGAAGTCACAACAGTGGAAGGACCAGCAGTAGTTTAGCTTAATTATGTAATGTATTGTATAGCAGTTGTTAGCTTAAGCAGTGTTTGTATAGATCAGTTGTTAGAAGTTGTTAGGAGGTTAGATGTCACTTTCATGGTGACGTCAGCATTGATGCCTCAGTGGTTTGTCCGTGCCTATAAATAGAACAGTACCATGCACTGTTCTATTAGCTCTTCACAAAATCTTCTTCCTGCACGAACAAACACTGTGAGCTCAGGCTAAGGGGGAGTTTGTATTCATACATGCATTGTAATCGTTATTCAAATAAATTCAATCTTTCGGTTCTTTGTTGAAAATGTTTGATTAAAGCAATTCTCCTGTTTGATTGTGTGCAAAGTTTGTTTCCATCTTAAATTCCGCTGCACTACTCATTCATCTTCATCTTATTTCAAACGTAAAACACAATCAAAACCAAACTCAGATCCTAACATTAATATTACTTGAAAAATGTTTAACGCGAATAATCACACAACAAGCATATTGATCAAAATCGTCGAACATTGCGACTTTTACTCTATTTTATATATTATGCATCTATTACAAACCATAACTGGACATTAAAATACAATACTAGTTTGCATTAGTAGCTATTGTCTATATATATATATATATATATATATATATATATATATATATTTATTTATTTTATTTCAAACCACACACATATATATATTTATATTATTATTATTACTACTACTTAGTGGGGATCCATCCAAAATTGCATATTACGTTCGTCATACTTCCAGACGAGCCTCTCTCCTATTTGTCTCATTCTCTCACTTCCTTCTAATATCTCCTCACCAAAGGTGCGGAATTCTTGCACATTCTCAGTGCTCATGGGTGGTGCAGGTGCTGGTATGGGGTCAGGGTATTGTGGCATTGGTTCTTCGTATGGGTACAGGTTTTCTAGAATTTCCCTGATGTATTGATCATTATCATAATAGGGGTCTAGAGGGTCCAATTTGGGATACGGTGCTACTGGGTTTTGCATGGGTTCATCTTCTAGTGGGTAGCATTGTTGATAATCTCTATGGTCGTCAAACCATGGGTCATAGTCTGGGGGATGGGGTGCTGGTACTCTGGGAATCTCAACTGGCTCAAAAGCAGGTATTTGTGGCTAGTCTACTGGGTTTAGTTCAATTTCCATAGGTTGTGTGGGAAATAGTGGTAACGGCTAGGGTGCTATGAGTTGTTCTAGATTAGGGTCGGCAACGGTGGTAGCTAATATATGAAAATTAGCTAGTCTCCTATTGAGTATATCCTGGGTTTGAACATTCATTTCTCTATTGGCCGCTGCTAAGGCCGCTGTTATTGCAATTTTCTCATCCTTTTTCTACGTTCATAAGCTCCTCTGCTAAACCATCCTCTCTTCTTATGAGGGAATGGCTCCTGAGATTGTGCCTTGAATACGAAAATCCCTTCTTCGGTATCAGCCGAATACCTCGAGGGGGTAGGCTGTGAAGAGGTGCCTTCGTTCCTAGGTGAACTGGACAGTTGACGGTAAGCGTCCGAAGGTCCTTGGTCACTCATACTGTAAACTAATAGATTGTCAAATAACAAAAATAATAATCTACACGTATGCACATAGTCTAATTGATTATTTCCTAACAAAATTGATAATTTTAATGTCAGCAGAACACCTCTTTGGCTGAAATTAGTGGCTGTAGCTCTGATACCACTCTCTGTCGCAACCCCCGGCCCCTATCTCCTGGGATCGGGCAGACGCGAACTCAGATATAAGTGGTATCATTGTTTATCAGTTTGGCATCGGAATTTACATCAAGACCGCAGTTAGGAAATATTTTATCAGAGTAAAATACGATGCTTTTATAATAATAAACACATGGGTAAAACCCAAGTTTCTATTACAAACATGTTTATAGGGATAAACCCTAATTTATTGAATAAAACATCTTTCTTTATTTAGGTAACTTTTATAGCCACATTTTCCAAGCCTTCAGTGCTCTCCAGCTGGCTTCTATTTTGGCTTTCATATTTTGTTACCTGAAACTAGTTTAAAAACATTTTGTCAGTGGGAAATACTGGTGAGTGAATCCCAATTTAATCAAAACAGATTTTATCCTTGTACAGTATTGTGGGCAATCCAGCAATTACATTTGGTTACCATCCTACCTTAATTACCTCCCACGGTACTGTCGACTCGACTTGTGGTTATGTTACTACTCACAGTGTAGTAACAAGTTTTGTATACAAAACCCCAACATACCGACGATAATTGTAAAATTACAAATGCTCAATCATTGTTAAATATAATGTAAAACAATTGATGTTTTGTAAAAACAGTTTGCAAAAAGTTTTACAAAAAGGAGATTACTCACATTGCTAGATTAGACTTTTCCTGGTGGTTTCCTGGTTATAATCTAATAATTTAAATAATGCACACGCGTTAGTATAATAACCGAATATTTACATTAGCTATACCCTCCCCTTGACAGAACTCCAACGACTACGTCGGGCAGAACCTCGACAGCCGTTACGGAGCACTAGATCAATCGGACAGCGTATCTAATACGTAACCGGGGATTAAAATACTTACAAAGAGGCAGAACTTCGTTATATTAGTGGGTATAATGCCCGGGTATTATGCTTACTCTACAGAAATTGAGAGAGAAAGAAAAGGTTTTGAGCGTGTTGGGACTTAGGCCGATCAAGGCAATTTATAGGGCTGGAATTCGAGTTCGTTGCGCCCAGTGTAAGCCAAAGTGTAGGATCGTTGTTGGACCCAAACGAGTCAATCAGAAGAGCTTTATATCCGATTCAAAGGCGGAATCAGTGAAACGGACGTGGAAACAGCTTGATACTATTAAATCTGTCACTTTGATTGATTATAACACTAATTACAACCTGAACAGATTTCGGCAGCACTTCGTTACAAATCCTGAAGTATTACCAAATGAAATGACAAGTGCCCTATATATAGTGGTGGAGGTTTCTCTTGAAGCTGACCATAACAAGTTCAAGAGAAACCTGATTGATCTGGTTTCCCTTGAACATGTCACATGTCACTTTCAAAGGGAACCTCATGTAAACCCACTAAACTTTGTTTCTTGCACCTCGGACACTGATAATCCTATCCTATCCTATTACATGATACAAGACGAAGTCAATAGACGTATTGCACTAACAGACTCCCCCTCGGATATTGACGAAGTCTTCAGTGTCTATTCTATAGTATGACACATCTTCAGTCTTGATCATTCTGCCTTCTTGTCCAAATTGTAACATTATAAGCATCCATCAATCCTTCTCTTCTTCTATCAGCTTCAGGCTCCCCCTTTCATCAAGCTTCCGTGCTTTGGGATCAACACCTAGCTTTCCATCTACAAGCTCCTCCATGCTTCAAGCTTGTCTTCAGACTCCCCCTTAGACTCTACTCTCGGGATCGTAATCTGGACTATCTGCAATCACTCATACGTTTATAAGTATCAACATTTTAAACTACCAGGAATCCTAACCTGGCTCTAAAACACTCCCTCTATCAACAATCTATACAGATATGGCAATGTCCAATATCCGAAATCCTCACAGTAAATCATCCAAGTCCAAACTAATGACCTTGGAGATATCACAAACTGTTTTTGAATTTTTTTTTTTTAATTCAAGTTTCAAATTAATGAACTTGTTTTATTTTCAGAAACACAATCAGCTTACTTAGATTTTGAAACTCAGCATTTCAAACATCGGTTGTCGAAAATAAAGCAGAATCAAAAATCTTTTTGAATTTTTCTGAAAATATAAAGCAGTAAAGAAATATGTACAAACATATTTACAGACCATATTTTTGTTTGATTATGCGTCAGATGATCTTATCAGTTTTTGACAAGTCACAAGTACCGTTGAGCTTAGTTACACATTAAACTTAGATTGTCGATATACTGATCCACTTAAATTTTCATACAAATTTCAACTGATTCAGGATACGAATTAGATGAATTAAGAACTTAAACTCATTCATGTGTCCCACCTCTTGAATATACTCTCGTATCCAGATCCAAATATTCAGTCTTACAGGTGAGTATACCTAGATGATATCTGTAAGGGGAATAAATTATAGTACGAAACCGTGAGAGCTCAGGTCAGAACTTCCGTTCAGCAGAGACATGACGGCTCGACTTTTGGTGTGTCCCCTTTAGAGGATCTTTTGTATTACAACAGCAATGACTATCAATTTTATTGTTTCATCAATTTGCTGAGGGCAGCGCTATACTTCAAGCAATGCAGAAAGTATTCTCCGGGGACTAGGCCATTGCTTCCGCAAAACCAGAAGTCCCGGGATAATACCCCAGATATCACTAAGCATAATGACCTAGTATCTCAGAAAGAGGGACCTTTCAAACGAGATTTCAGGGGTTACCTATATATCCAAGTAGTGTTCCCCACGAAATAAGCAAGTTTGAATTTAGGTTTATATCCTGAAAAAGTTTACTAAATGTATAAAAATCTACCGACACATCCACGGTGAGATCGTTTAACACATTTAAACTTTCCAATTCTTTAGCGTACTGTAACTATCTACTGATGTACTATCATTTCCTCTTTTTACACAAAAACTCATTTTCATTTTTAATGTTTTTGTCTTTTTGCCAATAGGTTTTATCATGTTTTTGTCATTTTCAAAATTTTTAAATGTTTTTGTATTTTCTAACAATATTACTCCCCCTAAAATGCAAAATCATTTAAAGAAAATTTGACAACCAACACTGATAGCTTTGTCTCGCCATCCATTTTCTGCTTCTCATGCACTGATTTGCAGAAAAATAATGTACCCCCATGATTTACAACCCACTGATTTTCGACAGTTTGAAAACCGTTTTTCAATCTTGTGAAAGTAATCATGTTTGTTCAGCCGTGAGGGTTTCGGCATATTCAATCAACACATATTTTTGTAATTTTCTATTTTTGACAAAAATTAAAAACAAACATAATTTTGATTTTTTTTCAAATTTTTCAATTTTTAGGATTTTTGAAATATTTTTTATGTACAGAAAACAAACAAACTCCCTGTTCAACCAAACCAAGTTCCAGTAGCAGCCTCTCCTCGTTGTGCCAGGCTGCTCCAACTTCCATTCTCACAATCTTTGGTTTTGTTGAGCACCTGCACAATCAAACTACTCAATTACTTGAACAATTTAGCCCAGGTCTGTTGAACCTTAGGCATTTCAACACAATAATTTTCATTCAATGCTGGAAACTCTTTGTCATCTTTCACAAAAATCTTTTCAACTTTTACATCAACTTTGTCATCTTTTTCCAAAGTCACTTGTTTCTTAATACTCCATGTCTGACCTTTCGGAGTACCTCTTTTGTAAAAATGAGACTCTTTTTGAACATTTTGTTTTTGAACAACTTTTGGTTTCCAAAACTCTTGAGTTTTTGTCATATCAACAGTTGTTTTCCAACTTTGAGTTGTTCTGAATCTGGGTGTGTGAGAATTCCAGGTTTGTCTAGAATTGAACCTGTTCGGATTTGATTTCCAATTTTGATTCGAAGCAAACTTGTTTGTGTTATACCTCCAAGTTTGTTTTGAGTCAATTCTGGTTAACCTTTGTCTCACATTCTCAGATTTTTGTTTCTCGGCATCAATCTTCTTTTTGTCAACATCCACAGATTTCAGATTTGGACACTTGCGTGCAAGATGTCCTTTTTGATCACATTTGAAACATGTTCTCATGGACACATCTTTGACCTGTGGTTGTTGCTTTTTCTTTGAGCTAAGAACTCTTCAATAGACTGTTGTCCAATTTTAAGTTCTTTTTCTTCAGCTAAACTCTTTCCTTGAACAAAACTCATTTTTGTCTGAAAATTCAGAGTTTCATTTCTTTTCCAACTTTGTTTCTTCTTATAACCCAACCCAGCCTTCATGTTTTTCTTCTTAAAACCAGGTTTGTTATACGAACCTCTATGACTCTTACCAGCATACTTTGAAATTTCAGACTTCTCAATCTCAACCATTTTGAAAACTTTATCAACCTTTTCTGAAATCACATTATGAATCAGGAATACAACATCTAAGAATAATTTGTCCGATCCAATCATGGTATAAACCAATCCTTTTGAATCATCATTCAAACTTTTCTCGGATTTTGTGTTTTTCAGATAACTATCATGAAGATTTCCTTCATCTTCATCCTGTGATTCAGATTTACCTGTATCAACCGACTCTTCTTTCAACACACTTTCAACAACTTTACCTACCACCTCTGAATCATGAGAATCATCAGATTTGGAATAGGTTATGTCAATGTTGTCTGGCAATTGGTCTACCATGTTGAAAGCTTTTTCGACCTTTTCCTCATCATAAAACACAAACTTTTCCGGTGGTGGAACTTGATGAAACTCTGAACCAATACCTTTAGTGTTTTGCTCAGAATCTTTTCCATCCGGTTTTATGTTGAAAATACGTTCAAGCACATATGACGACGCGTGATAACTTTTTAATTTGTTGTTATCCTGTTCTAAATCAGCAATCTTACTCTTAAGTTTAGCAACATCTTCAATATAAGAATTTACAACTTGTTGTTTAATTTCATACATTCGTTTTAGTTCATTTGATGTTTCAGAACAGTATTTCAATCTTGATTGAACAAGTTTCATTTCACTCTTTACCTTTTCATATGATTCCTTTGTAATGTGATAAGCCAATTTTATTGAATCATATTCCTTATTCATTTCTTGGCAAATAGTTTCTTTTTGTGAACATTCTTCTGTCATTTTAGAAACATTTTCTTTCAAAACTTCATTTTCTTTTTCTATCTTTTTACATTTTTCTGAAAGCATTTCATTGTTTTCTTTTAAAACCTTTTCATTTTCAAACATTTCTTTGCACTTGCTTTTGAAAACTTCTTCAAGTTTTGCGAAATCAAGATTTCTTGTTCTGATCTTTTCGTCTTTTTCAGTACAAGCACTGCATGTTTCCATGCATTTCTTTCACTGTTCAACAGTTTCAGTCAAGATGTTAGAATCAGATTTTACCTCAGTGATTGGCACTTCGGTGTTTGTTGCAGTCTCTGTCTGCTTCTGATCAGCATCGTTCTGCTTTTCTTCAACACTAACTTCATCACCAGCATCACCAGCTTCCAAATTCTCATTCTTGACTATTTCAACTTGCTGTTCTTCAATAACAACCTTCTCTTTCTCAACTACCTTCTGTTCTTCAGACGTCTTCACATCCTCAACTTTCTGAATTTCATGTTTCACTTCTTCAATCTTGACTTCCTCAGCGACCTTCTTCAATTCTTCTTCATTATTTCTTCATTTCTCTTTCTCAATTTGATTGTCATAGCATCCCTGATGATTTTATCCAGCCTTTTTACATATGTTTTGTCTTTTGCAACATTTGAGTAATATTCGCCGGATCGAGGAATAACAAGAAGAACATCATCATGAACTATGTCATATCTGGGAACAACTGGTTCACCTTGTTTGTTGACATAACATTCTTGTTTTTTATCCCATCGTTTGTTTGCAACAACATTCTCATATTCTTCCTCCATTTTCTGCATTCTGCATCCCACAATAAAACTTTCTCTCTCAGTTTTCTCCTTTAAAATCTCTTCCCGAGTTCTCTATTTGACTTCAACAATGCCTTTTTCTTCTTTAACATCTTCTTTAATTTCAGCAACAAAAACAAACTTTCTTTCCTCTGTCACAGCTCTGCCATGAGCTGTTTTTTGAACATTTTCCAAACGATCTTCTTCTAGACAAATTGAGCTCCAGTCAAAACCTTCATCATCGTGAATTACTGCACAAGCTCTTGACTTGGGTTTATCTTCAATCATTTTAGGCTCTTCTTTGCTTCGGTGGTAGATTGCCTTTCGATAGTAATCATCGTTGAAAGGACGTTCATTTCCTTCAGCAACTTCAGAATTTCTGCATTCTCTTTTGAAATGACCCTTTTGCTTGCATCTGAAGCAGGTCACTTTCGATTTGTCAAATCCAAGTTTCGTTGACGGACCACCCAACGATTGCTTCCCGGTAATCTCCATATATCTTTGAGCTCTTCGAATGCAACTTGCCAAACACCAACGAATTTCTATGAGCTCCATCTCTTCCGGATCAATATGATCGTAGTCTTCTTTGGTTAATTCTGAATTTCCAATTTTACCAACTATAAGACCTTCATACGATTCCAGAACAGATGCAAGGAAACTCATTTGTTGTTTAGCTGCATTGATGCTCATCGACGGAGAATTCTTCAGTTTGAGAGCAATAATGCACAGAATTTCCTCTGCTTCATCAGAACTTGATTTTGAAGATGAATAATATCCAGAATGATAACTTGATGAAGTTGTTTGTGGTTCTTTCATCTTCTCACCACTAAATGCTGTCTTTGGTGAACTAACACCTTTCTCCGAAGGTACACTGCCTTTGTAGTATAGACCAACATTCTGTTGATGTGAAGAACTAGTCATCTTGCTTTGCTTTTGTAACTCCAGATCATGACTCTCAATCTTTTCTAACAATGCATCAAGAGAAATTTTATCAAATTTATCATCATTTTTCAAGATAAAAACAAACGTTTGCCACTGATCAGCTCGTGGTAACGCTTCAATTACTTTGTCAATTATCTCTTCTCTAGTTTTCACAATTTTGAATCTTTCAAGTTCAATTTTTAAATGGCAAAACCTCTCAATCATTTTCCTCACTGTCTCTCCCTTTAAACTGTCAAACAAATCAAATTCTTTTTTCAATAATGCTATTTTGTTTTTCTGAATTTGTTTACCCCCCTTAGCTTTTATTTTCAAAGCTTTCCACACAGACTTTGATGACCCATCATGAACTAATAATGAGAAAATATCATCTCGAACTGATTGCTGAATCAAAGCAATCATCTTCTGTTCATAAGAAAATTTCTTTCTGTCATCTTCTGAATAATCTTTGATCAGAATTTCTTCTCCTTTGTCATTTACTGGGCTCTCATAACCAAACTTCAAACAGAACCAACTCTCATGTGCATATGCCTTTGCCTAATTGATGAACCTCTCCTTCCACCAGACATAATCTTCAATGTTATCCAGCTTCGGAGGTTTTGAATAGGTTCCATAAAAGTTGTCATGTTTGATGTTATCCTTGATCGTCTTAGTTATAGCTTTGGGTGTAACCTCTGATGATTCCACCGTATCTGAGGTAAACGAATTATAGAACGTGTTGAAAAATTCTTCAGCCATGATGTAAACCTGAACAGATACAATCAAACAAACATAATCAGTACAATCAATATCAAATCTTCCAAAAACAGACTGACACTCGGTTGGCGTGAAATGATCTCGACTCGGAATTTTCACTTTCAAGCGAACTGAGATTTCAAGCAAAACAACACTTTAAACGAAACCTGATTCAAGAGAAACCTGAATAACTTTCAAGAGAAACCTGATTCAAGCGAAACCTGAATAACTTTCAAGAGAAACCTGATTCAAGCGAAACATGAATAACTTTCAAGAGAAAGCCAATTTGAAGAGAAACCAACAAGGTTTTTCAAGCGAAAGCCGATTTGAAGAGAAAACAACAGTTATTTTCAAGAGAAACCCAAAGTGTTCGTTCAAGCGAAACCTAGTTTTTGGTCCAATTTTGTCATTTTTACTTCGAATTCTGCAATGAAACTTTCTAGGGTTTGTCAATATGTAGTTTTACACCATCTGTGAAAATTTAATCCAATTTTGACCGTTAAAACTTGTTCAGATTGAAAAAGAAGGTGTAGAAGTCAGAGAATCGATGATATCAAGCTAAACTCTTCTTCCTGAGCTCTGATACCACTTGTATGATCGTTGTTGGACCCAAACGAGTCAATCAGAAGAGCTTTATATCTGATTCAAAGGCGGAATCAGTGAAACGGACGTGGAAACAGCTTGATACTATTAAATCTGTCACTTTGATTGATTATAACACTAATTACAACCTGAACAGATTTTGGCAGCACTTCGTTACAAATCCTGAAGTGTTACCAAATGAAATGACAAGTACCCTATATATAGTGGTGGAGGTTTCTCTTGAAGCTGACCATGAAAAGTTAAAGTGAAACCTGACTGATCTGGTTTCCCTTGAACATGTCACATGTCACTTTCAAAGGGAACCTCATGTAAACCCACTAAACTTTGTTTCTTGCACCTCGGACACTGATAATCCTATCCTATCCTATTACATGATACAAGACGAAGTCAATAGACGTATTGCACTAACACAAAGGCTGAGCCTTCACGGCCCGCAACGTAGGGGTCGTAGGCTTTAGCCTTGACAAGTCATTAGGGTTGACATGACACGCGCTTGACACGTGGCGGCACCGGGTGAGGCCTGGTGTCCAGGCACTCGCAGCCCGTGTAGAACCAAGGCTAGTCTGTCGTGCCCCGCGACAGACTTAAATTATTTGTTTTTATTTTATTTTTGTAAAAATAAAGGTATTCGGGGCTAGTTTTCGTATACGGGGTGTATTTTAAGGCGTATAGGGACGTTCCAAATATATTAGGGATGTCGGAAATAATTTAGGAGGGTTGTTATACTACCTAAGACACGAAAAGGTAATGAAACAATCTGGGTAATTGTAGACAGATTGACTAAATCTGCCCATTTCTTACCAATGAAAGAAACTTTCAGTATGGAACAGTTAGCTAAGCCGTATGTAAATGAAATAGTTTCATTACATGGGATTCCTTTATCTATTGTGTCTGACAGAGACAGTCATTTTACTTCTCATTTCTGGACAAGTTTCCAAAAGGCAATGAGAACTAAATTAAATCTAAGTACAGCTTATCATCCTTAAACGGATGGACAAAGTGAAAGGACAATTCAGACAATGGAAGATATGCTTAGAGCCTGTGTAATTGATTTGGAGGAAATTGGGATGATCATTTACCTTTAATAGAATTTTCTTACAACAACAGCTATCATACCAGTATCAATGTTGCACCATTTGAAGCCCTCTATTGACGAAAATGCCGAACACCAGTATGTTTGGCAGAAATTAGAGAAAAGAAATTGTTAGGTCCTAAGATTGTGCAAGAAACAACTGACAAAATTATTCAAGTCAAGGAAAGACTGAAAGCAGTACGAGATCATCAAAAGAGTTATACCGATAACAGACGAAAACCATTGGAGTTTCAAGTTAGAGATAAGGTACTATTAAAAGTTTCACCATGGAAAGGAGTTGTAAGATTTGGTAAAAGAGGAAAGCTAAGCCCAAGGTATGTTGGACCTTTTGAGATTATCAAACGAATAGGGCCAGTAGCTTATCAGCTACAATTACCAAAAGAAATGGCAGGAATTCATGATATATTTCTTGTATGTAACCTCAAGCAATGTCTAACAGAGGAATCATTGATGATACCTCTTCAAAACATAGAGGTAAATGAGAAGCTTAACTTTGTAGAGAAACCCATTCAGATTGAAGATAGAAAGATCAAGAATCTCAAACACAAGAGATTAGTTCTGGTTAAAGTGAAGTGGAATTCCAAGAGAGGACCCGAATACACTTGGGAGCTAGAATCTGAAATACAAAGGAAGTATCCTTACCTATTTCCAGTGAATCAAGAGGACGAGATTTAAAACAAGGTGGGGAGGATATAACAACCCTCGAAACACCCTAAAAACGCTCTATAATCGCAAAACGGACCCGTGTAACATTAATTTTAATTAAAAATAAAAAATAAAAAATAATACACTTGTCGCGGGCTACGACAGGTTTGATGAGAATCGGTCGCGGGAGCAACATAGTATTTCTTGTCGGGCACCCCTTGTGCCACGTATCGTAACACTTGTCGAGCCTAGATGGTGACTGATCAAACCTAGCAGTAGCTAGGTGACCCTCGCAGGCCGCGAGAAGCCAGGCCTCATCCAGTCACGGGCGGAAGAGACATTAAAAATAGCTATAAATTGAACAGTCCCTGTGTTGGACCGTGTTGAGACCCTAAGCAGTCAGTATAAGGTAGTTCATCTTCAAATACGAAGGCGGAATCAACGTATACAAAGTCACAATAGCTTTCGGATCCTTTTAACTTCTTTCTATTAGTGATTACAAGTGTTTACACGTGTTTCTGACTTGATTTTGACAGAGTTTCGTCACCGTACACAAGACCAGATTCCGCTCCAGAAGTTACAAATGAACTCAACCTATCACCTATATATAGCCGTCTGATTCCGCTCCAAATAACATGTTCATCAGGAGCGGAATCAACAAGATCACATAGGAGCGGAATCACTAAGATGCACTAGGAGCGAAATCACCTAGATCAACATCAGGAGCGGAATTACATGATTACAACAAATCCTGATTTCGCTCCAAATGACATACATGTCATTCTGAGCGGAATTACAAACTAAAACCACATTTTTTCATTTCCGAGCTCCAATCTAACCTATCTAGACCTAAGACTTAAATCAGACGTAGTCATCAGGCATTCAGTGCACCAACAGACCCCCCCTTGGATGTTGACGAAGTCTTCGGCATTGAGTCTTCAGTCTTGGTCTTTTTCCAACTCTGTCTTCTTATTGCACAAACTCTTTATTCACACAGGTTTAAAAACTCAATCTGCCTCCATATTCAATCTCCCCTTTGATTGTTGATCCAGAATCCTGACTCCCCCTTTCACAGACTCCCCCCATCGGACAACTAGGGCTCTGATTCTAGTTCAAACTTTTACATTATCATTGCCATGGGGACTCCTGTATAATATCTACCCAAAAATAAGATAAATGATAATAACAATTTCAAATCAAAACTTACCATTTAACTTTCAGTGATAAAAATCCACTTAAGTATTCAGGTCCAAGTTAATGACCCTGATTACTCAATTAATCTACCAAGTTCAACTTAATGACCTTGGTTGATCTGAGACAAATCACACTGACATTTGAAAACAAATAAGTTCAAACATTTCTGAAAATTACAAGTTTCAAATTAATGATCTTGCTTAAACTTTTCAACTTCTCAAACTTATCAAGATTAGCTCACAACTCATCTTCCAGTCTAGAAATCTCCTGCATCTGCTTTCAATCTTTCAAATCCGAAGATCAACTCTCCAATTTGGTTTGTCAAAAATAAAGCTGAAGTGTTAAATCTTTTTGGATTAAAAAAAACTTCTAAACTAGAAATGAAATACAGAACTAAAATGCAGTAAAAGTAAACTATTTACAAACATATTTTTTATGAGCGTGTTAGGGAATCATATCAACTATCCGACAAGCCACAAGTACCGTTAAGCTTCAATTACATACTCAGAATTAAACAATTCGCTTAGATTGTCGATATACTGATCCACTTAAATTTTCACACAAATTTCAATCTGTCCAGGATACGGATTTAGTGTTTTAGAGACTTAAACTTATACGTGTGTCCCACCTCTTGAATATACTCCCGTATCCAGATCCCGATATTCAGTCTTACAGGTAATTATAACACAAATGATATCTGTAAGGGTTAATAATTTATGAAGAATCATGAGAGCTCAGGTCAGAACTACCGTTCAGCAGAGAGATCATGAATCAACTTTTAGGTGTGTCCCCTTTAGAGGATCTTTTTTACAACAACATTGCTAAGAAATTTTATTGTCTTATCATATATGCTGAGGGTGATGCTATGTTTCAAGCATTGCGGAAAGTATTATTCGAGGACTAGGTCAGAACTTCCATTCAGCAGAAGTCCCGGAATAATACCCCAGATATCACTGAGTATAAAGACCTAGTATATCAGAAAAAAGAATCTTTCAAATGAGATTTCAGGGGTTACCTATATATCCAAGTAATGTTCCCCACGAAATAAGTAAGTAAGATTTAAGTTTATATCCCGGACAAACTTACTAAATGTGTAAAAACCTATCGGCATATCATCAGCGAGACTGTTTAACGCATTTAAACATTCCATTTCTTTAGCATACCGTGACTGTCAAGCCGATGTACTATCATTTTCCCTTTTTACACAAGCTCTTTTTCTGGTTTTCTACTGTTTTTGGATTTTGAAAATATTTCATGTTTTTGTATTTTTGTCATTTTTTATTGTTTTTGTATTTTCTGAAATATTACCCTATACCTCCCCCTAAATACCAAAACAGGTAAAAAATCGACAAACCATTGCAGATTGCTTCTCAACATCATCTACAATGTCTCCTGCATCAACGCCAAGAATCTCCTCCAACACCGATAAAAGCTTCATACCATTCGGTTTTAGCAAATACTGAAAACGTGTTTTATCAAATGCTTTGGTATGTAAATCAGCTTTTTGATCGTCAGTGTGGATTTTCTCAATTATCAACTTCTTCTCGAAACAATCACTAATGAAGTGATGACGAATCTCAATGTGTTTCGTTTTAGCGTGATGAACTGGATTTTTAGTAATGTTAATCGCTGCCTCATTATCAACAAAGATAGGGGTGTTTAGAAATTGCAAACCGTAGTCGCGCATCTGTTGCTGGATCCACAAGATCTGAGAGCAGCAACTGCTAGCAGATACATACTCCGCTTCACATGTGGATAAAGCCACAGAGGTTTGCTTTTTGCATTGCCAAGTAACCAATCTTGATCCAAAGAACTGGCACCCTGCTGTTGTTGATTTAGCATTAACTTTGCAACATCTGAAATCGGAATCGGAATAACCTTCGAGCGTGAAATCGCCTTCTCTTGGATACCACAACCCCAATGATGGAGTTCCTTTCAGGTAGCGTAATATCCTTTTCACAATCACCATATGCGAAGCTCTCGGGTTAGATTGAAATCTTGCTGCTAGGCAGGTTAGGTACATGATATCGGGTCTTGAAGCTGTCAAATACATCAACGATCCGATCATGGAACGATACATCGTTTCATCTACCTTCTCTCCGGTGAGATCAGGGTTTATCCCATGATTCGTTGCTAATGGGGTGGCGGCTGGAGTAGAACCTGACATCCCGAATTTCTCCAAGATATCATGAACGTACTTCGTTTGATGTATGAAAATTCCTTTGGATAGTTAATCGACCTGCAATCCCAAAAAGAATTTCATCTCACCCATTGATGACATTTCAAATTTCTGCTTCATAACTCGTTCAAAATCTTTGCATAGATCCTCATTTGTTGACCCAAATATGATATCGTCCATGTATATCTGAACAATCAGAAGATGTCCATCGACCTCTTTGGTGAAGAGAGTGGCATCCACTTTTCCACGATTGAAGCTGTTGGCTAGTAGGTGTTGAGACAATGTCTCGTACCAAGCTCTCGGGGCCTGGTGTAAACCATACAGCGCTTTGTCTAGCAAGTAGACTTTGTCTTTGTGAAGTGGATCGGTAAAGCCCGGTGGCTGACCGACATAAACCTCCTCTTTTACCTTCCCATAGAGAAAAGCCGATTTAACATCTAACTGATAAACTTTGAAGTTTTTCCAAGACGCAAAATGCTAGGAAAATTCTGATAGCTTCTAGTCGAACTACAGGAGCATACACTTCGGTAAAATCTATCCCCTCCTGCTGACTGAAACCCTGGACTACGAGTCGAGCTTTGTTGCGAACCACAACTCCTCTATCGTCTCTCTTACACTTGAACACCCACTTGGTGTTTATCTTTCTCTGACCATCTGGCAAATCCACTAACTTCCACACTCCCATCTTCTCGAATTGGCTCAGTTCCTCCTGCATTGCATTGACCCAAGAATCTTCAGTAAGCGCCTCTTTGTAAGTCCTTGGTTCAACCTGCGAGATAAAACAACTCAATGAGAATTCAGTTTGCAAAGGAGCAACTTTTGTATAAAAACATGTAAGCCCTTTATCAATCTGTCTTCGAGTGCGAACTCCAGTCTGCAATTCTCCAATGATCAATTCCTCTGGATGATATGAAAGAGTTCGTGGCATCACTTCGCCTGAAACATCTACATCACCTTCCAGATTAGTAACATTCTGATTTGCACCTTGTTCACTGACTGGGTTTGTTTGACTTGAAATCTGAATTGCTCCCCCTCAGAATCTGAATCACCACGATCAAATACTGGCATGTTCTCAGATTCTTGATTATCATTCTGTGCCGACTGATTATCTTGAGCAACTTCATTTTGTTGGACATCATCATGTTCACCAGCATTGCTTGGACCTGCTTCATCATCATTTGAAGTTTGTTGCAGTCTTCTTGAATACTCAGCTGGGAACCTTTCCAGCGATGACTCATACTCTCGCAAAATATCCAACTCATCAAAGAAATCTTCTTCTTCTTCTTGTTCTTCCATCATGTCAAACGAATCCCACAACTTGTCGTAATGATAACGCCATGAATCTCCAGGATTCTGGGGCGGCATTATATAACCTTGACATTCAACATTAGGAGCTTCAATAATCCACTTCAGACTTGGAACGAAGACTCGTCGTAACGGACTTGCATAACCTATGAATATCCCTTCAATACTCTTCGGACCAAACTTTCCAAAAGGGTCTAGAACAGTACAGGGTGACCCAAACGGTTCGAGATACTTCATATTCGGTTTACGGTTATTGATCAGCTCAAAACACGTTTTGTTGAATTTCTTGACAGTGAGAACTCTGTTGAGCGTATAGCATGCGGCGGAAACTGCTTCTGCCCAAAAATCTATCAGTAGCTTTGAATCAGCAAGCATTGTTCTGGCTGTTTCAATTAGCGTCCTGTTTTTACGTTCTGCAACTCCATTTTGCTGCGGAGTGTACGGAGCACTAAACTCATGCAATATGCCTCTTTCATCACAATATTCTTCCATCATGTTGTTCTTGAATTCAGTACCATTAACACTTCTGATTCTTCTGATACGCCTTTAGTACAGATTTTCAATCTTTCTGAACAACGCCATCAAACTATCAAACGTTTCATCTTTCGACTTCAAGAATGATACCCACGAAAATCTGGAATAACCATCAGTAACCTTAAGACAGTAGAGATCCCCTGTAATACTTTTGACGTTTATTGGACCAAACAAATCCATATGTAGTCTCTCTAACGGTCTGGAAACTAAATTGACTTGCTTTTTAGGGTGTGACTTTTTTCTTTTACTTGCCTTTGATATTAACTCCAAGAACCAAATCATTGTGTACCAAGTGATTCATTTTTCTAAGATGTATATGCCCCATCTTCCGATGCCACAACTTCGATTCTTTCTCCGTTGCTCTAGAAACAAAACAATGTGCTTGACCTGTAGTTGTAGTCGCTACACTCATGTCCAACACATATAAATCATTCACTCTAGGTGCCCTCATAATAATCCATTCTTCAGGGAGAACAAATCATGGTTTCAAGATCAAACATTCTTTGTCTGTGAAGTGAGTGGTATACATATTGTCACAAATCTGTGAGATACTCAACAGATTATTCTCCAGCTCAGCAATGTAGTTAACTCTTTCAAACGTCACAATCCCATTGGATAACGTTCCTTCACCAATAATTCAACCACCTTCGTGCCAGCAAATCCCACATAACCACCATTGATATTTCTAACATCATACAACAATGCAGTCTTTCCTGTCATATGTCGAGACGCTCCACTATCCATAATCCATCTTGAAATAGCTCTCGGAAGATCCTGCACATATCACAAATTGATTTTAAAACATTTCAATAAAGATGCCGATTCATGCTTCACGATTACCAACTAGGAAGCTCCGGCAAGTCCAAACTTTTTAGTGAGATTTTGATGCTACCAAAGCCTCTTTTGACTCAGGTAACTGGACTTTGAGTTTAGATTTCATAGTGTACAGTGACGGAAAATTTTGATCATTCATTTTTAAACTTTTAGCAGAACCCACCTCAACCTCTTTATATAAGAAAAATTCATCTTTTTGAGATTGACCAAATGGTTGGTCTTTTTCTGAAACAACCTTTTTCTCAGAATCCTGTTTGTCAATTTTCTCATAATAATCAACAGGAACATTCATCTTTACCGGTGTGGTAGAAGACGATTGTTTTTCCGACACTGAAACCTTTGGTTTTTCAACAACTTTTGGCTTCCATTTTTGTTGAGATGAAGCAACCCGTTTGTAAAATTTGTCATTTTTAGTTACCACATTCTTAACAGGTTCAATTTTGACTTTTGTTTTCTCATTTTTCAAAATTTTCTCAACAACCATTGGAGTTTTTCCTTTTGCATCAACCTTCTTCTTTTGATTCTCAACAACTTCAGTCTTAGGCTTGAAGTTGGTGCAATTTCTTGCAAAGTGACCAACTTTGTTGCATCTAAAACATGTACGAGTATCAACAACTCGACTTGTACCTTCAGACTGAGGTTGTGAGGCTTTCTTCTCAAAAAATTCTTCATTTGATTTCAAAAAAATTTCATTTTCCTCATCAGAAAGTGAACTTGAACTGTTCACAAACACCTTCTTTTCAGCAAACCTTTTGTTTTGAAAATTCCTTTTCTGATAACTCTTACCACCCAGATAACCACCCAACCAATTATTTCGATTGTTGTTATAAAAACGTGGTGGAACTACAGGTTTCTTGTAGTAAGCTTTATCTTTCTCAAAATTCATTTGTCTTTTTGTTTGTTTCAAACTCTTTACTTCAGACAACTTGATTTCAACCATTTTGAACACATTTGTCAATTTTGAAACATTTACATTCTCTAGAGGAAACTCAGAATCCAAATACAACTTATCAGATCCAGCCATCTTGTACATCACAAGATCCAGTTCATCACCTAAGTTGTTTTTGGACTTTTGTTTCGGAATGTATTTGTCCAGAAAACATTTTTCATCTTCAGCTGAATCACTATTCAAAACACTTTCAACTGTGCTTTTAACAATCTCAGTTTGCACACTATCATCCGATGATGATGAAGAAAATGTCACACCAATTGAATCAGGAAGTTTCACTTCATTTTCTTCCTCAAGATTAACCTACCCAGATTGTTTTTTCGAATAATTTTCAAGAATTGGTGGTGGAACTTGATGAAAACCCACCCCAGTTCCATCACAGTATACATCTTCGCCTGCTTTGTCTTTCCCGATGGGTTTGGGAATGATGTGTTGCAAAACAAAGCGTGCAGAGTTGTAACTGTTCAATTTCAAATTGATACGCTCATTCTCAATCTTGGCTTCTTCAAACTGAAGTTTCAATTTAGCAATCTCATCCAATTTTTTGTTGATTAATTCTTCTTTGATTCTCAAAACACATTGCAATTGGCAATTTTTTTGTAAGTTTTACCGTTCTATCATCATTATCTTTAATCGTGCTTTTAAGTTTCTCAAATTTTTCAGTGATCTGACGATTTTCAAGAACTAACCTTTCATTTTCTTTCCTAACCTTTTCCTGATCAATTTTATCAGTTTCAATTTTGTTAGTTAATTCTTTTAATCGTTCAGTTGAAGCTTTCACCATTTTGTCACGATCAAGGATTTGATCCTCAACACTTCTGACTTTAGCAGTCAGATCCTCAATTTTCTTACCTTTGAGATAAGTGTTTGTACAACAAACCTTGCATTCTTTGATGCAATTTTTGCAGTCAACATTACCACTGACTTTCTTACCTGACACAGTCGTTGACGCGTTTGAACTGACTTGGCTTTTAGACTCAGAAACGGATTTAGAATCTACCTCAAGTGCATTAGCAGCCAACACCTTGTCAGCCATCTTTCCCATGTTTTCATCATTCAACTCCTGTGTCGTGTCAATGATCCCAGTGTCAATCTTCTTTGACTTTTCTTTCTCTTCTTTCTCTTTCTTCTCTTTCTCCTTCTTCTCTTTCTCTTCATCTTCTCCACTTCCCCACCATTTCTTCTGCCAATAATCATCTTCAACTTTGTTTTCTTGGATTATGGTTTCCATATCAAGAGTGTTATGATCAATAGCAATGTTTCCATAGGGGTCAAGATAACATTCTCTGTCTGGATCCCATTTATTTGCTCTTTTTGCCTCAGAAAAGATACCAGATATTCTGATCATTTTGTTCGTGGCTAACATCTTTCTGTGTTTATACTTCTGTTCTTCAGTTCTGTTATCTTTCCAAGGAACAGGTTCAGTATTTGCCATAAAAGCATATCCAACCGCATCCTCTTCAGGTAACAACTCGCTCCAGTCAAAACCTTCATCGTCGTGAATTACCGCAAGAGCTCTAGATTTTTCTTTGTTATCTTCAATCTGCTTCATTCTTGGCGGCTCCGATTTGTTCTGATGATATATTGCCTTCTTGTAGTAGTCTTCTCTAAATGGATTTTCAGATTCATCAGCATACGCGTTTCTGCATTCACGCTTAAAGTGACCTTTCTGTTTGCACTTGAATCATGTCACCTTAGACTTATCAAAGCCTAACTTAGTAGATGGTCCACCAATTGACTTCCTCCCGGTTATCTCCATGAAACGCTGTGCTCGATGAACTGCACTGGCCATACACCACCTTATGTCAATTAGTTCCATCTCCTCAGGATCTATCTGATCATAGTCCTCTTTTGTTAGGTTGGTGTTGCCAATCTTCCCTGCTACAAGGCTTTCATATGATTCCAATACCGATTCTAGGAAAACCATCTGTTGTTTGGCAGATTCCTCGCTGAAGTTCTGAGCGTTCTTTAAGTCTACAGCGATGTTGCATTGAAATAAGTTCTTTGCATCAGACTGGTTTGAATTTGATGAAGACCCACTATGATATCCACTGTGATTACCACTGCTTTGACTTTCTTTGTTTGTTGTGGAAACATTCTCAGCAGAAAATGCAGTCTTGGGAGATGTACTCTTTGGCATCATGCTTTTTGGATAATACAAATCCAAGTTCTGTTGAGATGATGAGTGATTGACTTTGTGTGTCTTCTTTAATTCCAACTCATGACTCTCTAGTCTCTCAATCAGCAAGTCTACTGTCAACTCTTCAGGCGGCTTGATAGTATTCTTCAACATCAAAGCATAATATTGCCAATCCATCTCATCTGGCAATGCATCAAACAATTTATCGACTAGCTCTTCTTGAGAATAGGAAATATCAAGTCTCGCCAATTCCAGCTTCAGATGACCAAACCTCTCGATCATTTTACAAACTGATTCATTCTTTAAACACCCAAACAAATCAAACTCTTTTCTAAGTAGTTTCTTTTTGTTTTTCACAATTTCTTTGCTTCCTAAACATTTGTTTTTCAACTTATCCCAGAGATCTGTAGCACTAGAGTATTCGATCAAAGATATGATATCTTCTCGAACAGATTGAAACATCAATGCGATGCATTTTTGCTCAGCGACAAATGTCTCTATTTCTTCAGTTGTTGTTAAGGTTTCGCCACTTTTGCCATTGTGATATCCATTTTTTAGACTCTTCCAACTGGGAAAAGCAAAAGCCATCAACCAATCTTCAAACTTCTTGGCCCACCGACTATATTCTTCGATAGCCATCAACTTCGGGGGTTTGTTGTAAGTTCTGAAAGCACTTTCAACCTCCAATGCATCCGATAACTTTTTCTTCGAATTCGGTGTGTTCTCATTGGTGTTACTAGAAGATGTATCATTTCCACCATCTCCAGCAAACGCAAAGGCATCACAAAATGGATTGAAATCATCCATCTTGTACCTGAAACGAAATCAGCAAAACACTTTAGAAAATTTTCAGAAATTTTAATAACAGCTAATTCAAGCGGAATTAGCTTTTGAGCGAAATCACAGAATATGTTCGAGCGAAATCAGCTAAATTCTGATTTCGAGCGGAATCAAAATGTAACTCTCAAACGAAATCAGAATTGAATTTCAGGCGAAATCAGACTTGAATCTGATTTAGAGCGGAATCAGAATGTAATTTTCGGGCGAAATCAGGATTATTTTGATTTCGAGCGAAATCAGAAAAAAGTCTCACGAGCGGAATCAGAACTAATCTGTTTACGAGCGAAATCAAGTTATAACTTTCGAGCGGAATTAACTTTTTATGTTTTTAAGAGCGAAATCAACTTTTAATAGTGAAATCTGCGAAGACCGTTTCGAGCGGAATCAGGTTCTTAGGTCATTTTTACCATTTTTAATCCGAGTTTTAAACTGATTCTTTGTAGGCTTTGTTAAAACTAAGTTTTACACAATATACTCGAAAATCAGACCATTCCGACCGTTGGAACTAGTTCAAATCAGAAAAATATAAGAAGAAGTGAGTAGAAATGAGAAATTCTGGTAGAATCAAGTTGCTATGGTATGAACTCCTTGTCCTGAGCTCTGATACCACTTGTTGGACCGTGTTGAGACCCTAAACAGTCAGTATAAGGTAGTTCATCTTCAAATACGAAGGCGGAATCAACGTATACAAAGTCACAATAGCTTTCGGATCCTTTTAACTTCTTTCTATTACTGATTACAAGTGTTTACACGTGTTTCTGACTTGATTTTGACAGAGTTTCGTCACCGTACACAAGACCAAATTCCGCTCCATAAGTTACAAATGAACTCAACCTATCACCTATATATAGCCGTCTGATTCCGCTCCAAATAACATGTTCATCAGGAGCGGAATCAACAAGATCACATAGGAGCGGAATCACTAAGATGCACTAGGAGCGAAATCACTTAGATCAACATCAGGAGCGGAATTACATGATTACAACAAATCCTGATTTCGCTCCAAATGACATACATGTCATTCTGAGCAGAATTACAAACTAAAACCACTTTTTCATTTCCGAGCTCCAATCTAACCTATCTAGACCTAAGACTGAAATCAGACGTAGTCATCAGACATTCAGTGCACCAACACCCTGCATAGTCTCAACCCGCTCACACACTTTCTTTTCTCTCTATACTTCTAAATGAAAATAACAGTAATATTACCCCCTAAATCACAAAGCTCTGCCCCATTGTAAGTATTTTAACACCCGGTCACTAAGTCGATCGCTGTCCGATTGATCTAGAACCCAGAAACTGATGCCAAAGCGCTGCCTGTTTAGGGCTATGCTTTGTAAACTAAGTTGGGGTTCTGTCTCGTGATGTATTTATAAGTTGAATTTGGGTTATTATACTAACGCGCATGCATTGTATGTTTTTAATAGGAACTCAAGAATTTTAGCAGAAAATAGCACCAGAAAGCCTGTAGAAAAACCTAAGTTTACAATGTGAGTCATTCTCTTTTCTCACTATTTGTGAGTTATTTAAAGATGTTTTTTTAACATGTTATCAATTATAATTACAGTGATTAAGTCTTTGTATTCTAAAATTATTGCCGGTATGTGGGGTTTTGTATACACTACTAATCAATCGTTACTATTGGACAAAGAGTTAGCCAATTGTAATATGACCACTGTCATTGTAACTGCCAACGTGACAAATACTGAATGAGTAATTGGGTAGATATAAACATTGTAATCGCTCTTAATACTGTAAAATTATAAAGGCTTATTCTTATAAATTGGAATGTACTCGCCAGAATTTCTTGCTGATAAAATATTTTTAAAATGCGTTTCAGGTAACTTAGTGTGAAGCTATAAGAAGCCAGCTATGGAGCACTGAAGGCTTAAATAAAGTGGCTATAAATTACATGAATAAAAGAAGACCTTATGTTTTCAGCACACTAGGGTTTATCCCTATAAAGATATTATAAATGAAATATGGGTTTTATCCCATTTGTTTAATATAAAAGTTGGGTGTTTTGAAACTCTGAAATTCATTTCCTAACTACGGTCCTGATGTCTCATTTCCGCTGCCAATAATAAATACCGATACCACTGGCTCATCTTCGCGGCGCCCGCTCTCGGGGTGGGGTCGGGGCTGCGACATTTTCCAAGGCGAGTTTTGTTTAAGATTTGTTTTTAGGACAAAAGTTTTCAAGGTTTTAACTCCCCCCCCACACTTAAGTTACACATCGTTCTCAATGTGTCCAAAAAGGATTTGTTTGTAGTAAATGGGCAAGAAGTGGGGTAAAAATAAATTTTTTTATGGTTACTAGTCACTTGGCATGGGGGCATGCCTGGTGGACTCGGCCCCGTGGTCAAAGTGTCAGTAACAGAATGTAACAGAAAACTTACAGTATGGTGGACACGGGGTGTCACACCCTCAATTTCCACGTACGGAGTACTACCGCTAGGCGTGTGACTGACCAGGATCAAGCCACCCATCATATTGAACAATTGTAAGAATAAGACAGTTTCATAAACCAATACGATTAGTGACAATTAAAGTTCAAGTCCAAAGTCTTAAGTTTAAAACCAAGTTTAAAACCAAGTTTAAAAGTGACAGCGGAAGCATAAGTTAAACAATTCGAGCATTAGTTCATAAGTTCATAATTATTGAAAAGAACCCAACACGGGTTAAAGCAACAACTACGCTCCCAAGCTGCAAGCTCCTACTATCACTGGGTACCTGCAAAGTATGCAGTAGGGTATTAACATAAAGTTGGCGAGTTCACGTGTTGTCTTGTTTTAATTCCATAAAATTTGTTTTAGTTGTTAAGTTACTCATTTATATCATGCCATGGGGAGCTACCCCATATGTACAAGCTACTAAACACCATGATCATACCTAAACTATCGCACTTTCGTTGTTATGCCCCGTTTGTCAATGTCTATCATCATTGACGGTTGCCTAGGACCATTAGTTCACGCCCATCCACTCAAGGTACGGTGTGAGGTTAGTGAGACCTAAATAGCGCTATTTAACTAATATACCGTTCGCCTGGCCCCGACGACTAATCAGTATAGTAATGTGGGGACTTGTGACAGAGTTCCGTTTAGTAGGCAAGTTCATGCAATATAAATGGTATTTTCGTTGAACGTCCCTCTCAAGGGGAAAAAAACATTTGTTCGTATCCCACACAAGGAGATAATGTAGTCCGTATACCACACAAGAAGATAATGTATTCCGTATCCCAAACAAGGAGATAATGTATTCCATATCCCACACAAGGAGATAATGTATCCCACACAAGGAGATAACGTATCCCACACAAGGAGATAATGTATCCCAAACAAGGAGATAATGTAGTTTGTTCCGTTCCCAACCACCGGGAGTACATACTTTAGTAAGGGTGTGAACTCACCTTGGTTTGCTCGGCAGGTTATTTACTTGTCAAAGCACTTTGGTCAATCATGTCCTATTATAGTTACCATGTCTATTAGATTTCATATTCAAGTGTTTCACGTATTGGTACATATTACAATTTAAATGGCATACTAGGCATCATTCTCCACATAAGCATACACACATAGGTCACATAATTTATCAGTGATTTAGACCAGCCCAAACAATTAACACAGAAAGCCCAATTATCATTGTGCGGTCCAGTAGTCTTTATAGTCCAATTATGTAGGTGTACGACCCATATAATAATGTGCGATCCAGTTTATATAAAGTGCAAAGGTGATAGTGTGCGGTCCGTTAATGGATCGGTCCAATGAACTTATGTGCGGCCTAATACATTACTTGGCCCAAAGAGAGTGTGCAGCACACTTTGGACAGCCCACATTGGAGTGTGCGGCCTGTCTCTAAGTGTGCGGTCATGGAATGTGTTAGTGCATTATGTCTATAGCTTCCGTCTGCATCGAGTCTAATGTACTTTGTCCTGTATGTGTTTTTGTATATGTATGTATTTTGTATCTAGAAAAAACAGGGAACGACGCGTTAACTGTGAAGTGAAATCCGTCGGACGACATGTGTCATCCGAACGGATGGCCATCCGATCGGATGACCATCCGAACGGGTGACACTCCTTCCCTCCCTGTTTGCCTATAAATAGGAGGTTAGGTACATTTGTCTAGAACTTTTGGCCAGATTGCAGAAGCGAAGCTCTGTCTGACTTTCATCTGGAACTTTTGTATTTTCACAGTTTATAAATGAAATCAGACATGTTATGCATTGAGATTGTTGTTGTTGATTCTCAGACGATGCCGAGGGATTCCGCACCTCATCATTGATCGATTCCTCCACGTTCTACTATTAGAACAGATCCTGCGAAAGGCCTAATAAGTGGTATCAGAGCCACAGGAAGCCGGATCGGAGATAGCAACAACGTTTCACTGAGATTTCAGCCATTTTCTACAGATTTCAGTCAAATCTCACCGGAGATTCTGACAATTTCTTCATCTTCTTATACATTTCTTGCAGTTTTCATATTTTCACACCTTAAAAACAGAAAAACTCAAAATTAAGCTAGATTTTTGTGACAACCCTCACTAAACCAGGTATCCGTACGACTTAATTAATAATTAATTACTGCTTAATTACTGTGCTTGCTTGAACTTGTGAATAAACTGCTACTTGAATATTGATACATGTACTTACTTGCATCATACTTTACTTACTGTCACTACATTATTTACATGCTGAACCTTAGTGACAAACATGATGCACAAAAGCACAGTAACACTATAAACGGATAACCTATTGAGCATGCTGATAAGCCAGCATCAGGCAGACACTGCCTCTAAGGCCTGTATGAGCCGGAAATATTTTGCTACACTAGTGGTGAGTGTAGGGATACAAGGGTTGTAGAACTGCGTCTCTAGGAATAAGTTACAATGACTGGATGTGCCTAAAACGTGCTCTAAGCACAAAATTCAGCACTTTACATAATAATTCAGCATTAAGCTACCTAATAAAGTGCCAAAACATGAGAAAAATGTTACTAGACACTTTCCAAAGTGTCAGAAATGAGTTGTGTCACTAAAAAGGGTATTAACGACACTTTAAAGCTTTGTTAAGCACTTTAACGGATTACTATCCAACCGAACAACCGGATTTTACCCGGAACATGAAAATATTGTTATTTTCATTATTTATCTTTTTCTGAGCCAGTTAGGGTCCCTGAATACCCTAACACCCATTGCAACGCATGACACACCACTAACCGGGTTAGTCACTTAACTTAACTAGATTAACCTAACTATATAATTAACTAATTGTTGGAAATGAACTAGTACCCCCCCCCCCCTTAACCAACCGTCCCCATGAGGGGGGACATACCTTGTCCTCTAAAACATTATTATAATCTTATGCCTAATATCTAGTTAGCATAAGACCCAATGGTTAATCACCCTAACTTTGTCTATAAGTTGCTAGCTTAGTCTAACATGATCATCCACTTATCAACATCACACAAACACTACTCTCTCCCTCTCCTAGAGCTCTCGGCCGAACACACCCCACCCCATCCATCACTTTCGATTTTTGATCTTGCCTTTCCAAGCTCATACAAGTGATAAGGATCGCGTAAAAGGAACTTTGGTGCAATCGGAAGGCGAAGGACCTCACTACATTGCTTTTATCCACGCATTTTTCGCTTAGATTCTTCCCTAGCCTCGAGCTAGTAGTAATTTGCTTAAATCACCTTCTTGAACTATTTTAAAGTGGTTAATATGTTTTGTAACGGTTAAAACTCGTAAACATACAAGATGACACACAAAAGTCTACTTAAAATGCTATAAATGTTGGTTAAAAGCTCATATGTTGTGTAAAACTTGTAGTAATTGATTTGTGTGGTTATTTGGACCCGATCTATGTTGTGGTAGCTCGGATCGTCATTTAACCCGGGTGGATCATGATCATGGATCATGACATAAGGTTTTTTTGGAAGTAACAAGGGTTAAAGGATGAACTCTACCACACATAAATCATGAACTTGTGTAAAAGCGATTTTGTTTGTGAAATAGTGTTTAAAACTAGTAGATCTACGTATCTACTAGTGGTATTTTCAAAGGACCAAGTGTCAAGAGAAAACATGCTTTTAAAGGCGGATCTTACACCAACACGAATGGTTTTTAGAACACACGAGTGTGTAAACACTTGTGTAACACAAGGTTTCGACAAAATAACCATTTTTGAAAAGATGACGAGAAGTTGTAAAGATGGAACTTCCCTAAAAACGAGGTTTTTACAAAATCGGATTGTTTTATATAAAGATCCACTAAAAATGATGGAAAGATACTACATATTTTGGAAAAAAACCACAAGTTCATGTATTTTTGCGATTTACATCTATTTTGACTAGTTTGATGGTTTGAATAATGCTTATTGATGATTGAGAAAATTGTTGGTTTGATTTATAAAAGAAAATGATACGCTTGAAAGCGTGGCCACCTCCAGTTACAGAGGAAACTCTGGCGAAATTTTTCTAAAAACCTAACACTTAGAATTATTTTCACTATAAGTGTTAGAGATACTTGTCGACTTGTTTTCAAACTACGAATTTCGCCACGACTTTGTTTTCAAAATATCGGAGGTGGGATTTCACAAAATAAAACGTGATACATATATATATTTAGTGTATATTTTTCACAACATCACTTGTATAAGTGTTTATGATTATTTTGTGAACTACGTAAATATTATTTTTAGGGTAAAAATGATATTACTAAGTATTACTTGGGGAAAATCACATGTATTAAAATATAATATTTTTGAGAAGAATATTTATATTTTGGAGTTAGAAATAAAATATATTTTTAAGTGAGACTTAATAATATATTTCAAAAGTATACGAACACGCATGTATTAAATCCCCCATCCTTGGGAAGGAAAAATGACTACCAAGTATATACAGAATGTAAACACGAAATAGTTGCCTAACTATTTCCCAAAACTTAAACCTTAAAGCTAAGGCACGGCCGTCCGTCTAATAGAATTAGTACGTGTAGGTCGTCACACAGCTGATTGATTTGGAGGCATACTTGGTAGAGACGCACCACTGTGAGTTCATGTCCCCCTTTTCTTTTAACTGTTTTCAGTTTTATAACTTCGGGGTTGAAATACATGTTACTACGATTACGAATGTTTCTTACATGGTATGGTCAGCTAAGGAAGGAACTGTTAGGTTATGTGAATGGGTAGGTGAAACCTTAAGAACATTAGTCCTCGTAGTACGATCGAGGGATACAAGTGATAGGCCTATTTGAGCATAACAAACCCCACCCATGCGCCCTAAGGTTGGACCATGTGGTGACCTTGTCTTAACACCACCCATGCGCCCGCAGGTTGGACCATGTGGTGACCTTGTCGTAACACCACCCATGCGCCCGCAGGTTGGACCATGTGGTGACCTTGTCCTATCCCCTCCCATGCGCCCGCAGGTTGGACTATGTGGTTACACATTAACTGATATGTTTCCTTATTTGCTTTCATACCAGAGTTTACAAAACATTCATACTTACAATGATTATAAAGGTTTATTCGCGCGCACATACTAAACACATGAACTCGCTCAACATTATTGTTGATTTTTCAACTTACATGTATTTCAGGGAATTAAAGGATCTGGCGCGGTATGACACGTTTTCCTGCTGCACTAGTTACGAGGTCATCCGGGTTTGGGGAATGTGACTCTTTCCTGGACAAGTCACAGTCCTTAAACTGTGTTTATGTCATGTTGATGTTTGTGATTGTTAAGACAATGTTGTTGTATTTGGTTTTTAAAACTTAATTAAATGGATGATCTTGCATGGTTTTATTTCATATAGCTTTGTTATGGTTAAGCTATGGTATTAAGAAGTCACACCAAATTAACCACGCTTCCGCAAAGCCAAGGTGTGACAGCTTGGTATCAGAGCTCTGATCATAGCGAACTAGGATTCTTTCTCGAGTCTAGACTATGATCACTAGGGCTCTCACGAAAACATTTTTACTGCATACCACTTAAGTCCAGATCCAAAATGTTTTTACAAACAAATGTTGAGCACATTTTATTTATTATTTGTAGGCTCAGTCTGGAAAGGCTGAGGCTCGGTCTGGGAGGCCGAGGCTCGGTCTGGGAGATCGAGGTAGTTGGCTAGTGGGACTAGGGAGTCAGTCTGGGAGGCTGGGAGAATTGTCTAGTGGGACTAGGGAGTCAGTCTGGGAGGCTGGGAGAATTGTCTAGTGGGACTAGGAAGAGCAGTCTGAGAGGCTGGGAGAATTGTCTAGTGGGACTAGGAAGAGCAGTCTGAGAGGCTGGGAGAATTGGCTAGTGGGACTAGGAAGAGCAGTCTGAGAGGCTGGGAGGCTAGTGGGACTAGGAAGATCAGTCTGGGAGGCTGGGAGGCTAGTGGGACTAGGATAATTATTTGATTGCCTACTTGGTGACTAATGTGTTTATATGATTATATGATTGATTGTTATACGTATGTGTGTTTGTGTTACAAACGTCATGCCTTCATCATGTACTAGAAAGAGGGACACTACGAATCCCATGGCCATAGTATCAGACGACATAGTTTCATCGGAGCACGAGGTGTACATTTTCGATACTACCGGCACAGACGATGACGAATTTCAGCCCTTTGCGCTGCCTGATGTCGTAGCAGAGCCTGCTGATGGCCATCTTGTTGGGAATTTGCCACTCGCGGTGATCCCTGCTCCTGTGCCCTTACCGCTTCTCCCGTTGTTGATATGCGTCCCGACGTCGATCTGTTTGATGACGAGCCCTTAGAGGAGGAGGACCCAATTGAGGGCGAGGCCCTATTGCTGCCAGTGATAGCCTACCACTTGCTGACGTTCCTGCAAGAAGAGGCTCAGGCCCATTCACCCGTCCCATACCCATTTGAGTCTGTGGCATCTGCTCCATCACTCGCGCAGGAAGCGCAGCACTATTCGCATGACACAGACCCTGATAGAGCATCGTCTGCTGCACCTGCCCCTGCCCCGGGTTTCGCGATCGAGCATGATATTGATGATGATTCCGACCCTGTGTTTCCGCCTGGTCTTGATCCAGACCATGACATGGAGTTCATACACTTAGGCCAGCCCTTGGAGGATTCTGTAGTCCCTGTCGACCCTATGTTTGTTGATCCGGAGCCGACTGTGGCCCCTGAGCCAGGCGTTGCTCCTGACCCCGCATTGGAGCATGACCCTGTTCATGCCGATGCACCTGCTGATGCTCCTTGATTGATCATCTGCTTGGACGAGAGAAAATTTGGGGTAACTGTGCAAAACAATTTATTATTATGGGGGCCCACGTAATAACGACTTGTGGTGCACAGAAATCCTGGTGGACTCTGCGGGTCAAGCTAATGAAAACCAATGTAGCAGGAAATAACTAAAACACGAATGACCAAGGCGATGTGGCCTCGAGTTCATTCTATTACAAGCAACAAGCCCAATTGGCAAGCCTATGTGAAGGCTCAGAAATTATTTCCTCACTCATACATCGAGTATATTTACGTGTAAAATTGGGTGAGTACATGATGGCTTATGGTGCCATATATCTCATAGACAATTGAAACGTTGTCTAACCCGCTTCATACCACTTCGACAGAAGAGAATGTCACCCAGACGTGACACAAACACCAGCACGTTGCCAAGGACAGAAGCCGAGCTGCAAGAGCGCATCTCACAGGCGACTGCACGACGTAAAGCCCTCCGCTCTAAGCACAGCAATGGCACCACTGGGAACAACCCCCCCCCCCCCCAACTGGCTGCACCTATAAGCAGTCCCTGGACTGCAAGTCCTTGAACCTTGACGAAACAGGAGGCGTCGTGGCATTTGTTCGTTGGTCCGAAAAGATCGACTCCATTCAAAGAATGAGTAACTGTTCGCCCCAACAGAGTGTTACCTATATCTCGGGGTTATTTCTAGATGGCACACTCTCATAATGGAACCTCCAGGTTCAGACCCTTGGTACAAGATACTGCTAATACACTGAGCTGGGACGAGCTCAAAGGAATGATGGAGAAGAAATACAATTCTAGGGCTGGAAACCAGAAGCGTGAGGTAGAGTTCCGGAATTGAAAATGAACGGACCAGAGATTCCTGAATACATCCAGCAATCTCACGACTTGTCTAGGGTCGTCCCCTACTTAGTCAAACCGGAGTTCAAAAAGGATGGAACGATTCATTTGGGGACTTGCACCCCAGATCAGGGGCATGGTTACTACCTCGAAGCCCTCAACCATTGCAGAGGCTATCAATATGGGTGATTGACTTATAACATGAGATGTTATGTGATTGATTTATTTATAACATGAGATGTTATGTGTTGATATTGTTGTATACTTACGTACACTTTACTTACTATGACCTGACCCATACGATCATCATTTAGAAGATGCCTCCAAGACGGGATGTACGCATACCCACCAACGAGGCGGAACTTCAGGGAATCATTGCTGCAGTCATCGCACAATATGAGGCCCATCACTCCAAGCGCAACGGAGGTACCTCAGGAAATAACCCACCCAACGGCTGCACCTACAAGCAGTTCTTAGGCTGCCAGCCCCTACATTTCGACGGCACTGGGGGTGCCGTAGCCTTCGTACGCTGGATTGAGAAAACGGACACTGTTTTGCGTGCGAGCAAATGCGCCCCAAGAGATCAGGTCACATACATTTCCGGGCTGTTCCGAGATGGGGCTCTGTCATGGTGGAAACTTCAGGTTCAGACAATGGGCGAGGCTGCTGCGTATGCTCTATCATGGGACGAGCTGAAAGAGCTAATGCATAAAAAGTACTGTTCGAGAACAGAAAGCCAGAAGGTAGAAACTGAGTTCTGGAACTTGAAGATGGAAGGTCCAAAAAAATAGCTGAGTATGTGGAGAAGTTCCAAGTTCTATCGCGTATCGTTCCTTACATGGTAGATCCGGAGTTTAAGAGGATTGAGCGTTTCATTTGGGGATTGGCACCCCAAATCATGAGCATGGTAACGACATCAAAGCCTGCAACAATCACTGAGGCCATCAATCTAAGTGTAGCCCTGACGGAAGAGGCAATCAGGATGAACAAATTTTCAACCTCTGAGGAGGAGAAGGAGACTCATGTAGAGTCATCTGGGGACAACAAGAGGAAGTTGGCGAATTTCAAACAGGGTACCCAGTCGAGTAGCGACGACAAGGCCAAAAAGAGAAAAGAGTACACGGGTATCCTACCAAAGTGCGACAACTGTCGACGTCACCATAACGGGCGGTGTAGATATGGAAAATGTGGTAACTGTGGCAAGGTGGGACATGTCAAGGAAACGTGTCGGCAAGGTACTAAACATGGAAATAGAGGTCAAGATGGTAACGGAAATCGCGGAGGAAATAACGACGACAACAACTATCAAGGCAGGGATGGTGACGATCAAGACTGTGGCCAAGCATGTTTTAATTGCGGTGATGTGGGGCATTTCAGGAAGTATTGCCCTAAGAACACTCAGGCACATGGATGAAAGCTCAATAGCGGGGATAGAATCCAAGCGTGGATATCGGTACGTCTCATAATAGTCAATGTTATGCTCTATTTGACAGTATTGTCAAATTTTAGCTTCAGAAAATATAGTTGTTTTAGTAGTAAGTAACCTAGATACCCAGTTCTCGATAGAACAAGCCTAACGGAAGCTTCGATGTGATAATTGGGATGGACTGGTTGTCGAACAACCCGGCGGAGATTGTCATCCGCGCCCCGACGACGAACGGGGAAATGATTGTGATTCATGGAGCAGGATACGCTCCTACGGATTATCAGACAAAGAAGACACAAAAATTTTCGCACACAGGATGTGTTGCATTCTTGGCTCATGTCGTGGAAAAAGAAGCCGAAGAACCAAAACTCGAAGATATCCCTGTGATTGGAGAATACCCCGAAGTCTTCCTCGAAGACTTGCCGGAATCGCCTCCCCAACGATTAGTCAAATCCCGCGTCGATTTAATTCCAGGCACTGCACCCGTAGTCGATGCATCGTAGCGACTTACATTTTCGGAGATGCAAGGATTGACAGAGAAGTTTTAGCAATGGATAGAGAAGGAAGATAACAGACCAAAATTCCCTTTTGGGGTAACCCCATTTCTACTCGTCAAAAAGAAGGATGATGATGTTCAAATAAACATCAACTACCGGGAGCTGAACAAGCTGACGATCAAGAATAGATACCCTCTGCCAAGAATTGATGATCTGTTTGATCAACTGCAAGGTTCAAGCTCTTACTCAAAGATCGACTTGCGATCTGGATACCATCAGTTAAGGATACAAGAGGAAAGTATCCCGAAGACAGCCTTCAGAACTCGTTATGGACACTACGAGTTCCTTGTTATGCCGTTTGGTTTGACAAACGCACCTGCAGTGTTTATGGACTTGACAAATAGAGTTTGCAAGCCGTACTTGGACAAGTTCGTGATTGTGTTTATCGACGACATCTTGATTTATTCAAGAACAAAGGCTGAGCACGAACTGCATCTAAGAGCTATTTTGGAGTTGCTGAAGGAAGAACAGCTGTATGCCAAATTCTCTAAGTACGAGTTTTGGCTACGCGAAGTCCAGTTTCTTGGACACGTGGTTAATGGAAATGGAATCCATGTTGATCCCACAAAGATCGAAGCGATCAAGAGTTGGGAAACGCCAAAGACGCCAACCGAGATTCGACAATTCTTGGGTTTGGCTGGCTACTATCGAAGGTTCATTGAGGATTTGTCGAAGATCGCTCAACCATTGACACTCCTCACCCAGAAAGATAAGAAGTTTGATTGGGGAATCAAACAGGAAGAAGCGTTTCAGCTGTTGAAGGATAAGCTCTGCAATGCGCCAATTCTAGCACTACCGGAAGGTACTGACGATTTCGTAGTATACTGTGACGCCTCGCGTCAAGGATTGAGTTGCGTGTTGATGCAACGCCAGAAGGTTATTGCTTACGCATTACGATACATGAGAAGAACTATACCACGCATGATTTGGAACTTGGCGCAGTGGTTTTTGCATTAAAGATCTGGAGACACTACCTTTATGGTACAAAGTGTACAATTTTTACAGATCACAAGAGCCTACAACACATATTCAACTAGAAGGAGTTGAATATGAGACAAAGACGATGGGTTGAGTTGCTGAACGATTACGACTGCGAGATAGAGTATCATCCAGGGAAGGCGAATGTGGTCGCCGATGCCCTAAGTCGAAAGGAGAGGATCAAGCCCATAAGGGTTAGGGCTTTAGAAATGATTATCCAAACCGATCTTTCCTTGCGCATTCGTGCCGCGCAGAAAGAAGCTCTTAAGGAAAGAAATCTTGAAGAAGAATATCGCCGTGGGATGGAGAAGCTATTGGTGCCAAACGAGGAAGGAACGTTATGTTTTGATAAAAGGATTTGGGTTCCTCTGTTTGGTAGTTTAAGGAAGGTTATTTTCGATGAAGCTCACAAATCACGGTACTCTATCCATCCAGGAGCGGATAAGATGTACCAAGACCTCAAGGATTACAATTAGTGGCCCAGGATGAAAGGCGATGTTGCTGTTTATGTGAGCAAGTGTCTAATGTGTACTAAGGTGAAAGCGGAATACCAGAAGCCTTCAGGACTTCTGCAACAACCTGAGATTCCCAAGTGGAAACGGGAACAAATCTCCATGGATTTTATTACAAAGTTGCCAAGAACGCCAAGAGGCCATGACACTATTTGGGTAATAGTGGACCGATTAACGAAGTCAGCACACTTCTTACCTATCAGAGAGAAGGATAATACGAGCAAATTGGCTGAAATTTACATGAGAGAGATCGTCGCACGTCATGGAGTGCCTCTCTCGATCATCTCTGATAGAGACGGAAGGTTCATATCAAGGATTTGGCAATCCTTCCAAGAAGCCTTTGGCTCGCAATTGAATATGAGCACCGCATTTCACCCGCAGACCGACGGGCAAAGCGAGCGGACGATACAGACTTTGGAAGACATGCTGAGAGCGTGTGTAATGGATTTGGGCGGTAGCTGGGACAAGCATTTGCCACTGGTCGAATTTTCATACAACAACAGCTACCACACCAGTATTGGTGTCGCGCCATTTGAAGCTCTTTACGGACGCAAGTGCCGATCACACCTATGCTGGGCTGACGCAGGTGATAGGCAGCTTGCTGGTCCCGAAATCGTCCAAGAGACGACAGACAAGATTGCGCAGATTCTAAAACGCATCGAAACAGCTCGCCACAAACAGAAGGCCTATGCGGATCCAAACCGGAAACACTTGGAATTCCAAGTGGGAGGAATGGTTTTATTGAAAGTTTCACCCTGGAAGGGTGTGGCACGCTTCGGAAAGCGTGGGAAGTTAAATCCGCGCTACATTGGTCCTTTCAGAATTCTGGAAAGAATAGGACTAGTAGCATACAAGCTGGACTTACCAGCTGAACTCCATTCAGTTCACGATACATTTCATGTATCCAACCTGAAGAAAAGTCCAACTCAAGATACCATTGCCATTCCCATCGACGAGATTCATGTTGACGACACGCTCCATTTCGTTGAAGAACCGGTTGAGGTTACGGATTGGAAGGTAAACAACACCCGCCGGAGCAGTCTCAAGCTCGTCAAAGTTCGTTGGAATGCCAGACATGGTCCTGAATACACCTGGGAGCGTGAGGACCGGATGAAAGAGAAATACCCCCACCTATTTCCTAAAAACCCTGCATCTACAAGCAGAACTTAAAATTTCGGGACGAAATTTTTCTAATGGGGGGAGAATGTGACAACCCTCACTAAACCAGGTATCCGTACGACTTAATTAATAATTAATTACTGCTTAATTACTGTGCTTGCTTGAACTTGTGAATAAACTGCTACTTGAATACTGATACATGTACTTACTTGCATCATACTTTACTTAGGGGCTGTTTGGCAACATCTGAACCAATAAGTGCTGAATGAATAAGAGGTCTGAATGGGTAAGAGGGTCTGAACCAGTAAGTGCTGAACCAATAAAACGCTGTTTGGTTGCATATCTGAATAATATGTAAAATGACATTTTTACCCCTAAACTAAACAAAACAAAATAACCAAATGGCTTTAAAAGTCGAACCCAGCTGTGTATGCACTATGCAGTTGAATGATAATCCCACTTCCCCAATTTCTCTGCTTCTCTCTCTAGATGATCATCTACCTTTTTTTTTTGTTTTTTTTGGCAAAGCATCATCATATACCTACATCCATCTATGTTTCTTCCTGATCATCCTCTTCATGTTCGTAAGCTTCTCATGGTACACACCCCCATCTCGAAGACAGGAGAGAAAGTGAGACAGAGTGACGGAGTGAGAAGGAAAGGGAAGCACGGCAGCGGCACCGCCGCTCATGGCGGCGACAGTGGAGGCGACGGTGGTGGTTTGAGGCTCCTCCGACGAATTTCACCGGTAAAACTCCTCCCCGTCTTCTTTCGTCTCCTCCTTTTTCTTGCGATTGATGACGATTTCTGTGTTATCGGTGATGATAAGGATCGATTAGGGTTTGATTTGGGGGTTTCGGAGGTGGTGTCGTCGGTGACGATGATGATGATGATGATGGAGATGGTGTCGGAGGTGGTGTCGGAGTTGATGATGATGATGATGGAGATGGTGTCGGAGGTGGTGGAGGTGGTGTTGGAGGTGGAGGTGGTGGCTGTGGAGAACTCGTGAAGAAGAAGGAGCAAAGGGCATACAAGTCCAATTTTCATTCAGAGATTAGAACTAGCTGAACCATTCAGTCTGAATGGTTCCATTAAGAGGGTGGCTATTTGATGAACCAAACACCCTTACCTCTGACCGATTCAGAGGTTAACCTCTGAATGGATCCATTCAGCACCAAACAAACAGCCCCTTACTGTCACTACATTATTTACATGCTGAACCTTAGTGACAAACATGATGCACAAAAGCACAGTAGCACTATAAACGGATAACCTATTGAGCATGCTGATAAGCCAGCATCAGGCAGACACTGCCTCTAAGGCCTGTATGAGCCGGAAATATTTTGCTACACTAGTGGTGAGTGTAGGGATACAAGGGTTGTAGAACTGCGTCTCTAGGAATAAGTTACAATGACTAGATGTGCCTAAAACGTGCTCTAAGCACAAAATTCAGCACTTTACATAATAATTCAGCATTAAGCTACCTAATAAAGTGCCAAAACATGAGAAAAATGTTACTAGACACTTTCCAAAGTGTCAGAAATGAGTTGTGTCACTAAAAAGGGTATTAACGACACTTTAAAGCTTTGTTAAGCACTTTAACGGATTACTATCCAACGGAACAACCGGATTTTACCCGGAACATGAAAATATTGTTATTTTCATTATTTATCTTTTTCTGAGCCAGTTAGGGTCCCTGAATACCCTAACACCCATTGCAACGCATGACACACCACTAACCGGGTTAGTCACTTAACTTAACTAGATTAACCTAACTATATAATTAACTAATTGTTGGAAATGAACTAGTACCCCCCCCCCCCCCTTAACCAACCGTCCCCATGAGGGGGGACATACCTTGTCCTCTAAAACATTATTATAATCTTATGCCTAATATCTAGTTAGCATAAGACCCAATGGTTAATCACCCTAACTTTGTCTATAAGTTGCTAGCTTAGTCTAACATGATCATCCACTTATCAACATCACACAAACACTACTCTCTCCCTCTCCTAGAGCTCTCGACCGAACACACCCCACCCCATCCATCACTTTCGATTTTTGATCTTGCCTTTCCAAGCTCATACAAGTGATAAGGATCGCGTATAAGGAACTTTGGTGCAATCGGAAGGCGAAGGACCTCACTACATTGCTTTTATCCACGCATTTTTCGCTTAGATTCTTCCCTAGCCTCGAGCTAGTAGTAAGTTGCTTAAATTACCTTCTTGAACTATTTTAAAGTGGTTAATATGTTTTGTAACGGTTAAAACTCGTAAACATACAAGATAACACACAAAAGTCTACTTAAAATGCTATAAATGTTGGTTAAAAGCTCATATGTTGTGTAAAACTTGTAGTAATTGATTTGTGTGGTTATTTGGACCCGATCTATGTTTTGGTAGCTCGGATCGTCATTTAACCCGGGTGGGTCATGATCATGGATCATGACATAAGGTTGTTTTGGAAGTAACAAGGGTTAAAGGATGAACTCTACCACACATAAATCATGAACTTGTGTGAAAGCGATTTTGTTTGTGAAATAGTGTTTAAAACTAGTAGATCTACGTATCTACTAGTGGTATTTTCAAAGGACCAAGTGTCAAGAGAAAACATGCTTTTAAAGGCGGATCTTACACCAACACGAATGGTTTCTAGAACACACGAGTGTGTAAACACTTGTGTAACACAAGGTTTCGACAAAATAACCATTTTTGAAAAGATGACGAGAAGTTGTAAAGACGGAACTTCCCTAAAAACGAGGTTTTTACAAAATCGGATTGTTTTATATAAAGATCCACTAAAAATGATGGAAAGATACTACATATTTTGGAAAAAAACCACAAGTTCATGTATTTTTGCGATTTACATCTATTTTGACTAGTTTGATGGTTTGAATAATGCTTATTGATGATTGAGAAAATTGTTGGTTTGATTTATAAAAGAAAATGATACGCTTGAAAGCGTGGCCACCTCCAGTTACAGAGAAAACTCTAGCGAAATTTTTCTAAAAACCTAACACTTAGAATTATTTTCACTATAAGTGTTAGAGATACTTGTCGACTTGTTTTCAAACTACGAATTTCGCCACGACTTTGTTTACAAAATATCGGAGGTGGGATTTCACAAAATAAAACGTGATACATATATATATTTAGTGTATATTTTTCACAACATCACTTGTATAAGTGTTTATGATTATTTTGTGAACTACGTAAATATTATTTTTAGGGTAAAAATGATATTACTAAGTATTACTTGGGGAAAATCACATGTATTAAAATATAATATTTTTTAGAAGAATATTTATATTTTGGAGTTAGAAATAAAATATATTTTTAAGTGAGACTTAATAATATATTTCAAAAGTATACGAACACGCATGTATTAAATCCCCCATCCTTGGGAAGGAAAAATGACTACCAAGTATATACAGAATGTAAACACGAAATAGTTGCCTAACTATTTCCCAAAACTTAAACCTTAAAGCTAAGGCACGGCCGTCCGTCTAATAGAATTAGTACGTGTAGGTCGTCACACAGCTGATTGATTTGGAGGCATACTTGGTAGAGACGCACCACTGTGAGTTCATGTCCCCCTTTTCTCTTAACTGTTTTCAGTTTTATAACTTCGGGGGTGAAATACATGTTACTACGATTACGAATGTTTCTTACATGGTATGGTCAGCTAAGGAAGGAACTGTTAGGTTATGTGATTGGGTAGGTGAAACCTTAAGAACATTAGTCCTCGTAGTACGATCGAGGGATACAAGTGATAGGCCTATTTGAGCATAACAAACCCCACTCATGCGCCCTAAGGTTGGACCATGTGGTGACCTTGTCTTAACACCACCCATGCGCCCGCAGGTTGGACCATGTGGTGACCTTGTCGTAACACCACCCATGCGCCCGCAGGTTGGACCATGTGGTGACCATGTGGTGACCTTGTCCTATCCCCTCCCATGCGCCCGCAGGTTGGACCATGTGGTTATACATTAACTGATATGTTTCCTTTTTTGCTTTCATACCAGAGTTTACAAAACATTCATACTTACAATGATTATAAAGGTTTATTCGCGCGCACATACTAAACACATGAACTCGCTCAACATTATTGTTGATTTTTCAACTTACATGTATTTCAGGGAATTAAAGGATCTGGCGCGGTATGACACGTTTTCCCGCTGCACTAGTTACGAGGTCATCCGGGTTTGGGGAATGTGACTCTTTCCTGGACAAGTCACAGTCCTTAAACTGTGTTTATGTCATGTTGATGTTTGTGATTGTTAAGACAATGTTGTTGTATTTGGTTTTTAAAACTTAATTAAATGGATGATCTTGCATGGTTTTATTTCATATAGCTTTGTTATGGTTAAGCTATGGTATTAAGAAGTCACACCAAATTAACCACGCTTCCGCAAAGCCAGGGTGTGACAATTTTATGGAAGAAATTGGGTAAATTTGATATCAAACTGATCGGAATTCATCACAGAACAATTCTACAAAGTCTCATTCAAAAATTTAGACTAAAACATCATCAATTTGATCAAAAACTATGGACTGTTCTTCGCATATGCTGACGTCATTCATGCAATCGGATTGCAATCCGATTGGATTGGACTAGATTTTGTTCACACTTCATTGCTGACGTCACATCTCATTCGATACGATTGACATCCGATCGGATAGCCATTCGACACTTGTGCCATCCGACATTTGTTACTTGGTTCATTGCTTGTCTGTATCATCCGATCAAATCATCGTTCGATCGGAAGGCGATTCGATCCAAGTGTTTAGTTTTTGAAAGTTGTGAAATTTTTCTAAGTGTTTGAATTTTTCAGGATTTTCAAGATGGGAGACGAATTCTTGAACCCGTTCAGTGATGTTTTTGCATACAACACAGGAGATGCATCCTCAAACACAAATACCAACACAAACTCGAAAAAGGCAATCACGGATTCTTTAAGCGTCGACAATGCCTATGGAACTTATAACAAGCCACCCAAGCTGATGGTGATTGAAGAATACAACCGATGGTCTAACAGATTTGATGGATGGTTGAAGGTTTTTGCTTATCCGAGTTGGGGGTGCATGAAGAATGGGTACGATATTGCAAGACGAGATTATGAAAACCTGGTTGACAATGAACAGGAGATGTTTATTGCTGAACAAAAGTGTATAGCCTTGCTTCATCAACCAGTCCGAGATGATATTATTTCCCTGATTGACTATAAAAATTCAAAAGATTTATGGGCTAAACTGGAAAAGAAATGTATTGGGGGAGTTGATATTGTGAAAAACAAGAAAAGACTATTGAAAAAAGAGTTTGATTTATTCAATTGTCTGAAAAATGAAAGTGTATTACAGATGATTGAAAGGTTTTGTCACTTGAAGATAGAACTCGTCAGAAACGGGATCACGATAGCTGAAGATGAGATGGTTGAAAAGTTGTTTGAATCTCTGCCAGATGAGAAAGATAGGCAATACTATGGTCTGGTGCTGAAAAAACCAAACCATTGGCAGAAATTACAGTTGATTGGTTGATCGAGAGATTCGAAAGTCATGAATTGGAAATCAAGAAAATGAACAAAGTGAACAGCACCCCATATCAACAGAATGTCGATCTCTACTATAGGGAAGTATGATTCCAAAAACCATATCACCAAGAACTACTTTTACTGCTGAAAGTACAAACACTGTGAATCAAGATAGAAACAGTAGCAGTTCTTCACCAAGCAGTGGTTGTCATGGAAGTGGTTCATCCTCATCTGTTCCAAGCAATCTGCAAACTCAAAATGTTCCTAAAAATGTTTTTCAATGGAACATCGCTGTTAACCTGAACAACGCTCAAAACTTCAACGAGGAGACAGCAAAACAACAAATGGTGTTTCTTGCTTCTATCTTAGAGTCGTATGAAAGTCTGGTAGCAGGAAAGATCAGGAATACAAATCTTACAAAAGAGGACTACGACCAGATAGATCCTGAGGAAATGGAATTGACCGATATACTTTGGTGCATGGCCAGTGTAATCCGCAGAGCACAACGATTCATGGAGATCACAAGAAGAAATTCCATTGGAGGGCCTTTCACAAAACTCGGTTTTGATAAATCCAAAGTGACCTGCTTCAAGTGTAAGCAGAAGGGGCATTTCAAATGTGGATGCAGACTCTCAGCAGCAGATGAAATAGCTAACCCTTTTCAAGATGATTACTACAAGAAAGCTGTTTATCACCGAAATCGCGAAGAGCCACCCAGAATGAAACAAATCGAGGAGACTCCAAAAGAAAAGTTGAGAGCTTTACCTGTGATTCAGGACGATGAAGGTTTCGATTGGAGTGAGCTCTTGCCAGAAGATGACGCAGTTGGTTTTGTATTTATGGCACAAATTGAACAAACACAAGAAGAGAGAACATACAACCGTCAAAAGATGTTGGCACAAACTATGAAAGACAAAATCTACGCAGCTTGGAAAGAAGCCAGAAGAGCAAATAGATGGGATTCGGATCGAGAATGCTACTTAGATCCAAAGGGCAACATCATTGTGAAACCATCATCAGTCGAAGTCGAAACTCTCATAAAATCGATAGCAGAAACTGAAGAACATAGAGAGAGAGAGAGAGACGAAACAAAGAATGCCGAAGAAGAAAGGCTAAAGTCAATGAAGGTAGACAATGGGATCATCAACACTACTAAAGAAATGACGGCAGAAAACCTGACGAAAATGGCCGACAAAGTTCTAATGGCAAAAGCGCTCGAGGTAGATTCCAAATCTACTTCTAGTTCTAAGTCATCAAGCAAGGTCAGTAGTAGTGGTTCAAACAATGAATCAGGTAAGACTGGTTGTGCTAAAACAGAAAGTGATTGCAGAAATTGCATGAAAGAATGCAAAGTCTGCAGCACATATGCGTATCTCTCACTCAAAAAGATCCAAGATCTGGTTGAAAATAGTCGATATGGTTGAAAAACAAATTTTAAATCGAGATAAACTTCTTAGAGCTTCAAATGAGAGAATCAAAGAATTAAACGAAAAGATTGAGAAGGAAGAGAACAAAATCCCGCGATGGGATAGAAAGAGTAATGGTGATCCTGTATACAGAAAATACTGGAATGAAGTTCGTAGGCCTCTGAGGAGAAAGATGATAGTAGAACGAGATGAACAACGCAGACAGAAAGCTAAAGCGAGGAGACGCAGTTGGAGGACGACTTGAAGACTATGCAGGAAGGAAGACTACAGCTACATCCAAGGGGGAGTCTGTTAGTGCATTATGTATGTAGCTTCCGACTGCATCGAGTCTAATGTATTTTGTCCTGTATGTGTTTTTGTATATGTATGTAAATGTATGTATTTAGTATCTAGACAAAACAGGGAACGACGCGTTAACTGTCAAGTGAAATCCGTCGGACGACATGTATTATCCGAACGGATGGCCATCCGATCGGATGACCATTCGAACGGGTGACACTCCTCCCTTCCCAGTCTTCCTATAAATAGGAGGTTAGGTACATTTGTCTAGAACTTTTGGACAGAATTCTGAAGCTAAGCTCTGTTTGACTTTCATCTAGAACTTTTGTATTTTCACAGTTTATCAATGAAATCAGACATGTTAAGCATTGAGATTGTTGTTTTTGATTCTCAGACATTGCCGAAGGATTCCGCACCTCGTCATTGATCGATTCCGCCACGTTCTACTACTAGAACAGTACCTGTGAAAGGCCAAACAGAATGGATGATTGTACCCTGTGCATAGATGATTGTACAACATAAGTGAGTGGCATTTGGAGTGTGCGGGCATGCTTGGTCTGATTGTACCAGGCGCATCCCGGGTTGTACTCCCCTTGAGGTGTGCGACTCCCCATGATATGTTGTACGGTATGCATTCTGCTATGTACATTTTAGGACTGTGCGGTTATTACTTTATCAAACAGTAACATTTTCAACAAATCAAACAGATGTTTTCAGCATTACTCTTTTTAGATCCAGAAATTATCATCATTCATTTTATCAGGCAAATATTGTCACATCATCTCACACTTTTGGACACATACATCGTTCATTCATAAATTCTCAGATTAACCGTATCCCCTCCCCCATATGTTCATCACAACTATCCTAATCAGATTTATACACACAACCATCATTAAGAATGAAGTTTAGATCTAGACTCATTCCTAACACAAGAACATCCTCTCATACACTATGAATGAGCTTATTATCATTTTAACATTACATCAAGTATCATGAACAGATTCAGACAGATCCATCATCAATATTCAAATAGCAAAATCAACAATCAACAACAATCCAAGTTTACCTATTGCACATTCATGCAAGCATATTGCTTCATGCAAGTTTTATCACATAAATCATATTATCGGAGAGTGTACTAACCGGTTAAGTAAGAATGTGTGTAGAATAGAAGAGATGAAGCTCCTAGGTAATGTTGCTAGCTGCTGTTGAACGATGATATGCTAATGCCACCGGAAATCCCAAGAAGAAGAAGAAAGGTAGGTGTCTCTTTAGGGTTTTTAGAGAGAGGAAATGGATAAGGAGAGAGAGAATGTTTTGGTGATTGATGCTAAATGATTGTTGCCCTAAACATTCTAAGTGTCAGCTGGAAAAGGGGTATTTATGCTCATAAGGCTGCTGCACACCCTTGAGTGTGCATTCCTCAAGTGTGCGACCCATTAGGGTTTTCTTGTGAATGAGTCTTGGGCCTGATCCACCAATCTTGCTATGGACCAAAAGCAGAAATGAGGAGGGTGTAGGTGTGCGGGTCCCGGAAGGGTGTACGGGGTGCTAGGAGTGTGCGGTTGGGCATGTTTGTTTATTAACAACAATAATAATAACTATATTAATTCCACATCAGAATCACAAAATACACATAATACACAATAACTACAACACACGTTTTTATTTAATAACTTCACAAAATTGTATCGTACAATAAAGTTGTGCAGGAAAACCCAAAGTGTCACATTATCCCCATGTCACAACCCCCGACCCCTGCCTCGGGAGGTGGGCGGCCGCGGCCTACTCAGAGATGGTGGTATCGGTGTTTATGATTATTTGGCAGCGGAAATTTTATCAGGACCATAGTTAGGAAATAATTTATCAGAGTAAAACACCACATTTTTATAATAATAAATATATTGGGATAAAACCCAAGTTTTCATTACAAACGTGTTTTTAGGGGTAAACCCTAATTTATTGAAAGAAAACATCTTCTTTATTTAGGTAACTTTTTATAGCCACTTTTCCAAGCCTTCAGTGCAGTCCAGCTGGCTTCTATTTGGCTTTCACATTTTGTTACCTGAAACGCGTTTAAAAACATTTTGTCAGTGGGAAATACTGGTGAGTGATTCCCAATTTAATCAAGATAGGTTTTATCAGTTACAATATTGAGGGCGATCTCGCAATTACATTTGTTTATATTTATACTTTAATTACCACCCACGGTACTGTCAACCTGACTTGTGGTCATGTTACTACTCACAGTGTAGTAACAAACTTTGTATACAAAACCCTAACATACCGACGATAATTGTAGAATATAAATACTCAATCACTGTGAAATATCACTTAAAACATTTGAGGTTTTGTAAAAACAGTTCACAAAAAGGTTTCACAAAAAGAAGGATTACTCACATTGCTATCTTAGGTAATTTCCTGTGGCTTTCTGGTTATAATCTATAAATTTTAAATAATGCACACGTGTTAGTATAATAACCCAATTTTACATTAGTTATACCCTCCCCGAGACATAACTCCAATGACTACGTCGGGCAGAGCCTCAACAGTCGTTACGGAGTACTAGATCAATCGGGCATCGTATCTAATATGTAACCGGGGGTTAAAATACTTACAACGAGGCAGAGCTTCGCTAATTAGGGGGCATAATGCCCGGGTATAATTTTAACTTTAAAGATTTGGGAGAGAAATTGAAATTCTGAGCGAGTTGCAACTGAAGGCCGAAGCTCCCAATTTATAGGGCCTAATCGGTCGTTTATCGCGCCCCGCAAAAGCCGAGGGTGGCTCTTACGCGGCCCGCGAGCTAGGGTGTCTAGGGCATAGCTTTGTCCGGTCAACAACATAGGTTCGACACGCTTTAGATACGTGGCGGCAGGGGGTGGGCCTTGTAGCCAGGCTGTCGCGCCCCGCGTAATCCTTTACTGGCTCTGTCGCGGCCAGGGACCATTAAAATTTGTTTTTATTTAATTTTTTTAAAGATAAAGGTATTTAGGACCATTTTACGTATACGAGGTGTATTTTAGGACGTATTGGGGGTGTTATAAATATTTTAGGAGGGTTGTTATATCCTCCCCACCTTGTTTTAGAACTCGTCCTCGAGGTCTACTTGAACATGTGTGGATATTTCCTTTGCATCTCTGATTCAAGCTTCCATGTGTATTCTGGTCCCCTCTTGGAATCCCATCTTACTTTGACTAGAACTAGTCTCTTGTGTTTGAGATTCTTAATCTTTCTGTCTTCAATATGTAGAGGCTTTTCTACAAATTCGCTTTTCATTTACCTCTATGTCTTTGAGAGGTACTACTAATGATTCATTGGCTAAACACTTTTTGAGATTACATACATGAAATACATCATGTATTCCTGCCATTTCCTCTGTCACTTGTAGCTGATAAGCTACTGGTCCTATTCTTCTGATAATCTCAAAAGGTCCAACATACCTGGGGCTTAGCTTTCCTCTTTTGATGAATCTTACCACTCCTTTCCAAGGAGAAACCTTTAATAATACCTTGTCTCCTACTTGAAATTCCAATGACTTTCGCCTGTTATCAGCACAACTCTTTTGTCGATCACGGGCTGCTTTCAGTCTTTCCATGACTTGAAAAATTTTGTCTGTTGTTTCTTGTACTATCTCGAGTTCAGATAGTTGCTTTTCTCCAATTTCCGCCCAACAGACTGGAGTTCGGCACTTTCGCCCATAAAGTGCTTCGAATGGTGCAGCATTGATACTGGTATGATAGCCTGATCGGAGTGTCGCGCTTCAGTCAAAGATAAAATTTATAAGCCCTATTTACCCTTAACAGATAGCTACTGGTAGCTAGGGGTCGAACCACGAAGAGTATGTGGTTTGCGAGTGGATTCGATTGAATTATAAAAAGATGTCATATTTATAAAGCTTGCCATGATATTTTTGTATTTTTTTGTTTTGTTGAAAGATGTAAATTTAACTAATGGAATTGGTTTAATTGATTAACAACTAATAATTAACGATTGAAAGAAAATTTGTAACCAACCTAGGGTTCCTACAAGTTTTAGATTCAACTCAATTGCATACGTTTAGCGGATTTAGTGTACCGTGACTTAGGTGCCAATAACTGTCAATGTTTAGAAAAACGGACAAGAATGCACTTTGTAATCAACTCAAGTAAAACCTAACCAAGACAATGCATAGCTACCCATAACCATTTCGTAAAGTCATAACTTTATAATCGTCGACAATTTACGAATACGAAACAAATGTAACACTATTGTCATTGGTTTCAAAAATCAACACAATTTGTCACATAGTTGAAGCAAGAAACAATTCAAAACCCTAAATTAAACAACTACCTACACCGGGGTGAAACCAAGGTGATTAGCCGCTCATGGTTGATGAAACTTGATCACCGGATGCTTGGAACTCGAATTTGATCATCTTGATGCTTGGCGATAGTGGATGATAATGATTAGGGTTGTGGTGAATGATGGTGATGTACCGATGAAGATTTGTACTCCCTGGACATGTAACCCCCATTTGAATGCTAAAAATTCCGTTTAAACTCGTTCCCAACAACCCAAGTAGCAAAATTCGCGTTTCAGTAAACCAAGGCTAGTCGCCGACGGCCTGGAGCCTGTCGGCGACGGCCTCCAGATCTCTGAAATCCATCCGACGGGTTGTTTTGCTGTTTACGGGCACTTTGTGACGACGGGACTTTCTAGAGCCCGTCGCCGACGGCCTAGAGCCCGTCACCGACTGCCTCTAGTTTTTCCTGTTTCGTCCGAAACTGTTTTCTTCATAACTTCTTCGTTATAGCTCTGTTTTACTCACCGTTTTCGCCTACGTACTCGTAATTCAACCCTCTATCATGCCATCTTCCAATATATTCATTTTAAATCCATTCACATTCCCAAAACACATCCAATCTTCGTGCTTAACCTGGTTTTGTTCATTTCACATCCCCGGTTGATCCGATTCACGTCCCGGTGCTCCGTTTAGTACCCGATTAGCTCCTTAAACTGTTTTAGACCTGTAAAACACAAATCCCATTAAAAGTAGACTATTCAAGATTAAAAGCTATGTAAAAACATCAACTTAAGCACAAACGATAACCCGTTTTTGATCACGTATCACATCCCCACACTTGTCTTTTGCTTGCCCTCAAGCAAATCTGTTTTTCACTTTCATGTGGGTCGAACAACGAATACACTCTCCATTACCAAGACGAAGGTTAAGGTCAATTGTCATACTGAAGTTCAAACTCTTTACAATTTTCAACATATTTAACGGTGAAGTGACTAATCACAAAAAAATGGTTATCCCAGATTAACCCGTCCATAAAACTAACAAGTCATGCACATCCCTCACAATGTTCTCTCCACTCGGCTTATAAATTGGCTAATGTGTATAATGTATTAGCACTTCAATCAATTAATCGCTCAAAACCGATTAGAACACGTACCCGCATAGGCTTGCAACTCAATCATTCGCCACCACCGAACACGAATACCAAGCACAAGTCATAAGGTCTTTGAACGGGTTGTAACGGGGCTAGGCTAAGCTAAGGGTAGGAAATATGATATTTTAAAGTGGCTAAGGTGATGTAAATTCGATTTTTATTACAAAATAACTAACTACCAATATCAAACTAGAAGGCAACAAGCTTTCGCCTTTTATTTCTCAACTAAGAACACATATTTTTGTTCTTTTCTCAACAATTTTCTCGTCTTTTTCATAACAATTTCTGATTTTTCTCTCTTTTTTTTTTCTTTTTTTTTATATGCAAACAAACAAACAACTATACAAACTTCACTCCTATAATCGAATTTCCCTCACACGGGTTAAAAACAAAAAGGTTTAAGGTTATGGGCTAAAGGGAGGTCAAACGAAAGGGTTAGGCTCAAAATTGGCTACTAAGGGATAATTTTTGGGTAAGGATATATAAATGGTGTAAACAGAAAAGGTTTACCTAATGTCTTAATCATTCTCGTGCTTGTATTCGGTCTATGGTCTCGAACGTATCAAAAGTTGCAAGTTCTACAATACGCGACTAATGGTCCACTCAAACAAAGAAACATGTATATGTAAATCTATGATATAAAAGTGGCTCAAAACCTCACGTATAAGGGTATGGTATGTAATATGCATAAAATGCTAGTTTCTTAAGCGAATTATTCCCAAATAACCACCCGCTAAATACCCGTCATGCTATTAATTTGAACTTGACCATGACAAAAGACCAAATGGGTTGTGCCATCCCTCGTTGACTTAGTTACTTATGCTTTAAGATCGCTTTCGAAACAAGACATTTTTGAAAAAATTTTGAAATTTTCTCCCATCCCCACACTTTAGTAAACATCGTCCTCAATGTGTAGTGTTTAAATGAACGGGTCAAAATCGAAAAACTTTTACTACTCCCCCATCCCCACACTTGAGGTAAACATTGTCCTCAATGTGTAAGAACTAGAGTTTTTAAAACGCACAAGGGATGTGACACGGCTAACTTCCCAAAAATTCCACCCCGAAAATAAAATACAATTTACAATCCACTTATTTGCTAACTAAGAATCAAGGTAAAAGGAAACGTATGCACCTGATTTTTCTCACTAGATGCTCACATCTTCTTCTTCTCTTCACAAAATGGTCGTCCCTCGAACATGATGTATCTACAAATCTTAACCCTTGTGTAGAAGCATGCTTCTCATAACCATTGAAATTTGTTAGCTACTTAGTTCTACCATTTTTATGAAAGTGTTACCAAATCATGCGTTAATTTACCTTGATTTCTGTGGAAAAATAATTTACAGCAATAACAGCCCTAACTCACTTTCGTAGGAATCACGGTTGCATTTAGCGTATGCAACAAGCCCTTTTAAACCTCCGAATAGCTTGGGAGGACGAGTAGGTCTCGTGAGGGTTATTTAGGGAACACACCCACAACGTTCATTTAACTACTAAAATGAAATAACAAAATTATACAACAACAACAATACTAACTAAATTGCGGATAACAACTAAAACGAAATGCGAAATAAAATATACAACAACAATTGACTTACCACCTCATGGTGGTCGAATGGCATGCTTGCCGCCTACAAACTCCTCGAAATCACCCACCGGTGATTCATACCATTTGTTGCCAAACGGTCCAAACTTCCTCACCTCCTCTTCCTTCTTCTTTTCTAGAGGTGACTTTTTCTTGACCGTTTTCTTCCTTGTTTCTCCAAACCTACCAACCATAGCACACACCTTTTTGTTTGGATTCATGTCCTTTTTAGGACACTTATCCTCACCGAGCGGGTTAGTGAAATTTGGAAAAACATTTAAATTTAATTCCCGGTCCCCAAACTTCATGCTTACCGTTCCCGTTGCACAATTTATTATGGCATTAGCAGTTGCCAAGAACGGTTTACCCAAGATAACTACTGGTTGGGTATCCTCAACACACCCAAAATAGTCTACTACCAAAAAGTCAACTGGGTAGTAGCAATCATCCACCTTAACAATCACATCCTCCACCATCCCCCTTGGATGCGTGGGACTCTGATCGGCCAATACCACGGGAGTTTCAAATTTTTTTAATGGACCAAAATCGTATTGGTCATACAAACTGCCGGGTAAAATGCTCACACAAGCTCCAAGATCGAGGAGCGCCCTCTCAATTTTGAAGGTTCCAATTTGAATTGGAATAAGAGGATCTCCCGGATCTTGAGCTTTTTGAGGAGGGGCACTCGATAGAACGGCACTAACATGAGATATCAAATCAACCGGTTCGGTTAATTTGTTGTGCCGTTTTTCGATGCTTAACTCCTTTAAGCATTCCACATGAGCCGGAACCTTTTTAATGTCATCGAGTAACGGTAAATTAATTTTTACTTGTTTAAAATTTTCCCACCTCTCTTCCTTTGGTGGGTACCGTTCCTCAACTTTTGATGCATTAATCGGTTTAATTTTATTTAAACAATTTTCACAAAAAGAATTTTTATTCATTTTTTCAATTTTAATTTGTGAAATCGTTTCTTGTTCATTTTTACTTTCCAACTCATCTCTTGTATTTCCCACTACACCATCAACGCATTGTGGTGGTGAAATGCTTTCAACACTACTACAAACCTCATCATTAGAAAGAAGACTTACCGCGCTAATGTGCACATTCCTCACATTGCCCGTGCTTGAACTTTGATGATTAGGGTTCACCGTGGTGTCACTTGGGAGCTTTCCCATGCTCCCCCTCATTTGTGCCATTTCCTCCGCAAGTTGGCCCACTTGTTTTGCTAATGCTTCATGCGATTTGTCCTGAATTTCATTCTCTTTCTTGGACTCTTGCATCATCGAAAGCATTGCATCCATCTTTGCATTCAAATCACCACCACCTCCTTGATTATTCGTCGACCCGTGACCATCCTGGTTGTAACCTCTTTGGCGAGTTTGGTGCAAATACCCGCCTTGATTTCCCGATTGGAAATTCGGGTTCATTTGGTTGGAGGCAATACCATACCTAAAGTTAGGATGGTTCCTCAACCCGGGGTGGTAAGTGTTGGAGTTCATATCATATTGGCTTCGGTCCCCATACACTTGATTCACCTCCACTGTGGCTTGACAATTCTCGGTCCGGTGACCAATGTCACCACATTCTTCACATACCCTATATTGTACCACACCCACTTCCTTCTTCTTCATGCAGGCCAATTCCCGCTCCAACATATTAATCCGATCCTTAGAACTTGCATCACGATCGGGCCAAGACCTTGAGGTAGGGTGCTTTTTGGCTCGGTCGACCGACTCTTTCGCCTTTGATCTCTTGCTCATTCTTTCTAGGAACTCCCAATCATCATCCTCGTGATTGCTTAACAAGGTTCCATTGCTGGTCGATTCAAGGCGGTTCCATGTCTCATCATCCAAACCCCTTACGAAGCATTTGACCAACTCCCATTTTTCAATTTGATGATGTGGGCACTTCCAGATCAATTCCTTGAATTGAGTGAATGCTTCATGTAACGGTTCACTCGAAAGTTGGCGAAAAGACCGAATTTCATCTATAGCATCGTCGGTCTTTACCATCGAATAATACTCGTCAAGGAAAACTTGTTGCATCTCGCCCCATGTTCGAATGCTATTTGCCGGAAGTGTAAGAAACCATTGTTTCGCCTTATCTGTTAGCAAAAACTGAAATAACCGAAGCTTGACCTCTTCCAATGCAAAATTATGCCCCCCGATAGTGCTACATATGGAAGAAAACTCCGCCAAATGAGTGTACGGTTCATCATTGGACCTCCCGTTGAAGTGGGGAAGTATGTTGATGTAGTGGGGCTTGCAATCGAACATCCTTCTTTCACAAACTATTGGAGAGTCATTGTTGGTGACCACCGGCCTAAAACGTCCATTTACTCCCCGCGGAGGTTGTTGATGACGACGCGGGCCGTTTACTTCTTGATCACCCGGCCTTCGATTATCCCTTCGATCATCTCTTCGATTTCCACCTTGGTTACCTCCTCCCATGAAACGAGGAATCCGGTTATTATTCACATTATTATTATTATTGTAATAACCATCGTCTCGGTTCCTTTGATTGTTGTTTTGTGGTTGGCGGTTGTTTCCGTAACCGTCGTTTCAAGCATTCCCAAAACCATAATTTTCATTCCCCACAAAGTTGGCGTTTTGATAGCCAAACTCATCATCATCAAATCCCCTTACATTGTAGATATTATCTCGGTTCACATACCCCCAACCATCGTCTTCTCTCTTATCATAATTTCCCCCGTCATCCGAGTATTCCGAGTGAATACTCACGTGTTCCAGCGATTGATAACCGTGAATGCTATACGGTTCATCATCGGGGATTGCATTCCTCAAGTCATCAATGTTGAAGAATGGGTCTTCATTCGAGGGATTGCCACGATCACGATTACCCCTACGATCGGAATTTACATTTCGGTCATTGATGTTGGTAGGTAAAGGGTTTTGTCGGCTAGGATTTGGATGTGGTGGTGTGGGTGTTCTTTGGTTGTTGTTATGGCCGCGGTTTTGGAATGGTGGTGTTGGTGGTCTCGAATTGTTACCACCGCCCGACTGGTGTTGTGGAATATTTTGAATGGCTCGAAGGTTGCCCTGATACTAAAATTGGTATTGGTTGTTTAAGTGGTTTGAGTTTTGGGGATCCATTGAACTAGGTTCAACGGATAGTGTAAGTGGTGAATGGGTGCCGGGTGGGTCAGAAGCAAGTGTTGCCTCCAACTGGTTAACTAGATTTCTTCGGACTACTCTCTCGATCTCCGGTTCGAATATCAACGGCGAAGTCCTCCCGGAGTTCCTTGTATGCATGCACTACCTGTAATCTGCACAAGTAACACAACCCACGTAACAAGGAAAAAGACAAAGTACAAAAAGAAACTAAACAAATTAAACAGTTAATCACGAAAATTCAAACAATAATCCAAACACAAAGCGCACGCACTCCCCGGCAACGGCGCCAAAAGTTTATCGGAGTGTCGCGCTCCGGTCAAAGATAAAATTTATAAGCCCTATTTACCCTTAACAGATAGCTAGTGGTAGCTAGGGGTCGAACCACGAAGAGTATGTGGTTTGCGAGTGGATTCGATTGAATTATAAAAAGATGTCACATTTATGAAGCTTGCTATGATATTTTTGTATTTTTTTTTTTGTTTTGTTGAAGGATGTAAATTTAACTAATGGAATTGGTTTAATTGATTAACAACTAATAATTAACGATTGAAAGAAAATTTGATTACTAGACAATAATTATAAAAAGGATTCACACCCGGTTTCGGTAATTGCCAACCTAGGGTTCCTACAAGTTTTAGATTCAACTCAATTGCATACGATTAGCGGATTTAGTGTACCGTGACTTGGGTGCCAATAACTATCAACGTTTAGAAAAACGGACAAGAATGCACTTTGTAATCAACACAAGTAAAACCTAACCAAGACAATGCATAGCTACACATAACCATTTCGTAAAGTCATAACTTTATAATCGTCGACAATTTACGAATACGAAACAAATGTAACACTATTGTCAATGGTTTCAAAAATCAACACAATTTGTCACATAGTTGAAGCAAGAAACAATTCAAAACCCTAAATTAAACAACTACCTACACCGGGGTGAAACCAAGGTGATTAGCCGCTCATGGTTGATGAAACTTGATCACCGGATGCTTGGAACTCGAATTTGATCATCTTGATGCTTGGCGATAGTGGATGATAATGATTAGGGTTGTGGTGAATGATGGTGATATACGGAAGGATGATGGATGAATGGTTAGTGTTTCTGGATAGTTGATGATGGTGAATTCGGTAAGGATTCGGGTAATGATGGATGATGGTGGATGTTGTAGAATGATTCCCAATGAAGATAATGCTATTCTCAGGCTCTTCGATGAAGATTTGTACTCCCTGGACATGTAACCCCCGTTTGAATGCTAAAAATTCCGTTTAAACTCATTCCCAACAACCCAAGTAGCAAAATTCGCTTTTCAGTAAACCAAGGCCCGTCGCCGACGGCCTGGAGCCCGTCGGCGACGGCCTCCAGATCTCTGAAATCCATCCGACGGGTTGTTTTGCTGTTTACGGGCACTTTGTGACGACGGGACTTTCTAGAGCCCGTCGCCGACGGCCTAGAGCCCGTCCCCGACGGCCTCTAGTTTTTCCTGTTTCGTCTGAAACTGTTTTCTTCATAACTTCTTCGTTATAGCTCTGTTTTACTCACTATTTTCGCCCACATAATCGTAATTCAACCCTCTATCATGCCATCTTCCAATATATTCATTTTAAATCCATTAACATTCCCAAAACACATCCAATATTCGTGCTTAACCCGGTTTTGTTCATTTCACATCCCCGGTTGATCCGATTCACGTCCCGGTGCTCCGTTTAGCTCCCGATTAGCTCCTTAAACTCTTTTAGACCCGTAAAACACAAATCCCATTAAAAGTAGACTATTCAAGATTAAAATCTATGTAAAAACATCAACTTAAGCACAAACGATAACCCGTTTTCGACCACGTATCATAGCCGTTATTGTAAGAAAATTCTATTAATGGTAGATGGTCATCCCAATTTTCTATGAAATCAATTACACATGCTCTAAGCATATCTTCCATTTTCTGAATTGTCCTTTCGCTTTTTTTGTCCGTTTGAGGATGATAAGCGGTGCTTAAATTTAGCCTGGTTCCCATTGCTTTTTGGAAACTAGTCCAAAAATGAGAGGTAAAACGGCTATCTCTATCAGAAACAATAGATAAAGGAATTCCATGTAATGATACTATTTCATTTACATACAACTTGGCTAACTGTTCCATACTGAAAGTTTCCTTCATTGGTAAGAAATGAGCAGACTTAGTTTACCTATCTACAATCACCCAGATTGTATCATTACCTTTTATTGTCTTGGGTAATTTGGTTACAAAATCCATTGTTATCAATTCCCATTTCCATACCGGCATTTCTAATTGCTGCAATAAACCTGAAGGTTTCTGATGCTTAGCTTTAACTTGTGAACAAGTTAGACACCTAGCAACATAAACTGCTATATCCTTTTTCATTTCTATCCACCGGAAATTCTTTCTTAAGTCTTGGTACATTTTATCACTTCCAGGATGTATCGTGTACTTAGAATTATGGGCTTCTTCTAATATTTTGTAGCATAGGTTTCCTCGTTTAGGTATCCAAATTCTTTCCTTATGGAATCTCCAAATTCCATTTGTTCCTTGTTCTAATTCCTTAATCATTCCTTTCAATTTTCAGTATCATCCTTGATTACTGATTCCTGTGCTTTTCTGATCTGTTCATCTAAATCTATCTGTAGATTTAATTTAAGAGAACGTATTCTTTTTGGCTTTTCATGATACTTTCGACTTAAAGCATCAGCAACTACATTAGCCTTTCCTGCATGATACTGGATATTACAATCATAATCACTGAAAATTTCCATCCAGCGTCTCTGTCTCATATTTAATTCCTTTTGCCCAAAAACACCACTTAAACTCTTATGATCGGTGAAAATGGTAAACTTACTACCGTAAGGTAATGTCTCCAAATTTTTAGGGCAAAAATTATGGCTCTTAGTTCTAGATCATGGGTTATATAATTCTCTTCATGATTCTTAAGTTGTCTAGACGCAGAGGCTATAACCTTTTGACGTTGCATCAACACACATCCATATCCTAATTTAGAAGCATCACAATAGATTACAAAGTCTTCAGTTCCTTCTGGTAACGCTAGTATGGGTGCGTTGGTTAATCTTTGCTTAAGAATTCTAAAGGCATCTTCCTGTTTTGGTCCCCATTCAAACTTAACAGATTTACAGGTTTTTTTAGTTAAGGGAATGGTTATTCGAGAAAAATCTCAGATAAACCGTCTATAGTAACCAGCCAGTCCTAGAAAACTTCTAACCTCCGTTGGTAATTCAGGGGATTTCCATTTAGTAATTGCCTCAATTTTTGTGGGATCCACATGAATTCCTTCATGATTGACTAAATGTCCAAGAAACTGTACTTCTTCTAACCAAAATTCACACTTTGAAAAGGTATCCTAATTTAGGTATCCACATCCTTTTCTTATGGAATCTCCGAATTCCATCTATTCCTTATTCTAATTCCTTAATCATTTCTTTTAACTTCTCAGTATCATCCTTGATTACTGATTCTTGTGCCTTTTTAATCAGTTCATTTAAATCCACTTGCAGATTTAATTTAAGAGAACGTACACTTTTTGGCTTTTCAAGATACTTTCGGCTTAAAGCATCAGCAACTACATTTGCCTTTCCTGCATGATATTGGATATCACAATCATAATCACTAAGCATTTCCATCCAGCGTCTTTGTCTCATATTTAATTTATTTTTCCTAAAGACATACCTTAAACTCTTAAGATCTGTAAAAATGGTAAACTTACTACCATAAAGGTAATGTCTCCAAATCTTAAGGGCGAAAATTATAACTCCTAATTCTAAATCATGAGTTGAATAATTCTCTTCATGATTCTTAAGCTGTCTAGAAACGTAAGCTATAACCTTTTGACGTTGCATTAATACACATCCATAACCTAATTTAGAAGCGTCACAATAGATTACAAAATCTTCAGTTCCTTCTGGTAACGCTAGTATGGGTGCATGGGTTAATCTTTGCTTAAGGATTCTAAAGGCTTCTTCTTGTTTTGGTCCCCATTCAAACTTAATGGATTTACAGGTTAACTTATTTAAGGGAATGGCTATTCTAGAAAAATCTCGAATAAATCTTCTATAATAACCGGCCAATCCTAAGAAACTTCTAACCTCAGTTGGTGACTCAGGGGTTTTTCATTTGGTAATTGCCTCGATTTTGGTGGGATTTACATGAATTCCTTCATGATCAACTAGGTGTCCAAGAAATTGCACTTGTTCTAACCAAAACTCACACTTCGAAAATTTAGCATAAAGCTTTTCTTTTCTTAATAAACTTAGAAGTGCGTGCAAATGCTCTGCATGTTCTTCTTTACTCTTAGAGTAAATGAGAATATCATCTATAAATACAATTATGAATTTATCCAAATATGGCTTACATATTCGGTTCATCATGTCCATGAATGCAGCTGGGGCATTGGTTAAACCAAATGGCATGACAGTAAATTCATAATGGCCATACCTTGTTCTGAAAGCGGTCTTAGGAATGTCCTCTTCTTGTACCTTTAATTGATGATATCCTGACCTTAAATCGATTTTAGAGAAAATCGTGCTCCCTGCAATTGATCAAACAGATCATCTATTCTTGGTAATGGATACCGATTCTTAATCGTGACTTTGTTCAATTCACGGTAGTGAATGCACATACGCATTGATCCGTCCTTCTTTTTAACGAATAAGATTGGCTGTATGAATCCTTTCTCTAACAATTCATCTAATTGTTTCTTTAGTTCCTTCATTTCTGCGGGTGCCAATTGGTGCAGTTCCTGGTATCAAATGGATTATGAATTCAACTTCCCTATCTGGAGGTTGCCCTGGTAGCTCTTCTGGAAATATATCTGAAAACTGGGATACTACTGGAATATCCTTTAATTCTTTTCCTTTAGTGTTAGTGATTATGGAAATCAAATACACTAATGATCCTTTTCTTATGTAACTTGTTTTTCTTATCACAGAGATGAATTTAGTGGATCTAGAGGTTTTATTTCCTTTAATTGTGATCTTTTCACCCCTTGGTGAATTTACTTGGATTGACTTTTGATCACACAAAATACTGGCTTTATTGGCTATTAACCAATCCATTCCTAATACAATATCAAATCCTGCCAGATTCATTGACTAGAGGTTTGCAATAAATTTCTGATTTAAAATTTCTATTCTTGCTCCCTGCAAGATTTCATAAATTTTAATGGTTTCCCCAATTGCTGTCTCTATTAGACATTGTTGTAGGAGTTTAGTTAATGGTTGATTGAGTAATTTGCAAAATGAAGTATTAATAAAACTTTGGTTTGCACCAGAGTCAAATAATACTTTAGCAAAAACATCATTAACTAAAAACGTACCGGCGATCACATCCGGGATCATCTTTGCTTCTTCTGCAGTAAGAACAAATGCTCTAGCATTTTTGGTGTTCTTGTTATTTGCAGCTGGAGCTAGCTTTGGACAGTTTGGCTTGATGTGGCCTTATTCTCCGCAGTTGTAGCATATCCTGTTGCTAATCTTTTTCCTGCAATCTTCCTCATTGTGTCCCGATATTTTGCAGATGTTACAGTATATGGAGCATCTTCCTAAATGCTTCCTTTTGCAATACTTGCAATAGGGTGCAGAGGTAGAGCCTATATTTTTCCCACGGTTAGAATTTCCAGAACGGAATTCTTGTGTAAGCTTCTGGGTTAGGTTCTTTCTTTGATCCTCTTCTCGTGTACGGACTAATTCATTTGTCAAGGTATTAGCTACTTCTACAGCTTCTTCTATGGTTTGGGGTCTAGCTGCCTTGACTACATGTCTTATCTCACCAATTAATCCCCATATGTAACGGGAGATTAATACTGGTTCAGATGAAGCAAGGGTTGGCACTATTCTAGCATATTCAAAGAATAACTTAGTGTACCCCTTACTATCCACACCAGTCATTCTAAGGTTTAGGAATTTGTTTGCTATCTGTTCTTTTTCATTGGGAGGAAAAAATTTCCTTTCTACCATGTTTTTAAATTCCCCCCATTCCATATTGTAAACTCTATCACTTCCTCTAGACTGGAGGATAGTGTTCCACCATTCAAGTGCTGAGTTCTTAAACAGATTGGAAGCAAACATTATCTTATCCTCTTCCGCACATTTACTTATTCTTAAGACTGACTCAGTCTTTTCTATCCAGCGTAGAGATGCAACGACCCCTTCATTGCCCGAGAATTCCATCGGTTTACAAGACAAGAATTCTTTGTAAGAACAACCGTAAGACACGGTTCTTCTTCTTTTGGGAATGGGCACTTGAAGTACGGTGTAACAACCCTCATTAAAAGTCCTATTTATTTTATTATTTTATCCAAAAGGAAACCCTAATTGAAACACCCGAGTGATTCTGCACAAACCCTACAAATTTCAGAACAATCAGAATCAGGATCAGGGCCCCTAAAACTCAGGGGGAGTATTCCCTACTTGACGATTATCCTCACAAAACGCTGTCAAAATTTAATTTCTCGATTACGTCGACTCACCAGGGCTAGATAGGTGACGAAGCAGGCCTACCCTATTTTGACATCCCAGGCGATACGCGGCACATGCCACGGATTCTTCCGCGACTAGCGGGAGGTGCAAATTTTGGGTATAAATAGAAGGGCCTGGCACTTGCATTTTGTTGTTCGTTCGACGAAAAAGCTCACAATATACGCTGAGATATCGTCCAAATACTCTCAAATCACACACGAATCACTAATTAGTATAGCGGGGTGCTGCCGCAAACAGGGTATTAACTCGATCGCTGCTACGGTTCAATGTCCGATCGATTGAAACTATCCGATGGATGTTTTAGTACTATCCTTTGTCATTCGTTGTGAATCCGATGGATGTTTAAGTAATTATACTTTGTCATTCGTTGTGATTCCAAGGGATGTTTAAGTGATTGCACTTTTTCATTCGTTGTGAGGGTTTTTATCTCGTGAGTTATCGTAAATGTTGTATTAGTTAATTACCTAGTTCGTGTGCACTAGGTCACAAGGCTAAATCAATAGGCTAAGCTCTGCCTGTATAAATCTGCAATATATCAAGGCTTATCTGTAGACTAAACTTTGGCCGTATGAATCTGCATGATTATAATGTGAGTCATTCTCTTTTTATCAACTATTTTACAATACCTCAAATTATTTTCAAAGGTTATAATTACAGGGACTAAGTCGTGGATATCTTGAATCACTGGCTAGTGGGGTGTTGTGCACATTACTAATTTTCTCCCATTTTGGTTCATTGACCTACTCGGGATAATCACTGTTAGGTTCATTGACCTATAGGGATAATCATCACTATTTAGGTTCATTGATCTAATAGTGGTATGACCATCGTCACCATTGTGACAGGACGCCAGATAAAAATAAGATAGAAGCCATTGTAATCACTCTTATGCTGTAATTAATAACTATGCATCATTTTATGTAAATAGAATGATTCACTTAGTATTTCCTGCTGACAAAACCTTTTTAAAACGCGTTTCAGGTAATTACAGTAGATTGGAGTAAAAAATGGATACGGCACTGAAAGGCTTCAAGAAGTGGCTTATTTTATTAATTCAATCAAATTAAGAAATATTGTTTTATGAAATCAAATTTATCTTTATTAAAGCTACCATTGTAAAACATGGGTTTATCCCCTCTATTTAATAAATAAAATCCGGTGTTTTATAAACTCTGATATTTTTCCTAACTCACGGTCCTGATGAAATTTCCGCTGCAACATTTTTCAAAATAATCACCGGTACCACTGGGCTGTTCGCGGCTCCCGATTCCGTCCAGGGTGGGTCGGGGGTCGTGACAGAAGGTGGTATCAGAGCCACTGCTTTAAGCCTTTAGGTGTTATGACAATAATATCTAAGTTTGTATAAAAGAGTTAGGAGATTATTGTTAACTGGTAGCACACATGATAGCATTTAGACTTGAACTTAAGAAAAGACGCCTTAGTATAAACCTCAAGATAAGTTAAGTACTTATGTGAATAAATTATGATGGGTTTTGTATACCATAAGAATGGTAATTAGAATATTGCAAGATACGATAAATAAGCAAGAATTAATAATAATTATTGCTTATTATTATTTGGACTAGAATAAAATGTGTTATGGGAATACAAGTTTCCTTAATTCTGAATAAAAGCCCTAATAAAAGAGGCACCTTTAAAAAGACACTATTTATGGGAAATAGAAAATTTTCTCCGGCAAGACTGGGTATGGTGTAGCAGACTCTCCAGTTTGTCCGGATATACTGAGGTTACCGCTCCGGCGCGAATCGGATAAGACGGGGTATATAATATGTCAACAAGTGACAAGATTTCCCTAAATAGTATCATGACCAGATATTTGACTGGTTCTTGAAAATACAAATCTGTTAAATACATTATGAAGTATACGTATATTACAGTATGTGAAATATATGATTATATAGATATGTATATCTATAAGGAAATCCAAAAACCATAAGGATTGACAATTTGGAATAAAGCACAAGCATCTGTGTCTAGATTTCTTTATCAGGAATTTCTTTTCCAATATCAAACATTATTTCGTTTGATCAGTTATCACGTAACTCGTACAACAAAATAAACAATGGAAATTTTTTTAAGTTGAGATACCATCAAAAGTATAAAGAATTTCCAAGGCATTATCATAAATTATTAACGTAAGTAAAAAGCTTGTAAAGTTGTGCTAATGCACAAGAAAATACATGAAACTTAAAATTTTACGTCCACATACGTTGAAATATATCACACACGACTTCCAAAAAGATAAATTGGGCACGATGACACCAATGCTAATTCCGTCAGTAGGAGAACTACTAATCAAAAAGAAGCACTTTGCCACATGATCTTACAAACAACATATCGCTGAGGTACGTAGGAACAACATTTCACAACCATCGGTGCACAGTCTAATCAGAGTTATAATTATTAACATTGTAAAAAAAAATCACCTACTTTTGCAAATTTCCTATTTCATTTTATTTGACATTCCCTGGTAATGTCATTTAACAACAGTTATCACACAAAATTCCAGATAAAATTTTTAAATTTCTTTTTCTGACTTCTGCATATAATGAATTAACTTTCGTGTTTCTACTTCCCCTAAAGATCACCATACCATGAGGATTTATTTCATAATAGCGAATATTGATCTATTTCATTTCTTAGTAAATCCATACGTTACACATGCACTATTTGTTGCGCATGTGGTTCGTTTAATTTATGAAGACCACTGAAGGGCTTCATTCCGATTTGTTATTTTATCAAAACTCAAATATCATTTCGCTATACTTGATTTTTGGTACTATAAACTGCATTATTACAAAACGATAACTTTTTGATATCGAGTCAATGAATTTCTTGAAAAACTCAAATTTCTTTACATAGTTTTGTTGTGACCATGTCCGAACTTATCAAAACTCATTTTGTTTAAACCAAGTTCAATTATTTGAATTTGCTCACATTACATATTCAATTCAAGGTTCAATATGATAAATTAAAACTATTATATTTGAAATAATCCTAACAGGCATTTCAATTCTTTTGAATTATAATATGCTTGTGTAATCCTCGACTTCATTAAATCATTTCTTTGATCACGATCACCTTGTAGTGACGTTTTCATAAATCTGAAGCTCGCACTAATCTAGTTCGCACACTTCATATACAAAATTTAATTATTTATTTATTCTTATTATTAAATCCATTTTGTTGATTATTCCTATAAAAGCAATCTTAACACAATCATGTGCTAAGATAATGATACCCAAATTCATGTCATATTTCAATATATCTTTTAACAATTATTACAGCATCAATCGAGCCTTTCGTGATAATTATTGCTTTAATCATTTTCAATCGAAAAACATTATATAAATTTAATTGATTATGGAAACTTACATAAGTAATTACCTAATTTATAATATAGTATTACTATATTTAAAAAAAAAATCTTGTTAAAACCATTAAAGGTGAAGATTTTTTTTTTTTAAGGTATATTCTCATTAAAATTTATGTTTAGTTAATATTAGTTTTATTATTTGTAATAATATATTAGTGTTAATATTATTTTAAATACTAGGGTTATTATCAAAGGCAGATATTGAGTAGCCTAGCCTTAGTTAGGCATGGACTGGCCACCTATGCTTAAACAAGGCAGCACTAACCAATATCCAACCATGATAATAACTAGTTAATATATATAAATTAATTTATCATACTTAATTAGTAAATTTTAATTATATGTAGAAATATTTTATATATACTTTATACTGTAAAGAGAAGTCATATTTTCATAAAACAATACAAGAATTAGATGAACGAATAAAATTATATAAATAATTGTCTATTACATGTTTTGTGGTAACTACATACCGTAACGCTCTGGCAAGAAAATGACCATATAAAAATAATATGGTAGTCATCAACTACGTTGGGTTAGGAAAACATTATGATATATAAGAATAGTCTTCGTTCTCACTTATTTACAACATTTGTAAATACATTCATAATGTTATATGGTTTCAAAATCAAAATAAATAAATCACATAGAATCGATTTATTAAGTAATATATATTTACAAAATATTTTATAAATATTTTTGTACAATAAATATTTTTACATCTTTAAATTTTCATCTAAACATTATAAATAATAGTGATTTCTTTTACAAAATAAAATATTTTGTAAAGTAATAACTTCCTTGCGGTGTTTTGTAAAATATATTACATAGTAAATATAAGTTATTTTACATAGTATAATAAAATACTAAAATAATATTTATTTAAAAGTGGTGACCATTTACATATAGTAAAAATGCATAACAAATAATATATATTACATAGCATTTATATTCGATATGTAAAATACGGTTCAGACAGTAACACAAATAATATATATTACATCTGTTTTACAAATATAATATAAATTGGTCATGCCAAAACAACTTGTTCTTATTATATTTCGATCTCTAGGACATAGTATGAAAAATATAGTCACTAATAATATACTATCACATTGTTTCACAATTAAAACAACTTGGAACTTTAAATAATGATACACTAACTCTATTGTCTTTTGGTGTATCTTTGCAATTCACTCATCTCAGCACATTGATTTTCTCATATCATAAATTAATATTTAATAAATCATTTTTCATGCTTTTATTTTATTTGGAAACTATCAATTCTATGTCTTCCTCAGTTACCAATCAAAGTAAGCTTTCTTTTGACAAAGAATTTTTATTGATTCTAAAAATCCTTCACATTCATTTTAAATATCTATTGATGATATATCTTTTTGAACCTAAGTCACCTTGGAAATTATATCATTTCATCTCATTCGTTTGTCATCAATTTCTTGAACTAATTCAATTGAACCATTGAATCCTATTTATTGTACAACTAGTATTCACAAAATTTGATTCTGTGTCATCTACCGTAATATTGTTTTTATTAACTAAAATGTGACATAAGTCTAAAAGAAATATCATAACCCAAATCTCGAGGACGAGATTTTTATTAAGGTGAGGAGAATGTAACAACCCTCATTAAAAGTCCTATTTATTTTATTATTTTATCAAAAAGGAAACCCTAATTGAAACACCCAAGTGATTCTGCACAAACCCTACAAATTTCATAACAATCAGAATCAGGATCAGGGCCCCTAAAACTCAGGGGGGTATTCCCTACTTGACGATTATCCTCACAAAACACTGTCAAAATTTAATTTCTCGATTACGTCGACTCATCAGGGCTAGATAGGTGACGAAGCAGGCCTACCCTATTTTGACATCCCAGGCGATACGCGGCACATGCCACAGATTCTTCCACGACTAGCGGGAGGAGCAAATTTTGGGTATAAATAGAAGGGCCTGGCACTTGCATTCTGTTGTTCGTTCGACGAAAAAACTCACAATATACACTGAGATATCGTCCAAATACTCTCAAATCACACACGAATCACTAATTAGTATAGTGGGGTGCTGCCGCAAACAGGGTATTAACTCGATCGCTGCTACGGTTCAATGTCCGATCGATTGAAACTATCCGATAGATGTTTTAGTACTATCCTTTGTCATTCGTTGTGAATCCGATGGATGTTTAAGTAATTATACTTTGTCATTCGTTGTGATTCCAAGGGATGTTTAAGTGATTGCACTTTGTCATTCGGTGTGAGGGTTTTTATCTCGTGAGTTATTGTAGATGCTGTATTAGTTAATTACCTAGTTCGTGTGCACTAGGTCACAAGGCTAAATCAATAGGCTAAGCTCTGCCTGTATAAATCTGCAATATATCAAGGCTTATCTGTAGACTAAACTTTGGCCGTATGAATCTGCATGATTATAATGTGATTCATTCTCTTTTTATCAACTATTTTACAATACCTCAAATTATTTTCAAAGGTTATAATTACAGGGACTAAGTCGTGGATATCTTGAATCACTGTGGGGTATTGTGCACATTACTAATTTTCTCCCAGTTTGGTTCATTGACCTACTCGGGATAAACACTGTTAGGTTCATTGACCTACAGGGATAATCATCACTATTTAGGTTCATTGATCTAATAGTGGTATGACCATCGTCACCATTGTGACATGTCACCATTGTGACAGGACGCCAGATAAAAATAAGATAGAAGCCATTGTAATCACTCTTATGCTGTAATTAATAACTATGCATCATTTTATGTAAATAGAATGATTCGCTCAGTATTTCCTGCTGACAAAACCTTTTTAAAATGCGTTTCAGGTAATTACAGTAGATTGGAGTAAAAGATGGATACGGCACTGAAAGGCTTCAAGAAGTGGCTTATTTTATTAATTCAATCAAATTAAGAAATATTGTTTTATGAAATCAAATTTATCTTTATTAAAGCTACCATTGTAAAACATGGGTTTATCCCCTCTATTTAATAAATAAAATCCGGTGTTTTATAAACTCTGATATTTTCCTAACTCACGGTCCTGATGAAATTTCCGCTGCAACATTTTTCAAAATAATCACCGGTACCACTGGGCTGTTCGCGGCTCCCGATTTCGTCCAGGGTGGGTCGGGGGTCGTGACATACGGGTCCATTGTTTACGCTGTTTGCAGGTTCAGAGGGTCGCTTGCTATCATGTTTACTTTTATTTTCTGCTTCCCTAACCGTTTGAATAATATATGGCATTGCATCTGTTATTCCTTGTGCCACTACGTGTTGGATGGCACTGTTGTCCACTTGGTTTCCATTATTGTTGTTGTTTGGGTTTCCGTTATCTGGGTTATTGTTACTCTGGTTATCGTTATTCTTGTTTTCTGGGTTACTATCTGGATTCTCTTGATTCACTTGGTCGGCCATCTGAATTTTAAACATTTACCACATATTAATATCACAAGATAATATCTTAATACGATCAATCACATGACACGCATTTTGATCAAAAACGTCGAGCATTGCTACTTTACTCTTTCTTATCTATGATACATCTACTACAAACTAATACTGAAATTTGGAAATTACAATACTACTATGCATCGCTAACCACAAAGTCGTCTATACTACAACATATATTATTATTATTATTATTATTATTTACTTTTTTCAAACATATTATATATATATTATATTATTATTATTATTATTATTATTACCAACTTCACCATCACCTTCACTGGTCTGGATTCATCCAGTAATCCATATTGCGCTCGTCGTACTTCCAGACGAGTCGCTCTCCTACCTGCCTCGTCCTCTCACTACTCGCTAAGATTTCTTCTTCGAAAGTTCGGAGCTCGTGCACATTTTCTTCACTCATTGGGGGTGCAGGTGCTAGTACTGGGTCTGGGTACTGGGGCATGGGATTCTCCTGAGGGTACGGATTCTCTAAGATCTCCCTAATATATTCATCGTTGTCATAGTAGGGATCTAGAGGGTCCAGACCTGGATAGGCTGCTAAGTTCGGCATGGTTTCGTCATTTAGGTGATAGCGTGGCACATAATCCCTATGATCATCGAACCATGGATCATAATCTGGATCTAAGGGATTAGGGGCTGGTATCCTACGTATCTCCTCAGGGTTGAAATCATGCATTTCTACTTGATTTAAAAGGTTGTTTTCTATCTCCATCGCCTGCGTGGGGAATAAAGGTAAGGGTTGTGGGGCTACTAGTTGTTCCAGATTTGGGTCGGCAACAGTTGTTGCTAGGATATGAAAATTGGCTAAGCTCCTATTAAGCATATCCTGTGTATGGGCATCTGACTCTCGCTTAGCGGCTGCTAGGACTCTTTGCTGTTGCAACTTTCGCATTCTTTTCCTACGCTCAAATGCTCCCTTACTGAACCATCCTCTCTTTTTCTGAGGGAATGGCTCTTCAGACTGAGCCTTAAAGACAAACATCCCTTCTTCCTGATCAGCTGAATACCCAGAGAGGGTAGGCTGGGAAGAAGTACTTTCACTCCTAGGTGAATCGGACAACTGACGATACACGTCTGAGGGTCCTTGATCACTCATACTGTGAACTAACAAATAGTCAAATAACACATAACAATAAAATACAGATATGCATGTATTTACATAATTTATTTCCTAACACCTTAAATAATATCTTGATGTCAGTAGAACACTTATGTGGCTGAATCAGTGGCTTAGCACTGATACCACCTTCTGTCGCAACCCCCCGCCCCCTTATCTGTCCAGGGAACGGGCGGCCGTGTCACACCCCGATATTTCCACGAATTACCGGTGGGCCCGGTGGGGAGTATCGTGACGTAGTTGATATCATCATAGTCAAACAACACAATTTAAAAGCACAGTGGAAGCAAAAGATGAATCTCATTACAAACCGAATAAAAAGTAATATCAAAGTATTACAAACGGACTGTAAAGGATCCACAGGCGGATCAAAAGTTAAATAGGATCATTGTTCAACAGATTTTAACATCTAAGCTTACAAGACTCTTTATTGATGCTTGGAGTAGCCAGCCTATTCCGTATAGTACATGCACTTAGCCGTTTTGGGAAAATACGTCAGTTTAGACTGGTAAATACAATTAACCAACTCATTTTGAAAAGAGTTTAAGAAAACTGATTTGAATGCACAAGGCACAAAATATCTTTTATAACTTGGGACAATTATTTAAAAATAATCTTGTATACAGTTTTACTTATTTGTCGTCCGTCAGGGCCGGTTAGAAGAGCCGGACAAGATTAACTGACACGCCACAGGTATAATGCCCCCAAGGTTGATTCCTTAAAGTGGGTTACTAGTGTTTACATATGCAACTGTCAGGTGTATGCCTACACCCCGTGCTTAGGTCGTGGCCATTTCAATGAATGATGCCAAGGATATCCGGGACATGGTCATTAACCCCCCAAGGGCCATATGCCAAATAAAACAGATTAAAACGGGTTATGTAAATATATTAATCACAATCCGATTTAAACAACTACATACCCGACCAAGCGGTATTATTATAATACCGTATCCCAAGCCCGTATAGGGAAAATAAGTTAAAAGTATTTACCTGAGCAAATATTCGAATTTATCTCAGTCGTATTCAATCAGCAAGTGCAAGTAACTTTTATCGGGCACCTAATCTGGAACGAAGGTTTTTAATAACCTATTAGATTCCTAACGGGTCTTGATTAAGCCTAAACGTAGACCGGTTAGTTTTAATGGAAGATATACGGTTCAAGACGCACGATGAAGACCGGATTAGAATGTTGTTTAGACCCGAAAATTTTGTATACTTGTACAATATGGGTAAACTAAACACATTCTGGATTTTGAGATAAAAATGATAAGGTTTGACCCGTTTCGGCTAATTTATGCAAACTAGTTACATAAACCGCACCGAACGCGAATAATGCGTAACGGGTAACCAAATGATTCATGAACAGGTTTCCTAAATTAATATGCCTTAAATATGTTGTGATATCAGTAGGATACCTTCCATTATGCCCAAAATGGATTTAAACTCAAATTATGCCCCGTAGGGGTATTTTGGTCATTTTAAAGGTTATAAAAAAGTTTAAATATAAATCTGAGTTTCAGGTCTGATATAATTAGTAAAAATATTTATTTTTATAATTCATAACAGTAGGGTATGGTATATATGTGAAATTTACCTTTTATAACCAAACTATGCACCGTAAGGGTATTTTGGTAATTTCACATAAGCTTTAAAGGTCAAAATTTGAAATCTGAATTTAAAACTTTTTCTTACTGATAAAATATAAAAATTTGCTTAAAACATCAGTAGGTATTAAGTCTTATATGAGAAAAATGGTTTTAATACATACTATGCAGTTTTAAACGCATGAAAAGACGGTTTTAAGCGATTTTCGGGTTTTTAAAAAAAAGCTGATATTTTTATCATTCCAGAAGACTCAAAATATTTTATTTATTATATAAAATCAGTAGCAAAACGTTTGGTATCAAAATATTGTGTAAAACTCATTTTATAGGCCAAAAGGGCAAAACCGACAATTACCGACCAAAGCTATAACCCTATGTTATACTCAGCCTAAAAATAAATAATAATCTTCAAAAATCCCAAAATATTATTTTACATCAGTAGGTAAAAAGTTTGGTGTCAAAATTTGGGTTTAGATAGGCTTCATGCTAATTACGTCGTTTAATTAATAAAAAACTTTCTAATTACGCTATTGAGCATAACTCTTAATCTAGACCTCAAACTGATGTGAAAATTTAGGGACATGTTTATAAATCAGTAATAAAGATTATTGTCCTCTCACATTTTCAAAATTCGTGTTTTAAAGGTCAAAAGGGATATTGGTCAACATTTAGGCATATAACGGAAACATGCATATGAATCGGATAACTAATGAACCAAGTTGTACAATCACAGAGGGTTATACTTACATGTAACCTGGTCCTAATAAAGCTCAAAGGTATTTCTAAAACATGCTACATTGGGTCAGAACTGAAAGTCAAAGCAAAAGTCTAGTTTTGCGACTTTCGGTTCCGAACCGAGCTTAAACAGAAAATTGTCGGGTTGAACATGTGTTAGACATGTTCTTACATTAATTACCAAGTTATATGAGTGATAAAACAGGTTCCATAACTTCTACATTGTTAATTATGTGTTTATGCGAAAATTGCTTTCTGTTGACTTTTTATAATTAACTTTGACCCGACAATTGACCTAGTTAGAGTGGAAGTCAGAGGGTGCCCTTTTAAGGGTTTATTACCCATATAATTACCAACTCAAAACTACTTTTAATTTAACTAATGACTGGACCGTTAGTGATTAATCACGAAGTTAAACCTTAATACGATAAGTTTGACTTATGGTCATTAAGCTAATTAAAACTGAAATTAGGAAGTTAAGGACACTTACAAAGGTCCTATGCACGATTATGGATCCTAAGGAAACTTGTTGAAGACCAGAGAAGCTCCAGAGAAGTCCTTGAAGTGAGTTGAAGTGAACAAATGAAATGGTTGCAACTTGAATTCTTATATATATAGGTTTTAATCAAATAGGATCATGCCAAACAAGTCTACACGTGTTGTATGATGTTCCCAGGTGTCCCTAGGCATGCAAAACTGTTGGCCATGCTTCAGGAATTCGAATACCATGCAACTAAGGCGGTGTAACCGGCTATAACAGGCAACTGCCAATTTTAACTGCCAGCGACAGTCTTACGGACCGTAAGAGAAAACCTTTGCAGTCCGTATCCAACTCTTACGGACCGTAAGTCCAACCTGATACGGTCCGCAACCAGCTCTAATGTGAAATGCCCAGTTACAGTCCTTGCGGACCGTAAGCCTTATACCATACGGTCCGTAACCAATGCTCAGAAGACAAAAAATTGCAAACTTTTAGGCTTTGGCCATGCAACTTTTCTAATACGAATCCAAGGTCTTTAACATCAGAATGGGACCACTCGGTTAGTTCTGAAAAGCCATGAAAACCTTGCCATGCACTTATGTTGTCTTGGATTCTTTTGAAAAAGCCTTGAATGTAAAATTTGTCGTAACCACTCATAGGATCCATTTCTTGTGCAAATTGAATTATGCATTTATCAGAATTATCCGGATTTAAATATCAGTTGTTTATAAAACAGATTAAGGTTTGGGATTTATAAATGGGTCGCTCAGAGGTATTAGTTAACATGTCGACGCTTTCAAATCCTACTATACATCTTTCAACTTGATACGGGTTTATAACACGTTTTACCTTCCATGACACGTGTGTTTATTTTTATTGGGCATGCTTTTTAAGAGGTGTTACATCCTCACCCCCTTAAAAGAAATCTCGACCAGGAGATTTACTGAAATAAATGAGGGTACTTTTCTTTCATTGGGGATTCTACCTCCCACGTATACTCGGGACCTCTACGGGCATCCCATTTAACCTTCACAATCGGTACATGCTTCTTTCGAAGCTTCTTAACTTGTCAATCTTCGATCGACAAAGGTTTTTCAACAAATTTCAGGCTCTCATCTATGTGCACATCCGTATGTGGTATGACTAGTGTTTCATCAGCTATACATTTCTTCTCGTGCACTTTTAGTTGTCGGGAAGCATAGGCAATAACCTTGCCTTTCTGCAAGAGCACACACCCCATACCAGTGTGTGATGCGTCGCAGTATACTACAAATTCTTCTATTCCATCAGGCAATGTCAACACGGGAGCATTGCTCAGTTACTGCTTAAGTATATCAAACGACTCTTGTTGCTTAGGACCCCAATCAAACTTAATATTCTTTCTAGTCAACGAAGTTAGGGGTGCTGCAATCCTTGAGAAATTCTCAATAAAACGCCTATAGTATCCTGCTAAACCCAAGAAACTACGAATCTCTATGGGTGTCTTCGGCTCTTTCCAGTTCATGACACCTTCAACCTTAGCGGGATCCACCTGGATACCACGCTCACTAACCATGTGTCCAAGAAACTGGACTTCACGAAGCCAAAATTCACACTTTGAAAATTTGGCATAGAGCTTCTCTTGTTGAAGCAGTGAAAGAATACAACGAAGGTGTTTCTCATGGTCAGCTTGACTCTTTGAGTAAATAAGTTTGTCATCGATGAAAACGATAACAAATTTATCCAAGTAGGGCTTGCAGACGCGATTCATGAGATCCATGAATGCTGCTGGTGCATTAGTGAGCCCAAATGGCATCACTAAGAACTCGTAGTGACCATAGCGAGTCCTAAATGCAGTCATGTGTACATCTTCATCTTTAACCTTCAGTTGATGGTAGCCTGACCTTAAATCGATCTTAGAGAAGTAACTTGCCCCTTGCAATTGATCAAACAGATCGTCGATCCTGGGGAATGGATATCTATTCTTGATAGTGACTTTGTTAAGCTCGCGATAATCGATGCATAGACGCATCGATCCATCCTTCTTCTTTACAAATAGGATTGGTGCTCCCCAAGGAGACGAACTAGGTCTAATAAATCCTTTTGCCAACAAATCATCCAACTGAGTTCTCAACTCTTTCATCTCAGTTGGGGCTAACCGGTAAGGTGCTCTTGCGACAGGTGCTGCTCTAGGTATAATGTCAATTCTGAACTCCACTTGCCTATCTGGCAGTAAACCAGGTAGTTCTTCAGGGAATACTTCTGGATATTCAGAAATGACAGGGATGTCTTCAACCTTGGGTTTTGGTTCATCGATAGTTACTTGTGCCATGTAGATGACACAACCTTTCCTTAAACACTTTGATGCCTTAAGCATGGACACTTGCTTAGGCAACCCATACTGAGTGTCTCCCTGTATGGTAAGTGGCTCACCATACGGAGTCTTGATTACCACTTGCTTCTTGTTACACAAAATCTGGGCTTGGTTATGAGATAACCAATCCATGCCTGTTACTATGCCGAAACCAGCTAATTTCAAAGGAAGTAAGGATAACGGAAAAGAGTGGTTCCTAATGGATATAAAACATCCATCTAACACAGTTGATGTTGTCTCTAAGGTACCATCAGCCAATTCTACCTCATATTTCACGCTTAGGGTTCTAGCAGGTAAATTCAGCAACTTACAAAACTTATCATCTATAAATGACTTATCCGCGCCCGAATCAAATAACACCCTTGCATAAACATCATTTATAAAGAAGGTACCTGTTATCACATTATCGTCCTGAACAGCTTCTCGTGCATCCATTCGAAAGACCCTTGCATTGGTCTTTTTGACTTCTTCAGTCTTTTTGGCATATTTAGGGCAGTTGGTCTTGATGTGCCCCTTTTCATTGCAGTTATAGCACGTTGCATCCTTTATCTTCTTGCACTCTATCGTCTTGTGCTCCTTGGATTTGCATAACCCACATTGATGCGTGTGAAGTGTGTATATAAGTTTAAGTATATTTTAAGCCCTTTTACACTTTTTAGTCAAGTTTTAAATTTATAAACACGATATTTACTAACACTAAACACACATATGGGCAAGTGCACCCATCGTGAGTGTTGTATAGTGTTGGTAAGATACCGAGGTCGTCCAAGGACACAAGAGCTTTTAGTACCGATTTATCCTCAACGTCTAATCAAATCAAAAGTTTAGAAAAAGTTTTTTAAACTAGAAAAAATAAAAACTAACTAAAATGCTGAAAAATAAAAATAAAAGTAAAAACAGATAGACAAGATGAATCACTTGGCTCCGACTCGTGTTTAGTGTAACCTTTGATTATTTCCGCACTTTTGCACTTTTTAAGAGATTATCTTTGTTATTGTAGTAGGCCCCTCTTTTGAAGGTGACGTTACCCTCAACCCAGTAGTTTGAGTCAGCAAGGATACAATCCTAAATGGTCGGATTATTGAAAGATAATTAATTAAGTTATTAATGCATATTATGGTAAGCCCCTCTTTTGAAGGTGACGTTACCCTCGGCTAAGTAGTCTGAGTCAGCAGGGATACCGTCCTAAGTAGTCGGGTTAAAGTATTAAAAGTAGCTTACATATGAGGGATCAAAGAGCTTGGACCCCCGCCATCCAATACCGGTGGGTATTGAAGGAGGTCCTACTAAATTTGACCCAGGTCCTTGCAGGATCTATACCCTGAACAAGGCAAGACTCTTACCAAACCGTTCCCTTAACCCCCGACCAGATAGCCAACATACCTCCATATAGACCGTGGAGATATGAATGGTGAAAATATTTTATTTTATATAGACAGTAAAATAATGCCAAGACACCACGGACAAACGATAAGGAAGAATCACCTTCAACATAAGAAACTAGTTATTAAAGTTATTAATACATAACCAAGTAAAAAGTGAGAAAAGATTAAAAATAAAAAGTATTACACTAGACACTTGTCTTCACCAAGTGATGTAAGAGACTTAGGCAAACATGACCTTTGATTGTCAAGAACTCTTACGATCAATCTTGGATCCCGAGACGACTCACACGCTCTATGATGGACAATGGATGATGGTTTTGTGATGGTGGTGGGTGGTGGGTGAAGTGTGAGAGAGGCGGTGTGCCAAGGGATGCCTTTGAAGTGAACCAAGCACCCCTATTTATAGCCTGTACAGAAGCCTGGACACGGCCCCGTGTCCACCCTTTTCTCTTTCTTCATTAATAAAATTTGTCTGCATTAGCTCCACACGCCCCCGTGTCCGCTGGGCACGGCCCCGTGTGCAGAAGCGTATCTGTACTATCAAGATTTGCTTAGATTCTGCGAATCTTTGCGTTGACCATGGCCCCGTGTCCGCTGGACACGCCCTTGTGTTGGGAAATAGAAGCTTCTACAGGTTTGTCTTTTGTGCCAGGCCTGACCATCGTGGAGACGGCCCCATGCTGAGCTGGACACACCCCGTTCTGAGTTGGGCACGCCCCGTGCTCAGCTTTCTTCTTGTTTTTGATTTGGGAGTTGTTGTCGAGGGGTCGGGCATGCCACGTTTCTTCCTTTTCTTTGTATTTATGTTGGTTTTGGCTGTATATTTGTTCCTTTTGACCCTGTAAATTCAAAAGGAAGACAAAACATACTTTTTCCAATATTAGTACTAAAAAAGGGTTAGTTTTATGCCTTATTTGATGTAATTTATATGTTGCATTTTACACACATCACACATGCAGACGGTTTTGACTGAGACTTGGATTCAAACCTGCATTTTCCAAAGTGACGTTTCTGGCAGGTTTTGCACTTTGGTTTCTCATCTGCTTGCTGACTACCCTTGCTAGATCCAAACTTCTTCTTGTGGTATGTGTTTCCCTTATGCTTCTTCTCAGACCATCGCGAGTTATCATCCTTACGTTTTCTCTTACTTTCTTCCGAGTTCTTAAGCGATCTCAACCTGACCGCATCCAAAGTAAGGGAAAAAGATAGATCAACTGCCTAACCTAAAAGTAGCAGGTCGGGATGCCTTTACACTGGCTTTGATCTCTTGGGCTAAACCCCCAATGAAACTAGCTATTCGCTTGGGCTTCGGTGTCACCAAATATGGAACCAGTCGAGACATGGTATTAAAGCTAGTAAGGTAAGTCTGATAGTCTAGGTTTTTCATCACCAGAGATAAGAAGTCTGACTCAATCTTTTCAACCTCTTGCTGAGGGTAGTAATTCTCTTTGATGAGTGCAACAAACCGATCCCAAGACAGATTGTACAATGGAATCTTCCCAGTAGCCTGGATTAGAGACCTCCACCAAGCTAGTGCTTCACCTTTAAACGACTGAGATACATACTTCACAACATCCCTATTAGCACAACCACTAATGTCAACTACGGTGTCCATCTCGTCTAACCACGTCATGCAGTCGATAGCTCCTTTTTTCCCCAGTGAAATCTTGGGGTTTACAGGACACGAAATACTTATAGGAACAACCCCTAATACGTGGTTCTTGATCGATTACAATCTTCTTCGACGGAACACTATGCTGATTTGATGAGTGTCGGTCATCATCCTTCTTTGATGGTGGCTTACTATGAGCCTCAGAGTGAGTCTTAGGTTTAGAATGGGGTACAGATGAGGCCATGCTTTGAGTACCACTTGACTCATTTAATTGTCTATCTATGGCCTTGGTAACAGCATTATCAATTAGTGCTTGAAGTTCCGCACCGGTCACATTGATCCTGGTAGTGTCATGATTTTCTCGAGGGCGACTGTTGACTTCCTCGGACTCTGCCATGTATCTTGCTTACTACATAAGATGATGACAGTGACTTATTTAGGAGTCTATAACAGTATTATCATTTCTAATGATTTATTAACCATGGTGTTAATAACCATATTGGTTAATTTGTTAAATATATTTATTCAGGATCTTTATCATAATAATCCCTAATTATAATTAAATAATAGCACAAAGGCCAAGTCACAGGGATAGGTTTAATCTATAAGCCAAGATTTTATAGAATCGAGGCAATATGGCTTGAATCAAAGTTCATTACCTTTTCTTGACAAGGAGTCGTAGACTACCACTGTCTTTAGTCTCAAAGGACATTAATTATGGCCCGTAGGCACTTCATCACTAATAGATGATCAAATAAATAAGAAGGGGTTTAGAATAATCCAGATTTAAGAATGACTTATGCGATTTTATCGAATCACATGTTTTCAAGGGTGTCAACATGTTTTCAGATGTTAACAAGGATTTGAATCTTTTGAATAGGTTTTACCATCTTGGCCATGTCTGAATGACATATAGGCTAGGTTTTACCTTTAAGATTCTTTTTAATATTTAACGTAGAACAATCCTAAATTGAGATGTTAATAAGGATCTGAATCTAATTGAGGATTTACCATCTTGGCCCTGTCTTAAAATGACACATGGGCTAGGTCTTGTCCTTTTTAGATTTTGTCATTTTATTATAATGGTAGATCTTATAAAAGGAATGTTATTTTTCATTTATTTTATATTTTATGTTTATGCATATAACTAAAAATGAAAATGTAAATTTAATCATTCCACTACAAAAATAAAAATACAGGGTTGCCCTAAACGGGACTTAAAGAGAACTAATTTGCCCGCGCAGGGGATAAACAAACATAACATACCCACGCAGGGGTTAAACAGGAAGATATGCCCACACAGGGGCTAAACATAAACTACAAGTCCTCACAGGGACTGGTTACAGAAATAGATGTCCACGCAGGGACTTGATTAAACATTAAAGAAATACAATTAAACAGATAAAGGATTTAATGATCCTTTTTGCTCTTCCCCTTGATTAAGCTTGCCAAACCCTTGAAAAATCCACGGTTGTTCCTACGCTCTTCTTGGACTTCCCGCTCAACCTGGCTCAACCTTTCGAGAACCTCCTGTTGTCGCTCTGGTGGTATCGATTGTGGCTGCGGCGGCGGCTGATGTTGCAGAGGTTGAGGAGGTGGCGGGTATTGGTACCCATATGGTTGATACCCAGTCTGATATGGGACTCCAAAGGGCCCCTCGGGATGATAAGCGTTGTAGTTTGCCGCAACCAGGTATGGGTCAGCCTCGGCGTAGTTGTAGTTAGTATGGGCCGGCTGCTCAAAAGGGTTATACGCCGATACACCGGCATACGTAGGAATTGGGTTGTTAAAGCCCACTGGTGGCGGTGCGACTGGCGCAGACTCCACCTCAGAAACAGGGTTAGAAGGCCCACCCATTTTGGGTCTTCATATAGTGGCGAGTAATGGCTGCCACTTGAAGGTTGAGGAGTGCTGATACGGACTCCCTCTCGCACGAACATCCGTGCGGTTGATCTCCTACGTCTCGGTGGCTCCGAAGGCTGTTGCTGCACTGGTGGTGGTGGCGGTGGAGTGACTGCTACAAAACGGGAATCCTTGGAGGGATCCTGCTGTGGCTGCTGCTGCTGATGCGGAGACGAGTGATAAGAAGGAGTAAACACCCAGTCATATTGGGTAAACCTCGCCTCGTAGTTGTCGGGACCACTATAAGGTGATCCAAGAAAGGGTGACCCATCCGAAATCTCGATGGGATGAGTAGGTGTTCTGGTTGGAGGCTCAGCAGGTTCCCGATCCTCTTCCATATCCATGGAGAAATGATCCTCCGGTCCCAACGGGTTATAAACCATTGGTTCATTAATTAGGTTTGTCGGGTTGAACCGGCTTTGGAAGTAGGGCGTTGGGTCGTTGAATGGTGAGTTAGGGTTTTGAAGGGGTATATAGGAATGGTGTGAGTTATGGGGCTCGTTCTCAGACTGAGGCCCAAAAGAGTTTAGATAAGAAGGTGAGGAGCTCAGCGAGACTGAACGCCTCGTGGGTTCAATATGGGTCCTCCAGTTTTCTTGAGGACTTCTGCTTAGAGTATCTGGTGGTCTTCGCCGGTGCGAAGGCCCGGCCTCGTGATCATTAGGGGAGACGAATGGCCCTTTGCCTCTTCCTCTACCTCAGAATCGTGGCGGCATTGTTGTAGGTCCTGTCAAAACAAACAAAAGGACAACAAAGAATATAAAGGATAAAGTTAGAAATAAAAACAAATTCAGATTAGTCCTAAGTTCTTTGTCTAGACTCAGAAGTCGATGAGTGTGCAAACTGTGTTATTGAGATTAAACACAAAAGGCTAGTGTTTAATTCACTCAATGTTGGCTCTGATACCAACCTGTCACACCCCGATATTTCCACGTATTACCGATGGGCCCGGTGGGGGGTATCATGACGTAGTTGATATCATCATAGTCAAACAACACAATTTAAATGCACAGCGGAAGCAAAAGATGAATCTCATTACAAACCGAATAAAAAGTAATATCAAAGTATTACAAACGGACTGTAAAGGTCCACAGGCGGATCAAAAGTTAAATGGGATCATTGGTCAACAGATTTTAACATCTAAGCTTGCAAGACTCTTTATTGATGCTTGGAGTAGCCAGCTTATTCCGTATAGTACCTGCACTTAGCCTTTTTGGGAAAATACGTCAGTTTACACTGGTAAATACAATTAACTGACTCATTTTGAAAAGATTTTAAGAAAATTGATTTGAATGCACAAGGCACAAAATATCTTTTATAACTTGGGATAATTATTTAAAAATAATCTTGTATACAGTTTTACTTATTTGTCGTTCGTCAGGGCCGGTTAGAAGAGCCGGACAAGATTAACTGACACGCCACATGTATAATGGCCCCAAGGTTGATTCCTTAAAGTGGGTTACCAGTTTTTACATATGCAACTGTCAGGTGTATGCCTACACCCCGTGCTTAGGTCGTGGCCATTTCAATGAATGATGCCAAGGATATCCGGGACATGGTCATTAACCCCCCAAGGGCCATATGCCAAATAAAACAGATTAAAACAGGTTGTGTAAATGTATTAATCACAATTTGATTTAAACAACTACATACCCGACCAAGCGGTATTATTATAATACCGTATCCCAAGCCCGTATAGGGAAAATAAGTTAAAAGTATTAACCAGAGCAAATATTCGAATTTATCTCAACCGTATTCAATCAGCAAGTGCAAGTAGCTTTTACCGGGCTCCTAATCTGGAATGAAGGTTTTTAATAACCTATTAGATTCCTAACGGGTCTTGATTAAGCCTAAACTTAGACCGGTTAGTTTTAAAGTAAGATATACGGTTCAAGACGCACGATGAAGACCGGATTAGAATGTGGTTTAGACCCGACAAGGTTGTATACTTGTATAATATGGGTAATGTTGAGATTGAACCCTATCAGAGGAACAGATAATTAAAGCCAAAACTGGATCAGAGCAGTGGATCCAGAATAAGCAGATGTTATGTAAACAAGTCTCTCCCCTTGAAAGTGGTTTCAACATCTGCTGACCTCCTATCTACTGATCGGTACAACTGCTGACCTACAACTGCTGATCAAGTCAAAGGCTGATGTAGACTAAAGCCCTGCTATTCAATTTACTGCCTTGAGTCAAGCGCTGTTGGGTTATATCAAGTGTTGTTGGGTTCACATCAGTGGAAGGATTCAGCAGTAGTTTAGTTTTTCTTTATGTAATGTATTGTAATAACAGTTGTTAGCACAGAAATACTTGTATAGATCAGAGGTTAGAGTTTGTTAGGAGGTTAGATGTCACTTTCATGGTGACGTCAGCAAAGATGCCACAGTGGTTTGTCCGTGTCTATAAATAGAACAGTACCATGTACTGTTCTATTAGCTCTTCACCATCTTCTTCCTGCACGAACAAATCACAATGAACTCAGGCTGAGGGGGAGTTTGTTACATACATGCAATTATAATAAGTGTTTGGAATAAATTTAAGCATTCGATTCATTGTTGAAAATGTGTGTTTAAAGCAATTCTCCTATTTGATTGTGAAAAGTTTGTTTCCATTATTTTCCGCTGCACTACTCATTCATTGTCCATTTTAATTCAAACGTAAAACACAATCGAAACTAAACTCAGATCCTAACAATTGGTATCAGAGCTCGGACAGTCAAATTTGATTTAACAATCATTTTGACATAAATAGTTCAGCTCACAATCGTTGATACTGATAGCTTGTTCGTTTTGTTGAAAACCAGTGTAAGGTTTAATCACCATCAAAGTTGATTAATCAGTGCCTGTAAAATAACCAGGATGATGTCACACTCACAAGATGATAAGAATAACATTGGCTCTCTTTTCAAACCACCCATGCTTAAACGTAATGAATACAACATTTGGGAGAGAAGGATGGGTCACATCCTTGCTCAACAGAACACTGGATATTGGAGATCTGTTGTTTTTGGGCCCTATGTTCCTATGGTGCCAAGTGATGAGGATTCAAAGAAGTTCGAACCTAAAAAACCTGAAAACTATACTGAAACTGACTTTCAAAAGTTCGAACTCGATGCCAAAGCATTTAGCATCATAGCATCTGCATTACCCAATGAGATCTATGCTGGACTGTTACATTGTAACAGTGCCAAAGAGCTATGGGATGCAATGAAGGAACAGTTTGGGGGAACGGAAGAAGTTATTGAAAACAATAGGGAAATTCTGAATCAGCAGTATGAAACCTTTTGTCACATCAAGGGTGAATCATTGACCCAACAGTTTGAGCGATTTAGCTGTCTCATTAGTGAGCTAATACTTGTTAAAGTTACATTTCCTAATTCAACACAAAATAGCAGGTTTCTTAGATCACTACCTGAAAAATGGGACACAATTGCTTTTGTAACTAGAAATTCAGCTGTGTTCAAAGATCTGACCCTGACCCAACTTCATGGTAGACTCCTGACCTATGAAAGGGAGTTAAACCAGAAAAAGAAGTTGCAAGAGTCTGGCAAAGTTGCTGATGACTATGCATTTGGCAGCACAGCTCTTTTTGGTCAGGAAGAATCTGGTAGCAGTAGTAAGGATCAGAGTTATGATCATTTTATTGATATAACTGCTGGTGGAAATTTTAACAACTCTGATTCTCACTCTGCAAATTATGCCTTCACTGCAAATTGTGAAAACCAGATGTCAGATAATTTGTGTTTTGAGCTCAATGATTTGCAACATTTTGATCCCACTGACTTAGAAGAGATGGACATTTTGCATCAATTGGCTTTGCTGAGTGTAAGAACAAGAAAATTCTACAAAAGAACAGGGAGAAAATTCCCAGGGTTACATGGGAATTTAAAAGTAGGGTTGGATAAGTCAAAAATTAAGTACTATAAGTGCAATAGGCTAGGTCATTTTGCTAGGGAATGTAGGAGTCAAACCACTGGTTCAATAATAACTCATCCCAGCTCAAACCCTAGACCACAACATCAAAGCACTGTGCACTATACCCAATATACCCCTGCAGCTCATGTTAACACTGCTCACTATGCTGCAACCCCTGTGCCTGTGCATTATGTTCAAACCACTGTTCCACAAATTCAGTATGTTCAAGCCCATGTCCCTCAGGCACAAGTGCAACTTGTTGCACCTCAACAAGCTGCTCCAACAGTGGTACAACCAGATCAACAAAGTTTTTTTCACCCAAGGCTTTGTTGACTGGAGCAGCATGCCTGATGAGCTTGGTGATGAAAATTTTACACTCTATGCCTTTAATGATCCTTCTAATGATAAATTTTGTTTGATGGCATTAGAGTCAATACCAGAAGGGGTAGAAACTGAAGATGAACAGCTAAGTGCTGAAACAGTGGATGAAGTGGCTGAAGCAGTGGTTACTGCAGTTGCTGGTGAACTACTGCTGGGAGAAAATTCAGAAACCCTGATTGAACCACTGTCTGACCCCTGGTCCAAGGAAGACACAGAAGAAAAGATGGCAGGTGAGGAAGAAGTTAGAGCTGATGAAGAAGGTGATCATCAATGTGATTGTGCCATGATGGCTGCTGCTAAGGTATCACCTCAAGTTCTTGAAAAACTGTGTTCAGACAAATGCATTATTGCATTTGCTAACATCAAAGAGGTAAATGAAAACCTTAGGGATAAAGTCTTAACTGATGAAGTCAAATTTGAAAAGTTATTAAAAGAACTTAGAAACAAATTGGCTGAAAAGGACAAAGAAATCAGCAGTCTCAAAGAAGAGCAGAGCATAACCAAGACTCAACTCCAAACTATGGTAGAAAAATACCAAGTTTGTAAAAAGGAGTTGGAGTCCACCCATATTACTTGTGAAAGATGGGTGGAATCTTGTTAAGCGTATGAGGTTATGCTTGAGAAAAAGCTTGAAAGCAATGTCAAGTTTGGTGTAGGATATAGAAAATATGATGATCTTGTAAACACTGCTGCAAAACAAGCTGGTTCATCTGAAATTAAACCAACCAACAAGAATGGCCAAGAGGTTAAAATAACCGACAAACTTGGTAACAAAATCACTTTGGAAAGATCTGTGGGGTCCTCAACCTTTGAGGAAATTGAGAAATACCAATTTAAACCCACATGGTCTGATGAGTGTGACATTCTTGAAAATTTCAAGCCCATGGATTTCACAACCACTGATGGTGTCACAGCTCCAAAAGCAAAGGTCATTCCTATCAAAGATATCCCAACAGTGGTTCAAAACTCTGTTTCTATGGAGTCTGAGAAAAGGAAGAAAAGAGAAAAGATCAAAAACCTGTTTTGTGATTTTTGTGAAAAGAGAAATCATCTAACAAAAGACTATTTTCATTTAAAAGCATATGATCTAAAGAAAACAAGTGTCATTGTACCTGCTGAAAGCTGCACCATCTGTGGTAAAATAAACCACAAAACTCAAGCATGTGTGTATCTCAAAAACTTTGATGTAAAAAAGAATGAGTACACCGCTAAAACATCCTTGAATCCATCAACATCATCTGTCAAATTCACCAAGAATCAATCACTGTTTGTGCCAGTCCAAACAGCTGTTACAAAATAGCTAAATCAAACATCTGTCCAAAGAGATGTTCAAGTGACTGATGCACCCCCTGCCAACCAATTCAGAAGAGGCAAGGGACAATCATCTTACCAAAGGATTCCACGTGTTTATGAGACCTACAAAAAGCCCTCTAAACCAAGAGTGTACAGGCATCCTTTTGGGTATCAACAGGTGATTGGTCAAAACCCACAACAGTGGTTAGAGAGAAACAGTCCTAAAACTGTCCAAACCCCTGACCTAACCACTGCCCATGCATCTGAACTCATCCCAGACACTGTTGAGACCCCATCCAAAGCCTTATTGGCTTTAGAGACCCTGAACTAATCATTTTACTTCATGTGCAGGGAGCATCTGCATGCTTAGATAGCCTTTGGTATGTAGATAGTGGAGGCTCCAGGCACATGACAGGATGTAAAGCCCTTCTCAAAGATTTCAAAATCCATGGATGGGGTGATATATCCTTTGGTAATAATAGTAAAGGGAAAGTTCTAGGGTCTGGTACAGTACAGTCTAGTAATGTAAAATTTGAAAATGTCAATCTGATAGACAATCTAAAATTCAACCTCCTGAGTGTATCACAAATGAGTGATAAGGGGTATGGATCATTCTTCACAAAGGAGTGTTGTAGGATTGTTGGACCAGAAATGGTTGAAAAGATTGAAGCAATAATAAAAACTGGAAAAACCAAACTTGTTGCTCAAAGAAGTGGCAATGTTTATGTGGTGGATATGTCAAAAGAGAGCCCCAGAACTGATGCTTGTCTGTTCTCAGTTGCATCAAACAAAGAGACAGAATTATGGCATAGGAGATTGGGGCACACAAATCTCAAGACAATCACTGCCATTTCAAAACAGGGGTTAGTAAGAGGTTTACCTCAAAAACTGTTCACCTGTCCTGATCATTGTGTTTCCTGCCTAAAAGGAAAACAACATAAAAGCTCCTACAAATCCATTGATGAGTCCAAAACAACCAAATGTTTGCAAATGCTTCATATGGATTTGTTTGGCCTAGTTAAAGTCATGAGTCTTAAGAAAAAGCGGTATCGTTTGGTTATTGTTGATGACTTTTCTAGGTATACGTGGAGTTACTTTTTACACTCAAAAGATGAGACTGCAGGCATTCTGCAAGACTTTGTGAAACAGGTTGAAAAGCAGTTTGACCTTCCAGTAAAAATCTTCAGAAGTGACAATGGCACAGAGTTCAGGAACAAGGAGTTGGATGATTTTTGTGTGTCAAAAGGAATTGTGAGGCAATACAGCATTCCAAGAACACCAGAACAAAATGGGGTTGTTGAAAGAAAGAACAGAACTTTGATTGAGGTTGCCAGAACCATGCTTGCTGATTCAGGTTTGCCATTAACTTTTTCGGCAGAGGCAGTAAACACTGCTTGCTATGTCCAAAACAAAGTTTTAATCAACCCCAGGCATCAAAAGACTGCCTATGAACTGCTGTATAAAATAAATGTAGGATCGTGTCTTGACCCAAACGAGTCGATCAGAGAAGTTTTGATCTGTTTCAGATGCGGAAACTAAGAAACAGACTTAGATACAGCTTGCAATTCACTTTAAACACTGTTTTGATTGATATAACAGCTAGTACAATCAGAATTCAAACCGGCAGCACTTCGGTATGAATTTCAGAAAACCTTACAAATGAATCCGCTTGAGAGCTATTTATAGATGATAAGATTTCGCTTGAGGGTGACATAAATCAGTTCAAGCGAAATCACTGATGTTGATTTCGCTTGAAACTGTCAATGTGTCATTTCAAGCTAAATCACCTACTTCAAGCGAAATCACCTTAAACATATTTTAACACCTCCTATTTTCACATACAATACACCCTGATCTAACAAATCTAATCCTAGACTCAATACAAGACGAAGTCGACAGACGCATGCACTAACAGACTCCCCCTCGAAGGTTGACGAGTCTTAAAGTGTCGAGTCTTCAACGACTTCAGTCTTTATCAGTCTAAACATGTAAGCATCCTCAAACTTTATCTCTTTCTTCTCTTTCTTCCAGAATCGCAACCTAGCTCTTAGCTCTTTCCACAGATGTCTTCAGACTCCCCCTTTCGATATGCTGGAATCGTAGTCTGGCTTGTTGAAATCACATAGACCTCAGGTACCGGAACCTGACACTCTATCTTCAGATTCAGAATCTAAACCTGGCTACACCTGCACATTCTCTATCCAAAAATAAATTTCACAAATTTAACATTTGACAAATTTATCTATACAGATTCCCTCTCAAATTAAACCAGAATGATTTATCAATGATAGAAACCTCAGATGACCACTTGTACTGAAAAATATTTAAAAAATTTTCTCAATAAAACACAAGCTCCCCCTCACCACATGCTCATCATTTTTAGCACTTGGAATTTTGAAAATCAGCTCTCCAATATCAGTTGTCGAAAATCTTTTTGGATTTTTCAAAATTTTATGCTAAAACACACTAAAAATCTTTTTGGATTTTTGAATGAAATGAAATGCAGTAAAGAAAAATTTACAGACAATATTTTTGTGAGTTCATGTAAGAGGATCATATCAGTTTTTGACAAGTCACAAGTACCGTTGAGCTTAGTTACACATTAAGAATTAAACAATACACTTAGATTGCCGATATACTGATCCACTTAAATTTTCACACAAATTTCAACTGATTCGGGATATGAATTAGATGTTTTAAGACTTAAACTCATTCATGTGTCCCACCTCTTGAATATACTCCCCTATCCAGATCCCAATATTCAGTCTTACAGATGAGTATACCACAGATGATATCTGTAAGGGAATAAATTATAGTACGAAACCGTGAGAGCTCAGGTCAGAACTTCCGTTCAGCAGAGAGATGACGGCTCGACTTTTGGTGAGTCCCCTTTAGAGGATCTTTTGTTACAACAGCAATGATTATCAATTTTATTGTTTCATCATTTTGCTGAGGGCGGAGCTATATATCAAGCAAGCAGAAAGTATTCTCCGGGGACTAGGCCATTGCTTCCGCAAAATCAGAAGTCCCGGGATAATACCCCAGATATCACTGAGCATAAAGACCTAGTCTCTCAGAAAGAGGGATCCTTCAAACAAGATTTCAGGGGTTACCTATATATCCAAGTAGTGTTCCCCACGAAATAAGCAAGTTTGAATTTAAGTTTATATCCCGAAAAAGCTTAATAAATGTGTAAAAACCTATCGGCATATCATCAGTGAAACCGTTTAACTCTATTTAATCATTACATTTCTTTAGCATACTGTAACTGTCTACTGATGTACTATCATTTCCTCTTCTTTAACATTAAAATTATTTTTCATTTTATCATGTTTTTGTCTTTTTCAAATTTTCTAATGTTTTTTGATTTTCTGTGAAATTTCTACTCCCCCTAAAATGCAAACACATTTCAGGAAATTTGAAAACAAACTATACAATAAAATTTGACAACCGATATCGAATCGCTTCAAATTGACATCCACCTGGCATAAACAATCAAAACTCCCCCTTACAACAAACTATTTTCTCATTATGATTTCAAAACACTTAAGTTTGTTTTAACCAAAATGATTTTTTCCGGAAAATAATTTTTTAATGATTTTACCACTTCTAAGTTAGGGGAAAACTTCCTCACTTTGCTCATATTTTACAATAATGAACCCCAATTTTACCACTTGTATGAGGATTACATCAAGTTCAAATTAATGACCTTGAGTTATCTCTATGTCAGAACAAACCTCTGTACCACATGTAAGAAAATCAAGTACAACTTAATGTCCCTGATTTACCACTTGTAGGAATACCACATCTACACAAAATCATTTTACCAATAAAAATGCTGATTCCTGCTTCACATTTACCAACCTGGAAGCTCCGGCAAATCACACTTATCCTGTAAAATTTAAACATTTAAAACTTTTCACAAACTCAATTTTTTATCAAGAATGATGCCGATTCCTGATCCGCGATTACAAACTTGGGATCTCCGGCAAGTCCAGATTTTCAAGGAAAGAGAATTTCCACCCAAGTCTTACCAACCTTGGGTGTTCTTAACACTTGTTCAGTAGGGTTATAAGTTGCTTTCTTGGTAGCATAAAAATCTTTAACCCCTTTTACTTTCCCATCAATCATTTCCCCAAAAATTTTCTTAACATTCCCATTGAATGCTTTCTCAACATCAAAGTCATTCTTTTCAAAATAAAATTGATTCGAGATTTTAACCTTACCAACCTTTTGTTTGAAATTCACATCCTTCAATGGTGGAATTTGAACATCACCCACTGAAAGCACAGATTTTCCTTTTTTAACTTCAACCTGTGGCTCGTCCAAATTTGTGGAATTAGATTCATCGCCAAGTTTCTCAGATAACCTTTTAGCAACCCATGTTTGGTTATCTTTGGCTCTCTTCTTATAAAAAAATTTCTTTGAACACTCACCAACTTCATAAGTCGAATTTTCAAAAAGTTTAAATTTCTCAGTTGGTGGTTCAATATCAACAACTTTTTCTTTAAGTTTTTCAGATACTCCCTGTTTTGTCTTAGTATTCATCAGATAATTCCAAGCAATGTGACCAGTTTCATTGCACTTGAAACAGGTTCGAGTATCCTTTCTGTGAAAAACTCCAGTTCCTGTTCTCTTCTTTTCAGCAAGAAACTCCTGATTTGATTGTCTCCAGAAAGGTTTCTTCTGTTCTTCTTCAGTACTTCCTCCTGAAACAAATTTTGTTTTTGTTTTAGAATTTTTCTCATTTTTATAATTTTCAGATGGAATAAAACCTAAACCTTTCTTTTTGAAGTTACCATTATGGTTTGGTTTCTTTTGAAAACCAGTACCAGAATTCTAACCTTTTTTTCTTGTTTAAACGTTGTTGAACTCTTGAAGTATATTTTTTAGGTTTTCCAGTAATATTTAAATCTTTTATTTCAGAAATATTTATTTCTGTCATTTTGAAAACCTTTTTGATCATTTCAAATCTAACACTTCTTATTGGAAACTCTTTGACATAATATAATTTGTCAGAATCATTCAAAGTATATGCTACTTCGAATGTTTCATCATTCAAATTTGCTTTTGATAATAAAAACTCTTTACTATAAGCCCTTTTAACCATCGGTTTTGAACTCTTGACTGACAAACTTGAACCTCCAAACTCAGACTTTGACTCAGACTCCTCATCAGTATCCAACACCTGATCGACCACCTTTTTAATTAACTCAGACTCATGATCAGTGTCAGACGATGTGAAAGTAACGTCAATGTTTTCTGGTAAGTCATCAGTTGTATCGGTTTTTAGCTTTATATTGACTGCTTTTTCGACTTGTTCCTCATTTGGTTTTCTAGGAGAATAACCTTCCCAGATCGGAGGCGGACACTTGTTATAGCTAACAGTCGGTTTCTTACCAGTATCTTCCTTCTTTGGCTTGTCATCCTGAAATGCTTCGAAACCTGCAACAGTTGGATAAATCCGATCAATAAGATAATCAGAACTAGAATAACTTTGTAATAAACGTCTGATCCTCTCATTCTCCATTTTCTCAGTCTCCAACTCTTGCTTCCACTTTGCACTTTCTTCAATGTAGAAATTAATAGCTTTCTGCTTCGTCATCATCGTTGCATTCATCATCGTCAAAGCATTTTCTCTTTCAGAGTTTGTCTTTTGAAGACCAGTTACTGTTCTGTTCAAAACATCATAAGACTCCTTTACATAATTGAGATTGAACAGTAATTGTTCTTTCATCTTCTCAAACTCAACTAGCTTCTCGTCTTTTGCTGCACATTCTTTGCATGGTTCTAAACACTTTGAGCAAGACTTGATGACTTCCACAATCTTTTCTACTTCAATTGTTTTCACCTCATCAACCACTTTTTCTGCTTCAGTTACCTTTTCTGTTTCAACAACCTCCTCAGCAACAATTTTAACTTCTTCCTTTTGAACTATCTCATCCTTTTCACTTTCAGAATTATAGGATCGTGTCTTGACCCAAACGAGTCGATCAGAGAAGTTTTGATCTGTTTCAGATGCGGAAACTAACAAACAGACTTAGATACAGCTTGCAATTCACTTTAAACACTGTTTTGATTGATATAACAGCTAGTACAATCAGAATTCAAACCAGCAGCACTTCGGTATGAATTTCAGAAAACCTTACAAATGAATCCGCTTGAGAGCTATTTATAGATGATAAGATTTCGCTTGAGGGTGACATAAATCAGTTCAAGCGAAATCATTGATGTTGATTTCGCTAGAAACTGTCAATGTGTCATTTCAAGCTAAATCACCTACTTCAAGGGAAATCACCTTAAACATATTTTAACACCTCCTATTTTCTCATACAATACACCCTGATCTAACAAATCTAATCCTAGAATCGATACAAGACGAAGTCGACAGACCCATGCATTAACAATAAAGCCATTGATTTCATATTTCAAAGTTTTTGGCTGCCTATGCTTCATTTTAAACTTAAAAGATTCTATCTCAAAGTTTGCAGCAAAAATTGATTGTGGTTATCATCTGGGATACTCAACCACTGCTAAGGCCTACAAAGTGTTTAACACAAGGACCAAAACAGTGGAAAAGACTTTGAATGTAAAGTTCAATGAACTTTCATCAATGAAAATCCCAGCAAACCCTGCAGATTTGTTTGATCTTGATAAATTCACTTTTGAAAATACTGCTGTCAAGACTAACAGTGCAGGACCATCGGAGGATTCAACACCAGACGATGGGTATGAGATCATCATTCCTCAACAAAAGTCTGCCACAATGGGAAGAGCAGCAGATGTTCAAAATAGTTGTCAAAGCTCAACCACTGCTACCTCAACAGTTGTTGATCAAAGTAGCCCATTAACCCCTGCTTCCACATCATCAAACATTGTTGATAAAAGTCCTCAAACAGTGGATCAAAGTCAGCATGTGTCCACACCATTGCCTCCCATTCCACCACCTTTTGAAGCCACTGCTGGATCATCAAAGTCACCAGCAGTGGTTAGCTCAGATGATTTACATCTGCAGCCCTCCCCACTCAATGCCATTGTAACATACCAAGGAGATCTTATCTTCTTGAAATCTCATCCACCAGACCAAATTATTGGCAACATCAATGAAGGGGTACTCACAAGAAGTCAATCCCAAAACATTTGTCTTGTTGCTGGCTTTCTATGTCTCCATCAGCCAGTCAAGTACCAAGAGGCACTGAAAGACAACAGCTGGGTAGAGGCCATGCAAGAGGAGCTCCAACAGTTTAGAAGACAACAAGTTTGGGAGCTTGTACCATTGCCAGAATGTGTAAGTCCTATTGGCACAAAATAGGTCTTCAAAAATAAAACTGATGAAAGGGGTATTATTGTCAAGAATAAAGCCAGGCTTGTGGTTCAAGGTTTCAGACAAGAAGAGGGCATTGACTATGATGAAACATTTGCCCCTGTAGCAAGACTTGAAGCTATCAGATTATTTCTGGCCTTTGCTGTCAACCACAACATCAAGGTGTACCTAATGGATATTAAATGTGCATTCCTCTATGGTAAGATTCAAGAGGAGGTTTATGTTTTTCAACCTCCAGGCTTTGAGGATCCATTTAATCCAAATCATGTCTAAAAGCTAAATAAAGCTTTGAATGGCCTGAACAAGCACCAAGGGCCTGGTATGAAACTCTTTCCACCTTTCTAATTTCCATTGGTTTCACAAGAGGTAAGATAGACAAAACATTGTTTCTAAAATGGAGAGGAAAGGATTTATGATTGTCCAGATTTATGTGGATGACATCATCTTTGGAAGCACGTGTAACAAAATGTGTGAAGAGTTTAGGCAACTCATGACAGCTGAGTTTGAAATGAGTGCAATGGGTGAACTCCAGTGTTTTCTTGGTCTCCAAGTAAGGCAACTGCAAAATGGCACTTTTATCCATCAAGGCAAATATGCCAAAGAACTTTTAAAGAAATTTGAGGTGGATGATTGCAAGCCATGTAGTACACCCATTGCAACCAATAAATTAGTCATGTCTGATGAGAAGGATGATTTGGTTGATCAAACTTTATATAGAAGCATGATTGGGTCTTTATTGTACCTAACTGCATCTAGGCCAGACATCATGTTTGCAACATGTGTTTGTGCAAGATCCCAATCAGCCCCTAGAAAGTCAAACCTTATTGCTGTAAAAAGGATATTCAGATACCTAAAAGGTGCTCCCACACTTGGTATCTGGTATCCAGCTGATGGTAAAATTGAGCTTTCAGGTTTCTCAAATAGTGACTTTGCTGGATGTGACAAGACAAGGAAGTCCACTTCAGGAGGGTGCCAATTCCTAGGCAGTTGTTTAGTGTCCTGGCAAAGCAAAAAGCAAGCAGCTGTTTCCACATCCACTGCTGAGGCAGAATATATAGCTGCTGCAAGCTGTACAGCCCAACTGCTTTGGCTTCAAAATCAGTTGCTGGATTTTGGTATCACTGCCTTAAAGACACCACTCATGTTGGATAGCCAGGCAGCAGAAAATATCATTAAAAATCCAGTTTCCCTTTCAACCACCAAGCACATTGACATCAGACATAACTTTGTGAGGGATTGCTATGAAAAAGGTTTGATTTCTCTGCACCATGTTCCAACCAAGGATCAGCTGGCAGATGTGCTAACAAAAGCATTAGACACATCCACCTTTGAAAGCTTGATCTCTAGGATTGGCATGCTAAACATGGAATAACAGGCAAAATCCTGTTTTTCTATGAATAAAAGCATTAAAATGTTTTCAGAAAATCAAAAATCCATCCTTAAAAATAGCCAAAAATGAATTTTTCATTAAAATCATTAAAAGTCTGCCATAACCACAGCTTTGTTCAAAAGTCTGTTCTACTTAAAAATCTGTCCACTGCTGAAAGTCAACCCCTGCTCTCTCATTTCCTTGATAAGCACTGTTGTTCAAAATTAGTGTTTTATCCACTGATATGCTATCCACTAATAGTAAAAATCACCCACTGCTCTCATTGTAACAGTTATACCCACTGATCTTGTTCCATCAGTGGTCTTCATAAAAGAGTTGTCGTTTTCTTCATCAAGGGTTGGCACATGGACAGTACATTGTGGTCAGACCTTTTGTAACTGCTGCCACGTCAGCATTCACTTTTTCTCTATAAAAACCCCTTCAAAACACCAAACAGGGTTTTACTGTCGAATTGAATTCTTAAAAATTCCTTTCTCAAAGCAGTTTTCATCTCATTTCCTCAAATTTTTTCACAACCTTCTTCGATCGTCTTCTCAAAAAATGACAAAATCGAAATCATCTGCAACACCCACTTCAAAATCCTCTCGTAAAAAGGCCGCTCCAAAGGCTACACCCATCGAAATCCCATACAAAGCACCTCACAATTATCTGGGTCTTTTGACAAAACCAGGTACCACCGATGCTTTCGATTCCATCATTGACATCATATCTGCATCAAAGTACAAAACTTTGTTAACAGCAGATGCTCCAATTTACTTGGATACCCAAAGAGAGTTTTGGAAGAATATTACCCTTGACAAATAAGGCAAGGATGTCATAGCTATTAACTCTTCTCTCATGGGTAAACCTGTCAAAATCACACCACAATCCATCTCGGAAGTCTTTGAACTCAATGATCAGCAAGGTAAAACTTCTTTTCCCAAAAATGAGTTAAAAACTGATTTCCTTAAAAGGGGGTATGCAGAACAAATTAAAAAGGATACCTTACAAAAAGGTAATTTTCCACCTGCAACAAGATTTCTGTTCCATACTCTGCTTATGTGTGTTTCAAACAAAACCACTTCTTTTAATGAACTACCATTAAAGATTCAAAACTTGGGATACGCTATTCTTCAAGATGAAAATTTCAATTACTCCCAGGAAATCTTTAATGATTTGGTTAAAAATGTTGATAAAAAGCCATTCTTACTTTTTTCAAGATTTCTAAGCTATTATTTTGAAAAGAAATTTGGTAAGGATGATGCTTCTGCAATAAAACAAGGTGCATCTTTTCAAATAAACAGCTTAACTGCTGAAACTTTTACAAGAATGTCAACACCTTGCAAAACACAAGCAGAGGTGCCTGAGCAGACTTTAGCAGCTACCACTTCTCCTCAGGTATCTGCTGCTGAGCCCACTGCTCAAGGTGATCATAGCAGCAAAAACAACTGCTTTGAAACCCACACCTACAATCACCAAAAAGGCCAAAACAAAAGAAATCTCAAAAGCCCCCCAAACCTACCAAAAAGAAAACTCTGGAGCATGAGATACCAGAGCAACTGCTAGTGACAGCACAAAAGTCACAAGAAACCACTGCTGCTACTTCCTCACAGCAGTTGGTAGAAATATCTCAACCTATGCCTGAAACTCCTCCTGCTTCTTCTAAAAAAGAACAGGTTGTACAAATAGGGACACCACAATATGATGCTCTGGAATCACTTGCTTCCATCATCCACAGCCCAATGCCCGGGGCCAATTCTCTTTCTACACCCAACCTCACCTCCACAATTCTCCCACCTACAAAATTATTTTTGGATGCTATTGATTTGAACCAGGCACAAACCAGTCCTTCTCACTCGCCTATCAATGAGAACATACTTCAACAAATGACTGAGTCTGATGTATCAATCATTGCTAACCCACCAACAAGACCTGAGGAGGTTACACCCCTTGAGTTACAAGTAACTCTTGGTGGTAGTCCAAGTGAAGCAGCCACTACAAGTGCTGAACCCACTGGTTTGCATTTGGACAATGGTTACATCAATAAGAATTCCTTGGAGGCAATTCCTTCTATAGCACCTCTGATAACCACCAGTAAGTTTATTTTGACCACCGGTACCATCAAAAGGCTATTAAGTGTTGAGAGAAGAAGTCCCCAGTACCAAGACAAAGGGGCATCAGTGGATGACCTTTGGAATACAATTCCTGAGTCAACCACTGTTACAACCACTGTTAGTAGGAAATCAGATGATCCCATTAAATTGGATGATGGTTTAAAGTACCTAGAATTGATGGATAGAGTTGAAAAACTGGATACCTCTGTTGCAGAAATCAAAGAAATGCTGCAACAGTTGTTGAAAGTTCAAAAGGTGCAACCCACTGCTATTCCAACTCAAGCACCTGCTCCTCCACAAGCAACTGCTGCAAATGAGTTATGGAGTTTATTTCAACCCCTGCTCCAACAACAAAGACAAACGGCTGATCAACAACATGCAATACATGTACAAGAGCTGAGAAACATAATGGGGTCCAGGTTTAGAAACACCCAAGCAGACATCAAAGCTATAAAGGCCCATCTCTCGTACACCACTGGCACTGCTCCTCCCAATGTTCTCTTCATTGATCAACTACCCCTAGATAATGCCAAAAAGGGGGAGAAAATCAAGGAGTGGAAAAAGAAGGGAATAGATGATGGTCTGTATATTGAACCAGAAAAAGATGCAATGACTAAAAAGATTCCCTTGCTAGATGGTAGCAAAAAGATTGATGTTACCACAAATGCACTTGCTGAAGCAAAAGCAACTGTAAAAAGGGACAGAGAGGCAAAGGATGTGTCCAGGTGGAATGAAGAGAAAAGAGCTTATATGGAGCTGAATGCGCAGGGTTGTTCTGAGCCCAAGGATGTTAAAAATCCTGAGCCAAAAAGAAATCCCACTCGAAAAGTGAGGGAACCCAAATCCATACCATCTAGACTCACAAAGCATACTCCCAAACCACCGTCCAAAAGCCCCCAACATCAATCTTCCACTCAAACAGCTGTTGTAACTCCTGCTATATCAACAACTTCTGGTACTTCAGTAGTTTCAACATCTGCTATCACTTCAACACACACCACTTCAACACACACCACAACCACTGCCTTATCACCACCACCAAAAATCATCTCACCACCTAAACCACTATCACCACTAAAAACAACCTCACCACCATCACCTCCTGCCAAAAAGCAGAAGACATTAGATGTTACAACATCTGTTGTAATGACAACAGTGGTTGAAACACTAGTTGTTTCAACAACTGTTAGTCAACCACCTTCCACCACTCAAAACACCACCACTGATCCACCCAAAACATCATCAGCCTCTCCTACAATAAAAAGGAGAAGGATTTTTATACCTGACGATTCTCCATCACCACCACCAACATCCTCATAATCTCTTTCACTTGTTACCATACCAAACCTTGTTCCTCTCTTATCAGCTCAGATTCTAAAGCCAATAGCTCCTGCAGGTATTCAATTTCCTCTTGAGCTCATAGCAGTCAGAGATGAAATCAAATCCTTCTATTATGAGGATGACCCTGCAAAAAGGAGATTACCATCTGTTGAAGGATATCCCAGGCCCAATAACATTGAAGAATATTTGAAGGTCAAAGCTAAACAAGCAGAGGATATCTCCAAAAGAAATGCTCAAGGAAAGACTGACAAAGAAATTCATAGACATTATCAATTTCTGCTCACACAAGTCAGATCTTTGGAACAATTTGCAAAAAAATGTGTGCCAGCAGATATCAGAAAGAGCAGATGAATCCCTAAGAAAAGATTATGTTGAAAACATCATGGCTAACAAGAAATACAAGGGAGAAAAATATATGTATAAAGACTGGACCATTCCTGAGCTAGAAAGTGAAGCAGCCAGGATTCAAGATAAGATAAAAAACAAAGTCAAACATACTCCTCCTGATTAGGCAAAGTACAAGAAGAATGTACCTGACAAAAAGGTAGAGCTGAGGAGAATGAAAGAGGAATTAATTGCTGCTGATTATGGTTCTGAAAATCAAGTGATGAGATGGAGAGAAGATAAAGGGCCACCTACAAAAGGTTGGAGGAACTAAGGAAGAAAGATCCTAAAGTTCCACAAAAACCTGACTACCCTGAAGCAGAGGTTTCAACAAGACCACCAAAGCTGTGAATCAGGAGATCCACTACTCCAACTGGTGCTGCAATCTACAAAAGAAGACAACAACAACATTTGGATACTGAAACAGTGGCAGAATTAATGGCAGGAGATGAACTTGTAAAAGAGGGTATTAAGAAGATGATAGCTGAAACTCTTGGCCTAAATCAACCAGCAAGCACTACTCAAACAGTCATCACTACGCCTGCATCACCAAACTCCTCATCTAATAAAAATCTCCCAAGAAGCCCGCCAGACTCAAAAGTACTAAAATGGAAAACTGACAAACAGGACCATGTACTGACTGTGATCAAGTCTAGTGGAGAAGTGAAGAAAATAACAAGGGAACAAGCACTTGGCCTAAGTCTTGAAGATTTGCAGGATCTCCTTGATCTTCCACTGTGCAGGGATGAAGATGACACAGATGCCTTAGCCTTTGACTAAGTAAGGGAACTGTTGATGAGGCAATAAAGATCTACCAATAATGAAGGATTTTGGCATTATCTGTTCCAGGGGGAGATTGTTGGGATTGAACCCTATCAGAGGAACAGATAATTAAAGCCAAAACTGGATCAGAGCAGTGGATCCAGAATAAGCAGATGTTATGTAAACAAACCTCTCCCCTTGAAAGTGGTTTCAACATCTGCTGACCTCCTATCTATTGATCGGTACAACTGCTGATCAAGTCAAAGGGTGATGAAGACTAAAGCCCTGCTGTTCAATCTACTGCCTTGAGTCAAGCACTGCTGGGTTATATCAAGTGCTGCTGGGTTCACATCAGTGGATGGATTCAACAATAGTTTAGTTTGTCTTTATGTAATGTATTGTAATAACAGTTGTTAGCACAGCAGTACTTGTATAGATCAGAGGTTAGAGTTTGTTAGGAGGTTAGATGTCACTTTCATGGTGACGTCAGCAAAGATGCCACATTGGTTTGTCTGTGCCTATAAATAGAACAGTACCCTGTACTGTTCTATTAGCTCTTCACCATCTTCTTCCTGCACGAACAAATCATAGTGAGCTCAGGCTAAGGGGGAGTTTGTTACATACATGAAATTGTAATCAGTGTTTAGAATAAATTTAAGCATTCGATTCATTGTTGAAAATGTGTGTTTCAAGCAATTCTCCTATTTGATTGTGAAAAGTTTGTTTCCATTATTTTCCGCTGCACTACTCATTCATTGTCCATTTTAATTCAAACGTAAAAAACAATCGAAACCAAACTCAGATCCTAACAGGTAAACTAAACACATTCTGGATTTTGAGATAAAAATGATAAGGTTTGACCCGTTTCGGCTAATTTATGCAAACTAGTTACATAAACCGCACCGAACGCGAATAATGCGTAACGGGTAACCAAATGATTCATGAACAGGTTTCCTAAATTAATATGCCTTAAATATGTTGTGATATCAGTAGGATACCTTCCATTATGCCCAAAATGGATTTAAACTCAAATTATGCCCCGTAGGGGTATTTTGGTCATTTTAAAGGTTATAAAAGAGTTTAAATATAAATCTGAGTTTCAGGTCTGATATAATTAGTAAAAATATTTATTTTTATAAGTCATAACAGTAGGGTATGGTATATATGTTAAATTTACCTTTTATAACCAAACTATGCACCGTAAGGGTATTTTGCTAATTTCACATAAGCTTTAAAGGTCAAAATTTGAAATCTGAATTTAAAACTTTTGCTTACTGATAAAATATAAAAATTTTCTTAAAACATCAGTAGGTATTAAGTCTTATATGAGAAAAATGGTTTTAATACATATTATGCGTTTTAAACGCGTAAAAAGACGGTTTTAAGCGATTTCCGGGTTTTTAAAGAAAAGCTTATATTTTTATCATTCTAGAAGACTCAAAATATTTTATTTATTATATAAAATCAATAGCAAAAGGTTTGGTATCAAAATATTGTGTAAAACTCATTTTATAGGCCAAAAGGGCAAAACCGACAATTACCGACCAAAGCTATAACCCTATGTTATACTCAGCCTAAAAATAAATAAAAATCTTCAAAAATCCTAAAATATTATTTTACATCAGTAGGTAAAAAGTTTGGTATCAAAATTTGGGTTTAGATAGGCTTCATGCTAATTGCGCCGTTTAATTAATAAAAAGCTTTCTAATTACGCTATTGAGCATAACTCTTAATCTAGACCTCAAACTGATGTGAAAATTTAGGGACATGTTTATAAATTAGTAATAAAGATTATTTTCCTCTCACATTTTCAAAATTCGTGTTTTAAAGGTCAAAAGGGCATATTGGTCAACATTTAGGCATATAACGGAAACATGCATATGAATCGGATAACAAATGAACCATGTTGTATAATCACAGAGGGTTATACTAACATGTAACCTGGTCCTAATAAAGCTCTAAGGAATTTCTAAAACATGCTACATTGGGTCAGAACTGAATGTCAAAGCAAAAGTCTACTTTTTCGACTTTCGGTTCCGAACCGAGCTTAAACAGAAAATTGTTGGGTTTAACATGTTTAGACAGGTTCTTACATTAATTACCAAGTTATATGAGTGATAAAACAGGTCCAAAGCTTCTACATTGTTAATTATGTGTTTATGCGAAAATTGCTTTCTGTTGACTTTTTATAATTAACTTTGACCCGACAATTGACCTAGTTAGAGTGGAAATCAGAGGGTGCCCTTTTAAGGGTTTATTACCCATATAATTACCAACTCAAAACTACTTTTAATTTAACTAATGACTGGACCATTAGTGATTAATCACGAAGTCAAACCTTAATTACGATAAGTTTGACTTATGGTCATTAAGCTAATTAGAACGGAAATTAGGAAGTTAAGGACACTTACAAAGGTCCTAAGCATGATTATGGATCCTAAGGAAACTTGTTGAAGTCCAGAGAAGCTCCAGAGAAGTCCTTGAAGTGAGTTGAAGTGAACAAATGAAATGGTTGCAACTTGAATTCTCTATATAGGGGTTTTAATCACATAGGATCATGCCAAACAAGTCTACAAGTGTTGTATGATGTTCCCGAGTTTCCCTAGGCATGCAAAACTGTTGGCCATGCTACAAGAATTCGAATACAATGCAACTAAGGCGGTGTAACCGGCTATAACAGGCAACTGCCAATTTTAACTGCCAGCGACAGTCTTATGGACCGTAAGAGAAAACCTTTGCGGGCCGTATCCAACTCTTACGGACCGTAAGTCCAACCTGATACGGTCCACAACCAGCTCTGATCTGAAATGCCCAGTTACAGTCCTTGCGGACCGTAAGCCTTATACCATACGGTCCGTAACCGATGCTCAGAAGACAAAAATTTGCAAACTTTTAGGCTTTGGCCATGCAACTTTTCTAATACGAATCCAAGGTCTTTAACATCAGAATGGGACCACTTGGTTAGTTCTAAAAAGCCATGAAAACCTTGCCATGCACTTATGTTGTCTTGGATTCTTTTGAAAAAGTCTTGAATGTAAAATTTGTCGTAACCACTCATAGGATCCATTTCTTATGCAAATTGAATTATGCATTTATCAGAATTATCTGGATTTAAATATCAGTTGTTTATAAAACAGATTAAGGTTTGGGATTTATAAATGGGTCGCTCAGAGGTATTAGTTAACATGTCGACGCTTTCAAATCCTACTATAGATCTTTCAACTTGATCCGGGTTTATAACACGTTTTACCTTCCATGACACGTGTCTTTATTTTTATTGGGCATGCTTTTTACGAGGTGTTAGAGGCTGCGAGACCAGTATTGGTGGTATCATTTGTTTATCATTTTGGCAGCGGAAATTTCATCAGGATCGTAGTTAGGAAATGTTTATTAGAGTAAAACCACAATATTTTATATGAATAATCACATGGGTAAAACCCAAGTTTCTTATTACAACATGTTTATAGGGATAAACCCTATTTTTATTGAATTTAAAACATCGTCTTTTAGGTAACTTTTATAGCCACATTTTTCCAAGCCGTCAGTGCTCTCCAGCTGGCTTTCTTCTAATTGGCTTTTACATTTTGTTACCTGAAACGCGTTTTAAAAACATTTTTCAGTGGGAAATACTAGTGAGTGAATCCCAGTTTAATCAAGAAGAATTTTATTAATTAACACAGTATTCAGAGCGATCACAATGTTTATTTCTACACAATTACTCATATTACCCATTGGCTAACTCGTCGTCCAATGGTAACGTGTTCCACATTTTGTATACAAAACCCCTACATACCGGCAGTAATTGAAGAACTACAAAGACTCAATCACTGCTTAATCACATTGTAAAACATTTAAGGTTTTGTAAAACAATTTACAAAAAGGTTTACAAAAAGATGATAAACTCACATTGCTGTATTAGATTTCTTCTAAGGTTTCCTGGTGATTTATCTATAAATTACACAAATGTACATATGTTAGTATAATAACCATTTATTTATATTAATGATACCCTCCCCGAGACGGCATTCCAACGACGACGTCGGGCAGAACCACGACAGCCGTTACGGAACCCTGGATCAATCGGGCAGTGTATCTAATACGTAACCCAGGTTATAATACTTACAACGGAGCAGAACTTCGTTAATTAGGGGGGTATTATACCCGAGTATAGTGCCTACTATATAGAAATTCGTTGAGAGAGAAAAGAAATGAGCGAACTGACTGAATGCCCGATGCCCTTCTTATATAGGGCCTGATTTTCGTTCTCTCGCGGCCCGTGTAAAGTGAGTCCTCGGGTTACGCGGCCCGCGTAATAGGGGTGTAGGGCCTAGCTTGGCCTAGTCAGCATTATAGGGTCGACACGCGTGGTGACACGTGGCAGCTCAGAGGGTCACCTGACCGCCTGGCTGTCGCACCCCGCATAAGATCCTTAAGGGATCTACGCTGTCCGCGAGTGACATAAATTTTTTTTTAATTATTTTTAATGGCATTTCATATTTTGGGCTCGGTTTTCATATACGGGGTGTATTTTAGGACATATAGGGGTATTTTAAATTATGTTAGGGTGTCAGAAAAATTCAGGAGGGTTGTTATAGCTGAGAAAACAAATTCTCTGACTTTTACCAATAAATTTTCTATGACACCTTGAGTGTATTTTACCGACCTATCCACAAGTTGTATGCTCATCCTCATAGGGTGTGGTTTGCCTAGCCCAAGTCGATTGAACACAGAGGCGGGCATTAGATTAATGCTAGCCCCCAAGTCGGCTACTACATTGTGTGACAACCGGTAACTTACGCCTTTAATTACATGATTAACAAGTGATTAAACCAATAATAAATGGTGTTTAGGACGCGAATTAACTTAATTAGGCCCTTGGAGTGTCTAGGAACGCCTAATCGACTTTACAGTGTACGTATGACGATCTGCGGAGAAACTACTAGAAATTAAACGGTAATAAACTGAAACCGAACAAAATACTGACAACGCCGACAAATATTAAATTATTTTGATATATATTAGCTTTGTAATTAAATTTTTACATCCGTAGTAGAAACCGAATCGAAAAACGGTTTAAAAAAAAAAGCCAAAGACGCAAAATTTCGCGCTTTTTACGCAACCGACGCTCAGACGCGACGACAACGACTAGCGGTACCATTTTACATATTTTTAAGACTAAAATTATATATTATAATGCTCCAACGATTTCGGGTTTTGAAAACGGGATCATAAGTGCGTTTGGGCCACCTCAAAACACGGGATTGGGCTTGTGGGCCTTGGCCCAAGCCCAAGCCCATAAGTAAAAACCTAGTATTTATAGAAAATATACTCAAACCCTATCTCATTTTAATTTGTCGTTTCACCAAGATTTCCTCTCATTCCCCTTTCATCTCTAACCTTCTCTTCATTTTATCATCATACCCACACCCTCTTTGTCTGCAATCAAAATACACACACAAACTCATGAGTATTCACTTTCTCTAAACTAAATCCAACAATCAGTACTCCTCTCCCTCTCTTGATTTTACCTACAGGAAACAAGGCATAAGAGAACCATTCAACTTTTAAATTCCATCTCTCAACACACACACATAACACAAGCATTAGTCTTCTCTGATCCCTCTGAACATCGGCGAACTCCTCTGGTCGACGGGTTCTCTGACAGACCCCCCACTTGTTTCATCTCCGGTGAAACCATCGGTAGTCTCTCCGACGCCGGTATGCCAGCCACACGCACGCAACTTGCTGATCGAGCAGAGAGAGAGTACGTGAGCGAGAGAGCGAGAGACGGAAGAAGGAGCCGATGTCTCCGTCGACCCCTACGGTCGCTGTGTACTCCAACAGCCCCGATCTTCTTATGTTTCTCCGGTAAGTGTCGTTTCCTTTTAGATTCGGGAAGTTTATTGGTTAGTTTACTGATTTATTTTTTTGGGGATTTAGGTGTCGCGGTGGTGATTGTGGTGGTCGCCGGCAAGACACGGCGGTGGTTGTGGTTCTGCTACTATTTCTCTTCTATTTGAAGTCGTTCCAATCACTGATGTTAAGGATTGGTTTTGGGTTTTTGTTCGAGTTAACTCGGTTAACCTGAGTTAACTCGGTTCAGGTCCAGGTAAAACAGTTATGGCAGTCGACACAGTCAGGAATCGGTCGAACCCAGTGAAATCAGCATCTTCGCGACGGGTTCGGGTCTCGACTCAGTCCAACTCGGCTCGACTCAGTCCAACTCGATTCCACTCAGTCCAACTCGGCTCGACTCGGTCCAACTCGGCTCGACTCAGTTCTTTACGGCTCGACTCGGTCCAACTCGGCTTGACTCGGTTCATCACGCCTCAACTCGGTCAACATGAGGTGACTCGGCCAACTCAGTTGACCCGGTCAGCTCAGTCAAACGTCTCGACGAGAAAAATTTGGTAAAGCAATTAGTGATGTGAATAATTATTTACGTAATTATAAGGTTTTATTAGTTTCGTGAAGCGAGCTCGAACCGAATAAACAATGAGTTATTAGTTGAATATTTACTTAGATTTGCTTATTATTTCGTATATATAAATTGGTTATACATAAAAATTATTGAATTGTTGATTGAATTTTGAAAATATAACGACATTTTAGTTGTCGGGGGCGTCCAAAAACAGAGGAAACTCTGCCCGTTTTTCGAGAAAATCCGTAAATACAATGCGTTTTATCATAAAATAAAACTATCGGATTCAAATAATATTTTATAAAAATAAATACAAGTATATAATTACTCTCGATGGCACTTTACAACTCATGAAAACGATGATTCATAAATTATTTACAACAAATAAATATAGTTATTATATTTATTTTAAACTTCGAAAATTCGACAAATCTTTTATAAAATCAATATAATTATTTATATTGTTTGAAACGCCGATAACCCGATCCCGTTTATACAAATACATATAGTTTGCCTATGTATTTCAAAAATAAAAAAATACGACTTCTTTTACTAAAATAAATATAGTATATATATTTATTTCGAATATCAAACAACGCAACGATCCATTTTCTAAAATAAATATAGTTATATATATTTATTTCGAATACCAAACGGCACGACGATTCTTTTATTAAAATAAAAATAGTTTGTATATTTATTTTAAATACCAAACAACACTAACTCTTTTATAAGAATAAATATAGATCATATCTTTATTTCAAACATCAAACGATTCGTGTTCTTTTATAAAATAAATATAAGTTATATATTTATTTTAAATGCTTAAACGACATACTATATATCAACGTACGATTTCAGGACGACTAACACTATTTTGTTGATATATTTATATTTTTATATAAATATGTATATATTTTAAAATCATTCGGGAACTAAGTATTCCAAGACTTAGTAATCTCACCGACATTAAACGAAACTTAACAATTATAATTCAATCATTTTTACTAAGTTGACAACTTACCGACGAATCGTTCGGTTAACGATTCGGTAGAGCTCGGTGACACGTAGCTTAGTTACCGCGTATATTAGAAACTTATAAGGTATTCCGTGTTAGGAATATTGTAGAATGCACGCTAGCAAGTCACGTCTTGGAAACGACCTCACGAAGTTGTATATAGCTAGCATTGCACATGGAAATCCAGGTGAGTTCTTAACCCCCACTTTTTACGGTTTTACATTTTTATAAATATTTTCGGGGGTGGAAAGACATGCAAGTTTTGCAAAAGTAATCGATAAACGAAAACTCATTTCTAAACCATGTTACGAATGGATTTCAAGGAACTCAAATGGTTTACGGACGATTTATACTGAATATACCGGTTTTACAAAACAAATGCGTATTTACGAAACGTGCATGATTTTCATGATTAGGGACGGGAATGTCCTAGTTACAACAATAGGACTGGGTTGGTCTGCGTATGAAAAACAAGACAACCCAGTGAGTTCATGTCCCCCTTTTCTTTTAACTGTTTTCAGTTTTACAACTTTGGGGGTGAAATACATGTTACAAATTGTTTACAAACGTTTACATATGGTATGGTTAGCTACGGAATGAACTGTTAGATCATGTGAGTAGTGGGTACAACGTTTAAGACCATTAATCCTCGTATAAGGACCGAGGGACATGAGTGATAGATCTATTTGGGTGTTGCGAGCCCCACCCATGAGGACCGGGATTTGGCCCATGAGGTGACTATGTTTCCATTTTTACTAAAAGACCGAACTAAGGCTTGGCTTAATACCCTCCCAATTGGATCAGTAAACACTTGGGATGAACTAGCCCAAAAGTTTTTATATAAGTATTTCCCTCCTGCTAAAACGGCTAAATTAATGACTGAAATAAACACATATTCACAAGAGGACGGGGAATCCTTATATGAAACTTGGGAAAGGTTCAAGGAGCTACTAAGAAAATGTCCTCATCATGGTCTTGCGGTATGGCAACAAGTATCCACTTTCTATAATGGGTTGTTGCCACACACAAGACAAACACGTGACTCTAGCTCCGGGGGACTTTTAGGTAACCGTCGCCCAAATGAAATTTATAATCAAATTGAGGAAATTGCTCAAACCAATTTTCAGTGGCACACCCCCCGAGGAAAAATTTCTATTGCCCCGGGCGCCCATATGGTTGATGAAAGCACCTCCGTGCAAGTCCAAATCGAGGCTCTTTCTTCAAAAATCAAAAAGTTAGAAATGGCAAAAATGGCCTCGGTTATGGCTTGTGAAGGGTGCAGTGGGCCGCATGAAAATTTGAGTTGTATGAAAGAAATGGATAATCAAACAGAATCGGTAAAGTACATTGATAATAGACCTAGGCCATCGGGTCCTCCAACGGGTAGCTACAACCAAGGATGGCGTAACCACCCTAACCTTGGTTGGAAAGAACCCGACAATAGTAGTAACCAATAAAATCTAAACCAACGAACAAACTTTCAACAACCAAGAAACGAGTCACAAAATTTCTCTCAACAACAACAAGGGGGACGAGAGAGGCTTGAAGATACCGTATCTCGCCTAATCTCCGACACCAAAAAGAAAAACTCGGATCGATTTCAACAACTGGAATCGAACTTTAGAAATCAACAAGCTAGTATTCAAAACATTGAAAAACAAATAAATCAACTAGCTCAAAATTTCTCCGAGAGACCACAGGGCGCGTTACCAAGCAATACCGAAACCAACCCAAAGGCACAAGTGCATCTCATCACACTCAGAAACCGCACCGTGGGGCCCGAGGAGGCTCCGTTACCCCCAACTGAAAAGAGCCGATCTAGCCAAACCACAACTCCACCGGTATCCCAACAAAAGATGGCTCCTCCACCAAATCAAGAAGCCACCAAGAATCCTCCGGTACCATACCCCGGTAGGTTAATTCGCCAAAAGACCGATGAGCAATTCTCAAAGTTCGTAAATTTACTAAAACAATTGCATGTTAATATTCCATTCGTTGAAGTCCTAACCCAAATGCCGAAATATTCAAAATTTATGAGGGACTTTCTCACTCACAAAAGGAAAATTGAATCATTGCAATTAGTTAATTTAAGCGAAGAATGCTCCGCCTTGCTACTCAACAAACTCTCACAAAAGAAGATCGATCCCGGAAGCTTCACCATCCCTTGTTTAATTGGGGAATCTCCCATACGCAATGCACTAGCCGATCTTGGGGCTAGTATCAACCTCATACCCGCATCAATGTTCGACCGACTCGGCCTAGGGAAAACAAGCCCTACAAAAATGAGCATACAACTCGCCGATAGGTCCGTGAAATACCCACAAGGTGTCGCTGAAAATCTATTAGTCAAAGTCGGAGAATTTGTCTTCCCGGCCGACGTTGTCATATTAGATATGGAAGAAGATACCGAAGTACCACTCATCTTAGGGAGGCCATTCCTAGCTACGGCCCACGGAGTGGTAGACATGAATGGTGGGACACTAACATTGAGGGTTGGGGACAAGGAAATAAAGTTCGGAGTTGGTAAGAGAGTAGAAGACGATGACCCGGTCAATTACCTGAAAGTCATAGACTCAAGTTTGGATGATGCTCTCCGACGGTGCAACATGGGATAAAAAAACATCCCACTTGGGTAACATATGACTGGCTTTGGGTCTAGCCAAGGACCCTTATAAACATGGCGCACCACGGAGACATTCCGCGGAACTATCCTTAGTTTAGTTTAGATAAATTTTTATGCTTTCTAGTTTAGTTTTAATTTTCAGGAATAAAACACACTCGGATGGTGAAGGATTCTAAGGGAAACTTGCACCAACACCCCATGTACAAAAACAGAGCCTCCCGAAAAACATTTCTTCATCACAGCAAGTTCGGCACTGGCCGTGCCCAGCCAACACGACTCCGTGCTGAAAGGTCTGCAGAAAATCGCCCAGTTCAGGTAACTGGAGACGGGGCGTGGTCACTGAACACGCCCCCATGCCCAGCCTTCTGTTACTTTTTGATGATTTTTGTTACTGGCAACCCGAACACAGGGCCGTGCCCGGACACCATGGCCCGTGTCCAGATGCCCAGTAACATAAATTTTTTATTTAACACACCTTTTTACACATTCAATCAACCAAAAAACTTATTTTTGGGATACATTGAGGACAATGTATAATTTAAATGTGGGGGGGGAGCTAAAACCTTGAATTTTGCAAGTCCTAATTACAAGCCTTACACAAAACTCTATTGGAACCGCTAAACACCCCAATTTTTTTCAAAAAACTTTTTTATTTTTTTTACTTGTCTTGGTTTAATTTGGGAATAATAAGTTCTAAAAAGGTTATATTTTTATAAATTTACAACCGATAGCGCCGTGATAAAAAAGGAACCAACATAAGAAAATTATGAAACGGCATGACAAATCTAGTTAAAATTTGATTATATATACTTGATCACATAAAAAACCCATTCCCACAAAAAGTGAGTTTTGAGCCTTTATTGAGCATACAAATACACATCTTAAAACTAAATGCTCATTTTTCGTTTCTTGTGTGAATAGCCGCTTGGTTTCTTACGACTCTAGAACTTGCCATGACGATACATTCCCAGTCCTTGCCAACTTGAACCCAAGTAAGTAAATGATGGAGGCATTAGGACTAACCATTTTTCTTTCAACACCATTATTTTTCTTTTTTACCACCTACCCAAAATCCCCCTACTTAACCCCTTTGAGCCTAAACCTTTTCATTTCCTTACCCAAAACAAACACCCTTTACCCACCAAAACCTTTTTCATTTTAAACCCCTTATTTTAGTAACAAAACTCGGTTTCCTTGTGACTTCTTTATAAAAAAAATTATAGAGAAGAAAAGAAAAATGAAGTCAGCAATAAACAAACAAGCTCATCAAAAGAAAGCTTGTTTGAAAAATGCTTCTCCCTTTTCTACTAACCACTAACCCAACCACCCACCTTTAACCCAAGCCTAACCCTTCCCCAAAAGTCCTCTTGATATTTACAAAGGTGTATAGTTAAAAAGGAGGATGATTGATTGTTTGGCAAGCATATGGTAAAAGTAAGTTCCATGCCGCTCTCGAGTGTTTCACAAAAATACATCTTCGGCCGAGTGTTAAGTGATCTCCTGTGAGGTATGTGAACTTGTAAATAAATGGAATTTTAAATAGACATGTTATGCCCAAATAAGTAATTTATCTTATGAAATGTTCTAAATAAATCATAACGAATAGGATTGTAAATAACATAAAAATAAAACCTAATAAAGAATCTTGGAATCCCGACACTCTATGACAAGCCCAAAACCTTCTCTACTACCTGTTCCATTTGGGAGTGTAAGTCACAAAATAAAGAGTTTTGCTTGAGGACAAGCAAAGATTAAAGTGTGGGGGTATTTGATGTGTGTAAAATGCAACATATAAATTACATTAAATAAGGCATAAACCTAATCTTTTTTTAGTACTAATGTTGGAAAAGGTGTGCTATTGTCTTCCTTTTGTATTTTCAGGGTTAAATGAGCTTAAATGAACAAAAAAAAAAGCAAAAAGACAGCCAAATCTAACATAAATACAAGAAAAAGAATAAACATGGCATGCCCGACCCCTCGACAGCATCTTCCCAAGCAAAAACAAGACAACAGAAGGCTGAACACGCCCCGTGTTCATTGAACACTGGGGTGTGCCCAGCGGGCACGGGGGCGTGGTCAACGCAAAGATTCGCATAATCTGAGCAAATCTTGATAGTACATATACGCTTCGGCACACGGGGCCGTGCCCGGCGGACACGGGGGCGTGGTCAACTAATACAGACAAACTGCAATTAATGAAGAAAGAGAAGACGGGTGGACACGGGGCCGTGCCCAGCGGGCACGGGGCCGTGTCCGAGCTTCTGTGCAGGCTGTAAATAGGGGTGCTTGGCTCACTTGCAAATCATCCCTTGGCAAACCACCTCTCTCACACTTCACCCACCCACTACCACCATCACAACTCACATCCACCACCATCATCCATCATCCATCATAGAGTGTGTGTAGTAGTCTCGGGATCCAAGATTGATCGTAAGAGTTCTTGACAATCAAAGGCCATGTTTGCCTAAGTCTCTTACATCACTTGGTGAAGACAAACATTTAGTGTAATACTTTTTATTTTTAATATTTTCACACTTTTTATTTAGTTATGTATTAATGACTTTAATAACTAGTTTCTTATGTTGAAGGTGAAACTTCCTTATCATTTGTCCGTGGTGTCTTGGCATTATTTTACTGACTCAAACTACTTAGCCGAGGGTAATGTCACCCTCAAAAGAGGGGCCTACCACATTACGCATTAATAACTTAATTAATTATCTTTCAATAATCCAACCCTTTAGGATTGTATCCTTGCTCACTCAAACTACTGGGTTGAGGGTAACGTCACCTTCAAAAGAGGGGCCTACTACTATAACTAAGATAATCTCTTAAAAAGTGCAAAAGTTCGGAAATAATCAAAGATTACACTAAAGGCGAGTCGGATCCAAGTGATTCATCTTGTCTATCTGTTTTATTTTTATTTTTATTTTCAGCATTTTTAGTTTTCATTTTCATATTTAAACCTTTTTTCTAAAATTTTGATTTGATTAGACGTTGAGGATAAACCGATACTAAAAGCTCTTGTGTCCTTGGACGACCTCGGTATCTTACCAACGCTATACTACGCTCACGATGGGTGCACTTGCCCATATGTGTGTTTAGTGTTAGTAAAATATCGTGTTTTATAAATTTAAAACTTGACAAACGTGTTAAAAATGGTGAAAAATATACTTAAAAACATATCATGCTACACACACATCAACATCGACGAACTCCTCTGGTCGACGGGTTCTCTGACAGACCCCCCCACTTAGGGCTGTAAACGAACCGAACGAACACGAACAAGGTCATGTTCGTGTTCGTTCGTTAAGGAAATTAACATGTTCCCGAACTGTTCACGAACGCATACCGAACATAAGTTTATGTTCATGTTCATTCGTTAAGGAAATTCAATTGTTCACGAACAGTTCATGAACACTAGTCTCAAACACAAACGAACGCAAGCAAATAACAATGAACGCAAACGAACATTTAACTTGAAAATAAAAAAATGAAAACATTGTTATCCTTAAACTTTGGATATAAGTAAGTAGTTAAATACAACCATCAAATGATAAATCAGAACACAAGAAGTTTACCACACCACCAAACGATGGATAAAGTTCAACTAACTTAGACATAACTATCCCCAAAAATGTTTTAGAATGTCCAAATTTTAGCTAACTTATAAAAAAATAGGGTTTCAAGTTTTCAATATGTTTAGATAAAAGGTTTATTATTTATTATTTTTTTAATATAATCAAACGAACATATTACCGAACGTTCACGAACGCAGTCGAACGAACGAGACCTGTGTTCGTTCGCTAAGCTAACCGAACGAATTTTTTTGTTCGTGTTCATTTGTTAAGCTAATCGAACGAACATAAACGAACTTCCGGCCAAACGGTTTACAAATTGTTCGTTGAACGTTCGCTTCGTTTACAGCCCTACCCCCACTTGTTTCATCTCCGGTGAAACCACCGGTAGTCTCTCCGATGCCGGTATGCCAGCCACACGCACGCAACTTGCAGAGAGAGTACGTGAGCGAGAGAGCGAGAGACGGAAGAAGGAGCCGACGTCTCCGGTGTGACACCTGGGTCACTGCGACCATCAAACAAATACCAAACCAATGAAATATTGTATTTCATACTTGGGATTTGTACAAATATGTGTATCATTTGCACATATCAATTCTTGTTCGATTTCGGGCTCTAAATCGCTTTCTGGAAGTTTATACGCGCACTGATGCGTAAATATAACCAGTTTAATGCAACGAACACTCCGTAATAGTGAAATAGGCTTCACATACCTTAAATAACCTTTACATAACTTAGAAATAAGTTTTGAAGGCTTTGGTATGGCAAAATCAAGTTAAATCGCTTACAGGGACTAAATTCGACAAACTGCGAAAGTATGCCGATTAGAACTGTAACAGACATTCCGGAACATGACCATGAGTTAAACATACCATAAATATCCTTTACATAGCTTATAAATAGGCTTTGAGAGGTTCGGTGTGCTAAAATAAACTTTTGGGTCATTCAGGGACTAAAAGCGTAAAAAAGTGCATAAGTTTGCACTTTCGCCCATAACTTACGTTCTGAATACATCCGGGCATCCAAAAATTTATCTAAGCACTAAAATATCTTATTTTAGTGTTTAGCATAAGAAAAATCCATTCGTCACGCAATTTAGATCGTTTTTCGCGCTTATGCGCATTCCGTCGTAATTAACCGAACATCGCGGTCGTACGACTAAACGAACCAACATCCGGCATATTTTTGAGCATGTTTCATGTCCACAATGTTTAGGCATCATTTTAGGGCCTTAACATTGGCTTAACGAGCCTTAAACATGTCGGAAATGGCCTTAATACACAACGGGGACTGAAATGGAAACTTTGGAAACTGTTGCTGATCAGAAGGACCTTAGCGTGACACCTAGCCCCCTTGGGCTCACGCGAGGCCCCTTTAGAATAGAAAAAGTTGTTTAATCAATTGTTAATAGCCTTTCAACCCCCCAAAGGCCAATGCCACATGTCAAACTCTTGTGGTGGGGGCAAAATGAGTTACCACAAGTTTGCAACAAGTGTAGGGACAAGATCAAAGCACGGTATTCGAGGAACGATCCTAACGGTTCCAAGAATCCTATAAATACCCCTTGGTTCACAACTCAAAACCCACTTGAAATCTGAGTTTTTCTCTAAGTGGTTGTGTTCATACACTTCCTACCTGAGATTACTTGGAGATCAAAGCTTTCGGGGACCCTTTGTAAGTGTTCTTTCGTTCTTTTCATTCGTTTTAGAGTTAAAGTCAAACTTTGTTTGACTTTCTGCGTTGACCAGTTTATGGTCAATGCGAAGTTCGTTTGAACTTCATAACGTGAGCGTAATCACGATGGTTATAGTCCCTAGCGACTATACCTACTGATTACCACGTTATCTAGGCTTAGTGACGCGTCGTAGTTTCGGCCAAAATGCGCATTCTTGCGTATTTTGTAACCAAACTACTCATAGGTATCAAAACCGTTTGTGTTGATACCAAACCTGTTTTCTAAACTTAGTTAAGCATGTTTTAACATGCTTAGCTCGTCACTTTTAGTTTAGTGCTTATATAGGGTCGTAAGGTAAGCGATCTAAACAATCGCTTATACTTTCGAACCCGACCCGTTTGGTCGATCATTAGGATCCGACCAAACACATTAGGTGACCATAGTATATAGGGAATAACCTTCCGAGGTTATACCTTATGGTCACGGCGTTTAGTTAGTTGTATGATAGGTAGTTTATATGCCTTAGGTAAATGACCAAAATGCCCTTTTTGCACCAAAATTCATATTAAGCATATGTAACATAACTTTTGATATCTAAACTGATTTGGAAACAATATTAGACATGTTAAGGCATATTTTACATATCATAGGGCTAGTTAGGCGGTCCGAACGCGTTTCACACGAACGACGCGTTAAAGTAGCATAAGCTACCTAAACGGGTCGTAATCGGTCGTAAGCACTTAGGTTAGGTTTCATTTTTGTATGTGGGCTTTGTTAAACCATATTACATGAGTTCCCATACTCATTTGGTTTACGAACCCTCATTCTATCCAAATCCTCCGATTTAGGTCCGGTATATTAACATAGTTACCTATATTAGGTGTCGTTTGATATTCGTGATCTCTAGCATTGTTTGGTTGTTACTCAAGGACTACTAAGCAATCTCAAGTGAGTACATAGACCCCTCTTTTACTGTTTTTAAAACATTTTGGGGTGAAACACATGTGCCTACTTGTTACTTTCATGTTTTCCATGTTTTCACATCATATACTTGCTATGTTCATTAGTACATTTATAGTACATGATTTACATTAAATTTTATGCTATGTATGCCCATTGTGTGCATACTTAGTACATCGTTTTACATTACATTTTATGCTATGTATGCCGATTGTGTGCATACTTAGTACATCGTTTTACATTACATTTTATGCTATGTATGCCGATTGTGTTCATACTTAGTACATCGTTTTACATTACATTTTATGCTATGTATGCCCATTGTGTGCATTACATTCTATGCTATGTATGCCCATTGTGTGCATACTTAGTACATTATTTTACATTACATTCTATGCTATGTATGCCCAGTGTGTGCATACTTAGTACATTATTTTACATTACATTCTATGCTATGTATGCCCATTGTGTGCATACCTAGTACATTATTTTACATTACATTCTATGCTATGTATGCCCATTGTGTGCATACTTAGTACATTTATTATTCTTCACATGCTTACATTTTGGTATGACATTTGGTTTGTTTAAATGGGACAATGTACATTCATTAACACCGATCATGCCGCTCGGTAGTAGGTAGTGGTACCATAGGACTTGACAACTCCCATTCCTGAAATCCCGGGTTTGTTTGGATTGGAAGGAATGACCGAATCCGAATACATTTTTTTGATAACCTTGACTAAAAGGGTTATCCGACTGTCGCAAGGCTTGGATGTATGAATTTTTACAATACCGCATAGATGTCTATATCAGTATAGCATGCATTTATTACACAAAACATAACTTTGATTTAAACCATGTTTTACTTCAATACCTTGTTTTTGTGCATTTTACATATGGTTTAGTTGACATATTTCACTTACCATACATAAACATTTTGACATTGATATACACAATTCATGATTTACATTAGACATAAACATTTAGACATTAGTATACACAATTCATGGTTCACATTAAACATAAACATTTTGACAATTGATTATACATAAACATTTTTACTTTAGTGGTTTGGTTTGGGTAAGTGATTTAAGTAACGAGGCGTGTGTAATACGATACAAGTATGGTGGATACGCCGCTGGTACTTCCTATATATAAGTGCTTGTATGGTATTACATATCGTAGCGTGATTTGAACCATTTCAATTTAGACATATAACATTTTATACAAATAACATACTTTTCACAATACATTGTTTTACAAACAACTTATCTAATACAAACTCATTTTACTTGGTTATTTACTTAACCATGTATCATTCTTTTATACATATATATCATATGGTTTATTTATCACTTTTCAAATGATTTACAAGACAAAGCAAATTACAAGGTTCATGACTAAACATTTTCTTAAACATAAGTCATGAATTCTATTTTCACAAAACCTATGTATCTCACAGGCATTTTTATGCTGACGTACCTATTTTCCCATGTGTTTCAGGATATGATGCATAGGATTTATCAAGATACACTTAGGTGGACTTGGACCTTAGTGACAATAAAAGATGCAAGACTAGTTATTTATGTTATATTTCTTTGATTGTCAAGAGATTGTAACTCTTTTAATCAATAAAACAATATTTCAATTTCCATGTGTTATGAAACAATGATTCTGTTACAACACTCCCCGACGTTTCCGCCACGTTTTGTTGTTTTACGTGGTCGGGGTGTGACATCCGGCGACCCCTCCGGTCGTTGTGTACTCCGACAGCCCCGTTCTTCTTAAGTTTCTCCGGTAAGTGTCGTTTCCTTTTAGATTCGGGACGTTTCGTGGTTACTTTACTGATTTATTTTTTTGGGGATTTTGGTGTCGCGGTGGTGATGGTGGTGGTCGCCGGCAAGACACGGTGGTGGTCGCCGGCAAGACACGGTGGTGGTTGTGGTTGTGGTTCTGCTACTATTTCTCTTCTATTTGAAGTCGTTCCAATCACTGATGTTACCGATTGGTTTCGGGTTTTGGTTCGAGTTAACTCGGTTCGGGTCCAGGTCAAACAGTTAAGGCAGTCGACGCAGTCCAGGTCGGTCGAACCCAGTCAAATCAGTAGCTTCGCGATGGGTTCGGGTCTCGACTCAGTCCAACTCGGTTTGACTCAGTCCAACTCGGCTCGACTCAGTCCAACTCGGTTCGACTCAGTCCAACTCGGCTCGAGTCAGTCCAACTCGGCTCGACTCAGTTCTATACGGCTCGACTCGGTACAACTCGGCTTGACTCGGTTCATCACGCCTCAACTCAGTCAACATGAGTTGACTCGATCAACTCAGTTGACCCGGTCAACTCAGTCAAATGTCTCGACGCGAAAAATTTGGTAAAGCAATTAGTGATGTGAATAATTATTTACGTAATTATAAGGTTTTATTAGTTTCGTGAAACGAACCGAATAAACAATGAAATATTAGTTGAATATTTACTTGGATTTGCTTATTATTTCGTTTATATAAATTGGTTATACATAGAAATAATTGAATTGTTGATTGAATTTTGAAAATATAACGACACTTTAGTTGTCGAGGGCGTCCAAAAACAGAGGAAACTCTGCCCGTTTTTCGAGAAAATCCGTAAATACAATGCGTTTTATCATAAAATAAAACTATCGGATTCAAATAATCTTTTATAAAAATAAATACAAGTATATAATTACTCTCGACGGCACTTTACAACTTACGAAAACGATGATTCAGAAATTATTTACAACAAATAAATATAGTTATTATATTTATTTTAAACTTCGAAAATTCGACAAATCTTTTATAAAATCAATAAAATTATTTATATTGTTTCAAACGCCGATAACCCGATCCCGTTTATACAAATACATATAGTTTGCCTATGTATTTCAAATGTCAAATAATACGACTTCTTTTACTAAAATAAATATAGTATATATATTTATTTCGAATATCAAACAACACGACGATCCTTTTTCTAAAATAAATATAGTTATATATATTTATTTTGAATACCAAACGGCATGACGATTCTTTTATTAAAATAAATATAGTTTGTATATTTATTTTAAATACCAAACAACACTTACTCTTTTATAAGAATAAATATAGCTCATATATTTATTTAAAACATCAAACGATTCGTGTTCTTTTATAAAATAAATATAAATTATATATTTATTTTAAACGCCTAAATGGCATACTATATATCAACGTACGATTTCTCAGGACGACTACCACTATTTTGTCGATGTATTTAGATTTTATATAAATATTTATATATTTTAAAATCTTTCGAGAACTAAGTATTCCAAGACTTAGTAATCTCACCGACATTAAACGAAACTTAACAACTATAATTCAATCATTTTTTACTAAGTTGACAACTTACCGACGAATCGTTCGGTTAACGATTCGGTACAGCTCGGTGACACGTAGCTTAGTTACCGCGTATATTAGAAACTTATAAGATATTCCGTGTTAGGAATATTGTAGAATTCACGCTAGCAAGTCACGTCTTGGAAACGACGTCATGAAGTCGTATATAGCTAGCATTGCACATGGAAATCCATGTGAGTTCATAACCCCCACTTTTTACGGTATTACATTTTTATAAATGTTTTCGGGGGTGGAAAGACATGCAAGTTTTGCAAAAGTAAACAATTTCTGGATAAACGAAAACTCATTTCTAAACCATGTTACGAATGGATTTCAAGGAACTCAAATGGTTTACGGACGATTTATACTGAATAAACCGGTTTTACAAAACAAATGCGTATTTACGAAACGTGCATGATTTTCATGATTAGGGACGGGAATGTCCTAGTTACAACAATAGGACTGGGTTGGTCTGCGTATGAAAAACGAGACAACCCAGTGAATTCATGTCCCCCTTTTATTTTAAATGTTTTCAGTTTTACAACTTCGGGGGTGAAGTACATGTTACAAATTGTTTAGAAACGTTTACATATGGTATAGTTAGCTACGGAATGAACTGTTAGATCATGTGAGTGGTGGGTACAACGTTTAAGACCATTAATCCTCGTATAAGGACCGAGGGACATGAGTGATAGATCTATTTGGGTGTTGCGAGCCCCACCCATGAGGACCGGGATTTGGACCATGAGGTGACTATGTCTTCCAGCCAGAAGCCCGGTACAAAATCCGCTAGGTTTGAGCCTTCCTGCACCATTGCACACATATTAATGTCTTAGCTACACATTAATTGATCTGTTCATAGACGCTTTCATAACGGATTACAAAGGCATACTTACAAATGTTTACAAGTTTATTTGGAGCTCAAAGTTTTCATATAACATGCCGAGATTAATGATTTTACTATACTTTCACAACAACTTTTAAAAACTGGTTATTCAAAAGATTTATTTAAAAATCTTTTCCAAAACAAACTATGAACTCGCTCAACTTTATGTTGATTTTTCACATGTTTCTTTCTCAGGTTACTTTTCAAAGTTATGGCACGGTTGGAATAGGAGAACCATTGGAGATTCGAGTACTTAGTGGGCGTTCGTTTTCTAGAAGTCTTAGCTTATTTGCTTCCACTGTGCAATGAAGATACCGATCCAGTCACGCCAATGCTCTGTTATTTCGGGGTGTGACACATTGATTATCAGTGATTCTCCAATAGAATAAGAAATGGTGAAGCTTCCTGGATCAATTTTCTTTTGGGGGAGCTTTTTGAGGAGTACCGCCGAGCATTCTTCACTTAAGTTGACTTGTTGAATTGATTTAATCTTCCTTTTGTGAGTGAGGAAATCTCCCATAAACTTGGAGTATTTTGGCATTTGAGTGACGACTTCCACAAAAGGGAGATTGATGTGAAGTTGTTTAAGTAGGCTTACGAACCTAGTGAATTACTCATCGGTCTTTTCTTCGTAGTAAACGACCGGGGTAAGGGACTGGGGTGGTTTGCTTGTTTCAGTATTTTGGGGTTGAGTATTTTCTTGGTTATTGATAACGGGCGTTTTTATAGGGAGTGAATCGGGTTGTTGAGGTGTTAGTTCGATTTCGGGTCCTACCTTCCGGTTTATTAAGTTGATTACGTTTACTTGGGCTTTTGGGTTTGTTTCGGTGTTACTAAGCAAGGCTCCTTGTGGTCTTTCGGCGAAATTTTGGGCAAGTTGGCTTACTTGTTTTTCGATATTTTGCATGCCAGCCCGTTGGTTTCTAATTTCGGTTTCAGTTTGAAGGAACCTTTCCCAGTACTTTTTATCAGATTCGGTGAAAAGACGAGTGATGAGGTCCTCAAGCCTTTCTCTTCCTCCTTGTTGTTGTGGTTGGAAGCCTAGTCACTCGTTTCGGGGTTGTTGAAAGTTGGGTCGTTGGTTTTGGTTTTGATGGTTACTACCCCCCGAATCCCTCCAACCAAAGTTGGATTGATTTCGCCATTTGGGGTAGAAGGTGTTACCTTGATTATCCGGTGGACGAGTGTGATTATTAAGGTAGTTTACGATTTCTGTTTGATTTCGTCCATCTGTCATACAACTCCAGTTTTCATGTGGCCCACCGCACCCTTCACAAGCCATAACCAAAGCACTTTTTGCTAATTCTAATTTTTTTTATTTTTGAAGATAGAGCTTCGATTTGGGCTTGTAAAGAAGTATTTTCATACACTTTACGGATTTTGAGCCCCGAGGGGTGTGCCATTGAAAACTGTTTTGAGCATTTTCTTCAATTTGATTATAAATTTCGGCGGGACGACGATTACCAAGGAGGCCCCCGGAGTTTGATTCGAGGATTTGTCTTGTGTGTGGCAAAAGTCCATTATAGAATATGGAGACTTACTGCCACACTTATAAACCGTGATGAGGATATTTCCTTAACAACTCTTTGAACTTTTCTCAAGTTTCATACAAAGATTCCCCATCCTCTTGAGAATATGAATTAATTTCAGTCATTAATTTAGCCGTTTTAGCGGGAGGGAAATGTTTGTATAGAAATTTTTAGGCAAGTTCATCCCAAGTGTGGATGGATCCACTTGGGAGGTCATTGAGCCAAGCCTTGGCTCGGTCTCTTAGTGAAAATGGGAACATACAGAGTCGGATGGCATCATTGGAGGCTCCGTAGATGCGAAAGTCCAAGAAATTGGTGATATGTAGATGGGGATCTTCGTTAGGTAGGCCGTGAAAAGTGGCGGAATTTTGGAGTATTTGATTTAGATGGGGTCGAAGCTCAAAGTTGTTAGCAACGGCATTTGGCGAGTTAATAGCGGCTCCAAGATTACCGACCGTAAGCCGTAAGTAATCCATTAAAGTACGTTGATTCACCATGGGAGGGTTTTGGTCGAGGCTTTTTGTTGGTTTTTAGCTTTTAGTCTTTTCTTGAAAAGCGCTCAGGTTCCTCTAGTGGTTCTTTTAGGCCTTTGTCGGAGCTGGAGCTCATACACCAAGTTGAGTTGCGAGTTATGTGACTGAGCCCCTGTTCCTACGATAAAAAACACAAAATTTTGTTGATCAGATGGTTTACACAGCCTAGTGCTCAATGAACACGACCCTGTGTTGGGTTAAAGTTTTATGTTTTCTGGATCCCCAGCTACTGGATGTCGGGCACGGCCCCATGTTGCACCTCCGCTGCCTCGTGTCTGTCACTTTGTAGCTCAGAAAACAAAACCTTTTCTGTTTTACACCTGGGCACGGCCTGTGTCTGATCTGGCACGACTCTATGCTACAGTCTGCAAGAAAATGCAAAAACAAAGATAAATCCTAAAAATTAAAAAGAAAATGAAAAAAAAAGATTAGGCCGTTAATTTTAAGCTTTCTCAAAATCCTTATGTCCTCGGCAACGGCGCCAAAAACTTAACGTGATGTGAGTGTGGGTATAAATTTTTAGATATATTTTAAGCACTTTTTACTCACGGATCAAGCTTTAAATTTATAAAACACGATACAATACTATCACTCTACACACGTTAGGGCAAGTGCGCTCATCGTAGATTTAGTATAGTGATAGTAAGATACCGAGGTCGTCCAAGGAAACAAAAGCTTTTAATACCGGCTTATCATTAGCGTCTAATTCTAACCAAATTTTGATAAAAGTTTTTGAAAGTTTTAAAAAGATAAACTAGTAATAAAAACGTAAATGAAAGGAAAAAAAATAGACAAGAAGGAATCACTTGGTTCCAACTCCTCTTTTATGTATCATTTGATGATTTCCGCACTTTGGGTTTTTTAAGAGATTATCTTAGTTATAGTGGTAGGTCCCTCTTGTGAAGGCGACGTTACCCTCAAGCTATTGGTTTGAGTCAGCAGGGATATATTCCGTCTTGTGAAGGCGAAAAGTGGTAGGCCCCTCTTATGAAGTGGTAGGCCCCTCTTGTGAAGGCGACGTTACCCTCCGCCATATTGGCCGTAGTCAGCAGGGATACAGTCCCGCAAGTCCGGATAAAGTTTTAAAAGTATTTTATTTATAAGGGATTACAAGTCGTTCTTATTTCCTCCGATTTGATGATATCTGCCTCAAGGGAAGTCCTAATAAGCTTGAATCAATTCCTCGCATGATCTATACACTGAACGAGGAACAAACTTTACCCAAACACCCTTCTAACCCCCTTCTAGGCAGTTAACGTGCTTTATTTAGACCGTAAAGACACGAATGAGTAAATCAACAAAACATGAAGAAATGATTAAATAAAGTTCACCTTCAATATAAAAAAACTAGTTATTATAGTCATTAATACATACCCAATTAAAAAGTTGCCAAAAATTGGAAATCAAAAGTAATACATAAAAGATTTGCCTTCACCAATTGATGTAAGAGATTTAGCCAAGCATGCCTTTGATTGACAAGAACTCTTGCAACCGATCTTGGATCCTAAGACTACTACACACTCTAAAAGATGAAAGATGGATGATGGTGGTGGGTGTTGGTATTGTAGTGGTGGTGGACTGATGGCAAGTGTGAGAGAAGTGGTTTGCCAAGGGATGCATTTCTCTTGAACCAAACACATCTATTTATAGTTGGAAACAGAGTTCTGGCACGGCCCCGTGCCCTCCTGGCATGACCCCGTGGTCTTTTATTTCTTTCATTTCATTAACAGCAGATGCCAGATCTTTGTACTAACACGGCCTGTGGTGACAAAACACGACCCTGTGGTGTGTGTACTTGCTGTACTATCTCAGATTCTGCGAATCCTAGAGTTGACCACGGCCCATGTTGACTTAGCACGACCCCGTGTTAGTTTGTATTTTGTTGTTGTCTTTTTCTGCAGGGAATCTTGACTGGGCACGACACTGTGCCTAAGCTTCAGTTGTTGTTATTTTTGTTGTTTTGGATTTGGATGGGGGTTCGACATGTCGTATCAATCCTTCTTCTTTGTATTTTGTTGGCTTTTGTTGTTAATTTGTTCCTTTTATCAGTTAAAGCTCTTTTGAACCTGTAAATTAAAAGTAAACAATGAAACATGCTTTTCCAACATTAGTACCGAAAAAAGGGTTAATTTTATGCCTTGTTTGACATAATTTATATGTTGCAATTTACGCACATCAATTAGTCTTGAATACTTAGTATTTGGGATTGATATATTAGTTGTTGATGATATTAAGGACTATTTACTATGTGACTGATGTTAGTGCCTAATAATTAGTCCCAATCACTCTTAGAGCTTATTTGTGATTAATTTTTAATCTCAACTATGTATGTGAAATAAAATATTTTGAAGGGAAACTTATTGGTTACTAAATTCTAGTTCCAAATAAGTGATCTCTTTAATGAAAAATGGCGCCATTGTATAGGCGACTATATTCAGTCTCTAACACGAAGAGACCTTATTAGAGACTAAAGATTAGTGACTAATATTCACCAAACATAACGAATTAGAAACTGATATTTAGTCCTCAATGCCTACTGTGTTGCATAAGAAACAATCGATAACTCATAATTAGTCAAAATCTGACCAATAAGCTTCAAATACAATAATAATACAAACCTTTAAGTAAGCCGATTAATATTGTGTACATCGAAAAAACTTTGAATGAGTCTCACCCCGTTTGACCACTTTGACTCATTTAAATCATTCCTATATTTTTTTTTTGAACGGCGACTTTCACAACAGACGGCAAGGCCGCTACTACCTATAAATCGGTAGCTACCATCGCCCCACTCCCGCAACCAAGACTATGTTGTCTTAACCGGGCCCACGCTTGGTGCATTAGAGTTTGGCTTGGCGTCCCCCGAGATAATTTCCAGCCCCTGCCACTTGACAGGAGTTGCACCCTCCGCAAGAGCTGACACTCTCCGGAGTAAATGCACTGTAATAGAAAACTCGGGCGCTCCTCAGGATCGAACCGGTGACCTTTCAGCCCCAATCCAACCCATCATTGTTGCTGGCCAACTGGGCTAGCCAGTTGGTTTAAATCGTTCCTATATAGCTATTTTTATTTAACCCGGTTGAGATAAATCACAACTCATTTCGACCCAGTCTTCATCCAACTCGAAAGAGTACCAAATTGAATCTCTTCAATTTTAAAATTGATGTTAATGTGCACATATGTATATTAGTATATTACAAAGGTAAATATCTAAAAATAAATAAAGAAACAATGCATTTTACATTAGAAATTTATGTTATATACACTCATAAAAAAAGTCCAAATACAGGAAATTATTACCTTAGATATGGATATATGATCTTTAGAAACATTGTGAAGTTCAATAGCCTTTATGCAAGTGTCTGTTGTTGGATGGCATACTCAGAATCACGGATGTGCGGTGGTTTGTGTCAATGGATGGTAGTCGTTAGCAAAATCCAGTTTCCACCATCTACCTACATACCACCACAGTTACGACGTCTGAGCTTGAATGCAAGAGAGTCATGCTTTTCAAAATTTGCATATAATCAATTTAAATCAAACTCCCTTGTTCATCTCTTAAGTGGTACTAAATTCTTAAACTTTTATAAGTTCAAAACCAAGCATGAAATAAGTAACCATAAGCAAGATCCCATATGAATGTATCATCATCATCTCTTCCATGTGTACAATCCTAAAACCTATTATTACGTGAGTTAAAAGAAACTAAATGAAAAGAGGAATGAAGAAATACAATCTTCAATGGAAAGAATAACTGTACAAATCTGAAACCTACATGCAGAAAAATTTAAAGTAAAATGAGGTCAATATGGGCCGGAGAAAGCAGTGGCAATTGTAGGGTGATAATACCTCCACATCGATTGTAGCAGTAGTTCTGGGTCTGTAGCAAACAATTGTTCAATGAAAATGAAAATCAATCCCTCAGTTGAGTGCAATGAAAAGAAACAAATAAGAATTCTTATTCAAATTACGATCGACGTCCAAAATTACATAAACAATTCCCTTAATACTTTCTACTCTTTTAGCTCTAAAAGCTCTACCATTCAACCGTCTTCTTCCCTAACTGTAGTTATTTCCCCTAAAACAAAACAAAACTGGAATCTGTCATTTGAATACCAAGCTCCCCTTAATTTGATGTTTGAGACCATGAAACACTAAAACTGGAATCTGTCATTTGAATACCAAGCTCCCCTTAATTACATCAAATCGGCAAGAATTAAGCAGACACAATACCTTAAAACCATTGAAGAAAATAAGACCATTAAGAACGGTTACAAATAGTGGGGTTTATTAGGGTTTTAAATTTAAGAATGGTGTAAACAACAGGTGATGGAGAAACCTCGAGAGAAACGAATATGCTATGGACTTGGTCAAATGGCTATAAAAGAAATGACGATATTATTGCAATACACTTACAAAATTAATTCTTTTGAAGCAAGAAGAAGGTCTGGATCAAAGAAGAAAGGAAGAAGACTGAATATAGCATAGAGCAGCTGATGATGAACCCTAGCGTAGCGTATGAATTTTTGTGTGTAAACCTGTTATAAAGACTATATAGCTAGGGGCTTTCTATGACCCGAATTGGTTGTATACAGGTCCGCACGACCCAATTGCAAAGGAAACTAAGATTTGAGCCGGAAAAGTCTAAAAAAATAGGGGTATAGGTAAGTGTCATGTGTCCCCTAAGTGTAGTGTACAATTTTGCTTAACGTACTTTGCGTACGCTGGTAATATACAACATGAGGATATTGGATTTACAACATGCGGATTTGTGTTTAGAGATGTAAATCCACATGCGTATATAAGAAAAAGAAAGTCCGCATGTTAAAAACAGAAAAAATCGCATGTGGGAAAGTATAAAGAATCGCATGTTAAGAAAAAAAAGACGCATGTTGATAAAAAATAATTCCGAATGTTTAAGCAAAAAAAAACCCCTGCATGTTGAAACTGCTCAACATACGCAACGTACGTTAAGCAAAATTGTATGTTAACCAACCCCTTGCTTTATTAGGTAGTATAGATAATTTTTTTTTTCTTTTCTTGAGATAAACATATGTATTTTTAGTTTCATGTGTATTATAGTTAATTATAAGTGTTCTTTTTATATATAAATTTTATAAATATATGATAAAACCTTTAAATAAAAACTATTTGATTAAGTTATCAGGTTTTTAATACTTTGGTGTTTAAATTGACAAATTCAAAAACTAAGCATTTTAATAAAAACATGATTTAATTTAATTAACTAATTAAATAATTTAAATAGATGTTTAAATTTTCTAAGACATCTTGGTTCGGTATCATGAGAGTTAGAAGTTAGAATGCACGTGATTACAAATATTGCATCATGAAATAAATTCGTATGAGAACAACTTGTAGGAACTAGATTCACTTTTAATAAAATATAATTACAAAATATATAATAACGAGACTCTCGTTCTTCGTAGAAAATATCATAGTACAATATCGGTTGCAATAACTAAGTAAAAAGAATATAATTTTATATATCAATCTTGATTCAAGCCGCATCTCTGGTGGGTCCTTCACGCGCATTTGATAGCATCCTAGACTCGAGTATTCATCATCTTGAGTCTTGAAAAATACTCTTTGACTGCAACAAAGAGCACACTAAAACGTTGACGATTTTGGTTGATGCACGTGTTCAACACGCTTCCCTTAAAACAGATTTCGCGCCTTTACTAAAGACGACGCGTTTGTCTCCCAGGGTACAACAGCCGAAACAGTATGTACTGCCGGAGATGGCCACGCGCTCGAGGTTACACCGGATAAAATTATAGTGTTAGAACTTGTGGAAAATAATGATATGAAGATGATGAAATTGAATAGAGACAACATATATCTCTAGGTACCCAACACATGGGTCTTCAAGTATCTACAAGAACTCTTCTAATTTTTTTCTCTAAAACTCCACTTTCAATTCTCTACTTGTAATTAGCTTCATCAAGTTAGGCATATAACCTACTTTGCATACAAGAGATATGGGGTAGAGAAGAGTCTCACTTTATTAGAGATTTTATTAGAGAAATAAACTCTAATAAAAACTAATAAATTGACAAAAAAACTCTACTAAGATTCTGACTTTATTAGAGATTTTATTAGAGACATAAAATCTAATAAAAACTAATAAATTGACATAAAACTCCACTTAAGAGTTTATCACCCATATGAAGAGTCTAGTAAATAATTATAATTTCACTAAATTAATATCCATTCACACCATCTAAATTTCCAACAATCCCCCACATGAATGGAGATCGTTCTAAACACATAAAATTTCCAATGGAACCTCGACAGTTGAGTTTTGCATACGATAGGTAGGTGTCACCCTTTGAACATTCGCTCATGAAATGCACTTAGCCCACTTGCTCTGAGTAGATCTTGATGTCTTTGAGCTCGTCTGCCATTTGTGTAGACGACAATACACTTCACACAAGACTCTCCCTAGCAGGGTTATCTCCTCATAGTCGTCTCCAATAATGGTCGTGGAACACTTTCCTGGTTCTGCGAGAGCTCTAGGAATTGTGCCCTCAATTCCATTCGAAGCGACCCTACTGCTCTCTAACATAGGTGATTCTCCTTAGATCATTAAAAGCATTGTGGTTATCGTGATTTATCCAAATCATTTACCACATATTATGCTTAGCCTCACTCTTTGTCACTGAATATCATAGGAATAGACTAGGACGTATTTAAACACCCTTTTATACTTTGGGGGTATGTATAACCATATATACATATCATTTATGCCCCTACAGTGACCACCTTGAGGCATATGAGTTAGTTGTGCTATTGAACTTAGATCTTGGGATCTCCAGTCAACTAAGTTAGGTGTCCTTCACATGCCCTTTTTCCATGGGCTTCAGTCTCATTCCACAACTTGATCTCTAATAAACCCTCAGGTTGTTATCCATAACATTAACAAATAACTTTGCGTATTTGAGATCAGTTGTCATGATATGTTCTTAACTCGTAAGTTAATTTTTCCTATTGTCAACTTATAAGACTATAACCTCAGTGGCCATCTGAATCTGGTTATAATATATGTCTTTGTAAGATACGCTTATCATTTAAGGCAAACACATCTCCATTATGCACTACGACCTTTGTGTCCTCCACATAGTCGTCTGTTTGCAATGTTAGATTAGATTACAAAATCTTTATTGTCAAACTTTTATGATACAAATGCAAGACACCCCCACATTTAAGTGTTATAGGATATCATCAAGATGGGGTAATGGAAACCATTTCTACATACCCTTATAGGGTTGTTTCTAAATGGATCATCCCCCATATTTCTTGCTATTTGATCAACATTTCTGTAACACCACTTATGGCGACATTTATACACATATGATTGAACAAGATCATCCTCATTGTATCAGTGAATTCAACTCATTGCATTAGCTTACATAAGCTTCCAAGCTGACCAAATACATGCCATTGTCATAAGTTTGTCACCAACTTAGAATAATTCTAATTTAACATCTAGAATAAGCTTAGACAATGAGTTCTCCTCATTAGCTTTTCGAACAAACTCTTAAAAAGTTACATGCCTTTTCCTTATAATGAATTAAAATTCTCCCTCAACTTTGTCTATACACAAGTTCTTTTTGTGTTCATACACATTTGAATGTTTACAGTTAATTAATCTCCGTCAAGACCCATAATTAACCAAGTACTAGTCTAGCATGCTTTAGACTACAATACTTTAGCATGTGAACAGAAGATGCATCATTCTGATTCTTCATAGCCCTAAGGATATCATAATATCACTTTGCAACATTCATCCCTTGCTAAGATTAAATAATGAGGCTTATTCATAATCCTAAAACATCAATATTTAGGAAGGTCTCACAAATTATTGTATATAGTACATAGCTAAATTTCATCATTCATTTAAGGAACATAACTTGTTTACCTTTGATCTCCAACAATCTACCATTGACTCATAAGTACTTAAACATATGCCTTAATCCAAGTCACTTGGTGAACACATTCATCACCAACAAGATGAATGTTTCTCGTTTACAATCACTATTATGTGTGAGATAGAGTCAACTAGATTGACACTCAACAACATGGCATTCATAATTTTGCCATAAGTGATTTGCACACATCTATTATTATTCCTTAGGAGATATGTATATTTAGGATGCTCTCCAAAATGAAGGTAAAATCTCCATATATATCTAACAATAATCAAGTGGTAGACGCATTTACTTATAAATCTCGCAAGATTTATTAAAGGTATACAATAACATATAATACTTTTACTTTCATATGTTAGAATTCACACTTGTGAATTTCCAATGAAATATGTCGACATGAATGTCGTTAGTGTATTTCATCTCAATACACTCACTACGTTCTTTCATTACTCACTCATGATGTGGTAATACATTTTATGTTTCGTCTTTGACTTTTAGTCAATGTAACAACTCTCAAGTTGTTAATGTCCAAGTATTTTCATATACTATCCGTTTAAAACCATATTCTTTTAAACAATGTATAACCGACGTTATAATTATTTTCCACAAAAATAATTTCTACGTCACAACCATTAGTGATTTATTTCTTTGTAAAAACTTGCATGTGTTATCCGAAGATATTGAACACAAAACAATAAAATACATTGGAAACTAAATCATAAGTTCCAATCACTTTTGTAATTTAAACGGAAGCATAGACAATATGTAGACATCAAATAGCAAAGTGTTTTTATCTTCAACACTTTATAATCTGACCGAAATCTTCTCAACAATATCGTCCCATGGCATGTCTTGAGGTACTCCCTCAATAAGACTCCATGCACTTGTAAGTACAAGTTCCCCATTTCATCTTGAAACTTTAAACTTGGGCAATTATGCTCAAAACAACACCAAGTTGTTACAAATACTACATTTAAGTAGTAAACTTGAACAATTAAATTTGTTCACAACAACACCAAGTTGTTTTTCACCAAATAACATTTTTTAACACGCATGTTGGAAAAAATGTTATAACAAGCATATTATAGAATAGAACGTTTACATAAAACGTTTTCCAAAGATATAGTTTATGAAATAAACCGTTTCTCATCATTTTTAATGCACACATAGGCAATTAAATGTTTACATAAAACATTTTTGTTCATTATGAACAATCTCTAACCTCGTATTCGTGATACACATTTTCTAACACACATGTTAGAAAACTTTAAGTCATTTTATATATATAAAACATGACCCAATTAAAGCATCAAATGTCATCATTAAAACTCTACTCAAGAGTTTCACCATATGAAGAGTTAAGAGTCTCAATAATTATAGACTTAAACTCTAATAAAACTCATCAAATGTCATCATTAAAACTCTACTCAAGAGTTTCACCATATGAAGAGTTAAGAGTCTCAATAATTATAGACTTAAACTCTAATAAAACTCATCAAATGTCATCAGTAAAACACTACTCAAGAGTTTCACCATATGAAGAGTTTAGTTAGTAATTAAAATTTCACTCAAATGGATTTAGAAATCCCAAATTAAAGTTGGTGATACATCCCACACAACTACACCATTACTTTATGGTGATTTAATTCTTGAAGCCAATCAAACATCAACTTCAATGTATGACCTTTTATTTCTAAATCATACAAAGCATTAAAATCAATGATACAACAAATTACTTATATAAAATGTTTACATAAAACATTTCAAAGCATTTGTATTTTAACCATTTCTAACAATCATGTTAAAATGAAAGAAATTCTAACGCGCACGTTAGCAATATTACCATTTCCACAAAATGTCAATTCGACTTGCTAAAACACATATATGGTTCAAATAAATAAGTCATTTCTAATACACACGTTAGAAACTAAACAATTAAAAAAATTGCTTCCAAACTAACGCTTTTCATGAACGTTTCTAACACACATGTTAGAAGACAAATGATTACAAAAATCATTATAAGACTTATTTGTTCATATCAATCCATGGGTGGATGAAGAGTCTACTTTAAATAGAGACTTAATTAGAGACATAAAACTCTAATCAAGTAACATAAAACTCTTATTTAAAGACATAAAAAACTCTACTTAAGAGAGTTTAACGTTTACAAAAAATGTATGGTTTACACCAATAATTCTGGTCTAACTGTAACACCTCGAAAATTTGTGTCCAATAATGTATCGACACGTGTCATAAGCTTTAAACATGTAAAAGATTACTTTAGAGGGACTAAAGTTAAAAAACAAGGAAAGTATGTGAATAAAAGGGTTCAGAGTGTCAACAATGGATAAATATATCTTTCAACAACCCTACATGATGTTTATACCCTTAAACGAAGGAATTATGGATCATACGAAGCTAATTGTGGAAGAAAGTGAGAGATTACAAACTACAGGGGCTAAATGTGTCAACATGTTTAAAGTACACCTCTGAGTGACCTTTTAGCGAACCTGAAGCTTTGTAATGATAAATTATACTCACTAGAATATGTGATAAAAATTTCACAAGGTTTCGATAAAGTATGAGAAAGTTATGATAATATTCGTATACGAAGGGTTAAAAGCGTCAACGTTGAAATTCAAGGCTTTACGGGTGATCATAAAGTTATCCAAGGAGTTAACAATGTTTAATTATGTCTTGGAGCCCTTAAAAGTAATATTAGAGGACCAAAAGTGCAAGAAATAAACTTAAAACCACGTTTGAAAGGACCAGGGGCTGAAATGTAAATAGCTGAAACTTGTGTGGTTGGTGACTGAGGTGCTGGTGTAGCGCCACCAACAACCCCTTCTGCCGTCGCGCTACGCGACGGCCTTAGCTGGTCAGAATTCATGTACAGGTGCGAGTTCAGCAAGTTAAACCGACTTAGAAACCTTGTATTCGATTCAAGGGGCTTGTTTGATGGTATTTCCATGCCTAGGGACACCTGGAAGTGGTCAAGGAACATCTATAGGCTATTGTGGCATGATCTTGATGAATTAAACTCACTATATAAGAACCCATTGTTGCAACACTTTGGCATACACTTTGAAAACCATTTAAACTCAATTTCTGGAGATTCCTGAAGCTCAAGGCCACTTCCCAAGCATCCTTAGTCGTGCATAGGACTTCAGTAAGTGTCCCTAACCTTTTTTAATTCAGTTTTAATTAGTTTATTAGCTAAAAGTCAAACCATCGTAATTAAGATTTGACTTCGTCATTAATCTTAATTTGTCCAGTCAAATTCCAAATTGAAAGTACCTATGAGTGGGTAATTATGTGGGCAATAAACCCTTAAAAGGGCACCCTCTGATTCCCACTCTAACTAGGTCAATTGTCGGGTCAAAGTTAATCTCAAAAAGTCAACAGAAAGCTTATTTTCAAATTAATGCATAATTAGCAATATAGAAGCTATGCAACCTTTTTTGTCATTAATATAACTTGGTAATTAATGTAAGAACATGTATAAACATGTTCAACCCGACAATTTTCAGTTTAAGCTCGGTTCGGAACCGAAAGTCGCAAAAGTAGACTTTTGCTTTGACTTTCAGTTCTGACCCATTAGAGCATAGTTTAGAAATGTATTAGAGCCTTATTAGGACCAGGTTTCATATAAGTATAACCCTCTGTGATTATACAACTTGTTTCATTAGTTATCCGATTAATATGCATGCTTCCGTTAAGTGCTTAAATGTTGACTATTATGCCGTTTTGACAATAAAACGTGATTTTTGAAAAAGTAAAAGAGTAGAAACCTTAGTTACTGATTTATAAACTTGTACTTAAAATTTTACATCAGTTTGAGGTATAGATTAAGAGTTATGCTCATTAGCGTAATTAGAAAGCTTTTTAGTAATTAATCGGTGTAATTAGCGTATAGCCTATCTATACCCGATTTTTTATACCAAACTTTTTACCCACTGATATAAAATAATATTTTGGGATTTTTGGAGATTTTTATTTATTTTTAGGCTAAGCATAACATAGAGTTCTAAGCTTGATCCGGTAATTGTCGGTTTTGCCCTTTTAGGCTATAAAAGGAGTTTTACCAATCCTTTTGATACCAAACCTTTTTCTACTGATCCAATATGATAGATAGAATATTTTTAAGCCTTCTGGAATAATAAAAATATCAGCTTTTCTTATTAAACCCGAATATCGTTTAAAATCGTCTTTTTTTTGCGTTTTAAGATCATAGTATGTATTAAAACCATTTTAGATATATAAGACTTGATACCTACTAATGTTTTAAATAAATTTTTATACTTTAGTAGCAAGCAAAAGTTTTAAACTCAGATTTCCATATTCGACCTTTAAACCTTAGGTGAAATTACCAAAATGCCCCTTCGGTGCATAGTATGGTTAGAAATGATAAATTTCACATATAGGTTATACCCTACTGATATAACTTAGTAAATTAAGTATTTTTACTGATTACATCAGACCCGAAACTCAGATTTATATTTAAACTCTTTTATAACCTTTAAAATGACCAAAATACCCATACGGGGCGTAATTTGAGTTTAAATCCGTTTTGGGCATAATAGAAGATACATTACTGATGTCTGTTAGTTGTATTTTTAGGCACGTTTTATAGCATATTAATATTAAAAATTCACCACATATCAAGCATATTTCGTAGTCATACCTCGTTATTTTGCGAAACGCTTATTTTTGTGGAATGGAATCTACTTTGGTTGTATTTTGGTTGATATTGTAGGTGCGGAGCGCTTGCTAAGGACAACATAGAAGTTGGAAAGATTTTTGAAGGCAAATGTCTCAAGACGAGAATGAAAACGAGCTGGAGGGATCATGAAATGTTGATATTAGTACATAGGCCAGATTAAAGTAATTGCGAAAAAAAATTATTACATGGGCTCATATTTAATCAAGTGGCCAAAATTTAAGGAGCCCAATGATAAGATTGTTTTGAAACCATAGAAATTGAAAAAAAAAAAAAAGAGATAAGGATCATCAACAACAAACTGGACAAAATTTATTATTGGGGAACAACTTTGGAATTTTGGACGGCAGCACCAAGGGGGAGAAGAAAAAAAAAGAACATTCTTGTTGGTGATTTTCTAGAAACAACAAAACTTGTTTTGAGTTTATTTTCGTAAGTTTTAATTTGGTGATGATTAGTTTCATATTTAACTTGATTGTTCTAGCCACCATGTCCGGCTAGTCTTTTAAAGTTTCAACATTAGGGTTTATTTTCTTTGATTTGGTTCACAACCTTATGTGAAACGGTTATGTTAGATCCGATTATTTTAGTGGTTTGTTTGTGTGATTCTTGTTTTTAATACGGATTCGATCCGGAAAATATTAGATTGTTAGTAAACCTGATCAATTTATTAATTTTTCTAATAAAGTTCATCAATATTTTAATCTCTAATCAGATTTTAAGTTTTGATAAAAGGAACAAAATAATAATTTGAGTTTGTCTATGAACCCAAACTATTATAGAATCATACAATCTAATTAAACACTCCGAACGGCGTGAGTGTTTGATTGTAATTGATACTTCTATCCCGCAACCCGCACGCTAAAATCTGAACGGCGTGAGTTTAGAGTAGCGGGTTGGCTCTAATCAACGAACGGCGTTTGGTTAGACATTAGATAGAGTGGATGTCCGAACTGCGTGACATCTATTATTGATACAAACTATTATTTAAAAGGATCATTGCACCGTGACCGTTAATGATCGTAAGTCGAACCGAATCAAGAAATTGTCCTGGTGTTGAAATTAGTTTTTAACATCTGAATTTTCCAACCACTTTAATTAGCTTTTCTTTTTAATCTAAAAATTATAAATTGTTTTTACATTTAGTTAAATAAAAACCCCCCTTTTAAAACAACCGAATCTGTATTTAAAACGTTTTGGCACAATTCGTTTAATTAACCTGTATCCCTGTGGACACGAACCTGACTTCCATTCATACTATTTTTAGTGTGTCAAGTAGGTTTATTTTATATTTATTTGCTGGATTCGACACCCAACAAATTGGCGCCGTTGCCGGGGATACGGCAAATTTAATCGTTTTCTGCCAAGATCTTTGCGTACAGGTACACCACTCGAGATTGACCCGAAGATCGAGAAAACAGCAAAGAGATTAAGGAAGCAAGCAAAACAACGAAAGAAGTTAGCAAGCTCCTCATCCTCTATATCTTCACCTCCGGTCACCAACATTTGGCAAGACATACTCTTGTCAAGTGAATCAGAAACCGAAACAGAATCACAATCCCATCAAGAAACACCCACCACTCCACCACACTCACCTACCCATACCCACCAAGAACCAAACTCACCTAATCCGCAAATTCCCACAGTTACAATGGCAGCTGAACAAACCCTTAGACAGTGGGCAACTCGTGATGTCCCACAACAACCACTTTGCATTAACTATCCTACTATGGAAAACTATGAGCTGAAATCCGGACTCATTCACCTATTACCACTTTTCCGAGGCCTAGAGAATGAAGACCCACACAAGTTCCTCAAAGAGTTCCACGTTGTGTGCTCCGGTATGAAGCCACATAACGTCACTGAAGACCAAATCAAGCTAAGGGCATTCCCCTTTGCTCTTCAAGACTCAGCAAAAGAATGGCTATATTACCTACCACCGGGGTCGGTAACTACTTGGAATGAACTTGCAAAGCTGTTTCTTGAAAAATACTTCCCAGAAGTCAAAGCCTCAATCCTACGCAAGGAGATCATCGGAATCAAGCAACTAAAAAGAGAAGCCTTGCACACTTATTGGGACAGGTTTAAAAAGTTGTGTGCTCGTTGCCCACAACATGGCATAACTGATCACCAACTCCTTCAATACTTTTGTGAAGGATTAGCACCAATGGAGAGACGTTTGATAAACGCATCTAGTGGAGGGGCTCTACTCGATAAAACACCTACTCAAATTAGTACTCAAATTAGAGCTTTGATTACCTCCATTGCTGAAGACACCAAGCACTCAGCACAAGAAGATGAGTGGTACACGGATGTTCCACGAACAGTCAAGGAAGTGAGCACTCCTCACATTGAAACTCAGCTAGCTGAGTTAACCAAAGCAGTCATGCAACTCACCAAGGATAAGTGTGCTGAGCCACAAGCCCAAGCTTGTGGAATTTGTCTACAATTTAGACACCCCACTGATATGTGTCCCATACTGCAAGATGATGTTGAACAAGCACAAGCACTTGGAGGTTACCCGGGGCAAAATTCAAGACAATATGAACAACCCCGAGGCAATCAGAATTGGAGACATCCTCCCAACATGAATTTCCAGCAAAGGCCTCAACAATATCAACAACGCCCAACCTTCCAAGGAAATCAACAACCGCAAAACTTTCAGCCTCGACAACAGCAACCCGCCCAACAACAAACGGGTAGCTCGGGAATGTCTTTGGAAGATATTGTGAAAAGTTTGGCAACCAGCACACATACGTTCCAACAGGAGACAAAAGCTAGCATAAAGAATCTGGAACAACAAATGGCTCAACTCGCCACCTCGGTGAGTAAGATAGAGTCTCAAGGTAAACTGCCTCCGCAAACCGAGGCAAATCCTAAGCACAATGCTTGTGCTGTTACCTTGAGAAGCGGGAAGAGTTATGATGGTCCGACAATGCAAGAAGAGGAAGAAGAGGTTGTTGTTGAGAAGAAAGATACGGAAAAACCCGAGGCTCCAAAATCAGATGAAGTCAAGGCAAAGTTCACCACTCCTCCTCCATTCCCCTCAAGACTGAGAAGCACACAAAAGCAAAGAGAGGAACAAGAAATCATGGAGACCTTTCGGAAGGTAGAGGTAAACATTCCCCTTCTTGATGCTATCAAACAGGTTCCACGATATGCAAAATTCTTAAAGGAACTTTGCACATCAAAGAAAAAGCTAAAAGGTAATGAGACTGTTAAGGTAGGTGAAAACATATCGGCCGTTTTACAAAAAATACTACCACAAAAGTGCAAGGATCCGGGTGTTTTCACGGTTCCTTGTAAATTGGGAAATCTTAACATACCACGAGCCATGCTCGACCTTGGAGCCTCTATTAACGTCCTACCAAATTCTATTTTCAAAACACTTAATGTAGGACCGTTAAAAAGGACCGGGGTGGTCATTCAATTGGCCGATCGATCCTTAGTATACCCAAAAGGTGTATCAGAGGATGTTTTGGTCCAAGTGAATGAATTGGTATTCCCGGCTGATTTTTATGTGTTGGATATGGAGGATGATGATACTCCACACTCAAGTTCCATTTTGTTAGGGAGGCCATTTTTTAAAACTGCAAAAACAAAAATTGATGTTTATAGTGGCACCCTATCAATGGAATTTGACGGGGAAGTTATCAATTTTAATATAGATGATGCTATGCGTTACCCAAGTGATGTCTCGTCTTTGAATTATATAGATGTCATTGAACAACTAACTGATGAATGTTTTGAGTTGTCTAAACATGATGTTCCAGCATTAGTGTCAACTGTCAAATGGAAGTATTGATGAAGCATCGACAAAAGAACTTACTGAAAAGTTCAAGCTTGGGGAGAAACTGATGGATGTTATGACCCTCATGGACCCGCAGAAGAAAGCAAAGGAAAGAGCATCAAAAATGAAATCACCAAGTATTATCCAAAAGCTTCTTCTGTGTATTGAGCAAGCACCAGATTAACCAAAAAAGGTTCAAGTCTAGCCAAAGACAAGAAAGAAAGGCGCTTCGCGGGAGGCAACCCGTGATTTCGTATTGTTCTCTTTTATTTTAATTCAAAAAAAAATATAAAAACAAAAAAATATATGTTTTTTTAGTCAAAAGTTTAACCCACCGGTTGGATATTTTAAAATAATGGCCCGGCCGTGTGAAAGTGGGTTTTTACATTTAGAACCTTAACCCGGCCGTGTTAAAAATTCTATAAAAAATAACCCGACCGTGTTAAATTTTACAAAAAGCATTCAGAACCTCGACCCGGGCATGTCATCACTTCACCCGGCCGGGTGAATATTCTGTGAAAAAAAAATTGTGGGAGTGATGTTTTATAGCTGATAATAATAATAATTATTAATAATAATAAGAAAAAAACCCCAACTTATCCCTTTAGACCATAACATCAGCAATCCAACTTCACCATTCATCATCATCATCATCTATACGACACTTCCTCTCCAAACATCAATCCACCTCCTAATCAGCCATCTCCTCCAACAACCGCCGGCCATCGTCGCCGGTTCACCCACTCCGTCGCGCACCTCCGTCTTCACCCTCCCCGTCAAACCGGAACTCCATCGCACACCGGAACCACCTCCACTTCACCTCCACTGTCGACCCTCCACACATCACCGCCGCATCAACACCTTTTCTGATCGGAACCCTAACATCCTCCGTCGCCGTCATCTCCACCCCGTTGAACCATAACCGCCGTCGTCGGTCACCTGTACCACCCTTCTGCGTCGCCGCCATCAGGTATGTCTCTATCTCTTCTTTCTTTCTTGAATACCGATGTTCCGAGACACCCGTCGCCCTTACTCCCGTGACAGCACCCTACTTTACTGTTACCATACTGAATCCTAATTCCAAAATTTTGTTTGAATTAACCAAGAATGAATTAGAGTCTATTATATGCAAATTGGTTAAACAGTGAAATTGTTATTTATTTGTTGTGTCTCATTTGGATAAGGCATAATTGCACTTACTGAATTGGCTTTGAATTGCATTTGAAGTCATAATGCATTGCTTTTGTCCTACTTGATTGTGGAAGTTTATTTAGATTTGAGTTGCATATCACGACTGTTTTGAGTCATTTAACAGGGAATTGAAAAGATTTGGCTGATATATAATTTTGACGGTTGTTGACATACTCATAACGAAAAGACACGCAGAAACATCTCGCCATCACCACCAACGACTAACAGGAATACGTGGCTCGTGTCACTGCTAGTATACTGAGCTCACCAGCTTACGAGCCGACGTGAACCACATTCTTGGTTGACTTGGATCTCCGCAACCGCCTTAGTAGATTCCTTCCACATATTTCTCTGAGCCTTGAGGACGATGCTATATCTTAAGCTTGGGGAGGTTGTGATCAGAGGTAATGTCCGTATTCTCATTTTAGCATGCATTACTTAGTTTGTAAATAGTTGCATATAGTTGCATTTTGCATGTTCATTGCATTTAGGGTGTATATACGTGCATTAAAATGAAAAAAAAAAACACGTTTCTGTTCCGCTGAAAATGATTTGTGAAAAATGAGATATGATATGATTTCTAGCATGTCAAAGCTTATGCGTGAAATGGTAACTTTGGGGAAGAAAACATAGATAATTCAGGATGTGTTGATAGGCTCGTCCTAACTTAGGAATGCCAATGTTGTATGCAATAACCTTAATTGAATATATGTGTTTAGTTTCCCATCATAATGCTTGTGGTCAAAGATTGATCCCGACCAAAAATCGGTTGAGTTGCATATCCTCTATCACACACCATGTTCCCCATATCATGACACCTCCGTAATTTCATTGAAAAAAAATAAAGAGGTGAAAAATTGACCTCAAAGAGGTGAAAAATTGACCTCATAGGTTATTATAGTAAAAAAAAAAAAAAAGAGAAAAAAGGAAGGGGTAAAAGAGCACAATGTATGCCAAAATTTTGAAAAAAAAAATCGAAATCGAAAAAAAAATATTTGAGAAATTAGGGAGAAAAGTCCCGACCCCTTAAAAAACGGAAAAAAATAATAACTATCGTGTCATGGTTTGGGTGCATGGTTGCATCAAGTGTGGTTTTGGATATCTTCAAAAAGTCGTGAGGTTGGGTAGATGTTGCCATAGGTGTTGGGCGTGTGGACGATTGAACCATGACGGTAATTTTGTATATTATTAAGCAGAAAGCATTTGGTTGTGATTAAGCGGGTTTGAGTTTAAAGGGACACAAAATATCAACAATCGCGGTTACACGTGTTAGTATTTTCCGGGTTCGAATGAATGTAACAAGAGTTGATATTGTTAGATATGATCTCATTACAAGTTTATTTTCCGAAATAAAAGAAGCGGGTTGAGAAAAAAATAGTAAGCATGCATATGTGTATTATTTTTCGTGTTTATTTCTCGGTTTATTCTTATTCTTGACTTTCTTGAGGACAAGGAAAGGTTTAAGCTTGGGGAGATTTGTTAGTTGTATTTTTAGGCACGTTTTATAGCATATTAATATTAAAAATTCACCACATATCATGCATATTTCATAGTCATACCTCGTTATTTTACGAAACGCTTGTTTTTGTGGAATGGAATCTACTTTGGTTGTATTTTGGTTGATATTGTAGGTGCGGAGCGCTTGCTAAGGACAACATAGAAGTTGGAAAGATTTTTGAAGGTAAATGTCTCAAGACGAGAATGAAAACGAGCTGGAGGGATCATGAAATGTTGATATTAGTACATAGGCCAGATTAAAGTAATTGCAAAAAAAATTATTACATGGGCTCATATTTAATCAAGTGGCCAAAATTTAAGGAGCCCAATGATAAGATTGTTTTGAAACCGTAGAAATTGAAAAAAAAAAAAAAAGAGATAAAGGATCATCAACAACAAACTGGACAAAATTTATTATTGGGGAACAACGTCACAACATATTTAAGGCATATTAACTTAGGAAACCTGTGTATGACTCTTTTGGTTACCCGTTACGCACTTTTCGCGTTCGGATCGGCTTTTGTAACTAGTTTGCATATATTAGCCGAAACGGGTCAAACCATATTGTTTTTATCTCAAAATCCAGAATGTGTTTAGTTTACCCATATTAAACAAGTGTCCAAGCTTGTCGGGTAAAAACCACATTCTAAACCGGTCTTTGCTTTATCATGCGTTTGAACCGTGTCTTCCTTTTGAAAACTAACCGGTCTAAGTCTAAGCTTAATTAAAGACCCGTTAGGATTCTAATACGTTATTAAAACATTCGTTCCAGATTAGGAGCCCAGTAAAAGCTGCGTGAACTTGCTGTATTTGATTTATACTTTGCTCAGGTAAATACTCTTAACTTATTTTCCCTATACGGGCTTGGGATACGGTACTAAGTACCGCTTGGTCGGGTGTGTAGTCATTTAAATCGGATTGTGATTGATGTATTTACATAACTCGTTTTAATCTGTATTATTTGGTGTATGGCCTTTGGGGGTTAAATGACCATGTCCCGGATATCCTTGGCATCATTCAAAGAAATGGCCACGACCTAAGCACGGGGTGTAGGCGTACACCTGACAGTTGCATTATGTATAAACTGGTAATCCACTTAAAGGAATCAACCTTGTGGGCATTATACCTGTGGCGTGTCAGTTAATCTTGTCCGGCCCTACAAACCGGCCATAATGGACGACAAATAAGTAAAACTGTATACAAGATTATTTTTGAATAATTGTCCCAAGTTATAAAAGATATTTTTGCCTAAGTGCATTCAAATCAATTTTTAAACATTTTCAAAATGAGTCAGTTAAGTTGTATTTACCAGTGTAAACTGACGTATTTTCCAAAAAGGCTAAGTGCAGGTACTATACGTAATAGGCTGGCTACTCCAGACATCAATAATCAAGTCCCGCAAGCTCTAGATGTTAAAGTCTTTTGAACAATTTCATTTTTCTTTCGTTCCGCCTGGGATCTGTTTCAACAATTTTGTGATACTTAATATTACAATTTATTCTGTTGAAATGAATCTATCTTTTGCTTCCGCTGTGCATTTAAATTTGTGTTATTTGACTATGATGATATCGACTACGTCACGATACTCCCCACCGGGCCCACCGGTGGGTAATTCACAGCTGTCAACCAGAGAACCCTTGGACGAATTTTAAGTAATATTATTCCATCTCAAAAGCCACTTTTGAATGTTTGATAACGCGGGATGACAACCGATGTTGTGAAGACAATCATGAGCGGCTAGGCTCTTCGTGGCTTTCTCCAGGCGGACGGTTCAGTTAGGTTTTTACTTTATTCAGTTTATACTCAGGTTTGGATGTATTTTTTACCTTGACAAAGTTGTATGAATACATTGATGTGTTGGTTTATTTGAACTATTTACATGTGTTTTGAGTTCTTGCTTTACAACTTGTTCGGTTGATGACAAAACCTAGTAACTTGTTGAGTGACATAGAGTAGGTTGACTCACGCCAGTAAATAGGGTTAATCGAATTATAAATGATCTGATGACAAAGACCTATGTTTGATTACCACTTAAATTAACCAACTTTCCAGCATCATGTCTATGTGATGGCCAATTAACTGAGTAAACTGAGTTTTGTGAAACCTAGAACCTGAAGTTTGGAGGAAGTTATGTTTTATAAATCTGATATCTTTTCTCGTAGTTAGTTTTTTTAGTTTCTTTCAAATTAATCAAAACCCCTAAATTCTAGATTAGTAGTAATTAACTAAATAATTTTAGCTAAACACTAATCACATATTCCCCATGGATACGATACCCTACTTACGCTATCTACGTTGTTTAATTAGGTTTTTGCATGACCCTTACGACAGTCATCAAAATGGCGCCGTTGCCGGGGAATTAGTGCGCTTAGTGTTAGTTATTTAGTTAGTTAGTAGTTAGTTGTTCTTGCTTTCTAAAAAAATTCTAAAAAACCCAAAAATTTTGTTCTTTTAATTTTATTTTATTTTTTTAGTTCTATATTACGCCCGAGTGTTTTGTTTGTGCTTGTGCAGGTCTTTGAATCATGGATAGAGCTTATCAGCCCGGATTTAATGAATTTGAGGGTGTTGATTTCTCACAACATAACCGACCAATGCATCAACAAATGAAATTTCAAAACAGACAATCACCGACTCAAAACCGATATGCTAGATATGATGTAGATGAAGTGAACGGGTATTGTGACCTATTTGGATGTGAAGAATATAATGATTTTGTGCCTCCACAGCAGCAGTTTATTCAAAGAGGTCAGAATCAGGTCAATTTGAGTCAGCAAAGGTTTAATAATGTTCAACAGAATAGTTATGGAAGATCGAGTGGTCCAGCTGAAGGTTCGAATAATGAGATGATGGAACTATTAAAACAAATAAAACAAGGATTCTGCAATTATTCGAGCTATCAAGGAGATCAAGATAACTATGACAACAATTGGCAGACTCAAGAGAATGAACAAGCGGGTCAACATGAGTCGGATGATAACTCCATCAATGAAAAGTTTGACATGATCATGGAGTTTTTGAAAGATATTCAGAAAAGCAACGAGGATAGAGATAGGGAGGTTAAGGCTTTGTCACAGCAGGTTGGACAATTAGCTGAAGAATTGGCTGTCATCAGAAAAAATCAAGATAAGCTCCTTAGTGATTGTCAGAAAAATCTAGCTCACAATTCTTTTCACAGCAGTGTCCACATAGATGAGGTAAGTACTCGTCCTTTTTCTGAAATTTCTATTGTTGAAACTCATTCACCCCAGGGTGTTAAGGGTATGGTAGATGAGATAAATGGGTCTGAGTGTAAGAATGGGAATAATCAGGAAATTAAAAGTTTTACAAAATCTATAAATGGTTCAAAGGGTAAGTTTTCTGAAATTGGTAATTTTAATGTAAAAGTTCCATTTCCAGAAGCTTTAGTCGCAAACGAAAATTTAAGTAAACGAAAACCACCTGGGGTGAAAGGTGGGAAAGTTTTGAAAAAATAAAAATAAATAAACAGTTTCTTAAACAAATTAAAGAGAGTCCTGATCATGTTGAGTGTTTAGAAGAGTTAAGTAACCATAAACGACGTCACAAATTTCCTAAACAACTTAATCTAACTGCAAGTGTGAACGTCGTTTTGATGGGTACCCTTCCCCCGAAAACTCAAGATCCAGGAACACCTGTTATTTCAATACAAATTGGTGATGTTAAATTAGACATGGCTTTGTTGGATCTTGGGTCTTGTGTGAGTATTTTACCGGGGAGTTTATATGATCAGTATGATTTTGGGCCACTACAAAAAGTTAAAACCACAGTGGTGTTGGCTGATCAAACTCCTATAGGTCTTAGGGGGATTATAAAGAATGTCATTGTAAACGTTGGTGAATTCTATTATCCCGTGGATTTCCTAGTGCTCGATTATGCTAAGAATACACAACCAACTGTTATTCTGGGCAGACCGTTCTTAGCTACAACAAAGGCTATTATCAAGTGTGCTGAGGGAACGGTCAGGATGAGGTTTGGGGATACGAAAATGAGTTTAAAGTTGTTTTCTAGTTCACCTAATCACAAAACTGACAAATGTGGATCTCCTAAAATGGAGAATCAAACAGAGAAGAAAGAATGTTTTATGACTGACAGGGTACATGAAAATAAAACAAAGAAGAAGTCAAAGAAAAGGAAAAGGAAAAATGCTAAGGAAGTTCTTGAGTTCGATTGTTACAAAGAAGCTTGTAAATGGTATGATCAGGTATGGGAAGAAACTGATGGTGGGAATAGAACAAACTCAGGAGCTGAAGGAAGGAAGCATCCTACGAGACCACCATAACCGACAACCCGGGTACGGTCCGGCTGAAGACCTTAACAAAAACTTAGCGCTGACTGGGAGGCAACCTAGGTTTTGTTTTAATCTATCTGTTTGTGTTTTTGTGTACGAACCGGACAAGTGTGGGCAAGTCTGAGGAGGTTTGGTTGCTCGTTGAACATGTTTTCGCTCGTTTGTCTTTGTTTACTAACCTTTTTAACCTGTTTGGGAGCTTTTGAGATTTATTTTGCAGGTTTCGATCATTTTTGTCCATACTCAATCTCCATTTGGACGAAAGTTGTTCGAACTATTTCAAGACAAGCATCCCTTGTTGAATGCAGCCGCGAATGAAATGCTATACGGTTGCAGTGGAACAAGGCTCATAGGATTTAACCGCGCCCAAATCAAGGAAGTTTGTTCCATTTATCTTTGTATTTTGTTTTATTTATGTAGTTGAGTCGTAAATAGTTTCTCGCTCCATTGAGGACAATGAAGGAAATAAGTGTGGGGAGGGGAGACTAGAGTCTAGTGTGTTTTAATTAGTGTCAGTTGTATAGTAAAAATTAAAAAAAATGAAAAAAAATTTGAAAATGTTTCGAGAAAGTTTTTGCAATAAATGGAAGATGATAGGTATAATCGGATCATTGGCTTTTCGATTATTATATATATGAGATAATAAACGGTCGGTTACGCGTTTAATTTAGGATATGTGGGTAGACCCAGCCAGCTGAAAGGTTCCTTAGGATTGATATACAATAACTTAAAATAGGAGTCTTGTGGGTTCTCACCTTAGGAGTTATGGCAAAACTGAAACCGTGGAGAGTATAAGGGGTACGTTATAAGTAAAAAACTTATAAGTTTTTCCGATTAAACTGGCACACCTATTTCTTTTTGTGAAAACAAATCCGAAACAATGTGGCGCCCGAAAAAAATTCCATCAATTCATTTGAGCACATGTGAAAAAAAGAGAAAAAACAAAGCATATGTTATTGCCGCGGGGATAGCGACTCATGCGGTACATACCCTCTAGGTGGAGTTCTAAAAATGCGTGAAGTTACTGGCATTAACCATGGGGATGGTAACTCGTGTGGCGTATGTCCGCTGAACTGATCGTATACAAAAGCATGTAAGCTCACAATATCATCCATCTATTCATCACAAAGTTTAATCGGAATAACATAAGAGTTTTTTATATAAGACGGTAGATTATGTATCTTTTAACCTTATAAGATTGAAACGGGAATAGGTGGAGTCGTAGTCTTTTGAGTGTGGGATCCATAGATGAATAATTCATTTGAACTTAAAGGATCGTGAATAAGGGCTCAGAAGCTGGCGGTTGGGTTTAAGTGGATCGTATACCTGCAATCCTTGTTAACGTGTGGTTAGATTTTTTTAATAAGATAACTGAATATATTGAAAGCTATTGGTTTTGATTGTGATTCCATTGCATATAATTTTTTCGGGACGAAAAAAGATAAGTGTGGGGATTTGATCAGTGCATTTTAGGTTCACATTGTTTTGTATTAATTATTTATTAAAATGCATTGAATTTGTTATAAAATATATTATTTTAACTTGTTTTTATATTTTGTAGGATTCAAGTGAAACATGGTTAAATCGATGAAATCAAGTTAACACAAGATAATTAGCAGTTGGTGAATGATGTAATAACCTTCAAATAAGTCTACGTATTATTATTGTCAATTTAAGGTTGATAATATAATAACACTAGTTAGTTAATTTGAAGTGAGAAAATGGCATTTTGGTTTTGAAACGTGATATGTCAGATGGTGGTGAATTTGCTTTTCATTCAACATAGAATGTCTTGCACAAAGTGGAGTTTTAGTGGGCCAAAGGAAAAATAAGTGGGAATTTAACGTAACGAGAGCTACTATTATTATGTGGGCTTCCATTGGGCTAGATGAGTTAAACAAGTAAAAGAAGTATGATGAGGTCCATGAGAAGAGGGAATTCGGCACAAGAGTTTTTGGGGGTAATTCACAGCCGTCAACCAGAGAACCCTTGGACGAATTTTAAGTAATATTATTCCATCTCAAAAGCCACTTTTGAATGTTTGATAACGCGGGATGACAACCGATTTTGTGAAGACAATCATGACCGGCTAGGCTCTTCGTGGCTTTCTCCAGGTGGACAGATCAGTTAGGTTTTTACTTTATTCAGTTTATACTTAGGTTTGGATGTATTTTTGACCTTGACAAAGTTGTATGAATACATTGATGTGTTGGTTTATTTGAACTATTTACATGTGTTTTGAGTTCTTGCTTTACAACTTGTTCGGTTGATGACAAAACCTAGTAACTTGTTGAGTGACATAGAGTAGGTTGACTCACGCCAGTAAATAGGGTTAATCGAATTATAAATGATCTGATGACAAAGACATATGTTTGATTACCACTTAAATTAACCAACTTTCCAGCATCATGTCTATGTGATGGCCAATTAACTGAGTAAACTGAGTTTTATGAAACCTAGAACCTGAAGTTTGGAGGAAGTTACGTTTTATAAATCTGATATCTTTTCTCGTAGTTAGTTTTTTTAGTTTCTTTCAAATTAATCAAAACCCCTAAATTCTAGATTAGTAGTAATTAACTAAATAATTTTAGCTAAACACTAACCACATATTCCCCGTGGATACGATACCCTACTTACGCTATCTATGTAGTTTAATTAGGTTTTTGCATGACCCTTACGACAGTCATCAGATTGTTCTACGTTAAATATTAAAAAGAATCTTAAAGGTAAAACCTAGTCTATATGTCGTTGTAGACATGACCAAAATGGTAAAACCTATTCAAAGGATTCCAATCCTTGTTAACATCTAAAAACATGTTAGCATTCTTGATAAAATGTGATTCGATAAAATCGCATAAGTCATTCATAAATTGGATTGCTCCTTATTAAAATAATCATCCCTTTATAGATGAAGTGCCTACGGGCTATAATTAACGTCCTCTGAGACTAAAGACAGTGGTAGCCTACAACTCCCTGTTAAGAAAAGGTAACGAACTTTGATTCAAACCTTAATACCTCGATTTTGTAAAATCCTGGTTTATAAATTAAATCTGTCCATGTGACTTGCTTTTTGTGCTATTATTAAATTATAATTAGGGATTGTGATAAAGATCCTGAATATGTATATACTTAACAAATTAACCAAAAATAGTTATTAAAGACCATGGTTAATAAATCGTCAAGAACGATAGTACTGTATAGGCTTCTAAATAAACCTTGTCCTTATTTTCTTTATGTAGCAATTAAAGCTACATGACTAGGTCAGAAGAGGTAAACAGTCATCCGGTGGAAAACCATGAAAATGCTAAGATACATGTGACCGGTGCTGAGCTGCAAGCATTAATAGATAATGCTGTTACAAAAGCTATAGAGCGGCAGTATAATGAATCTAGTGGGACTCGAAGTAGGACCCTATCCACACCGCATTCCAAGCCTAAGACTCATTCAGAGGCTCACAGCAAGCCACCCTCTAAGAAAGATGATCCAAAGAAAGATGATGATTGACATTCATCTAATCAACACAGTGCTCCATCCAAGAGGATAGTGTTCAATAATCAACCGCGTACCAAGTCCAGTACTTATAAGTACTTTGTTTCCTGCAAACCCCGGGATTTCACTGGGGAGAAAGGGGCAATTGACTGTATGAGCGGTTGTGCTGAAAGGGATGTAGTGAAGTATGTATCCTAATCATTCAAGGGAGAGGCACTAGCATGGTGGAAGTCTCTCATTCAAGCTGCTGGAAAGATTCCACTCTACAATCTGACATGGGATCAGTTTGTTGCTCTCATAAAGGAGAATTACTGCCCTCAGCATGAGGAGGAAAGGATTGAGTCAGATTTCTTATCATTGGTGATGAAGAATCTAGATTGTCAAGCTTACCTCACCAGTTTCAATACCCTGTCTAGACTGGTTCCGTATCTGGTAACCCCGGAACCCAAAAGGATTGCTCGCTTCATTAGGGGTTTAGCCCCAGAAATCAAAGCCAGTGTTAAGGCTTCAAGACCTGCTACTTTTAGGTCGGCAGCTGATCTATCTTTGTCCCTCACTTTAGGTGCGGTCAGGCTAAGATCGCTCAAGAACTCTGAAGAGGGTAAGAGGAAGCGTGAGGATGATACCTCACGAAGATCTGAGAAGAAGCACAAAGGTAATACGGACCACAAGAAGGAGTCTGGGTCCAACAAAGGTAATCAGCAAACAGAGGAAAAACCAAAGTGCAAGACTTGCCAAAAATGCCACTTTGGAAAATGCAGACTTGAGTCCAAGTCTCAGTCAGGACCAGCTGCATGTGGGTTATGCAAGTCTAAGGAGCACAAGACTGTTGATTGTAAGAAGATTAAAGATGCCACATGCTACAACTGCAATGAGAAAGGGCACATCAAAACCAACTGCCCTAAATACGCCAAAAAGCCTGAAGAGGTCAAGAAGACTAATGCAAGGGTCTTCCGTATGGATGCACGAGAAGTCGTTCAGGACAACAATGTGATCACATGTACCTTCCTCATAAATGATGTTTATGCAAGAGTGCTATTTGATTCAGGAGCTGATAGGTCGTTTGTAGATAATAAGTTTTGTAAGTTGCTGAATTTACCTGTTAAAACCTTAAGTGTGAAGAATGAGGTTGAATTAGCCGATGGAACCATAGAACCCGCCTCAACCATGTTAGATGGATGTGTTATATCCATTAGGAACCACTCTTTTCCATTGTCCTTACTTCCTTTGAAGTTAGCCGGTTTTGATATAGTTATAGGCATGGACTGGTTATCTCATAACCAGGCCCAGATTGTTTGTAACAAAAAGCAAGTAGTGATCAAGACTCCGTCTGGTGAGTCACTTACCATTCAGGGAGATACCCAGTATGGACTGCCGGAGCAAGTGTCTATGCTCAAGGCATCTAGGTGTTTGAAGAAGGGTTGTGTCATTTATATGGCACATGTGACTATTGACGAACAGAAGCCCAAGGTCGAAGATATTCCCGTCATTTCTGAGTACCCTGAAGTATTTCCTGAAGAACTACCTGGTTTACCACCAGATAGGCAAGTAGAATTCAGAATTGGCATCATCCCTGGAGCAGCGCCTGTCGCGAGAGCGCCTTATAGATTGACACCAACAAAGATGAAGGAATTGAGGACACAACTAGATGATTTGCTAGCCAAAGGTTTTATTAGACCTAGTTCGTCTCCATGGGGAGCACCTATCCTGTTTGTCAAGAAGAATGATGGATCGATGCGTTTGTGCATCGATTATCGTGAGCTTAACAAAGTCACTATCAAGAATAGATATCCATTGCCCAGGATCGACGATCTGTTCGATCAGTTGCAAGGGGCAAGCTACTTCTCTAAGATTGATTTGAGGTCAGACTATCATCAACTGAAGGTTAAAGATGAAGATGTACACAAAACTGCATTTAGGACTCGTTATGGCCATTACGAGTTCCTAGTGATGCCTTTTGGGCTCAGTAATGCACCAGCAGCGTTCATGGATCTCATGAATCGTGTCTGTAAGCCCTACCTAGATAAATTTGTTATCGTCTTCATTGACGACATTCTAATTTATTCAAGGAATCAAGCTGGCCATGAGAAGCATCTTCGATGTATTCTGGAACTGCTTCAGCAGGAGAAGCTCTACGCCAAGTTTTCAAAGTGCGAATTCTGGCTTTGTGAAGTCCAATTTCTTGGACATGTTGTTAGTGAGCGTGGTATCCAAGTAGATCCCGCTAAGGTTGAAGCTGTCATGAAATGGCAAGAGCCAAAGACGCCCACAGAGATTCGTAGCTTTCTAGGTTTAGCAGGATATTATAGGTGATTTATTGAAAACTTCTCAAGGATTGCTGCACCTTTAACTTCGTTAACGCGTAAGAATATTAAGTTTGATTGGGGTCCTAAGCAGCAGGAATCCTTTGATATCCTTAAGCAAAATCTGAGCAATGCACCTGTGTTGACATTGCCTGATGGAATAGAAGAATTTGTAGTATATTTTGATGCATCGCACACATGTATGGGATGTGTGCTTATGCAGAAGGGCAAGGTCATTGCCTATTCTTATCAACAATTAAAGGTGCACGAGAAGAATTACACCACCCATGACTTGGAATTGGGTGCCGTGGTATTTGCACTGAAACTGTGGAGACATTACTTGTATGGAACCAAGTGCGTAATCTATTCTGATCACAAGAGCCTTCAACATTTGTTTAATCAGAAGGACTTAAACATGAGGCAGCGTCGTTGGATGGAAACTTTAAATGATTATGATTGTGAGATAAGATACCATCCAGGCAAGGCAAATGTGGTGGCCGATGCCTTAAGTAGAAAGGAAAGGGGGAAGCCCATAAGAATCAATGCCAAGAGCATTGAATTAAAGAATAGTTTGAATGAAAGGTTGTTAGCTGCGCAGAAGGAAGCTGTCTTGGAAGCTAACTATCCTGATGAAAAGCTAGGAGTAACTGAAGAACAGTTATCCTATGGCAAGGACGGAATCCTGAGATTAAATGGACGAATTTAGGTTCCACTTTATGGAGGACTTCGGGATGTTATCCTCCAGGAAGCCCACAGTTCCAAATATTCCGTTCATCCTGGAGCTGATAAGATGTACCAGGATCTGAAGGAAAATTATTGGTGGATAGGCTTGAAGAAGTCTATAGCTACCTATGTAGCCAAATGTTTGACGTATGCGCAAGTCAAAGCTGAACATCAGAAGCCGTCAGGTCTGCTACAACAGCCTGAACTTCCCACGTGGAAGTGGGAGATGGTGACAATGGATTTCATCACCAAGTTGCCAAAGACAAAGAAAGGAAATGATACTATATGGGTGATAGTAGATAGACTGACTAAGTCAGCACATTTCCTACCCATTAAGGAGACTTATAGCTCCGACATGTTAGCCCAATTGTACGTAGATAAGATTGTATCTCTGCATGGCGTACCAGTGTCAATTATCTCTGATAGAGATACCAGATACACATCACATTTTTGGAAAAGTTTCCAACAATCTTTGGGTACGCGCTTAAATTTTAGTACGGCTTACCATCCTCAGACGGACGGACAGAGTGAGCGTACAATTCAAACGTTGGAGGACATGCTTCGTGCATGTGTTATTGATTTAGGTGGTAGTTGGGATAACCACATGCCATTGATCGAGTTCTCCTATAACAATAGCTACCATACAAGCATTCAGGCTGCGCCTTTTGAGGCATTATATGGTAGGAAATGCAGAACGCCTATTTGTTGGGCAGAAGTAGGAGAAGCTCAGTTATCAGGACCTGATATAGTCCTTGAAACAACGGACAAGATTGTCCAAATTCGTGACCGCCTGAAAGCTGCCAGGGATAGGCAGAAAATTTATGCTGGTAAAAGGCAAAAACCTCTAAAGTTTGAGGTTGGTGATAAGGTTCTGCTTAAAGTATCACCCTGGAAGGGAGTGATGCGATTTGGTAAGAAAGGTAAGTTAAGCCCAAGGTATAGAGGACCATTCGAGATCATCGAATGTGTAGGAGCAGTGGCTTATAAGTTAAACTTACCTGAAGAGCTTAGTGGTATTCACAATGTATTCCACATTTGCAATCTAAAGAAATGTCTAGCTGACGAGTCGCTAGTCATGCCACATACGGATGTGCACATAGATGAGAGCTTGAAATTTGTGGAAAAACCTTTGTCGATCGAGGACCGACAGGTTAAGAAGCTTCGAAGGAAGCATGTGCCAATTGTGAAAGTTAAATGAGATACCCGAAGAGGTCCCGGGTATACGTGGGAGGTAGAGTCCACAATGAAAGAAAAGTACCCTCATTTGTTTCAATAAATCTTGAGGTCGAGATTTCTTTTAAGGGGGTGAGGATGTAACACCTCGAAAATTTATGTCCAATAATGTATCGACACGTGTCATAAGCTTTAAACAAGTAAAAGATTACTTTAGAGTGACTAAAGTTGACAAACAAGGAAAGTATGTGAATAAAAGGGTTCAAAATGTCAACAATGGATAAATATATCTTTCAACAACCCTACATGATGTTTATACCCTTAAACAAAGGAATTATGGATCATACGAAGCTAATTGTGGAAGAAAGTGAGAGATTACAAACTACAGGGGCTAAATGTGTCAACATGTTTAAAGTACACCTCTGAGTGACCTTTTAGCGAACCCGAAGCTTTGTAACGATAAATTATACTCACTAGAATATGTGATAAAAATTTCACAAGGTTTCGATAAAGTATGAGAAAGTTATGATAATATTCGTATACGAAGGGTTAAAAGCGTCAACTTTGAAATTCAAGGCTTTACGAGTGATCATAAACTTAACCAAGGACTTAACAATGTTTAATTATGTCTTGGAGCCCTTAAAAGTAAAGTTAGAGGACCAAAAGTGTAAGAAATAAACTTAAAACCATGTTTGAAAGGACTAGGGGCTGAAATGTAAATAGCTGAAACTTGTGTGGCTGGTGACTGAGGTGCTGGCGTAGCGCCACCAACAACCCCCTCTGCCGTCGCGCTATGCGGCGGCCTTAGCTGGTCAGAATTCATGTACAGGTGCGAGTTCAGCAAGTTAAACTGGCTTAGAAACCTTGTATTCGATTCAAGGGGCTTGTTTGATGGTATTTCCATGCCTAGGGACACCTGGAAGTGATCAAGGAACATCTATAGGCTATTGTGGCATGATCTTGATGAATTAAACTCACTATATAAGAACCCATTGTTGCAACACTTTGGCATACACTTTGAAAACCATTCAAACTCAATTTCTGGAGATTCCTGGAGCTCAAGGCCACTTCCCAAGCATCCTTAGTCGTGCATAGGACTTCAGTAAGTGTCCCTAACCTTTCTTAATTCAGTTTTAATTAGTTTATTAGCTTAAAGTTAAACCGTCGTAATTAAGATTTGACTTCGTCATTAATCTTAATTTCTCCAGTCAAATTCCAAATTGAAAGTACCTATGAGTGGGTAATTATGTGGGCAATAAACCCTTAAAAGGGCACCATCTGATTACCACTCTAACTAGGTCAATTGTCGGGTCAAAGTTAATCTCAAAAAGTCAACAGAAAGCTTATTTTCAAATTAATGCATAATTAGCAATATAGAAGCTATGCAACCTGTTTTGTCATTAATATAACTTGGTAATTAATGTAAGAACATGTTCAACCCGACAATTTTCGGTTTAAGCTCGGTTCGGAACCGAAAGTCGCAAAAGTAGACTTTTGCTTTGACTTTCAGTTCTGACCCATTAGAGCATAGTTTAGAAATGTCTTAGAGCCTTATTAGGAACATGTTTCATATAAGTATAACCCTCTGTGATTATACAACTTGGTTCATTAGTTAAGCGATTCATATGCATGTTTCCGTTAAGTGCTTAAACGTTGACAATTATGCCCTTTTGACTATAAAACGTGATTTTTTAAAAAGTAAAATAGTAGAAACCTTAGTTACTGATTTATAAACTTGTACCTAAAATTTTACATCAGTTTGAGGTCTAGATTAAGAGTTATGCTCATTAGCGTAATTAGAAAGCTTTTTAGTAATTAAACGGTGTAATTAGCGAATAGCCTATCTAAACCCGATTTTTATACCAAAATTTTTACCCACTGATATAAAATAATATTTTGGGATTTTTGGAGATTTTTATTTATTTTTAGGCTAAGCATAACATAGAGTTCTAAGCTTGATCCAATAATTGTCGGTTTTGCACTTTTAGGCTATAAAATGAGTTTTACCAATCCTTTTGATACCAAACCTTTTTCTACTGATCCAATATAATAGATAGAATATTTTTAAGCCTTCTGGAATAATAAAAATATCAGCTTTTCTTATTAAACCCGAAAATCGCTTAAAGTCGCCTTTTTACGCCTTTTAAGCGCATAGTATGTATTAAAACCATTTTAGATATGTAAGACTTGATACCTACTAATGTTTTAAATAAATTTTTATACTTTAGCAGTAAGAAAAAGTTTTAAACTCAGATTTCCAGATTCGACCTTTAAACCTTAGGTGAAATTACCAAAATGCCCCTTCGATGCATAGTATGGTTAGAAATGATAAATTTCACATATAGGTTATACCCTACTTGTATAACTTAGTAAATTAAGCATTTTTACTAATTACATCAGACCCGAAACTCAGATTTATATTTAAACTCTTTTATAACCTTTAAAATGACCAAAATACCCCTACGGGGCGTAATTTGAGTTTAAATCCATTTTGGGCATAACAGAAGATATCTTACTGATTTCACAACATATTTAAGGCATATTAACTTAGGAAACCTGTGTATGACTCTTTTGGTTACCCGTTACGCACTTTTCGCGTTCGGATCGGCTTATGTAACTAGTTTGCATATATTAGCCGAAACGGGTCAAACCATATTGTTTTTATCTCAAAATCCAGAATGTGTTTAGTTTACCCATATTAAACAAGTGTCCAAGCTTGTCGGGTCAAAACCACATTCTAAACCGGTCTTCGCTTTATCATGCGTTTGAACCGTGTCTTCCTTTTGAAAACTAACCGGTCTAAGTCTAAGCTTAATTAAAGACCCGTTAGGATTCTAATAGGTTATTAAAACCTTCGTTCCAGATTAGGAGCCCAGTAAAAGCTACGTGCACTTGCTGTATTTGATTTATACTTTGCTCAGGTAAATACTCTTAACTTATTTTCCCTATACGGACTTGGGATACAGTACTATAAAAGTACCGCTTGGTCGGGTGTGTAGTCATTTAAATCGGATTGTGATTGATGTATTTACATAACTCGTTTTAATCTGTATTATTTGGTGTATGGCATTTGGGGGTTAAATGACCATGTCCCGGATATCCTTGGCATCATTCAAAGAAATGGCCACGACCTAAGCACGGGGTGTAGGCGTACACCTGACAGTTGCATTATGTATAAACTGGTAATCCACTTAAAGGAATCAACCTTGTGGGCATTATACTTGTGGCGTGTCAGTTAATCTTGTCCGGCCCTACAAACCGGCCCTAATGGACGACAAATAAGTAAAACTGTATACAAGATTATTTTTGAATAATTGTCCCAAGTTATAAAAGATATTTTTGCCTAAGTGTATTCAAATCAATTTTTAAACATTTTCAAAATGAGTCAGTTAAGTTGTATTTACCAGTGTAAACTGACGTATTTTCCAAAAATGCTAAGTGCAGGTACTATACGTAATAGGCTGGCTACTCCAGGCATCAATAATCAAGTCCCGCAAGCTCTAGATGGTAAAGTCTGTTGAACAATTTCCTTTTTCTTTCGATACGCCTGTGGATCTGTTTCAACTATTTTGTGATACTTAATATTACAATTTATTCAGTTGAAATGAATCTATCTTTTGCTTCCGTTGTGCATTTAAATTTGTGTTATTTGACTATGATGATATCGACTACGTCACGATACTCCCCACCGGGCCCACTGGTAATACGTGAAAATATCGGGGTGTGACACTAACACACATGTTAGAGAATTTAACGTTTACAAAAAACGTATGGTTTACACTAATATACCCGATCTAACACAAAAGTTAGAAAAATTAACGATTCCCAAAATCGTTTAAAAAACCAAACGGTTGAACCAAAACCATTCGTTTTGTACCACGGTATAGGATTTAAGATTGTATCTCAATCTCAAGAAATCCAAACACAACAAGTTGTACTACATACATATTTCCCAAAAGAAAATATTTATAAGATCATGATCTTTAAAATATTTTTTTGATTATAAATCCTTTTGTGAACCCAAAATCCATATAAATAAGGTTTTAAGATTGTAGCAACAATCTCATGAAATCTGTTTTAAGTTTGTAGGAACTAGTTTCACTTTTTATAAAATATAATTACAAAATATATAATAACGAGACTCTCGTTCTTCGTAGAAAATATCATAGTACAATATCGGTTGCAATAACTAAATAAAAAGAATATAAAATATAATTTTATATACCAATCTTGATTCAAGCCGCATCTCTGGTGGGTCCTTCACGCGTATTTGATAGCATCCTAGACTCGAGTATTCATCATCTTGATTCTTGAAAAATACTCCTTGACTGCAACAAAGAGCACACTAAAACGTTGATGATTTTGGTTGAGGCACGTGTTCAACACGCTTCCCTTAAAACAGATTTCGCGCCTCTACTAAAGACGACACGTCTGTCTCCCAGGGTACAACAGCTGAAACAGTATGTACTGCCGGAGATGGCCACGCGCCCGAGGTTACACCGGATAAAATTATAGTGTTAGAACTTGTGGAAAATAATGATATGAAGATGATGAAATTGAATAGAGACAACATATCTCTCTAAGTACCCAACACATGGGTCTTCAAGTATCTCCAAGAACTCTTCTAATTTTTTTCTCTAAAATTCCACTTTCAATTCTCTACTTGTAATTAGCTTCATCAAGTTAGGCATATAACCTACTTTGCATACAAGAGATATGGGGTAGAGAAGAGTCTCACTTTATTAGAGATTTTATTAGAGAAATAAACTCTAATAAAAACTAATCAATTGATTAAAAAAAAACTCTACTAAAAGTCTCACTTTATTAGAGATTTTATTAGAGACATAAAATCTAATAAACACTAATAAATTGACATAAAACTCCAGTTTATCACCCATATGAAGAGTTTAGTAAATAATTATAATTTTACTAAATTATAATTTCACTAAATTAATATCCATTCACACCATCTAAATTTCCAACACAACTAACATATTGAATAATGAACGCCGATAAAATGATCATTGATTTAAAACCCAAAATTTCACTGATGTTACATATAGCCAACTATTAGCATCAAAATAAATTGATAAAGGTGAACAGTGGGTTATAGAAAGGAGGATGAAGTTAGGGCACGAACTGCAAAGGTTGAACTGGTGGAGAACATGATTGCATCAGTTAGAGATTTTCAGATGTTGATTTGGTTTGATTGGCATCTAGTTATTGTTCATCCTGTCCATTGGTGGTTGATGACGGTTTGACTGGTGGTAGGAAAGAAGACCATTGTGCCCCACTGTCGTAATCCTATGTTAAGTGTTGACATTATCTATATTGGTATAAATGTACTTAAATAGTAGCCCTCTGCCTATTTCTATAATGTCGTTTAGTTGAACGAGTTTATTGCTACAACTTTGTTTTTAGCCACTAGAGAAATTGAGGTAAAGGTAAAGAGTATGCGTGTGTCTGTTTATGTGTGTCCTTTAAATTGAATAGTTCAAATATGCTAAAAATACTTATTTTTTTCTATTAATTTTTTGAAACGGTGACTTTCTTGTATTAGACTACCGCACTCTCCAAACTGGAGATTCCCGTTATCCCACTTTAGTCAGACTATGTTGTCTTAACCGGACACACGCAGGCTTCAAAGTTTGGCTTGGCGTTCTCCGGAAAACCATACCGCCGACTGCCACTTGACAAATGTTATGCCACCACAAGAGTTGAACACTCTCTGGCATAACACACGGTGGGACAAAAAAACGGGTGGGTTCAAGATAAAACCTGACACCTCTGCAGGTAGGCTAGGCTCTATCTACTATTACCTAATCCACAAAAGTGACACAAGTGGAGATTGAACTTGGGTCTCCATTAGAGAACCCAAGCATCTCTACCACTATTCAAGATGTGAATTAGTTTAGGTTATAATTTTGGGTTATTGGATTTTAATAATCCTAAGTTTCACATGTTGGCCGGTAATAATCCCAACTTTAAAATTTCTTTCCAATAATCCCAACTTGTAAAAGTTTGGCCGCCATTGATCCTTTTCTAACATAGGTGCACTTAAATCAATTAAGGAGTCTCTAGGTGTAATTGAATCTATTGAGGATATCAAATTCTTATATGTTTGAAAAGGATTAATGGTGGCCAAACTTTAACAAGTTGGGATTATTGAAGGAAAATTTTAAAGTTGGGATTATTATCAGCCAACAGGTGAAACTTAGGATTATTAAAATCCAATAACCCTATAATTTTCAATACGAATTCAATGTTAATTACAGCCATCTTCATATCATTAACTATATAGTTGTGTTGTTAGTTGAATTTGAAAAATATTGATATTTCACAAAAGACATTTTTTAGTTAACTTGATACCTAATAAATATCTTTTATTTACTTTTAAAATATTTTTTACGAACTGAACATGCGTCAATACTTTTTTTGTTCGTTACAGCGAGTGCCGATGCCATAACAAATCGAAACCGAATGCCTGTCGTGAAAGCGCGGAGTGCACTAGTTTGAAAACAAAACATATATTATTTTACATATAAGAGAAAAGAGACAACGTCGGATGACGTGTATAACATGTATCAATGAACCAATGGTAGTTACGTTTGAAAAGACAATAATGCGTATAGTGACCGTATTAGAGCATCCACAATAAGCAATATTTAGGAGATGTTTTTAAGGTGTCACATGACACTTGCTCATAAATTTCTCTCTATTGCCCTCTTAGTAAATCATACGAGGGGAGGTGGACTATGGAAGTATTGGTAATTTTTCTATATACGTTTCAATTAGATTATAATTTCTTATATCATACGAATTGATAAATTTAATTTTATATAATTAGTAATAAAAAGTTATGTTTAAAAGAAATATATGTATTGAACGGTTGAGAAAACCCGTATATTTTACTAATAGAATAAATATAATGTAATTTGTTAACATATACAAACATTAACATATGTCTTTAAAAAATGAATATTGACTAGATAGTTACAAATTTTGTGAAGTTAATTTTTTAATGACTTTTTAAGTTAATTTTAAACAGCTATTTTTTAACTGGATATTAACTTTGAATTTTTAAAACCACCTATGTTTTATTATTTAGTATATTGTATATCTATAATTATTATATAAAGGAGAAGTGATGTACAAAAATGTAATTTTACATGGCGTACAAACTTTACAACAATATGTACAAGAAAATGAAGCCTTCAGAATTCTATCTTTTCCAAAGTTTTAAGACACCCTAAGGGTGTTTTAGGGATTTCATCCATGGATACCATTCATTGACTCATGGTCTCCTTCACCGCCCTCACAACTCTTCATTCCCCTAACGGATCAAAACCCTAACAATTCATAAACTTTGTCTCATCTGCTCCTATCTGTGATTATTTCAATTCTTTCCCCCAATAGAGATACACTTGAAATCGATGAATGGGTGTATAAATCGATCAAATGGTACCTGTAATTGCACTCGGTTTGGGTTAGTTTCGAGAATGGGTGAAGAATTGAAGATTGATCCGTTTCGTGGGTGACTTGGTGCGCATATCTAAGGCCCGTGACATCCGGATCAACTACTGTTCAAGTTGAGAAGATTGAAAGAGCAATCGAGAGGAAAAGGGTCGTCCGAGAGCACCTTCATCTATCGTCCTTCGATTCTTCAATCTCTGTAATTTTATTCTCACCAAGCTTCTTCTTATATGTTGTTATTTGATTCAGCAATTAGCATTTACGTTTGGGGATTTTGCCCTTTTCTTCTTCTATTGTTGATGATTTTCTTCATTATCCATATCCATATTGTTTATAATAATCGTTAATTTGTAGTTTCCAATTGATCGTGATGATGAACAGAAGAAACTATTGATGTTGAATGATGATGAGTCCACACCAAAAGATAAAGGTTATGGTTGGGGACCAAAATGTGAGAATTATTGGTTTAATCAGGTTAGTATGTCATAGTAGTAGGTGTTATGTTCTTGAGATTTGTTTATTGTTCTAAAAGTCAATGTATTTACAGATTTTTGAAAGGGCTGCTACGTAGAAGTTAATGGCAACTGCAGACCTCAACACACTTGCATAAAAGTTGTTCGTTTCGGCTCACACTTGCACTCCACATGATTATTATATGATGAATAATGCTAAACTATGGTAAAAATGCATTAATCATAATGATTTGACTTAAATTGTTTCTATATCCGCATTATTTCTATCTAAGTTTATATTTATGGTTTGTTAAAATTCGTCAGGTTCCCTGCTACGGAATCGAGTTTTGGCACTTGGAAAAAGTAAGATGACAAATAAAAGCTTAACTATTCATGTGCATCATTAATTAAATGCATTTTTTATTTTGCTTTTAGTATTTTGACACTTTTTTAGAAAAGAGTTCAGCCGTTATAACATTATTTTCAATGTTAGATAACCCATAATGATTGATACTTCCATTTTACTCATCTGATCAAAGTGTGAATTGGTTATGTTGTTCTACAGGTGGAACATAAAGATGCGAAGCAACCCATATCAGATTCACATGCAAATTGGGAAGAAATGTTGCCAACTGATTATGAAGACATATTGAAACTCTCAAAAAAATAGAATGCAATGGACAACGAAGAAGCAAGCGTACTCAATTATGAGCAAAGGGTTCTTAATCAGGGATGGCAAGAAGAGAAGCATTGTAAGTCCATTTTTTTCTCATGTGTAGTTGTTGTGGAACCTGTGAACATGGTTCAAAGGGAAACCATTACTGAACATGTACTAATTGTGTCTCTCTTTATTGTTTGATAGTGGTTTTTTCTTGACAAAAATGGGAAGAAATGTCATATGCTATCAGCAAGCGCGGCTGCCACATGGGACCTGTACTCGTACAAGCGGACTTTACCTGAATCTATTGTTGAATCACAAGTATCTAATCCTCAACCAAAGCCTACAAGGGCTCTGGATGCAACCTTACAAGACTATGCGTATCGGGCGTTTGTTCATCCGCGTACCGGTATTCCGTTTGATGGAGTTGTTCCATCGTATTTGACCGGAATAGAGATATCAGTAATGAGGCTCAGAAGTGGTAGCCTGTATCGTCGAGGCGTTGAATCCTTTAAGGAATTTGTAATTCCGGTTGGTTTAAGAGAGCAACCATATGTGGAGAGGCTGGTTCTGGTGTACCAGTGTGTAGGATGAGGCATTTTCTACCAAATACCAAACTGTACCATATCGGTACCGACCAAACGTATACGCTATGGTATTTGGCTTTGAATTTATTTAGCTCAATTTCAGTATGTGTACTGTACCATACCGGTACTGACCGAGCAAACGCGGTATGTCGGTTATGGTTTAGCTAATTCGGTATCAGTAATATATGTTACGATACCAATATCGATCTCATCCATACCGGTATGTATCAAATTAGCGCTAATTACCTTTAAATTATATCCAAAAATACAAAAACTTATATAAAATATTATTTAGAAAATTTTAATGAAGGATTTTGAATTTTGAATTAAGTGTTTTCAGTTCTATATTTTTTTTTCTATCATTATCACATATTTGTTTTGTTGAACGTATTTTGTAATTAATGGAGATATCAATAGTGATGAAGATGTTTTTTAAAGAACGTTTTATACTTCCATTTGTTTCCCTCTCGCCGGTGAACACACCGTTCCAAATCACGTTCATGTCTCACGCCGAGCCCTATCGTAAGAGCTTTTTATCTCTTATGGTCTATTAATTATTGCAAACGAATTCGACATATTTGCGTTTTTTTTTTTGCTTGAGTTTAAGCAGTAGAAATCTGCTCTTTATTGTAAGAAAGTTTTCTTGTCCTATTACAGAAGCATCCATGAGTGAGAAGGATCTGCAGTAGCGTGCTGAGATCAAGAGACAGTTGAAAGAGGCAGCTACACTATTTGGACTCGCGCGTTTATTCTTCATATTTTTCATTTGAAGATGCTAGCAAAATAATTTTTTTTATGATTATTGAGCCATGACAATGTATCCCAAATAATAATTTTTCATGTTCCTTGGTTTTGTTAGGTGCCACGATTGCACTATGTTTGGTTATCATGATCGGACCATTTTCTCAGTCCATTGGTCAAGGTAGCATCAGCAGCCTTCCCAAATACGAATTTAAAATGTCCTATGGTGACGCGGAGCAACCTGATGTTAGAGCATGCAAAATGATCTCAATGGGAACTGATGGCCTAGACTTCTCAATTGAACGTGCTCTTGAAATTGAGGATGCAGTATGTTTTTTTACCCACTGATTAAAATTTAAAAGGTTGAAAAGGCCAATATGAGTTGTGATTCATCTCAAACGGGTATAGGGTGTATAAGCAGATTCTGAGTACTTTTCATGCTTTGCATTTGACTGGATTGATGCATACTTTGATGAATTTACCCTATGATGTGGTGTGGATTGTTGTGGAAGCCGGTGGGGAGACTAACGAGACGGCTACGTTGCTTGTGTAATCGAAAGTGAAGGTGAAGGTGAAGGTTATGCATATTGGATTTGAGAAGAATATGCCGATTTTTTTGGGAGGGGAGCCGGGAGACATAAGGTGGAGTCTGAAATGAGGTTGAAGGCTTTGAGGTAAATTTAATAATTCGGTTATAATGTGAAGTTTTATGATAGAATTTGAGTATGAGTTGACTTAATTGACTTAATTGCTTGTGATTTAGAGTTGTGAGAGAAGAGAAGCTGGATGGGATTGTGATGTTTGCTGACGATAGTAATGTGCATAGTTTGGAGCTTTTTGATGAGATCCAAAATGTGGAATGGATTGCTGCGATTTCGGTTGGGATTCTTGCGTATTCGAATCATTCGGATGAGGATCCGTTTGAGGTTCATGGTAAAGAGACGGTGGATGAAGATGAGAAGAAATTACCATAATGCATCTGATCGGTTGAGCGGATGGCACATGCTTAATACTGGTGTATATAAAGGAAAGAATGCAAATTATATTGGTGATATGGCAGTTGAATTTAATGCATATAACTTAGAAAAAAAAAATCTGTTGTAAACTGATGACCATTTTTTACCGGATATCAGTACCATATTGAACACTGATCAAGCAAAATCGGTACCGATATTCATTTTTAAGGTTTTCGGTTTCGGTACTAGAATGTAAAAAATGCTCTGTCCCAAGCAATCGATATTAAGAAGATTTAATATCAATGAGGTTAGCAAACTCTTAAACGAAACGATCTGAAGGTTTGTGTTTCAAATGTTAGTTCTTTATATTTTTAGGCGGTGAATTTATTTAGAAGACATTTAGAATTTTATGAGTAAAATGGATGTGTAAAATTTCAAGTTCTTTTATCTTCTTTGATGCTATTGTTGAGGCACACAGTTGAAATTACATGAAACTTTCATAAATTCATGTATGAAATATCAGTTGTGGTTCGTAATAGACATTATAATTGAATCTAATATGAGCCGGGACATCCGCCGCAACGCGCGGGCATTCACACTAATTTAAAAAAGAGTAAATTACTTTTTGAGTCCTTGTATTTTATTGGTTTTAACCACTTAAGTTCAAAATCAAAATGTTTAACGCACTGAATCCCTAGTCATTTATTTTATAACTTTTTGAGTCCAATTTTGTTCATTTTATAACGATTTAAGTCCAAAAAAATTGGACTCAAAAGGTTAAAATTTGGACTCAAAATAACTCAAATGGTTAATAAAAATGCTTATAGAGACTCAGGTCGTTAAACTTTTTATTTTTGGACTCAACTAGTTAAAACTACTAAAACACATGGACTCAAAAAGTAATTTACCCTTAAAAAATAGAAATCAGTCAAAAAAACAATTATTATAATTATTCTTCATTTTTAATATTTTAATCAACATAAATTTAAACTTGATAAAGTTTTTAAGTAAAAAATATAAGTTTATTTTAAAACAAATTTATTATTTTAAATTTATTTCATTAATGATATAAGACCATGAGTAGTCATAAAGTCCATTTGGGGGGTTATACGACACGTGGCGAAATGCATAATAGGGTGTAGTAGTAAGGCTGGAGGGTGTGGGGGCGCCACCCCCGCCAACTCAGCATCTATAGCGCCCCGGGGCGCTATACGACCACACCGTGCGATTTAAAGGGGGGGGGGGGGGGGCGCTATAGGGGGCTCCATGGTGGTAACTATGAGAAGGGGCTCTATAGGTGGGACCCACTTGTTTTGCACCCATGAAATCTCTTTTTTTTAATTTTCTTTAATATGAGGATCCATCCACACCATGTAAATTAAAGGGGGCTCCATGGCTGAGTTGGACCCTAGGTGGAGCTTAGGTAGACTTGATAAAGCCCCATGGGGCTCCAACCACACCCTATAGCCTAAGGGGGTTATATAAAGCCCTTCAATTATACATACATATGTATGTATATATATGTGTGTGTGAGTGGGGGGAAAGATGCTAGAGAACATCACGCCGCAAAGGAGATCGGAGAAGAAAAACCACCCCATAGCGCCCACCGTAGTGGTGTTGGCGGCTCTACGGGGGCGCCATGCTTGTTTTTGGTTTGATATCAAGCCCCACTACGGGTGGCCTAGTAACTATCGTTAAATAAAAAATAAATATCCATAATTAAGTATGAGAGAGACAGTAAAACGAAAATGTAGATGCCTACAATGGATAATACGTATCCTCATGATTTTTTTTATTATATAGTATTATGGTTGAAAAGTCGGTAGGCGCTCCTTAGTCGGTCGACCAGGAAGTTGAGAGTACCCGGCCTGGGTGGAGAGTACTCTGAGAGTACTCGTACAAGTTAAAGTATTTTATTGGTTTTAACCACTTGAGTTCAAAATCAAAAAGTTTAACGCACTAAATTCCTAGCCATTTATTTTATAACTTTTTGAGTCCAATTTTGTTCATTTTATAACGATTCGAGTCCAAAAAATTGGACTCAAAATGTTAAAATTTGGACTCAAAATAACTCAAATGGTTAATAAAAATGCTTATAGGGACTCAGGTCGTTAAACTTTTTATTTTTGGACTCAACCAGTTCAAACCCCTAAAACACAGGGACTCAAAAAGTAATTTACCCTTAAAAAATAGAAATCAGTCATAAAAACAATTATTATAATTATTCTTCATTTTTAATATTTTAATCAACATAAATTTAAACCTGATAAAGTTTTTAAGTAAAAAATATAAGTTTATTTTAAAACAAATTTATTATTTTAAATTTATTCCGTTAATGATATAAGACCATGAGTAGTCATAAAGTCCATTTGGAGGGTTATACGACACGTGGCGAAATGCATAAAAGAGGGGCTTTATGGGGCGTTATATCAAAATAGGGTGTAGTAGTAAGGCTAGAGGGTGTGGGGGCGCCACCCCCGCCAACTCAGCATCTATAGCGCCCGGGGCGCTATACGACCACACCATGCAATTTAAAGGGGGGGGGGGGGGGGGCTCCATGGTGGTAACGATGAGAAGGGGCTCTATAGGTGGGACCCACTTGTTTTGCACCCATTTTTTTTTTTTAATTTTCTTTAATATGAGGATCCATCCAAACCATGTAAATTAAAGGGGGCTCCATGTCTGAGTTGGACCCTAGGTGGAACTTAGGTAGACTTGATAAAGCCCCATGGGGCTCCAACGACACCCTATAGCCTAAGGGGGTTATATAAAGCCCTTCAATTATACATACATATGTATGTATATATATGTGTGTGTGAGTGGGGGGAAAGATGCTAGAGAACATCACGCCGCAAAGGAGATCGGAGAAGAAAAACCACCCCAGAGCGCCCACCGTAGTGGTGTTGGCGGCTCTATTGGGGCGCCATGCTTGTGTTTGGTTTGATATCAAGCCCCACTACGGGTGGCCTATTAACTATCGTTAAATAAAAAATAAATATCCATAATTAAGTATGAGAGAGACAGTAAAACCAAAATGTAGATGCCTACAATGGATGATACGTATCCTCGTGATTTTTTTTATTATATAGTATTATGGTTGAAAAGTCGGTAGGCGCTCCTTAGTCGGTCGACCGGGAAGTTGAGAGTACCCGGCCTGGGCAGAGAGTACTCTGAGAGTACTCGTACAAGTTAAATTATAAAAAACTAGTTTTCGAAAAATTTTATATATGTAAAAAAATTTATATTATAAAGAAATTATGTTTTATATTTTTTCAGTCAAACTTGGCCCGAGTTGACATACGAAATCCGATTCTGGCCGAGGTTGACTGAGTTTGATCGATTCCGAGTAATTAGGCGGAGTTGAAGAAAATCGTATCGACAACCTACCTTGTAGCGATTACTCAGGGAGTCGTACCCCGTAGACCTTGTTTTACAACCATGTATAGTATAGATATAAAATAGATACATATATAGATGTGAATTTTAATATCACTGAGAAATGTGTTTTTTGCTTAGGATCGAGTATCATCACTTCAAAAGCTTACTTCCCGACATAAATTATGAAAACACGCATAACATAGATACGTAATATCAAACCACCTTATAAGTAATATCCATATTTTTAGTTTCGGGGCTTAATAACCGCAAGCATCGGATTAAGTTTCTGTGTTGTGAGCCCAAGAGTATTAATATCTTCTCCCGAGTCATCTTTAAGGCTCCACTCGAACTCACGCACCATTCTCCCAATGGACACACACGCAATCAACATAGCCTGCATAGCCCCAGCACAAACTCTTTTCCCCCCCTCCAAACGCCATTGTTCTTTGCAAATCAATGGGTTCTTTTTCTGCAAGAAATCTTTCTGGGTTCCAGTGTTCAGGATCCTCCCAGATTTCACGCTCCATATTACACCCGTAAATGTTTATAGCGAGCTGTAAAACATATCATATAACTTTAGCCACAAATTAAGATGAATTCATGTTTTTAGTGATACTTTGAGGGGCATCTAAACAAACCTCAGTCCCAGAAGGAACATGATACCCTCCAATCTCTGTGTTCTCGTGCACATATCTTAATGGGATTATCGGAACAGGACTATGCACTCTCAAAGTTTCATGAAAAACAGCTGCTAAGTACGGCATCTTACACAACTTCTCCTCTGTGATCTTTTCTGACCCGCAAACACTTTGGATTTCTTCATATAGACGCGCCTGCTTCTTGGGGTTTTTTGCAAGTTCATACATTGCCCATTCTGTGGTGACCATAGTAGTGTCTGCTGTTTCGATAATCGGTTCCCAGAGTGACATTATGAGTTCTTTTTCGGTTAACCCTTTTGCTTCAGACAGCAAGTAATCGATGTAGCAATTTAGATTCTGACTTGTAAGGAAAACATAAGCTAGGTTAACATAATATTCGACTATTGAAGCATAATGAGATAATGAAGTGGTATGATTTACTTATTTACCTCGTCGGAATGTGGTTTCTTTTTATGTTCTTGAATAAGTGCTTTCATCACAGCCTCTCTTCGTATATACATTTGTTTGATTTTCGTTTCGAAGTTTTCATTTGGGATCCAAGAGAGATACGGGAAGAAGTCTCTCCAGTCAACTTCTATGGCACCCATCATCGGGTCAAGCACCAAAACATCAAAGGCCTCATCTCTTGTCATTGTGGTTCCAAGATCACGCACATAAATGCTTTCGATATCCCTCCCAAATGTCTGCAAATTAATATAATTATGTTTATGTTGATAGTTGCTCTGAGGGTTGACAAACTCTTATTTAGACTGGCTGGACAAAAATAAAACGTGGCAGAAAGGGCCTAAAATTCAAACATCCATAATACGGTGTAGGATTGTAGTTGTGGGGCCCGTAACCAGTTAATGGAAAGATCTCGACGAGCCGATCATCACTAGCAGTTTGGCAATTGGCCCATTCATCATAATACCCAAATTCCATCCATTAGGGTTCCTGTTTGGCTAACCAAATCGTTCCCCAAATTTTGCAATCTTCACTCGTTACGGCCTAAAACGTGTAAATCGTTGATTGACATAACTTACGTGTCTATTTATAGTTTTGATTTCAATATTCAATTTTTAATACCAAAAAATTGGCAAGACAGCGAAATTTAGAATTCCCTACAAAAGAGCATCTCATACATAATAGCTTAAGAAATAAAAAAATTAACTAACTTTCTTTGAGAATTCTATATATGCCTTTTAATGCTGAAGTTCTACGTCAGGTTATCAATCATGCATACTTCTTTTGGATTGAAAAAATAAGGCTCAGAAGTACTCACTTGTTTTAATGCTAATGTGAAAAGTTCAGATTGGAAAATCCTCCGAAGGTTTATTGCTTCTTGAGCAGAATTTGGTGCCAGATCATGAAGTTTATTTGATAGATTTTCTGCCAAGGTGTCTCTATGGATTCGGTGCTTCTTCTGCCATTATTCAACATTAAAATTTGTGATATAGCCTAAAAGGTACGAACAACTACATATATTTAAGGATTATATAATATTGAGCACCTACCAGAGCAGCTGGTCCTAGGATACTAGCGAGTATGTTTCGTTTTACAGTCTTGTGATAGTCGTCATAATCACTCATTGCTACCATGGCTTTATCGGTAGTAAGGATCGTTAATGCCTTTGAAAGCTTTCTTGATGTAATCGAGTTGAATCTGGTGACGAAAGCCTATGACATTGGATGATAGATATATATCACTATAACATCGGTTATAGAATGAACTACTGGCATTAACGCAATATATTAACACATATTCTTTCACTAGACAAATGTAGTACCTCTTTAGCTAGATCATTGGAGTTAATGACAACCATGGAGTTGGCTCCAGTTTTAATGGAGTAAATTGGGCCATAAGTTTCTGCCCATTTTGAAAAAGTCTTGTATGGTTTCTTCTCTTTCAACTGAAGCAGATTCCCTAATACTGGCAACCCTGGAACCTCTGCAATTTCGAACTACATTTATTATCACCATCATATGTAGGATACACAACTATTTTTGGCTTTTCCAAGACATTAATCATTGTTGATTAAAAACTATTTTTTTTTTTTATTATTGGCTTTGATGATTTAGTTAGAAATTTAGACTTTTAAATGTGATTGCATTTAGATAAGTTGTATTTTAGGGTTATAACTCTATAACCTACTAACATATTTGTGTCTAACACTCCCCTGGAAGCTAAGCGTGGTAGCGATTTTGACCTAATCAAACAAAAGTATACTAAACCAGTCTAGCCCAAGTTGTATCAATTGTTTGATTTGTTAATCATCAGGCACAAACTAAGTTGTTTTCCTTAACCAATTGTTGTAGCTTTGTAATTCAATCAAATAGGCCCATTATCAAAGTGGGTTCAAGCCCATTAAAATATCTTCCAATAGCAACTTTATCTCTAAACATGACCTTTTTTTTTTTTTTTTGGTAATTTCAACCTCCCTTCACAAATACGTAAGGCCACCCGGGGCAATCACTGTTTTGCAATTGGGAACTCCTTACCCGACCGGGGACAACGGCCGGTTCGGGTAGGGAGTTTCGAGAAAGGAATGCGGGAGAAGGTAACCAATTTGGGTAGGTGATGATTGTAAAACCCGTTACACTGTACGTCTTTTAGCACTAACCTAGTTAATTTTTTTATTACGTTTATGCACTTACGCTGTGTTCCTGAGTTTCATTAAATTAGAGAAAAGAAGAGATTTGGAAAGAAATAATTTTTAGTTGTGTTCCAGAATTTCACTAAAAGAGAGAAAAGAAGAGAAAATGAGAGATTTTTTTGCTTAAAATTAATATTTTCAATTTGGAAAGAAACAGAGAGAGAAAAAAAAGAGAATCCTTTCTTTTCTCTTCTTAAATTAACTCGGGAACACTATGTTAAGGGTAGTAGGGTCAATTCATATTCATACTTTTATTTAAATGTTTAATAAATAAAATTATTGCTTATAACATCATCTTCTGTCCCACCTCCATCCACACTGCCTCACCGCCACTACCACCGCCGGCAACATCTACCTCCAGCTACGTCCACACCCACACCAAATCCTGTCACCTCCTCTTCTCCACCCCCGCCAGTTACTCATCCTGTTATCATCTTCACCGTCGGTGCCACCCACACCCACCACCGCGCCGCCGTCCACACCCTCCTCCACCCCACCATCGACCCTATCTCCGCCGGGAACTACCCCATTTAACCCTTCCACACCCACTACATAGAACACTTCACCAGGTTAATTGGAAAATTAGGGCGCAGTTATATCTTCATCCCACGCTAAACCCTTGTTTCTTGAATCAAATTTGATTCGAGTTTATCATCACAAAACACTGCTGAAGGTTTGCAAAACAAACTGGTGTGGTTCAAGGGTTGTATCAGCATCTTTTAGCTTACAGGTAGGTGTGTTTCATGCTTAAACTTTGATGTTTTTTTTTATTTGATAGATGAAAATTGATTAATTAATGTTGATTTTGTGAGTTTTGTGTTTGATGTGTTTGATATGTTCAAGGTTCTGGTTAATTGGGGACCAAGATAAAGCAAAGGAAGTACTAGAAGCTGCCAAAGCATCAATGGGTATGCTATAGCTTATATTATTTTAGTGTTTTATGCAATTCATGATATTTATGTATGTTCTTTCAGGTCAGATTTGTCACCAGTTGATTTGATCAATGTTAAGATGTTTGCACAACGTGTGATGGAACTTGCTGAGTACAGGAAGAAACTTTTTGATTATCTCACCACTAAAATGGGTGACATTGCACCTAATTTAGCTGCGTTAATAGGTGAAGTTGTCGGTGCTCGTTTAATATCTCATGCTGGTAGTCTTACAAATCTTGCAAAATGTCCTTCTTCTACCATTCAAATCCTCGGTGCCGAGAAGGCCCTTTTCAGGTTTTATATCGTTTATTTATTATTAAAACAAACTAAAACCGGTTTGATTTTGGTGTGGATATTGTTGTTTTGGTTTTAGTGTTGTTTCGGTTGAAGGGAGAATCACACATTATTCATTTATTGTCTGATATATGATATTCAGGTGCAGAAATGGATGTGAAAAAAGAGAAGGCCATTCGGTTACTGTCACATGGTGGGGGTGGGATTTGGTGACGGTGGAAGTGGATTTAGAGGATTTGGTGATAGTGGTTGGATTTGTGGAATTTCGTGGCGGTGGTGGTGAATGATTTCGGGGATTTGGTGGTGGTTGTGACTGTCAAAGTGGTGGTGGGGGTGGGATTTGGTGGTGGTGGTGGTTGTTTATTTGTTTAAGGGTAAATTACATTTTTGTCCTTTATACTAGTAAAATTACAAAACTACCCTCATGTGCAACGCACATACTATACTTAACTGAAATTGAAATTTTTAACTTGGTTAGTGCTAAAGGACGTATAGTGTAATGAGTTTTCTAAATAAAGGATTGTGACTGTAATTATTGAAGTTAAAGGCTATCTATTGCAATCTCATACAAACATAAAGGACGAAAAATGTAATTTACACTAAGTATCTACACTGTAACCTAATAACATTTGTTCTGATACTGAATAAGCTTCTCATGTATTTTCAAATACATGATGTCCTCGATGATCCTACTTTAGAATTTGTTAATATCTCTAACGACTAACAAATTTGGTCGGACTTGTTTTGTAAAAGTAAAGTAGCCGGTCCAACAAATTTGGCACACAAATATTTGAACAATTAGAAAAGTGGCCGGTCCAACAAATTTGTTTTGTAGTTTTTTATTAGATTAGTGTAATTTGATGTATGACATAAATGAGCTTTTATAATCATAGTATTGATTTTAGGGTTGTGTATGGTTCAATTTGGTATTTAAAGTTTTTTTTACAAGATTTTGAATTATATAATTTTTATTATACAACCATGTGTAATCTATAAGATAGTAAACTAATATACAAATAGATGTTTATTATGCAATGAAACTTCTGATTTGGGATTAATGATAGGATTGGCTTTTAAAATAAGAACAATAAAATCAAAAGCTAAATCACGAAACCACAATTTAATTAAAGTTATTCAAAACTACATATTTTTTTCTTGTTTAGTAGGTATTGCCTAGGTCAAAACTATATACTTCTAGTTTAGTAGGTATTGCCTAGGTTTATTTAAGGGTGGTCATAGTCGAGCCCAGTGAAAGCCGGGGTAGGTGTGGCCCCGACAGGGCATACCAACCCCGGTTCCATGTCTTTTTTTCACTACAAATCGGTGATTACTACACACATCCAACATGTATACACACACATATTTTCATCATCATCATCATCGTACTCAGTATATCCCACCAATAGCAAAAGCTAAGGTAGGGTCTGAGGAGGGTGGGATGTAGACAGCCTTACCTCTACCCCGTAGGAATAGAGAGGTTGCTTCCAATGAGACCCCCGGCTCGATTGTGGTTTTGCATCAAGCCTTGGACATAAGGCACATAACACTCAGCAATTGGTGCATGTACCCCCTTGTCTTTCAGCTATCAACGCCACCACATGATGCATGATTAACCATCCCCTCTTTTAACGTTATTTTCACGAAATTAGTAAAATAACGTTAAAAATTAGTGCACTTTTGCTTTTGCCCCCCGAGCGCCCACACATATATACATTATATGTGCATACCGCAAGCGGGGCGTATACACACATATTTTATATTATTTAAATGTAAAATATGACAATGGGGAAAACTGAGACAATTTCCCACAATCTAAGGAAATTAGGAAGAAAGTCGATTTAGCGCTGATGTAGCATCGGGGGATGGGGGGATTTGGTGAAAACGCGACTACTCCATCCACCCTAACAGTCTATCTAGGCCGACGACTTAGTAGTAAGCTATGGTTTAGCAGATGCATCATGGTTTGGGTGTAAGAGGCGTGTCAAGGTAGCAGCGTGGTCGCAAATAAAGTCTAGGTAGGGCTATAAAGGGGCCAAAGGGCAAAAAGGTGGAGGTATCCGTGGGTGGGGATCGATTTGACTAATTTACTTATTATTAGTTAATAACTAATATACAAACCAATCATTAGTTCTCACACACCATTTCTATTTTTCAATTTTGTTGCTCACCTCATCACATTTCATATTCTTACAACATACATAGGCGAAAGGTAAAAGGTGGAACCACCCGTACACATGTGGCGTCTACGTGATAATACTTTTTTCACCTTTCACCCCACCACAAATCCACAACACAAAGCCTTAAGTGTCGAATTTATAACAAAATATTGAAAAGAGTAAGTTACATAAATGGTCCCTATGGTTTTTTTCACAATCTTGGCTTTGGTTCTTAAAGTTTTTTTACGTTGGATTAAGTCCCCCATGGTTGACGTTTTTTCTTTTCACTTTTGGTCCAAATGCTAATGCAGTTAGTTGGACCAAGTCCCCCGTGGTTAGTGTTTTCTTTTTCACTTTCGGTCGAAATGCTTTTTACCTTTGGATATAAAACCAATCATTTACCGTTCACTCACCATTTCTATCTCTTTTATCATTTTTTTTACTCAATCTATCACATTTAATGTTCTTATAATACATGTACCAAAAAGGTGAAACCATTAGTGCACATGTGAGATATTTATCTCACAACGCTTTTTTTCACCTTTCACCTCACTACATGTCCACAACTAGGGGTGTAAACAAGCCCAGAAGCTCGAGAGCTACTCGTGATCGGCTCGGTTAAAAGCTCGAACGAGCCGAGCCTTAACGAGCCCGAGCTCGAGCCTGAAATAGAGCTCGTTTTGTTATCGAGCTTGAGCCTGAAATACAAAGCTTGTTTAGGCTCGCGAGCCTAAACGAGCCCATACAAAATTTTAATTTTTTATATATAATATATTTATAATGATGATAATATTGATGAGCCGAGCTAGAGCCGAGCTTTGGCTCGTTTAAGCGATGTTGAAGTGAGCTTGAGCCGAGCTTTTAGCTCGTTTAAGGTTGTTCTCAAAATAGTTCGAGCCGAGCTCGAGCTTTGGGTTTTACTCGCGAGCCGAGCTGGAGCTCAAAGAAGTAGGCTCGAACCGAGCCGAGCTCGAGCTTCATAAAAACCTAACGATCCTTTACACCCCTATCCACAACACGTAGCCTTAAATGTCGTATTTATAACAAACAAAATGTTGAAACTTATTTAACACATTCAAAGTTACGAAATTTACAAATGCAAACTTCATAGGAGAGAGAGATTACCAGGAACAAAAGGTAGCTGATTGGGATTACTACCACCACCTACTTGATGCGATAGAAAACTTTTGAGGAACAATAAAGAAACACCACCGGCAACGGCCAACGCTGGGCCACCGAATGCTACTGCCGCTGATCCCGCCGTTTGCACATCCATCCGGCCTTATTTTGTTTTCCTAGAGAAAAGAGCAAGAAGACGTACAAGTGAGTTAGGGGTGTGAAAGTGGGTTCATATATAATATTGATCAGGCAAAGATCCACTGTGGTATGGGTCCTTGATTCTTTTACTCTTTTTGAAATCTATGTCTTCGCTTGCTGGCTTCCAACTTCAAAGAGACACTCCGGTCGTCCAATAACTAAGACCGTGGAGTGTGGTGGGACGGAGGTTGGGCTTGGGTTGGGGCATGAGTTGAGACGTAGCTTGGGGGGGCAGACATGGGCTGACCCACATTCAACACGGTATGATGGGGCGGGGGTTTGGGGCGTTGGTTTGGTGGGCTTCGCTGGGCTGACCCGCTGGGCTATTTGAATATTTTATAAAACAACAAATTTAATTTTTTTAATATTTTTAAATAAAGAAATTTACAAAAAAAATCCTATAGTTTATATTTGTTTTTTTATCTCTTCTCTCATCTTCAAGACTAGTTGTAACTCGTCACCCTCTAGGTGATCAATGGGCTAGGATAGAAATTTCAAATCATCCCGTTTTTGTTTCTGGGCATCTCTAGCTTCTTTGCTCCTTCGAATTTCGGCCCTTTGTTGTTGGAATACGTTGAATGTATCCAACTTGCATGAAATGTCATCCAACTGATCGCTGTATATTCCCCTACGCGAGACCGAACTCCCAGCTGAAGGCGATGCTGTACCAGATCTTGATTTTTGAGCATGCCTTTTTGCGACATCTCTTCCATACTCAGGCCGGTTTGGGCTTGGCGAATCATCCAAAAGGTCCTCAAACTCTTGATCTCGTGCATCAGATTGGGCTTGGGACGAGGCCCTTGACCTTTTGGAAGACGTGCTACTTTCGCTACCAATGGGGATATTCGCCCACTTTGGATGGAACTTACAAATCTCCCAACAATGCATGAAACGGAAGTCGGTCCCCACATTTTATTTGAATGTGACCAATGCATTTGTCACAATGTCGGCTTCGGTTTCACCACTTTTTGGGTTTTGCTTTGCTTTATTTAAAAAACCACTATATTTTGTAAGTTGGCCGCTAATCTCGCTCCACTTCGAGAATAAGCTATCGTTTTCACGATAAGCCTCCCTTCCCAATTCTTCATGGAATACTCTACTAACCGCTTCCCACAGGGCGGTTCGATGTTGAGAATTTCCTATTTTAATAAAAACAAAATTTAATATATTACAAAGTTATATAAAAAATAACCATTAATAAAAACAAAGCTTAAGAATACCTAAACTTGGATGTTGAGATTGTTGACACCAAACCCTCGCCAATGCAACTTCTTCAGCAACGACCCATTTTTGTTGTTTTCGTTTTACGGTTTCAAGTGCTTTATCCACCTCGGTTTTTTTCTTATGACTTCTCTTTTTGATGGGTTTCGATGCAGAAGGAGCATCGTTGGGTGGTTGAGTTTCGGGGACGGTATCGGTTTGTGAAAGGTCGATGGAGGTTGGTGAAAGGTTGATGGGCGATTGTGTAAACGGGGTAGGTATCGAATCGTCGGTGTGTGGGAAGTTAGTATACAAACGATTCCCAATATACGATGCATAACTCGCTTCAACGGGCATAGAAGAGTGTATGAAAAATGGACGAGGCATTGGACGATTGGGTGGTGGGCTAGGATTATTTTCTTGGAATGCATACGGGTTGTTCGGGTCATAAGCACGGTTATAAGGATGCATTTTTTCGTTCTGTAGAAGGAGAATTGAAGATGATTATTGAAGATGTGGTTGAATGTGGTAAAAATGGAAGAAAAATGTGAGTTTTATAGTGAAAAAATATTTTTTTTTTAACATAGCCGTTGGCCAACGGCTATTTTGGGTTGGCCATTGAGAGCCCGCCATGTCAGCTTGTCAAGACCGCCCATCGCACGCCCCAACCCAAGCCCCAAGGGCCACGCCCCAACCCAAGCCCACCCGGGGTGGTGGCTTGGGCGTTTTCCCCCAACCCACGCCCAAACCCCCGCCCCATACCCCACAGTCTAAGACCGTGGGGTATGGTGGGGCTTGGGTTGGGGGCATGAGTTGACACGTGGAGTTGGAGCCCTCCCACCGGTGAGTGACGTGTCCGTGGAGTATGGCGGGGCTTGGGTTAGGGGCGTGGCTTGGCAGTTTATTAAAAAAAATTACAAAAAATTAAAATTCAAACACCCGCTATGACATGGCGGTGGACAGCGAATAGGAGGCCGCCACATTGGATTTCAAGCCTGCCCCACGCCCGGCTTCAAACCCAAGCCCCAAGGGCCAGGCGCCAAACCCCAAGGGGTGGTGGCTTTGGCGTTTTCCTCCAACCCACGCCCCAACCCAAGCGCCATCCCCATAGTCTAATGAACAGTTTTCTTTTTGTTTTTTTTTTCTTAACAACGACACTTTTATTAAAAAGAAAAAAAGGAGCTAACGGAAGCTGAAAATCTCGAAACTTTTTTAGCATACGATGCCTTTATTTCGTACTGTTTGTTAAGGATATTCAATCTTTTCAAAATTTGTTACCAGTTGTATTATATGTACTTTTCTTTGGAACGAAATATAATTTTTTTTATTATACTAACTAGGTCAGAACCCCGTGTAATACACGAGTTGAATAAATGTAATTTTATATACCGAATAATAAAAAGTATATCTTTTAAAATCCCGTTTATTATACGGGTTGAATAAATGTAATTTTATATACCAAATAATAAAAAATATATCTTTAAAAACCTTTTTATTACATGACTTGAATAAATGTAATTTTATATATTAAACAATAAAAATGTTATATCTTTAAGAGCCCCATGTATTGTACGGGTTGAGTAAATTAATTTTATATTAAATAATGAAAAAAGTTACATTTTTAAGAAATTTATGTATTGTATGGGTTGAGCACATGTAATTTTATAAACCAATCAATAAAAAGTTATATATTGTTATATCTTTATGAACCTTGTGTATTATACGGATTGAATAAATCTAATTTTATATACCATATAATAAAAAATTATACTTTTAAAAACACCGTGTATTACACGAGTTGCATAAATGCAATTTGTATAGTAAATAATAAAAATATTATATATTTAAAAAACCTCGTTTATTAAACGGGTTGAATGAATCTAATAAAAAATTATATCTTTAAAAAACTAACGAATATACTCGATATATGATGGATGAGGTGATTGCGGTGATGGTTCTTATAAATGCCACGTAAATATAGTGAATACCGTATTTAAGTTGAGAGTTGAACACGAAAATAAAAGTATATAATCAATAAACATTAATTAATGTTTTTGTTTACCCTTTATAAACATTTTTGAAATAGGTTATATCCTTAACTACTTTAGTTTAATAAAATAAATAAATCATTTACATTATATTAATTTATATTTAGTGTACGTATTTTTTTAATTTCAAGATAAATAATTTTGAAATCTAATAAACATTTCAACATATTATAAAATCTTTTATATGAATTGTTTAAATTTATATTAAATTAAATTTTATAATTATCTTTTAATTAATATTAATTATCTATAATTAAGTAGAAGAGACGACAAAACTAAAAATTAGATTGCTTCAATGAATGACATGTGTCCACCTATTGGTTTCTTTTATTATATAGTACTAGCGGTAAGACCAGTGTGCAAACACGAGTCGTTTCTTAGAAAACCATGCATAACAAATATAAATGATGAATATGGTTATATTTATATAGACTTATAAATAAATAAGTCAGTCGGTAAAATACTTAAAGTTTAGAGTATAAAAAATACAAAATACACAAAATATACAACTTATTAATCTTTTGTAAACAAAATAACATTTGCATTCAAACATGTTCCTTCAACCTCCACAAAACACTATTTTAACCCAACAGTGGTTTTAAACCACCGTTTTAACCCAACAGCAGTTCAACCATAGTTTTCTCCACAACAAATACATTTAACCCAACCGTGGTTTCAAACATCTATTTTCATCCATCTGTTCACAACAACAGAGCTTTCATCATTTAAACTCTCAAACCTAAATATTCATTTAATTAATTTAAATAACAAACATCGTTAATAATTTTAACACAACTAATTATATAAAATATGAAAGTGTCAAACAGAGGTAATGATATAATAAACTGTAGGATCATTTTCGGACCCGAATGAGTCAATCAGAAGAGTTTATACTCAGAACGAAAGGCGGAAACAGACATTCTGAGGTCAATTCAGCACAATATACACTTTAACTGTCGTTTTTATTGATTTGATGACAAATTACAACGAGACGACACTTCGGCAGCACTTCGTTACACTGACCGGAACCGTTACAAATGATATCGCATGAATGGTATTTATAGCCAACTGATTCCGCTTGAATGATGTTCCAAACGAAATTAAGATTCCAAGCGGAACTTAATTCCGCGCGGAATTACACTTAAACACTTTCAAGCGGAATTACCATTCCACCCGAAATTAACTATTATCTCGAACTACGTGCCCTGATTTAACATTCTAAATACAAGACTCGATACAAGACGAAGTTAGCAGACGCATGCACTAACAGACTCCCCCTCGAATGTTGACGAGTCTTAAGTGTCGAGTCTTCAACATCTTCAGTCTTTATCAGTCTTCGGGCTAATCTTCAAAGTATCTTACACTGTAAAGCATCCTCAAATCTTTCTCTTCTCTTTTCTTCACCATCAACAAATTCTCTAACAGACTCCCCCTCAAGTTATGCTGGGATCGTAGTCTGGCTTTCTCAGAATCAGGATCGTGATCTGGCACACATGTTCAAGATCGAAATCTGGCTCTCTAATCACAAACCCTCATGAATCGAAAATTGGCGTACCTACACATCCTTTACCTTAAACATAAGTTTCACACAATTTATAATTTGACAAATTTAGGTATTCTACTTACCACTTGCAAAAAATAAACTCAATAACTGGTTTTTACAATGTTAATTTCTGATTGACCACATGTAGGCAAAACCTTTCAATCATTTTCACCCAAACCTGTTCATCATGTTTAGCACTCGGAATTTTGAAAACAGCTTTTCAATATCAGTTGTCGAAAAACTTTTTGGATTTTTCAAAATATGTAACCTAAACATAAATGCAAGAACAGAATTTAAATGCAGAAATGAAATATGTACGGACAATATTTTTGTGAGCTTGTGTAAGAGGATCATATCAGTTCATGAGACAAATCACGAACACCGTTAAGCTTTAAACATTTTAAGTTCTAAATGATTCACTTAGATTGTCAGTATACTGATCCACTTAAATTTTCACACAAAGTTCAACTGTTTCGAGATACGAGATTAATGTCTTAAACAATTAAACTTATTCGCGTGTCCCGCCTCAGAATATACTCCCGTATCCAGATCCCAATATTCAGTCTTACAGGTGAGTATACCTAGATGATATCTGTAAGGGGTTAAATTGCGAAGGCCGTGAGAGCTCAGGCCAGAACTTCCGTTCAGCAGAGAGATGACAGCTTCGACTTTTAGTGTGTCCCCTTTAGAGGATCTTTTCTTCAACAGCATGATTAGCATTTTGCAATGTTTCATCATTTTTATGCTGAGGGTAGTGCTATATTTCAAGCAAGCAGAAAGTATTATACGGGGACTAGGCCATTGCTTCCGCAAAATCATAAGTCACGGGATAATACCCCAGATATCACTGAGTATAAAGACCTAGTATCTCAGAAAGAGGGACCGTTCAAACAAGATTTCGGGGGTTACCCATATATCCGAGAGATGTTCCCCACTATATAAGCAAGTTTGAAATTTAGGTTTATATCTCGTCACAATCTACTAAATGTGTAAAAACCTACTAGCACATCATCAGTGAGACCATTTATCACATTTTATCTAACCAATTCTTTAGCATGTTGTGATAGTCCACTGATGTACTATTATTTCCTCTTTTTTCACAACAAAACTCATTTTGAATTTTATCATGTTTTTGACTTTTTCAAATTTTCAAATGTTTTTGGATTTTCTGAAATTCTTACTCCCCCTAAAATGCAAACACATTTAAAGAAATTTGAAAACAAACTATACAAACAAATTGGCAACTGATATCAAATCACTTTAATTCGCCATCGACTTAGCATAAACAATCAGAACTCCCCCTTACAACAAAACATTTTCCCATTATGATTTCAAAACACTTAAGTTTGTTTTAATCAAATGGTTTTTCCGGAAAATTAGTTTTGTTGATTTCATAAAACACTTGTAGGTTATGGGTTCAATTCATCACATTGTTCTTTCATTAACCACTAGAAATATTTAACAATTTTAATTTTAATCAACAAACACCACTTGTAGAAAATCAAGTACAACTTAATGTCCTTGATTTACCACTTGTATGACGAAATCACAAATGTGAATTTCTCAAGAAAGATGCCGATGCCTGCTCCACGCTTACCAATCTGGGAGCTCCGGCAAGTCATACTTTTCACTGATCATAATAAGTTCCATCCCAGTCACAAACCTGAGATGAAACATCCTTACCTGGTTTCTTCAATTTTTTCTCATAAAACTCCTTCACCCCCTTGACCTTCCCGTCAACCATTTTACCAAAAATGTATTTCACTTTGGGGTTAAAAGCTTTTTCAATATCAAATTCTTGCTTTTCTAAGAAAAATTGATTTGAAATCTCAATTTTACCAACTTTTTGTTTAAAATTCTCAGCTCTCAATGGTGGAAAATTGACATCATCCATTGGAGGTACTGATGTTTCCAATTTTAAATCAACCTGTGGCTTCTCTGATTTTATGGAATCAGATTCATTACCAGAAGATAGCTCCTCTGATTTTGATGAATCGGAATCATTGCTAGATTCATTATCAGACTTCGTAACAACCCATTTTTGGTTGTCAGAATTTGCTCTTCTCTTGTAAAACCTGTTTGAACATTCACCCATTTCAAATTTTGAATTTTTGAAAAGTTTAGTTCTATCAATTGGTGGTTCAAACTCAATCACTTTCTCTTTCAGTTTAGAAACTCCCTGTTTTTATTGAATTGCCTTGGGACAGTTTTTGGCAATATGACCACTTGTTTTGCATTGAAAACATGTTCTTGTTTCTTTCATCTGATCAGCAAACTTCATCTCTTCTTGCTTCTTCGCAAGGAACTCTTTGTTAGATTGCTTCCAGAATGGACTCTTTTGTTCTTCCTCAGCACTTGTCCCTGAAACAAATATCATTTTTGATTTAAAATCTCGAACATATTTTTCATTTTTATGATTTTCTGGTGGAATAAATCCAAGACCTTTCTTTTTGAAATTACCGTTATGGTTAGGTTTCTTTTGATAACCATAACCAGAACTGTAACCCTTTTTCTTGTTTTCTCTTTGTTTAACTCTTGAGGTGTATTTTTTAGGTTTTTTCGAAAGATTTACATCTTTTATTTCAGAAATATTAATTTCTGTTAAAGGCGTTATAAAATTCCTCTTCCATGTTTCGGATTTTCAAAGATTTCACAAACAGATATTGTTCAAATGAAAATATCTTTCAAACGAGATCACTTTCAAACGAGATTACACAAACGAAACGAAAATACTTCCTTTCAAACGAAATTCTCTTTAAACGGAATTAACTTTGGAACGAAATTACACAATTCACACGAAATACCCTAATTTCGTTTGAGTTGACACCTTTTCAAACTGAATTACTAATTCCGTGCGAGATTATCAAGCGAGATCAGACTTTCCAAGCAGAATCACTAATTCCGCGCGAACCACTCAAACGAAATTACCCAACTAAAACGGAATTAGCTGATTTCGTTTGAACTTTCAAATGAAATTAATTTTTCAAGCGAGATTACCCCCTGATTTCGTGCGGAATTAAGCTGACGTCATCATCTCGATGTGAAATTTGTCAAATTGATTGAGTTTTAAGCCGTTTTTAGTTCTGAAACTTTCTAGGGTTTGTTAATACACAAATGCGCACATGATACATGAAAATCAAGACATTTTGACCGTAAAATCAAGTTCAATTTGAAAAAGAAGGTGTAGAAATCAGAATTTGCAACTGAATTGGTATGAACTCTTCCTCCTAAGCTCTGATACCACTTGTAGGATCGTTTTCGGACCCGAATTAGTCAATCAGAAGAGTTTATACTCAGAACGAAAGGCGGAAACAGACATTCTGAGGTCAATTCAGCACAATATACACTTTAACTGTCGTTTTTATTGATTTGATGACAAATTACAACGAGACGACACTTCGGCATCACTTCGTTACCCTGACCGGAACCGTTACAAATGATATCGCATGAATGGTATTTATAGCCAACTGATTCCGCTTGAAAGGTGTTCCAAACGAAATTAAGATTCTAAGCGGAACTTAATTTCGCGCGGAATTACACTTAAACACTTTCAAGCGGAATTACCATTCCAACCGAAATTAACTATTATCTCGAACTACGTGCCCTGATTTAACATTCTAAATATAAGACTCGATACAAGACGAAGTCAGCAGACGCATGCACTAACATAAACAAACTTCAAAACAGCACACAACATTCAATAAAATACAGCATAATAATTTCTAATCAATGGGCGAAACAGTAATCTCGATAAATAAAGCTCCTTTCGGATCACTGTAGTTGTCAACATGTTGGAGGTATTTCAAAAGTTCATTACTCAAATCAACTTCAACCATATCTCCCCAACTTCAACTTCAACCTTAAATACTTAAAGTTTGGAATATAAAAAATACAAAAATATATAATTTATTAATCTTTTGTAAACGAAATAACATTTTCATTCAAACATGTTCCTTCAACATCCACAAAAATATACAATAACATTTGCATTCAAACATGTTTATTAAAGTTTACACTATAAAAAATACAAAAATATACAATTTATTAATCTTCTGTAAACAAAATAACATTTGCATTCAAGCATGTTCCTTCTCCAAAAAACAATATTTTAACCAAACAGCAGTTTCAACCACAGTTTTCTCCACAACATTCTGCTTTATCCCAACAGTACTTCGAAACATATGTTTTCATCCATCTGTTGACCAAAGTCAATAGATGTATCAACCACTATTTTATTTTCAAACATCTGTTCACAATAACAGAGCTTTGATCATTTAAACAGACATTTGCCAATATTACAAGCTTTTACACTCTCAAACCGAAATATTCATTTAGTTAATTTAAATAACAAACATGGTTAATAATTTTAACACAACTAATTATATAAAAACTACAAGTGTCAAACAGAGGTAACTATATAATAAACAAAGTTCAAAACAGCAAACAACATTCAGTAAAATACAACATACTAATTTCTAATCAATGGGCGAAACAGTGGTCTCGATAAATAAAGCTCATTTCGGATCACTGTAGTTGTCAACATGTTGGAGATATTTCAAAAGTTCATTGCTCAAATCAAATTCAATCATATCTCCCCAACTTCAACTTCAACCTTAAATACTTAAAGTTTAGAGTATAAAAAATACAAAAATATACAATTTATTAATCTTTTGTAAACAAAATAACATTTGCATTCAAACATGTTCCTTCTAAAAAAAACAATATTTTAACCCAACAGTCGTTTCAATCACCTTCAACCTCCACAAAACACTATTTTAACCCAACAGTGGTTTTAAACCACCATTTTAACCAAATAGCGGTTTCAACCAGAGTTTTCTCCACAACACTCTGCTTTATCCCAACAGTAGTTCAAAACATCTGTTTTCATCCATCTGTTGACCAAAGTCAACAGATGTATCAACCACTGTTTTATTTTCAAACATCTGTTCACAATAACAAAGCTTTGATAATTTAAACAGACCTTTGCCAATATTACAAGCTTTTACACTATCAAACCTAAATATTCATTTAGTTAATTTAAATAACAAACATGGTTAATAATTTTAACACAACTAATTATATAAAAACTACAAGTGTCAAACAGAGGTAACTATATAATAAACAAAGTTCAAAACATCAAACAACATTCAGTAAAATACAGCATACTAATTTCTAATCAATGGGCGAAACAGTAGTCTCGATAAATAAATCTCCTTTCGGATCACTGTAGTTGTCAACAAGTTGGAGGTATTTCAAAAGTTCATTGCTCAAATAAAATTCAACCATATCTCCCCAACTTCAACTTCAACCTTAAATACTTAAAGTTTAGAGTATAAAAAATACAAAAATATACAATTTATTAATCTTTTGTAAACAAAATAACATTTGCATTCAAACATGTTCCTTCTCCAAAAAAACAATATTTTAACCCAACAGTCGTTTCAATCACCTTCAACCTCCACAAAACACTATTTTAACCCAACAATGGTTTTAAACCGCCGTTTTAACCAAACATCGGTTTCAACCGCAGTTTTCTCCACAAAACTCTGCTTTATCCCAACAGTAGTTCGAAACATCTGTTTTCATCCATCTGTTGACCAAAGTCAACAGATGTATCAACCACTGTTTTATTTTCAAATATCTGTTCACAATAACAGAGCTTTGATAATTTAAACAGACCTTTGCCAATATTACAAGCTTTTACAATCTCAAACCTAAATATTCATTTAGTTAATTTAAATAAAAAACATTGTTAATAATTTTAACACAACTAATTATACAAAAACTACAAGTGTCAAACAGAGGTAACTATATAATAAACAAAGTTCAAAACAATAAACAACATTCAATAAAATACATCATACTAATTCCTAATCAATGGGCGAAACAGCATACAAAGTTCATCCATCTGTTGACCAAAGTCAACAGATGTATCAACCACTGTTTTATTTTCAAACATCTGTTCAAAATAACAGAGCTTTGATCATTTAAACAGACCTTTGCCAATATTACAAGCTTTTACAGTCTCAAACCTAAATATTCATTTAGTTAATTTAAATAACAAACATGGTTAATAATTTTAACACAAGTAATTATATAAAAAACTACAAGTGTCGAACAGAGGTAACTATATAATAAACAAAGTTCAAAACAGAAAACATCACTCAATAAATTACAACATACTAATTCCTAATCAATGGGCGAAACAGTAGTCTCGATAAGTAAAGCTCTTTTCGGACCATTGTAGTTGTCAACATGTTGGAGGTATTTCAGAAGTTCGTTGCTCAGATCAAGTTCAACCATATCTCCCCAGATGCTAGTTATCAGCCACTTGTTGTTTTCAATTATATTAGTCCTTCGGCACCTCTCTTCATAATCAACTACACGAGGATTATTGAAAGCAAACACCTTCATCCAACCTTCTTCTTCATATCTGAGCAAATCAGCAGTTAGCTCAGCAGACTTTCCAATAACAATCAAATGCAGCCTCTTTGCGATGGTCAAAAAATGCCCTTGGCAAGGATTGACAACAATACTCTCTGGAAAACGAAGCATTCTGAAAGTCTCAATCAGAACATCAAAAGCAACGATGTTCCTCTCACCTAGTGGATACCAATAATTTGAAACCATGAAATATATGGTTTTATCAGCATAAACTCTTGTAGACCATGAATAACCACGTGAACCATAATTATTTACGCTACCGAAATTTATTGTTCTCCATGACTCACGACGTCGTGAGTAAACACGAGCAGTAGCTACATTACGGTAACATCTGATGTTCAGCACTTTTAGATCATTGAATTGATCAAAATAAATTCCACCAGTATCAGAGTTTCAATCATGATTGTAATTTAAGTATTCATCAGACAAAACCTTATAGCGCCTGGTAGTTGGATTCCAAAGAATCAGCTCACAGCAAATCCCATCATTGCAAACTAACAACAATCCATTAAATGACGACAGAATACGTAAGAAGCTAGGGTGGACATTGTTAGGAAAACTTAAGGTTTTGCTTCTAACAACATCCAAATTACCAGCAACTACATCGTCAACGACAATTGACGTCTCTTTAAAGGAGAGTAGTTTCTTTTGTAATGAATCTCCACTTCGGAGAGCATGCATCATCTGAAATCCATGACTTGACAGTTCCCTATAAAATTTCTTGGAAATACATTTCAAACGACCAATATCTTCTGCAGAGAGCCTTGTGAAAATTTCGTCAACAATCACTTGAAACCCAATGTTTTCCATTTTGCAGTGAACCAATGCGTCTTTGAAAGTAAAAGAAATTATAATGATATTGATAAACAAAAAATTTTTGAAGATGATTGAGTAGATGGATGAAAACGGTAATGATTTCAAACCTCTGCCCGATGTATTTTATATACCCAATGAAGGCGGTTATGACTAAATACATCGTCAGACGAAAGAATATGATGCGACACTCGTTAGGTCTTTAATGCATTTCAATGTGAAAAGTATTAAATTAAACACGTTCTTATAATTACAATTAACCTCTTCATTTACCATAAGACGCCTTTACCATAAGACAGAACTGAGTGAGTGACGTGCATTAATTGCAAAGTACATATCCCCGGGCATTTTGAATTTGAAATTACCGACAATTTCAAAACATCTGCTAAGGTATATGTTTGCCAAAGGAAACATCTGCTAAGTTATACTTTCTTGGCGATGGGCAGTGGTTTGCCCTCTTAGATGTGGGCCAGACCTTTGACATTTGAAATATAGAGCAGTGGTTTGAAATTTGAATTTGAAATTACCCGCAATTTCAAAACATCTGCTATGGTATATGTTTGCCAAAGGAAACATCTGCTAAGTTATACTTTCTTGGCGATGGGCAGTGGTTTGCCCTCTTGGATGTGGGCCAGACCTTTGACATTTGAATATAGAGCAGTGGTTTGAAATTAAATGTATTTTAACTCAGATAAAAATCTCAGACCTTTGACATTAGAATATAGAACATCTGTTAGCCAACAACAGATATTGCCAACAGTAGCAAGTCAAACAGCCGTTAGAATAGCAGAAGATCACCACTAAACAAAGGTTCTCTTTGGGCAGACTTTACCTTTGACAGAGAGTTAAAGTAACAGATGCATCAGTATTTACAATTGAGAGGAGGAAATTCTTCGAAAAGCTCTATTAGGCAACAACAGATGTTGGCAACAGTAGCAAGTCAAACAGCCGTTAGATCAGCAGATGATGATTTTGAGCAGATGTTCTGTTTTGGCAAACTTTAACTTTGATAGATCTATACACTAACAGAAATTGATACAACATCAACATAATCTAATTAAACTTAAAGAAAATTTCACTTCTACATCAAAAGTACCGATCTGCAATAATCAGATGATATTAAAATTAAAAATTACATAATAAAACTTATTCACCTTAAAATTAGTAAAAAAAAAAATGCTCCACAAACATTAATAGGATTAAAATTTAATTATGAGGATTAAAAGATCAACAATTACATCGACTACTGAACAACGAAACTTTAACATCTAACAACAACACCAAGAAATTTACGAATCTAACAGCAAAAATTTAGTGCTTTTAGCTTAAACTCCATCGAGTACTGAACTTCGCAATGTATATCTTTGACAATCGCCATGAACTCCACAAAAATTTAGTGCTTTTAACTTTAACTCCATCATGTTTCTGGAAACCCGGTCTCTCGTGAACAGACAAAGATGCAGTACATGAAAACACTTCTTCAGCTATTGAAGAGTAGCCTTAACTTGCTTCATAAAGAGCTGCAAAAAAAAAACATACTTTAAACGATGTTGGAACAATGATGCTGCAAACAACCGTAGAACAATCATCATCTGCTCAGATCATTCATCATCTGCTTTAAACCAAACTTTATACTTCTTTTAATACAAAAAAGGCAGGAAAGAACAAATCTCTAGTAAAATAAAACATAATCTTATAGCAGTAGCAGATCCTTTATTGCGTTTAGTAGGAACTACTGTGGGTTCTACATCATCATCATCTGCCCAAGTCATATATAATCATCATTTAGTTATAAGCAAAAATTATTTAAATGTACATTTAATAATCTTTCTTTGTGTTTAATTTAACTTTATGCTTCTTTTAATACAAACCTATAATAACCCGCAGATGATTGTATGAATTTCAAACAACTGTGATTAGACTGAAATATAAAGCGAGAATTAGAGTATATCACTTCAGAATTAAAAATTCAAAATTTCAAAATTAGAGTAGCAAAAAAACATACTTTAAACAATGTTGGAACAATGATGCTGGAAACAACCGTAGAACAATCATCATCATCATCTGCTCAGATCATTCACAATTATCATTTAGTCATTACTCAGATTAAAAAACTTTAGTAAAAATAAAAAACCAAAACAAACATAATCATATATATCACATTACCATCATCAAGGCAAACCACATATCCCTAAAATTTGTTCTGAAAGTGGGTCAGAGAGAGCTTTCGTTTTCTCTTTTCCTTTATGAACAAATGTCGAGTATTGAGAAGAAGGGATTTGAGGGAGAGATACATTTGAAATGTGGTTTGAAATATGGTTTCTAATATGAAGAGTGAAATGAGAATATAAATCAGTTTATATAAGAAGATGATTGACAAAAGTAAGTGAGTGACATGCATTAATTGCAAATTACATATCCCCATGCATTTTGAATTTGAAATCATGCGCAATTTCAAAACATATGCTAACGTGTACGTTTGCCAAAGGAACCATCTGCTACTTTCTTGTAGATGGGAAGTGCTTTGCCCTTTGGAATGTGGACCAAACCTTTTAACATTTGAATACACAAGACAGTGCTTTGAAATTAAATTAAATGTATTTTAAAGTGATTTATATATTCTGGTTTATGATGCAGTAATGACATAAGAAAAACATTGTTAGACAGCCTCTATGGTTGACACAACAACTTTTCTTATGTCACTCAGATTTCTCCTTTTATAGAAAGTATAGATAGATAGATGTCACTTTTGTATTTATTTTATTTGCATTTGTATTATATGTTTAGGATATGGATCCTAACTCCTAAGAGTAATACATTCTAATTGAAAAAAAAAACGTGAAAATCATTATGTACTACACATTTTCTCAAATCGAAAAAAATACAACTAATCGTACATTTTTAAAGTTTTTTTTAATTATACACGTATGTATATTATCAATTTTTAATTATAAATATGTGTATATTGTCAATTTTTAAAGTATACACATGTATATTATTAAACATATATGTACGATATTTATTTTTCAATTTGAAACACATATTTACACATATGCAGAGTAAAAAAAATAGTTTTTGTGATAAAACAAGAGAGAAATATAGGGAGAAAATTGATTCAATCATCTGCTTCATCTTACATATACATTGTATATATTTACTAGTACAATAGAATCCCTAAAAGGCTAAAGCCCATAAACATTGGGTTGGGCCATAAAATGGACGCATTCATAACACTCCCCCTCAGACATTTTATATTATACACTATCTATATTATACTATTGGAAGATATTGGCTCGGTTCTTTAGGACCGATACTAACTGACACTTCAGGATCAGTTATACTGCCCCATTAAAACCTTACTAAGAAAACCCAATGGGACAAAACTTAGTTAAGGAAAAAGAGTACAACATGTATATTACTCCCCCTCAATTATATATATAACTCTTAGTCGGTGGAATTCAATCTTAAGTAATAACCGCTTGACTTGATCTTTGATGTCGTATTCTTTGCTTAGGCTTCTTTTGATTCAGGTTGCTTTTTAAATAGTACAATTCGGCTTCTTCTGATTCAGCTTGCATTGTCTTCAAATTGTACAATTCGGCTTCCTTTAATTTAGTCAAGTCTTCACCTGTCTTGAATGTGTTGAAACCATTGACTTCCATTAGTGACATATTTAGATTAAGATTGAGTTTTGTGGGGGTCTAATATATATCCTTCATTATCATAATCTGATAGTTGGGACTCCATATTTTGTCATGAAAAATATCATGTCTTGAATCCCATATCATTTAACACGCTTTGTAATTATGACTCGTTAAAAACCTTGCTAGGAAAACCCAGTGGGATAAAACCGTAGCTAAGGGAAAAAGAGTGCAATGCGCATTATACATAATTAACAACATGCTCCAGGATGATGTTAAGGTACTTCAGTACTTATAAGATAAACTGATGCTACTAGATCAGTTATGTTGCTTCATCAAAAACCTTACTAAGAAAATCTGATAGCAAAAAAACTTAGTAAAGGGAAAAAGAGTGTAACATATTAGATTAGAGCTACAATCTTGCCAATACATCTATCAAGAACGCAATATCATGTTTCGTCTTGTTTGCTAGATACATCAATGTTCCAATCGCAATTAAGTATGGTACTTCCGGACCAGTTATTTATCCATCCTCTTCTTAGGGACGATAAAAATCATTTCCATATGTCAAGCAATTCGACAATCATTTACGTACTCAACAAAATGAATTTTATCCATATAACATCTTTTGGATGTAGTCTATTGGATGAGTAAAAATATTACATATATACTCGAACTGCGGGTCGAGAATAACTACACTATGTAAAGGTCTTTCAAAAATTTCATTCATTAATTTGATAATTCCTGTCAACGATGTTTACCTCATCAGAATCACTGTAAACTGCAATTACACTAAACATTCAGAGTGAAATCTGGATAAATAGATGTAGCTCATTTTATCAAACTTATACCACTCTTTTCAGAGTATCAACTAAGTTGACTGAACCCACCCCATACGACTAGTTTCCTTTAAGATTTATATATATATAACACATATGGGGTTATTGTTTAATAATGCTTTGAGCATGTTTAATCCTTCAGGGATTTTCATGCAGATGTCGTTTGCTATTGTCTCGTATATGTATACGGTGATGACATCCATAAGTTGTTTTATCTGAAGTCATTCTGAGATTGCGAGGCCACTTAAACATCTAAAGATTATCGCATCCACTACAGGGGTATACGTTTCCTCATAATCAAATGCTAGGATTTAGGAAAAATCTTTATGTTAAAATGTCATGCCTTTCGTCACAAAATTCCATTCTTTACGTTTCTTTTTTATTTAAAGACACCCATTTATAACCTAATGCTTTGACGTCTATGGGTGTTCGAACTGCAGGTTCGAAAATGTTTAGTTTGTCGAGCGAAGTTTATTTAACCATTAAGTCATCTAGCCATTTTGGCTATTTCTGTGTATACGCTCGTACACAGTTTTGTGTACGTAATCTTTTTCATTGATTACATTTGTTGCTATAGCATATCGAAATATATTATTTTACATGTGTTTCATTATGGTTCCATATTGTACTCATTTTGTACATAATTTATTGAGATCTCATATTTGTTTGGTACAGAAGTTTCTTTTGGAACCCCATTAGCCTTTTCTGGGGCTTTGTCAATAACCACCTCTAAGGTTAAGTATGCAACCACTTCTGGGGTTTTGTGTGCTACCTCTTCTGGGATTTCACCAACTGCATTACTCTGCTCTTTTCGTGTTTGTGAGTTTTATCTTTTTGGAACCGTTTTATCTCTCACATTTTCTTAATATGATAAGTACTTCAATTCGAGCAGATAAGTTTAAGCTAGTATATGTGACTTTGTCACTTTATTTGTGTTTGTGAATGCATCTAGTATTTAATATGCTATTTGTTTGCAAATCCACACTATTTGTTTCTTCAGATTTGCATTGACCACTTCAGGGGTCGAGATATGATGCACTCCGTATTTTTGTTGTATTGCCAGTCTTTTCTTTCCTTTGTCCAATCTCCCCCTAAGATTGGGAATATTGGCTTGCTAAATGGATAGTCAGCATTGATGTTGTAAACATGTCCATTTTGGTACTTACATATATTGCATAACCAAAATAACTTTTGGTTCCCTTCTAGAGACCATTTGTTATGGGGAGTATTTAGTATTAGCAGTTGGTTTTGAACTAATTAGATGGTCGTTAAAAATGAAAAATTTGTCTCGACTACATATGCCTCTTACTATATTTCACGTTGTCAGATATGAACACTAAACCATGTCAAAGAATAATGTTCCATGTCTTCGGATATATGCTACATTTGTCTAGCTGAAAACTCACATGTGACCAATATATATGTGTCACTAAAGGGTTTTGTGAAAACATATTCTACTAGGTAAAACCTTTAGTTTTCTAATATGGTCTTCTGGCCATATTGTCATTATGGAGATATTTCGTATCAATTTCGATCACAATTTCAATGTGATACCTGTTTAGCTAAATATAACTGAACTTAGTAAGTTTATTCAGGATATATTAGAATATGAGCCATTTTCGATTATAAAAGATGGTATCAGTGAGTAAGATGTCGACGCTCTTCCGGAGCATTTAATATACGGCTAACACCTAAACCAATATCAATAAGTGTCTATGCCGAGGACAATTGATAACATATGTATTATGGTTTTATGATAGTGTTACTAGTGATATTATCGTGTTGTTGTAGATTAAACATTCGACTCATATTTGTGATCGCTCTACTAGAGATTCTACACTTGTATAGATGTTCACATCTATGTAAGATTTTTAACATCTTAGTTTATTAATGCTTGGTCAATCCGCATGTGTAGCGGTTATTTTCTTACCCTTTGTAAGATCTCTCCCTCGGTGGTTGTCACATGCCACTATTTTCATATATTTGATCATAAACCTCCCTTGTCCATGAGTTGATTCATCTATGTATATTAGCCTCTGTTGGGTCGTAGACTCTTTTTCTCCTCCTTGTATACTAAATGGTAGCCACATTTGTTTAGGAAACGGGCTAGTATTGATTGGACGTATCTAATGGTTTCCTTTTTTTTCTTTTTTTTTTAAATATATCAGAGGAGAAGATTATGATATCAACCTTTGTTTGGATGGAGAACTTGTTTCTGTCAAATGATTTTCTTCCTAGGCTATTTGCCGCAATAAATTTTGGCTTGTAAAGTTTGTGGGATGTAGTTGTGCTAAGAAATATCGAGGACAATAAACTCAAATTTTAAAGATTCGATATGAAATCATTTTAAACATTCAGACTCTTTTAACGATATTGCTAGTTCAGGAGTATACATCAAATGTCATAAATGGAAAAACTTTTATTGACCTTTTTTTTCTTATAAACAAACTTATTTTCTCATAATATCTTTAAAAATAGTACAATGTTCGAGTCATGTAATTTTATTAGTCTCATAATATCCGGTGTCGTATCTAAACATATTTATACACTTTCATGTGAGTGATAACAACTAACTAGTTGTGGTCTTTTATTTGCCTTATTCAATAGTATCAATATTAATAATTTATAGCATTTATAACACACATATACCAAAAAGGTTAAATTATGAAATTTCCAACATTTCATACAAGTCATTTATAAGTGGACATATATAATTTATATTAACTTATCACGATATAACTAATCAAAATTGTATCTTGTATACAAATATCGACACTCTAATTTAAAATATAATAATACATATCCATCAAGTCACGTATATTAATTTAATAACACATGATCCTTTTTAATTATGAATAAGCCTTTTTAATGATAGAAATATTCCGATGCTAAATAATAGGTATCACGAGGGTGACAATCTTAAATTATTGTGTAATGTTTTTTATTTTATTTTTTTAAGAAATAATTCATGTATATTAAAACTTCATACAAATCCATGTATATTTTAATGAAGTTCAAATATAAATACATATATGATTGCATTCACAAATATCATAGCATATACAGTTTCCTATGATAAATATTTTAATGAAGTTCAAAGATAAGCACGTATATTATGATATTCACAAATATCACCGCATATAAAAACAATAACAAAATCAATTAAGGTCAAGATGATGTGAATCTTGAGATAGTAAATTGAAGTAAAATGTAGATCTTTCAATTTTCTCAATATATGCCACTCGATTAACAATGGTTACGATAAATATCAATTATGAAAAATATCTTTATCATGATTCTTATTAATCATATAAAATTTACTTAGCATATTAAGAATTCCTAACAGAGATAGTGACACCGCCCTAATCATGAAAGGCAATAAATACTAAAATCATCATCTACAGTTTTAAGAATCCTAATACTAGTTGCGTACCTTAAACTTTATATAAAATTTACCAAATAAAACATCTAAGTAGTTAATCTACTAATTTTAAATATATGTCATGCATACTTTCAAATTAAAAATTCAATAAACTAAAGAATTATCCAATCAATGCCTTTTAATTTGGTCAGTTACGTCAAGGATTAGAGCAATTAATGCCTTTTAATTTGGTCAGTTACGTTAAAAAAATTATTGATTTTTTTTTTGGAGTTTCCGTTCTACACCCGTAAGAGTCGGTGTCAGTTACTTCAACCTGACAAACACAAATATTATCTGACTATTTCTTCTCCAAGCACATTAATGTTGCCGGAGATTTGTTTTGGACTTTTATATTCATTTGTTTTATTTTTGAAAAAATGTATGTGGGTGCCATACGAAGAAAACAAACAAAAATTTGAATCTCGATATATCCTAATGCTTATGCGAGAGTATAATGATAGACGATAGTTAGATATGATTACCTGATTGTTGACACAACTGAATTCTGAATAAGTAAGAGGCCGATTCCGCTTTGAACCTGCTCCGAGAACAAATACCGTGACTACGGTGTTGGCGTCCCTCATCATCGATGGCTAAAACAGAGGCAACTTGCTATGTGGACTATCAGATGTTTCTTTTGTAAACCTGCTCTCTTTGAAAGATAGGGTGTCACCATTTGTTTTCATCAACCATTTCTCCGACGTGTTGCTTCTTGTTTTTTTTTCAGCCGGCGGTACATAGGTGAAAATTGGGTTGACGACATTGACAACCGGAAAAGTAAATGATTAAACTACTAGATTTAGGAGTAATCGTTCGAAGAGCTATCGTGCTGATAACGTGTAATAAAACAAGAGAGAAATATAGGGAGAAAATTGATTCAATCATCTGCTTCATCTTACATATACATTGTATATATATACTAGTACAATAGAATCTCTAAAAGGCTAAAGCCCATAAACATTGGGTTGGGCCATAAAATGGATGCATTCATAACACTCCCCCTCAGACATTTTATATTATACACTATCTAAAGCCCATAAACATTGGGTTGGGCCTAAAGCCCATAAACATTGGGTTGGGCCATAAAATAGATGCATTCATAACAGTTTTATAATATTTCTTTATATACACATATGTAGAATCATTGGCACACATTTATAAAAATATATGTACATTATTAAACATAGATATACAATACTTTTTTTTCAATATTAAACATGCATATACATATGCATATATGTATAATAAATGGGCAATTTAGCTAGAATAAATTGCATTTTTGCTTGAAAAAAATGTGTGGTCTGCAATGCTTCTCGCATTTATTAAATACCTTAGTAATATTATAGAGAAAAATGTGCTCGATTTTATGATATAGCACTTTTTAAATATAATATGCTATAAAAAGGTTATAAAAGTTAAAAAAACGGACCGAACTTGAAAAAGTTAACAACCCCTCCACATCTTCTAGATGTTTACTAAACTTTAAGTAGTTACTAAATTGTCGTTTCATTAATTTTAGTTATTAAACTAGGTTATAACCCCGTGTATTACACGGGTCGAATAAATGAATTTTATATACTAAATAATAAAACAATATATCTTTAAAAACCTCTTTTATTGCACGAGTTGAATAAATATAATTTTATATATTAAATAATAAAAAGTTATATCTATAAGAACCATATTGTACGGGTTGAATAAATATAATTTTATATACCAAATAAAAAAGTTATATCTTTAAAACCGTTTGTTTTACACGAGTTGAATAAATGTAATATTGTGTACCAAATAATAAAATAATAAATCTTTAAGAAACCTCATTTATTACACGGGTTAAATAAATGTAATTTTATATACCAAATAATAAAAAGTTACATCTTTAAAAATATGTGTATTACACGGGTAGAATAAATGTAATTTCCGTTACTAAATAATAAAAAATATATATCCTTAAAAAAACCCCGTGTATTGTACGAATTGAATAAATCTAATTTTATATATCAAATAATAAAAAGTTATATCTTAAAAAACCTCATCTATTACACGGGTCGAATAAATGTAATTTTCTATAGTAAATAATAAAAAAGGTATATCTATAAAAAACCACGTGTATTACACAGGTTTAATAAATCTAATTTTATATACCAATAATAAAAAAGTCATATCTTTCAATATACTAATGGATAATACTCGATACGCGATGGATATGATGATTGTGAAGATGGTTCTTGAAAAGAAGATATATTATTCAAAAAGCAAATCAATATCTATTTGAGTGATAAAATGTTGGTAACAATTCCGAAAATTTGATTTATAAATTATGTAATAGAATTGATATAATAATTTTTTTAGTAATGAAAATAAAAATATTTCATATATTAATACAAAGTTTGGTTTTCTTGATAAATAATTTGTTTTATTTAAGACGTTGAGGGCTCAGATGTTAAAAAATTCATTTTTGGGCTAAAAGGGTAAAAGTGATATAACCAATGGGCTAAAAGCGTAATTTACTCTAATATCAAATTAGATAACTAAGTTTGAATTTGAAGTAAATAGATAAATATAAAAGTAATAATTAAACTAAATAATATTTAGTAGGAGGATTATCTATAATTAATTAGAAGAGATTAAATTAAAATTATAATTATACATAAGACATGGCCTAATATGATGACAAGTGTCCCAAAATTGGTTTCTTTTATTATATGTATAGATAGACTAGGTTTTTACCCGGGATTGCTTCCCGGGCTCGGGAAAGTTATTTAGATTAATTAATTACTATTTGTTATTAATACGACCGCATTACATCAACCATCTCATTCGATTCAACAACGACTTCAAATCACCGGATTAGATCATGAACTCATATTAAAGGACAAACAAAACCACAACAGGACCATATGAATAATTAAATTTCCACTTTTACATCAATGCACTTACATGATAGGGTGATTTGGGATTTTCAAAAAAATCTTTGTTTTTGTACCTCTTTTACAAAATAAGATGTTGACCAAATTTGAAACAGATGTTAACCAAAAGTCAATAAGATATTGACAAATAGTCAAACAGATGTTGAGCTTAAACAGATGTTTGGTTTAAGGCCAAACATCTGTTTATGGGCAAACATCTGTTGAAGGTCAAACATCTGTTTAAGTCCAAATATCTGATATAGAATAAGAACATCTGTTTAAGGCAAAACATCTGTTTAAGGTCAAACATGTGTTTAAGATCAAACAACTGTTTAAGTCGAAACATCTGATACAAAAGGCCAAACATCTGTTTAAGCCTTAACAGATGTTTAACTTGTTAACATCTGTTTAAGGCAAAACAGTTTAAGCCTTAAAAGACCAAACAGTTTTAACCCAACAGTGGTTTTAAACCACTATTTTAACCAAACAGCGGTTTCGACCACAGTTTTCTGAACAGTAGTTCCAAACATCTGTGGACATCAATCTGTTGACCAAAGTCAACAGATTTATCAACCACTGTTTTATTTTCAAACATCTGTTCCCAATAACAGAGCTTTGATCATTTAAACATACATTTGCCAATATTACAAGCTTTTACACTCTCAAACCTAAATATTTATAAAAAGTACAAGTGTTAAACAGCATACAAAGTTCATCCATCTGTTGACCCAATTCAACAGATGTACCAACAACTGTTTAATTTTGAAACACCTGTTCTCAATAACAAAGCTTTGATCATTTAAACCGACCTTTGCCAATATTACAAGAATTTACACTCTCAAACATCGATATTCATTTACTTAATTTTAATAACAAACATTATTAATAATTTTAACACAACTAATTATATAAAAGATACAATTGTCAAAACAGATAATAGCATTGAATAAAATACAGGATTCTAATTCCTAATCTATTGGTGAAACAGTAGTTTCAATAAGTAAAGCTCCTTTCGGACCATTGTAGTTGTCAACATGTTGGAGGTATTTCAGAAGTTCGTTGGTGAGATCAACTTCAATCATATCCCCCCAGATGCTTGTTATCAACCACTTGTTGTCTTCAATTATATTAGTACTTCGGCGTGCATCTACGTAACCAACTACACGAGGATTATTGAAAACAAACATCTTCTTCCAGCCTTCTTCTTCTTCATATCTGAGCAAATCAGCAGTTAGCTCAGCAGACTTTCCAATGACAATCAAATGCAATCTCTTTGCAATGGTCAAAAAATGCCCTTGGCAAGGATTGACTACAATACTCTCAGGAAAGTGAAGCATTCTGAAAGTCTCACTAACAACATCAAAACAAACGATGTTCCTCTCACCTAGTGGATACCAATAATTTGAAACCATAAAATATATGGTTTTATCAGCATAAACTCCAGTAGACCATGAATAACGACTTGAACTATAATTGTTTACGATACTGAAATTTATTGTTGTCCATGACTCACGACGTCGTGAGTAAACACGAGCAGCAGTTACATTACGGTAACATCTAATGTTCAGCACTTTCAGATCATTGAACTGATCAAAATAAATTCCACCGGTATCAGAGTTTCGATGATGATTATAATTAAAGTAGTCATCACACAAAACCTTATACTGCCTGATAGTTGGATTCCAAAGAATCAACTGACAGCAAATCCCTTCATTCAAAACTAACAACAACCCATTAAATGAAGATAGAATACGTAAGAAGCTAGAGTGGACATTGTTAGGAAAACTTAACGTTTTACTACTAACAACATCCAACTTACCACCAACTACGTTGTCAATGACAATTGACGTGTCTTTAAAGGATAATAGTTTCTTTTGTACTGAATCTCCACTTCGGAGAGCATGCATCATCTGAAATGCATGACTTGACAATTCCCTATAAAAATTCTTGGAAAGACACTTGAAACGACAAATATCTTCTGCAGAAAGCCTTGTGAAAATATCGTCAACAATCACTTGAAACCCAAATTTTTCCATCCTGCAAAGAGCCTTGTGAAAATCTCGTCAACAAAATTTTTGAAGATGATTGAGTATATAGATGAAAATGGTAATGATCAAAACCTCTGCCAAATCTATTTTATATACCCAATGAAGAAGGCTATGACTAAATACATCGTCAGACGAAAGAATATCATCCGACAATTATTAGGCTTTTAATGCATTTACACGGGAAAAATATAAAATTAAACACGTTATTATAATTACAATTAACCTATTCATTTACCTATAAGACGCCTTTAGCATAAGAGAGAAGTGATTGCTTAACATGCATTAATTGCAAAGTATATATCCCAAGGCATTTTGAATTTGAGTCTGTAAGTTCTGTCAAGTCTACCAAGTTGGATATCCTTCTATGTTTCTAGGTATGACGTTTTGTGTCCGTTATGTATGTTTAACATAATGCAAGTGTGCATTTATGTTGGCTTTAATTGTAATAATGAATTTAACATGAATTTAAAATGAATAAAGCAAAATACTGTTAAGTGAAACTACTGTTAAGCGAAACTACTGTTATGTGAAACTACTGTTAAGTGAAACAGCTGATGAAAAACTTGTAAGCACTGCTAGTGATTAAAACACTAAGGGTACTTAACAACTGATAGTGAACTACTAATGGTTAACAACTGCTGATGTAGTAGTCAGTGGATAGAGAATCGTGATTAAGGATTAAGTGATGCTACTTAACAACTGATACATGAGTTAAGAAGTTATAATTTCACTTACTATGTAAATTTCGTTAAGATGAATTAGCTGCCGTAGAAGATGAACGTGAATCTTTGAAATCTCAATATTTATTTAACAATATAGATAATAATATGCAAAGAAAGATCATAGTCATTATAATATTAGAACATAACAGTATAATAAGCAGATAAGTTTTCAGGAATTCAAAACCACACAATGAGTCCAAAACATAACCCACCAAACACCCAAAAGCAACAAAACGAAAACCATAAGTTCAACATGGCAACAGCATATGAAATCAACACGTAAATGTATCTGAAAATACTGAAAAAACTATTTTTCAATCTTTGGAATCAAAAGCGTCAAAACACCAGCATCTTCATCCTGACACAGTTCATCACTGATGCGGCGCTTTGTCGAGGAGCAACCTAATGCATCATCCACATCGAACACTTCAACAATTTTACGTTTTGTTTCATCTGAAGAGGGATTCTTAGTGCCTACCAGTGGTTGGGATAAAGGGGTAACAGTGTCACCACAGCATGACATCTCATCCTGATATAAAAAGACAGTAAGTACTAACGTTTCAAAAAATTTAGTACAAATAAACAAATTCTCATATTACCTTCATAAGGTCAACAGGAGTAGACAAACTGCAGGAATCTGGAACATCCAACGATTCGGACTGCTCATGCTTTAAGTACATAATACACAATAACATAAAATACACACAATGGTATAAATCTATTTCAAAAAGATATAACTATAAAATTAAAAGATTCACATAATGAAGATTTAAACCTGGTTAAGAGTGAATTTGGCGGAAAGCGCAGCAAGGATCTCATCATCGTTAGTGGCCATTGAAATACCATAGTTTTCAACCTGATGCTCAATGTTATAGTCTTTAACACTTATGATGAAAGCATACCTCTTTCCAATCAATGTGTCAGAGATCTCAGGATATGGGTTCGGTATGTCTCCAGAATTAACAACCTATGATTTTACCAAAATTAATATAAATTACAATAAGAAGAATGATTCCATAATTGAGAACATAGAATTTTATAAAAATTAATTTTAAGTTATATTAACTACATGGCCAAACAACTGAATGCATGTATTTGTTACCTGATCTTGGATTGTAAGTAACTCTTTTGCAGATTTGTTAAGAATCTTGTAAGCTTCGAAATCAAACAGTGTCAAAGACACAGTACCGGAAGAGTCTTGCACCCTAATAGGTATCTTGAACCTATCAAAGTTAAAAACAAATGAAAACATTAGTATTACTAATATGAACCGTTCATATTAGTATTTAGTATAAGGAAATAAAAAACTGTAATCTCAAACCGCGGAATAGAATAGATGTCGACTCCTCCACATTTATCATTTGTACAAACCAACGATTTTGCTTGATCAACATCAAATGAACCATCCGCATTTTCTTTCGTTACAAATCTTTCCTCCACACCTGACTTACAGTGGTTACAACCATTGTAATACCAAAGTTTATCAGTGCATATAGCTGTGATTGTGGCAAGAATCAAAACCTTCTTTGTCTATCAATATCAAACAAAAAAAATAACACTTAGAAAAGAGTATAAAAAAACTCAGCATGTAGAGTACTTATAAGAAAATACACACCGTTGATATCGTTCCAAGGAAACCAATAAGCATGAAATCAGGGTTACTAAAAAACTCATCTTCAACACTTGAGATAACATTTGAACCAACATGCTCATTTGATGAAGATGAAGTTGAAATTTTCTCTACATACCTAAACAGATTCATGCGATCAAATTAAAACGTAAAAATTAAATGTAACTATAAAATAATAATATTCAATGTTTATATGCATATTACTAACTATACCTCTTCCTAAAAGAGGAAATCTCTTCAATGTCAGTGTCAATAAAAAGTCTGCTCAGCTCAAACCCATTTGCAACTCCACGCTTGCCTGAATTTAAAAATAAAAACTTGAGTAGATCAATATAAATACTGTCAAATTTAAAATGTATAAATAAATACAACGTTTAAATTACTAAAGATAAAAAAAATTAAACTAATTAAGTTTAAATTGTACCTTTGTAAAGGTTGACCATACCAAAATGACAAAGGATAACAACATATTTCTCTCTTTTCTTATCATTCATGTAAGCAAACATGTCAATAGCAAAACCATCCCACAAAGTAACCGGACACTTTTGGCCTCTAAAAATATTAACATAAAACATAATAACATCAAGCAACCTTATAATGGTTTAAACGTCAAAATGCAACAACTTAATAAAAAGAACGCACTCAAGATCTTCAAGTCTAAGATTAAGTCTCTTGCCCTTGCTCCCATCCTTCTTTGACGTATCCTCTAGATTGAAACATACATCCACATAACCAATCCAATCTATAAACAAAAATATATTGTTAAAAGAAAACAACATTAAGAAGTGATAACAATAAAAAAAAAAAACAATAAGACAAAACAATAGATATATATCATGTAGTGATTTACATACCAATAACTGTATTTACTTCAATTTTATTTTTAACAACATCCTTGAGGTTAACGGAATTAAAACGGTATTTCGGTCCAGACCAGTCAAAGCATTTCTCAACAGAAGTATAGAAATAAAGTGATATTTTGTCATTTCTCTTGGTATACTTAGCAGAGGACTTATTAGTAGCAAGAGAAGGTTTGGTGATAAGAAGACATTCATCCAACTGAAGGAACTCTTTGAATTTTCCAAGCATTTTATGCAAACAGCTGGCTTGTATCATAGTTCCCTAAGAATATGAAACATCCGATTAAATAAAAAAGGTGTTATATTCATTTGGATATTCATATGTCCAAAAAATTGATAAGACAACTATATACGGTACCATCTCATCCATGAAGATCATATCAAGACGATATATTTCATTTTTGTTATCATTCATCATCTTCTTCGAAATGCTAACAATCTTAACTCTAATCGAATAGTTGTTTGAGAATGTATTAAGATCGTTAAGCATGGTAACCTTTGCAACCTCCATTTGAAGACTGTACATAAAAAAAAAAAAGAATCTTGTAAATAATAAGTATTGCTAAACGTAATATGCTAATAATACAATAAGCATGGATGTTCTTAAAAAAAAATATCAAGGTTGGAATTCAAGGTTACCGATTATCCAATAAAATTTTTAACTGAATGCAGTGGCAAATGTAATTTCAAAGGTAGGGAGTGTATATCCCTATATGCTGCTTTATTAAAATAATAAAATATTAGAAATGATATGCAAAATAGAAAAAAAAAAAAAACAGAAAGAACGTCAATTTTAAATTACCATTTTGTATATTTATCATTTCAAAATTTCAAAATTACTGACTTGATTTCAAAGAAATTGTCATAATGAGTTTTCTATATTTTATTTTAAATTTAATTAAGAAATAATAACCATCAATTTGAAATGATGTGATAAATACTGTTACACCAAAGTGTATATGAATGTTATTAGTATAAACATGAAACAACTGTTAATTAATAGTACAGTTTAAACCACTGGAGTGAGGACTGTTCCGAAACACTGTTACATAGTAAAAACAACTGTTCCGAAACACTGTTACATATAAACACTGATGCCATAAAAATGGTTACATATAAAATACTAAGGTGATGACATCTAACAACCTAACAGTCTATAAAAAAATTGACGCGTAACTCCTGTAGCATATAAACACTGTTAACATAAACAAATAAACAAACGTGTTAACATAAACAAATAAACAAACGTTGATGCTGAACCACTATTGTAGTTTGACACTGTTGTTGGACGTCATAAATTTCAGATTTAATTTCAAAGGTATGCAAAGTAATTAACTCTTAAATATTAGAAAGGACATGCAAAGTAGAAAAAAAAAGAGAGAGAGAACCAAAATTTTAAATTACCATTTTGCAAATTTTAAATTTCAAAATTACTGACATTATCAGTAACTTCTGACTTGATTTGAAAGCAAATGCCATAATGAGTTTTTTAAATTCTATTTTAACTTTAATCAAGATATAATAACCGTCAATTTGAAATTCAAAATTTGCTTAATCAAATGTCCAAAGCTCAAGAAATCAGCATTAATTACTGATTTGATTTGAAACAAATAGTCATCAAGAATATTTTTTATTTTTTATTTTAAATTTAAATTTTATCATGAAAATAATGTTGGTGGAACTCTTGTAGGTAATTGGAATGTAAAGATTAGGTACAATGGTAAGTTGATTGTAATTCTAGTTTTCATTTCATAATTTGATTGTAATACTATACCCAAACAATCAAGATGAGGAGCTTACTATTAATCAAAGTGTATATGAATTTTATTAGTATAAAGATGAAACAACTGTTCAATTAATAGTACAGATCAAACCACTGAATTGATGTGATAAATAGAGTTACGTATAAACAACAGTCCTAAACACTGTTAAATATATATTAAATATAAACACTGATGCCATAAAAATGGTCACATATAAAACACTGAGGTGATGACATCTAACAACCTATCAGTCTTTACAACATTGATGCGGAAAACACTGTTACATATAAACATTGCTAACATAAACAAATAAACAATAGAAAAACTAAAGTTGATGCTGAACCACTGTTGTAGTTATCCACTGTTGTACGTCATAAATTTCAGATTTAATTTCAAACGTAAGTAGTGTATATTCTTATATGCTGCTTTATTAAAGTAATTAAATATTAGAAATGATATGCAAAATAGGAAAAAAAAAGAGAGAACGGAAATTTTAAATTACCATTTTGAATATTTTGAATTTCAAAATTACTGATATTATCAATAACTACTGACTTGATTTGAAAACAAATGTCATCATGACTTTTTTAAATTTTATTTAAACTTTAATCAAGATATAATAACGTCAATTTGAAATTCAAAATTTACTTAATCAAATGTCCAAAGCTCAAGAAATCAGCATTAATTACTGATTTGATTTGGAACAAATAGTCATCAAGATTATTTTTTATTTTTTAATTTAACTTTAAATTTTATCATGAAAATAATTTTGGTGGAACTCTTATGTCATTGGAATGTAAAGATCAGGTAAAATGGTGATTTGATTGCAATTCTAGTTTTCATTTAATAATTTCAATCTATTACTAATTAACAACATCAATAATAAAAATGTGAGCAGTTACTATTTTTTAGGGAAACCGCTGATGGTCCAAATCAGTGGATGTAAAAAATGTAAAAGTGACCAGTGGCTATAACTTCCGATCAGTGGAAACGGAGGTTGTCTCTCAGCATAAAGAAACAGAGGTTGTCTCTCAGCAGTGGATAACATTTAACAATCAGAAGTTTGAACCAAAACAGTGGTTCCAACTAGGGCTGTAAACGAACCGAACGAACACGAACAAGGCCTTGTTCGTGTTCGTTCGTTAAGGAAATAAATGTGTTCACGAACGGTTCATGAACACTTACCGAACGAGATTTTATGTTCGTGTTCGTTCATTAAGGAAATGAGCGTGTTCGCGAACGGTTCACGAACAAAAACGAACACAAATAAATTTGGTGAACGCGATGAAGGATAAAGATAGATGGCCCAGAGAGTAGCACTCGAACTTGAATCCCTTATTGTGGAGCGGAGGTCGATCGTATTTGTGGATGTAAATAATGAGAAATGAAAGGGAAATGATGCATAAACAAGGTGAAAGTGGGTTTCCTAGTTTAATTGTTAAGGAAATAAAATAAATAAAAGTTTAATAATATAAAAAGTACAAATAAAATATAAGAAAGCACAAAGATCTTCAATTAAAACACAAACATACGAACATAAACGAACGCAAATCAACGAATGTTCACGAACACCTTACCGAACGTTCACGAACACAATCGAACGAACGAGACCTCTGTTCATGTTCGTTCATTTAACTAATCGAACGAAATTTCTTGTTCATGTTCGTTCGTTTATTAAACGAACGAACATAAACGAACTTCCTGCCGAACGGTTCACGAACTGTTCGCTGAACGTTCGGTTCGTTTACAGTCCTAGTTCCAACAGACTTTAACAATCTGAGAGACAACCAAAACAGTGGTTCCAACAGACTTTTAAGGATTAATGAAAACTATCATTTTTTACTATTTTAAATATCTTTGACCTTAAACAAATATTTCACCTTCAATATCAGTTGTTTGGAGATAAACAGATATTTGACCTTAAACAGATGTTTGAACATAAAAACATATTTCCTGTTAAACAAATGTTTGACGATAAATAGAGGTTTGCCCATAAACATCTCTTTGTAAAAAAAAAAGACGAATTTCAAAAACATTATATCCAAATAATCATAATGAGGAACATATTTAACATCCAAGTGTACTACATTTTTATTTAATAGTATAAAAATCAAACAACTGTTGTATTTATAATACAGATCAAACAAATAACGAGTTGTGATAAATACTGTTACATATAAACACCTCATAAGAAACACTGATAATTAAATACTAAAGTTACATAAGAACCACTGATAATTAAATACTAAATTTAAATCCGTTGTAGATGCCGAACCACTGCTGATACTAAACAGTCGTTTTCCTTTGGTTAATCAAACTCTAGGTACATAAAGTCAATCATTGTATATCTCCAACAATCGACATGAACTCCATGGAAGGACTCAATGCATTAACATCAGGATTTATAGAAAGCTGATCTCTAGTGAACAGACCAAGATGCAGTACATGAAAACACTTCTTCAGCTGGTGAAGAAGAGCCCTGTCCTCATATACTTAATCCTTAACTTTGTTTATAAAGAACTGTGGTTTAAACAAAACTTTATGCTTCTTTTAATACAAAAAAGGCAGGAAAGACCATTGCTCTAGTATACTACAACAGTAGCAGATCCTTTCTTGGACAAGTCATCATCATCTGCTGCACAAGTCAATTATAATCATCATTTACTCATAAGAAAAAATTATTTTAACTGTAAATTTAATAATCTTTCTTTGTGTTTAATTAAACTTTAAACTTCTTTGATTACAAACCTATAATAACACGCAACATATTATATGAATTTCAAACAAATGTGATTAGACTGAAATATAAAGCGACAATTAGAGTATATCACTTGATAATTAAAAACTCAAAATTTGGAAATCGGAGTAGCAAAAAACACATACTTTAAACGATGTTGGAACAATGATACTGGAAAGGACAGTAGAACAATCATCATCATTATCATCTGCAACAGATCATTGAAAATTATCATTTAGTAACAACTCAGATAACAAAACTTAAGTAAAAATCAAAAACAAAAACACATACCATGATTATGGAGAACCATTAGCCGGCGACACATCTCTTGATCTAACTCTCGAACGAAACCCTAACAATGGTTACATGAAAAGACACAAAACACAAAGGATTAGTATAAATAACAGGAAATCATGAAACTATTTCAACTAAAAAAAGAAGAACAAACCTTTTGATTAAGTAATCGATGAACAAAAGATGATTTTATGGTGGCGTCTGGAAGAAGATTAAGGTTTGTGAAATTTGAATTTGAATCGCCTGAATATAGAGAGAGAAAGAACCCTAGGCGTTTGTAAAGAAAGATCAGAAGTGAGAAGAGAGGTTATATAAGGAAAAGGGGATGGCACTGTTGGGCGGGAAAAAGGGCATTTAGGGGCTCTCTGGTGTTGACACGTGGCCCAAATAACTTTCATTTATTATATATAATAGATTAATATCATCAAGGGTTAAGATTGTTTTCTACGTATTTTTAGATTAATACTATTGTATACTTAATATATCCCGATATATATTATTTATGTGTGTGATTTGTAACTAAGGTCATTTAAATACCCTTACTCAGTTTTCTAGTGTGATAACTATAAAATGTACTTGTTTTGTTGTAGTTCTTGTAAGCAACGAAATGGCATGAGACTAGAAGTCTAGAATGATCGAGGCTTCCAAACTCGATGAAAGTTTAAAGAGAAATTCAATCTTTTGTCTAAGTTACTCTAGTGGTTAATCATTTTGTTTCTCTATTTGAAGCCCTAAGTTCAACTCTCACTAGTATCACTTTGAAGGACATTTGTGGTGACAATGAAGTTTAGAATTAGGCCTCTCTAGAGGTCGTTAGTTCGAAACCGAACTGAACTGGGTTTTACCGCAGTGGACATTCGGACGGGTTTTCTTCGAAACTGATGGCTCAAGTATGTATCCAACTCTCATCGTTATGGAGGAGGATAATTATCCGGTGATCTAGTTAACCGTTAAAAAAATTCAATCTTCTAGAAGCTAGGAAAAGATAATCAAACTTTTCTAAATAAGAGCAACCCAATAGTCTATTTTGGGGTGCATTTTTTTGGCCACGTGGCTGTTTTTAATTTAACCCCCTATTTTTTGTGTCTCATATTTTCTCCAAGTTTTAAATAAGAGCGTTTAACTCCCTATTTTTTTGTGTCTCGTATTTTCTCCAAGTTTTTGTAAAAAACTAGAATAAACGAGTGTGAGATAAAAAAAAAACCTCTCTTAAATATAAAAAAACTAGTGGAGAACCCACGCGTTGCGGCGGAGTCAACAATATATAATTCAAACCTTAGATTAAAAGAGCATATGTAATTTTTGTATAATTATACTTAGTAGGAAACTCATGCAATGTGATGACGATGACAATTTACAACGCAGTACACATTTATCAAGCAATACAACATGTAGCCTACTACCATCACACAAACCATATTAACCTAGGCCGTAGACCTGTGTAGTGGGTTAGTTCTATTTTTACTAAAGAGACTTCCATTAGACGTAAAAGAATTTGTAGACGATAAAATGGTGGTCTAAGAAAAAACTTTCCAAACTAAAATCATATAATAATTAAGCATATAATCAATATTCATGTAATATGTTTTGCAAGTGCTAAACACTTTGAAAGGTATGAAATTAGCAGTTGCAGAATGGTTTCTATAACCTTTATAGAAATCTCTAAAATAAAATCAAAGTCAGTCACATATCATCATACATGGATACAAATTCATGGAAACGGAAGACATCATAATTGGCTACATACAACTCTATTTTTTTGTATCATATGATGACGAAGGCCGGAGCAGCAATATTTTCACTTAAAACACATGTGAAACTAAACCCATTCGAATTATCGTACCCCACATCTGCAGGCAAGCTTCTTTAATAGATAACAACCATGCATGCATATTAAATCTCAAATTAATAATAAACTTTGAACCGTTGGGACCGGTATAAAACATAGAAAAGCAAGGAAGGTCATCTTCACCTCCATAAGTTACATTAGGCATAGAAAAACAGTCGCATGCAACAGAAAAAAAATATACATATACAAGGTACATGGACTTATCTACCTAGAAATAGGTATTTTGGTTATTTTATCTCAATGGTTCAAATGGGTCAAGCTAAAAACTAATCCCAAAAAGAAAATGAATCAAAGCTGGTCAAATTCAAAATCCATATAAATTAATTTCAATTTTAGCAAGTATTAATTAAAAAATAAATAAAAAATGGGTTACAAACTTTCTGGTTGGCTTAACCCATTTTTCCCTGCACCGAACAACTACCATATTAATCCAAACCCATTTGGAGCCGTTATTCAACAAGCTTTTAAAACAAACTTACCGTGCGGGCCCAACGCGGCGCGAACCTAAAAATCTTACACAAACCCAATCACAACGCGAACCCGAAAACCGGTCAAACACGTGAACCCATAAACTACACGTATCTTCGTCGGTTAACCTGAACACAACTCATTCCACCCAAAAGTTCTTTATTTGTTTTTATGTTTTCCAATTGTTAATACTTTAATTTAGATATTTAAAATAATAAAAATATATGTTTTTTTAGAAATAGATGGGTTAAAGGGTTAACCCGCTAACTCGCCGGGTTCGACCCAAACACGACCCTTTTAGCTAAATGGGTTCATGGAGACGACTGAAACTGACCCGGACCCGTTTATACCAAACCCAAACCCACGAATTTCGTATTTGGTTCGACCCAACCCATTCTAATCCTGTTACCCCACTTATTTTGATAGATATATATACACCCAAATCTATTATCTTATAATGAACAATCCTGCATCAAGGATACTTTGAGCATTTTTTTATTGTCAAAAGTTGGGTGCGGAGTTGTTTGTCTAGCTTATTTTCTAAGAGAGACTTACAGGTTATAACTTACAATTATACAGAGACCAGTATGCATTCTAATAAACTTTAAATGCAATTAGTGTCTTAGCATTGTTTTTAGTGTCTTTCGTTGTAACACCCGTCTAATTAATTAAAGGTTTTCGTATAGATTACGAAAATAAACATGAGATTATAAGTAAATACTGTCGAATAATACGGGTGACTTAAAAGTTTTACAATTTGAAAATAATACAATTTAGTATCTATGGAATTGCCGTTTAAAAATGACAACGAAACAACGTGCGGAAGCTTTATTCTCGTGTGTTCGGTTCTTGTACGCTGCTTGATCTTCATCCGGGCACTCTTGGCGATCACCTATAATCAAAACCAACTTAAAAGTTAGTTTTGATAGTTAAATAATCAGTATAAACAAGTTACATGGGTCAAACAACAACAAAAATAATTTTTTTTTCCGGAACAGGGGGCATCGCGTGACGCCTAGGGCCGTCGCGTGACGCCTAGCCCCTGTTTTCACAGCCTGTTGCTTAACAGCTGCTGTACATTCCCAGCATCACCCGATCTCACGGAAATGAGCATAACTCTCTCGTTTTTAATCCGTTTTACGCGATTCTTTTTCCTACGCGACCGTAATTTAATTCTCCATCATATGGAGTTAAAATACAATATCCTACATAATAAAATTTCAGACTTTTAACTCTTCGGCTTATTACCCTTTTTACCAACTTTTGACCCGTTCGTGATTTCATCATCAAACATGTTTATTTGATCCTTATATCACATACACTTCTCTAAACTAATGTTATCTACTATGTTAGATTCTAATCACCGGTTTATTACACAATTTAAGCCCGTTTTCGCTCGTATGCTTAATTTGACCCGTTAAGGATATTTTAAGCACTTTTAAGCTTGAAATCGCTTTCATTCATTTCTAGCATCTTATTCCTACATTCCATATTAAGTAATCTTCAACTACAACTATATGTGTGTTGGATTTAATGTGGACATCTATGCGTTCCGAGTTTTACCCTTCGGATTATTATTTTACGACAAGACTCAATAGAGCCATTTGACTAACGTATTACATCTTTCAACTTCTACACTTATTCTAAGTATTTATCTAACCATGAAACTCATTTCCAATCAACCTTTAAGGGTTGTTTGTTCAATTTAACCTACAAGGGCGTTTTGGTCAATTTTGGTCCTTCTTTTACGACGAAGGACTTACAGATACTTGTTGACCCAAAAAAAATTCGATCTTTTAACTATAACCTTGTTTAGAAGCCATTATGTTTCTAAAACACTACAATTATAACTTGAATTATTCGGTTTATCTTTAAGATAACCAAATATATAATTTGACCTTGTTTAACTCTTAGAAAACCTCAAGTTCTACATGATGAGTTGAATCATTATACATACCTGGTTCGGATCAATATATTGACCCGTTTCAATACCTTGACTTAGTAGCCGCTAAGCAATAGCGATGTGCGTATCCATTTGATATTTATTCCTATAAACATGTAACTCGACAAACCATTAGTCGATATTGTCAAAGGGTGATAATTTCACCTTTTGACCCGTTTATTTACCTAGTGATCTTCGTCACTTCAACTAAATGCCAATTTCACGTATTATGCTAATTCAAAGTCTACTAACGAAAATACGAAATCAAGCATAACGTAACGGAACCGTAGTTACGTACCTTTTAAGCATCCTTTCCAAACGCGTATTTCCACCTGCTTGTCCATTTGACGATCCGGATTCCTCGCCTAAAGAGTTCAATTCGCAATCCGTTTAGAACCCTTTTTCAATCATGTATCGCATAATTCGCTAAATCGTTACAATCATGCGTTTTAACTTTAAATTTCAATTTTAAGCCTTTTTTGAGGCATTTTCACAAACACTTTAGGGGCAGATTTTTACATGGTTATATAGCAAATTTCTAGCTCGTCACTTAGCCCTAATTTCACCCCAATCAACCATTTTACATGATTGTTAACTTCTAAATTTCTGAAATCACTTCAAAATTGTCAAATTACACTAGATCAACACTCTATTTCCTAGTGTTCATCAAATTACACATAACCCACTAATCACCTACAATGGTGTTCATAGGTTTCACTAAAATTTCACATGATTTCAACTTGTATTTGTCTAGGGTTTGTCCCTAGACACTATATGGTTCCTAATTCATCAAAAAACAAACATGCAACCATGAATTTCAGATTTTCCCAATTTCATGAGAATTTCAAACAGAGAATTAGCACCAAATTTCACATACCTTGTAATCCCCTTGTGATGAGGATCACGAATCTATGTTCAGATTTCGATTTGGGACAGGAATTAGCCTTCAATTGATCAAATTTGTGGAGTTAGGGTTTGGTGAGAAGCTTTGGTCGCTCCTCCTGCGTTCCTGATCGACCAGACACCAAATGGTGTGTTTGGTTTTTGTTTTAATTTTTTTTAAAGTAAAACGAAATTTCATTCATACTTGCCAAGTTACATCAAAACAAAGGGTAGACGGGCAACAAGCTGCGCCGCCACCCCTTTCTGAATTGCAAACCCTAATCTGCCAAACACAAAACCTCGTCCCCCTGATGCTGAGCAATTGTTGTGAATGACCCGTTGGACCCTAGTCAGGAATTGGATAGCTTCTGGCGCTAGGGAGCCAAATGTGTCAAAGGCAAAAGGGACAAAAACATGCTGGTTCTCTGCACAAGCTTTAGCGTGCTTATCAACTTTCTTCGATTCTGCCTTTCTTGCTGCTTGTCCAGCTACAAACCCGTTTTCCCTTAAACCAACCAGAGGGGAAACCCCCGTGAGGTCAACACAAGCATGTTTCCCCTTAGCCCAACCAAAGACGAGCAAATCCGCTGGTCGCAGAGTAGATCTCCCTTCCATAGGGTCCGTAAGGAAATTCACAGGAGCCTCTTTCTTAGCCGAAATCCCAGCTCTTCTCAGGATGTCCCACAAAACATCTCGCACCCAGTCATGCCGATATTTAAACCCAGGGAGCTCTTTACAATGCACTGCGTGCTCTCCGTATTTATCCATACAAGCTTTACGACATATCGGGCACGTTTTATCTTCTGGGTACATAGGGATCATCAGCCAGTATTTAAGGATTGCACTGTATTCTACTGCTGACATACATTGTCCCAGCCCCTCAATTGGGATAACGGTCAAAAAATCCTGGGTATGGGGACCCTTCAGGCACTCCCACACCGCTTTCTGGCGAGATGACAAATCAAAATTTTCTCCCAGTCTTTCAGCGATTTTGCTAAACAGAGCATTCGCCAAAGTTGTTTGTGGTTTCGAGGGGGCGGTGTCCTTTTTAGAGAAACCGCCGATATCAAAGTCTGGGAGAGAGACATTTAAGCGTTCAAGCGCCTGTAGATAGTCCCCGTCGAGCCCGACAACCCCACTGTTTCGAAGGATATGATCCTGTAGTTCCCAAGACTGAGCTCTGGACGCCACAAAAGCATAAACCCCAACATCTCGAGCTGAGAGGAGGCCCAAACCACCTAGACGCATTGGCAGAGATGCCAAACGCCATTGGAGGTCCCCAAAGAATGGGCCACCACCCACGACTATGTCTTCTATAGCCTCCCGGAGGCCATCATCGAACCGGGATGCTGCATCCTCCATCAAATAAGGTTGACAAGTTCGCAGTCCGAAAAGTAACTTAGCAACCCCCATGCAAGACCTTAGTAGAAGGAGTTCACATTGAGGGTCCCTAAGGCAGGACAAGAGTTTCATTAGTTCAACCGCCCCCGCTGCCCGCCGCCCTGCCAACTCGCCAACAAAGCTAGGGTCACGGCTAACAGCTCCACCAAGTAGCTTAACCCCCCTCTCTGGTCTGCCAATCCCTTTCGGGAAACGGCCTTCCTGAACTTTCTGTCCATCACATGTCGGCCAAAAAACCTCTGTTTTCTTAACGTTGAGGTAAAGTCCTAGAGATGGCCCTTCCTCGTTAATAATGTCTAAGGCCCTAGCAACCTCAGTCGCATTGCCGATATAGTTTGGCTGTTTTAATTAATTCTAGTTTCAGTTTTTACAAGATTAACCCCTCCTCTTTTGTATAACTTATAGTTTAGCTGTTTTTAACCCTATTATAAGTTATTTCTAGACTATTAGCTAACTAGGTTAAAATTCCTAGTTAGTAAATTCTTGTTTATTTAAGAATCCTAATATTCACCGGGTTACTTTTACCACTAAAGGTAAATTACCCGTCTTTTAGTATAAACGTGGTTTGATTACCAAACCCGTTTTCGGGGTGTTACATTCGTTCACACCAGTGAACAACAGCGGTGGTTTCAGATGTCTCCATCTGGAAAAAAATAACAAAAAAATAGGATGGTTTTACATCTGATAAAAACAAATTACGTGTAAATCCCAGTTTATCTCATACCAGCCAACCCCAAATTACATCATCCTCCATAACTTCCTTCACTTTGACTCATACCAGTCAACCCCAGATGTACCCCAGGCCCAGATTACCATCTGATGGAAACTATTGTCTTTACTAAAACAAATAAATCCCAATTTATCTAATCTCATAATAGAATCTTTTTACGGTTTTCACCTGATTATTTCATTTAGTAGTAGTTGATTCTTTTTTTTTTTTTTTTTTTTTTGCGTAGAGTTGTTCCCAAACATGATACCAAACAACACTAATATTCAACCTGTTATACAGTTAACATACCTTAAATACGTAAATTTGGAGCATTCCAACAGCAAGTTCCTAAAGTAACAAAGTAATCAAACTATTATTATTACATTAATTTAAAAATAGGAGTATATAATTCAAATGAAGGCAATAAATAAACTACAACATGCAACCTGCAATCTTACCGGTTACAATATGCAAGGTACAATTTGACCCGTCAAGAACAAAACAGAACATGCGGTAGAACTGGGTGCCACTGGTTTTCTTTCGATAATTAAACCAGAGCAACCATCTGAGCTAAAACCTAATGAGAAACTTAAACGCAAATGATATTACTAAGTGCCAGCCAACGTAGGGTATGGAGGCCAATATCATCATATCTACATAATCTCAGTTGCCTAAGGGCATCCCCAATATATTTTCAATTAAAATTAAAATGAACTGTAATTTGCAATTAGCCACATGTTTAGCTTTGGCGTCAGAAATTTCTATTAGAATGGAATCGTAGCCCTATGGCTTGAGTTGATTCGAGTCTTTATTATTTGCTCATTCCTCCCAATCTGCAGGTTGAAAAAATAAACCAAACAACGTAGAAATGTGAATAACACTCTAGAAAGTAATAATAAAGGATTCAAAGAAATATCCGAATTTAATCTCAAACCAACCTATTCTAAAGCAGATAACAAAACATTGTGAAACCAAGGGTGTTACAATGGTCTCTTTAATCATTTAACCAAATGTTCAATTTCAATCTATGATTTACATATGAATAGAACAAAATACCCAAAGGCATCATTTGATGTTCTAAAGAAATTAACAACCTGAGATATGCACCAAAACACCATATAGTGAAACAATGAAATAAAGTCGTTAGGATTCTCATATACTCCAATATCGGGATCATGTGATTTTGTCATTCATACTAAATCAATATTGTTAGGGTTCTTATAGACTCTGATGAAAATCAATATTATATCCATCAAGATATATGTATAATTTCTTTGTTTCTAATAGAACTCATAAGTAACTTTGATCAAGTTCAAACCCTAAGCATGAAATTCAAGATCTAACTAACTTTTCAGCTTAATTATCTTATCAGTTTTCCAAAATTAGCTTAACAAAACCCAGGCAAGTGAATATAGTGTGTATATATAAATTTATCACAATAGTGTCTTAACATCTTTAGATCAAGCATATAGTAATCAAATGGAAAAAAAGAAACAAAAAAACTTAGATCATTGATCCATTGTTGTTCATATCCAAAATAAAAAAAAATAATAATAAACAAGATGTAAAGTATATGAAAGCTGATAACAAATTAACAAAAATGACTATACATAACTCAAATTCGAATTTAGAATTCAACGCAAAACAGTTTCCAGATTAGCAAGTTATGAATTGTGAAGTAAAGAAAAAGCAATATTACCTTCCACTCTTCGAGTCGTGTCTAGTGTGTGCACGCGTAGACGATTCTTACCATTAGAGAGATTCAACTGATGTAATTGGTATATAAAGAAAACCCTAACCTGGAGGAGTTTTGTACCGGAAGAGGGAAGGGAAAAGTCGAATGATGTTTAAGAAGGTGGCGGTTGGATTCATCAGTTTCCTTTAATTGCTCCCACCCAGTTTCAGTGATAATCAATCATCAACGATTTAATTTCCATAACCAACAAAAGAATTGATTTCATAATTGAATATTTAACTCCAAAATACATAAAAATTGAGTGAAATCTCATTGAATAAGGGCAAATTTGGGAGCAGGGATGAAAAATTAGGGTAACAAGGCATGACTGTTGGGATCACGTCTTAAAAATTGACTGGGAAATTACATTTATGGACATGGGAAATGCTTTATATAGATGTATAGATAGTTTTATTTTTAAGAGTTAAATGCTTGGTTGGTCCCTGTGGTTTGCAAAAATTGCAGACTTGGTCCTAGTGGTTTACTAATTACACGCGTGGTCCCAAAACTTGTCAAAAATAAACTCGGTTGGTCCCCGGCCCTAACATCAGTTAAGTTTTCCAGTTAAGTCCATGTTAAATGACCAAAATACCCTTGATTATCAACAAAACCCATGCTCTTTATCTTTCACATTCAAAACATAATTTCTTCAACTCTTTCTATTCGATGAAGATCTATAACCATCTGCAACTAGATTTAAATCTGAATTGTATAAGAACAACAGCCGCAAACTGTTTATTTCTTCTTCTTTCTACGAAACCAATCCAGTTCTGATTAAAAAAAAAAAACTGCAACTTGATCTGCAATATCTCAGATTCAAACAATCTTCGATCTAATTCTCAAAAATCAACAACTTCTACTCGAATTCAAAACATATCTGAAACTTCGATTCAATCAACGAATATTTATTATTGCTAATTCAGATTCAATCTTCGCTTATAAATTTTCCTTCTTCTTCAATAACCAACAAAATCAATTCCCTATTGTTTTCGTCTTCGATGCAACAACAACAACCTTATTTGAAATGATAACCTGCAACTTCAATCTTCTTTTTCAACTGAAATCAGATCTGAAAGTTTCATGGTGTCATAATCATATAACCAGCCACAGTTATCAATTATTAGACTACAAACATTACTGTTGCGATAAAGATTCGAGTTATTATCACAAATCCAGTCGAAAAAGTGGAATGCGAGTACTTTTCGCAGCAATTATTCACAAATTAATGAATACTCGGACATGGTGGTGGTGGTGGGTGAGATGGTGGCGGCTGTGCTTCTTGTTTGAGAAGAGAGAGACATGTGATGAAGATGATGATGATGGTGATGAAGATGATGCAGAGGCTGGGTTTTGTTAATAAGCAAGGGTATTTTGGTCATTTAACATGGACTTAACTGAGATATTTAACTGATGTTAGGTCTGGGGACCAACCGAGTGCATTTTTGACAACTTTTGGGACCAAGCGTGTAATTAGTAAACCACTAGGACAAGTCTGCAATTTTTGAAAACCACAGGGACCAACCAAGCATTTAACTCTATTTTTAATTAACACCTATTATAAAATTAAATATTTAAAATTTATTAACAAAAAATATTTTTAAAATTTTAAGGTTGTAAATTTTTAAAATTAATGTTTTAAAAAAGTTATATTTTAAGTTTTCTAATTTATATTTCAGATTATAAAATTTTCAGGCCAACCAAAAATATTTATTATTAATAATATATAATTAAAATTAAAAAAATGGTAATTAAAAGAAAAGTAGGTGTAAAAGGTGGTGATGATTTGACAATGTTTTTGGGTTGAGTGGGTTTTTGATATTTTTAAGAATGAGTTTTTTCTGATGTGTCAACTGGCTAAGTGTCACCCCCTCAAATTCTACCAGCGAGGTTTTATCACGAGCTGCGTGATCAAGCAGAATCATTGTCATTAGTTACGTCGAATGACCACTAAATTATCTTTTGAAAACCACGTTGCTCAATAAATGAGAAAATAGTGTTTCAAAAATTAATGATAGTGCAGAAGTGAAAATAAAAGTAAATGCAAAAGTAGTTAACGCGCAAAGCAAAGCGCTCAAACCCATGAAATAAATATAAGGAAAAGTATTTAGATGTTTGTAAAGCGTGCGACTCCATGAAATGCGCTAATCCTCGTGCATACCTTAGTGACTTAAGAAAACATGCTAAAATGTGTTAACATAAGGTTGGTAAGTTCACAAGTTTCAACAAAAATAAATGTTTGCCAAGATGATGTAAGAGTTCAATTATATCTTTAGGTTGCTAGCCTGTTTAAAAGTTACTAAACATTTCGATACCAAAGTTGATTGTTTGTGTTTGATGCCTTCCACCACGTCTATCAAAACTATGGTGAGATGTTAGGCCAATATTACACCCATTCGACTCCCAGTCGAGTTAGCGCGACTAATGCAGGTGAGGTTTATCAAACCTAGTAGTACTACTCAAATTACCTCGCTAACTCCTTTTATTAACGGTTCCAGATGTAAGAACTTTCATGATATGTTTGCGCTTAGTAAACATGTGATATGATTGAAATACAAAAATCTAAAAGTTTGCATTCTTCTCCAAAAAAAGACCGTGTAAAAGAGGGTCATGAAACTCACCTTAGGGTGCGTCTTATATCCAACAAATACAAGTAAAGAACATGTGACCCGATAACGGCTACCTTTTATGCATAAGTTTATAAGTGCGTGTTTGTGTTGGTTCATAAGATCCCTATATCAAAACAATTCCATTGTTTAAGTTTTAAGTAAAGGTTCAAATGTTTAACCAAGTTTGACTTAGTGACTAGTTGGTGACTCATTAAGTGTTTTAATGTTCGTTTATGATCACACAAAATCAAAAATATGCAAGTATGGTACATCACATAATATGTCAGGTTCCTATCTAAACTTTATTACCAATAAGGTTTCCCTTTTTAGTAAGTTGTACATGGAACTCTAATTCCCAAGAAATCTACACAACGATACTTCTAAACATGTTAATATATCCTAATCAGCACATCTAGAATGTTACACATCATCATGCATGTCAAATTCACAATTCTTACACGTCTAGTTAATAAAGTTTCCACTTTTGGAAAGCTACGATCTAGTATGCAAGTTTACAACTTTTCACACATCAAAACATGTTTATACAACCGATGTAACACATTAGAATCATCCTACATGTTCATGCATGTCTAAAACTCAAGTTATAACTTGCAATTTCAATAAAGTTCCTTTTTTCGGAAACCATAAGTAATCAAACACTGTTCACATAATTTAATCATACCAAACTCTTGCATATGACCTAACTAGCATATATGAACCAAGATTGATCACCAAATGTGTCTAACACGCAATCCTATATATACCAAGATCAACAAAGTTTCCATTATTAGTAAGTTTTGATCACCATGCTCGGTTACTAAATATGATGTTTTTGACATGTAAATATGCTTGAACTAACATATAATCATCATTTACCATCATCACAAACCATTATACTTGCCTGAGTAAATTACAAGTTTTGTCCTTTATGTTTACAACAAATTGCAGGCGGTGTCTTTTAGCGCAAAAGTTGACAAGTTTTGTACTTAATGTTCCAAAATCGTGTATGTTATGTCCTTTAGGCCAAACCCAGTTCAAATTTTTGGTTAAATCTGGTCATGTGCCTTGCACATGAGGGTATTCTTGTCATTTAACCTCTTTAGGGACTATTTTTTTAAAACAACTTATATTAAGGACTATTGTGTAAATAATGAAAAGTTTATAATAAAAAGAAAAGAAAGTTCTGCATTCTTAATCTCTCTCTCTAAACTTCCTTTCTCTCTCTTCTCTCTCTCTCCTACGATCGTGGATGGAAGAGATGGTAAGGTGGATGGTGATGGTGGAGATGGCTGCAGTTTGTGATGGCGGAGACGGTGGGGTGGATAGTGATGGTGGAGATAGTTGTGGTGGGTTTTACACCAGATTTGGTGGTGGCTTTTAGGGCGGCGATGATGGTGGTGATCTGGAATCATTTTTTGGTGGTGGGTTTTAGGGCAGCGGTGATGGGTGGTGGGTTTTACGCTGGATTTGGTAGTGGGTTTTAGGGTGGCGGTGATGGTGGTGATCCAGAATCGTTTTTTGGTGGTGGGTTTTAGGGCGGCGGTGATGGGTTTTTAGAATCGTTACCAGAATCGTTTTTTGGTTGGTGAGTTGTTTTTATTTTTGGGTTTTGATGATTTTTTGGGGAGTTTAGATTTTTGAGTTGATTCGGAAATGGTGGTGGAGGGTGGTGGTGATGGTGGTTGAGGATGATGAAGGGTGGTGGTGATGTTAGATGTTTTTTATTTGGGGATGGCGGTGGAGGTGGAGGTGGAGGTGGAGGTGGAGGGTGGTGGTAATGGTGGTTTTAGGATGATGAAGGGTGGTGGTGATGTCAGTTGTTCTTGATTTGGCGATGGTGGTGGAGGTGGAGGTGGAGGGTAGTGGTGATGGTGGTTGTGGTTGTAGATGATGAAAGGTTGTGGTGGTGGTGGCGGCGACAGCGGAAGTGGGTTGTTGGCAGGTGGTGATGGTGGCCGTTAAGGATGATGAAGGGTGGTGGTGATTTCTGTTGTTCTTGATTTGGGGATGGTTGAGGGTAGTGGGGATTGTGGTTGCAAGTGGTAGAGAGAGAGAGGATAGAGAGTGAAAGTTTTTATAATAATAATAATAACAATAATTTTTTATTTTTTTAAATAATATTATATAAATGGGCTAAAAGATTAAAATACCCTTTTGTAATTTGATTTAACCAAAAAATTTAACTGGGTTTGGCCTAAAGGACATAACGTGCACGATTTTGGAACATTAAGTACAGAACTTGTCAACTTTTGCGATAAAGAACACCGCCTGCAATTTGATGTAAACATAAATGACAAAACTTGTAATTTACTCTACTTACCTAGAATTTACTATACCAAATTCATCATCAATAAAGTTTCTACTTTTAGTAATGTATGAACTAGCATGGATCTAGGGTTTTCAATTCATGCAAAAACATTTAAATCACATATACAAGTATAGACAAACACTAGACACATCATTTGGTTTCATTGAGATTGTGTTGGATTAAAAACGTAAAAAAGATAAAAAAAAAACAACTAAATACTTACTTGTAAGCGTTAGCGAGTATGAGAATCGATCAAGAATGAGTTTAGTTGCAAGTTCCAAGCAAGAAACAATGGAAATAAGGTGGTGGTGTTGGTTATGTGACATCTGTGCTTGTGTAATCATTGTACAACTTCGAACAACTTTAATATCAATAAAACATTGTGTTTTGATCCCGATATTGTTTATTTATGTTTAACATTTACACGTTTTGATTCTTGTTCGGTTTCAAACTCTTAAACACTTTCTAGAATGTTATACTCAAACTGTTACGTAAACGTAATCAGTTTAATGAGACGTACACTCCGGAACATTGACACAAGCTAAACATACCCTAAATAACCTTTACATATCTTAGAAATAAGTTTTGAAGGGTTCGGTATGGTAAAAACAAGTTTATTCAATCACATGGACTATTTGCGACAAACTACAAAATTCTGCCAATTCTCGTAGCGACGTACACTCCGGAACAGTGACATAAGCTAAAAATACCCTAAATACCCTTTACATAGCTTATAAATAAGTTTTGAGGTGTTCGGTTTGTGAAAATAGGCTTATTTGGTCACAGGGACTAAAAGCATCAAAACTGCGAAAGTATGCAAATTCTTGCATATTCTGCATTCAGACCATATACGCACAACCAAAAATTTTTGTAATTATTAAAGTATTGTATTTTAGTGATAGGAGTCCATGCTAATGTAATTTCCTATCCTTTCATGCCATCATACCCACAACATTTTTAGTATGTAAGTTCATTCACAGTAACGTTTAGTTCTAATCCAAAGGTTGCTTTGACTTTCATTAATCAATTACTAACATGCATAAGACTTACATAAAAAATCATATCATTCCAAATTCACATAATTTAATTCATCATCATGTGAAACACATAATTGATATAACTTGTATCACATGATTTCTCTATTCTTATAATTCCTTCCGATAGCCTAACAATGCTATTCATACATTGTTGACTTTCAGAAAATCAAATGTCCTACTTAGACACTTTCAACTTATGAACATGAACCTATCTTAATATAGTCGACCATACTAATGATACAGTTAACACTTCATACTCATGTTGTAGGATACATACAACCACATGATAAATAAATTACATACATACACATATATAATCAATTCAACACGTACTAATGCTTTTATGATCCTACAATTGACAACCACACTCAAAGTTAACAAATTAACATAATCTCAACATTATCCTTTACTAGTAAGTCCATAAGTTATACCTTTAGTACACATCCGTTTCTAGATTACCATTAAGCAACTAGTCTGACACATGGTGTGCACCACCATTCAAGCATATAGTGCAAGCCACTAATGCACACTTCTACCAAATCATGAAATCAAACAAAATCTTCATATGGATTAAATCAAACACACCTTCCTCAGGTAAGTTTACTAACAATTACATAATCATCACATTCTATACCTATTTACCAAGTTCTTGCATAAAATGTTACCTTCTAACTTCACCTAGACATTTCATCAAACACTTAGTGTGCGTACAACTATATAAGAATAATGTACAAGTATTTCATGCTTTACTTCCTACTTTTTGCTCCAATTCATCAACATAACTAAACATCAAGTATACTCCATACCATACTCAACCTAACTAACCAGTATCCATCACATACTACATAATACATCAAATTTGCACAAGAATTGGACATGGGTGACACACTCATTTCGCCATTTTCACCACCTCTAGTGGGATTCACCTTGAAACATCAAATTACTTAAAATTATTCATGATTTAGTTATATTTGGTGACTCTAACAAATATTCATTTTATTTTCATTCTTATTCATGGATTGATCATAAACCCACTTCTTGCAAAATCACCAAATCAAAATTTACAACTTACTACATGTTTGTTAAGATAAGATGATGAGAATTCTTTCTTCATGCAAGGTATCATCACACACTTTGACCTTGATTTGGCTTAATTATGTGATGGAATAAACTAGAGAAAGTTCTTCCTCTCTCTTTCTATACATCGATACACACACACAAATGACCAGGTTCTTCAATTTATCATCCATTTAATAAATTAACTTTCTAACATGTCTAACTTTCATCCATTAGTTGTTTTGGTTGGTCACAAACTTCCTTCCTTATTATTTAACTTGTATTTTTAGCTAAGTTAACTAACTTAATTACCACATATCGTACCACGCAAAATAAAACATACTAGTAAATTAACATTCGGGTTTTGGGGCGTTACACAACCAGATTGTAAAAAAAACATGGGTAATAAAAGTCAGTTTTATTGAAGCATTTCATCAAACACTTGGCATGCGTCTTCAAACCATTCAATTTTAAACAAAGTAAAGAATATGAAACCCAATAAATGTACATACAACCAACGTATAGATATAAAACATAGGAACTCAGAACGTCTACTAACCTTGATTCCAGATCAGAGAAAGCAAATAAAATACGAATCAACAAAATCGAGTATACATGCCCAAATCTGAAATATAAATCGCATTTCAGTCAAGATAGTCAGAAGATTATTCACGGACTGGGAGTAATCTAGTGGTAAAGTCAGTTTCATGGATATTCCATTGCTCTATTCGAAACATCCTCGTCGATTACCCCACATACGAACCCTATAAATTCAATTTTGTGTTAATAAACAACATGACAAAAGAAGAACACATATGAAAGTAGGATTCCTAACCTGGTGAATGTCTTCATTTCGAACAGCAATGATGAGATCTCTAGGGTTTGTTGAGTCTCATCATTTAGTTCATCAACAGGGAGAAAGCTTACCTAAACTTCAAGATCCAAACAAAAAATCGTTGAATGATGCAATAGATTTAGGTATGGGTGTGGGAGAACTGCGTAGTAGGATTAGGGCTTCGTGAAAAATAAGATGAAGTGTTTATATGGTTCCGTATTAACTTTTTGGAGCAGGTTATGAAACGGGGTTGTGGAGCGGGAATTCAAATTTGAATCCAATATCTGGCCTCCCAAACACGTGATATGGAGATTTGACTTTAGGATTTATAAAAATAAAACAAAATTATCACAAAATGACACATCAGATGAAAGGGGGGCTTGTGGAGGTAACACATGACATAAATAACTTTTGCTTTATTATAGTAGAGATAGTTTAATCATCTTTTGCAAATATGAATCTACTAACAGGGCTTGTGGAGGTGACACATGGCATAGATAACTTTTGCTTTATTATAGTAGAGATAGTTTAATCATCTTTTGCAAATATGAATCTACTAACAGGTTATCCTTTATCTTTTTGTATATTTTATCAAACTTTATCATCTTTTAAACTGAATTACAATTTGTTAGACAGGCATCTGAATTTGTGCAATCTTGTGTCTGTGCTCATGTCCTCGTGTAGATATAATGTGGCTGGGGAGTTTTGCTACACCTAGGGCTGTAAACGAACCGAACGTTCAGTGAACAGTTCGTGAACCGTTCGGCGGGAAGTTCGTTTATGTTCGTTCTATTAGCTTAACGAACGAACACGAACAAAAAATTTCGTTCGGTTAGCTTAGCGAACGAACACAAACACAGGTTTCGTTCGTTCGACTGTGTTAGTGAACGTTCGGTAATATATTCGTTTACGTTTGTTCATGTTCGTTCATTCGTGTTCGTTTGGTTATATTAAAAATAATAAATAGTAAATCTTTTATCTAATCATATTGAAAACTTGAAACTCTGTCTTTTTCTAAGTTAGCTAAAAATTGGACACTCGAAGACATTTTTTGGGATAATTTTTTTAGGTTAGTTAACCTTGATTTATCATTTAGTGGTGTAGTAGACTTCTTGTGTTTTGATTTATATTTGATGGTTGTATTTAACTATTTATATCCAATTTTTAAGGATAACAATGTTTTTTTATTTTTTATTTTCAAGTTAAATGTTCATTTACATTCGTTGTTATTTGCATGCGTTCGTTTGTGTTCGAGACCAGTGTTCACGAACTGTTCGTGAACAACTGAATTTACTTAACGAATGAACACGAACATAAACTTATGTTCGGTATGCTTTCGTGAACAGTTCGCGAACATGTTAATTTCCTTAACGAACGAACACGAACATGGCCTTGTTCGTGTTCATTCGGTTCGTTTACAGTACTAGCTACACCAATTGGTTTGCATTCTTTCAGAATAGCTTTATGTGAGTTGCTTTTTGACTTTTGACTGAATTGACAGTAGCATGACATATGTATTTCATTTGCAGATTTTTTTAAAAAAGGAAAGGAGAACGGTTATATGGAAGTTAATCAAGAATTCTGGCTCACGCCATTTTTTTTTTTGCTTTTGTTGTATCCGGCTGTTGTTTAGAAGATAAACTTGATGATAAAGGTAGTTTGTTGTTCCCCGACTACTATTCTCTAAGATAAAAGTGCTTGTGTTACATGTGGTGATTATAATGCTTTCTTGAATATGCATGCTTTCGTATGATTTTTTACATCATTTTATGTTGTGATCATGGGTATAGCATTGGTAAATTATCGGCTTCTCTTAGATAACAATATTTTTTTTAATCAAGTAGCAAGAGTTAAGTTTGGAATATGATTCTTTAACATTTTCTTTTTTCCGTCTTTTAAAGGTCCAATGTTAATGCCATTGTTTTCTCATACGGGTCAATGACAACACACTTTTTTATTAGATATTAATTATTAATAATTAATATAAATAACTTGCTCCATCTAGTGAAGCTCATAGGGTGATAATCTAGTAACATAATATAACGCATTATAAAATTCCGAATATATGGTTACCACGTGTTTATTTTCATATATGATTCGATAAAAGTTTTGTTCAAAATCAAACGGGGTAAATATAATTGATTTTTTTTATCTTTGCCATGTTGTACAAGGGATTGAAGCAAAAATGTACATGTCATCAAAGCTACCTCACCGTTTAATTTATCGAATAAATGTTGTTTACCATTTTGTCATTTTAATATTATAATATTGTAGTCATAACATTCCAAATATACCATTGTGACGTATTTATTTTATTCTACTTTGATCTTAATAATTTTTTTGCTCAAGATCGAATGATATAATTTTATTTCTTTTTGTTACCATGACGAACTAAACCGATATTATCTGAACAACATTAGAATAGAGTAGCGTGTTTTGTATCGTAAGCCATATTGAGTGTTCGTAAGTTGGTATCGTACCAGTACCTTGATAAAACGAACCGATACTGGTCAAATGATATCGGTACCAGTATTCATTATATAGTTTGGATCCACATTAAGCACACGTCAATTGCTACACCGAATGGCTTTATTGCACCGATACTATAACAAACCGACATCAACCAAAAGCCGTCGGTAGCATGGAGAATCCCATTAGTTTGATTCAATCATGAAACGGGATAAATCCCCGAATCAACTTTTAATTTATTATTGCTATTACGTATTTATACACAAGCAAAAGGATTTATATTAGAAAAATATACTACTAAAGAAATTTATTTTTTATATTTTCTTTTATCCTTACAAAAAAACCAAACACTATTGTGTATTTTCATAAAAAAACGTGTTATCTTTTACACAAACCAAACACTATCTAAAAAAATATATAATGTTGTCTTTTATTTATATTTGTGTTGACCTCCTCTCCTTTTATATTGTGTATATAAAAAGAATTTGAAAACAAAGCATATATTATTTTACATGTAAGAAAAAAGAGATGACTTACCATGTTTTGATCGATGGTTTTTGAAGATGTGACATGGAACCCAAACGCGAGATGACGTAACATGTATCAATGAACCATTCACCATAATGCTTATAATGACCATGTTAGTAAATCTATGAGTCGAGATGGCCTATGTCCGCAAAATTGGTGATTTTTCATAAATGTTTCCATGTTAATATAACCGAGATATTATTTGCTTTCGGGTATCATCAATTCAAAAGCATACATTTCAACATATATTACAAAAACTAGTATATCATAGATACGTAGGTGTAACCTTATAAGTAAAGTATTTCCATATTGCTACTTTCGGGGCTTAATAACCGCAAGCATCGGATTTAGTTTCTGTGTTGTGAGCCCAAGCATATTAATATCTTCTCCCGAATCTTCTTTAAGGCTCCATTCGAACTCATGCACCATTCTCCCAATGGACGCACACGCAATCAACATGGCCTGCATAGCCCCAGCACAAACTCTTTCCCCCCCCCTCCAAACGCCATCGTTTTTTGCAAATCGATGGGTTCGTTTTTTAAAAGAAATCTTACCGGGTTCCAGTCTTGAGGGTCCCCCCAGATTTCACGCTCCATATTACACCCGTATATGTTTATAGCGAGCTGCAAAACATATCATTACATTTAGCAAAAACTTATGATTGACTCATGTTTTTAATGATAGTTTGGGGGCATCTAAACATACCTCCGTCCCAGAAGGAACATGGTACCCTCCAAGCTCTGTGTTCTCGTGCACGTATCTTAATGGGATTATCGAAACAGGACTGTGCCTTCTTAAAGTTTCATGAAAAACAGCCAATAAGTAAGGCATCTTGCATCAATACACATCCATAACTTAACTTAAAAGCGTCATAATATACTATAAAGTCTTCAGTTCCTTCAGGTAACGCTAGTATGGGTGCGTTGGTTAGTCTTTGCTTAAGAATTCTAAAAGCTTCTTCTTGTTTTGGTCCCATTCAAACTTAACAGATTTACAGGTTAACTTAGTCAAGGGAATGGCTATTCTAGAAAAATCTCGAATAAACCTTCTATAATAACCAGCCAATCCTAAGAAACTTCTAACCTCGGTTGGTTACTCAGGGGTTTTCCATTTAGTAATCGCCTCGATCTTTGTGGGATCTACATGAATTCATTCATGATTGACTAAATGTCCAAGAAACTGTACCCGTTCTAACCAAAATTCACAATCGAAAATTTTGCATAAAGCTTTTCTTTTCTTAATAAACTTAGAAGTGCGTGCAAATGCTTTGCATGTTCCTCCTTACTCTTAGAGTAGATGAGAATATTATCTATAAAGACAATTATGAATTTATCCAAATATGGTTTACATATTCGGTTCATCATGTCCATAAATGCATCTGGGCATTGGTTAGACCAAATGGCATGACAGTAAATTCATAATGGCCATACCTTGTTCTGAAAGCGGTCTTAGGAATGTCCTCTTCCTGTACCTTTAATTGATGATATCCTGAACGTAAGTTGATTTTTGAGAAAAATCGAGCTCCTTGCAGCTGGTCGAACAGATCATCGATTCTTGGTAATGGGTACCGATTTTTAATCGTGACTTTGTTCAATTAACGGTAATCAATGCGCATTCGCATTGACCCGTCTTTCTTTTTAACAAATAAAATCGGTGCTCCCCATGACGATGAGCTTGGTTGTATGAATCCTTTCTCCAACAATTCGTCCAATTGTTTCTTCAGTTCCTGCATTTCTGCGGGTGCCAAACGGTAAGGTGCTTTGGCAATTGGTGCTGTTCCTGGTTGCAGGTGGATTCTAAATTCAATTTTTCTCTTTGGAGGTTGCCCTGGTAACTCTTCTGGAAATACATCTGAAAATTGAGATACTACAGGGATATCTTTTAATTCCTTTCCTTTAGTGTTAATGATTATAGAAATCATATACACTATTGATCCTTTCCTAGCATAACTGGTTGTTTTCATTACAGAGATGAATTTTGTGGATCTAGAGGGCTTATTTCCTTTAATTGTGATCTTTTCACCTCTTGGTGAATTTACTTGTATTGACTTTTGATCACATAAAATATTGGCTTTATTGACTATTAACCAATCCATTCCTAATACAACATCAAAACCTGCCAGATTCATTGGGTAAAGGTTTGCAATAAATATTTGATTTAAAAATTCTATTCTTGCTCCCTGCAAGATCTCAGAAATCTTAATGGTTTCTCCAATTGCTGTCTCTACTAGACATTCTTGTGGGAGTTTAGTTAATGGTCGATTGAGAAGTTTACAAAATGAAGTATTAATAAAACTTTGGTTTGCACCAGAGTCAAATAATACTTTAGCAAAAACATCATTAACTAAAAACGTACCGACGATCACATCCAGGATTATCTTTGCTTCTTCTGCAGTCAAAACAAATACTCTAGCATTTTTAGTAGTCTTGTAGTTCATGGCTGGAGCTAGTTTCGGATAGTTCAGCTTGATGTGACCTTTTTCTCCATAGTTGAAGCACATTCCATTATTAGGTTTCTTCCTACAATCTTCTTCCTTGTGTCCTGGTATCTTGCAGAAATTGCAGTAAGTGGAGCATCTTCCTGAATGCTTCTTCTTGCAAGCCTTGCAGTAAGGTGCAGAGGTAGAACCTACATTTTTCCAACGGTTGGAATTTTCATAACAGAATTCTTGGGTAAGCTTTTGAACTAGGTTTCTCCTCTGATCCTCTTCTCGTGTACGCACTAGTTCATCAGTCAAGGTGTTTGCCAGTTCTATGGCTTCTTCTATAGTTTGAGGTCTAGCTGCCTTGACTACATGCCTAATTTCACTGATTAATCCCTAGATGTAGCAGGAGATTAATAATGGTTCAGGTGATGTAAGGGTTGGCACTATTCTAGCATATTCAAAGAATAAAGTAGTGTAACCCTTACTATCCACTCCAGTCATCCTAAGGTTTAGGAACTTATTTGCTATTTGTTCTTTTTCATTAGGAGGGCAGAATTTCCTTTCTACCATATTTTTAAATTCCTCCCATTCCATATTGTATACCCTGTCACTTCCCCTAGACTGGAGGATAGTGTTCCACCATTCTAAGGCTGAGTTCTTAAACAGATTGGAGGCAAACATTATCTTATCTTCTTATGTGCACTTGCTTATTTTTAAGACCGCCTCAGTCTTTTCTATCCAGCGTAGAGCTGCAATGGCCCCTTCATTGCCCAATAATTCTATTGGGTTACAAGACCAGAATTCTTTATAAGAACAACCATAAGACATGGTTCTTCTTCTTTTGGGAATGGGCACTTGAAGTATGGGTCCATTGTGCACGCTGTGACTAGGTTCTATATGGGTTCGTTTACTTCCATTACCACTTTTATCATTATTTTCCGCATCCCTAACATTTTGGATAATAGCTGGCATGGCATCTCTAATTTCTTGAGTTACAAGGTGTCGAATTTCACTATTATTCATTTGATTTTCATTATTCTGGTTTTCTGGATTTGCTGCGTCGGCCATCTGGATTTTAAACAATTACCAAGTATTAATATCACAGGACAATATCTAATTCAAACAATCACACGGCAAGCATGTTGATCAAAATTGTCAAGCATTGCGACTTACTCTATTTTATAGTATGCATCTATAATTATTACAATACAACTGGAATAAAAATATAATACTAATATGCATCACTAACCACAAAGTGGTCTATACCAATGTTGCAGAAATCGCGCCTAGGCGCCGCCTAGGCGGCGATTAAACGCTCATCGGAAGGCTGCTGCCTGGTTTTTGGCAAATCGGTCAACCTAGGCGGTGGTGGTCAAAATCGGTCAAAATCAAGGAAAATCGGACCTAATCGGTCAAAATTGGACCAAATCGATATAGTGGAATGAGTTCTTACCTTGTTTGGAACCAAAATTGAACCAAATCGATCGCTAGGGTTTCTTTTTGTGCGCCACTGCATCCTTTTCGAAGAACACGACATCCGTTACAACTCATGGTTGCAGATTAAGAAATTCGTGTAAGTAAGAATATTATTATTATTAATATTATTGTTATTATTTAGTATTAATGATGATGAAGAACAGAAGAGAAGAGAGGTGTGGAGAAATGAAACCGCAGAGATGGGGAAAATTGAGAGTTGGGGGGAAGAGCGGCGTGGGTATAATGAAGGAGATAGTGTATTAGGTTTAATTAAGTTTAGGTATTTTAATATTTAACCCCTTCTATCTTTCACAACTTTATATATGGCTCCCAAACTTGTAAATTTGTATATAAAAATATTAAAGTTAACTATATATTTATATAATTTTTAAAAATATACATAAAAAGTCCATTCCGATTAATCCCGATTAATCCCTATTAATCCCGATTAATCCCTAGGCGGTACCTCACCGCCCGACTAGCGCCTAGCGCCTTCTACAACATTGGTCTATACTACAATATATATATTATCATTTTTTTTCAAACATACACACATATTATATATATATATATATATATATATATATATATATATATATATATAGGGAGAGGATCATGAGAAAACTAGATATAAATGAGAAAACCAAAAAACTAACCAAAAAAGCAATAAAAAGGAGGGGGGAGACTTTTAATGAAGGAGGGGGGGGGGGGGGGACTTTTAATGAAGGAGGGGTAAAATTGGAAAAAAAAATATATAACTTTTCAAACATTTCCCATTTCTCCATACGTTATCATTTTAAAACAAAAATGGCACCATAAGATCACAAATTTTTGTATCTTTCATTCAAGTATATTCGAGCATATTTTTTATGACATAAAAAAAGATTTATGGTGTCGTCTTGTTTTCAATACTATTATTATAGTAGTGCACATGTGCAATATAACATGTACTACAATTGCATTACATGCTTAAAATTAGCTTTTTGAGTCTAGTTTAGCTTTTAGGGTTAGTTTTTTTGGAGGTTTAAGATTAGGATTAGGTTTTTGGGTGTGGGGGGGGGGGGGGGGGTTTAGGTTTTTGGGGGGTGGGGGTGGGGGGTTTAGGTTTTTTTTTATTGCATTACATGCTTAAAATTAGCTTTTTGAGTCTAGTTTAGCTTTTAGGGTTAGTTTTTTTGGAGGTTTAGGATTAGGATTAGGTTTTTGGGTGTGAGGGGAGGGGGGTTTAGGTTTTTGGGGGGTGGGGGTGGGGGGGTTTAGGTTTTTTTCGGGTTTATGTTTAGGGTTTAGTTTTAGGTTTTCGGGAGGGTGGGGGGTTTAGGTTTTTGGGGGGTGGGGGGTGGTCAGGCTTTTGGTGGGAGGGTGAATTTAGGTTTTTGGGGGGTGGGGGTGGGGGGTTTAGGTTTTTGGGGGGTGTCGGTGGGGGGTGGGTTAAGCTTTATGTATTAGTGCACATGTGCAGTACAACAAAAAAAAATATTTTTTTTTTGAATTTTTTTTTTCATACATAAAAAGTAGCGATTTTAAAAAAAAAAAATTGTAAAAAAAAAAAAAAAAATTTTGGTATGTTTTTAGGTTTTTTTTAGGCTTTTTTGGTTAGTTTTTTGGTTTTCTCATTTAAACTAGTTTTCTTATGATCCATCCCCTATATATATATTATGTTATTATTATTATTATTACTAATGATGGGGGTTCATCCAAAAGTCCATATTACGCTCGTCATATTTCAAGACGAGTCGTTCCCCTATTTGCCTCATCCTTTCGCTCTCTTCTAAAATCTCCTCACCAAAGGTTCGGAGTTCTTGCACATTTTCTGTGCTCATTGGGGGTGCAGGTGCTGGTACTGGATCTGGGTACTATGGCATGGGTTCTTCCGGAGGATATGGATTCTATAGAATTTCCCTAATGTATTGATCATTATCGTAATAGGGATCTAGAGGGTCCAGACCTGGGTAAGCTGCTAGGTTTGGCATGGGTTCTTCTGAATTTGGGTAGCGTTGCTGATAATCCCTATGGTCGTCAAACCACGGGTCGTAGTCTGGGTCTAAGGGATTGGATGCCGGTACTCTAGGTATCTCAGTTGGGTCAAAGGCTGGTGCTGGGATTTGGTTTTCCGAGTTGACTTCAATCTCCATTGGTTGTGTGAGAAACAAGGGTAATGGTTGGGGTGCTATGAGTCACTCTAAATTAGGGTTTGCAGCTGTAGTTGCTAGAATATGAAAGTTTGCTAGACTCCTATTGAGCATATCTTGAGTGTGAGCATCTGTTTCTCTCTTAGCGGCTGCTAAAACTCGCTGTTGTAACTTTTTCATTCTTTTCCTACGTTCACCATCCTCTCTTTTTAGGAGGAAATGGCTCTTCAGATTGAACCTTAACCACGAATATCCTGTCTTCATTGTCAGCTGAATACCCTGAGAGGGTAGGCTATGAAGAGGTACCTTCGTTTTGAGGTGAGCTGGATAACTGACGATAGGCGTCGGAGGGTCCTTGATCGCTCATACTGTAAACTAACAAATAGTCAAATAACACACAACAATAAAATACAGATATGCACGTATTTCTGTAGATAATTTCCTAACATTTTAAATAATAACTTGGTGTCAGCAGAACACTTCTGTGGCTGAATCAGTGGCTTAGCTCTGATACCACCTTCTGTCACAACCCCCGTCCCCTAGCAACCCGGGAACGGGCGACCACGACCAGTTTTGGTGGTATCAGTGTTTATCATTTTGGCAGCGGAAATTACATCAGGACCGTAGTTAGGAAATATTTTATCAGAGTAAAATGCCACGCTTTTATAATATTAAACACATGGGAAATTCCCAAGTTTTAAGTACACACATTTTCATAGGGATAAACCCTATTTTATTTAAATAAAAACATCTCTTTATTTAGGTAACTTTTATTGTCACTTTTCCAAGCCTTCAATGCTGTCCAGCTGGCTTTTATTTGGCTTTCACATTTTGTTACCTGAAACGCGTTTAAAACATTTTGTCAGTGGGAAATATTGGTGAGTGAATCCTAGTTTAATCAAAACAGGTTTTATCAGTCTACAGCATTGAGAACGGTCGCGCAATTACATTTGTTTCCATCTACTTTAATTACCACCCACGGTACTGTCAACCCGACTTGTGGTCATGTTACTACTAACAATGCAGTAACAAATTTTGTATACAAAACCCCAACATACCGACGATAATTGTAGAATACAAATACTCAATCACTGTTTAGTATAATGTTAATCATATGAGGTTTTGTAAAAACAGTTTGCAAAAAGGAGGATTACTCACATTGCTGTCTTAGGGTTTTCCTTAAGGATTTCCTGGTGATTATCTATCTATTAATTACACAAATGCACACGCGCTAGTATAATAACCCAATATTTACATTAGTAATACCCTCCCCGAGACGGCATTCCAACGACTACGTCGGGCAGAACCACGACAGCCGTTACGGAACCCTACATCAATCGGGCAGCGTATCTAATACGTAACCGGGGGTTATGATACTTACAACGAGGCAGAAATTCGTTATTTAGGGGGGTATTATGCCCGAGTATAATGTATACTACGTAGAAATTGAGAGAGAAAGTGAAAGACTGAACGATTTGAAAGTGAAACTGATCGTCCCTATTTATAGTTGTGATCCGTCCATCTCTCGCGCCCCGCGTAGACCTAGGGGTGGTCTTACGCGGCCCACGACATAGGGGTTATAGGCTTTAGTCTTGACCGGTCATCGAACTAGACTCGACACGATCCCAACACATGGCAGCTCAAGGTGTCGCCCTGACCTTGAGCTGTTGCGCCCCGCGACGGAGGTGGCTAGGGGCGTCGCGCCTCGTGAGCGTCTCTGAAATTTTGTTTTTATTTAATCTTTGTAAAATTAAAGGTATTCAGGACCGGTTTTCATATACGGGGTGTATTTTAGGACGTATAGGGGCATTTTAAACATATTTTTAGGGTGTTAGATATATTTTGGAAGGGTGTTATACGCAGTTGTTTTTGCATTAATGATTTGGCGACACTACCTATATGGTACGAAGTGCGTGGTTTTCACTGACCACAAGAGCCTAAAACACATCTTTGACCAAAAGGAACTTAATATGCGTCAGCGATGTTGGGTGGAATTACTTAACGACTACGACTGTGAGATTCGCTATCACCCTGGTAAGGCGAATGTCGTAGCCGATGCACTTAGTCGTAAGTCTCATGTTAATAGTATTCGTTGTTTCCATACTTTGAGCGATCTTCACACTTGCATTCGTGAAGCGCAATACTCGACTATCAATGAGGGAACCATGTCCGTAGAAATACGTGGAGCTACTGAAGGCCAACTCGTTTCCAAATCTGATGGTCTCTTATACTGACGTGATCGCATTTGGGTACGAAATCGCGATAATCTTCATGAACTCATAATGAACGAGGCGCACAAGTCTAAGTACTCAATTCTTCCTTGTGCTGACAAGATGTACCACGATCTACGTACATCCTATTGGTGGCCTGGTATAAAGAGAGAAATCGCCACTTATGTTTCTAAGTGTCTCACCTGCTCGAAAGTCAAAGCTGAGCATCAACGACCTTCTGGAATGCTTGAGCAACCTGAAATCCCTGTTTGGAAGTGGGATAGCATCGCTTTGGACTTCATAACCAAACTCTCTCGCACACCTTCAGGTCATGATAGCATTTGGGTAATCATCGATCATTTGACTAAATAAGCTCACTTTCTTCCCATTCACGAAGACTTCAAAGTTGAGAAACTCGCTCGAATCTATACTGATGAAATCATATGCCGTCATGGCATTCCTCTCGATATCATTTCTGATCGTGATGGTCGTTTCACCTCGCGTCTTTGGCAAACCTTCCAGTCCGCTATGGGTTCTCATTTGAATTTCAGTACGGCCTTTCATCCCCAAACGGATGGACAGACTGAACGTACTATCCAAACCCTAGAGGACATGCTCCGTTCTTGTGTCATCGACTTTGGTGGTATTTGGGATGTGCGTTTACCGTTGATCGAGTTCTCGTATAACAATAGCTACCACTCCAGTATCCAAATGGCTCCATTCAAGGCATTGTATGGTCGCAAATGCCGATCACCTTTAAGCTGGCACGAAATTGGTGATAAACAATTTATTGGTCCTGAGATCATACAAGAAACAACAGACAAGATCCTTCAAACCCGTGATAATCTACTCAAGGCTCGAAGTCGACAAAAGAGCTATGCTGACAAGAGACGTAAACCATTGGAGTTTAACGTTGGTGACCATGTTCTACTCAAAGTATCTCCTTGGAAAGGAGTAGTTCGCTTTGGTAAAAAGGGAAAACTTGCCCCTCGCTATGTTGGTCCTTTCAAGATACTCGAAAGGATTAGCAAGGTGGCTTATCGACTCGATTTACCTCAAGAACTCAGCAATGTCCATCCAACATTTCATGTCTCGAATCTAAAGAAGTGTCTTGCTGAAGAAGGACTTCAAGTTCCCCTCGAAGATCTTTAAGTCAACGAAACTATGCATTTTGTGGAAAACCCCGTTGAAATCATGGATCAAGGAGTCAAGTTGTTGAGGCGCAGTAAAATTCCTATCGTCAAGGTTCGATGGGAAGGAAAACGTGGCTTCGAATTCACTTGGGAACTCAAGAGTGACATGAAGACGAAGTATCCATATCTTTTCGCTACTTCTTCCTAAATTTCGGGATGAAATTCCCTAAAGGAGGGGAGACTGTAACGCTCCGCATTTTCCGCACTTTCTTATTTTAGCAAGTCATGTTGTACTTTTCATATTTAGACGCTTATACTCTCTCTGTAATATACTTTCGTTCCGCTTGTAATTCGAGACTATTAATCATAATGAAAATGAAACTATTTTGTGTATTCATATTACGTGCAACTGTTAATCTGTTTCTCGTTTAAGCGATATATTATTCTTGACTCTATATTTATCGGCACTTGATACTTGTTAAACTGGTTAAAACTCCTAAAACAATGAGACTCGAAAGCTTCACGAAATGAATAATCATTTAAAGAATTTATTCGTTATAAATATGGTCGTTATTCAAATTATTTAAATTAATTAAAATAATTAAATTAATAAATTTTGTTATTTAAAAAGTTTATTTTTATAATATCTAGTTAGTCTCGTTAGATATTAAAGTTAGTAAACTAACTTTGTTAGTTTAAACTATAAAGTTAGTTTTCTTTTAAGATAATATAACTTGGATAATTAAAGTCAAGGGTTGTTTGTGCAAATTCACTAAACTATACCTCAGGGACTGAATGTTCAATGTTTGGAAACTAATAAAATCAAATCAATAAAAAGGGCATGGCCGGGACTCGAACCCGGGTCACCCAGTTCAATACACACACGCACAACCTTTCCACCACAACCTTCACATTGTTCATAACCCAGCCGCAAAATCTTTAAACTCTCGGCCCGCCAAAGAAGTCAGCGCGCAGAAAACCCCCCAGCTCGTTATTTCAGCGGGATTTTTGTTCTTTTTGAGTTTTAAACCATGTCTTAACATTAAATACTCAACTAACAACTAACCAAACTCTTCCCTATAAAAACTCATCATCCTCCAAGCATTTTACACTTTTCTAATCATCAAAAACACCCTCAAATCCTCTCCATATTGCAGCTAAATTCCAAGTTCGAGCAGATTGTTCAACCTTCACTAAAGTGAGCATAACTCACTCATTTCTTAACCTTTTCACTTGATTCTTTTTCCCACTTGTTTGGAACAACCTTAGGAATATTTCCAGAGGGTTTCCATGGAAAACCAAGATCTAGAATGTCCCCGAAAAGGCTCCAAAGTGGACTGTTCGATTCTATTTTCATCTAAACTTTGTTAATCTTAGTAAACTTAGGTCTATCTCATCTCAAACCTATGTCCTAATGCTCATAATCAAATGAATGGTTAGTTGGGCTTAAAAACAAGTCTGAGAAATGTTAAATCAGAGGTTAAAACCTCACAAACATTCTGTTTTAGTTAGGGTTTTACCCACAAGTAGTATTCAAACATGAAGCTTGATGAATGTGTAATAGTTGGACTAGCTTGGGCTATCCTTCATAAAAATCCACTCACTACTTGATGTTTTTCCATAGATTAGTTGTTGTTATTGCATTTTTACTTGTAAGTTCATGACCCTCCTTGTTGTTTATAACAACAAGTGTAGTGGTGAACAATAGAGGTACCTAAATGGAAGCTTTGTTCTTCCTACCTCATGTATGAATTCTATGACACAAAGAGGTGCCTAAATGGAGACATTAATCTCCTACCTCATGCTTGAACCATAGGACTTTGTAATCCTTATATTATCTATTTATTCCATATATGTACCTAAGTAACTAAACTTGATGATAACTTAATAGTTACTTGTCAAGAATATGTTACATCATCTATGACCATGCACTTGTTGCGACTCTAATGGACCTTTGAATCCATAAAATCATACAAACTCTTTTGAGTTTCAATAGTGTCAAGAACAAGTGTTATGTGTACAAGATGATTATTTTCACTTATGCTATTTTCCTTACATTTTAGACTCCTAATCCATAATCTTCTGATTTCCCCAAACTCACACACCTATGTTTCCTCGTGTAGAAGGACAAGGTGCTCCAAACTAATCCATCCACCAACATCACTCGCGGGATTTCAAGTAGGAAAACTTGCCAAACCGTGAGTATACTCGATCCCGTTTTCCTTTTTATCACTTTGGGATGCAACATGTATGTTATACAAATTACACAACACATTAAACTATTTTAAACTCTATCCATGCTTAACATGAAACTGTATGATGCTTGTTAGACTTGTTATGCTAATGTAAACTATTTGTGTCAATATATGCTTCATTAACTTTGCTAGCCTACCTTAACAAATATAGCGCTATAGGAGTAATGCACCGCCCACGATTCTTAGGGTATTGTTAAGTCAAACATGTTAACCTTCCTTTATTCTAACCGGGGATAGGCTATTTTAACGCATTGGATTCTTGGGTTTGAACATATAAGTACACCGTTTCGGCATGCTTAGTAAACTTGCTTAATATGATTCATGTTGGATATGAGCACTTTAAACAATTTTATTCTATATTATGCTATGTAACAAACTTGTATACTCGCCTTTGCTTTTGCATTAAACTCTATTTTAATACATGTTGCAGGTTGAATTGTTGAGATGATGAATCAAGATGAAACAAGATTTAGGTGGACTTAGATACACACCTAGATTAATTTATCTATTTTGATGTTATGTTTATTGTGAAACAATGTTATTTCTTGTATTTGAATCATGTATGACAATCTAGTTTTTTTTAAATGAAATTTGAACTTAATTAATATTGTCACATAGTGTTATGAAGTCTCTTGCAATCTCGTTTTCGTCTCATCCCGATGTTTCCGCCATCGGTTGGGGTGTGACATCAAGGGGTAGGCTTGCTGAGTTATGCGCCACGTGGCACTATGACTTGTCCGGCAAACAAGGGCAGTCGCGGCCCGCGACAGACCAAGGGGGTCTCGTTTGCGCCCCGTGAGCGACTGCTGAATTTTTTTTTGTTGATTTTTCTAAGTATAGGGTTATTTCAGGCTCGTTTCTTGCGTACGGGGTGTATTTTAGGATATCTAGGGCCACGTTAAGGGTTCTAGGATGTATTTAGGAGGGTTGTTATATCCTCCCCACCTTGTTTTAGATCTCGTCCTCGAGGTCTACTGGAACAGGTGTGGGTATTTCCTTTTCATCTCTGACTCGAGTTCCCACGTGTATTCTGGTCCTCTCTTGGAATCCCATTTCACTTTGACCAAAACTAGTCTCTTGTGTTTGAGATTCTTGATCTTTCTATCTTCAATCTGTAGCAGATTCTCTACAAACTTAAGTTTCTCATTTACCTCTATATACTTAAGAGGTATCACTAGTGATTCGTCTGCTAAGCACTTTTTGAGGTTACATACATGAAACACATCAGGTATTCCTGCAATTTCCTCTGGCAGTTGTAGCTGATAAGCTACTGGCCCTATTCTTCTAATAATCTCAAAAGGTCCAATATACTTGGGGCTTTGCTTTCCCCTCTTAACGAATCTGACTACTCCTTTCCATGGAGAAACCTTTAACAATACCTTATCTCCAACTTGAAATTCTAAATGTTTTCGTCTGTTATCTGCATAATTCTTTTGACAATCTCGTGCTGTTTTTAGTATTTCCTTGACTTGAATTATCTTATCTGTTGTTTCTTGCACTATTTCTGGTCCAGATAATTGCTTTTCTCTAATTTTTGCCCAACAGACTGGAGTTCGGCACTTTCGTCCATAAAGTGCTTCAAATGGTGCAACATTAATGCTAGTATGATAGCTGTTATTGTAGAAAAATTCTATTAATCATTAATAATTAATATAAATAACTTACTCCATCTAGTGAAGCTCATAGGGTGATAACCTAATAATATAATATAACGCATTATAAGATTACGAATATCTCGTTATCACGTGTTTATTTTCATATATGGTTCGATAAAAGTTTTGTTCAAAATCAAACGGGTTAAATATAATTGATTTTTTTTATCTTTGCCATGTTGTACAAGGGATTGAAGCAAAAATGTACATGTCATCAAAGCTACCTCACCGTTTAATTTATCAAATAAATTGATGTTGTTTACCATTTCGTCATTTTAATATTATAATATTGTAGTCATAACATCCAAATATACCATTGTGACGTATTTATTTTATTCTACTTCGATCTTAATAAATTTTTTGCTCAAGATCGAATGATATAATTTTATTTCTTTTTGTTACCATGACGAACTAAACCGATATTATCTGAACAACATTAGAATAGAGTAGCGTGTTTTGTATCGTAAGCCATATTGAGTGTTCGTAACTTGGTATCATACCGGTACCTTGATAAAACGAACCGATACTGGTCAAATGATATTGGTACCAGTATTCACTATATAGTTTGGATCCACATTAAGCATATGTCGATTGCTACACCGAATGGCTTTATTGCACCGATACTATAACAAACCAACATCAACCAAAAGCTGTCGGTAGCATGGAGAATCCCATTAGTTTGATTCAATCATGAAACGGGATAAATCCCCGAATCAACTTTTAATTTATTATTGCTATTACGTATTTATACACAAGCAAAAGGATTTATATTAGAAAAATATACTACTAAAGAAATTTATTTTTTATATTTTCTTTTATCCTTACAAAAAACCAAACACTATTGTGTATTTTCATAAAAAACGTGTTATCTTTTACACAAACCAAACACTATGTAAAAAAATATATAATGTTGTCTTTTATTTATATTTGTGTTGAACTCCTCTCCTTTTATATTGTGTATATAAAAAGAACTAGGTTATAACCCGCGAATACTCGCGGATCGGAAATTTAATTTGCATTAATCGAATTGTCATTAAATAAAATAAAAACACATGCTTTCAAAGGTTTTTGATGAACACGTTTGAGAGATAGAGAGAGAATGAACGAATTCGTGAGTTCTTAATGGTATTGTTATTAAGTGTTTAAATAAATAAGTTAAAAAAATTTGGTGTCGATACTATGCGGTACCAATGTTGAAATTAAAAGACATGTTTTCAAACGTTATTTGCCGTAAAATAACACTTTTTTTCCATGGGTGCCTCCTTCCTTTTCTTTACATGTGCACCCCTATGCTACGCGATACGGTACCGGTTAAGCAAAAGCATGTATGAAGAAATGAGTTGAGCCAAACCACTTTTTTTACCATAATCCCAAAGAAATAAAGGCACTTATGTTTTTACCTTTTTTAACCGAACCCGGATTACCAAACCTAACCCAATGCTACCTAAACCGAGTATTTAACACAATTGTACATGAAGCCACACATGACCTAAGTAAAAACATAACAAAAACTTTCCACATCAAACGTACATGAAGCCCCACATGACCTAAGTAAAAACACAACAAAAACTATCCACATCAAACAAAATATAAATACAAAAATAAAAACTAAACATAAACATCTCAAAAAAACATAAGACAATTTTCATTCTTCAATCTTTTCCCGGTAGCCATCCTTCTCTGATCAGCATTCATCCAAACTCAACATCTTTCAAAACATCAAACCTCAGCCAAATTTATCTTCCTAAAAAGCCACCACAAACCTTGATTAATCTCAAAAAATTAAAACATTAATAATAGTAATTAATGCTTAATAACCTTATAAGAAAATAGGTAACTTCTAAATATTTTTAAAACTACAATAAAAAAAAAGTATTTAATAACCTTACAAGAAAATAAGTAACTTCTAAATATTTTTAAAAACTATAATAAAAAAAGTATGACAGACGTCTACAGCTTAAAATCCGTCACTTTTAAATTACAAAACAAAATTGGAAAAAAAACTAAACTCTATAGCAAATTTACCAATTACATAGGCGTGGCTTCTAAGTTAGTTACTTGTTTATACCTTCATTGGAATTAGTACTTCAATTTTAGCAGATTCATGAAATAACCTGTAGATAAATTAAAGAAGACATAGTAAACGACTCCGTAAACTAAACTACTTAAAGAAAAACATGTAACATAAAAAACATTTGTGGGTGTCGATTTGCATTTCCCATTCATCTCCATTGATAACTTTAATAACGATTTTGAACTTCACGATTGTTTTGTAGATGAGATAAATTTAAAAGTCACCAAAGTTCTAAATCAAATGAACAAACATAAGGACAAACAATTATAGTAAATGATGTTTGTTCACATAGTAAACGACACTAACAAAATAAAAGAGCAATTAAAAAGTGTTAAAAAGATATCCAACCCAACTTGAACCAATTTGATTCGACCCATAGTAAAATATGACCCATTTTCACATAAACACATTTGACTTGTTTCCTAAGCCACCCACAACCTACTTATCTAGCCACCTCTATAAAAGATTAATCGATTAGAACTTGATCTATACAACTGGTCTCGGTTCACTTTAATCATAGTAGATCACCCACATACCACAACCATGGCACACTCAGTTATTAGAAAGACAGAAAATGAAAATAAAAAAAAGTAAGTGTTAAAGAAAGCCAACGCAACCTCAAACAGTTTGGTTCAACCAACACTAAAAATGACCCGTTTTAACGAACTCATTTTGACGCATTTCCTACGCCATATAGGATTAATCGATTAAAAGTTGACCCATAAAAATAGTAACGGGTCAAAACAAATTCGAGTTAAAGCATATTTATAAAAACATGTCCAATTGTTTAGTCTTATCTCATTCTATTCGGTGCATGCATGGAAAATTAAAAAAAAAGATGGATATAAACAAATAAAAAAAGAGAACTTATTTTAGAGGGCTTAATACATAAAAATATTATAAACGTTTAACATTATTGCTACAATTGTGTGATGTTGAAGTCAAAGTGTAGAAACATTACTTTCACTAAACCAAAATGGAACCGATTAAAAATTTAAGGATGCTTTCATGTGGACGAATAACTTCAATTTTAACTACACAAAAATATCACCTCATACTTTGCACATGGCAATCTAATAATGTGAATTTTAAATTAGTTACCCTTAACTTTCAAACTAAATTTGTGTATAGCTTGTCTTTGTGTCATGAAAACATGGTATATCTTCAAAACATTTAACACCTTCCGGCCACTTCGTATGCTTTTAAGCCTTTAGATAGTTTCTTGTTTTAGAGACTTGAATTTTGACCGAACTATAGATTATAAGGCACCCCTTATGCTTTCAAGCCTCTACGTTGAAGTGACGAACAACAATACAAGATGTTCCCCTAAATATAATATCGAAATTTAGATTACAAAAACTAATAAATATGTCTAAAAATGATAACCGGTCCTTAAGAATAAAAATCATTTTATTACAATAGAGATAAGAGTAGTAATCAACCAAACACCAATAGGCAAGATCAGCATGACGCCATCCAAAATAATAATAAGTATATTAGCCGGTTTAATGCTTACAACATTATCTACTTTACGAACTTCCTGCAAGAAGTGACATAACAACAAAACTTTTAAACACATTAAAAGAAGATAATTGAGAGATATTTCCTTTTTTAAACAGCAAACAAATCAAATTTTATTAAAAACAGATTAGCATTGTGTTAATCCACATCCAAAAACAACCAGACAACAAACTAAATCATAGACCCAAAAAATTAACACGAAATTTCGCCAGTTTTCCCATGATAAACCAACGGCTTTTGACTGATGTTTAACACATAGGTACGCCAAAACTCTAATTTCCTAATTAAACTCTCCACCTTAGGTTGTTTACGGTTGAAGATAACATTGTTTTGACTTCGCCAAATGCACCACACGACCGTTAGAATAATGGAGTAGACAACCTTTCTCCACTTCACAGAGCCTCTCGCTTGCTTATAAAACTTCAACAGGTCCTCGAATCCAAAGAAAAAGAAGCCATAAAGCACGAACCATGTATTAATAAAGTCCCAGATAGTTTGCGTCATCCCACACGATACTAAAAAATGTTCTCCAGACTCATATGCTCCACAAAAGCTGCACATGATAGACCCAATACTGACACTTCATCTTGCCGGATTTGTATTCGTAGGCAAGTGATCCAACCCCAACCTCCACGCTAAAAAATGACTTTAAGTGATACCCAATTGTTCCATTCAAAGACCGTGCCATGCTCCGAAGAAGAGGTTGAATTCATTTTTTGTTTGAAGTTCTTTAGCAAAAATACCCCAGACCCATATGTCGACGCCAATTCAGCAGATCTCAAAGTCACACATTAACAAAGGAATACGTAATCTTCCACCTCAATATAATGATCTATTTTCCCACCTTCCTTCCATGGTAACTTGCTGCTCACCGATTTCAACTCCTCAATAGTAGACGCCTGCACAGATGGAAGGCAAAATAGTATCATTACCATAATAGCCTAAATATTTTAAAAGACACACTTTCAACTCATCCAACCCATTTGACCCGTCACCATTTAGTTACCTTTTCCCTCATATTTTTATAGATAAAACAAAGCAAAAATTGCATAGATCAATGTAAGTTCAATGGATCCGTTGAAATTGCATCGACTTGTAAAGTGTACTCGAAAAAACACAAATAACGTACAATACATACCGTTTACACACACATAAACATACTGAACACCCAAAATAACTTATGAAATGATAGAAAAAGTAGTAATTAAAAGGGATGACATGTTACACTAAAAAATAAAGCAATAAAATAAACCTAGAAGTAAAAACATAATGATTTCATAAACGCTTTAGATAGAATTATCTCATCCCATGATAACTTTTGGCCCAATTGCCTTTATCTTCTCAGCATCTTCTTTTGGCACCTGTTTCTTCATCAAAGTAGGACCTTTATCCACCAATTGTTTAGCCTCCTTCAACCCCATATCAGTAAACATTGATATAGCCAATATGCTTTGGTTAATTTATAATAAGAATACGCTTGGCTAACTATTGACAGATTTTGAAGATAATATAGATGAATCCATTTCGTGCCATGACACCATAGCAAATTTATTGTCTTTGCTATAGTCAGATTCTGAAGACGGTGTAGTTATCTTGCATTCGTGACTGACTTTCATCTTCGCCACTGATCTTTGATTCCGTTCGACTTCAGCAAGTGGAATGTTGTTTGGCCCTATCTTCATAAGGATAATCATGATGGTTGTGAAACCTGCCCCTTTTGTCTTGTTCTTTCTTGCCTCACAAAGCTATAGCAGGTTTCCTATCTATATTTTATTTAATTAAACAAATCCTACTGGATTGATATTCAAAGTAATTCAAGGAAATAGGAACAAAATAGTTCCTACGGGTCAAGAAGTAGGTGAACTCCCAATGTAAGAGTCGAAAGTCTCATATTAAACTATTAATAAGTAAGCTTTTGAAATAAGGAAACCCATTATTCAACAAAAAAATTGACTCCTAACTCCTTATTGTTTTTAAATAGTTACCTGGACCCTCATCATTCTCCCACCCCCAAAACACTGAGTTGTTTTGAATTTCATCTAATTCGATCTTGAATCTAGGATCCCATAGGTTGACTTATCCGATGCATAATCCCTAAGCTCTTTTATTGTAGTTCAGACCCAGGTAACATTTAAAACTACCCATTTTCTCGGCCTTTTAAAGCATCAGCGTTAGGGTGGATGTTGCAGTTAAAACCTCACTGTATGTTCTGCAAGTCAACTGCTACACATAGAAGTCCATATTCAAACAAAGAAAACGTCTCCAATAAGCTGACTTAGTAAATCATGTGACCAATTCGGTCATTAATGGGCAAACACGTTGAATAAGTAGTAGAAATACATTAAGGAGGGCAACTAATATCTAATTTTTACACTTTAACTTATGGCGAACATCTAATAAAACTGGTTAAAAGCAACCTATTTTGACCTAATCATGTAATATCATTCATGATTGCCATTTAACAAAACGATAATAAATATGTACCACGACTGGAATTTCAAGTTGCATCAACGTCACCGTAGGCAATAATTTTTCCTTGAATCTTTGTACACTGAGACAACACAATGACGCACGCACATACACATACTTTAATGATTCAATATGAAGAACAAATGTATTGAATAACACTAATGAAAGTCACATGTACAGGATACACAACAGACGTTGATGAATAGATGCGTCACCGGTAGGAACAGCTTTGACAAATTTTTATCCCGTTTGTAATATGTTCTAATACAAGCTGCTAAAAACATGCAAATTCAGCTACACAAGCATGAGGTCAGAATATTTACCAGTGAATTCATCTAAAAAAAAAAATCTTCATGCCAAGTAATATATAATTCGCTAATTCAGTAAGTTGTGTCTACAAACACGCCAGAACCCAAAGCCGAACACCGAATAACCCGAACCTAGAATGGTTCGGTTATCAGGTTTGTTTTTAAACTTTGAAAACCCGAAGAACAACCCTAGGTAAAATAGGTAGGTTGTATTTGTCCTTTATATATTTCGTTGTATTCTTCAATTATAATCAATGAAGTTTGGAAACTTGAACTTAGATAATAAATCGGTGTGTGAACCCATTTATCTTCAACCTAACCCGCACATGACCCTTTTATTAATTGGGTTAGGCAGGCCAAACCGTATAACCAGTCCCGTGCCTTATTTCCTGTAAAAAAAAATTGATACTTCTATGGAAATCCATTCATATCAATGTACCCCGAACAATGAGTATGGCTAAAAGTTTTGAAAACCATTAATTGATATTGGTTTGATTCCCAAATCTATAACTCTAAAAGTTATTGCGCTTCAAGAAGTTTTATACCAAACCTGTAACTCCATGAAAGAACAGAACCAACACACACATAATGAGGAGACTGGAATACCTGAGTTCTGTTCACTAACGCTGAACGAAAACTTATCAACCATCCTGCCAAATATCGTCTTGCTGGCAGTTTGCGACAAATTATAGGTTTTCTCTTGTAAGGTCAGCACATTTTCTAGACTAAGGACAACCTCGGCCATCGTAGGACGGTTCTTTGGATAATTATCCAAACTTCTTTCCGCTATTTTAGCAAATTGCTTCAAACATTTTGTGGATATTTCACGCCTTATATCAGAATCCACTATAACCTTCAAACGACCTGCTTTGATAGAGTCTTGTGCCCATGTTGCTATTCCGCAATCAAAACTTTTATCCACCGCCCTCTTCCGACACAACACCGCCAACAACACCACCCCAAAAGCATACACATCAGACTTCCTTGTCAACTTTCCGGTAGCGAAATAATTTGGACTAAAATAAATGCAATATAGTAGTTTCTAGCTCATCTTTATCCCGTTTGTACAGCTCTAATTCGTTATAAAGATTGATTATCTTTTGCTCTTGTAGATATGCATCTTTCATGCCACTTTGTTCTCTAACGATCTCTTCTAAAGCCTTTTGATCTTCATCATCATCGGTCTCAGGTTTAGAGTTGACTTCTTGCAACTTTGGAGCGGTAGAAAGTTTTGACTTAATGATACCAGGGCAGTTAGAACCAATTAACCGAGTTTTTGACTGTTGAAGAAGAGCAGCCTTTACCCTAACCTGTACAGCTGTACGCATAACATTTTAAATGGATAAAGAGTTAGTATTATTTTTATAGTGAAAGCACATGCAAATATTTGTATCAGACAACTTTAATAAAATAAATGCAGGTTACCATATCATGTTGTGGTATTCCTTTTGTAATGCAAACGATTAAATCCAGTTCAGCCTCCGACGCCTCCATGATCGCTGCTACAGCAAAAGGCGGAGGCACATAAATTACGGACGCGTTCGCCTTGGTTTCAGGTTTTGCATCTGCAACTGAGTTGAAAACAGGTAGCCCCAAATGCTCTGTTCCACCCTCTTCGGAGTAACTCCACCAACCTACAAAACATTCATTCAAATATTAAAGAAACAATATTATTCATCCCCTGTAAACCTCATATACCAAAAAAGAAGATTTTACCCATAAACCCACCTTCTTAAGCTTGTTCATTGCAGGACACTGATTAAATCCAAAATCTAATTTGCTTGCAATATCTAATAAAGGATTCTGATTTCAATAGATATGAAACACGGATTTTTTTTAAAAGTTATAATTTAGACTAAATTAAATGCAATATAGTAATTTCTAGCTCATCTTTATCCCGTTTGTACAACTCTAATTCGTTTTAAAGATTGATTATCTTTTGCTCTTGTAGATAAGCATCTCTCATGCCGCTATGTTCTCTAACGATCTCTTCTAAAGCCTTTTGATTTTCATCATCATCTGTCTCAGGTTTAGAGTTGACTTGCAACTTCGGAGCGGTATAAGTTTTGACTTAATGATACCAGGGCAGTTAGGACCAATTAACCGAGATTTTGACTATTGAAGATGAGCAGCCTTTACCCTAACCTGTATGTAGGGCTGTTCATTTTTATCCAAAACCCGAAAGCCGACCCGAATTCAAAGCCACACGAACCCGAATTAGCAAATACCCAAAAAACCCTAACCCGAGAAACCCGAACCTGACCAACCCGAACTTTAAATGGTTCGGTTATCGGGTCACTTTTTCGTGGCCAAAAACCCGAACAACCCGACCCGAAAAACCTGAAACACGAAACCCGAAAAAACCACGAACATTTATTGGTTTTTTTTTCTTATAAAAGTGTTTAGATTTGGAGTCTTAATAGATTATAGATGGAACACTAAGTTTTGGGACTTTTAAAGATTATAATAGCATATTGTCAACTAATCTTTGAACTTTGATGATTATTTTAAAGTAACAATATGAATTTTGATGAATTTTTGTAAAAAATAACATTTATTTCCATTTTTCATCTAAATCCCAAAACCGAATAACCCGACTCGAACTAACCAGAACCCGAATAACCCAAACCCGACTAACCCGAACTTTAAAATGGGTTGGTTATCGGGTCAATATTTCCCAGAGAAAACCCTAACAACCCGACTCGAAAAACCCGAAACCCGAAGAAAAAACCCGATGTAAAATGTGTGATTGTAAAATGTGTGCATGCATACCATCCATGAAGGCATGAACAATCCTCCATCAGAGGAAATGTAGGCTTTAGTAATAATAAGATCAAGGTCTGCAAGAATTTGAACCACTTCCAGCAATATTCCTGGCTTGTTTACACTGTCGACCTGTATAAAAATCCACCTACTCAGTCTAACAAATTATTATAGCTTATGATAAAGCAAAAAAAAAAAAAACAATTTGTGCTTCTGGGAAACGAAACTTACAGCCTTTTGGTAGCATAAAGATGTAAACCTTTTGAAGAATTACACGAGATAACATTTTTGAACTACCTAATCCGCAGCAGGGTGCTATCACGACGCTGCACATCATAAACAAAAGCAAACCTGACTCATTAGCGTGACATCAGACTTTACACCAACGTAAGACAATAAATATATTGACTTTGAATATCAAAATTTCAATGTTTGACCATATGTCAAAGTATCTAAAATAATGTTTGATCGGAGAATTAAGAAAGGCATTGAGTGGTGAAAACAGAGGCGTGATGATATATAAATGATGATGATTTTTCTTTTAGTGGGTTTTAGACTTGTATATATGCACACACATTGGCACACTTTTAGAGAATTGACAACTATGCATCCCAAGGAGACCACCAACATTACAGCAAGATTTGATTTTTGTAGATCAACTTGAGCACAAATACATATCTAATTTATATTCAGCAGCCATATAGTATCCATTGATCTAAAAGCCTATAAATAACCAGCATATCAAACTCAAATTTCAAAACAGCACTTGCATTAACAATGGCATCAAATTCAACTCAATTTGCAACATAAAAAAAATGGAATGACGTTAGATCATAACTATTGAGCATTTATTACTTTGGTCATCTTAAATCACAAATCCGTATCGAAATAATCATACAATTCTAATGCAAGCATTTCATCGACCAGTTGGTATGCATACTTCAATACCATACTAAAAGATTTAATTTTGTTTAAATCACCTCATATCATCATGAATTTAATCCTTCCTGGTATAATAAAACCCTTACAATGTAAAATAGAAAAGATATTACCTACAAAATGTGATGAACTTACACAAAAAAATGGCGAAGAAGATGAAGATTGTGGTGAACTGGTGATGTGTGCAATTCAAAATCCACTGGAACTGCTTAGATGCAATCCAGACCAGCAAGACCAATTACACCCGACCCGAAGTGTGTACAACGGGCCGGTCTTCGGTTCTTATATATAGCATTTTCCTGCTTTCTACACTATTGAACCTAAGCATGTAAACTACTAATATGGCAAAAGCAATGCAATCCTTGAAAACTAAGTTATCATATATATAACAGTAGATGCTATCAAATAAACATGGCAGAAAGGTACCTTCCTCAAACGAAGCAAGGGAAACATATACACGCCCTAAGTAAAAATTAAACATCAATCAAAAGATATACCAATTATCTAATACCAAATCATAATACCATACTATCAACCACAATTGAAATAACTATAGATTTTCACCTTAATAAAGTCTTGTCCCTGTTGACCCGCCTCTAACCAGCATATTTTGCACATGAAGTGACCTTCAGTTCATTAGGTAAATCATTTGTTACATCAGTTGGTTCACAACGTTGTAGCCGATCATTAAACTATTATTATTGAATCTTGAAGACTGAAGTTATAATAGCCTTACCTGTTTTAATATATTCAGGATCCGCGTATCCTTTTGTATATATAACTTGTCCAGAAGAATCTATTGTCCCGTCCTTCACCATCCCAAAATTGGAAATTCTTGCATTGTGATTCTGGTAGTGAAGTTAAAATAAATAATTTATGTAACGATGCTAAATGTATCGTAATATGTTTCTGAATTAAATTCATACCGAATCAATCAAGATGCTGGTGGAAATGAAATCGTGTTTTAATTCGTAGGTTCCATGCGAGAGGTCCAGTGTAAAACACCCTGTAACATTATGTTATATCATATGTATAAGGATCAAATATAGCACTAATAAGTAAGAACTCACTTATGAAAAGATAGTTTTCTAGGCTGCCTCGTTCCATGTACTCGTATACAAGAAGTTTGTGGTCATCGTCTGTGCAGTAACCAATAAGCTTTATAAAATTTGGATGATCAATCAGCCCTAGACAGTTAACTGCAGCCTGTAACAATGTTAAAATAAACAATATACATATTATGAATATCGTCGTTAAAACTGGTCTGCACTTGATAGATGTAAGAAAATCTAACTTGTACTTACTAACCACTCTTCTGGGTGACTTTGAAGATGTTGGTTAACCACAGCGACAGTTGTGCGAGTCTTGGCAGCTGCAAGTGATCGCTCATGGATCATCCCCTTGTAAACAGAACCGAAACTACCTTTTGTCCATTGAGAAAGGGTGCAGAAAAAAGGGGAGTTTTGGTTTACCAGAAAGTTTCACATCAGTAGCACCAAATTACCATCTCAAGTGAGCTACATATTCTTGTCTGGGCATGTTCTTCACCACAACAACGAAGTAGACAACTATTAGAAATAAATAATCAAATTGAATAGAAGATTTGGTATTATGAAGATTGAACATACCTGATGCTTCGCTTGAACGGCCTGCACATTGATCAAAAAGGATAATTTTCCAATACGGGTCAATTATCAACACTATTTTTGTCCATCCATATCCCTTCGACTTACATAAAAAAACTAAATAAGATTATAAAAAGTAAATGAATTAAGCTTCAAAATATAATACTTACATAAAAAGTCGAGCGAAAGAACCCCGTAGTTACGAAAGAACCCCAAAGTTTATATATATGACTTTAGCTATAAAATCACCCTCAAGAATATAAATAATGTGCAAAGATTCTGTTACATAAATCAAAACCTTAAGAACTAATAGAAAATTTCAAATATTAAAGATACAGTGAAACAAACAAATATATTAAATACCACATTTTGAGCTGCAACCTTTTTCTCATATCAAATTAAAAGAAAAACTATTCTTACTTTCTTTCTTCAAAACTTTGAAACCTTAAAATATATCAGCTGCAACATGTTTCAAACACACTTTTGAATACTAAAAAAATTGCCTTCTTTCTTTCTAAAAAACAAAGCACTAACAACACAAAAATATAGCAGTTTATAAGTGAAAATGGAAGCCATCAAAACCAAAAAATCAAGAAGTTTGTGGGTCAACATTTGATCAAACAAAATCCAAATAACCACTACTTGTTTCCCTCCACCACCAAAACTCTTTAATCTAAACCTCAAATGACCACTATATACCTGCAACAACCACCTATAATTAGATGGGTATAAAATTATGCCATATAATCATTGGATAAAAGCAATAACAAATCGAGTATAAATTAATAGTAGCGAAACCCTAAAATAAGTTATTAACCCCAAAGCTTTTATATCAGCTAACACTCTTAACAATTCACCTTTCTTCTTCCTCAACTTCAAGCGAAACCCTAAATAACATCCAGATCCAGCCGTCACCCCAGCACACCTTCATTCTTCTTCTGCCTTCAAATCAACAAACAACACCATCAATAAGTCCTAACTCAACAAGCAAGAACACCAAAAATTACATAAGGTGACAATGTTGGGTTTAAGATTTTAAAATCAACATGTAAACCAACTCAAAAATTAAATCGTAAAAACCTGTATACCTGTAAATCTGAACCCGAGAGGCTAGATTCTTCATTGATTTTGTGAAATCTTCACCAATCGGCTTGAATCGCCGTCATCCTTTTTGAATCACCGGAGAGAGAGAAAGCAGATAAAAGGAAGAAGAAACATCTTGGTTCAGAAGGAAACACTAACGAAAAACAAGCCTCTAGAAGAAAAGAAAACCTTAAATAGATTGATAAAAGGAAGAAAGATTGATGTCTTCGTTGATAAACATCGCAATTAGGGTTCGCGATGATGAAAGATTGATGTCTTCGTTGAGATTCGGAGTCAAACGGCCAGAAAAATGGATATCCAAATTAGGGTTTGTGCAAGGGAAGAAGCGTGTTTAATATGAGACCCGAATCCAGTAACGACCCAAAGTCCGATCCATCCTCAGCCGGATCCCGCGTCCAATTCTATGTAGGTTAGAAATTTATAATGCATTCCCTCCCAAACTCACAATACACATCCACCGTAACATGCCACATCAGCAAAAAGCTCCAAATTCACATGCCACATGGCCCAAATCCATCTCATTTATCTATTATCTATTATTATTATATATAATAAATGAATAAAATTTGGGACACATGGCACAATATTAGGGCTTCTTAGATGTGGTTTTGGCGGGAAACTGGATGAGTCTTTTTTTATTAATGGGTTATACGGGATCCGGATTTTGACCCAAGTATATATTGCTTCTAAAAGTCCAAAATCATTTGTTCCTTTCATTCAACAACGCTGACAGAACTCCTTCTCTATCGTCACTCCTAAAACCGTAGCGCCGCAGACACATTTTCTTCAAAAAAATCTACATTAAACACTGATTTCATGTTAGGATCTGAGTTTGGTTTTGATTATGTTTTACGTTTGAAATAAGATGAAGATGAATGAGTTGTGCAGCGGAATTAAGATGGAAACAAACTTTTCACAATCAAACGAGAGAATTGCTTTTAACATACAAGTTTAACATTAACCGAATGCTTGAATTTATTACAAGATTCAATTACAATTGCAAGTATGCAACAAACTCCCCCTCGGCCTGAGCTCACAGTATTTGTTTGTGCAGGAAGAATATAGTAAAAGAGCTGAATAGAACAGTGCATGGTACTGTTCTATTTATAGGCACGAACAAACCACTGAAGCATCTAAGCTGACGTCACCATGAAAGTGACATCTAACCTCCTAACAAACTCTAACCTCTGATCTATACAACCTCTGCTATGCTAACTACTGCTATTACATTTCATTAGATAAAGATGACTAAACTACTGTTGCATCCTTCCACTGATGTGAACCCAGCAGTACTTGTCATGATCAGCAGAGCTTGACTCAAGGCAGTAGATTGAACAGCAGTGCTTTAATCTTCCATCAGTCTTTTACTTGATCAGCAGTTTGTAGGTCAGCAGTTTGTACGATCAGCAGATAGGAGGTCAGCAGATGTTGAAACCACTTTCAAGGGGAGAGACTTGTATACATAACATCTGCTTATTCTGGATCCACTGCTCTGATCCAGTTTTGGCTTTAATTATCTGTTCCTTTGGTAGGGTTCAATCCCAACAATCTCCCCCTGGAACAGATAATGCCAAAACTCTTCATTATTTGTAGATCTTTATTGCCTCATCAACAGTTCCCTTATTTGCCCTTTAAGTTGTAACTCAAAGGTTAAGGCATCTGTGTCATCATCATCCCTGCTAAGTGGAAGATCAAGGAGATCCTGCAAATCTTCAAGACTTAGGCCAAGTGCTTGTTCCCTTGTTAATTTCTTCACTTCTCCACTAGACTTGAACACTGTCAGTACATGGGTATGTTTATCAGTTTTCCACTTTAGTACTTTTGAGCCTGGTGGGTTTCTTGGGAGATTTTTATTAGATGAGGTGTTTGGTGAAGCTGGCCTATTGATGACTGACTGAGCAGTACTTGCAGTTTGATCCAAACCAAGAGTTTCTACAATCATTTTCTTGATGCCTTCTTTTACAAGACCATCTCCTGCTATTAGCTCTTGGATGGTTTCAGCACCCAACTGTTTTTGTTGCCTTCTTTTAAAGTTGGTTGTACCAGCTGGAGCAGTGGGTCTCCTGATTTGCAGCTTTGGTGGTCTTTTTGAAACCTCTGCTTTAGGGTAGTCAGGTTTTTGTGGAACTGTGGGATCTTTCTTCCTTAATTCCTCCAACCTTTTGTAGGTGGCCCTGACTATATCTTCTTTCCATCTTGCCACTTGATTTTTAGACCCATAGTCAGCAGCAACTAATTCCTCTTTCATTCTCCTCAGCTCCTCCTTTTTATCAGGTACATTCTTTTTGAACTTTGCCCAATCTGGAGGAGTGTGTTTGACCTTATTCTTTATCATTTCTTGAATCCTGGCTGCTTCTTGTTCAAGCTCAGGAATGGTCCACTCCTTGTACATATGCTTTTCTCCCTTGTACTTCTTGGTTGCCATGATGCTTTCAATGTAGTATTTTCTCAAAGTTTCATCTGCTTTCTCTGAGATTTGTTAACAAACATTTTTTTGCAAATTGCTCTAAGGATCTGACTTGAGTGAATAAAAATTGATAATGCCTTTGAATTTCCTTGTCAGTTTTCCCTTGAGAGCTTCTTTTAGAGATATTCTCTGCCTGTTGAGCCTTGATTTTCAAGTACTCTTCAATGTTGTTAGGCCTAGGATATCCTTCAACTGATGGCAATTTCCTTTTAGCAGGATCATCCTCATAGTAGAAGGATTTAATCTCTTCTCTGACTGCAATGAGTTCAAGAGGATATTGGAAACCTGCAGGAGTGATGATAGGGATTGGTTGTTGTACTAGAGTTGATGAGAGAGGAACAAGGTTTGGAATAAGTGCAAGTGATTGTGAAGATGTTAGTGGTGGTGATGGTGAATCATCATCTGGTATGAAAATCCTTCTCCTTTTTATTGTAGGAGAGGCATATGATGTTTTGGGTTGATCAGTGGTGGTGATTTGAGTGGCAGTGGTTTGTGATTGACTAACAGTTGTTGAAACAACTTGTGTTTCAACCGCTATTGTCATTACAACAGATGTTGTAACATCTGATGTCTTCTGCTTTTTGGCAGGAGGAGATGGTGGTGAGGTTGTTTTTGGTGGTGATGGTGGTGGTGTTAAGGCAGTGGTTGTGGTGTGTGTTGAAGTGATGGTAGATGTTGAAACAACTGAAGTACCAGCAGATGTTGATACAACAGGAGTTACAACAACTATTTGGGTGGAGGTTTGATGTTGGGGGCTTTTGGACTGTGGTTTTGGAGTATGCTTTGTGAGTCTGGATTGTATGGATTTGGGTTCCCTCACTTTTCTAGTGGGATTTCTTTTTGCCATAGGATTTTTAACATCCTTTGGCTCAGAACAACCCTGCGCATTCAGCTCCATGTAAGCTCTTTTCTCCTCATTCCATCTTGACATATCATTTGCCTCTCTGTCCCTTTTTACACTTGCTATAGCTTCATCAAGTGCATTTTGGGTAACATCAACCTTTTTGCTACCATCTGGCAAAGGAATTTTTCTGGTCATAGCATCTCTTTCTGGTTCAATGTAAAGACCATCATCTATTCCCTTTTTTTTCCACTCCTGAATTTTCTCCCCCTTTTTGGCATTATCTGGGGGTAATTGATCAATAAAGAGAACAGTTGGAGGAGCAGTGCCAGTGGTTTTCAAAATGTGGGCCTTGATAGCCTTGATGTCTGCTTGTGTGTTCTTGAACCTAGACTCCATTGTGTTTCTCAGCTCTTGAACATGTATTTCATGTTGCTGATCAGCCATTTGTTTTTATTGTTGGAGAAAAGGTTGAAATAGATTCCAGAGCTCATTTGCAGCAGGTGCTTGTGGTGGAGCAGGTGCTTGAGGTGGAACAGCAGTGGATTGCACCTTTTGTACTTTCAACAACTGATGCAGCATTTCTTTAATTTCTGCAACAGAGGTATCCAGTTTTTCAACTCGTTCCGTCAATTTCAGGTACTTTAAACCATCACCCAATTTAATGGGATCATCTGATTTCCCACTAGCAGTGGTTTTATCAGTGGTTGAGGTAGGGAGTGTACTCCAAACATTAACCACTGATGCCCCTTTTTCTTGGTACTGGGGTCTTCTTCCTTCAACACTTGATAACCTTTTAATGATACCAGAGGGTAAAATAAACTCACTGGTGGATATCAGAGGTGCTATGGAAGGAATTGCCTCCAAGGGAGTCTTATTGATGTAACCACTGTCCAAATGTAAACCAGTGGGTTCAACATTTGTAGTGGCTGCTTCACTTGGACTACCACCAAGAGTTACTTGTAACTCAAGGGGTGTAACCTCCTCAGGTCTTGTTGGTGGGTTAGCTATGATTGATACATCAGACCCAGTCATTTGTTGAAGTATATTCTCATTGATAGGTGATTGAGAAGGACTGGTTTGTGCCTGGTTCAGATCAATAGCATCCAACAATAATTTAGTTGGTGGGGGAATTGTGGATGTGAGGTTAGGTGTAGAAAGAGAATTTGCCCCGGGCATTGGGCTGTGGATGATGGAAGTAAGTGATTCCAGAGCATCATATTGTGGAGTCCCTATGTGTACAACCTGTTCTTTTTGAGAAGAAGCAGGAGGAGTTTCAGTTATGGGTTGAGATATTTGTACCAACTGCTGTGAGGAAGTAGCAGCAGTGGTTTCTTGTGACTTTTGTGTTGTCACTGGCAGTTACTCTGGTATCTCATCCTCCAGAGTTACCTTTTTGATAGGTTTGGGGGTTTTTGAGTTTTCTTTTTGTTTGGCTTTCTGGTGATTATAAGTGTGGGTTTCAAAGCAGTTGTTTTGCTACTTTGATCACCTTGAGCAGTGGGCTCAGCAGCAGATACCTGAGGAGCAGTGGTAGCTGCTAAATTCTGCTCAGGCACCTCTGCTTGTGTTTTGTAAGGTGTTGACATTCTTGTAAAAGTTTCAGCAGTTAAGCTGTTTATTTGAAAAGATTCACCTTGTTTTATTGCAGTAGCATCCTTCTTACCAAGTTTCTTTTCAAAATAGTAACTTAAAAATCTTGGAAAAAGTAAGAATGGCTTTTTATCAACATTTTTAACCAGATCATTAAAGATTTCCTGGGAGTAATTGAAATTTTCATCTTGAAGTATAGCATATCCCAGATTTTGAATCTTTAATGGTATTTCATTAAAAGAGCTGGTTTTGTTTGAAACACACATAAGCAGAGTATGAAACAAAAATCTTGTTGCAGGTGGAAAATAACCTTTTTGTAAGGTATCCTTTTTCATTTGCTCTGCATAACCCCTTTCAAGGAAATCAGTTTTTAACTCATTTTTAGGAAAAGAAGTTTTACCTTGCTGATCATTGAGTTCAAAGACTTCCGAGATGGATTGTGGGGTAATTTTGACAGCTTTACCCTTTAGAGAAGAGTTGATGGCTATGATAGTTTCACCTTGTTTGTCAAGGGTTACGTTTTTCCAGAACTCTCTTTGGGTTGCCAAGTAAATTGGTGCGTCTGCTATTAACAAAGTTTTATACTTTGATGCAGACATGATATCAATGATGGAGTCGAAGATGTCAGCGGTGCCGGGTTTTGTGAGAAGACGCAGAAGGTTGTGAGAAGGTTTGTATGGGATTTCGATGGATGTAGCCTTTTGAGAGGCCTCGTTTGAAGATGATTTGGAAGTAGGTTTTACAGATGACTTCGATTTTGTCATTTTGGAGATGATGATCGAAGAAAGTTGTGAAGAAATTTGTGGGAATAGGATGAAAACTGCTTTGAGAAAGGAATTTTTAAGAATTCAATTCGACAGTAAAACCCTGTTTGGGGTTTTGAAAGGGGTTTTATGGAGAAAAGGTGAATGCTGACGTGGCAGCGGTTACAAAGGTCTGACCGCTATATACTGTCCACGTGCCAATCCCCTGATGAAATGAAGGACAATACTTTTATGAAAACCACTGATGAAAGGCAGTGGTTACAACGGTAACAAATGGAAGCGGTGGGTGATTTTCACTATCAGTAGATAGCACATCAGTGGATAAAACACTGATTTTGAGCATCAGTGCTTATCAGGAAAATGAGAGAACAGGGGTTGACTTTCAGCAGTGGGCAGACTTTGAAGTAGAGCAGACTTTTGAACAAGCAGTGGTTATGGCAGACTTTTAAGGATTTTAATGAAAATTTCATTTTTAGCTATTTTTAAGGATGAATTTTTTATTTTCTAAAAATATTTTAATGCTTTTATTCATAGAAAAACAAGATGTTGCTTGTTATTCCATGTTTAGCATGCCAATCCTAGAGACCAAGCTTTCAAAGGTGGATGTATCTAATGCTTTTGTGAGCACATCCGCCAGCTGGTCTTTAGTTGGAACATGATGCAGAGAAATCAAACCTTTTTCATAGCAATCCCTCACAAAGTGATGTCTGATATCGATGTGTTTGGTGGTTGAGTGGGAAACTGGATTTTTGATGATATTTTCTGTTGCCTGGCTATCCAACATGAGTGGTGTCTTTAAGGCAGTGATACCAAAATCCAATAACTGATTTTGAAGCCACAGGAGTTGGGCCGTACAGCTTGCAGCAGCAATGTATTCAGCTTCAGCAGTGGATGTTGAAACAGCTGCTTGCTTTTTGCTTTGCCATGAAACTAAGCAATCACCTAGAAACTGGCACCCTCCTGATGTGGACTTCCTTGTGGTGTTACATCCAGCAAAGTCACTGTCTGAAAATCCTGAAAGCTTGATATTCCCATTAGCTGGATACCAGATACCAAGTGTGGGAGCACTTTTTATGTATCTGAATATCCTTTTTACAGCAATAAGGTTGGATTTTCTAAGGGCTGATTGACTCCTTGCACAGACACATGTTACAAACATGATGTCTGGCCTAGATGCAGTTAGGTACAAAAGAGACCCAATTATGCTTCTATATAGAGTTTGGTCAACCAGCTCATCATTTTCATCAGACATGACTAGCTTATTTGTTGCCATGGGTGTGCTGCATGGTTTACAATCATTCATATCAAATTTGTTTAAAAGTTCTTTAGCATACTTGCTTTGATGAATGAAAGTTCCATTTTGCATTTGCTGAACTTGGAGACCAAGAAAGCATTGCAGCTCACCCATTGCACTCATTTCAAACTCAGCTGTCATGAGTTCCCTAAACTCTTCACACATTTTATTACATGTGCTTCCAAAAATAATGTCATCTACATAAATTTGGACAATCATTAAATCCTTTCCTCTCCATTTTAGAAACAGTGTTTTATCAATGGTACCTCTTTTGAAACCATTTGAGAGTAGAAAGGTGGAAAGAGTTTCATACCAGGCCCTAGGTGCTTGTTTCAGGCCATACAAAGCTTTGTTTAGCTTGTAGACATGATCTGGATAAAATGGATCCTCAAAACCTGGAGGTTGACAAACATACACCTCTTCTTGAATTGTACCATAGAGAAAAGCACTTTTGATATCCATTTGAAACACCTTCATGTTGTGGTTGACAGCAAAGGCCAGGAACAATCTTATAGCTTCCAATCTTGCTACAGGGGCGAATGTTTCATCATAATCAATCCCCTCTTCCTGTCTGTAACCTTGAACCACAAGCCTGGCTTTATTCTTGACAACAATGCCCCTTTCATCAGTTTTGTTTTTGAAGACCCACTTTGTGCCGATGGGACTTACATCTTTTAGTAGTGGTACAAGCTCCCATACTTGTTGTCTTTTAAACTGTTGGAGCTCTTCTTGCATGGCTTCTACCCAGTTGTTGTCTTTCAGTGCCTCTTGGTACTTGACTGGCTGATGGAGTGATAGAAAACCAGCAAAAAGACAAATGTTTTGGGTTTGTCTTCTTGTGAGCACCCCTTCATTGATGTTGCCAATGATTTGATCAGGTGAATGAGATCTCAAGAAGATTAAATCTCCTTGGTATGGTATGATGGAATTTGTTGGTGAAGGCTGCAAATGTGTATCATCTGAGCTAACCACTGCTGGTGACTTTGATGATCCAGCAGTGGCTTCAAAAGGTGGTGGAATAGGAGGTAAGGGTGTGGACACATGCTGACTTTTATCCAATGTTTGGGGACTTTTTTCAGCAGTGGATGATGATGTGGAAGCAGTGGTTGATGGGCTACTTTGGTCAACAACTGTTGAGGTAGCAGTGGTTGAGCTTTGCCAGATGTTTTATACAACTGATGCTTTTCCCATTGTGGCAGACTTTTGTTGAGGAATGATGATCTCATACCCATAGTCTGGTGATGAATCCTCTGATGGACCTGCACTGTTAGTCTTGACGGCAACACTTTCAAATGTGAATTTATCAAGATCAAATAAATCAACAAGATTTGCTGGGATTTTCATTGATGAAAGTTCATTGAACTTCACATTCAAAGTCTCTTCCACTGTTTTGGTCCATGTATTAAACACTTTGTAGGCCTTAGCAGTGGTTGAGTATCCCAGATGATAACCACTGTCTACTTTGGCTGCAAATTTTGAGATGAAATCTTTTAAATTCAAAATAAAGCATGGGCAGCCAAATACTTTAAAGTATGAGATCAGTGGTTTGATTTTATACAGAATTTCATAAGCAGTCTTTTTGTGCCTGGGGTTTATTAAAACTCTGTTTTGGACATAGCAAGCAGTGTTTACTGCCTCTGCCCAAAAAGTTAAAGGCAAACCTGAGTCAGCAAGCATGGTCCTAGCTGCTTCAATCAGTGTCCTGTTCTTTCTTTCAACTACCCCATTTTGCTCTGGTGTTCTAGGGATGCTGTACTACCTTACAATCCCTTTCTTCACACAGAAGGCATCCAACTCCTTATTTTTGAATTCTGTGCCATTGTCACTCCTGAAGACTTTTACTGGAAGGTCAAATTGCTTTTCAACCTGTGTCACAAAGTCTTGCAAAATGCCTGCAGTCTCATCTTTTGAATGTAAAAAGAAAGTCCATGTAAACCTAGAGAAGTCATCAATAATAACCAAACAATATTTCTTCTTCTTGAGACTCATGACTTGCACTGGGCCAAACAAATCCATGTGTAGCATTTGCAAACACTGGGTTGTTTTGGACTCTTCAATGGACTTGTAAGAACTTTTATGCTGTTTTCCTTTTAAACAGGAAATGCAATGTTCAGGACATGAAAACAATTTTTGTGGTAGGCCTCTCACCAAACCATTTTTTGAAATTTCTGTGATTGTCTTAAGATTTGTGTGTCCCAGCCTTCTGTGCCAAAGTTCTGTCTCTTTGTTAGAGGCAGCTGAGAACAGACAGGCATCAGCTCTGGGACACTCTTTTGACATGTCAACAACATAAACATTGCCACATCTTTGAGCAACAAGTTTAGTTTGACCAGAGTTGATTATTGCTTCAATCTTTTTGACCATTTCTGGTCCAACAATCCTACAACAGTCTTTTGTGAAGAATGACCCAAATCCCTTGTCACTCATTTGGGACACACTCAGAAGGTTGAATTTTAGATTGTCTATTAGATTGACATTTTCAAATTTTACTTTTCCAGACTCCACTGTACCCGACCCCAGAACTTTTCCTTTACTATTATTCCCAAAGGATATATCACCCCCTCCATGGATTTTAAAGTCTTTGAGGAGGGCTTTACATCCTGTCATGTGCCTGGAGCCTCCACTATCTACATACCAAAGACTATCAAAGCATGCAGAAGCTCCCTGCACATGAAGTAAAAGGATTAGTTCATTAAGGTCTCCAAAGCCAACAAGGCTTTGGATGGGGTCTCAACAGTGTCTGGGATGGATGCAGAATGATGGACAGTGGTTAGGTCAGGAGTTTGAACTGTTTTAGGACAGTGTTTCTCTAACCACTGTTGTGGGTCCTAACCAATCATCTGCTGGTAACCAAAAGGATGCTTGTTCACTTTGGGTTTAGAGGGCCTTTTGTAGGCCTCATAAACGTGAGGAATCCTTTGGTAAGACTGTTTTTCTCTGCCTTTTCTGAACTGATTGGCAGGGGGTGCATCAGTAACCTGAACATCTCTTTTGACAGATGTTTGGTTCAGCTGTTTTGTTACAGCTGTTTGAACTGGCACAAACAGTGGTTGTTTCTTGGTGAATTTGACAGATGTTGATGATGATGATGGACTCAAGGATGTTTTAGCAATGTACTCATTCTTTTTCACATCAAAGTTTTTTAGATACACACATGCTTGAGTTTTGTGGTTTGTTTTACCACAGACAATGCAACCTTCAGCTGAAATAATGACACTTGTTCTGTTTAAATCATACGCTTTTAAGTGGAAACAATCTTTTGTAAGATGATTCCTTTTCTCACAGAATTCACAAAACAAGTTATCAATTTTTTCTTTCTTCTTTCTCTTTTCAGACTCCTTTGCAGCAGAGGTTTTAACCACTGCTGGGATGTCCTTGAGAGGTATGACTTTAGCTTTTGGAGCCTTGACACCATCAGTTGATGTAAAGTCCATTGGCTTGAAATTTTCAAGAATGTCACACTCATCAGACCATTTTGGTTTAAACTGGTATTCTTCAAGCTCCTCAAAAGTAGAGAATTCCATTGGTCTGTCAAGTGTGATTTTGTTACCAAGTTTGTCAGTGATTTTCACTTCTTGGCCATTCTTGTTTGTGGGGATGAACTCAGTGGTTTGAACAGATTTTTCAAAAGCAGTGTTTTCATCATCATGTTTTCTATAGCCAACCCCAAATTTCACATTGCTTTTTCTCTGTTTTTCAAGCATAACCTCATATCCTTTGCAAGATTCCACCCATCTTTCACAAGTAATCTGGGCAGACTCCAACTCCTTTTTGCAAACTTGGTATTTTTCTACCATAGTTTGAAGTTGGGTTTTGGTTATACTTTGCTCTTCTTTTAGACAGCTGTTCTCTTTTTCCTTTTCAGTCAATTTGTTTTTAAGTTCTTTTAAAGACCTTTCAAATTTGACCTCATCAGACAAGATTTTATCCCGAAGGTTTTCATTCACCTCTTTAATGTTAGCAAAAGCAATTATGCAATTGTCAGAACACAGTTTTTCAAGAACTTGAGGAGATACCTTGGCAGCTGCCATCATTGCATAATCACATTGATGATCTTCCTCATCATCAGCTTTCACCTTCTTTTCACCAGCCTTTTCTTCCTTCTCTTCTTGTGTGTCCTCTTCGGACCATGGATCTGTCAGTGGTTCAATCAGGGAACCTGAACTTTCTCCCAACAGTAGTTCACCAGCCACAGCAGTAACCACTGCTTCAGTCACCTCATCCACTGTTTCAAAGCTCTGCTGTTCCTCCTCAGTTTCAACCCCCTCATGTATTGACTCTAATGCCATCAAACAAAACTCATCATGAGAAGGATCATTAGAAGCATAGAGTGCAAAATTTTCATCATTAAGGTCTTCAGGCATACTGCTCCAGTCAACAAACCCTTGAGTGAAAAAACTTTGTTGATCTGGTTGTGCTGCTGCTGGAGCAGTGGTTTGAGGTGCAACAGGTTGCACTTGTACCTGTGGAGCAGGGGTTTGAACATATTGGATTTGTGGAACAGTAGTTTGGACATAATGTACTGGCACAAGGGCAGCAGCATAGTGAGCAGTGTTCACTTGAGCTGCTGGGGCATATTGGGCATAGTGCACAGTGTTTTGGTTTTGAGGTCTAGGATTTGAGCTAGGATGAGTAATTATGGGACCAGTAGTTTGACTCCTACATTCCCTAGCGAAATGTCCCAACCTATTACACTTGTAGCACTTGATTTTCGATTTATCCAACCCAACCCTTAGATTCCCATGCAAACCTGGGAATTTTCGCTCTGTTCTTTTGTAGAACTTGCTAGTTCTAACACTTAGCAAAGCCAGTTGGTGCAGGATGTCCATTTCCTCTAAATCAGTGGGATCAAAATGTTGCAAATCATTTAGTTCAAAACTTAAATTGTCTGACATCTGGTTTTCATTTGCAGTGAATGCATAACTAGCAGAGTGAGGATCAGGGTTGTTAAAATTTGCACCAGCAGTTATGTCAATGAAGTGATCATAACCCTGATCCTTACCACTGCTCCCAGATTCTTCTTGACCCAGAAGAGCAGTATTACCGAAAGTGTAATCATCGGTAACTTTTCCTGACTCTTGTAACCTCCTTTTCTGGTTCAACTCCCTTTCGTAGGTCAGGAGTCGACCGTGGAGTTGGGTCAAGGTCAGATCCTTGAATTCAGGTGAGTTTCGGGTGACAAAAGCTATGGTGTCCCATTTTTCTGGCAGTGACCTGAGGAACCTGCTATTTTGAGTTGAGTTTGTAAAAGTGGTGTTAACAAGCCTCAGTTCACTGATGAGACAACTGAAACGCTCAAATTGTTGCGTTAGTGATTCGCCTTTAACGTAGCAAAATGTTTCATACTCTTGGTTCAGGATTTCCCTATTGTTTTCTATGACTTCTTCAGTTCCCCCAAACTGTTCCTTAAGTGCGTCCCATAACTCTTTGGCACTGTTACAATGTAACAGTCCAGCATATATCTCATTGGGCAGCGCTGATGCTACGATGCTAAACGCTTTAGCATCTAGTTCGATCTTTTGAAAATCGGTTTCGGTATAATTTTCAACTGGTTTTGGAACAAACTTTTTAGCATCTTCAGCACTTGGCACTGAAGGAACATGGGGACCATAAATGACAGACTTCCAACAACCTGTGCTTTGTTGAGCGAGGATGTGACCCATCCTCCTCTGCCAGATGTTGTACTCATTTCTTTTTAGCATAGGTGGTTTAAAAAGCGAGCCGATGTTGTTTTTATCATCCTGAGATTATGACGTCATTCTTGTTGTTTTACAGACACTGAGAAATCAACTTTAATGGTGATTAATCCTTGCTCTGTTTTTCAACGGACGAACAAACGATCAGTATCAACTGTTATGAGCTGAACTATTTACGTCAAAATGATTGTTAAATCAAATTTGACTGTCCAGGCTCTGATACCAATTGTTGGATCTGAGTTTCTTTTTTATTGTATTTTCGTTTGAAATTAAGATGGAAATGAAAGAGTTGTGCAGCGGAATTAAGATGAAAGCAAACTTTGCATACAATCAAACGAGAGTAATACTTTAATCAAACATCTTTACACAATGAATCGAAAGATTGAATTTGTTTCAACAACGATTACAATGATTGATGAATGAATGCAAACTCCCCCTCAGTCAGAGCTCAGTAGTTTGTTCGTGCAAAGAAGACGGTATTGCAAGAGCTAATAGAACAGTAGAAAGTACTGAACTATTTATAGGCACTTGCAAACCACTGAGCATCTTAGCTGACGTCACCATGAAAGTGACATCTAACCTCCTAACAAACTCTAACCTCTGATCTATACAAACTCTGATATACTAACTACTGCTATTACATTTCTTTACATAAAAGACACTTAAACAGCTGCTGCATCCTTCCACTGCTGTGAACCCAGCAGTGCCTGTCCGGATCAGCAGTACTTGACTCAAGGCAGTAGATTGAGTCAGCAGAGCTTTGGTCATCCATCAGTCTTTGACGTTTGTCAGTAGATGCAAAGCAGCAGTTGTAGGACAGCACTTAGTAAGATCAGCAGATAGGAGGTCAGCAGATATAAAACCACTTTCAAGGGGAGAGATTTGCATGAACTAACTGTAATCGTCTGCTTATTCTGGATCCACTGCTCTGATCCAGTTTTGGCTTTAATTATCTGTTCCTCTGATAGGGTTCAATCCCAACAGCAGCAATTGCAAACACTGGGTTGTTTTGGACTCTTCAATGGACTTAAAAGAGCTTTTATGCTGTTTTCCTTTTAAACAGGAAATACAATGCTCAGGACATGAAAACAATTTTTGTGGTAAGCCTCTTACCAGTCCATTTTTTGAAATTTCAGTGATTGTCTTAAGATTTGTGTGTCCCAATCTTTTGTGCCAAAGTTCTGTCTCTTTGTTAGAGGTAGCTGAGAACAGACAGGCATCAGTTCTGGGACACTCTTTTAACATATCAACAACATAAACATTGCCACTTCTTTGAGCAAAGTTTTTCCATTTTTTATTATTGCTTCAATCTTTTTGACCATTTCTGGTCCAACAATCCTACAACAATCTTTTGTGAAGAATGACCCAAACCATTTGTCACTCATTTAGGACACACTCAGAAGGTTGAATTTTAGATTGTCTAATAGATTGACATTTTCAAACTTAACATTACCAGACTGAACAGTACCAGACCCAGAACCTTTCCTTTACTATTATTGCCAAAGGATATATCACCCCCTCCATGAGTTTTGAAATTCTTGAGAAGGGCTCTACATCCTGTCATGTGCCTGGAGCCTCCACTATCTACATACCAAAGACTATCTAAGCATGCAGAAGCTCCCTACACATGAAGTAAAGGATTAGTTCATTAAGGTCTCCAAAGCCATTATGGCTTTGGATGGGGTATCAGCAGTGTCTAGGTTAAGTTCAGATGAATGGACAGTGGTTAGATCAGGTGTTTGGACATTTTTGGTACATATTTTCTCTAAACACCGTTGGGGGTCTTGCCCAATCATCTGTTGGTACCCAAAGGTAGAGGTGTACAAAAAAACTGGTTTTAGAACCGAAACCGGAAAAAAAACCGAAACCGGTTTTTTTTAACCGGTTTTTTTATAACCGGTTTTTTTTTAACCGGTTTTTTTTAACCGCCGGTTTTTATACCGGTTACTATTCTTGACTTCAAAAACCGGTTATTAAAAAACCGGTTAAAACCGGTCCCAACCGGTTATACCGGTTATTGTTTTGGACCTCAAAAACCGGTTAGTAACCGAAACCGGTTATAAAAAAAAACCGGTTTTTATTTTGGGTGAAAAAACCGAAACCGGTTAATAACCGAAACCGGTTTTTGAAAAAAACCGATTTGTACACCTCTACCCAAAGGGATTCTTGTTCACTCTTGGTTTTGAGGGCCTTTTGTAAGCCTCATAAACTTGTGGAACCCTAGGGTATGGTGGTTGTCCCTTACCTCTTCTATATTGATTGGCAGGGGGTGCATCAGTAACCTGAACATCTCTTTTAACAGATGTTTGGTTCAGCTGTTTTGTGACAGCTGTTTGAACTGGCACAAACAGTGGTTGATTCTTGGTGAATTTGACAGATGATGTTGATGAACTCAAGGATGTTTTTGCAGTGTACTCATTTCTTTTTACATCAAATTTCTTGAGATGCACACATTCTTGAGTTTTGTGGTTTAGTTTACCACAGATGGTGCAGCTTTCAGCAGGGACAATGACACTTGTTTTGTTTAAATCATATGCTTTTAAATGGAAACAGTCTTTTGTTAGATGATTCCTTTTTTCACAAAATTCACAAAACAGGTTTTTGATCTTTTCTCTCTTCTTTCTCTTTTCAGACTCCTTTGCAACAGAGTTTTTAACCTCTGTTGGGATGTCCTTGAGAGGAATGACTTTTGCTTTTGGAGCTTTAACACCATCAGTGGTTGTGAAATCCATGGGTTTAAAATTTTCAAGAATGTCACACTCATCAGACCATGTGGGTTTAAATTGGTATTTCTCAATTTCCTCAAAAGTTGAGGATCCCACTGGTCTCTCAAGTGTGATTTTGTTACCAAGTTTATCAGTGATTTTCACTTCTTGGCCATTCTTGTTTGTGGGGATGAATTCAGTGGATTCATCAGTGGTTTGAACAGATTTTTCAAAAGCAGTGTTTTTAACTTCATCATGTTTTCTAAAACCAATACCAAATTTCACATTGCTTTTGATCTGTTTTTCCAACAAGAGTTCATAGCCTTTGCATGATTCCACCCATTTCTCACATGTGACTTGGGTGGACTCCAACTCCTTTTTGCAAACATGATATTTTTCTATCATGGTTTGGAGTTGGGTTTTGGTAATGCTTTGTTCTTCTTTGAGACTGCTGATTTCTTTATCTTTTTCAGTCAATTTGTTTCTAAGTTCTTTTAATGACTTTTCAAATTTGACTTCATCAGATAAGACTTTATCCCTAAGGTTTTCATTTACCTCTTTGATGTTAGCAAATGCAATAATGCATTGGTCTGAACACAGTTTTTCAAGAACTTGAGGTGTTACCTTAGCAGCAGCCATCATGGCACAATCACATTTATAATCACCTTCTTCATCAGCTCTATCTTCTTTGTCACCTGCTTTCTTCTCTTCTTTTTCTTCTTTGTCATCTTCGGACCAGGGGTCAGACAGTGGTTCAATCAGGGTTTCTGAATTTTCTCCCAGCAGTAGTTCACCAGCAACTGCAGTAACCACTGCTTCAGCCACTTTATCCACTGTTTCATCACTTAGCTGTTCACCTTCAGTTTCTACCCCTTCTGTTATTGACTCTAATGCCATCAAACAAAATTCATCATTAGAAGGATCATTAAAAGCATTGAGTGCAAAATTTTCATCACCAAGCTCATCAGGCATGCTGCTCCAGTCAACAAAACCTTGGGTGAAAAAGCTTTGTTGATCTGGTTGTACAACTGTTGGAGCAGCTTGTTGAGGTGCAACAGATTGCACTTGTGCCTGAGGGACAGGGGTTTGAACATACTGAATTTGTGGAACAGTGGTTTGAACATAATGCACAGGCACAGGGGTTGCAGCATAGTGAGCAGTGTTAACATGGGCAGCAGGGGTACATTGAGTATAGTGCACAATGCTTTGCTGTTGTGGTCTAGGGTTTGAGATGGGATGAGTGATTATTGGACCAGTGGTTTGACTCTTGCATTCCCTAGCAAAATGACCTAGCCTATTGCACTTATAGCACTTAATTATTTACTTATCCAACCCTACTTTTAAATTCCCATGTAACCCTGGGAATTTTCTCCCTGTTCTTTTATAGAATTTGCTTGTTCTTACACTAAGCAAAGCCAATTGATGCAAAATGTCCATTTCTTCTAAGTCAGTGGGATCAAAGTGTTGCAAATCATTGAGTTCAAAACACAAGTTATCTGACATCTGGTTTTCACAATGTGCAGTAAAAGCATAATTGGCAGAGTGAGAATCAGGGTTGTTGAAATTTCCACCAGCAGTTATATCAATAAAGTGATCATAACCCTGATCCTTACTACTGCTACCAGATTCTTCCTGACCATAAAGAGCTGTGCTACCAAATGAATAATCATCAGCAACTTTGCCAGACTCTTGTAACTTCTTTTTCTGGTTTAACTCCCTTTCATAGGTCAGGAGTCTACCATGAAGTTGGGTCAAGGTCAGATCTTTGAACTCAACAGAGTTTCTAGTAACAAATGCAATGGTATCCCATTTTTCTGGTAGTGATCTAAGGAACCTGCTATTTTGAGTTGAATTTGGAAATGTTACTTTAACAAGCCTTAGTTCACTAATGAGACAACTGAATCGTTCAAATTGCTGAGTCAATGATTCACCCTTAATGTGACAAAATGTTTCATACTGCTGATTCAGAATTTCCCTATTGTTTTCAATGACTTCTTATGTTCCCCCAAACTGTTCCTTCAGTGCATCCCATAGCTCTTTGGCACTGTTACAATGTAACAGTCCAACATAGATCTCATTGGGTAATGCGGATGCTATGATGCTAAATGCTTTGGCATCGAGTTCGAACTTTTGAAAATCAGTTTCAGTATAGTTTTCAGATGGTTTAGGTACGAACTTCTTTGCATCCTCAGCACTTGGCACCATAGGAACTTGGGGACCAAAAACAACAGACCTCCAACATCCAGTGTTCTGTTGAGCAAGGATGTGACCCATCCTTCTTTGCCAGATGTTGTATTCATTTCGTTTAAGCATAGGTGGTTTGAAAAGAGAGCCAATGTTATTCTTATCATCTTGTGATTGTGACATCATCCTGGTTGTTTTACAGGTACTGATTAATCAACTTTAATGGTGATTAAACCTTACTCTATTTTTCAACAAACGAACAAACTATCAGTATCAACGATTATGAGCTGAACTATTTATGTCAAAATGATTGTTAAATCAAATTTGACTGTCCAAGCTCTGATACCAATTGTTAGGATATGAGTTTGGTTTTGATTGTGTTTTACGTTTGAAATAAGATGAAGATGAATGAGTTGTGCAGCGGAAGATGGAAACAAACTTTTCACAATCAAACGAGAGAATTGCTTTTAACATACAAGTTTAACATTGAACCGAATGCTTGAATTTATTACAAGATTCAATTGCAAGTATGCAACAAACTCCCCCTCAGCCTGAGCTCACAGTATTTGTTTGTGCAGGAAGAAGATAGTAAAAGAGCTGAATAGAACAGTGCATGGTACTGTTCTATTTATAGGCACGAACAAACCACTGAAGCATCTAAGCTGACGTCACCATGAAAGTGACATCTAACCTCCTAACAAACTCTAACCTCTGATCTATACAACCTCTGCTATGCTAACTACTGCTATTACATTTCATTACATAAAGATGACTAAACTACTGCTGCATCCTTCCACTGATGTGAACCCAGCAATACTTGTCATGATCAGCAGAGCTTGACTCAAGGCAGTAGATTGAACAGCAGTGCTTTAATCTTCCATCAGTCTTTTACTTGATCAACAGTTTGTAGGTCAGTAGTTTGTATGATCAGTAGATAGGAGGTCAGCAGATGTTGAAACCACTTTCAAGGGGAGAGACTTGTATACATAACATCTGCTTATTCTGGATCCACTGCTCTGATCCAGTTTTGGCTTTAATTATCTGTTCCTTTGGTAGGGTTCAATCCTAACATTTCACATCTTCATTACAGGTACGATTATGTTCTATCATTTACCAGATTGTCATCGATATATCATTTACCAGATTTTCACTCTCAAAACCCTAAATCTCAATCTAAAGAAACTGAGCATAATGTATGTTTTCTTCTCCATCCTTACTGTTGTAATTTGAAATTCCTTTGATGATTCTATGATGTTCATCTGAAACATTTTAAAAAGTGATTTTGTGATTATTATTGGTTTTAGAAATCGTTGATTCGAATCTTATTAACATCACCGTTCTTCTTATTTCTTTTAGATACGGTCATAAAATTCGCAAGTATGATGTTTGTGTTCTAAAATACTGTCCCTCATTCGGTAAACCCTAATACACCAATCAATCTGCCTGGCGATTCTTCTCCGTTAAGCCCTGGTATACAAACCCTAATTATATTGATTCAACTGCTCTTGTGTTATCTCTTCACATCATTCATCCATCTGTGAATCATTGGATCTTTACATCCGATTTCAACAGGTATGATCGCTTCATCGGTTTCATAGGTTAATTTCAGAAGTTTAATATTGTTATGGACGGTATGGATTTAAAAAGTTGATGAAACATTCGTACCTTCAAGTAGCACCAAATTGGGAAAAAATTGTGATATCCACAGCCATATGGTACCCACTTGATGCATGTATGTCGATTTCTTTGTCTCGAAGGTGTGTTTTTCGTACAATTATCTTGCTTTGTTTTAACTTTCTTTCATGATTTGATGTTAAATATGCATTTGTTTTTTGGTTAGGGTTATTATAATCCTCTAATCGATTTGATGTTGAATGTTCATTTGTAAGGTATGTTTGATTATCATCTAACATCCTATTTCTTGAAAATGAATTGTTGTGAGTAAACGGTCACCATTTTAGAGGTGGCAATTACGACCCTATTTATTCATGAAAAGGTTGATTCTTGTAAACGTTTACTTGTAATGCATAAAAGCTCTCATATCATTTTATTGAAAAAGTTGGATAGTTATTGAAAATAGTGAAGTTTTGTATAGGACACTAATTATTTACAAAGAATTTAAAATTCTGGACAAAAAGTATTATCGGTATACAAGACCTGCACATTTTTGCCACCTCTACTTAACATTTGATAATTGATGCTCATCATTGTCATTACAATTCATTTTATCATTTTTTTTGTACGTGTTAGATATGGTTAATCTTTCCCTGTTTGCGCTGAAGTTCTTGATTCAAGTTTCTGTCTTCCTATTGGAAAAGCAAAGGTTTTTCACCAAAACAGATTTAATTTTCCTCAAAGTTTACTGTTAATTTTATTACATTTGGCCACCATATTTACTGGTCACAGATTGAAAGAGAAGGGAAAGATGTGACAATTACAGCTTTCTCGAAGATGGTTGGCTATGCTCTTAAGGTTTGTTGGAACAGTTACTCTAGCCCATGAGGCGTATTTTATATATATGTATATATTCCAAAGCATAACTCCCATACACACAATTAGGAAAAAGAAAAACTTTTAACCTGTAAATAGAAAATGAAAAAGTTTCCTTGATTGAGCATATATCATGGAATAAATGTACCATGTAAGTTTGTTTTTAGATAACCTTTATATCAAGCGTTATTATTCTTTGCAAATCTGATGCAAATGTCTTCTGCAATTATAGGCTGTTGAAATACTTGAAAAGGATGGAATAAATGCAGAGGTAAGGTTTCTATGTGACCAAAAGCTTATTATTTTATATTTAAGAGAAAAATATAATGCTCATTTAAGTGAAAGCTGCACAATTTTAGAGGTTATAAACCTGCGTTCTATTCGACCACTAGATAGAGCTACAATCAATGCTTCAGTTAGAAAAACTAACCGTTTGGTCACCGTTGAGGAGGGGTTTCCTCAACATGGCATTGGTGCTGAGATCTGGTATCACCTACTTTCCAATTTAACTTCTTTAAATAGTTAGTTAGTGTGCTATGTATCATTACAACATTAAGTTATTTTATGAGTACTAACATGAGTGTTGTTTGTTTGTTGGTTGCAGTGCATCGGTTATTGAAGATAGCTTTGGTTATCTCGATGCACCAATCGAGAGGATTGCAGGGACCGATGTTCCCACACCTTACACTGCCAATTGCGAGAGAATGGCTTTCCCTCAGGTAAAAGATCGTGCTTTTAGTTTACTAAACTTGTGGGTTACATCCGCGCTCTGCGACAAGGTGACCCGGTCCCGAACACTCAATATAAAAGTAGAGTGACTAAACATGTATATTAGCGTAGTCAAAGTAAAGGGATATATATATATATATATATATATATATATATATACTAATATAAGTAACTTCACACAAGCTCTGCTTTTTACTCTTGACAATGCGACATAAAGTTGGCCGTGTGTGAAAACGAAATATTTCAAATACAATCCAACACTCGATAGAGATTTTTGTTGTTAGGTTATCTCAAGTAGCACTGACTGTTATTTTTTAAAGTGATTTGCATCTGTATTAAATATACTCACTATTAGTAATTTATCTTCAAATAACGCTATGTATAAGTCTTAACTTGTACGTCCTAACTATTACTGTATATTCAGTTTTACAAAGATGGGTAAAATATTTTTTTTTTGGTTAATTGTAGCTTTTATTGTTATTTAGTTACTTCTTTTTATTATTCTTTATTTTTTCATCTCCATCGTGAAACTTTAGATTTTCTCATAATAAGCTTTAAATGGAGCTTCCCTCTTGACTTCTTTTGGCCACTTTTCGCTTATGCATATATACATTCACACATTGTTCTATCTAATATTTATATATGTCTGTGTAACGTCTCTATATAGTTTACTACAAAATTCAGTCATATTGTCAATACAAAGGATCGTATGGTAGATTAATATGAAATAGTTTTCTAATATAACTGATATGGTTCACTATGTATCAGTGTGACGCGCCTATAACTTGCAGTTCTTTAGTATGGGTTGTTTTCTGGTTGCAATCCATCATAAACTTCTTAATTCATAATTACATATTTTGGGTTGAACTCCGGCACTGCGCTTTGAACATACATTTTATATAAATTATTTTGTTAGAATAGATATTTAAAAAATTGTTTAACTAAAATGTATTCTTTATTGCATATATTCTAATCATCTTTTCATCGCTCTGTCCTTTTTCTGCCCATATCTTCTCCCCATCACATGATCTACTTTGACTTTCTAAAAGTCTTGGACTAAATTGATATCCTGAACCAATTGGTATTTGGATAGTTAATCAGGTGTACCGGTATTAGATAAACTAAAACGATTGAAGCCTACTAATATGGTATAAAACCCCAAAGAGACTAGGTTTAATGTTAAATGTTTGTTGTTGCATATGTGTAGACGTGTTTTGTTTAGATTTATTTCTTAAATAGAAGAATGAATGTCATTTTCCACTATTTTATTTTCTTAATTGCTCTTTTAAATGTAATTTCTTATTATGTTTCCTTTAAATATAAACAATATACGTGTACATACACTTACATGAAAATATTATAATATCCATATCCATGTAACTAGACAGGGGAATGCTTCTGAAGTATATGCTAAGAGACGTTGCAAGAAACACATCGAAGCTAGAATGGCTCTTCAATCAAGTGTTTGATGTATTGCCTGAGTTAATTTTTAACCTGATGGATGTTATTTAAGTTTTTTTTTTTTTTTTTTTGTGGTGTTTCATTGAAGACGACGTTAGGGTTCCTTCAGGGGAGGAGGCACAATAGAAATAAGTTTAACCTGTTAAAGGCCCAATATGATTGCTCGGAACCCGAACACAAAAGGGTTGAATATAGGTTTTGACAATCATATGGTAATCAAAGAATCATGAGTGCAGGCGGGAGTCGGGACTGCACCTAGGTATTGATCTTCTTAAATTGTTACTTGGCTTTACTGAGTTATAATTGGGCTTAACGGCAAGTTTGTAAATTGTATCTGTTGTGGGTGCAGAAAAGTGGTGTGGACTTCTATCGCACATGGACTGTTATTTTACAAACGCACAAGGGCAAAGTCCAGGTAACCTTACAAGAATAAGAAGTACTTGCCTCTTGATTTGCGTGCTATGAAAACCAGAGCCATTCGTAGGCGTTTGACCAAACATCAGGTATCTTTAAAGTCTTTTGTTTATGATCTTCGGTGTGAGAATTTAAATGTGATGAACATGAATCTCCACTCCTGGTGTTGTCGTTGGGTTAGGTTGGGTGGAGTATTTGGTGTTTATCTATTGTATCTTAATCCTTTTGTTAATCGGTTAGTCTTCTTTTGGTTTTGATATCTGTTTTGTTTTTTATGTTTGATCGTTCTTTGTTGCTCGCTTAAGGGGATTTTGATCAGTTTTGATTAGTATATGATTCTTGCTATCGTTCTTGGTGTGGTTTTTTGTTATAGATGTAAAAGCATTCTTAGCAATTTAAGGTACTACAATTTCTTTCACAAAATAGTTCTAGTTGCTTGCCATGTTAACCTTCTTAAGTGTTTTGTAAGCTCGTAGATTATGGGAAGAAAGTCATTGGCTGCCACAGATGAAGTCACATGTGATCAAACATGGGCATCACACTTTAATCCTCAAGCAAACACCGCTACTAATAAAGTTGATGTCATGGTAGGCAATACTTGGGAGGAAAGTCACTGGGCTGCCACAGATGAAGTCAAATGTGATCAAACTTGGACATCAGACGTAAATCTTGAAGCAAACACGACGGTAAATACATTGGAGGAAAGTCATTAGGTTGCCACTGATGAAGCCGAATGTGATCATACTTGGGAATCGGATCTAAATCATGAAACAAACACCGCTACAAATAAAGCTGATGTTATGCATTTATGAATGACAGTATTTACTTAATTTGTTATTCTTAACATATATGAAGACATTTTTTAATTTATTATTGTATTAACAATTAATCAATGTCGTGTAAAAGGTTAATGAAATAATATGTTACATTTTAATAAAAAAATACATGTTTATTAACTAATAAAAATAAACAACCCGGGAAGCAATCCTGGGTGATAACATAGTATATATATATATATATATATATATAAAACAAAGCACATATGTTATTTTACATGTAAGAAAAAAGAGATGACTTACCATATTTTGATCGATGGTTTTTGAAGGTGTGACATGGAACCCAAACGCGAGATGACGTAACATGTATCAATGAACCATTGACCATAATGCGTATAATGACCATGTTAGTAAATCTATGAGTCGAGATGGCCTATGTCCGCAAAATTGGTGATTTTTCATAAATGTTTCGATGTTAATATAACCGAGATATTATTCGCTTTCGGGTATCATCAATTCAAAAGCATACATTTCAACATATATTACAAAAACTAGAATATCATAGATACGTAGGTGTAACCTTATAAGTAAAGTATTTCCATATTGCTACTTTCGGGGCTTAATAACCGCAAGCATCGGATTTAGTTTCTGTGTTGTGACCCCAAGCGTATTAATATCTTCTCCCGAATCTTCTTTAAGGCTCCATTCGAACTCGTGCACCATTCTCCCAATGGACGCACACACAATCAACATGGCCTCCATAGCCCCAACACAAACTCTTTTCCCCCCTCCAAACGCCATCGTTCTTTGCAAATCGATGGGTTCGTTTTCTAAAAGAAATCTTTCCGGGTTCCAATCTTGAGGGTCCCTCCAGATTTCACGCTCCATATTACACCCGTATATGTTTATAGCGAGCTGCAAAACGTATCATTACATTTAGCAAAAACTTATGATTGACTCATGTTTTTAATGATAGTTTGGGGGCATCTAAACATACCTCCGTCCCAGAGGGAACATGGTACCCTCCAAGCTCTGTGTTCTCGTGCACGTATCTTAATGGGATTATCGAAACAGGACTGTGCCTTCTTAAAGTTTCATGAAAAACAGCCAATAAGTAAGGCATCTTACACAACTTCTCCTCTGTGATCTTTTCTGACCCACAAACACTTTGGATTTCGTCATATAGGCGGGCCTGCTTCTTGGGGTTTTTTGCAAGTTCATACATTGCCCATTCCGTGGTGACCATAGTAGTGTCTGCTGTTGCGATAATCGGTTCCCAGAGTGACATTATAAGTTGTTTCTCAGTTAACGGTTGTGCTTGAGACAGCAAGTAGTCGATGTAGCTATATAGCTCCTAATTTGCAGGGAAAACACAAGGCACGTTAACATAAAAAATCGATTATGAAGTGGCATGATTTGCTAATTTACCTCCCCGGTATTTATTTGTTTTTTGTGTTCTAGAATAAGTACTTTCATCACAGCCTCTCTTCGGACATACATTTGTTCGATTTTCCTCTCGAAGTTGGTGTTTGGGATCCAAGAGAGATACGGGAAGAAGTCTCTCCAGTCAACTTCTATGGCACCCATCATTGGGTCAAGCACCAGAACTTGAAAGACCTCATCTCTTGTCATGGTGGTTCCAAGATCACTCACATAAATGCTTTTGATATCCCTCCCGAATGTCTACAAATTCGTATAAGTTTATCAAATTTGTATAAGTTTATCAAATCATTCATACATCTTATGGATTGCAAACAAGGCTTAGAAGAACTCACTTGTTTCAATGCTAATGTGAAAAGTTCAGACTGGAAAATCTTCCGGAGGTTTACTGCTTCATGAGGAGAATTTGGCGCCAGATCATGTAATTGATTTGATAAATTCTCTCCCAAGGTGTCTCTATGCAGACGGTGTTTCTTCTGCGATTAGATAAAACATTTGTATGAGTAAAGAGTTGTCCTAAACGTACCCCACCTTCGTTATTTTTAATGAATGTGGACTTTAGCCAACCCCTTATGTAAATATAGCCTAATGGGTACAAACAAAAATAACTGTTTACGTAATATAGAATAACGATCACCAACCAGAGCAGCAGGTCCTAGGATACTAGTGAGTATGTTTCGTTTTACAGTCTTGTGATAGTCGTCGTAATCACTCATTGCTACCATGGTTTTATCAGCACTCAGGGTCTTTAATGCCTTTGAAAGCTTTCTTGTCGAAATCGAGTTAAATCTGGTCACTAAAGCCTATGACATCGGATGATAAATATCACTATAACATGATTGTATAATGAACTAATGACTTTAACACATTATTTCATAAGACCGGTGTAGTACCTCTTTAGCTAGATCATTGGAGTTGATGACAACCATGGAGGTGGCTCCCGTTTTAATGGAGTAAATAGGGCCATAAGTTTCTGCCCATTTTGAAAAAGTCTTGTATGGTTTCTTTTCTTTCAACTGAAGCAGATTCCCTAATACTGGCAACCCCGGAACCTCTGCAATTTTGAATGGCATTTAACATCACCATCATATGCATGATGATTTCGCTGAAATAAATAGGCTTTCCAAAGACATGAATGCTTTTTTAACTTGTATTTTCTTTATTCTAACTTTCTTTTTTATTTAAAATCTTATATTTATTTTTAGGATTTTCTTATACGCTCTTCTTTTCAGGGTAGGTTCACATAAAGGTTTTGGTTTTCTAATTTGAACTTTTGAAGAACTAAACTCTGTAATTTAACTTGCCCGCGTACGCTGTTTGACATGGCGCAACGTCTTGTAGATATTATATTATATCCTTATACAATTAGCAACTTGGGTTGCCTGTATAAGGATGGAAAGTCGCGACGTTTAAAAACCCAAACTTCCACCTTTTCAATTTTATGCCACCGAAGCGTTCCATTATATATACATAGAAATACTTAAGACACGACCGGAAGAAGTAACAGACGCACCCTTTGAAAAGGTAGCAACCCCACCGTCTGATTTTTTTTAAAACAAAACGACGCACCGCCATGCAATGTATATAATAACCTCCATACAAATCATCCCATCCGGGTAAATGAAAACGCATACAAAGTAAATTCACCATACACCCAATTCATATTGATATGATGTACCGAATGAAGAAACAACACAAGAACAACAAATATTAGACGGTGATGAAACCTTGCGAATAAAACGGCGAAGAAACCGTTATCAACGGAAAACATGTCCGCCGGCCACGAACCACCGCCACCTACTCGATCCAACATCGGACACTTCCGTCAACTAACCGACGCCACTACTAAAATGGAAATATTAATATAAACTTCTTAAATAAGACGTCACGTATTGGAACCAAAAACAATGTAAAAGATATATGCTTCTATTCTCAAACCCCACCGGTGGTAATGAAAACCGACAAGAACATTTAAAAGCCGTCGTGACTTAATTTGATAACCAAACCGACGCACCACTCACGCATCTCTTGCAACCACCGTTCCCCTATCGTTTGCCTCCCTTTCACTCCCCACATAACCTCCGAAGCCACCAAAAATCTATAGCCATGGCGGTTACGGAGAAATGGAGAGAGATCGTCGGGGCCGACAGCTGTGGCGGTAATGGTTGATGAAGACTTCAGGATTTAAAAAATTGAACGATGGTGGTCGCGGTGAATTGCTGACGGTGCTGTGATGGTTGTGGTTCGGTGTTGGTGCGGTTGAGGGGGTAGCGATGGCGTGGTGGCTGCGACTATGTGGTTGTGGTGGCGTTTCTTGGTTCCATTATGTGTGTTGAGTGTGTAGAAGAAACTCTCAAATTTATTCTTGAATGTATTTGGGTTGTGTACAGATTTGGTGTGGTGGTATTTGAATTGTATTTGACTGTTTGGTACTTCGCCGCCCACAGTTTTAACATCTCCCAAATTTTAACATCTCATCTATATCTATACTATATAATAAAACAAACCTAATTTTGAACACATGTCATTCAATGAGGGTATCAATAATTTATTAATAAATTTTAAATTTTGAATTAAAAAAATTTAAATATTATATTAGAATTTTATTTTGATTGTAAATCTAAAGTCTAAAATGTGTTTTAAATCTAATCTATAATTTTTAGATTCAATTTTGATTTGAAATTATTAAACAAAAACCCATAAAATTAGTAACCATTTAATCAATTTCGTAAGTTTTACTTTCCCTTCTAGAGTCAAATTAGATTTTTGTGATAATTAAAGTTTTGTGAAGAATATAAAAAATCATTATTTAATATTCAATATATTACATCAAATATTTAGAATTAAACTCCACTTCATTCTAAATACTAGGTATGTTTTTTTACTCTTCATATGCTATGCATATTATTTATGTCACATAGAAAACATCATGTTTTTTTAGATAAGTTTACCATGTCAAATAAGTAATATGCATATTATCTATGTCACATAGAAAACATCATGTATTTTTAGATAAGTTAGATATATGTGTTTTCAAACAAGGTAAACTCTTAACATACATATTTTTTTCCTATTGTAACTAAGATGTAGAGGTCTCGGAAAGGTATTTTCACATTCGGAATGTCATAAGTTTTTTTTTTTAAATTTAGATTTACTTAGTTGTTGTGTGGTGTATTATGTCTTTATTTTTATTTTTTCACTTATATATATGTTTCATTGGTTCAATTGTACATGTAAAGTATTACACTATACATAGTATTTTCTCAACTATAGTTAATTGCTTTTATTGATTCAATTTTTGTCTATTCATTTACATTACTTTTATCTGTCTAGAAGTCCCTTTTCAGACCTTTCAAATGGTATGGGACATATTACATTATCAATAGTTTTTATTGGTTTCCTTACTAATTGTGATAAAAGTAATTATTTCGTACAATTCATATTGGTTTATAGCTTTGAATACGAGCATACCTTATATTAATGTTAATGATAGTGAAAGTGAGGAAACTATATTTGGATGGTAGAAAATATAATATTATGCCAACATTAACCCATCAAAATAATCTATTATCAAATAAAATCAGACACGTTACCTTTGAACAAGAAAATGTCACAATAAATATTAGTAGTGGTACAAAATCTTAAGTTCCTATGTCAAATCCTAAAACAAATAAAAGATCATATTATTATGAATGCCTATACAAGCTTCAATATTTATTTCGTATTTGGTCTGCATATTACTCTATATTATATATACTTAGATCATGTTATGAACATATTTGTTTTATTTTACATTATAATTATAATTCACCCGCGTATTACACAGGGCAATAACCTAGTCTATTATAAAGGAAACACCATCATTAGATAACCCAATTATTATATAGATTTTTTAGATGAATGTATGATATTTCTAAATTTTATTGTGTTGTTGTGTTGCTTTACGTTGAATTAATTAAAAGATTTTTAATAGGGTGTAATATTTAGAAATTGAATTGAAACTAGGGTTGGTAATTTTGACACGAACACGAATGACGATAACATGACACGAACCTACACGAAGTTAACAGGTTTCGTGTTTGACCTTAACATGTTTCGTGTCTAAACAGGTCGACGCGATAAGACCTGTTTAAATTTCGTGTCTAAACAGGTTAAAACCCGTTAACCTGTTAAGACCCGTTAGTGACCTGTTTATAATTTTAAATTAGAAAATATAATAATATATCAAGGGTGGGGACATGTGTAATCAGAACTTCTAATTCACCAATATTTTGAAATCATTCATTTTCTAATTCACGCTCCATACCATACGACCATACTCCAAGTCCAATAACCAAACCCTAATTTTTCTTCAATCGCCGACCGCCGCTTCAATCGCCGGCCGCCGCTCCATACGACATCACTTCGACATCATCTGTGTTTCTTAGATTTCGTCCGGATCTCTTGTCACACCCCGATATTTCCACATATTACCAGTGGGCCCGGTGGGGAGTATCGTGACGTAGTTGATATCATCATAGTCAATTAATCACAGTATAACGCACAGCGGAAGTCTTGAAAGTAAAATATTAATACAAACTGAAACACAAAGTATAATTAAATATTATACAAGCGGTGTGACACCTCGCAAAATCATGGCCAATGTAGTAACGACACGTGTCGTAATCTTTAAACGTGTAAAGAATTGATTTCGAGGGAAGAAAGTTGACAAACAAGGAAAAGATATGTGTGAAAGGATACAAAGTGTCAACATATGAAAATTATGCCTTTTAATAACCCTACATGATGTTTATACTCTTAAACGAATGAATTGTGAAACGTATGAAGCCGTTTGTGAAAGAAAATGAAAGTTTACAGGACACGGGGGTTAAACGTGTCTACATGTTAAATTACTACCTCTGAGTGACCTTTTAACGAACCCGAGGCTTTGTAACGATTAATTACACTCTCAAGAATAAGTGACGAAAAAATCACGAGGTTTCGATATCGTTTGATATTAAATACGTTAACTTTCGTAAATAAAGGGTTAAAAGCGTCAACTTGATGAAACTAATGTTTTCGGTTATCGTTTAACGAAACCGGACCTAACGATGTTTGGTTATATCCTAAAGATCATCCAAATATAATCTTTATAGGTTAAAAGTGCTTGAAATAGAAGTTATTACGTTTTAAAAGGTCCAGGGGTTGATTCTGCCATGTTTGAAACTTGAGTTGCTGGTCCCCCCCTAGGGGTCGCGCTGCGCGACACCAACATCCCCCTGTCGTCACGCGACGCGATGGCTTGATTTTCTCAGAACTCCTGCACAGATGCAGGTTTGCATGTTATCTTCACCTATCCTAGTTCATTGCCTCCCAAGATCGATTTCTATGGGTCTTTGCTGGTTTTCAAAACCATTTTAGACACCTGTAATGATCCCTGAAGTGCCCTAACACCTGTAATGATCTGGTGATGGCCTCTTGTAGTATAAATAGGAGCTTGGTGTTGCTTCATTCATTACACAAATTCAAATTTTCACTTTCAATTGATCTCTGAAGCATCCAGGTCATCTAGGAAGCTTTCTCAAGTTTAATCTTCGTGCTAAGGACTCTTGTAAGCGTTCTTAGCTCCTGTAGTTAAGTTTTTATTAGCTTAATGACCAAAAGTCAAAGTTATCGTAATGACACTTTGACTTTGTGATTAATCACTAATGGTCCAGCCATTATTCGAAAGGGCACCTCTTAATTATCACGTTTAATCTTTGTGCTAAGGAATCTTGTATGTGTTGGTAATTAAGTAGGTGATAATCCCTCAAAATGGCACCTCTTAATTATCACGTTTACTTAGTCAATTGTCGGGTCAAAATACTTAACAAAAAAGTCAAACGAGTCAGTTTTTATAAAATAATTCATAACTGATAATGTAGAAGCCATAAAATATGTTTTGTCACCTAAATAACTTGGTAATTAATATAAGAACATGTTTAGACATGTTCAACCCGGCAATTCTAAGTATTAGGCTCGGTTCGCAACCGAAAGTCGCAAAAGTAGACTTTTGCTTTGACTTTCAGTTTTGACCCGATTTAGTTTAGTTTCTTTGTTCTTTAGGGTTCCTTTGTGACCATGTTACATGTTAGTATAACCCTCTGAGGTTATACATCATGGTCCCTTAGAAATCACAGTACATTGCATTTTCCGTTATTTGCTTAAAAGTTGACCATTATGCCCTTATGTTATAAAAACGGGATTTTTGAAAATGTGAGAGGACAAAAAGCTTTATTACTGATATATAAGTATGTCCACAAAATTGACATCAGATTATGGTCCCAAACAAAAGTTATGCAAGATAGCGTAAAATGAAACTTTTTGTTAATTAAATGGCATTTTTAGCATAAATCATATTTAAACCCAAATTTTGGCACCAAACTCATTATTACCTACTGTTTTGATATAATTTTTAGGGAATTTTGGAAATTTTTGTCAAATTTTATACTGACCATAACATAGAGTTCTTGCATGAGCTCGGTAATTGAAGATAATGCCCTTTTCATTAATAAAATGAGTTTTACACATCATTTGCATGTCAAACCTTTTCCTACTGATGTTATATATTAAATAGAATATTTTAAGCATTCAAGAGTGATAAAAATCTCAGAATTTTATAAACATCTTAAATATCGTCAAATATCGACTTTTATGCGAATTAGGCGCATAGTATGGTTTAAAACCATATTTAGCACCTAAGACATAATAGTTACTGATTTCATAAATAAATATCTTAACAGTAAGTATAAGTCTTGAACTCAGATTTACAATTGGGTCCTTAAAACATATGTGAAGTGACCAAAATGCCCATCCGGTGCATAGTTTGGCCATAAATGGTGACCCTCACATATGTGTGATATTTTACTGATGTAACATGATAACATAATTATTTTTACTGATTATTTTAGACCAGAACCTCAGTTTGCTATTTAACATCTTTTATAAACTTTAAAATGACCAAAATACCCCTACGGGGCTTAAATTGGTTTTAAATTCGTTTTGGGCATAATTGAAGATATCCTACTGATATCACAACATATTTTAAGCATAATAACTTATGGAACTTGTACTTATCCGGTTACCCGTTATGCTTATACGCGTTCGGTAAGGTTTATGTAACTAGTTTGCATAAATTAGCCGAAACGGGTCAAACCTCTTCATTATTGTTTCAAAATCCAGAATGTATTTAGTTTACCCATTTTATACAAGTCTTCATACTTGTTGGGTCTAAATTACATTCCAATCCGGTCATCACTTAATCTCGCGTTTCGTACTGTAAACTTTTTTTTAAAACTAACAGGTCTAAGTTACAACTTGAATAAGACCCGTTAGGAATCTAATAGGTTACTAAAACCTTCGTTCCAGATTAGGAGCCCAGTAAAAGCTACCTACACTTGCTGATTAGGAGCCCGGTAAATACTTTTAACTTATTTTCCCTTATACAGACTTGGGATACGGTAAATTATTACCGCTGGGTCGGGTATTGAATTTTTAATCGATTAGTGGTTAAATCATTGAGATAACCCGTTTTAATCTGTTTTGTTTGATACAAAGCATTTGGGGGTTAATATGACCGTGTCCTGGATATTCTCGGCTCATTCATTTGAAATGGCCACGACTCAAGCACGGGGTGTAGGCATACACCTGACAGTTGCGTATGTAACACGGTATCTCACTCGTGAGGAAACTTCTTGTGGGCTTATACTAGTGGTGTGTCTATTAATCTTGTCCCGGCTCTTCTATTCAGGGCTCTGAACGTACAACAAACATGTAAATCTGTATACAAGATTATTTTATATAATTGTCACAAGTTATAAAAGAATTTATGCCTTGTGCATTCAAACCAATTTTGTAAACACTTTTCAAAAAGAGTCAGTTAGTTGTATTTACCAGTGTAAACTGACGTATTTTTCAAAAAGATTAAGTGCAGGTACCACGCGAAATGGGATGGAAGCTCCTGAGTATTAGATAAAGAGTCTTGCAAGCTCTTAATACTTAAAGTCTGTCGAACAATATTTTCTTTATGTTTTAGATCCGTCTGTGGATCCACATACAACCGCTTGTATAATATTTAATTATACTTTGTGTTTCGGTTTGTATTAATATTTTATTATTAAGACTTCCGATGTGCATTAAACTGTGATTAATTGACTATGATGATATCAACTACGTCACGATACTCCCCACCGGGCCCACCGGTAATACGTGGAAATATCGGCGTGTGACATCTCTTCATCCATACGACATAACTTCAATCGGACATCTCTTCATCACTTCAATCGGACATCTCTTCAATCGGCGTCGCTCAAGTAGTTCCGACAGCACTTTCTCAAGTTCTACCATGTAAGAAACACTGATTTGATATTTTGTCAAGTAGTTCATATATCATATATCACACAGATTATAAACACAGATTAGATATTTCGTCAAGTTGCTGTTTCTTAGATTCTGTGTTTCTTCGTTAACTGTGTTTCAAATATGGAATAACAGGTCATGTTCGTGCCTTAACAGGTCGTGTTCGGGTCTTAACAGGTCGTGTTTGTGTCTTAAACATGTCATATGATATGTTGGCAACATTTTCGTGTCTTAACAGGTCATTTCGTGTAACCTGTTTATTAACAGGTTCGTGTTCCTGTTTGGAAAATTTGACACGATAAGATTTCGTGTCGTGTTTGTGTTTACAGGTTTCGTGTTCGTGTCTTTTCGTGTTCGTGTCTTAACAGATCGGGTTGACCCGATATGCCAGCCCTAATTGAAACATTAGATAACCAAACAATTAAAACCTTTTGTTTGATATAATGTGACAGTTTTGTTGTTTTGGTCGAGGTTAAATAATCTTTAAGTATTTGTAATGAGAGTAGCATCAAATACAAACTGTAAGAACCATTTAAAAAGTGTTACGTGGCATCCAATCAATTATAGATAAATGGTAAAATGATAACCTAAATAATATTAATTATATTGAATTTCTTATAATTATGCTAACAGGCAATTAATTCTTTTTTTGGATCTTCCTTTTATTTTCAATGTGCTGATATCATTTCGCATATGTGCTAAAATCAATTATCTTGATTAATTTTAATGTGCTAATATAATTTAAAAGTGCTACTTTTATGTATGTATTGTTTTAGTATGTGCTAATTTAACTTTTTTTAAGTGCTAAGATCTGTTCTTATGGTTTGTAGGATAAATATGGTTTGTACCGGAACCAACCCCATTTGTAATGTCTAAAAGTCTAGACTCAAATATATATTAAACTAGTAAGATTACCCGCGCTACGCAGCGGGGTTTCGGTCGATATCTATTTTGGTTCAGCATACCAGCTGAAAGAAATACGCTCAAAAGAATATCGACACATGTTTTAAATTGACCGAAAACCATAAAAATAAATTTAAATTGGACAGCGGGACCAATTGATTTAAATGAGTAAATTACAAAAATCGACCTTTATGTATGTCACTTATTGCGAACTGTGTCCTTAATTTGTCTTTAATAATTACAGAAAACGTACTTGATGTTTGCAAACCCTTGCAAGTTATGTCCTTTAGCCCTAACTAAGTTAATTTTTGTGGTTAAATCTGACCAAATAGACCCCACTAAAAAATAAAAATAATAAAGTCCAAAAAAAATCAAGAAAGAAACAAAAAAAACTAATAGGATAAAAGCACTATCCACATAACTTGCTAATTGTAATTTGCGTTAAAGCGTAGACTAACTGAAAACATACATAAAAATAAGCATTTATAAGCATGAAAACGAATTATATTTGACACATATTTTCGAAAAATTTTACGTTGAATCGTAAACAAACTTAAATTTATACTCACGCGTGCATAAAAATAAGCATGTAAGAAAATAGTTACGGCGTGTTGTGGAAAATTTTTAGAAAGTTAAGAGGTTGGAATTGTTAACACTGAAAGTTAAAGGGAGTAAAAGTATAAAGAAATACAATAAAGACAAAAATTTCGAAAAAATTTACGTTGAATCGTAAACAAACTTAAATTTATACTCACGCGTGCATAAAAATAAGCATGTAAGAAAATAGTTACGGCGTGTTGTGGAATTTTTTTAAAAAGTTAAGAGGTTGGAATTGTTAACACTGAAAGTTAAAGGGGGTAAAAGTATAAAGAAACACAATAAAGACAAAAGAAGAAAAGTTAAAAAGCAAAAAAGCAAAAAAAAAAAAAAAACTACTGTACATCCCCTTTGAATTTGTTAGGTTATATAATTTGTTTTATACAATTAACTAATTAGAGAAACGACCAATGGGTTGGTGGTACTGGTTCATTAGCAAAGGCAAAGTCTTTAAACACTTGGGAGGGGAAGGTCTTGAGTTCAAGTCCCACAGACGACAGGAATTAAAATAAATTTGCCATTAAAAAACTGATTAGCGAAACTATAAATGCTGAACCGATCGGGTTTACATTTTCAGCAATATGTTCAAAGTTAACAATCTTATATTCCTTCTGAATGACAAACTTAAAACAGGGTAGATACCTGAATCGATTAGCACCACCACTTCACTCATTGCCTATCTTCCAACTAGCCAAACCTTCGTTGTCTTTACAACGAGCTTTGGTTTACCAAACATATAATATATCATTTTAGAAAAGATAAATTGACATATGTATAAAAATTGGCATACGATTTTTGCTTTAAATTAACTTAACAAATACAATGTTTACCTTAAAATGCCCAAACCGTAATATCTCTCCTCATAATTAAAGGTTAAACTAATTATTGATCTTCAAAGAGAAAAATATAAAAGTTATTATTTGTTATATATTATGCTAGAATAATTCTAGGAGATAGATTAATATTTGTTGTGTATGTTTAAATATTTTTATCATTTATGTATAAAAAAATCAAAACCGCATTTATTTTTATGGTTCTCGATGGATCGATTTAATTTTATTTTTGACATTTGGGTTTTCTATGTTGAAGTGAGTGTCCGGGTCATAACGAACCAATGTTATCCTTTCGAATTAGTTATTCTTTTCAACATGTTAACTTTTAAATTGTGTTTGGTTTACAGGCCCTGCCGCAACGCGCGGGTTGACGTCAACTCGTATAATATAAAAAACAACTAATATGTATTATGTTTTATGTATAAAATATAATAATTATGCTATAACAATTATCATTTCGGGTGAACAGTATTTTAACCTTATTGGTCCATGTTTTTAGTTTTTTTAAACTAAACCACCCCACTAACGCCGTTCTGAGAAACCAGATCTTAGTTTACATGGCATCCAATACATTATTATTACATCATAATCATATATATGATTAAAACCCTACTTTCCAACAAATGGAAACATTGGATCAGGTTTAGAGTAATTAGCAAACTGCCTTTATACTATATTTCTAAACACTTGCATCCTGCCATAAAACCTTTTGTAGACTCGTTATAAATATTTATAAAAGTAGTGATAACAATAATGAAAATAATAATAGAATAATCATAAAGCCGATAATTTACTACACGTGGAAGGCAAATGGACTGTGTCGTGTGAGAATAATTGGGGGAACAGTAGAGGCTGACTGGTTGAGTCACTGTCGTTTTGTGCGACCTTTTTTGGGTTGGGATAAACTAGAGTGTATAAGGGTGGTTGGGGCACTAGCGGGTAGAGGAATCTATGGTACTTACCTATTTCAGAACACCACTTTCACTCTCAAAGGTAGACAAAGCGGGTTCGGTTAGCCACTATGTTTATCCGCATGAGAAAGGTGTTTGTTCGAAGTGGGTGTTGATTTTAGATTTGTTGGTGGCTTATGATTGGTTGAGGTATTTGATTTTATTTAATATTAAAAAATATATATATAGTTTTTGGCATCGGTGAGTGCCGCCATTACTGACTAACTAACGGGTATTTTGTATAAAATTTGACATGGCGGATGTTGATTGGTTGGAGCTAGGGTAAGTACCTATGAGTACTCATTCCTCCCTAATACCTTTAGTAATATATTATCTACATGATTATCACATGATTAGTATTTCATATAAATTAAAATCGATTAGTATCTCATTTTCTGATCTTGATACATTCTTGTAATAAAAACAAATTAATGTTTAAATAGGTACTTATTATTATTCAATGAAGCTTTCAGTTGATTTTAAACGGTTTATGTACTAATAAAAACGATAAAATTAAAATGCATAATGGAAGTACAATCAAAGTTAACTAAAATATCTTATTTTTTTCTAGTTTAGTACATGATTTGAAGAAGACGAACTGATTGATTAATTCTGACAAATCAACTCGAACTGCCACACAAATCTTATGCTCGAATTTACAACAATCTTTTTTTAATAGTTATTTAAGAAAACACATTCATAATTCCAAAATTTTCAAACACTAACTTCATATGATAGAGAAAGAGAGTATACCAGGAACAGAAGGGAGATGATTGGGATTACCACCACCACCCTGATGTGAAAGAAAACTTTTGAGGAACAAGAGAGAAACACCACCGGCAACGGCCACCACCGGACCACCGAATGCTACTGCCGCTGATCCCACCGTTTGCACATCCATCCGGCCTTATGTTGTTTTCCTAGAGAAAAAAGCAAGAAGGCAAGTGAATCTATAGGAGTTATAAAAGTTGGTCCATATATATAACTAGTTAAATAATGCCCCGCCCGTGTTACGGGGCGATGCCCGAATAATTCTCGATCAACTAAAAAAACACTATTATAGTTTTGTTAGAAAAAAAAAACTAAAACAATGATAAGACCATAGTTCTGAGCTCAGGGCAAAACTGTAGTTTGTCAGGATTAATGAGCGAGTGTTAGACAGCTCCTTCACATGGAAAAAAATTAAATCCACTCAACTAATAAAAAAAACAATTTTATAGTTTTGCTAAAAAAAAACTAAAATGATAGCAATACTGTAATTTGAACTGAGGGCAAAGTTGTATTTGTTGACTTTGGTAAAATCGTAATTTGCCAAAAGTTAAAGTGATGTCAATACTATAAATTTGAACCAGAGACAAAATCGTAATATAACTTTGCACTAAGGACAAAATCATAATTTTAAGCTGGAGACAAAACTATATTTTTAATTTGAACCGGGGCAAAATCAAAATTTTGAAGGACAAAATTGTAATTTTGAGTTGGGGGGCAAAAACATACTTTTATTTTAAACCGGGCAAAAACATAATTTCAAACTAAAGGCAAAATCATAATTTTTTAAACGGGGCGAAAATGCAAAATCATCATTTTTAGTTTGGGGCAAAAGCAAAAATTTATTTTGAATTGGGGCCAAGAATGTAATTGTAATCTGTGAATAAAATCATAATTTTGAACCGAGGGCAAAATCGTAATTTTGAGCGAGGGACAAAAACATAATTTTATTTTGAAGTGGGGGAAAAACGTAATTATATTTTAAATTAAGGACGAAACCGTAATTTTAAAACGAATATAAAACAATAAAATGGTTGGTCGAATAGGGAAGTGCCACGCAGCTGCGTGGCACTATTCCCTCAAACTTCCTTTTGTATATGTAGGTAATATTGGACTGGCAAAGACCCACACGTGGTGTGGTTCTTGATGCTTTTAGATTTTTTTTTCTTCGCTTGCTTAATCAACAAATACATTAAAATAAATAGGGTAAATTACACTTTTCGTCATTTATGTTTGCATGCAGGTTGAAATAGATAGCATTTAACTTTAATAATTACAGTCGTAATCATTTATTTGTAAAACACATTACACTCTTTAGCACTAATCAGGTTAAAATTTAAAGTTAAGTAAGTCTATTCACATGAGGGTCGTCTGTAATTTTACTTAAAAAAAGACATTAAAAAAAGAAAAGACCAAAAAAATATATTTATATTATATTTTATGTTTCACTTCTGTTTAAAATACAAATCAAAATCCTCAAATTATTCAACATATACAAAGAAGATGGGCTCTAATAGTGCTTTTTCCCCTATTGGTTGAAATGGGCGGCGAAGAGAATAGTGGCAGACAGCTGCCTAGCACTCCCTTATTGGCCCAACTCATAATTTTGAACCGAGGGCAAAATCGTAATTTTGAGCGAGGGACAAAAACATAATTTTATTTTGAAGTGGGGAAAAAAACTAATTATGTTTTAAATTAAGGACGAAACCGTAATTTTAAAACGAATATAAAACAATAAAATGGTTGGTCCAATAGGGAAGTGCCACGCAGCTGCGTGGCACTATTCCCTCAAACTTCCTTTTGTATATGTAGGTAATATAGGACTGGCAAAGACCCACACGTGGTGTGGTTCTTGATGCTTTTAGATTTTTTTTTCTTCGCTTGCTTAATCAACAAATACATTAAAATAAATAGGGTAAATTACACTTTTCGTCATTTATGTTTGTATGCAGGTTGAAATAAATAGCATTTAACTTTAATAATTACAGTCATAATCTTTTATTTGTAAAACACATTACACTCTTTAGCACTAACCAGGTTAAAATTTAAAGTTAAGTAAGTCTATTTACATGAGGGTCGTCTGTAATTTTACTTAAAAAAAAGACATTAAAAAAAGAAAAGACCAAGAAAATATATTTATATTATATTTTATGTTTCACTTCTATTTAAAATACAAATCAAAATCCTCAAATTATTATTCAACATATACAAAGAAGATGGGCTCCAATAGTGCTTTTCCCCTATTGGTTGAAATGGGCGACGAAGAGAATAGTGGCAGGCAGCTGCCTGGCACTTACTTATTGGCCCAACAAATTTTCGATTTTATCACGCCTTAAAATTACGATTTTGCTATCAGTTCAAAATTATGTTTTTACCACCACTTAAAAATAAATTTACGCTTTTACTCCCGGTTAAAAATTTCAATTTTGCCCTGGGTTCAAAATTACGACTTTGCTCCGTTTAAATTTACAGTTTTGCCATTAGTTTTTTTCCTTATAATTACGATTAGTTAGGTTTTTACCACCACTTAAAAATAAATTTACGTTTTTACTCCCAGCTAAAAATTTCAATTTTGCCCTGGGTTCAAAATTACGACTTTCCCCGTTTAAATTTACAGTTTTGCCATTAGTTTTTTCCTTAAAATTACGAATTTGCCATCAGTTCAAAGTTATGTTTTTTCCCCGACTTCAAAATAAATTTACGATTTTGCTCCCAGCTAAAAATTTCAATTTTTCCTTTGGTTCAAATTTACAATTTTGCACTGTTTAAATTTAAAGTTTTGCCATTAGTTTTTTTTTTCTCACAACCACGTTACGATTTTCCCCAACTTAAATTTACATTTTCTCAATCGTTTTTGTTTGTGTTCCTGTTTAAATTACAATTTTCCCCCAGTGTAAAATTACAGTCATGCTGGCAACTGCCTCACACCACTCCATTGGTTCATTTATGTTACGATTTTATCCCTGAATAAAAGTAATGATTTCACCCTCAGTTCAAAATTACGTTTTTCCCATCATTTTAGTTTTTTTTTTTGTAAAAATAGACTTTTTTTTTTGTTTTATTTGGTTGACTCGATTTAATTTTTTTCCGTGTTAAAGAGCTGCCTAACACTCGCTCATTAGTCCTGAAAAATTAGAGTTTTGCCTTGAGCCGAAAAATACGGTCTTATCGTCGTTTTAGTTTTTTTCCTAGCAAAATTATAGTAGTGTTTTTTAATGAGTTAAATGCCTGGTTGGTCCCTGTGGTTTGCGAAAATTGCAGACTTGGTCCTAATGGTTTACTAATTACACACTTGGTCCCTGTGGATGCAATTTTTAAACTCGGGTGGTCCTTAACACTAACGTAGGTTAAATTTCTCAGTCAAATGTGTGTAAAATTACTAGATTAGCCCTAAACAACTAAAAACTAAAACTAATGACCCCACCATCTTCTTCCTCCACTGTACCACCACCATCTTTATCTCTTTCCCTTCTAATTTTCATCTCCACACGTATAGCCCTACACACACATTCTACACATTTAGAGAGATGCTGAGAGAGAGAGCGAGCGCTTGAGGGTGGTGGAAGAGTGTGATCTCTGTTCTGATTTACGCTAGATCCAATGGCTACGAGCTTCAGGTACGTTTTTTCGGCGTGGTTGTGGGTGGTACAGCGGTGGTGGTGCTGGTACAGTTGCGTTAGTGGTTCAGCAAGTGGTGGTGGCTGTGGTACTTTTACAAGATGGTTTTCAACATCGACCTTTCAGGTTCTTACAAAAAACATTTATGAATTCAACATCTAATTTCACTTTCTATTTTTCAATAACCCTACTTTGCTCTCTCGTTTTCCAACGACCAATAAAGAAAAAAGAGAATTGCCGGGTGCTATTGGGACACATCGCAATCGTGGCTGTGAATTAGGGTTTGTTGGAATTGTCTTTTGGGGATTCAGGTGCCGGCCAGAGAGTTTAAATCTCTTACAGTTGTTGGGGTTGAGAGAACAAAGGGAATGTTGTGCTTAACAAATCCATTTCCATGGTGGAACTTGATTATGTTTACCATCAGAATCACGCCAGAGGCGACGAGGAGGTGCCCACTGATTTTGGGAGGTTGTTGGTGGGTTGAAGTGGTGGTGAATTAGAGAGAGAGATATGGGGGAGAAGAAAGATGAGGGCCCATGTTTTTTTTTAATTGCTCAGGGACAATTTAGTCATTTCACAAAAACTTAACTGGAAAATTTATCCTAGGTTAGTGTTAAGGACCAACCAAGTTTAAAAATTGCAACCACTAGGACCAAGTGTGTAATTAGTAAAGCATTAGGACCAAGTCTGCAATTTTCGCAAACCACAGGGACCAACCAGGCATTTAATTCTTTTTTAATTGATTGAGAATTATTCGGCTATTGCCCCACAAAGCGGGCGGGGCATCAATTAGTTGTGTATATATATATAAATTAATAAATGTCGGCGCAATAGAAAAGTTTCAATCTTTTAGAAAATAGCTTCGTGACTTGGGGAGTTTTCACTCCTAACACATGTTCCCATGAGCAGATTAACCCCATCCTATTCCCTCTTATCCCCAAAACTGCCACCACTTGACTATTAAAAAGAGGAGGTCTTGACTTTGATTTGTAGTTTGGTTTTGAAATAGGTGGCTAGAAAGATTAAAAAGAAATAAGGGTAGATTAGATGAGAGTAAGAGAAATATATGGAGCCGTGGTGTGTGACAGATTTGGATGGTTGTTTTATTCTAGTCATAGTTAGTTTAGAGAGAAAGGACATGGATCAAAGAGCAAAACTATCTGTTGCACAAATGGTCCTTAAGACATAAAAAGACGAATTTACCCTCATGTGCAATGCATATGACTGGATTTAACTTAAAACTTTAACCTGGTTAGTGTTAAAGGACATAGGGTGTAATGGGTTTTACAAATAAAGGATTGTGTCTGTAATTATTAAAGTTAAAGGTTATCCATTACAACCTGATATAAACATAAATGATGAAAAGTGTAATTTACCCAAATAAATATTAAAATGTCTATTAAGGAGAGTGTTGGCCCAGGCTTTCAATCATGAACACACAAAAACAAACACAAACGATTTGGAGACTAACACATCTGATACTCTTTTATTTTTAAACTTATCTCGAAAAATAAAACTAAATATATAACAACGTATTTATACTAAACATGAATTAATCCTAAACTTAGTCAAACTCTATTTAATGATAATTTGTTGTTTTGGTATTTTAATGATAATTAGATAAAAAAAAGACTATAATCTTATCTAAGAAACAGATAAGGTAAACTAATTTATAAATCATACTATACTAGTTTTCTTCCCCGCTCTACGCGGCGGGAGTTTAATCGTTTTTTTCCCGTGGTATATGGCATGACTTTGGTCGTTATCGGCTTGAGTAATCAAAAACCATAAAAGCGATAATCGACACCGGTTCCATAATACTAATAAAAAAAGAACAAATGTTTTCCTACGTGCTACGCGGCAAGCGTTTGGTCATTTCCCCCGTGTTACACGGCACGACTAGTCTTTATTGGCTTGAGTCATTGCAAACCATAAAACCGAAGATCGATAAAAGCGAATATCAATACATATTTTGATAATATCCGTGAAAAATATACAAAACATAAAAATCACTAAAAGCCAAAAATCATAAAAGACAAAAAAAATATAGTCACCTTTCATCTTGTCTGTTTTTTTTGTTATATTGGATTCCTCCGCACTTCGCAACACGCTACCAGTCAGTATCGGTTATGTTGATTACGCTACCATAACAATACCGGTACCCAAATAGAAATTAACATATTTCTACATCGATTGGAATCCATAAAAACGAATACTCGTACCAATACTGGTATTGTTCAATCGATATCGGTTTGGTTCATTACGGCACCCATATTACGATACCAAAATAATATTCTTTAATATGTTTAACGTTAAATGTAAATATAATAACAAACTATTATCATAATAAAATAATAAATCTACTAAAAAAAGCTATATATTATTAAAAACTAAAATAATTGGAAAGACTTTTACTATGAATCATTTCCAATTATATATATTAAATAAATTTATCTCGAATTATCTTTAACCCATTTAAACTTTCTAGATAATTTTCAAATCGGAATTATCTAGCCAAGAGAGGGTGTTCATGGTTCGGTTTAAAACTGTAAAAATATTTGAATTGGTTTTTGGTTTGGCTTCTTGGTCGGTTTGTTTAAAGTTTTGTTCGGCTAGTTGGCTTCAAATGTTCCAAATCGTAATAAACAATTTGGTTTATGGTTTATATATCAAACTGGTCATCTAAAATCGGACCGGACCATAGGAATTAGGCTATGTATTTTTAAATGTATTAAACCTGAGGGAGTGGAGGCTAATTTTATTCAAGGTTGTAGAATTGTCAACTATAGTGTTAAATACTTTTAACACCTGGGAGGATGGTGGGGGCTAATTTAACTCAACGGAGCTGTACAATTGTCAAGTATAGTTTTAAATGCTTTTAACACCTAAGAGGATCGGTTAATTGCACTCAAATTGGGGTGTACAATTGTCAATCCTTTGGATCCCTCAAAGTCCAACGTAAATGAATATGATATGCAAACTTAAACCAACGTTGAAGTTTATAAGCATTCTGTGATAAATATATAAGAAATTCAACCTCCGATTTGGGTGAAAATGAACCATGTATTGCCCTGAAATACAAAATATCTTTTTTATGAGACTAACACCTTATATCCTTTACTGTAGAGACGTAATCCCACGAATTACCCCGTAGTAGATAATAACTTCTTATTTTAAAGCAAATATATTTCGAAATCATAAACCATAAAACCATCAACCTTGAAGTTTATTTGCAACTACCAAAAATTCTGTTGTGCTATTCAGCAGAAAACATTCATATTTTAGAAATAAAAAGCTTTATTTACAATTATATTATATTTAACTACACAAACATTTGTTGTAATAATAATAGAAAAATTCTTAATACCCCATATTCTAATTTTTATTTACACTCTACTCTATAGCAACTAGTTTAATACCCGTCCGGTGGACGGGTTACGCAAACAACGTAACAAACATAGATAATCTACATTAAGTGGACACAAATCTAAACAACATTACAAACAAAAGGACCATTCTTTAATTTATAAAAGTTAAACGAATGTGAACAGTTTACAACCATAAAACGATATAAAATAAAACTGATAGAGTGGTAAAATATGAAATTGTGTCATTTTAATGTAAAAGTAAAGGGTAGGCAACATTGGGAGAAAGTGTAATAACATTCAAACATGGTTTACTGCCTCAACTTTTTCGGCTTTTGGATCGTCCTCTTTGACCTCAAAGGGGGCCTCTTTTCATCCTGTTTACTTGCTACATGGTGCGTATGTGTCAAATTTGGTGTAATTTTGGCATCATCTACTAGGGGACACTTTGAACAATCAGAGGCAACCTCGTGTTTCACATCAACAACCATCTGACACTAATGTACCATAAGCCATTTAAAAAAAAAGTCAGTAGGTATTAGAGATTTTCAAATCTTAAAGCTTGATTTGAAAAAAAATTACTCGTCCGGTGGCCAGGTACTTTAGTAAAGCATTAGGACCAAGTCTGCAATTTTCGCAAACCACAGGGACCAACCAGGCATTTAATTCTTTTTTAATTGATTGAGAATTATTCGGCTATTGCCCCACAAAGCAGGCGGGGCATCAATTAGTTGTATATATATATATATATATATATAAATTAATAAATAGGAAATAGCCAAAATGGCCTTGACCCGGTCAACTTTTCCAATATAGCCAATCCAGACGTCTCCACAAGACGTCTCCACACACCCGTAACGTCTTAAGCATTCACCAATTAAATGGCTCCACGTCTTAAGCATTCACCGTAACGTCTTAGCCGTAAACCGTAACTTCTTAGCCGAGACGTCTGAAGGTGGCTTGAGACGTTACCCACGTTCTTTTTCCGACACTTTCTGACACAACTGTAATTCCTTCATCTTCTCCGACGAGTCCTCCGGCCGCCATCACCTTCGTCGTCCAACCCCTCCACCACCTCCGTTAACCTGCAACTCCTTTCCGACGACACCTCTTCTTCTACGGCGACTAACGTCCTCCGGCCACCATCACCTTCGTCGTCCAACCCCTCCACCACCTCCGTTAACCTGCAACTCCTTTCCGACGACACCTCTTCTTCTACGGCGACTAACGTCACCACCACATTGTTTCTTCATCAGGTTAGTACCGGTTTTTGTGGTGGGTGGTGGTTGTGGTGGGCGGAGAGTGACGATTGTTGGTAGGTGATGGTGGTGGTTGGTTGGTATGTGACCGTGCCGTGGTGGTTTACGGTGGTGGTGGAGGGTTGAGGTGCTCGGTGGAGGGTGGTGGTGCTTGGTGAGGGTGGTGGTGGTGGTGCTCGGTGAAGGTGGTGGTGGTGCTCGGTGAAGAAGAAAGAGGAATAGTTGGGGAGAGAGCTTCATAAAGAGCTGGTTGCAAATTAAAGCATTGGGAAAAGAATTTGCCTTTGTGGTTACTTTTTGTCAGATCACGTGCATCCAAACATACCCCCATACATACAAATGTTACTAATAACCATGACACGTGTTGTGCTGACATGAGATCCCCATTTGGATCTAAAGGTAGTGAGTGAGTGATCTGACAAAAGCAGATGTGTTCAGTGCCAGGGCCCCACACTCACAGAGACCGAAGTTGTTCATGATGAAACGTCTTAAGACGTTACGGGTGTGTGGAGACGTCTTGTGGAGACGTCTAGATTGGCTATATTGGAAAAGTTGACCCGGTCAAGGCCATTTTGGCTATTTTCCCATTAATAAATGTCGGCGCAATAGAAAAGTTTCAATCTTTTAGAAAATAGCTTCGTGACTTGGGGAGTTTTCACTCCTGACACATGTTCCCATGAGCAGATTAACCCCATCCTATTCCCTCTTATCCCCAAAACTGCCACCACTTGACTATTAAAAAGAGGAGGTCTTGACTTTGATTTGTAGTTTGGTTTTGAAATAGGTGGCTAGAAAGATTAAAAAGAAATAAGGGTAGATTAGATGAGAGTAAGAGAAATATATGGAGCCGTGGTGTGTGACAGATTTGGATGGTTGTTTTATTCTAGTCACAGTTAGTTTAGAGAGAAAGGACATGGATCAAAGAGCAAAACTATCTGTTGCACAAATGGTCCTTAAGACATAAAAAGACGAATTTACCCTCATGTGCAATGCATATGACTGGATTTAACTTAAAACTTTAACCTGGTTAGTAGTGTTAAAGGACATAGGGTGTAATGGGTTTTACAAATAAAGGATTGTGTCTGTAATTATTAAAGTTAAAGGTTATCCATTGCAACCTGATACAAACATAAATGATGAAAAGTGTAATTTACCCAAATAAATATTAAAATGTCTATTAAGGAGAGTGTTGGCCCAGGCTTTCAATCATGAACACACAAAAACAAACACAAACGATTTGGAGACTAACACATCTGATACACTTTTATTTTTAAACTTATCTCGAAAAATAAAACTAAATATATAACAACGTATTTATACTAAACATGAATTATTAATCCTAAACTTAGTCAAACTCTATTTAATGATAATTTGTTGTTTTGGTATTTTAATGATAATTAGTTAAAAAAAAGACTATAATCTTATCTAAGAAACAGATAAGGTAAACTAATTTATAAATCATACTATACTAGTTTTCTTCCCCGCGCTACGCGGCGGGAGTTTAATCGTTTTTTTCCCGTGGTATATGGCATGACTTTGGTCGTTATCGGCTTGAGTAATCAAAAACCATAAAAGCGATAATCGACACCGGTTCCATAATACTAATAAAAAAAGAACAAATGTTTTCCTACGTGCTACGCGGCAAGCGTTTGGTCATTTCCCCCGTGTTACACGGCACGACTAGTCTTTATTGGCTTGAGTCATTGCAAACCATAAAACCGAAGATCGATAAAAGCGAATATCAATACATATTTTGATAATATCCGTGAAAAATATACAAAACATAAAAATCACTAAAAGCCAAAAATCATAAAAGACAAAAAAAATATTGGCACCTTTCATCTTGTCTGTTTTTTTTTTGTTATATTGGATTCCTCCGCACTTCGCAACACGCTACCAGTCAGTATCGGTTATGTTGATTACGCTACCATAACAATACCGGTACCCAAATAGAAATTAACATATTTCTACATCGATTGGAATCCATAAAAACGAATACTCGTACCAATACCGGTATTGTTCAATCGATATCGGTTTGGTTCATTACGGCACCCGTATTACGATACCAAAATAATATTCTTTAATATGTTTAACGTTAAATGTAAATATAATAACAAACTATTATCATAATAAAATAATAAATCTACTAAAAAAAAGCTATATATTATTAAAAACTAAAATAATTGGAAAGACTTTTACTATGAATCATTTCCAATTATATATATTAAATAAATTTATCTCGAATTATCTTTAACCCATTTAAACTTTCTAGATAATTTTCAAATCGGAATTATCTAGCCAAGAGAGGGTGTTCATGGTTCGGTTTAAAACTGTATACGAGGCGTATAGGGTTACTTTTCCGACCATCTCTGCACCAAAGCACAATGTCAAATCAGTCACATCAGACGGGGAGTCTAGGTCTGTACGAGGGATGGATACGAGGTACTAAGACGCCTCGTATAGACCTATACGAGGCGTCTTCTACAGCTGACAAAAATGTATACGAGGGGTCTAGAGCTATACGAGGCGTCTAAGGCTTATGAAAAAGTGCAACATACAGTGTATGGTTTGTCCCGAGCATCCAACATTTAAGACATGTATTATGTCTCTACGCTTGTTCTTGTTCTTCTTCTTCTTTCATTCTGCTACATCTTCTTCTTCTTTCATTCTAGGACGGCATTTAATTTGTGTTCTTATCATCCCGAAGTGTTGAAATGTCATCATACTGGGACGGAAACTATGTCTTCGGGCAGTATTATAGCGAGAACTGGGTGCCCGAAAGCGATCCGGTAACAGTACAGGTACTTAAATGTTTTAATTAGTTTTTGTTTTAGTTTATTATTTACTAATGATGATACGGTTCTTTATTTTGGAGGAGTCTTGCGTTCCCGATTCTAATGAGCAAGAGGAAGTTGTGTCTAGTATACAAGGAGAACAAAACAAACCGTTTCTAGATTTGAACAATCATCCCCCTGTTGATGAAACAGCCCTTGTAGATGACTCATACCATGCATGTAAACCAAGTTATCCGACGCAACAAGGGTATCCGGATTATAGATACGGGTGTGAATACGGAGGAGACGGTGGATACGGAGGAGACGGTGGTTACAGAGGAGACGGTGGTTACAGAGGAGATGGTGGATACAGAGGAGACAGTGGATACGGAGGAGACGGTGGTTACAGAGGAGACAGTGGATACGGAGGAGACGGTGGTTACAGAGGAGATGGTGGATACAGAGGAGATGGTGGATACAGTGGATACGGAGGAGACGGTGGTTATGGTGGATATGGTAGATATGGTGGTGAGACACCTCCCATCCAGGACAGTCCGTACTTAAAAAAGCAGGTATTAATTACTATTTTTGTATTAATTAATTATTTAATTATTATTATTAGTATTATTATTAGTATTATTATTAATATTTTTATTATTATTATTATTATTATTATTATTTATTTATTTATTAAAATTATTTATTATTATTGTCGATGTTACAGGTTTTCAACTCTTTAGATGAACTAAAGAATCGGATACAAGAAATAGCAAACGCGGATGGTTTCGTTATTGTCACCCGTCGATCAAAGAAAACCGGTGGAAGAATCCGGAGGGTATGGCTTGAATGTGATCGTGGTGGTGAGCACCAGACTACAGCAACACTTAGAAAAGCCGGAAGCAAAAAAACCGGTTGCCCGTTTTACCTGCTGGCTGTGCGAAACCACCCGTATGAAACCTGGGAGATTAAAGACGGAAAAATTGAACATAACCACGAACTTTGTGTGGACCTGTCGGCCCACGCGTTTATGCGAAGGTTTACTCCAAGCGAAATGAAACTGATCGAGCAGCTGACAGCTCAAAACATGGAGTCGCGCAAAATATTTCAAACGATAAGGAAGCAGGACCCCGACAGGTTTCATGTTCTGAAAGATGTTCAAAACGTTGTGGCGAAGATTAGAGCCGAACAAAGACAAGGATTGACTCCCATGCAGTCACTAGAAAACAAGCTGATAAACCACGACTTTATTTATGAGACACGGGAGGAACCCGGAACAGAGATCGTAACAGACATCTTCTTTCTTCACCGGTACTCGAGAGACATGTGGCGTGCATTCCCCAACGTCATGCTGATCGATGCAACGTACAAGACAAACATATACAATATGCCCTTTATCCAGATTGTTGGTATGACGCCTACCAACAAATCGTTTATTATCGCGCATGCCGTTGTTAGTAAAGAACGGGGTGATAACTTTGTGTGGGTGCTTGAGAGGGTCAAGTCAATGTTGGATGAATGTATGGAGCCACGTGTGATTTTAACGGATAGAGACCTAGCCCTTATGGGCGCGTGTGCTAAAGTATTTCCAGACGCCTCCAGGCTTCTTTGCAGGTGGCACATACAACAGAATGTTATGAAGCACTGCAAGGGTGCCTTCACAGACGAAGACTGGAAGAAATTTTTGTCATTCTGGGGGACATTGATTGAGTCTCCATCCATACTTATCTACGAGTACCACTTCCGCAACATGCAAAAACGACTTGTGGAGTGCAAACGTTCTAGTAAGTTTTTATAATAACATACGACTCACCTATGCAAATTTTATTAAATTATTTTTACTTTTAGGAGTATTCAAATACGTGTACGATAATTGGCTAAAAGACTATAAGGAGATGTTCGTCTTTGCGTGGACTGATAAGAGGCGCAACTTTGGTAATCGTACCACAAACAGAGTTGAGAGCCAACACGCCAACTTAAAGAGATACGTTGAAGATAGGAGCTCGCTGGACCGTATAGTTGGTTGTGTCCATGATATAGTTGAGACACAGTTCGGTGAAATAAGGAAGACTTTTCGAGAAAGCATCGAAAAAATAATGACCCACCACAAACACCCGTTGTTTCAAAACCTACTTGGAAAAGTATCCCATACAGCCCTTGACTTGTTGAGGAGCGAGGCAATTAGGAAGGTAGATGTCTTGGAGCGCTTTCATTCATCATGTGGTTGCCAAATGTGGCACAGCTGTGGGTTGCCCTGTGCTTGTAGGATAGAAAAGTACATTATTGAAGGTAATAATTGTTAAACGTACAACACTTGTGTGATATATTTCCGTTAATCATGTGACTTAAACAATGTTGTTTTTAACCGTGTAGAGCGTCCGATTCAACTCGAAGACGTGGACGTCTTCTGGCGGAAACTTAACTTCCAAAGTTGTAAATTGATAGACGATGACGTGGACGTGGTCGAAGAGCTAAATATTGTTAGACAACAATTAGAGTCGCACCCCCCAGCTCAGCAAAAAAGCCTGATTTCAAAGATTAAAGCGGTGTTGACTCCAAAGAAATCTACCAAGAAACCACCGGTTGTCCAACAAAATACTCGTGGCCGACCAACAACAAAGCAGGTACAACAAAGGTTGGACGAGGCCTCTCGTATAGATGAAGAATTGAGGAGAAGCTCATTCGGTGATGCAAACACGTGCTTTGAAGGTTCCCGGCAAAGTAAGTACAACAAACCTCGTCACAGCTCGTACGTTCCGTCACAGGCCTCTCAACAGTCGGTTATAAGGTCCCAAAAACCCAAAGCGAGCCTAAGTCGTTCAAAGAGTTCTAAGAAGAAAGAGACACGAGATGCTCACGGTTTTCCGTTAATCATTGGGGACGAGTACGTGGGAATCATCGAACAGTTTCAGGATGACATTCCGCTAGTGTTCCATCCGTACGTCTCGTGCATACGAGATGTGATGCCGGACGGTCATTGTGGGTTTCGGTCTGTGGCTGTGGGCTTAGGTATGGAACAGAGTTCATGGGGGCTCATTCGAATGCACCTTGTTCAAGAAATGGACCAGAACAAATCGATCTGGTTCCCAATATTTGAAGCATGGGATAAAGGTTATTTTTACACGCATCGTCAGGGCCTAATTTGGGATTCAGTGTCCGGTTGTGGGGGGGATCACTGGATGGACTTCCCCTATGCAGGACTTCTTATTGCACAAACGTACGGTATCGGGGTGCACCTGTTAACGACAACCATGGGTGCGAGTTCCACTTTCTTCCCGATACTAAGTCCTCCGGCTAATCAACAACCATTGTTCATAACGCTTACACATGTAAACGAGAACCACTTCATACATGTTAAGCTGGAAGGGGATTATCCAATGCCACCAGCACACGGGCTATGGTTGACCCACCGAACACCCCATACGAAACAATGGGAAGATATGTACTTGCCACGTCTAGAATGGTATACATCGATAATGAATCCTCCGCCAAGATCAAACCCCAGTCTTAATTACATCGATAGTGATACGGAAGAATGATTTTTGTAATTTGAATGTATTTTTTTTATTAATTCCTATAATTTTCTACAATTTCTATAATTTTTTTATAATTTGTATCATTTTTCAATAATTAAAACAGTTTAATATCATTTTTAAAAAAAAATTAAAAATATACGACGCGTATAGAGCTATACGCGTCGTATAATTATGCCCAAAAGACCATTTTGCCCCTGGTATGCCCCCAATCTAGGCTTATTTCAAGGGCTAAAAGGTCATTTCCTAATCCACAGACGCATCGTATAGATCTATACGAGACGTCTATTTGAGCGGGTTTTTGAAATTTTGAATTTTGAAAATTTGAAAATCAAAATTTGAATTTTTTGATTTAGGACGCTTCGTATAGATCTATACGAGTCGTCTACAGTGTCGGCAACAATTCTTTTAATTAAAATTTGAATTTTGAAAATATTTTATGTTAATTACCATTTTGCCCCTGAAAGTGCCCAGTATAGGCCTTTAACAGGGGCTTAAAGGTAATTTTGTAAAACCAGACGCCGCGTATAGAGCTATACGTGTCGTCTTGGAAGGCGGCAACTTTTTAAAGTTTTTGTTTTTTAATTTTGAAAAAAGGTTTATTAAATTACCATTTTGCCCCTGTAAAGCCCTCAGTATAGGGTTTAGTCAGGGGCAAAATGGTAATTAACCATTCCAGAAATATCTTTTTGGAATGGTTAATTACCATTTTGCCCCTGAATAAAGCCTATACTGGGGGCATACCAGGGGCTAAATGGTCATTTAATAAAAAGAGGGGACGACGCGTATAGACCTATACGAGGCGTCTATGCCTCGTATAAGGCTGGGGGGTCTATACGAGGCTGGTTGTAGCCCCCAAACAATAAACACACACACATACGGAGAATACACCTCTATACGCCTCGGATACGTATTTCGACCGGATTTTCGAAGATTTGAAGCATCACCGGTATGTATTTCGCCCCGTAGTTTAGTATTTTTGCCACGTTTTTGCCTTTAGACCGTAGGTTTGCCCTGAAATTTGATTTTTGTGGGGTTTGGGGGCTTGAGTTTAAGGTTGAAGATGAATGGGGAAGAACAGGACGCCGAGTATAGCCCTATACGAGGGCTATACGAGGCTCTGTAAATTTTTTTTTTCTTATTAATTATTATTATTAGTATTGTTATTATTATTAGTATTATTATTATTATTATTATTTATTAGTTATTATTATTATTATTATTATTATAATTATTTATTAATTATTATTATTATTAGTATTATTTATTAATTATTTTTTTTCTTATTAATTATTATTATTAGTAGTATTATTATTATTTATTAGTTATTATTATTAGTATTATTATTATTATTAGTATTATTTATTAATTATTTTTTTTCTTATTAATTATTATTATTATTATTATTAGTATTATTATTATTATTATTTATTAATTATTATTATTATTAGTATTATTTATTAATTAATTTTTTTTCTTGTTAATTATTATTATTAGTATTATTATTATTATTATTAGTATTATTATTATTATTTATTAATTATTATTATTATTAGTATTATTATTATTATTATTATTATTAGTATTATTATTATTATTATTCTGATTTATTTATTATTGTTTTTATACGTATACGTTATTTACCTGCAGATTGATTATGGAGGGCGACGACATTCAGATAGATCTTGATGCGGTACTGGCGGTTCAGCAGGTTCAGGAGGGTCCACGACGGAGACGGCGGCCGGATCTGGATACGCTGCAGGGTTGTCCGTACCTAGAGTTTCCCGACGGCACCGATGCCGCCCGCCATTGCCAGAAGCTTAGGAGGATGTACATTGGATCGCATGCATCGATCGACTGGGGTGCGATGGACCAGCTTGCTGAGACGGATAGAGTGCGTCGGTTTATACCTCTCGATTCGCCGTGGCATCGTCTTTTTGATTTGGCGCACACGCCGACCTACAGGGAGCTGCTTGTCGAGTTCATTTCGTCATTCACATTTCACCCTCCTGGGGTCCCAGTGGCGCTTCCGTACCCAGATGCTCCCCCTCCGCCTGAGATTTCTTTCAGGCTCGCTGGCGTTTTGCGTACGATGACGCTAGCAGACTTTGCGGTGCGTTCTGGTTTATACATGCAGGGGGAAATCGAGACTGAGATTTACACAGCGGGGCAAGTGGTGGTTGACAAACCCATTCTTCTAGGGTTTTGGCAGGTGATTGCGGGGCCAAATACTTGGGAGCACGACAAGTCGAAGGGGAGGGTGTCGTTTGTTAGGGACCCACTGTACAGGTACGTACATTTATTACGGCAATTATTGTGATTATGTGCATTGTTTATTAATCTCTGTTTCTGTATTTCGCTAACACTATCTGCAGGTATCTGCACCATTTGCTCGCTACTTCGATTTCAGCGCGCGGCTACAGCCGTGAGTGGTGTACGACTACAGATCTTTTTTTCCTTTATTGTTTGTTGTATAGGAGGCCGTGCGCGCTAGCACACGGTCTAGCCCAGTACTACGCCTCCGCCCATCACAAACAGGAGCGCGGATTTTTGTATGGCGGGGCGTACGTGACCGTCATTGCCCGTTCATTTGGCCTCGTACTGCACGAGGACCCACATCTACGGACGCCGCCAGTCATGCCGACGCGGATGGGCATGCAGTCGCTGTGGGGGATGAGGGTAATCAGGAGGTTCGCAGTTGGCCCGCGGTTTAAAAACCGCAACGGGGGCATATGGACAGAGGAGGCCCTACCAGAGCATTTCGAGCCCGTTTATCCTCCTGCAGATCCTGCTGATGTAGTGCCCGTGGAGGAGCCTCCGCAGGATGTAGACGGTGCAGCGATGCCACAGCCACCGCCACCTGCCGGGGCGCCTCAGTTTCCACGTCACGCTATTCCAGGTCATGCCCCAGGAGCTGCGCTACATCCGGATGTACGAGCCGAGCTTGACAGCCTCCACGATTTGGTACGTTGGCTGGTACGGTGCGAGCAGGATAGACGAGTGTAACAACCCGCACTTTTGTGCGTTGTTACTACTTGTTATACTCGTTACGCCTAGCACCAGAGATTCGGATCATAATGTAACTATATCGAATATATCGCTATTCGAAGGATAATCGCATATTTTCAAGCTACAGTATTGCTATATTACACTATTATCACACTAACACTCACGGAGGCATTGAGTGAGGACCTATTCTACCCTCCTCAGTGGCCGTGAGGTGTCGAACGTAAACAATTAACGCTAACAAGGACCCTCGGGTGAGTGCTGTGGCTCCAGTCGTCATGACGATGATGACAATACGAGTAAACGGTACCCCGTCAGTCTTTGTGGCACTACACGAAATAACGTTCACGATGACATCAAGAAAGGACCTATACTACCCTCATTGATGGTCGTGAAACGTCGCTAATAATCGCATACTCGAATCGAAACCAGTTGGTTAATTATCGAAACTTTGGATTATGGATACGTAAGTACGACCCCTAGAGATATATATATATATAATCATAACCATATAATAATAATATAAATTAATTGTGAAAGATACGCGCTTCGAAATCTATCAAAACGATCAAAAACGGAGAAGCCCGGTCCGTCAGGATAGCTATCCGGACGGATGGACCATCCGGACGGATGGGCATGCGCACGGATGGCCATCCGCACGCATGAGCCATCCGCACGGATGGGCCATCCGCACGGATGGGCTATCCGGGCCAGAACCTCCCTTCTCCTCTCTGTTGCCTATAAATACCATGTCACACCACTTTTCAAGTGATGTGACAGCTCCTATTCGACCACACGCGCACCAAGACCCTTTTCTCTCGATTTCCTCGCGATTCCGGTAAGATTTTCAACCTAAAACTTGTACTTCTACAATCTACACTCGAATCTACATCATTCTATCTTTCAAAACCCAAATTCTAACCGTGAAATCTACGGATTTGAGGCGTTTTGAGGTGATGTCACCAAGGGTTCTTATGAACTTCAAGTTGGGATCTCATTCCACTATAAACGACTCAGATCCGGGTGATTTCCACGTGTTTTAATGACAAATCTCACCTAAATCTGTGTGATTTCGAGTTAACCATGAAGAACCCTCACGAACGGCCAGATCTGATGGAACGGGGTGATTCCCGGCCGTTAGAACGAGTCAAAATTGACGGAACTTCAAGTGTTAGTACGAAATTACACAACCTTAGCAAAAACGAACGTTTTCCTTCCGTTAAACACTTGGGAACAGTGTTCAAAATGCGAAACAGACGAGTCCGCACGGATGACCATCCGCACGGATCACGTGTCCGCACGGATGACACGTCCGCACGGATCACGTGTCCGCACGGATGACAATCCGCACGGACCACGTGTCCGCACGGATGACAATCCGCACGGACCACGTGTCCGCACGGATGGCAATCCGCACCAATCACATGTCCGCACGGACCACACGTCCGCACGGATCACACGACCGCACGGATCACGTGTAATCCGCACGGATCACGTGCAACCCGCACGGATCACATGTAATCCGCACGGATCACATGCAACCCACACGGATCACTTGTAATCCGCACGGATGAGGCCCAATTCAACCAAATGTGTAACTTTTCAGGCTAATCTCGCTTAACCATATATCATTTACTCTATTTCTTCAAGGATCAATACAGACATACTCGCAACCGACTAAATCAAGTTGTATTCCCGCTAAATACGCACTGTGAGTATACTTGACCCCTTTTTAATCGAACTTTGGGTGTAACATACGTTTCTATCAAATCAAACTTATCAAGCGAAATATTCAATCAATCGAATTATCACTTGCGAATAACTGTTATGCATAGATATACGTGATGCTAGTTGCATATGTGCTAGGGCTTATACTCGCGACGTCCCACCAAGACTAGTATAGTACTATTGCGCCCGACGGGGTCTAGTTATGCCATCGTACATTCGAGCATCGAGGACTTAGTTGGTAGTATCAGTTTTGTGAGTATATATGTCGTGTATTACGTTTATGCATGTGGAAATTCGCAGCACTTTTAATTTATTATGCTATACTTATCAAACCTGTATACTCGCCAATACTTTTGTATTGACAAATATTTTAACGTATGTTGCAGGTTAGATCGCAGACTATATCAAATCAAGCTAGGGAGTCTAGAAACGCAACTAAAATCTAGGTTGTCGGATTTGTATTGTTCGAGAGGACAAGAAATCCGTGATAACTTATGTGATTGTATTATTTGTTAGTATGGGATAACGAATGTATTAAATATTATCGCAATATAGTTGTTATGGATTCTCTTGAGCAATCTGATTCGCCTAGTGCCGCGCCCCGATGATTCCGCCATCGGTTGGGGTGTGACAGATTGGTATCAGAGCCATAACTATAGGGAATTAGGTCAGACTCGACCTAGTCCGGGTCGACGTCTTAGAAATTGACCTAGTCTATAGTCTAAGTACCAACAGGCCGACTCATGCGAACCCAGTGGGGTTTGTATTGGGCTTACTTAATACTCTTGATCGAAATTGCTAAAAGGTACAACTTTGTGTGAACCCTGCGTACTACAACTTCACACGAAGAAGCCTTTCCTAAGGCCGAAATACTGCTTAGCCTTTCCTAAGGCCGCCACAATATACACGTTTTCGAAATACTCGCATAACGAAACCGAGCGATCCAGTCGAGACCAGGTGTGAAAACCAAGAACTCTCGATAGGATTGCTCACTCAGCGCATTTTTCTAGCACGAGAACTTTTCATCGAGTTAGGAGTGACATCCACATCCCGACAAAAGTCTCCATTTCTAAATCTAGTGGAACTCACGAATTTATTCGAGGAGCATAGCCACAATTAGGAACGAAACTGTTAAGCCAGGGGTGAAACCCGTACCTTAATAAGTCGTCCCGTTCTCTATAAACTGGTTTTCAAAAGCTCTCACCAAGGACTCGACTATCACGATAACTCGAGCCACGTGGTGGCTAGGGAGACGAATGCCATGAGCTGCATCCCAGCGGAAGCATGAAGTCCCCCAGGTCAACGTGCATGCTCGAACTTGTTAGATGTAGTTGGGCTACCTTGGGTAGTCGACGCCTAAAACACCCAAGGCACTCTATCATACGACCCGCCAATTTTACAATGATTGGAACTTATTTACGTTTTGAAACTTTACGCGTTATCGATTTCTCGATTTAACGATTTTTCACTCCCTACTTTATGAACACACAATTCGCACAGCCATCGCAACCTAAAACGAAATCCGAATGTTCGCAACAAAACTAATGCATAATCTATCGCATTCGCTCTCGTTTTCCCACTTCGACGCGACCTCGCTTATTCTAAATCGACCTGCATGTGTATGAATACAAATTACCCCTATATAAATATATATATATACGTATAAACAAACAAGTCAATGTGTGAGAACTTAGGAAATTTCGTGTTTCCTATGTGGCTCCTATGTGATTCGTATTACTACTATACTATCGCACCAAGTTTTGGACGCGCTAAATCGCAACGCAAAAACTCAAAAATCACTATGATCGAATCTCACTCCAAGTCTCTTCCTGTCTAGATGCCTTCCAACAACTCTACCTCGAGGCGAGTAGCTAGGAGGAAAGCCAAACGAAGCGCCGAGAAGAGAATTGCTTCACTTGTGATTAAGGAAGTGAGTAAGCTTAGTTCTCGAATTGCCGCTCGAGGGCACTCTCTCAGCCACTCTCGAGCTCCGGAAGACGTTAAGACAGGAGAGCCGCAATCTACTTTTCTCTACAAGCACTTCAAAGCCTGTGACCCGATGGAGTTCACGGGTGAAGGAGGTGCGACTCAACTACTCCAGTGGTTCGATTCTATCGAAGTTACCCTTCGTCAAAGTGGGTGTCCCGATAGTTTCCGTACTACTTGCGCTACCGGAGTATTTCAATCTCGAGCACTCGACTGGTGGACCGCCGAACGTAACAAACGCGGAATCTCCGCAGCTTACGCTCTCTCTTGGAATGAGCTGAAAGAGCTCATGGAGAAAGAGTACTGTCCTCCTCACGAGATGCAGAAGCTGGAAAACGAATTTTGGGAAATCAAGCAAACCAAAGGTGACAATGCTGGTTACACTGCAAGGTTCAAACAGCTTAGCATAATCTGCCCAAGTCAAGTCAACACTCCAGGGAAGGCCATCGCGAAGTACATTCGTGGCTTGCCCGAGTGTGTGGGTGATTTTGTCGAAGCTGCAAGGCCTGCTACCATCGAAGAAACCTACCGCTTAGCCGCAGAAATCAACAACAAACGACTCATGGAAGGAGTATTCTCAAAGAACCCTGTCAAGCAAGCTCACCAAGCAATCGCTAGTAATCCTTCAGGCGAACATGTTGATGAATCTTCTGATGAATCTACCGACGAATCCTCTGACAAATCTGCTGGCGATTCCTCTAATGAATCAGCTAACGATTCTTCTGACGGATCTGCTAACGATTTTTCGGACGGATCTGCTGCCGATTCTTCTGACAAATCTGCCGACGGATTTTCCGAAAAATCAGACAAAGACTCCGCAAGCGAGTCTTCAAACGAATCCTCCAACGACGACACTTCTTCGCAAAACACCGACAAACCCAGCCGCAAGCGAAAGACTTCAAGCCCGAACTCGTCAACAACCGAACTGCTGCAACCGGAACCTCTTCGAACAGTTCCGATGTTTCCAAAACGAGCCTACACTGGAGCTCATCCTCAGTGTTACTCGTGTACCTATCATCATCCAGTTGGGGCTGACTGTCGCTATTGCAATAACTGCAACCGTTACGGTCACTTCACCCGCAACTGCCGCATCGAACCGTGAACTTGAGTACAACAACAACAGCTCCAGCAAAAAGTCTTCAGCAACAGACATCTAGCAAGCGTAGGATAAAGTTGAAATGATACGATTCTCGACGTTAATTTCTAAGTTTGAACCTATTCTATTACTCGATGTTTCCCCTATGCGTAACATTAACTCTCGTTTTCGTTTTCTCTCTCACGCTCTAGTCGTCGCACTTAGACTAGATTCACACACATACTACATACTATATACTATATCACGAAATAATGTGTTTTACCCTCACTACACTCTTAGAACGAGGTACGATAAACGTGCAAGGAACGACTAATCACGGGTGCACACGGGATTATTTGGTTCAGTGCACGGAGATCGTAGTGAATTCTAAGGTGCCATAGCGTTTTGACAAAGGGTGACACCAAAACACGGGATGAAAGTAGTAGGGGTCGGGCGAGGAATGCCTTATCATACTACCAAAGTTCCGTGAAGAAAGTGCCACGTGGAGTTGAACGTTATTAGACCTATTATACTATTGTGATTATTTTCAACACACTACACTCAATCGCAAGGCGTAACAAACCGTATCTTCGCAAGACTTGTCGTAAGTCTGCAAACGCAATGCAATCGCCTCATCGATGGACTCTGGGGAGTCTACCTCGCAGGACAATTGCATCGACGCAAGACGGGTCGCAAGTCTGTTGCAACGAATCTCAATCAAGCAAATAAACGCTCACGATATGGTTGAGTGAGGACCTATTCTACCCTCCTCGATAGCCGTGATGCGTCGTAACGAAACGTTAAGCTTATTCGAAACAAGAATCGAACTCGACAAATCGCAATCGCTTACCTTGTGTACCTCGCAACCTCTATCGCTTATCACGTGAGCCTATATCATTTGCTGTATATCAGTCTATCGCTATCGCCTACCGTTATCTGTGATATTCGTGTTAAGTTAGCACGCATGACCTCGCTTCACGAGAGAAAGCCCATATGGTTAAAGCAGGGTGTTTTAGTCATATCAGCGACCTTTCGTGGAAAAAGGCCATGTGGGGTCTAATGTTAGTTAAACTCTGTGGTGTTAATCAAACGAATCGAACCGCATAAAACGCGCATACCTCCATCGCTTGCAACGCAACTATCGATTATTGAAATTCGTTTATCATCACCGTCATCGCAAGTGTTTCATGTTTATCCGTTTAATCACCTAATCGCTGATCGTCTATCGTGTATAATCTATCGCTTATCGCTCGCTTGATGTTCATTGCAGTCTATGTGGTATTAGTACACATGACACCGCTTCACGAGGCGAAACTAACCTGGCGAAGCGTGGTGTTTCGCCATGTTAGCAAACTCTCGTGGAAACGTGCCATGTGGGTTTAATGTGTAATCTAATCGAAAACGCGCTATTCGCTTCTCGCTTGTCAACTCGCTGGATTAACCTATTCAAATCCTATCTTATGCTCGGTCCAACTTCCTATCGATTGGGCCAAGTAAACGCAATTCTACCCGAGTTATATCAGCACACCTGACACTGCCTCACGAAACGTAAGTAATATGGACAAAGCATGGTGGATACGCCGCTGGTACTTCCTATATATAAGTGTTTTAGACATATTAATGAACTTCCGTGGGAAGGTGCCAAGTGGGGGTTTGATGCTAAATCATCCTTTTCAAAAGGCTAAAACTGATTTTTATAAAACTTTATTTAAAACCAATGAACAAGTGAAATTCCTCACGATGTGGAGTTAACATCGAATCAGCTTAACTCCATATTCAAAGGGAGCTTCATGAGTTCAAATTTTCCTTAAAACCTTTTTCAAAGATCAAAAACAAGATTTTCCTGAGAGATTGGTTCAACACTGAGTTCAACTAGAACCCGTATCATAGGAGAGTTTACGTAACCTTCGTTTTCATTTTCGAATTCCTTAATATGTTAGAAACTTAAACTTCCCTTGCGACATCGGTTAACATCGATTCTGTTAACCGCACGTTAAAAGGAAAATTTTCAAAGATTTTCATCCTAAATCTCTTTTTTTATATCTAAAACGAACGCTTCTTGTAACGTTGGTTAACGATCGACTCAGTTAACCCTACGTCATGAGAAACCTTTCAAGTTCTTTAAATTACAATCGCATCGAACTAACGAATTCTACACAAGACAAGGTACTTTGAAATGCCAACTCGAGGGATTAATACTTTCGTCTTTACGTCGCATCCCCGCTATCGCAGTCGATCTCTCTTATTCGAAACACTCGCGCTGTCAACTTACGATCGAATCGCTCGCTGTATCGCTAATTATACAAGACCAATTCTTAGAAGTCTACCTATTGGATTAATTTCGGGACGAAATTTCCTAAAGTAGGGGAGACTGTAACAACCCGCACTTTTGTGCGTTGTTACTACTCGTTATACTCGTTACGCCTAGCACCAGAGATTCGGATCATAATGTAACTATATCGAATATATCGCTATTCGAAGGATAATCGCATATTTTCAAGCTACAGTATTGCTATATTACACTATTATCACACTAACACTCACGGAGGCATTGAGTGAGGACCTATTCTACCCTCCTCAGTGGCCGTGAGGTGTCGAACGTAAACAATTAACGCTAACAAGGACCCTCGGGTGAGTGCTGTGGCTCCAGTCGTCATGACGATGATGACAATACGAGTAAACGGTACCCCGTCAGTCTTTGTGGCACTACACGAAATAACGTTCACGATGACATCAAGAAAGGACCTATACTACCCTCATTGATGGCCGTGAAACGTCGCTAATAATCGCATACTCAAATCGAAACCAGTTGGTTAATTATCGAAACTTTGGATTATGGATACGTAAGTACGACCCCTAGAGATATATATATATATAATCATAACCATATAATAATAATATAAATTAATTGTGAAAGATACGCGCTTCGAAATCTATCAAAACGATCAAAAACGGAGAAGCCTGGTCCGTCAGGATAGCTATCCGGACGGATGGACCATCCGGACGGATGGGCATGCGCACGGATGGCCATCCGCACGCATGAGCCATCCGCACGGATGGGCCATCCGCACGGATGGGCTATCCGGGCCAGAACCTCCCTTCTCCTCTCTGTTGCCTATAAATACCATGTCACACCACTTTTCAAGTGATGTGACAGCTCCTATTCGACCACACGCGCACCAAGACCCTTTTCTCTCGATTTCCTCGCGATTCCGGTAAGATTTTCAACCTAAAACTTGTACTTCTACAATCTACACTCGAATCTACATCATTCTATCTTTCAAAACCCAAATTCTAACCGTGAAATCTACGGATTTGAGGCGTTTTGAGGTGATGTCACCAAGGGTTCTTATGAACTTCAAGTTGGGATCTCATTCCACTATAAACGACTCAGATCCGGGTGATTTCCACGTGTTTTAATGACAAATCTCACCTAAATCTGTGTGATTTCGAGTTAACCATGAAGAACCCTCACGAACGGCCAGATCTGATGGAACGGGGTGATTCCCGGCCGTTAAAACGAGTCAAAATTGACGGAACTTCAAGTGTTAGTACGAAATTACACAACCTTAGCAAAAACGAACGTTTTCCTTCCGTTAAACACTTGGGAACAGTGTTCAAAATGCGAAACAGACGAGTCCGCACGGATGACCATCCGCACGGATCACGTGTCCGCACGGATGACCATCCGCACGGATCACGTGTCCGCACGGATGACACGTCCGCACGGATCACGTGTCCGCACGGATGACAATCCGCACGGACCACGTGTCCGCACGGATGACAATCCGCACGGACCACGTGTCCGCACGGATGGCAATCCGCACCAATCACATGTCCGCACGGACCACACGTCCGCACGGATCACACGACCGCACGGATCACGTGTAATCCGCACGGATCACGTGCAACCCGCACGGATCACATGTAATCCGCACGGATCACATGCAACCCACACGGATCACTTGTAATCCGCACGGATGAGGCCCAATTCAACCAAATGTGTAACTTTTCAGGCTAATCTCGCTTAACCATATATCATTTACTCTATTTCTTCAAGGATCAATACAGACATACTCGCAACCGACTAAATCAAGTTGTATTCCCGCTAAATACGCACTGTGAGTATACTTGACCCCTTTTTAATCGAACTTTGGGTGTAACATACGTTTCTATCAAATCAAACTTATCAAGCGAAATATTCAATCAATCGAATTATCACTTGCGAATAACTGTTATGCATAGATATACGTGATGCTAGTTGCATATGTGCTAGGGCTTATACTCGCGACGTCCCACCAAGACTAGTATAGTACTATTGCGCCCGACGGGGTCTAGTTATGCCATCGTACATTCGAGCATCGAGGACTTAGTTGGTAGTATCAGTTTTGTGAGTATATATGTCGTGTATTACGTTTATGCATGTGGAAATTCGCAGCACTTTTAATTTATTATGCTATACTTATCAAACCTGTATACTCGCCAATACTTTTGTATTGACAAATATTTTAACGTATGTTGCAGGTTAGATCGCAGACTATATCAAATCAAGCTAGGGAGTCTAGAAACGCAACTAAAATCTAGGTTGTCGGATTTGTATTGTTCGAGAGGACAAGAAATCCGTGATAACTTATGTGATTGTATTATTTGTTAGTATGGGATAACGAATGTATTAAATATTATCGCAATATAGTTGTTATGGATTCTCTTGAGCAATCTGATTCGCCTAGTGCCGCGCCCCGATGATTCCGCCATCGGTTGGGGTGTGACAGATTGGTATCAGAGCCATAACTATAGGGAATTAGGTCAGACTCGACCTAGTCCGGGTCGACGTCTTAGAAATTGACCTAGTCTATAGTCTAAGTACCAACAGGCCGACTCATGCGAACCCAGTGGGGTTTGTATTGGGCTTACTTAATACTCTTGATCGAAATTGCTAAAAGGTACAACTTTGTGTGAACCCTGCGTACTACAACTTCACACGAAGAAGCCTTTCCTAAGGCCGAAATACTGCTTAGCCTTTCCTAAGGCCGCCACAATATACACGTTTTCGAAATACTCGCATAACGAAACCGAGCGATCCAGTCGAGACCAGGTGTGAAAACCAAGAACTCTCGATAGGATTGCTCACTCAGCGCATTTTTCTAGCACGAGAACTTTTCATCGAGTTAGGAGTGACATCCACATCCCGACAAAAGTCTCCATTTCTAAATCTAGTGGAACTCACGAATTTATTCGAGGAGCATAGCCACAATTAGGAACGAAACTGTTAAGCCAGGGGTGAAACCCGTACCTTAATAAGTCGTCCCGTTCTCTATAAACTGGTTTTCAAAAGCTCTCACCAAGGACTCGACTATCACGATAACTCGAGCCACGTGGTGGCTAGGGAGACGAATGCCATGAGCTGCATCCCAGCGGAAGCATGAAGTCCCCCAGGTCAACGTGCATGCTCGAACTTGTTAGATGTAGTTGGGCTACCTTGGGTAGTCGACGCCTAAAACACCCAAGGCACTCTATCATACGACCCGCCAATTTTACAATGATTGGAACTTATTTACGTTTTGAAACTTTACGCGTTATCGATTTCTCGATTTAACGATTTTTCACTCCCTACTTTATGAACACACAATTCGCACAGCCATCGCAACCTAAAACGAAATCCGAATGTTCGCAACAAAACTAATGCATAATCTATCGCATTCGCTCTCGTTTTCCCACTTCGACGCGACCTCGCTTATTCTAAATCGACCTGCATGTGTATGAATACAAATTACCCCTATATAAATATATATATATACGTATAAACAAACAAGTCAATGTGTGAGAACTTAGGAAATTTCGTGTTTCCTATGTGGCTCCTATGTGATTCGTATTACTACTATACTATCGCACCAAGTTTTGGACGCGCTAAATCGCAACGCAAAAACTCAAAAATCACTATGATCGAATCTCACTCCAAGTCTCTTCCTGTCTAGATGCCTTCCAACAACTCTACCTCGAGGCGAGTAGCTAGGAGGAAAGCCAAACGAAGCGCCGAGAAGAGAATTGCTTCACTTGTGATTAAGGAAGTGAGTAAGCTTAGTTCTCGAATTGCCGCTCGAGGGCACTCTCTCAGCCACTCTCGAGCTCCGGAAGACGTTAAGACAGGAGAGCCGCAATCTACTTTTCTCTACAAGCACTTCAAAGCCTGTGACCCGATGGAGTTCACGGGTGAAGGAGGTGCGACTCAACTACTCCAGTGGTTCGATTCTATCGAAGTTACCCTTCGTCAAAGTGGGTGTCCCGATAGTTTCCGTACTACTTGCGCTACCGGAGTATTTCAATCTCGAGCACTCGACTGGTGGACCGCCGAACGTAACAAACGCGGAATCTCCGCAGCTTACGCTCTCTCTTGGAATGAGCTGAAAGAGCTCATGGAGAAAGAGTACTGTCCTCCTCACGAGATGCAGAAGCTGGAAAACGAATTTTGGGAAATCAAGCAAACCAAAGGTGACAATGCTGGTTACACTGCAAGGTTCAAACAGCTTAGCATAATCTGCCCAAGTCAAGTCAACACTCCAGGGAAGGCCATCGCGAAGTACATTCGTGGCTTGCCCGAGTGTGTGGGTGATTTTGTCGAAGCTGCAAGGCCTGCTACCATCGAAGAAACCTACCGCTTAGCCGCAGAAATCAACAACAAACGACTCATGGAAGGAGTATTCTCAAAGAACCCTGTCAAGCAAGCTCACCAAGCAATCGCTAGTAATCCTTCAGGCGAACATGTTGATGAATCTTCTGATGAATCTACCGACGAATCCTCTGACAAATCTGCTGGCGATTCCTCTAATGAATCAGCTAACGATTCTTCTGACGGATCTGCTAACGATTTTTCGGACGGATCTGCTGCCGATTCTTCTGACAAATCTGCCGACGGATTTTCCGAAAAATCAGACAAAGACTCCGCAAGCGAGTCTTCAAACGAATCCTCCAACGACGACACTTCTTCGCAAAACACCGACAAACCCAGCCGCAAGCGAAAGACTTCAAGCCCGAACTCGTCAACAACCGAACTGCTGCAACCGGAACCTCTTCGAACAGTTCCGATGTTTCCAAAACGAGCCTACACTGGAGCTCATCCTCAGTGTTACTCGTGTACCTATCATCATCCAGTTGGGGCTGACTGTCGCTATTGCAATAACTGCAACCGTTACGGTCACTTCACCCGCAACTGCCGCATCGAACCGTGAACTTGAGTACAACAACAACAGCTCCAGCAAAAAGTCTTCAGCAACAGACATCTAGCAAGCGTAGGATAAAGTTGAAATGATACGATTCTCGACGTTAATTTCTAAGTTTGAACCTATTCTATTACTCGATGTTTCCCCTATGCGTAACATTAACTCTCGTTTTCGTTTTCTCTCTCACGCTCTAGTCGTCGCACTTAGACTAGATTCACACACATACTACATACTATATACTATATCACGAAATAATGTGTTTTACCCTCACTACACTCTTAGAACGAGGTACGATAAACGTGCAAGGAACGACTAATCACGGGTGCACACGGGATTATTTGGTTCAGTGCACGGAGATCGTAGTGAATTCTAAGGTGCCATAGCGTTTTGACAAAGGGTGACACCAAAACACGGGATGAAAGTAGTAGGGGTCGGGCGAGGAATGCCTTATCATACTACCAAAGTTCCGTGAAGAAAGTGCCACGTGGAGTTGAACGTTATTAGACCTATTATACTATTGTGATTATTTTCAACACACTACACTCAATCGCAAGGCGTAACAAACCGTATCTTCGCAAGACTTGTCGTAAGTCTGCAAACGCAATGCAATCGCCTCATCGATGGACTCTGGGGAGTCTACCTCGCAGGACAATTGCATCGACGCAAGACGGGTCGCAAGTCTGTTGCAACGAATCTCAATCAAGCAAATAAACGCTCACGATATGGTTGAGTGAGGACCTATTCTACCCTCCTCGATAGCCGTGATGCGTCGTAACGAAACGTTAAGCTTATTCGAAACAAGAATCGAACTCGACAAATCGCAATCGCTTACCTTGTGTACCTCGCAACCTCTATCGCTTATCACGTGAGCCTATATCATTTGCTGTATATCAGTCTATCGCTATCGCCTACCGTTATCTGTGATATTCGTGTTAAGTTAGCACGCATGACCTCGCTTCACGAGAGAAAGCCCATATGGTTAAAGCAGGGTGTTTTAGTCATATCAGCGACCTTTCGTGGAAAAAGGCCATGTGGGGTCTAATGTTAGTTAAACTCTGTGGTGTTAATCAAACGAATCGAACCGCATAAAACGCGCATACCTCCATCGCTTGCAACGCAACTATCGATTATTGAAATTCGTTTATCATCACCGTCATCGCAAGTGTTTCATGTTTATCCGTTTAATCACCTAATCGCTGATCGTCTATCGTGTATAATCTATCGCTTATCGCTCGCTTGATGTTCATTGCAGTCTATGTGGTATTAGTACACATGACACCGCTTCACGAGGCGAAACTAACCTGGCGAAGCGTGGTGTTTCGCCATGTTAGCAAACTCTCGTGGAAACGTGCCATGTGGGTTTAATGTGTAATCTAATCGAAAACGCGCTATTCGCTTCTCGCTTGTCAACTCGCTGGATTAACCTATTCAAATCCTATCTTATGCTCGGTCCAACTTCCTATCGATTGGGCCAAGTAAACGCAATTCTACCCGAGTTATATCAGCACACCTGACACTGCCTCACGAAACGTAAGTAATATGGACAAAGCATGGTGGATACGCCGCTGGTACTTCCTATATATAAGTGTTTTAGACATATTAATGAACTTCCGTGGGAAGGTGCCAAGTGGGGGTTTGATGCTAAATCATCCTTTTCAAAAGGCTAAAACTGATTTTTATAAAACTTTATTTAAAACCAATGAACAAGTGAAATTCCTCACGATGTGGAGTTAACATCGAATCAGCTTAACTCCATATTCAAAGGGAGCTTCATGAGTTCAAATTTTCCTTAAAACCTTTTTCAAAGATCAAAAACAAGATTTTCCTGAGAGATTGGTTCAACACTGAGTTCAACTAGAACCCGTATCATAGGAGAGTTTACGTAACCTTCGTTTTCATTTTCGAATTCCTTAATATGTTAGAAACTTAAACTTCCCTTGCGACATCGGTTAACATCGATTCTGTTAACCGCACGTTAAAAGGAAAATTTTCAAAGATTTTCATCCTAAATCTCTTTTTTTATATCTAAAACGAACGCTTCTTGTAACGTTGGTTAACGATCGACTCAGTTAACCCTACGTCATGAGAAACCTTTCAAGTTCTTTAAATTACAATCGCATCGAACTAACGAATTCTACACAAGACAAGGTACTTTGAAATGCCAACTCGAGGGATTAATACTTTCGTCTTTACGTCGCATCCCCGCTATCGCAGTCGATCTCTCTTATTCGAAACACTCGCGCTGTCAACTTACGATCGAATCGCTCGCTGTATCGCTAATTATACAAGACCAATTCTTAGAAGTCTACCTATTGGATTAATTTCGGGACGAAATTTCCTAAAGTAGGGGAGACTGTAACAACCCGCACTTTTGTGCGTTGTTACTACTCGTTATACTCGTTACGCCTAGCACCAGAGATTCGGATCATAATGTAACTATATCGAATATATCGCTATTCGAAGGATAATCGCATATTTTCAAGCTACAGTATTGCTATATTACACTATTATCACACTAACACTCACGGAGGCATTGAGTGAGGACCTATTCTACCCTCCTCAGTGGCCGTGAGGTGTCGAACGTAAACAATTAACGCTAACAAGGACCCTCGGGTGAGTGCTGTGGCTCCAGTCGTCATGACGATGATGACAATACGAGTAAACGGTACCCCGTCAGTCTTTGTGGCACTACACGAAATAACGTTCACGATGACATCAAGAAAGGACCTATACTACCCTCATTGATGGCCGTGAAACGTCGCTAATAATCGCATACTCAAATCGAAACCAGTTGGTTAATTATCGAAACTTTGGATTATGGATACGTAAGTACGACCCCTAGAGATATATATATATAATCATAACCATATAATAATAATATAAATTAATTGTGAAAGATACGCGCTTCGAAATCTATCAAAACGATCAAAAACGGAGAAGCCTGGTCCGTCAGGATAGCTATCCGGACGGATGGACCATCCGGACGGATGGGCATGCGCACGGATGGCCATCCGCACGCATGAGCCATCCGCACGGATGGGCCATCCGCACGGATGGGCTATCCGGGCCAGAACCTCCCTTCTCCTCTCTGTTGCCTATAAATACCATGTCACACCACTTTTCAAGTGATGTGACAGCTCCTATTCGACCACACGCGCACCAAGACCCTTTTCTCTCGATTTCCTCGCGATTCCGGTAAGATTTTCAACCTAAAACTTGTACTTCTACAATCTACACTCGAATCTACATCATTCTATCTTTCAAAACCCAAATTCTAACCGTGAAATCTACGGATTTGAGGCGTTTTGAGGTGATGTCACCAAGGGTTCTTATGAACTTCAAGTTGGGATCTCATTCCACTATAAACGACTCAGATCCGGGTGATTTCCACGTGTTTTAATGACAAATCTCACCTAAATCTGTGTGATTTCGAGTTAACCATGAAGAACCCTCACGAACGGCCAGATCTGATGGAACGGGGTGATTCCCGGCCGTTAGAACGAGTCAAAATTGACGGAACTTCAAGTGTTAGTACGAAATTACACAACCTTAGCAAAAACGAACGTTTTCCTTCCGTTAAACACTTGGGAACAGTGTTCAAAATGCGAAACAGACGAGTCCGCACGGATGACCATCCGCACGGATCACGTGTCCGCACGGATGACCATCCGCACGGATCACGTGTCCGCACGGATGACACGTCCGCACGGATCACGTGTCCGCACGGATGACAATCCGCACGGACCACGTGTCCGCACGGATGACAATCCGCACGGACCACGTGTCCGCACGGATGGCAATCCGCACCAATCACATGTCCGCACGGACCACACGTCCGCACGGATCACACGACCGCACGGATCACGTGTAATCCGCACGGATCACGTGCAACCCGCACGGATCACATGTAATCCGCACGGATCACATGCAACCCACACGGATCACTTGTAATCCGCACGGATGAGGCCCAATTCAACCAAATGTGTAACTTTTCAGGCTAATCTCGCTTAACCATATATCATTTACTCTATTTCTTCAAGGATCAATACAGACATACTCGCAACCGACTAAATCAAGTTGTATTCCCGCTAAATACGCACTGTGAGTATACTTGACCCCTTTTTAATCGAACTTTGGGTGTAACATACGTTTCTATCAAATCAAACTTATCAAGCGAAATATTCAATCAATCGAATTATCACTTGCGAATAACTGTTATGCATAGATATACGTGATGCTAGTTGCATATGTGCTAGGGCTTATACTCGCGACGTCCCACCAAGACTAGTATAGTACTATTGCGCCCGACGGGGTCTAGTTATGCCATCGTACATTCGAGCATCGAGGACTTAGTTGGTAGTATCAGTTTTGTGAGTATATATGTCGTGTATTACGTTTATGCATGTGGAAATTCGCAGCACTTTTAATTTATTATGCTATACTTATCAAACCTGTATACTCGCCAATACTTTTGTATTGACAAATATTTTAACGTATGTTGCAGGTTAGATCGCAGACTATATCAAATCAAGCTAGGGAGTCTAGAAACGCAACTAAAATCTAGGTTGTCGGATTTGTATTGTTCGAGAGGACAAGAAATCCGTGATAACTTATGTGATTGTATTATTTGTTAGTATGGGATAACGAATGTATTAAATATTATCGCAATATAGTTGTTATGGATTCTCTTGAGCAATCTGATTCGCCTAGTGCCGCGCCCCGATGATTCCGCCATCGGTTGGGGTGTGACAACGAGAGAGAGAGGGGGTGCCCCCGATACCGCTTCCACCGGCTCGAGCACCACATCAGCAGCAGCAGCAGCCGCAGCAGCCACATCCAGATTCGGATTCGGATTTGGATGCATAGACCTGTTGGTGTTTTTATTTTTATCATGGATGTACAAACTTATCTTATATATTTTTGTTATGGATGTACAAAGTTATCTTATATATGTCATATTTATGTTTGTTTTCAGTTATTCGGTTACCTAATGATTGTTGTCTTAAATTGAGATAATACGGAAACAAAATATGTTTTGAATATAATACGGAAACAATATTTGAACGAGAAAAAAATTTAATCGGAATAATAATATTTAAAAAAGTAAAATGTTAAAAAACATTATAATATTTAAAAAAGACAAAAGTTTTTAAAATAGAGTGAGCCGATTTTTAAAATAGTTGATTTTTAAAAAACAAAAGTTTTTTAAAAACCAAAAATTTTTTTAACCAAAAATCACATCTTCAAAAACTATCCAAAAAACCATACCAAAACCCACCAAAACAACCCTCATTTCAGCCAAAAAAAAAACCCAAGCCTAGACGCCTCGTATAGGTCTGTACGAGGCGTCTAGGGTTACTTAAACTTTGTGCCTGACACCCTCGCAGACCCCCTTGAATTCAGTGCTTAGACGCCTCGTATAGGTCTATACGAGGCGTCTAGGGCACAAAAGGTGTGAAAATAGGCGCGATGGGTGTCCAAATATCTCCAGCCTTAAATAACGCTTGAACGAAGGTTTGAGATTGCTATAGAAGAATGCTCGTCTGTATCACTGTATGAATGTATATATCAGATCTACTAAAAAGGAAGGCTGGATGAAGGTTAGATGCAACGTGGGGAGGAAAAATAGGAGACACGAAGTGTATATGGAGGTTACCGTAGACGTGGGTAGAGAAAGGTGGAGATTACCACCGATTGAGAAAACTGAAAATAACTGCCCCTGAACTGCCATCACAATAGTTATTTTTGTGAGTTTAAAGGGCTGAGATTTAATCTCAGCATGATCTAATGGATGACATTAATTTAAAAGTTGGTTATATTTAATAGGTTTAATATATATATACACTAGGTTAGAGCCCACGTGTACACGTGGTTTAACAAATGAAAATACTTTGAATTTGTTTGGTTTTAATTAAAATAATAAAAATAATTTTAATATAAATAAAATAAACTTAAAAAGATAGGTAAAAAAAATACAACGAATAATTCAGATTTCACTAAAAAAAATTTAGTACACCACATTGGTTGTCTTATTTGTAACATTCTCATTGTTATCTAATTTGAATGTTTAATGGTCTTGATTGAAACTAAAATTAAACGTGCATAAAAGAAAGTTGCATATACATACTACATAAGTCTAATGACAAAGTGAAAGTATCTCAGCTCGTTTGTCGCTCGGTTGTCGCATCCCCTTACCATATGGAAGTATACGATCTCGCCTATAAAAGCAACCAATTAAAAATGATTAATTTGTAAAAATAACTAACAATAAAAAAATTCAAAAAAATTCTAAACAAAATAATCTCAGATTACGCCTACCAACTTTAGTTCTTATATATTTATTTTATTATATATTTTATTGATATTTTTACATTAAAAGTCTAAAACGTTAGTAAAGCCATTAGTTATTTACATGTTTATTTTATTATAATTGAAATTCTAAACAAAATAATCTCATATGGATTACGCCTACCAACTTTAGTTCTTATATATTTATTTTATTATTACTTATATTTTATTGATATTTTTACATTAAAAGTCTAAAACGTTAGTAAAGCCATTAGTTATTTACATGTTTATTTTATTATAATTGAATTTTATTAATCTCTACTATAAAGTAAAGATATGATAAATATAAATGGAAAACAAAATGGTAAAAGATAAAGTTTATGGATTAAAATAATATATTTTTTATTTGAGATATAATCTATATCTATTTATTTAGGGTAAAGGATAAAAAGATAAAATTCATGTATTAAAATAATATTTCTTTTATTGGAATTTTATTAAAAAAATATTATCTATATCTATTTATTTAGGAGGGAAAAAATAATTGAGATTAACTCATAAAATGTCATGTGTCCTCATGTGATTTACTTTATTATATGTATAGATATATATAATTATTAGTTCATGTAGATTTCAATTCAATGAGTATAATTCACTAACTTTACAAAATCAATTATACTTATTAACACAAAAAGCGCAAAAATCAAATTAGGCATATCAAAAGAAATTAAAACCAAAAAGAATACAACAGATATATTAACATAATTTGGGTCAGAAAATAATAATTCGGAGATCTTAAGTAAGAATTAAATAAAAAAGAAAAAAGTTAAAGATAAATGTAAATGGTAGCCGACGGAGGAGAGCGGCGAATGGTATGAAAGTAATCCAATCCATCAAATTATACATACATTCCACTAAAAAACAACTCATATATCAATATATTTCCACTAAAAACAAATACTTTTTCTCTCTCCTTTCAATTAAATAATATTATCATTACATTTTTCTCTCACTTCCACTCACAACCACTTTCAAAATATATTAAAAAATTATAACGGGTGAATAGTGTCCCCCCAAATATACAGATGAACAGTAACATTTTCTCTCTCCTCTACTCACAACCACTTTTTATACCCTTTATAATATAAAAACCCCTCCTCACATAATTTGATGGTTAGGATGTGAATGCTCTAAGGAGGGTTTTGTAACCCTAATCGATGGAAGTAACAGAGACTAGGGAGGGGAAGTATTTGAAGCTAAGATGCAATCTAAGGTCGTCGGAATGGCAGACGGAGGGATTCGCCAAAACTGGACATGAGGGGGTTTCTGTAATCGCTCATCTTGTGTACCGTTTCGATTGATCTCGTCGCCGGGGAACAACCTACGAATGGAAATCGCTTCCTGCTACCTTTTGTGATTTAGATGAAGAGAGCGAAGAGAGAGAGTAACATTATATATGTTTTTTATTTCTCAAATTTGTATAAATAGTCCTTGAAAAATAACTTTTTACAAAATAGCCCTTGGAAATGTGAATAGACAAATATGCTCTCATGTGCAATGCACATGACTAGATTTAACCAAAAAATCTAACTGGGTTTGGCTTAAAGGACATAACGTGCAAGAATTTGGAAGGTTAAGAACATCGCCTGTAAACTTTTGGAAAAAAATGACAGCGCCTGCAATTTGGTGTAAACATAAAGGACAAAACTTGTAATTTACTCTTTATAAATCATACTATACTAGTTTTCTTCCCCGCGCTACGCGGTGGGAGTTTAATCGTTTTTCCGCGTGGTATATGGCATGACTTTGGTCGTTATGGGCTTGAGTAATCAAAAACCATAAAAGCGAAAATCGACACCGGTTCCATAATACTAATAAAAAAAGAAAAAAATGTTTTCCTCCGTGCTACGCGGCAAGAGTTTGGTCATTTCCCCCGTGTTACATGGCAAGGCTTTAGTTTTTATTGGCTTGAGTCGTAGCAAACCATAAAAACGAAGATCAATAAAAGCGAATATCATCAATACATGTTCCAGTAATATCCGTGAAAAATATACAAAACATAAAAATCACTAAAAGCAAAAAATCATAAACGACAAAAAAAAAATAGGCACCTTTCATCTTGCCTGTTTTTTGTTATATTGGATTCCTCCGCACTTCGCAACGCGCTGTCAGTCAGTATCGGTTATGTCGATTACACTACCATAACGATACCGGTACTCAAATAAAAATTAACATATGTCTACATCGATTGAAATAAATAAAAACGAATACTCGTACCGGTACCGGTATTGTTCAGTCGATATCGGTTCGTTTTATTACGGTAGCCGTATTACGATACCAAAATAATATTCTTTAATATGTTTAACGTTAAATGTAAATATAATAAGAAACTATTACGATAATAAAATAATAAATATACTAGAAAAGCTATATATTATTAAAAAATAAAATAATTGAAAAGACTTTTACTATGAAGCATTTCCAATTATATATATTAAATAAATTTATCTCGAATCCACTCGAATTATCTTTAACCCATTTAAATTCTAGATAATTTTCAAATCAGAATTATCTCGTCAAGAGAGGGTGCTCATGGTTCGGCTTAAAACTATAAAAATATTTGAATTGGTTTTTGGTTTGGCTTCTTGGTCGGTTTGTTTACAGTTTTGTTCGGCTAGTTGGCTTCAAATGTTCCAAATCGTAATAAACAATTTGGTTTGTGGTTTATATATCAAACTGGTCATCTAAAATCGGACCGGACCATAGGAATTAGGCTATGTATTTTTAAATGTATTAAACTGGCCTGGTGGAGTGGGGGCTAATTTTACTCAACGGGGCTGTACAATTGTCAACTATAGTGTTAAATACTTTGAACACCTGGGAGGATGGTGGGGGCTAATTTAACTCAACGGGGCTGTACAATTGTCAAGTATAATTTTAAATGCTTTTAACACCTAAGAGGATCGGTTAATTGCACTCAAATTGGGGTGTACAATTGTCAATCCTTTGGATCCCTCAAAGTCCAACGTAGATGAATATGATATGCAAACTTAAACCAACATTGAAGTTTATAAGCATTCTGTGATAAATATATAAGAAATTCAACCTCCGATTTAGGTGAATATGAACTATGTATTGCCCTGAAATACAAAATATCTTTTTTACGAGACTAACACCATATATCCTTTACTGTAGAGACGTAATCCCACGAATTACCCCGTAGTAGATAATAACTTCTTAATTTAAAGAAAATATATTTCAAAATCATAAACCATAAAACCATCAACCTTGAAGTTTATTTGCAACTACCAAAAATTTTGTTGTGCTATTCAGCAGAAAACATTTATATTTTAGAAATAAAAAGCTTTATTTACAATTATATTATATTTAACTACACAAACATTTGTTGTAATAATAATAAAAAAAATTCTTAAGACCCCATATTCTAATTTTTATTTACACTCTACTCTATAGCAATAGTTACGTTTGACTAAAAATTAAAGATACTATAACAAACCACAATTAGAATATGTATGACCAAAAAGTTCGTGCAAAGAATTAGAAAGGTAATTTTGATAAATGAGAAATTGTTTTTTTAGAGGTGAGTTTTTTGCATATTTAAAATCTAATCATAAAACACTCGATTCCACCCATCTTCGGTTCGAAAATGATTATCTGAAGTGACACCCTCTGAGACTATTTTAAGCAGTTTTATTTATTTAAGTTTCTGGAATGTGTCAAAATATACGTTTAATCGGATTGCGTTAACTCACATAATCAACGTTTACTTAGGGAAGCGACACTCATCACATGATCATTTGAAACTTACAAACCATAGCTTGCCACACTATTTCATCACCTAATTATATTTCCATCTATTTTATACGGGGCATTCATCAATTAATCACTTAAACCATTGATTTCTTTAAATTTAAATATAAAACCAAATTAATTAAAAACAACATTTTTAACATATAAAATTTAGATCTAAAATTTGCATATTCTTACTAATAAAGGTCGGTGGGGTTGACAAAGGTAGCCCTTCAACTTTCACAATTATCAGTTTTAGCCCCTTTCTAAACAACCTTGTTTTTCTTGGCTTCATATATACACACACATCAGAATACAACCCCCCCCCCCTCGCACACGCATATATATATATATATAGAGAGAGAGAGAGAGAGAGAGGGGAGCTTAGAGATAGGGAGGGGATCAGAGATGAGATACTAAAGTGCGCCAATTTTTCAATCAACAAAGTAGTCGTATTGCTCTTAGTCCGAGCAACGATGGAATAATGGCCAAATCGTGAAGGCCTTTAGTCAATGTTGTAAGAATTGCAAGGCACGATTTGGTCGGTAAGGTACCCACTAGCGATTAACCGGATTGGGATTTCTATATGTAATTTTTAGTTATATATATATACACCCACGCTTTTATATGTAGTTTTTTAAAGTAAACATGTTCTAACCCGTGATAGACCATTTTTTAAGTAATTGGCGGGAATTTATAAGGTTTGGTCAAATTTGTCACACCCCGATATTTCCACGTATTACCGGTGGGCCCGGTGGGGAGTATCGTGACGTAGTTGATATCATCATAGTCAAACAACACAAAATTTAAATGCACAGCGGAAGCAAAAGATGGATTTATTTCAACCGAATAAAATTGTAATATTAAGTATCACAAAACAGTTGAACCAGATCCACAGGCGGATCAAATAAAAAGGAAAACTGTTCAGCAGACTTTGACATCTAGAGCTTGCGGGACTTGATTATTGATGCCTGGAGTAGCCAGCCTATTACGTATAGTACCTGCACTTAGCCTTTTGGAAAATACGTCAGTTTACACTGGTAAATACAACTTAACTGACTCATTTTGAAAATGTTTTAAAAATTGATTTGAATTCACTTAGGCAAAAATATTTTATAACTTGGGACAATTATTTAAAAATAATCTTGTAAACAGTTTTACTTATTTGTCGTCCATCAGGGCCAGTTGGTAGAGCCGGTATAGATTAACTGACACGCCACAGGTATAATACCCACAAGGTTGATTCCTTTAAGTGGGCTACCAGTTTTTACATATGCAACTGTCAGGTGTACGCCTACACCCCGTGCTTAGGTCGTGGCCATTTCTTTGAATGATGCCAAGGATATCCGGGACATGGTCATTTAACCCCCAAAGGCCATACACCAAATAATACAGAATAAAACGAGTTATGTAAATACATTAATCACAATCCGATTTAAATGACTACATACCCGACCAAGCGGTATTATTATAATACCGTATCCCAAGCCCGTATAGGGAAAATAAGTTAAGAGTATTTACCTGAGCTAAATATAATTTCAATCCCAGCCGTATATCAAATCAGCAAGTACAGATAGATTTTACTGGGCTCCTAAATCTGGAACGAAGGTTTTTAATAACCTATTAGAATCCTAACGGGTCTTTAATTAAGCTTAGACTTAGACCGGTTAGTTTTCAAAAGGAAGATTCGGTAAAAAACGCATGATAAAGCGAAGACCGGTTTAGAATGTGGTTTTGACACGACAAGCTTGGACACTTGTTTAATATGGGTAAACTAAACACATTCTGGATTTTGAGATGAAAACGATATGGTTTGACCCGTTTCGGCTAATATATGCAAACTAGTTACATAAGCCGATCCGAAAGCGAAAAGTGCGTAACGGGTAACCATACGAGTCATATACAAGTTTCCTAAGTTAATATGCCTTAAATATGTTGTGACATCAGTAAGATATCTTCTATTATGCCCAAAACGGATTTAAACTCAAATTACGCCCCGTAGGGGTATTTTGGTCATTTTAAAGGTTATAAAAGATTTAAATATAAATCTGAGTTTCGGGTCTGATGTAATCAGTAAAAATACTTAATTCACTAAGTTATATCAGTAGGGTATAACCTATATGTGAATTTTATCATTTCTAACCATACTATGCACCGAAAGGGCATTTTGGTAATTTCACTTAGGCCTAAAAGGTCAAAACTGGAAACCTGAGTTTAAAACTTTTGGCTTACTGTTGAAATATAAAAATTTTCTAAAATCATCAGTAGGTATCATACCTTATATGTTTAAAATGGTTTTAATACGTATTATGTGTTAAAAGCGCTTAAAAAGGCGATTTTGAGCTATTTCCGGGTTCCTAAAGGAAAGCTGATATTTTTATTATTCCAGAAGGCTCAAAATATTTTATTTAACATTGTGGATCAGTAGAAAAATGTTTGGTATCAAAAGGATTTGTAAAACTCATTTTATAGCCTAAAAGGGCAAAACCGACAATTACCGGATCAAGCTTATAAACTCTATGTCATGCTTAGCCTAAAAATAAATAAAAATCTCCAAAAAGCCCAAAATATTATTTTATATCAGTGGATAAAAAGTTTGGTATCAAAATTCGGGTTTAGATAGTCTATATGCTAATTACGCTGTTTAATTACTAAAAAACTTTCTAATTACGCTAATGAGCATAACTCTTAATCTTGACCTCAAACTGATGTTAAATTTTAGATGCAAGTTTATAACTCAGTAACTAAGATTTCTATTCTTTTACATTTTCAAAAACCATGTTTTAAGGTCATATGGGCATAATAGTCAACATTTAGCCATTTAACGGAACTATGCATATGAATCGGATAACTAATGAACCAAGTTGTATAATCACAGAGGGTTATACTTATATGAAACCTGGTCCAAAAATGGCTCTAAGGCATTTCTAAAACATGCTTACCCGTGTCAGAACTGAAAGTCAAAGAAGAAGTCAAATTATGCGACTTTCGGTTCCGAACCGAGCCTAAACTGAAAATTGTCAGGTTGAACATGTTTAGACATGTTCTTACATTAATTACCAAGTTATATTGATGATAAAACAGGTTGCATCGCTTCTACATTGCTAATTATGTATTAATTTGAAATTAAGCTTTCTGTTAACTTTTTAATATCAAGTTTGACCCAACAATTGACCTAGTTAGAGTGGGAATCAGAGAGTACCATTTTAAGGGTTTATTACCCACATAATTACCTACTTATAGGTATCTTTAATTCGAGATTTGACTAGACAATTATTTATTAATCTCGAAGTCAAACCTTAATTACGATAGGTTTGACTTTTAGCTAATTAACTAAGCTAAACTAAATTATGAAGGATTAAGGACACTTACAATAGTCCTAAGTATGATTTGGAACTTAAAGGAACTTGCTTGCTGACCAGGGGAGCTCCAGAGACCAGTTTGAAATGAGTTGCAAATGAACAAAAAATGTTGCAACAAGAGGTCTCTTTATATAGTGAACTAAAGGCCACAAGATGACCCCAACTAAGTCTATAAATGTTGCAAGATGATCCCAGGTGTCCCTATGATGCCAAAACCAGTTGCCAAGTCCCTGATTTTGAAAAACCACTCAAGTAAGGCGGTGCAACAGGCTGAACAGGCAGTTGTCCATTTTCTGCTGCCAGCGACGGTCTTACGGACCGTAAGACTTGAGCCTTGCGGACCGTAAGCGTCTCTTACGGACCGTAAGATTTTGGTTTTGCGGCCGTAACCGACCTTTATCTGAAATGCCCAGTTACCAGCCTTACGGATCGTAGGCTCTTGGCCATGCGGTCCGTATCCGCTTTTAAATTAAAGTCGCCCAGCTCCGCTATCTTACGGACCGTAAGGGTTAGCCTTTGCGGTCCGTAAGCCTTCATCAGAAGACAAAAAATTGTTAATTATAAGATCTTGACCATGCAACTTTGGCATTTCCGAATCACCTGCTTCCTTTTCAGTGTAGGGACCATGTAACCCGACTTTTGCATGGTTTTGCCATGCACTTACACATCTTGGAATCTTACGGAGAGTCTTGTCATGTATTTGAACAAAGCTTGATTCTTTTTGAACAAGAATTTTAATTATAAACTTTGTTGTAACATTATTTAGATACCCAAATCTTTATAACTGAATTTATTCATTATAGGAATAACCGGCTCTAACTAGATCAGATGTTTATCGTATTGATTAGGGTCTTGGGATTTATAATTTGGTCGCTCAGAGGTGTTTATTAACATGTCGACACTTTTTAAATCCTACCATACATCTTCCAATTTTTGACTTGGTTTCCTGACACGTTTATCTTACATGACACGTGTCTTTATTCTATTGGGTATGATTTTACGAGGTGTTACAATTTGGCTAGGATCTGGAAAAAATTGGGCTAGAATAGGATCGTCATTGACCGCTTAATGATTAATCGTCCATTAATTGGTGAACCTCCGATTAGTGACTAATTGGGGACTAATCGGGAATTTTACAACCATGCATTTAGTTCACCTTCGTAGAGCCGTCGGAATGCCGGATGAACCCACTGCCATGGATCGGCTAGATGGGGTCCCGATCTACGTCATATAGCAACTCTCGACTCGCTGGTTTTATAAACAGCGTAGCAATCAGTTGTCTAATTGCAAGAGGGAGAAAACGGTGAAGAGTTGGCGAAGGTGGTAGTAGACTAGAGAGAGAGATAGAGAAAGGGGTTAAAAGAGCGAATAGACCACCCAGCTGTTGTGTTTAATTATAACTAAGACTTCCAAAATAGTAGTATGCATACTAAAATCAGAAGTCGAACTTAGAGTGCCAGGTTGACTCTAATTAACGAACAACGTTTGAATAGACAATTAGATGGAGTGGATGTAAGAACAACTTGTTGTCTAGTATCAATACAAATTTATAATTAAAAGGATTATTGCATTGTAACTATTGCTAATCGAATTAAGAGATTACCATTGTGTTAGAATTTATAATTAAAAGGATTAGCCCACGTTGCTTGGCAACCCCCATCCCAACCAACTTCCCACACCCCGTAGCCTAAAGGAGGAGGACGTTGTTGGTATTCCTAAAACAAATTTGGAGAGTTTATATCAAGGACTTCTAGAGAGGGTGTCTTTAAAACTTTGACCTTTCTTACTTCCTATTACCTTAGCGGTTCGTCATCTCAATACGATTCATTTTCTCATTGTACATGTCATTACACGCACAGACCTATTGTGTAACTAAATCTGATTCTATTATACACAATTTTAAATTCGATACATTTACAAGTCTCCTGCTGCGACGTTCGGGGCAACCTCCTATAGTTACTTATGACTATTTTGTCCCCTAATCCAATTCTATGGTATAGAACTAAAGCTAAGATGTGATTACACAAAGGTTAAATTAAGTTTTCTTCCATTAGGGAGACTAAAGTTGGAAACCAAAACGAATTCTTTTACTACACGCGGTTACTCCCAACACATTCGATAATCTCGAATGGTCCTATATACCTCGGGCTTAACTTACCTTTCTTACCAAATCGCATCACTCCTTTACAGGGTGATATCTTGAGAAAAACTTTATCACCAACCTCAAACTTTAGAGGTTTTCGCCTTTTATTAGCATAACTTTTCTGCCTATCTCTGGCAGCTTTCAGGCGGTTGCGAATCTGGACAATCTTGTCCGTCGTTTCAAAGACTATGTCAGGTCCTGATAATTGAGTTTCCCCTACTTCTGCCCAATAAATAGGCGTTCTTCATTTCCTACCATATAATGCTTCAAAAGGCGCAGCCCTAATGCTTGTATGATAGCTATTGTTATAGGAGAACTTGATCAATGGTAGGTGGTTATCCCAACTACCACCTAAATCAATCACACATGCACGAAGCATGTCCTCCAAAGTTTGGATTGTACGCTCACTTTGCCCATCTGTCTGTGGATGGTAAGCCGTACTAAAATTTAAGCGCGTGCCCAAAGACTGTTGGAAACTTTTCCAAAAATGTGATGTGTATCTGGTATCTCTGTCAGAGATTATTGACACTGGTACACCATGCAGAGCTACAATCTTATCTACGTACAATTGGGCTAACATGTCGGAGCTATAAGTTTCCTTAATGGGTAGGAAATGTGCTGACTTAGTCAGTCTATCTACTATCACCCATATAGTATCATTTCCTTTCCTTGTTTTTGGCAACTTGGTGATGAAATCCATCGTCACCATCTTCCACTTCCAGGTGGGAAGTTCAGGCTGTTGTAGTAATCCTGACGGCTTTTGGTGTTCAGCTTTGACTTGCGCGCACGTCAAACATTTAGCTACATAGGCGGCTATAGACTTTTTCAAGCCTATCCACCAATAGTTTGCCTTTAGATCCTGATACATCTTATCAGCTCCAGGATGAACGAAATCTTTGGAACTGTGGCTTCCTGAAGGATGACATCCCGAAGTCCTCCATAAACTGGAACCCAAATTCGTCCATTTAATCTCAGGATTCCGTCCTTGTCATAGGATAACTGTTCTTCAGTCACTCCTAGTTTTTTATCAGGATAGTTAGCTTCCAACACAGCTTCTTTCTGCACAGCTAACAACTTTTCGTTCAAACAATTCTTTATCTCAATGCTCTTGGCATTGACTCTTATAGGTTTCACTTTTTCCTTCCTACTTAAGGCATCAGTAACCACATTTTCCTTGCCAAGATGGTATCTTATTTCACAATCATAATCATTCAAAGTTTCCATCCACCGTCGTTGCCTCATGATTAAGTCCTTCTGATTAAACAAATGTTGAAGGCTTTTGTGATCAGAATAGATCACACACTTAGTTCCATACAAATAATGCCTCCATAGTTTTAGTGCAAATACAACGGCACCCAACTCCAAGTCATGGGTGGTGTAATTCTTCTCGTGCACCTTTAACTGTCGTGAAGCATAGGCAATGACTTTGCCTTTCTGCATAAGCACACATCCCATACCTGTGTGCGATGCATCACAATATACCACGAATTCTTCTATTCCATAAGGCAGTGTTAACACTGGTGCATTGCTCAACTTTTGCTTAAGAATGTCAAAGGATTCCTGCTGCTTAGGGCCCCAATCAAACTTAATATTCTTACGCGTCCACGAAGTTAGGGGCGCATCAATCCTTGAGAAGTTTTCAATAAATCGCCTATAATATCCTGCTAACCCTAGAAAGCTACGAATCTCGGTAGGCGTCTTCGGCTCTTGCCAATTCATGACAGCTTCAACCTTAGCGGGATCTACTTGGATACCATGCTCACTAACCACATGTCCAAGAAATTGGACTTCACGAAGTCAGAATTCACACTTCGAAAATTTGGCATAGAGCCTTTCTTGATGAAGCAGTTTCAGAATGCATCGAAGATGCTTCTCATGGTCAGCTTAGCTCCTTGAGTAAATGAGAATGTCGTCGATGAAAACGATGACGAATTTATCTAGGTAGGGCTTACAGATGCGATTCATGAGATCCATGAATGCGGCAGGTGCATTAGTGAGTCCAAAAGGCATCACTAAGAACTCGTAGTGACCATAGCGTGTCCTAAATGCAGTCTTGTGGACATCTTCATCTTTAACCTTCAGTTGATGATAGCATGTCCTCAAGTCGATCTTAGAGAAGTAACTTGCCCCTTGCAATTGATCGAATAGATCATCGATCCTGGGCAATAGATATCTATTCTTGATAGTAACCTTATTGAGCTCGCGATAATTGATGCATAGACGCATCGACCCATCCTTCTTTTTCACAAACAGGATTGGTGCTCCCCATGGAGACGAGCTAGGTCTAATGAAACCTTTTGCCAATAATTCATCTAATTGAGTCCTCAATTCTTTCATCTCCGTTGGTGCCAACCTGTAAGGTGCTCTCGCAACAGGTGCTGCTCCAGGGATGATGTCAATTCTGAATTCTACTTGCCTATCTAGGGGTAAACCAGGTAGTTCTTCAGGAAAAACTTCAGGGTACTCAGAAATGACTGGAATATCTTCAATCTTGGGATTCTGCTCATCAATTGTTACTTGTGCCATATAAATGACACAACCCTTCTTCAGACATTTCGTTGCTTTGAGCATAGACACTTGCTCAGGCAGCCCATACTGGGTATCTCCCTGAATGGTAATTGGCTCACCAGACGGAGTCTTGATCACCACTTGCTTCTTATTGCACACTATCTGGGCTTGGTTACGAGATAACCAATCCATGTCGATAACTATGTCAAAACCGGCTAACTTCAAAGGAAGTAGGGACAATGGAAAAGAGTGATTCCTAATGGATATGAAACATCCATCTAACACAGTTGACGCGGTTTCTAAGGTACCATCAGCTAATTCCACCTCATATTTCACACGTAGGGTTTTAACAGGTAAATTCGGCAATTTGCAAAACTTATTATCTACGAACGATTTATCAGCTCCTGAATCAAATAGAACTCTCGCATAGACATCATTTATGAGGAAGGTACCTGTGATCACATTGTCGTCCTGAACAGCTTCCTTTGCATCCATTCGGAAGACCCTTGCATTGGTCTTCTTGACCTCTTCAGGCTTCTTGGCGTATTTAGGGCAGTTGGTCTTGATATGCCCTTTCTCACTGCAGTTGTAGCACGTGGCATCTTTAATCTTCTTGCAATCAACAGTTTTGTGCTCTTTAGACTTGCATAACCCACATGCAGCTGATCCTGACTGAGACTTGGACTCGAGTCTGCATTTTCCAAAGTGGCGTTTTTGGCAAGTTTTGCACTTTGGCTTTTCCTCAGCTTGTTGGCTACCCTTGTTGGATCCAGACTTCTTCCTGAAGTCTGTGCTACCTTTATGCTTCTTTTCAGATCTTCGTGAGTTATCATCCTCACGCTTTCTCTTGCCTTCTTCTGAATTCCTCAGCGATCTTAGCCTGACCGCGTCCAAGGTAAGAGACAGAGATAGATTAGCTGCTGATCTGAAAGTAGCAGGTCTGGACGCCTTAACACTGGCTTTGATTTCTGGGGCTAAACCCCCAATGAAACGAGCAATCCTTTTGGGTTCTGGGGTTACAAGATACGGAACCAGCCTAGACAGGGTATTGGAACTGGTGAGGTAAGCTTGACAATCTAAATTCTTCATCACCAACGATAAGAAATCTGATTCAATTCTTTCAACCTCATGCTGCGGGCAATAATTTTCCTTAATGAGAGCAACGAACTGATCCCATGACAAATTGTAGAGTGGGATCTTTCCAGCAGCTTGAATGAGAGACTTCTACCATGCTAGTGCCTCTCCTTTGAACGATTGGGATACATACTTCACTACATCCCTCTCAGCACAACCGCTGATGTCAACAACTGTGTCCATCTCATCCAACCAGGTCATACAATCAATTGCCCCTTTCTCCCCAGTGAAATCCCGGGGTTTGCAGGAAACAAAGTACTTATAGGTACAGGACTTGGTACGTGGTTTATCATCAAACACTATCCTTTTTGATGGAACACTATGTTGATTAGATGAATGTCGATCATCATCTTTCTTTGGCTCATCTTTCTTAGAGGGTGGCTTGCTATGAGCCTCCGAATAAGTCTTAGGCTTGGAGTGCGGTGTGGATAGGGTCCTACTTCGAGTCCCGCTAGATTCATTATACTGCCGTTCTATCGCTTTTGTAACAGCATTATCTATTAATGCTTGCAGCTCCGCACCGGTCACATGTATCTTAGCATTTTCATGGTTTTCCACCGGATGACTGTTTACCTCTTCTGACCTAGTCATGTAGCTTTAATTGCTACATAAAAGAAATTTAGGACAAGGTTTAATTGGAAGTCTATACAGTACTATCGTCCTTGACGATTTATTAACCATGGTTTTAATAACTATTTTTGGTCAGTTTGCTAAATATATTCATATTCAGGATCTTTATTACAATCCCTAATTATGATTTTATAATAGCACAAAAAGGCCTAGTCGCGTAGACAAGTTTAATTTATAAGCCCAGATTTTATGGAATCAAGGCATTAAGGTTTGAATCAAAGTTCGTTACCTTTTCTTGACAGGGAGTTGTAGGCTACCACTGTCTTTAGTCCCAGAGGACGTTAATTATAGGCCGTGGGCACTTCATCCTTAAGGGATGATTATATAAGGGAAATTGGAATATCCCAATTTAAGGATGACTTATGTGTTTTTATCGAATCACATTTTGCCAAGAGTGTTAACATGTTTTCAGATGTTAACAAGGATTGGAATCTTTTGAATAGGTTTTACCATCTTGGCCATGTTTGCAACGACATATAGGCTAGGTTTTACCTTTAAGATTCTTTTTAATATTTAACGCAGAACAATCCTAAATTGAGAGGTTAATATGGATCTGAACCTAATTATGGAACTACCATCTTGGCCCTGTCTTAAGATGACATATGGCTAGGTCTGGTCCCTTTTTAGATTTTGCCATTTTATTATAATGGTAGATCTTTTAGTAGGAATGTTATTTTATTTATTTCACATTTTATGTTTATGCACATAATTAATAAAATGAAAATTTAAACTAACCATTCCATCACAAAATTTTTTAAAAAATAAAAATAAAAATACGAGTCTGCCCTAAACGGGACTTCTACTGAAATAACATGCCCACGCAGGGGCTTAAACAAACAAACATACCCACGCAGGGGTCAACAAAAGACATGCCCACGCAGGGGCAGAATACAAAAAGACATACCCTCGCAGGGGTTAAACAGAAAGGCATGCTCACGCAGGGGCTAGATTAAAAATAAGGAAATACAACAAACAATCTAAGGATTCAATGGTCCTTCTTGCTCTTTCCTTTTATTAAACTTGCAATTCCTTTAAAGAATCCCCGGTTGTTTCTCTGGTCCTCACACACTACCCTTTCCACTTGACTCAATCTTTGGAGTATTTCTTCCCGTTCTGGCGGGGAAAACCGTGGCATCTGCAGCTGCGGCTGATGTGGAGGTCGAAGAGGCGGCTGCTGTTGGTATCCATAAGCTGGGTATCTAACTCCCCAGGGAGCTCCGTAAGGTCCCTCGGGGTTGAGAGCATTGTAATTCCAGGCTGCCAGATACGGGTCGACCTCAGCATAATTGAAGCTGGTGTGAGCCGGCTGCTCAAAGGGATTATACGCTGCTGAGCCAACGTACGTGGGAATTGGGTTATCAAAGCCCAACGGTGGTGGCATGACAGGTGCATAGTTCATTTCCAGGATGGGGTTTGAAGGTCCCCCTATCTACTGGTCTTCTTGGAGTGGCGGATAGTGGCTGCCACTCGATGGTTGAGGGGTGCTGATATGCACTCCTCCTCGCACGGACATCCGTGCGTTCGATCTCCTTCGCCTCGGTGGCTCTAGAGGCTGTTGCTGAGGTGGTGGTGGTGGTGGTGGCGGGGTAACTGCCACGAAACGTGAATCCTCGGAAGGATCCTGCTGCTGTTGCTGCTGATAAGGCGATGAATGGTAAGAGGGTGTGAAATACCATTCATACTGGTTGAATCTTGCTTGGTAGCTGTCAGGACCACGGTAGGGTGATCCATTAAAATATGACCCATCAGAAATTTTTATGGGATGTGTGGGGGTACCGGTCGGTGGTTCGGTAGGGTCGGTATCCTCGTCCATATCCATGGCGTGATCTCCAGAAAAATGATCTTCAGGTCTCAATGGGTTAACACACACTGGTTCTTCGAGGTAGTTTGCCGGATTGAACTGGCTTCGAAAGATATGTGACGGGTTGTCAAAGGGGTGACGAGAGTTGGACCTCTGGAGAGGGATAAATGAAGGTTATGGGTTTTCGGGCTCATTTTCTGAATGGGGTCCAAAAGAGTGAAGATAAGACGGTGACGAGCTTAACGAGACGGACCGCCTCGCTGGCTGCAGATGTGTCCTCCAGTCCCCCTGGGGACTTGTACGCATGTTGATGGGTGAGGTTCGTCTTTGAGATGGCTCGGGCTCATGGTCGTGGCCTGCTATGGGTCCTTTTCCTTTTCCCCTAAAGAATCTTGGTGGCATATTTAAACCTGTCAACTTAAACAAAGATAACAGCAAAGAAAAATATAAAAGACAAAAATACAACAAAAATTTAGGATTTGTCCTATGTTCTTTGTCTAGACTCGAAAATTTGAGGAATGTTCAACTGTGTAACTGAGATTAAACACAAAAGGCTAGTGTTTAATTCACTTAGTGTTGGCTTTGATACCAACCTGTCACTCCCCGATATTTCCACGTATATCCGGTGGGCCCGATGGGGAGTATCGTGACGTAGTTGATATCATCATAGTTAAACAACACAAAATTTAAATGCACAGCGGAAGCAAAAGATGGATTTATTTCAACCGAATAAAATTGTAATATTAAGTATCACAAAACAGTTGAAACAGATCCACAGGCGGATCAAATAAAAAGGAAAACTGTTCAGCAGACTTTGACATCTAGAGCTTGCGGGACTTGATTATTGATGCCTGGAGTAGCCAGCCTATTACGTATAGTACCTGCACTTAGCCTTTTGGAAAATACGTCAGTTTACACTGGTAAATACAACTTAACTGACTCATTTTGAAAATGTTTTAAAAATTGATTTGAATGCACTTAGGCAAAAATATTTTATAACTTGGGACAATTATTTAAAAATAATCTTGTATACAGTTTTACTTATTTGTCGTCCATCAGGGCCGGTTGGTAGAGTCGGTCTAGATTAACTGACACGCCACAGGTATAATACCCACAAGGTTGATTCCTTTAAGTGGGCTACCGGTTTTTACATATGCAACTGTCAGGTGTACGCCTACACCCCGTGCTTAGGTCGTGGCCATTTATTTGAATGATGCCAAGGATATCCGGGACATGATCATTTAACCCCCAAAGGCCATACACCAAATAATACAGAATAAAACGAGTTATGTAAATACATTAATCACAATCCGATTTAAATGACTACATACCCGACCAAGCGGTATTATTATAATACCGTATCCCAAGCCCGTATAGGGAAAATAAGTTAAGAGTATTTACCTGAGCTAAATATAATTTCAATCCCAGCCGTATATCAAATCATCAAGTACAGATAGCTTTTACTGGGCTCCTAAATCTGGAACGAAGGTTTTTAATAACCTATTAGAATCCTAACGGGTCTTTAATTAAGCTTAGACTTAGACCGGTTAGTTTTCTAAAGGAAGATTCGGTCAAAAACGCATGATAAAGCGAAGACCGGTTTAGAATGTGGTTTTGACCCGACAAGCTTGGACACTTGTTTAATATGGGTAAACTAAACACATTCTGGATTTTGAGATGAAAACGATATGGTTTGACCCGTTTCGGCTAATATATGCAAACTAGTTACAATTTGGCTAGGATCTGGAAAAAATTGGGCTAGAATAGGATCGTCATTGACCGCTTAATGATTAATCGTCCATTAATTGGTGAACCTCCGATTAGTGACTAATTGGGGACTAATCGGGAATTTTACAACCATGCATTTAGTTCACCTTCGTAGAGCCGTCGGAATGCCGGATGAACCCACTGCCATGGATCGGCTAGATGGGGTCCCGATCTACGTCATATAGCAACTCTCGACTCGCTGGTTTTATAAACAGCGTAGCAATCAGTTGTCTAATTGCAAGAGGGAGAAAACGGTGAAGAGTTGGCGAAGGTGGTAGTAGACTAGAGAGAGAGATAGAGAAAGGGGTTAAAAGAGCGAATAGACCACCCAGCTGTTGTGTTTAATTATAACTAAGACTTCCAAAATAGTAGTATGCATACTAAAATCAGAAGTCGAACTTAGAGTGCCAGGTTGACTCTAATTAACGAACAACGTTTGAATAGACAATTAGATGGAGTGGATGTAAGAACAACTTGTTGTCTAGTATCAATACAAATTTATAATTAAAAGGATTATTGCACTGTAACTATTGCTAATCGAATTAAGAGATTACCATTGTGTTGGAATTTATAATTAAAAGGATTAGCCCACGTTGCTTGGCAACCCCCATCCCAACCAACTTCCCACACCCCGTAGCCTAAAGGAGGAGGACGTTGTTGGTATTCCTAAAACAAATTTGGAGAGTTTATATCAAGGACTTCTAGAGAGGGTGTCTTTAAAACTTTGACCTTTCTTACTTCCTATTACCTTAGCGATTCGTCATCTCAATACGATTCATTTTCTCATTGTACAAGTCATTACACGCACAGACCTATTGTGTAAATAAATCTGATTCTATTATACACAATTTTAAATACGATACATTTACAAGTCTCCAGCTGCGATGTTCGGGGCAACCTCCTATAGTTACTTATGACTATTTTGTCCCCTAATCCAATTCTATGGTATAGAACTAAAGCTAAGATGTGATTACACAAAGGTTAAATTAAGTTTTCTTCCATTAGGGAGACTAAAGTTGGAAGCCAAAACGAATTCTTTTACTACACGCGGTTACTCCCTACTCTGATAAAAAAAAACACATTAACTAATGGCTAATTTCTCCATTATCATGTTCTATAAGGTTTTAGGGAATTCGATGCAACCTAAACGTTCTTTCATGTTAAAAGATTTATACTGATCCAACCTAAACGTTCTTTCATGCTTAACTTCTTGAGTCTCTTGCTTCTATAAGGCTTCTAGGAAATCAAGGTTTATCTATGTATCTCACGACTCCAATATCACCTTCCAGGTCGGTATACAAAATTGTTCCAACAGATGTTTTGTTTCCTGCAGCTATTCTATTGAACAGGTCAAGTGGGTAATTTTTATTGAACTGATCAAATGGGTAAGAAGTCAATAAAAAAGGGTAATTTTTATTGAACGGGTCAAGTGCGTAACTCCTATTGAACGGGTCAAACGGGTGAATTGACGCCACTTACCCACTCGGTATGCCTTGGGATTGGGTTTAGGGTTTGTCAGATAGCCTTCCCTTTGGTTGCTAGTGTTTCTTTTTGTTGGTGCATATGTCTGTCGACTTCGTCTTGTATCGAGTCTTGTAATTAGATAGAAAGATCAGGGCACGTTTTACGAGAAAATAGAGAAACATATAGAAAGGAGCCATTTCGCACGAAATGGAAACATATCCATTTCGTACGAAATGAAGTTGGCCATTTCGTTTGAGCTGTTTCGTGCGAAATGGAGGCTCTATAAATAGGTGCTTTGATCATTTCATTCGTAACTTCCTGATTCCGGTGCCGAGGTGCTGCCGAAGTGTCTCCAGACTGTAAAACGTTGTTTTATCAATAAACAAGACAATTAGAGTGAATATCAAGCTGATTCAAAGTCGATACGTTTGTTTCCGCCTCTCGTATTGATTAGAACTCTTCTGAACGACTCGTTTTGCTCGTGCATACGATCCTACATTTTTATCTGTTTCATTTAATTCACATGTAAAAACTAGAAGTTATTTTATAAGTTTATAACTTTTTTTTAACTGCAACTTCTATATATTAATATAGATACTGAAACTTCTATAGTGGAGGGTTTAAATGAGAAGAATTTTTTTGTAAGAAGAAAAAAGAAGAAGTTTCAACCAATATGAATGCTTCATTTTACTTCATTTAATATTTGTATTTAATTTTAATATAAGGGTATATTGATAAACTTACATAAATCATTAATTTGTATTCTTCCCCTTTAATAACTAGCTAAATTAAATATGTAACTCCTTTTCAAAATATATACTTTTTTCCAATTTAAAAAAACAACAACTTAATTTAAAGTGTAGAATAAATTACTAGTTGTGTAGGTTAAATTACGAGTTGTGTAGGATATATCTCGAAGTGTGTAGTTTAAATTTCGACTGTGTAGGATAAAATTCTATAATTTGTAGGGTATATGTAGGAAAATTTTGATATGTGTAGGTTTTGTAGATTATATGTAGGATAATTAAAGATTAGTTGACTAATTGATTAAAGAGAGAAAAATTAATGATATGAGTTATAAATGAAATAGCAATTTACTAATATGCCATTTCTTCTTTTTCTTTTCACATTAAATTTCTTCTCAAATAAACCTTCCCGAACTTCTATAAGTTTATAACTACATATATAAATAGTGAAGGGTGGCCTATAGTTATTTGTGCTAATGTCTCGTGGTTCCATATTTTGTTTTTCTCATTGCAATTGCAATATGGCTTCAACTATGCAAATTATCTTCTCAACTAATGTGTTTTGCTCACGGTCTGTATACGTTACTTATTTAATTTTTCAGATTTGTTGTACTTATTTTCTGTTTGCAGTTGCACACGTTCTCATATATTGATGAAACTTGAGCTCGTTATGAATTAATTCCTCATCTGATGTTAACCTCTTTATTATATGTTTTAATACTTTAATGATCTTTTGCAAATATGAATCTACTAACAGGTTATCCTATCTTTTTGTATATTTTATCAAACTTTATCATCTTTTAAACTGAATTACAATTTGTTAGACAGGCATCTGAATTTGTGCAATCTTGTGTCTGTGCTCATGTCCTCGATTAGATATAATGTGGCTGGGGAGTTTTGCTACACCAATTGGTAGGGCTGTAAACGAACCAAACGTTCGGCGAACAGTTCGTGAACTGTTCGGCGGGAAGTTCGTTTGTGTTCGTTCGTTTATTAAACAAACGAACACGAACACAAAATTTCGTTCGTTTAGTTAAATGAACAAACATGAACATAGGACGTGTTCGTTCGTTTATGTTCGTGAACGTTCAATAATATTTATATATGTGTTGTATAAATAATTATTTATGGTTTGTGTTCAAACTATGTCCAAATAGAGCTAAGATGAATGAGATATCGAAGCTTGAAGTTGTATGTTTGGAACAAACAAAGATGAATAAAATGGATTAGTTTTGTCAACTTGTCCCACATAGGTGGGATGACAAAACTTAAAGTGGTTTATAAGGAGGAGCACTCCTTGTATATTGTTTCCTTAAAGGCAAACACTAGTGGGGACACTAAAGGGTGCGCAGCACCCTTACTCATGCACATATGCGCGCGTGACATGGGCTATAGGCCTAATGTGGTGCACTTTGAACTTCGCACACCGCCTTTGTATTTTTGCCCATGAGCGCGTGGTCAAATACATGGCGGGTCCGCGTATGGTGCACCTTTGGGTGGCGTAGGCGGATGCCATGACATGGCACATGTCGATACGGCGCTAGCTCCTTAGGCGCATGGCGCACGTCATTGGCTATGACGAAAGATGCTTAGTGGCATCCGTGTGGTGCACGAGTATGGATGGCGCATAACTAGGTGACGTCTTGGTATGCGCAACGACTTTCAATTGGCGCATGGCGCAAGAAGGTGTGTCTCCGAGGAAGCGCAGTACAGGCTCAACTAAGGCGCGCCTGCATGCGCACTCGACCGGTCAAACCAGTCTACTTGCTAGAGAGTTATTGTTAGACGGTTTCCACTAGTGCCATAAGTTGAATGGCGGTTTCTTTTTCTACCACTTAATATCCATTAAGTTAGTGTTTAAACCCTTTTTTATTACGAGATTAATTATCTTGTTAATAACAAGATTAATTATCTTGTTAATTACTTGATTAATGATCTTGTTTATGACAATCATTAAGAGGGTTGAATGAGTCTATACATCTTATTATAAAATGAATATTGTTTATTCATTTGAGGAGAAGAAGAAAAATAGACAACAAATTCATCTTTGTTCCATGGAAATTTAGAGAATAGATTTCTCTAAATTGTGTTAAACAACTTAAATTTTCCACTAGATTAGAACACCATTATACCCGGTGTAATCTCGGGCGTGAGTGCCATCTCCGGCAGTACACATACTGTTCCGGTTGTTGTACCCTGAGAGACAGACCGTGTGAGAGGAGGCGCGGAATCTGTTTTAAGGGAAGCGTGTTGAACACGTGCCTCAACCAAAAACGTCAACGATATTTTGCTTGTCTTGTAGTAGAGTCTCAGCCAAGATGGATTGCACAAGAAGGTGCGGTTGAAGTTCTTCCAAAGACATCGACTTGAATCATGATTGGTACAATTAAATTGTATTTACATTTGTTTATTTAGTTTATGTTACCGGTATTGTACTAGAAAAATTTCCCACAAATAATGAGAGTCTCGTTATTATATATATTTTGTAATATATTTTATTAAAAACGTGAACCTAGTTCCTACAATCTTAAAACAGACTTTCGTGAAGATTGTTGCTACAATCTTAAATCCCTTCTCTACGAGAATTTAGGTTCACGAAAGTTAAAATTTTAATTGAGATTTTGCTAAAATCTTATAAATATTTTGGGAAATATTTATTTAGTACAATGAGTCGGATTAATTTTGATGATTGGAGTACAATCTTTAATCCGAATACCGTGTTATAAAACCGTACAATTCGATTCAAGAAGATAATGGGTTTTGTTCATGTTTAGATAACACGAACTTTATACAAAAATTAATATGTATTTCGAATGGTTGGAATACTAATTTTTCTAATGAGCGAATTAGAAATTGGTAATTTTTGTAAGCCCATAAAATGTGTATGAACCATGGAAATTCTCTAAGGAGAATGTTAAATGTAATTTGGTAAAATAATAGTGGTTTCAAATGTCTTGAAACACATATATTTTCTAATGAGTGTATTAGAAAATAATTATTTAAAAAAAAATTACAAGTTTTAAAACATTTTTGTATTCTTACACTTTGTTTTAAAACGGTTAGAAACTTTAATTGGTATATTAATTTTGGTTTCAAATGGCTTGAAATATATTGTTTTTCTAATTAGCATATTAGAAAGTAATTATTTTATAAAATAACAAGTTTTAATATTTTCTAACGAGCGTGCTAGAAATGTTGATGTTGAAAGAATAACAAGATTAAAACTTTTTATCTCTAACGAGCGTGTTAGAATTTTATAGAATAATAAGTTTTAATATCATCTTTTATATCTAATGAGCGTGTTAGATACGATGATTGTGTAAAACTAACTTGTTAAAAGACGGTTAGATTTTCTAACGAGCGTGCTAGAAAATATACGTTTAGATTTTTTAACGAGCGTGTTAGAAAATATTATTATTTCAAATAATTACCGACGAGCGTGTTGGAGACAATTATTTTGGATAATAAACCTTGTAACGGTTTTGTCTAAACTATTTAATTTCTAATGAGCGAGTTAGAAACGGATTTTTTCCACATACGTTTAAACGATTTTTATTTGTTTATTTCTAATGAGCGTGTTAGAAATAGTTTATATTTTTTTTTTATAAACTTCGAAACAAATTTTGTAATCGATTACTTTTAACGATCGTCTTAGAAATGATTTAAAGAGTTTGATAGTTGTTTATTTTCTAACGAGCGTGTTAGAAACGATTTAACGACTTTGTCAATTATTTATTTCAAACAAGCGGGTTAGAAAACGTTTATTTTATATAAACCAAAACGGCTTATGACAATAAATGATCATTTAATTTTCTAATGGGCGTATTAGAATTACTTTATTTTATAACCAACTATTTTAGCGATTTGCAATCGTTAATTTCTAACGAGCGGGTTAGAACTGGGTTAACTATGATAAACTATTTAAGATGATTTGTAATCGTTTTATACATATTTTCTAACGAGCGTGTTAGAAAATGTTTATGGTTATTTCTAACGAGCGTGTTAGAAAAAGATCATTTAAATAAACCAAAAATGGCTTATGAGAATAAATGCATTCGTTTTATTTCTAACGAGCGCGTTAGAAGCGGTTTACTTTACAAAACCGAATATTTTGAATGTTTGTTAAACATTTAAATTCTAATTAGCATATTAGAATTGGTTATCATACAAACCACTCATTTTAACGATTGGTAATCGTTATTATCTAACAACGGTTAGAAATGGTTTGAATATGATAAACCATTTATTAAAACTATGTGTATTCGTTTTATTTTCAAACGAGCGAGTTTGAAATTGTTTTATTTATTAAACTATTATAAGGTTTATTGTCTTGATTTGTAATCAAAACGTAAATATATAGTTTAATATTAAAACACTTGCAAAAACGAGAAATGTTTTGAACGAATAAAACATGTCTTTGCAAAGTATAAGTGATTCGATACCTCCACGAGAAGTATAACGTCTTCAACCATATAATAGTCTCGGATAGACTATTTGGGGAAAAACAACTAGATGTTGTTATAAATATAATAAGTTTCTCAACTACTTGCGAGTAGTTAATTGTAAACAACTTTATATTTTTGGACAACTTGTGATTATTCAAGTTTAGAGTTTCAAGACGAAACAAGTTATACGTGTTCCATTGAGGGAGTACCTCAAAACATAACAGAACGATGTAATTGCGTTTATTTCGTTCTAAAGTGTGTTGAAAATAATAACACTTTGGGATTTGATATTTAGATATCATTGGTGTATCCGTTATTTTGACTACTAATAAGTTGTCAAAAGGATACACATTTTGATACAAAGTGTAAAAATTAATTTACACTGACACAACGAGCGGGTTGTGATCATGACTTATGTAATAAGTCACAAATCAAACATCAAACATCAAACGTATAACGAGTTTGTGAGAAACGTGGTGCATGGTTTGAGATGAAATGCACGAAAACAAGATATGTCATCTAATGTTGAGAGCATCAACATGGAAATGAACATGTAAGTTTTCAAAGAATATAACATATGAAATAAATATATGTTATCATTGTAAATGATTTTAATAAATTTAGCAAATTTATTAACGGAAATTTACAATAGTGATGGACTTGTAGATGCATCTACCACCATCAATGTTGTTTAAACTATATGGAGGCTTGGCCCTCAATTTTTGGAGAGTATCCCAATATATGGTATTAATGAAACAACAACGTAAATGTATATATCACTTTAGGCATTCATGAATGCTTTGTTGTTGAGAGTCAATCTAATTGACTATATCTCAAGACTCAAGTGAGTTTATACAAAGATCTTTCATCAAAGTGACTTGGAATAAGACTTATGTTTAAGTCTTTAGGAAGTAAACGGTGAAGCCTTGGAGATAAAAAGGCAAACGAGTTATGATCCTAATGGATGAAGTTAACTATGGTTTTGAGGCCATCCTAAAAACCGATGGTTTTGGAATGGTGAAATAAAATTTCATTATTGTGTCTAAACTAAGAAACGAATGTTCGGAAGAGATAGTGCGTTATCTCTTAAGGCTGTGAAGAATCAGAATGATGCATCTTCTGTTCACATGCTACAGTATTGTAGTCTAAAGCATGCTAGACTAATACTTGTTAATTTATATGCTCGACAGAGATTAAATTAACTTTAAACATTCAAAATATGTGATGACACAAGAACGAATTTTGTGCTAAACAAAACTATAAATATAAGTTCATTAAAATGCAAGCAATGTGGGGGGAGGAAACCATTTAAGAAACAAAGCCTTTAGGGTATGAAGAAATGGTAGTTGAGAAGTTTTTCTCAAACTCGAAATGAAAGGGAGAACCTTTCATCACCCCATTTGGATGTTATCCAATTACACTTAAATGTGGGGGTGACTTGCATTTGAATGTGGAAATGGTAGTTGAGAAGTTTTCTCAAACTCGAAATGAAAGGGAGAACCTTTCATCGCCCCATTTGGATGTTATCCAATTACACTTAAATGTGGGGGTGACTTGCATATATTGCAAACGCATGACCAAGTGGGGTACACAATGGTTATATGGAGTCAATCGAGTAGATTGGACTCAAATGCCAATTGGTTAGATTCAATCTAATAAGATGTCAGTCATGACACACCAAAGGCATGGTGAAAACGTGTCTAGCCATGAATCGAGTTTCATGTCATTCTAAAGACAAGGTAGATAACTGGATCCAGGTTGAGATCACGAGTTATAAGTCTTATGAATTGACTAAAAGGCAAAAGTTACTAGCAAGTCAAGAACACGTTAGAACAACTGATCGCAATTTAAATTAGCGTTGGTGACTTAGCGAAGTCAAAGATAATTTTGGATCCAACAACCAGTGGGTTGATAAGAGACCAGGTTGTGGAATGGGACTAAAGCCATGGAAAAAGGGACATGAGGGAAACCTAACCTAGTTGACTGGAGATCCCAAGATCTAGGTTCAATAGGCCAACTTAATCATGAACCGAAGGGTAGTCACTGTGGGGGCGTAGCTAATATATATGTTTATATATGAGCTAGTTTATATGTTTCATATATCCCCCTAAAACTATAAAAGGGTGTTTAAATACGTCCTAGTCCATTCCTATAATATTCAGTGACATTGTTGTGAGGTTAAGCATAATATGTGGTTTTATGATTTGTGTAAATCATAGTAAACCATAATGCTTTTAATGATTTAAAGGGAAATCACCTATGTTGGAGAGAAGTGTGGTCGCTTCGAATGGAATTAGGGCATAATTCCTAGAGCTCCCACAGAACCAGGAAAGTGCTCCATGACCATTATAGGATACGATAGTGAGGGGATGGCCCGGCTAGGGAAAGTATTGTGTGAATGTATATTGTCGTTTACACAAATGGGGGGTTGTTCAAGGACATCACGTCTACAAAACCCTAGTAGACTAATTATGCTTCACAAAGGAAGGTTCAAAGGCAAAACCTACCTATCCTGCAATACTCGACTGTCGAGTTTTCATCGGGGAATTTTATGTGTTTTAATCGATCTCCATTCATGTGGGGGATTGTTGGAAATTTTAGTGAAAATGAGTTTTTCACTAAATATTTTGGACATCAATAATATTTATATATGTGTTGTATAAATAATTATTTATGGTTTGTGTTCAAACTATGTCCAAATAGAGCTAAGATGAATGAGATATCGAAGCTTGAAGTTGTATGTTTGGAACAAACAAAGATGAATAAAATGGATTAGTTTTGTCAACTTGTCCCACATAGGTGGGATGACAAAACTTAAAGTGGTTTATAAGGAGGAGCACTCCTTGTATATTGTTTCCTTAAAGGCAAACACTAGTGGGGACACTAAAGGGTGCGCAGCACCCTTACTCATGCACATATGCGCGCGTGACATGGGCTATAGGCCTAATGTGGTGCACTTTGAACTTCGCACACCGCCTTTGTATTTTTGCCCATGAGCGCGTGGTCAAATACATGGCGGGTCCGCGTATGGCGCACCTTTGGGTGGCGTAGGCGGATGCCATGACATGGCACATGTCGATACGGCGCTAGCTCCTTAGGCGCATGGCGCACGTCATTGGCTATGACGAAAGATGCTTAGTGGCATCCGTGTGGTGCACGAGTATGGATGGCGCATAACTAGGTGACGTCTTGGTATGCGCAACGACTTTCAATTGGCGCATGGCGCAAGAAGGTGTGTCTCCGAGGAAGCGCAGTACAGGCTCAACTAAGGCGCGCCTGCATGCGCACTCGACCGGTCAAACCAGTCTACTTGCTAGAGAGTTATTGTTAGACGGTTTCCACTAGTGCCATAAGTTGAATGGCGGTTTCTTTTTCTACCACTTAATATCCATTAAGTTAGTGTTTAAACCCTTTTTTATTACGAGATTAATTATCTTGTTAATAACAAGATTAATTATCTTGTTAATTACTTGATTAATGATCTTGTTTATGACAATCATTAAGAGGGTTGAATGAGTCTATACATCTTATTATAAAATGAATATTGTTTATTCATTTGAGGAGAAGAAGAAAAATAGACAACAAATTCATCTTTGTTCCATGGAAATTTAGAGAATAGATTTCTCTAAATTGTGTTAAACAACTTAAATTTTCCACTAGATTAGAACACCATTATACCCGGTGTAATCTCGGGCGTGAGTGCCATCTCCGGCAGTACACATACTGTTCCGGTTGTTGTACCCTGAGAGACAGACCGTGTGAGAGGAGGCGCGGAATCTGTTTTAAGGGAAGCGTGTTGAACACGTGCCTCAACCAAAAACGTCAACGATATTTTGCTTGTCTTGTAGTAGAGTCTCAGCCAAGATGGATTGCACAAGAAGGTGCGGTTGAAGTTCTTCCAAAGACATCGACTTGAATCATGATTGGTACAATTAAATTGTATTTACATTTGTTTATTTAGTTTATGTTACCGGTATTGTACTAGAAAAATTTCCCACAAATAACGAGAGTCTCGTTATTATATATATTTTGTAATATATTTTATTAAAAACGTGAACCTAGTTCCTACAGTAACATGTATCAATGAACTGACCATAATGCGTATAATGACCATGTTAGTAAATCCGTGAGTCGAGATGGCCTATGTCCGCAAAATTGGTGATTTTTCGTAAATGTTTCGATGTTTATATAACCGAGATATTATTTGCTTTCGGGTATCATCACTTCAAAAGCACACATTTCAACATATACTACAAAAACTAGTATATCATAGATACGTAGGTGTAACCTTATAAGTAAAGTATTTCCATATTGCTACTTTCGGGGCTTAATAACCGCAAGCATCGGACTTAGTTTCTGTGTTGTGAACGCAAGCGTATTAACATCTTCTCCCGAATCATCTTTAAGGCTCCATTCGAACTCGTGCACCATTCTCCCAATGGACGCACACGCAATCAACATGGCCTGCATAGCCCCAGCACAAACTCTTTTCCCCCCTCCAAACGCCATCGTTTTTTTGCAAATCGATGGGTTCGTTTTCTAAAAGAAATCTTTCCGGGTTCCAGTCTTGAGGGTCCCCCCAGATTTCACGCTCCATATTACACCCGTATATGTTTATAGCGAGCTGCAAAACGTATCATTACATTTAGCAAAAATTTATGATTGACTCATGTTTTTAATGATAGTTTGGGGGCATCTAAACATACCTCCGTCCCAGAAGGAACATGGTACCCTCCAAGCTCTGTCTTCTCGTGCACGTATCTTAATGGGATTATCGAAACAGGACTGTGTTTTCTTAAAGTTTCATGAAAAACAGCCAATAAGTAAGGCATCTTACACAACTTCTCCTCTGTGATCTTTTCTGACCCGCAAACACTTTGGATTTCGTCATATAGGCGGGCCTGCTTCTTGAGGTTTTTTGCAAGTTCATACATTGCCCATTCCGTGGTGACCATAGTAGTGTCTGATGTTTCGATAATCGGTTCCCATAGTGACATTATGAGTTGTTTCTCAGTCAACGGTTGTGCTTGAGACAACAAGTAGTCGATGTAGCTGTATAGCTCCTAATTTGCAGGGAAAACACAAGGCACATTAATATAAAAATTCGATTATGAAGTGGTATGATTTGCTGATTTACCTCCCCGGTATCTATTCGTTTTTTGTGTTCTTGAATAAGTGCTTTCATCACAGCCTCTCTTCAGACATACATTTGCTCGATTTTCATCTCGAAGTTGGTGTTTGGGATCCAAGAGAGATACGGGAAGAAGTCTCTCCAGTCAACTTCTAAGGCACCCATCATCGGGTCAAGCACCAAAACTTGAAAGACCTCATCTCTTGTCATGGTGGTTCCAAGATCACTAACATAAATGCTTTTGATATTCCTCCCGAATGTCTACAAATTCGTATAAGTTTACCAAATTTTATAAGTTTATCAAATCATTCATACATCTTATGGATTGCAAACAAGGCTTAGAAGAACTCACTTGTTTCAATGCTAATGCGAAAAGTTCAGACTGGAAAATCTTCCGGAGGTTTACTGCTTCGTGACTAGAATTTGGCGCCAGATCATGAAGTTGATTTGATAAATTCTCCGCAAAGGTGTCTCTATGCTGACGGTGTTTCTTCTGCGATTAAATAAAACATTTGTATTAGTAAAGAGTTGTCTTAAACGTACCTCACGTACCCTCGTTATTTTTAATGAATGTGGACTTTTACTCATTAGATGGGTACGGGTACATTTAGCCAACCCCTTGTGTAAATATAGCCTAATGGGTACAAACAAAAATAACTGTTTAAGTAATATAGAATAAGGATCACCAACCAGAGCAGCTGGTCCTAGGATACTAGTGAGTATGTTTCGTTTTACAGTCTTGTGATAGTTGTCGTAATCACTCATTGCTACCATGGTTTTATCAGCAGTCAGGATCTGTAATGCCTTTGAAAGCTTTCTTGTCGAAATCGAGTTAAATCTGGTCACTAAAGCCTATGACATCGGATGATAAATATCACTATAACATGATTGTATAATGAACTAATGACTTTAACACATTATTTCATAAGACCGGTGTAGTACCTCTTTAGCTAGATCATTGGAGTTGATGACAACCATGGAGGTGGCTCCCGTTTTAATGGAGTAAATAGGGCCATAAGTTTCTGCCCATTTTGAAAAAGTCTTGTATGGTTTCTTTTCTTTCAACTGAAGCAGATTCCCTAATACTGGCAACCCCGGAACCTCTGCAATTTTGAATGACATTTAACATCACCATCATATGCATGATGATTTCGCTGAAATAAATAGGCTTTCCAAAGACATGAATGCTTTTTTAACTTCTTAACTTCTTAACTTCTTTATTCTAACTTTCTTTCTTATTTCAAATCTTATATTTATTTTTAGGATTTTCTTATACGCTCTTCTTTTCAGGGTAGGTTGACATAAAGGTTTTGGTTTTCTATTTTGAACCTTTGAAGACGTTAGCTTTGGTTTTCTATTTTGAACTTTTGAAGAACTAAACTCTGTAATTTAACCTGCCCGCATTTGCTTCGCTGTTTGATATGGCGCAGTAGATATATATAATATAAAAAAAGCAAGTAATATGTATTATATTTTATGTATAAAATATAACTATAAATATTTATAAAAGTCGTGAAAACAATAATAATAATAATAATAATAATAATAATAATAATAATAATAAACTTTAATAATAATAATAATAATATAAAGCCGATAATTTACTACACGTGGAAGGCAAATGAACCGTGTCATGTGAGAATAATTGGGGGAACAGTGGACACTGATTGGTTGAGTCACTGTCGTTTTGTGCGACCTTTTCTGGGTTGGGACAATAGTGTATATGTGTGTTCGGGCACTAGCGGGAATCTATGGTCCTTACCTATTCCAAAACACCGCTTTCACTCTCAAAGGTAGACAAAGCGGGTAGGGTTAGCTAGTAGGTTTATCCATATGAGAAAGGTGTTTGTTTGAAGTGGGTGTTGATTTTGAGATTTATTGGTGGCTTGTGATTGGTTGAGGTATTTGATTTTATTTAATATTAAAAAAATATTAGAGTGCCGCCACTACTGACTAACTAATGGGTGTTTTGTATAAAATTTGACATGACGGACGTTGATTGGTTGGAGCTAGGGTAAGTACCCTTGAGTGCTCATTCGTCGCTAATACCTTTAGTATTATATTATTTACATGAATATTTCATATAAATTAAAATCGATTAGTATCTCATTTTCTGATCTTGATACATTCTTGTAATAAAAATAAATTAATGTTTAAATAGGTACTTATTATTATTATTATTCAATGAAGCTTTCAGTTGATTTTAAACGGTTTATGTAAACTGGCTAATAAAAAAGGTAAAATTAAAAGCCATAACGGAAGTACAATCAAAGTTAACTAAAATATCTTATTTTTTCTAGTTTAGTAGATGTTTTGAAGAAGACGAACTGATTTATTAATTCTGACAAATCAACTCGAACTGCCACATAAATCTTATGCTCGAATTTACTTACAACAATCTTTTTCTAAAAGTTATTTAAGAAAACACATTCATAATTTCAAAATTTTCAAACGCTAACTTCATATGATAGAGAAAGAAAGTATACCAGGAACAGAAGGGAGATGATTGGGATTACCACCACCACCACCCTGATGTGAAAGAAAACTTTTGAGGAACAAGAGAGAAACACCACCAGCAACGGCCACTACCGGACCACCGAATGCAACTGCCGCTGATCCCACCGTTTGCACATCCATCCGGCCTTATGTTGTTTTCCTAGAGAAAAAAGCAAGAAGGCAAGTGAATCTATAATTAAGAGTTATTATGAAAGTGGGTCCACCGTTTGCACATCCATCCGGCCTAATATAAAACAGGCAAAGATCCACACGGGGTGTGGTTCTTGATGCTTTGAGATTTTTTTTTTGTCTTCGCTTGCTTAATCAACAAATACATTAAAATAAATACGGTAAATTACATTTTTCGTCATTTATGTTTATATCAGGTTGCAATTGATAGCCTTTAACTTTAATAATTATAGTCACAATCCTTTGAAATTACATTAATTTTAACGTTATTTTACTAATATCGTGAAAATAACGTTAAAAGCGGCGGACGGTTAATAATGCATCATGTGGTAGCGTTGATAGCCGAAAGACAAAAGGGTACATGCACTAATCGATCTTTGTCTCGATTGTTGTGTGTTATGTGTCTTATGTCCAAGACTTGATGCAAAACTACTATCGAGCCGGGGGTCTCACTGGAAACAGCCTCTCTATTCCTCCGGGGTAGAGGTAAGGCTATCTTACCCTCCTCACACCCTACATTATATTTGCTATTGGTGGGATTTACTGAGTATGATGATGATGATTGATTACAGTCACAATCCTTTATTTGTAAAACCCATGAAACCCTACGTTCTTTAGCACTAACCAAGTTAAAATTTTAAGTTTAGTCTATTCACATGAAGGTAGTTTTGTAATTTTACTTATTTACTTAAAAAACAAATTAAAAATTAAAGAACAAGAAAATATATTTATATTATATTTTATATTTCATTTCTATATAAAACACAAATCAAAATCCTCAAATTAACTTTAGTATCTATATCCTCCTGATCTACAGCACCACTCTCCCTCTCTCTGTAACACCCGTTTAACCTAATCTCCTTACCACCAGCACTCCTGTCTCCGACCACCGTGCCACTCCTGGCGCCGGCCACCACCTAAACATCTTGCTACCACCACTCGGGTCAGCACCCATTCATTCCTTAAACACCCATAAACTCTCTCTCTCCCTAAACACCAGTACTGGAGCTACAACCGCTGGCGGACTGGTATTCCGCTGAGCAACTTGGGTTAAAAGTGACTGGTCCTTCTTCTCCATATGTGACCATAAAGGTCGCCGCCAATACACACACACACACACACACACCAAATCTGGAACCCTAGACGATCGTGGTGGTCGTTTATGGGGATTATTTGATAGAAGCGAAAAGATGTTATCTCTGGTTTGCCACTTCATCGATCTGAAATATGATTAAAAGTTTATGGTGAAGATATGATGGTAAAAGTTGAAGACTGAATGTTGTGGTTTAGGAGCTCTGTGCTTATCTTTTTTGTTTGTTGATTTTTTTTTATTTTTTGAATTATAATTTGGGGTAAATCAAAAACTATAATTTGGATCTCGTGTTTCATGTGAATTTCTTGAAGGAGTTTTTTTTTATGTGGTGGCGGTGGTGGGGTGGGTGGGTGGGTTGGTGGAGGTGGGTAGTGTTGGTGGTGTTGTCACACCCTCAAAATTTCACATGCGGAGTACTACCGTGAGACGTGTGACTGACCAGAATCAGGACACTAATCATATTGAACAATCATAACAAAGTAGTTTCACCAAACCAATACGATTAGTGACAGTTAAAGTTTAAGTCCAAAGAATTTAAGTTCAAATTAACAGTTTAAGAGAATGGAATCATAGGTAAAACGATTCAACATAAGTTCATAGTTTGTAATTATTAGAAGAACCCAAAACGGGTTAGCATGCCCACTACATTCCCAAGCTGTAGGAGCTGCTTGTTGCCCTTGAGGAGCAGGAAGTAGAGCTTGATGAGCAGTAGCTGGAGCTGGTGCTTGTCGAGGACGTGTACGGCAGTTGGCCGTTAAATGGTCGTACATGTTGCAGTGTACACAAAATCTGCAGGCGATTCCCACTGGGTGGTGATAGGTGCAAGTCGGGCAGGCAAGGTGATGACCAGTATAAGCACGCTTTGCCGGCGGTGCTTGGGTTACCGGTGCCGCGACCTAGCGGTGTTGAGTTTGCTGCTGAGCTGGTACAGCTTGGAGTGGGGCAGCAGTGGTTACAGCACAATTCTTGTTGCTGGAGTTATAGTTGTTCTTCCTCTTGCGACGGGAGGCTTTCGAAGACTGAGGAATGGCGGCGGTTTCAGCGGTTGGCGCGGTGGTAGCTTGATGTAGATTCTTGGCGGCTTTATCCCAATAGCCAGACTTGACTCGCTTGTCGTTTATTTCAGCGGCAAGCAGGTAAGTTTCCTCGATTGTTGCTGGCTTTGAAGCTTGCACAAAATCTGCGGCACAATCTGGCAGAGCTCGAATATACTTCTTGATTGCTACATCAGGAATCTTGACTTGATCAGGACAGATTATGCTAAGCTGCTTAAAGCGAGCGGTTAAAGCAGCATTGTCACCATCCTTCTGCTTAATATGCCAGAATTCGTCCTCCAACTTTTGGCGCTCGTGGGGAGGGCAGAACTTTTCCAACATGACATCCTTCAACTCATCCCACGTCAAACCATAAGCTGCATCGTTTCCGCGTTTGTTTCTCTCGGCCGTCCACCAATCTAGTGCTCGGGATTGGAAGACGCCGGTAGCATTCAGAGTGCGGAAATCGTCAGGACAGCCACTCCAGCACAGGGTGATCTCGATTGAATCAAACCATTGGAATAAGGCCGTAGGACCATCTTCGCCAGTAAATTCTTTCGGTCCGCAAGCTTTAAACTGCTTGAAGCTAAAAGCAGCCTTAGGGGTTTCAGTCCTGGACTCTTCAGAAGATTTGCTCACATTTTCGTATAGTTCACTGATGATCTGAGGAACAACTTTCGCCATTTGCTTAGCAACCATAGCGGCGAGGCGTTTATCTGCTTGCTTTCGGCGAGCAACTTGAGTAGCGCGGGATCCAGATGACGACATTGTCTGCAACAAACATCGCCACAGGACTCAAAAACAATTTTGATTATTCCTAGTATAGTCTAGCGATTACCATAAAGCTCATGAACACGTATCCACATAAACACAGAATCACACAAGCACATAAACACCTAAACACATAGGCACGTAGAGCACAGAAACACATAAGCACGTAAGGCATAGAAGCATATGAGGCAGTCAGAATACAGAAACCTAACTATATGTTGCACGTATTCCATATCCTTCACAGCGCGTAAAGTGATTAATTACAGCGATTGCGAGTATCGAGCATCGATGGCGAATGATGACCAGCGATTTGTTGGCGATTGTGTAGTGTGTTGTGTGATAAGCGGAGCAAGAAGCGTTAAATCGAAACCATCAGTATCTCAATGCACCAACAATTAAACAAAACCACATAAATCACATAAAATCGATAAATATTAGACTCAGCAGTTGCGGGCTCAGAATCGAAACACATAGAAATCGAGAATAGATTGCCTCGGGTGTGATAGACGTCGACTTCCCAAAGTGATTCGACTATTCACAAGGACTTTAAGTGCATACTTTGGCCTTCGGAACTATGCTCTCGCCTCGAATTTAGGCGAATGGCACACATCCTTCCAGTTTGGTGTGACTTCAAGTCGTTGGAGTCCGTCGAGACTTTGGTGAGAGTGTTGTAAAAACACATTTAAGAGTAGAACGAGTCATGAAGGTTAGGGTTTCACCCCTAACTTAGCGACTACATTCCTGCTGGTGTGATAAAATCACGAGATTGATAAGGAGATTTGCGTCGAAGTATGGATTTCACTCCTGATTCAACGCAAATTCTTTTGTTTTTATAGTAAAAATAGCAATTCGAACGAGTAATCTGGTCGAGAGTTTGCGGTTTTCACACTTAATCTTAACTAGATGTAACACCACGTAAAAATGTGTCCAATTATGAGAAGACACGTGTCCTAGACCCTAATCATGTAAAAGATTGAGTTTGAAGGACTAAAGTTGACAAACGATGAAACTATGTGTCCGGAGGGACTAAAAGTGTCAACATGCCAAACTTGTGCCTCTAAATGACCATACATGAAGAATGTATTCTTAAATGAGTAATTTATTTGATATAAGAAGCCATTTACGAAAATAATCGGAAGATTATAAACTACGGGGGTTAAACGTATCAACATGTTAATTCTTACATCTGAGTGACCTTTTAATGAACCCGAAGCTTTGTAACAATCAAATATACTCTCAAGAATAAGTGACATCAGTTTCACATGGTTTTGAGATCGTTATACAAGTTTTCAAGACTTTGGGTTAAAAGTGTCAACATGATGAAACTTGTGTTTATAGTGATATTTAACGAAACTGAGCCTAACAGAGTTTGATTATACTTCCTTGAGCCTCTACAAATTAACTACAAGGGCCTTTTATGCCAAAAATGAAGTGGTATTAAGTTTATAAAGACCAGGGACTGAAACTGCACATGTTAAAACATGTTTTACCTGATCTGCAGGTTGTCGCGGCCCGCGTAGACTCTTGCTGAGTCTTACGCGGCCCGCGTAAAAGTGCCCAGCGCAGAAAACACCTGCCAGGTGCAGGTTTTCAGCTCCAAACCGACTTAAACTCATTCAGAACGATACTAGGGGCTGTATGTCGGTTTTGTTAAACCACTAGGACACCTAGGGTGATCCTAGATGCCTCCAATACAGCTGCAAAGATCCAAATGCATGGGAAATTAGTATATAAGGAACCTAAGTTCATATGTTCAAGTGCTCACTTCACTTGCAACAACTTCAAAACTCATTTATGGAGATAGCAAGCATTAGGAGAAGATTAAGAAGTGTAGAAAAGATAGCAAAGACCTTATGTAAGTGTTTTAACCCCTGCTTAGTCCATTTTATTAGCTTAAAAACCGAAAAGTCAAAGATATCGTAATTAGACTTTGACTTTCGGTTTAACCATAAATGGTCCAGCCACTGACCGAAATAAAAGTGGTTATAGGACCATGTTAATGTAGATGATTAACCCTTAAAAGGACACCTACTAATTATTTCGTTTGACTAGTTAATTGTCGGGTCAAACTAGTTGGTCAAAAAGTCAAACTGGACAGAAATTTTAAAAATGATTTAAACTAATAAAACAGAGGTTATAAACTATGTTTTAACATTCTAATAACTTGGTAATTAGTATTAGAACATGTTTAATCAAATCTAACCCGACAATTATCAGTTTAAGGTCAGTTTATAACCGAAAGTCGCAAAAGCTTGACTTTTGCTTTGACTTTCAGTTCTGAACCGATTAAGCTTAACTCTCCCATGTTTTAAGCTTCCATTAGGACCACATTATACAGTAGTATAACCCTCTGGAGTTATATTGCTTGGTCCTTAGTAGTTTGAATTATATGCTCTTGTTTGTTAATATGCTTATAAATGTCGTAAATGCCCTTTTTACATATAATTGAGAGTTTTAGAAATGTGAGAGGACAAAAACCTTTGATACTGATATATAAACTTGTCCCAAAAATTTGACATCAGTTCTTGGTCTCAAACAGAAGTTATGCTCGATATCGTAATTAGAAGCTTTTTATTAATTAAATTGCGATATCATGCATAAGACATGCTTAAACTTGGATTTTGAACCAAAACTCATTACCTACTGTTAAAATATTATTTTTAAGGATTTTTAGTATTTTTGGTCAGATTATAGTCTGACTAAATCATAGAGTTCTTGTGTAATTCTGTAAATGACGATAATACCTTTTTCATGCATAAAATGAGATTAACAAATGATTTGAATGCCAAACCTTTTCCTACTGATTTCATACGTTAAATAAATTATTTTGAGCATTTAAAACTGATCAAAATCTCATATTTACTTAAACATCTTGATTATCATCAATTAGCGAGTTTTACACTAGTTAGGTGCATAGTATGATTTAAAACCATATTTAACACCTAAGACTTGTTACCTACTGAATTTTTAAACAAATTTTAATATTATTATAGTAGGTATGAGTCATGAACTCAGACTTCCAAAAATGTCCTTAAAAGCACATGTGAAATGACCAAAATGCCCTTTCGGGCCATAGTTTGGCCATAAATGGTAAACTTCACATATGTATGATATCTTACTGATGTAATGTGATAAAATACATATTTTCACTGATTACCAAAGACCAGAACTTCAGTTTGTTATAAATTCTCTTTTATAATTATTAAAATGACCAAAATGCCCTTACGGGACTTAATTTGGTTTTAAACACTTTTTGGGCATATATGTTAACATCTTACTGATGTATTAACATATTCTAAGCATAATAACATATGCGACCTGTATATAATTCATTTGGTTACCCGTTATGCATTTATGCATTCGGATCGGTTTATGTGACTAGTTTACGTAAAATAGCCGAAACGGGTTTAACCTTATCAAATTCCAGAATGTGTTTAGTTTACCCATATTATACAAGTACCCAAACTTTTCGGGTCTAAACCACATTCTATTCCGGTCTCAGCTTAATCTAGCGTTTAGAACCGTAAAGTTTCTTTCTAGCTAGCCGGTCTAAGTCTTTGACTTAACTAAAGACCCGCTAGCATCCTAATAGGTTATTAAACCTTCTATACAGATTAAGTAGCATCCAGTAGAAGGTATTATCATAAAGCTTTAGGAATATACGACTGAGTTACTTCTCATATCTAGCTCAGGTAAATACTTTTAACTTATTTTTCCTTATACAGACTTAGGATATGGTATTATAATAATGCCACTTGGTCGGGTATGAAATCATTTAATCGGATTGTGATTAATAAATTTACATAACCCGTTTTAATCTGTCTTGTTTGATAACATAAGCATTGGGGGTTAATAGGACCGTGTCCTGGATATCCTCGGCTCATTTCATTTGAAAATGGCCACGACCTATGCACGGGGTGTAGGCATACACCTGACAGATGCAAATGCTAAAATATAAACCCACATGTCGGAGATAACTCCTTTGTGGGTTCTATAAGTGGTGAGTCGGTTAATCAAGACCGGCTTCCAACCGGCCCCAATTGTATGACAAACATATAAATCTGTATACAAGATTATATTAAATAATTATCCCAAGTTATAAATGATTTGTGCCTTGTGCACCTAAATCAATTTTCATAAACACTTTTCAAATGTGTCAGTTAATTGTATTTACCAGTGTAAACTGACGTATTTTCTAATGATTGATTGACAGGTACTTCTCGTAAATAGGTTGGAGCTACTAGGTGTCATATAAGCGGATCTTGCAAATCCCTATATACCTGGAGTCTGTTATTTCAGTTTCTTGTATTTTATTTTATGATCCGCCTGTGGATCTTATTATAACCAAGTCTGTATATTCTTTCATTCGTACACTCAGACACTATGGTTTGTAATAGTTTATTCACCGAGCCTTCCGCTGTGCTATTATATTGTGTGTATTGACAATGATGATATCAACTACGTCACGATACTCCCCGCCGGGCCTACCGGTAATATGTGGAAATATCGGGGTGTGACACCAGATCATTCGTTTGTGTGTGTAATCAACCTTAGGAAAGGCTGATCTTGCGTAGAACCGTAGTATGCGATGTACGCGCAAGTGTGTAGTGTACAGGGAGTTCGAGCGAGAATAGCGAGCAAGCTCGTGCAAAAACCCTACCGGGTATGCACAAGTTGGTCTGTTGGTACTTAGACTATAGACTAGGTCGTTCTAAGACATCAACCCGGACTAGGTCTAGTCTTGCCTAATTCCCTATAGTTATGGCTCTGATACCAATCTGTCACACCCCAACCGATGGCGGAAACATCGGGGCGCGGCACTGAGCGAAACAGATTGTCCATGAGTATCCATAACAACTATAAATTACCAGATATTTAAAATGTCATGTCCCATACGATAACATATCTAAATAAAACAGTCATTACAAACAATTGTCTCATAAACAAATACTGATCCGACAACTCAAATTTCAAATAAGATAGTTTGTTTGTTTGTTTCTAGACTCTTTCCTAGCCTCGATTTCATCACACGGCAAACAAGGCGTCCTAGCATATTAAGCACCTGCCACATACGTTAAAGTAAAAGTCAATACACATGGTGTAAAGGTGAGCACACAAGTTTGATATTAGCATAACAGAGTTCGAAATCGTTTACGCATAACCAGCACGTACAACGTGTGATGTGAAGCACGTAAGTTATCGACATGATCCTATCAATACCAATGACTGCGAGTTGACTGCGCAAGGCAGTTCGTAACACATATTCACCACTATGAATCATGTGATTAATAGTCCTTAACAACACCTGAATGAACAGGTGTTGAGTCCAAACTATAGTACTATCGTTGCTAAGGAAGGTAGACAGCAATCTATGTGTAAACATAACAAACAAGCATTCATCGAGTCACGTATAACATGCGGTAGCGGTTAGCGTTAAGGTATTGTGTAGTGTGTTCGATGTGATTTAGAATATGTAACGTATGTAACACCCAAAAGTGCATAAAGCAAAAAGGGTTCGAGTATACTCACCGCGGTAGAGTTAATGGATTGAAGGGAGTGCTAGAGCGGAATTAGCCTAAACAGTTAACGATAGAATAAGCGAAAGTCGGCGCATAAAATAGTGCATGAGTACCAAGGATTGGATGGCAATCCGATCGGATGGCAATCCGATCGGATGGCCAGTCGATCGGGTGGCAATCCGTTCGAATGGTCATCTGATCAGATGGCATTTCGATTGGATTGTCACCTCGTTTGGTGATGATGAGTTTGTGTATGATGGTTTGTACTTTGAAGTTTTCGTTGTAGCATTTTAAAAATAGAGAAGTATCTCTACCTTTCAGGTCGGTCGATCGAACGTTCGTTCGATCGGATAGCAATCCGATTGGCGAGACTTCTCAGTTTGAGAACAAGTTCACAGTAGGACGGTCACTCGATCGGATGGCTATCCGATCGGGTGGCAATCCGTATGTACTAAACATGTTGAAAAATTGTTTAAGTACCAAAGTCCTAAACGTCAAACGATCGGACGATCGCTCGATCGGTTGGCAATCCGATCCGGCGGTAATACGTTCAACGTCCAGATCCTTGAAATGTTTGAATAAAAGTTTAAGTATGGAACTAAGTGCAACCTGATCGGATAGCCGGTCGATCGGATGGCAATCCGATCGGACAACAATCTGTTCCGACGGTCTGATCGTCCTAACACTTGTTTCTGTTTGAAATGTTGTAGCTTTGAATGAGACGTTTTGATATCTTGCTTGAAAAACAGAACCCTTATCTCGGCCCAAGTGACCCGACCGAACTGGAATCACCCTAGCCCGACCGGTTCACGGTTCGAGTTGGTAGTTCATGTTCAAACCCGAAATCAATATCTCTCCCCGATAGAATTCAGATCTGGAACTAATGCATCACTAAGAATGAGTAGAAGATCAGAACGCGATTCTATTGGGTTTGAGTGCATTGAGTGTAAAAGAGTTGAAAGAAAGTTGGAAAACCTTCTCTCAATCCTTTTATCCATGAATTTGTGTAGATCTAAGTGAAATCATTGATAAATGTTGTGGAAATCCTTCAGATCTAAGTTGTTCTTGGTGGAATGAAGCCAAACATTGAAGTTCATAAGAACTCCATGATGACATCACCCTAGAACACCTCAAATCCAGTGATTTCACGGTTAAAAGTTAAGATTCAAAAGATAGAAAGGTGTTGGAGTGCGTGTAGATCAAGAAAGTACAAGATTTAGGTTGAAAACTTACAAGAATCACGAGAAATCAAGAGAAATAGTGGCTGGAGCGAGCTGAGTCGAGTGAGAGCTATCACATCAAGTGATGTGACATATGAAGGGTATTTATAGGGTTTCCTAAAAAGGAAAGTGAGGAAAAAGGCTGGTCGATCGGGTGGCAGCCCGATCGGGTGGCAGCCCGATCGGATGACAATCAGATCGGATGGAAATCCGATCAGATGGCCACTCGGTCGGTTGGCCACTCGATCCATGAGTCTGGCATGATGAATTTTGTCGTTTCGGTTCGCGTGTTGAGCTTTGCGATGCGATTCGAGTGAGCGATGTGATAGAATTACCCATTAAATTACTTTTAATCCCAACTACTATATCTAACATACAATCACTATAATTGTCTTGCATTTAGCGTTCTCGATTCGATTGCGATGTGATAGAATTGCAATTGCGATTAACACCTCAACATAAACATAACATGCACAAGTAACACATAAATATCACACACACGTAAAACAATATCCAGAACACATAATTCGAGTTACGAATGCGTTAGCGACAAGCGATAAATCGATTAAAGATGCGATTAATATGCGATTAAACCTCGATTATTAACAAGTACTCCTCATAATACAACTAACGTGATAACATAAATAGATTATCAACAAGTCAAAGAAGTCAAAGTAGTAGTTGAGCAAGGAGTGGCAGATCGAAATTAGCAATCTTTTCTTCCTTTGACTTCAATCTTGACTTTGACTTTGACTTTCGAAACACGGGGTGTTACAGCCTCCCCCCTCTTAAGGGAATTTTGTCCCGAAATTAGGCTGGAGTCGTAACAAATAACTGCGGGTACTTCGCCTTCATGTCGCTTTCGAGTTCCCAAGTGAACTCTACGCCTCGTTTGCCTTCCCAGCGAACTTTCACAATGGGAATGCGTGAGCGCCTGAGCTGCTTGGTTTGTCGGTCCATGATTTCGACAGGCTTCTCCACGAAGTGTAGTGTTTCGTTTTCTTGAAGATCCTCGAGTGGTACATGTAAATCATGCTCAGCCAGGCATTTTCTGAGGTTCGAAACATGGAAAGTCGGGTGTACGTTGTTAAGTTCCTTCGGTAGTTCGAGTCTGTAAGCCACCTTTCCGATCCTTTCAAGAATCTTAAAGGGTCCCACATATCGAGGCGCGAGCTTTCCTCTATTTCCGAATCTGACCACACCCTTCCAAGGTGACACCTTTAGGAGTACATGGTCGCCAACATCAAATTCGAGGGGCTTGCGTCGTCTATCGGCGTAACTTTTCTCAAAACTCCGAGCTTTCAGTAGATTGTCTCAAATTTGGAGGATTTTATCAGTCGTTTCTTGAAATAGCTCAGGACCAGTTAATTACGAGTGCCCGATCTCGTGCGATACAATAGGCGATCGACATCTTCTTCCATACAATGCCTCAAATGGTGCCATTTTAATGCTGGAATGATAACTGTTATTGTACGAGAATTCGACTAAAGGTAAGTATGCGTCCCAATTACCACCGAAATCTATGACACACGAACGGAGCATGTCTTCAAGGGGTACGAATCATTCTTTCAGTCTGACCATCGGTTTGGGGATGGAATACGGTACTTATATTAAGCATAGTACTGAGAGCAGATTGAAATGTTTCCCAACAACGCGAGGTAAACTGAGCATCGCGGTTAGAAATGATGTCGCGAGGTATCCCATGTCGACAAATGATCTCTTTGGTGTAGATTCGGGCTAATTTTTCTACCTTGTAGTCTTCCCGTATTGGCAGAAAGTGAGCAGATTTAGTCAAACGGTCAACGACAACCCAGATGCTGTCGTGACCTGAGGGCGTGCGCGAAAGTTTCGTTATGAAGTCCATAGCTATACTCTCCTACTTACACACAGAGATCTCGGGTTGAATGAGTAAGCCAGAGGGTCTTTGGTGCTCATCCTTGACTTTCGAGCAAGTCAGGCATTTCGAAACATAGAGGGCGATATCTCTCTTCATGCCAGACCACCAGTACTTGTAGCGCAGGCCCTGGTACATCTTGTCGGCACCCGGATGAATAGAATATCGGGATTTGTGGGCTTCGTCCATCAAAATCTGTCGTAAATTGGTTCGCTTAGGAATCCAAATTCGGTCCAGATAATGGAATATCCAATTCGACTTATTCTCTAGCTGGGCTCAATCGTTGAGAATCATTTCCTTCTTCAAAGTACGTTCATTAAAGCAGGCATGCTGAGCTTCGCGGATGAGGGTTTCAAGATCATATTGGGCTTGAATATTACGGGCGCTGTGCAAATAACTCCGTCTACTGAGAGCGTTGGCAACGACATTTGCTCTGCCCTGATGATAACGGATCTCACAGTCATAATCGTTGAGAAGTTCCACCCACTGGCGTTGACGCATATTTAGTTCTTTCTGGTCAAAGATATGTTGTAGGCTCCAATGATCGGTGAAGATCGTACACTTGGTACCATAAAGGTAGTGTCGCCAGATCTTTAATGCAAAAACAACTGCACCTAGATCGAGGTATTGGGTTGTAGTTCTTCTCATGGATCTTGAGCTGGCGAGATGCGTAAGCAATAACCTTGTCTCGTTGCATGAGGACACAACCAAGGCCAAGGTTCGAGGCATCACAATAGACAATAAAGTCATTGTTTCCGTCAGGTAAAGTGAGAACAGGAGCATTGCAGAGCATGTACTTGAGGGTTTGAAAGGCAGTCTCTTGTCCAGTTCCCCAAAAAAAAGGCTTGTCTTTCTGCGTGAGAGAGGTGAGCGGCACATCGATTTTAGAGAATATTTCGATCAATCGGCGATAATAGCTCGCTAATCCGAGAAAAGAACGGACTTCTGACGGGTTCTTAGGTGTGACCTAACTCTTGACAGCTTCGATCTTCGCTGGGTCGACGTGAATACCTTGACTATTGACAATGTGACCGAGGAATTGAACCTCCTCTAGCCAGAATTCACACTTGGAGAACTTGGCGTAGAGTCGATTCCCCCGGAGTAGCTCGAGAACCAAACATAGATGTTGCGTATGTTCGGCTTTCGACGTGGAATAGATCAGGACATCATCGATGAACACGATGACGAAGGGGTCGAGAAAAGGTTTACACACGTGATTCGTCAGATCCATAAAAACCGCGGGTGCGTTGGTTAAACCAAAAGGCATAACAATGATCTCGTAGTGGCCGTATCGAGTGCGAAAAGCGGTTTTGGGAATATCCTCCTCTTGTATGCGTAACTGGTGGTAGCCTGAGCGTAGATCGATCTTGGAGAAACACGTAGCACCTTGTAACTGGTCAAACAAATCATCGATGCGAGGAAGAGGGTAACGATTCTTGATCGTCAGCTTATTCAATTCCCGATAGTCGATGCACATCCGGAACGACCCATCCTTTTTTTTGACGAAAAGGACTGGTGCGCCCCAAGGAGAGGTGCTAGGGCGAATGAAGCCTTTGTCAAGCAATTCCTGGAGCTGACTCGAGAGTTCGCGCATTTCTGATGGAGAGAGTCGGTAAGGAGCTCTTGCAACAGGATTTGCTCCAGGAATGAGGTCGATGCGAAAGTCGATATCACGACTCGGAGGTAGACTTGGGAGATCTTCAGGAAAAACGTTAGGAAATTCACAAACAACAGGAACGTCTTTCACTTCAGTCTTTCATTTCTTTTCCTTCTCCGCTACTACAATATTAGCCAAGAAAGCTCTGTATTCCTTGCGGAGATACTTGCTAGCTTGGATACATGACATGAGCTTGAGGTCTTTCGAGAGAGTTTCTGCATACACACACAATTGATCATTATTAGCGAGCGAGAATCGAATCATCTTATCGAAGCAAACAACTTCGACATGGTTTTCGCGAAGAAAGTCCATGCCTATTATGACATCAAAACTACCGAGCTACATCGGAATAAGGTCGATAGAAAATATGTGATTGTTGAGTTCGAGGGTGCAATCACGAAGTACAGAGTTAACGGCGACGGTTCTTCCGGTAGCAACTTCAACATCGAACGTCGAGGGGAGATGGGCGCGCTTACGATTAAGGAGCTTTTCGAGCTCAAACGATACAAAACAGTTATCGGCTCCAGTATCAAACAAACACGAAGCATAAATACCATTCACAAGGAACGTACCATTGACCACGTTGCTGTCAGCCTGAGCCTGGCGCACATTAATGTTGAAAGTTCGAGCACGAGCGGCTTGTTGCTGTTGTTGTTGCTGCTGCTACTGTTGTTGAGGCTGCTGCTGTTGTTGCTCTTGCTTCACAACCCGATTGGGGCACATGTTTGCGAAGTGGTTGGGATCACCAAACGCAAAGCAGACTCTAGCGTTGACCGCGGGTGCAGGAGCTGCTTGTTGCCCTTGAGGAGCATGAAGTAGAGCTTGATGAGCAGTAGCTGGAGCCGGTGCTTGTCGAGGACTTGTACGGCAGTTGGCGGTGAAATGGTCGTACATGTTGCAGTGTACACAAAATCTGCAGGCGATTCCCACTGGGTGGTGATAGGTGCAAGTCGGGCAGGCAGGGTGAGGACCAGTATAAGCACGCTTTTCCGGCGGTGCTTGGGTTACCGGTGCCGCGACCTGGCGGTGTTGAGTTTGCTGCTGAACTGGTACAGCTTGGAGTGGGGCAGCAGTGGTTACAACACAGTTCTTGTTGCTGGAGTTGCAGTTGTTCTTCCTCTTGCGACGGGAGGCTTTCGAAGACTGAGGAGTGGCGGCGGTTATAGCGGTTGGCGCGGTGGTAGCTTGATGTAGATTCTTGGCGGCTTTATCCCAGTAGCCAGACTTGACTCGCTTGTCGTTTATTTCAGCGGCAAGCAGGTAAGTTTCCTCGATTGTTGCTGGCTTTGAAGCTTGCACAAAATCTACGACACAATCTGGCAGAGCTCGAATATACTTCTTGATTGCTACATCAGGAGTCTTGACTTGATCAGGACAGATTATGCTAAGCTGCTTGAAGCGAGCAGTTAAAGCAGCATTGGCACCATCCTTCTGCTTGATATGCCAGAATTCATCCTCCAACTTTTGGCGCTCGTGGGGAGGCAGAACTCTTCCAATATGACGTCCTTTAACTCATCCCACGTGAAACCATAAGCTGCATTGTTTCCGCGTTTGTTTCTCTCGGTCGTCCACCAATCTAGTGCTCGGGTTTGGAAGACGCTGGTAGCATTCAGAGTGCGGAGATCGTCGGGACAGCCACTTTGGCGCAGGGTGACCTAGATCGAATCAAACCATTGGAATAAGGCCGTAGGACCATCTTCGCCAGTAAATTCTTTCGGACCGCAAGCTTTAAACTGCTTGAAGCTAAAAGCGGCCTTAGGTGTTTCAGTCCTGGACTCTTCAGAAGATTTTCTCAAATTTTCATACAGTTCACTAACGATCCGAGGAACAACTTTAGCCATTTGCTTAGCAACCATAGCGACGAGGCGTTTATCTGCTTGCTTTCGGCGAGCAGCTTGAGTAGCGCGAGATCCAGATGACGACATTGTCTGCAATAGACATCGCCACAGGACTCAACACAAATTTCGATTATTCCTAGTATAGTCTAGCGATTACCATAAAGCTTAGGAACACGTATCCACATAAACACAGAATCACACAGGCATATAAACACCTAAACACAGAATCACACAGGCATATAAACACCTAAACACATAGGCACGCGTAGAGCACAGAAACATATAAGCATGTAAGGTACAAAAGCATATGAGGCAGTCACAATACAGAAACCTAACTATATGTTGCACGTATTCCCTATCCTTCACAGCGCGTAAAGCGATTAATTACAGCGATTGCGAGTATCGAGCAGCGATGGCGTATGATGACCAGCGATTTGTTGGTGATTGTGTAGTGTGTTGTGGGATAAGCGGAGCAAGAAGCGTTAAATCGAAACCATCAGTATCTCAACGCACCAACAATTGTACAAAACCACATAAATCACATAAAATCCACATAAAATCGATAAATATCAGAGTCAGCAGTTGCGGGCTCAGAATCGAAACACATAGAAATCGAGAATAGATAGCCTCGGGTGTGATAGACGTCGACTTCCCAAAGTGATTCGACTATTCACAAGGACTTTAAGTGCATACTTTGGCCTTCGGAACTGTGCTCTAGCCTCGAATTTGGGCGAATGGCACACATCCTTCCAGTTTGGTGTGACTTCAAGTAATTGAAGTCTGTCGAGACTTTGGTGAGAGTGTTGTAAAAACACATTTGAGAGTAGAACGAGTCTTCAAGGTTCGGGTTTCACCCCTAACTTAGCGACTACATTCCTACTGGTGTGATAAAATCACGAGATTGATAAGGAGATTTGCATCAAAGTATGGATTTCACTCCTAATTCAACGCAAATTCTCTTGTTTTTATAGTAAAAATAGCAATTCGAACGACTAATCTGGTCGAGAGTTTGCGGTTTTCACACCTAATCTTAACCAGATCATTCGTTTGTGTGTGTAATCAACCTTAGGAAAGGCTGATCTTGCGCAGAACCGTAGTATGCGATGTTCGCGCAAGTGTGTAGTGTACAGCGAGTTCGAGCGAGAATAGCGAGCAAGCTCGTGCAAAAACCCCTACCGGGTATGGACAAGTCGGTTTGTTGGTACTTAGACTATAGACTAGGTTGTTCTAAGACATCAACCCGGACTAGGACGAGTCTCTGCCTAATTCCCTATAGTTATGGCTCTGATATCAATCTGTCACACCCCAACCGATGGCGGAAACATCGGGGCGCGACACTGAGCGAAACAGATTGTCCATGAGTATCCATAACAACTATAAATTACCAGATATTTAAAATATCATGTCCCATACGATAACATATCTAAATAAAACAGTCATTACAAACAATTATCTCATAAACAAATACTGATCCGACAACTCAGATTTCAAATAAGATAGTTTGTTTGTTTGTTTCTAGACTCTTTCCTAACCTCGATTTCATTACACAGCAAACAAGGCGTCCTAGCATCTTAAGCACCTGCCACATACATTAAAGTAAAAGTCAATACACATGGTGTAAAGGTAAGCACACAAGTTTGATATTAGCATAATAGAGTTCGAAATCGTTTACGCATAACCAGCACGTACAACGTGTGATGTGAAGCACGTAAGTTATTGACATGATCCTATCAATACCAATGACTGCGAGTTGACTGCGCAAGGCAGTTTGTAACACATATTCACCACTACGAATCATGTGATTAATAGTCCTTAACAACCCCTGAATGAACAGGTGCTGAGTCCAAACTATAGTACTATCGTTGCTAAGGAAGGTAGACAGCAATCTATGTGTAAACATAACAAACAAGCATTCATCGAGTCACGTATAACATGGGTAGCGGTTAGCGTTAAGGTATTGCGTAGTGCGTTCGATGTGATTTAGAATATGTAACGTATGAAACACCCAAAAGTGCATAAAGCAAAAAGGGTTCAAGTATACTCACTGCGGTAGAGTTAATGGATTGAAGGGAGCGCTAGAACGAAATTAGCCTGAACAGTTAATGATAGCATAAGCGAAAGTCGGCGCGTAAAACGGTGCATGAGTACCAAGGATCGGATGGTAATCCGATCGGAGGGCAATCCGATCGGATGGCCAGTCGATCGGGTGGCAATCCGTTCGGATGGTCATCCGATCTGATGGCCATTCTATTGGATTGTCACCTCGTTTGGTGAGGATGTGTTTGTGTATGATGGTTTGTACTTTGAACTTTTCGTTGTAGCATTTTAAAAATTGAGAAGTATCTCTACCTTTCAGGATGGTCGATCGAACGATCGTTCGATCGGACAGTAATACGATTGGCGAGACTTCTCAGTTTGAGAACAAGTTCACAACAGGACGGTCACTCGATCGGATGGCTATCCGATCGGGTGGCAATCCGTACGTACTGAACATGTTGAAAAATTGTTTAAGTACCAAAGTTCTAAACGTCACACGATCGGACGGTCGCTCGATCAGATGGCAATCTGATCGGGCGGTAATCCGTTTAACGTCTAGATACTTGAAATGTTTGAATAAAAGTTTAAGTATGGAACCAAGTGCAACCCGATCGGATGGCCGGTCGATCGGATGGCAATCCGATCGGACAACAATCTGTTCCGAGGGTCTGATCGTCCTAACACATGTTTCTGTTTGAAGTGTTGTAGCTTTGAACGAGACGTTTTGATATCTTGCTTGAACAACAGAACCCTTTTCTCGGCCCAAGTGACCCGACCGAACAGGAATCACCCTAGCCCGACCGGTTCACGGTTCGAGTCGGTAGTTCATGTTCAAACCCGAAATCAATATCTCTCCCGGATAGAATTTAGATCTGGAACTAATGCATCACTAAGAATGAGTAGAAGATCAGAACGAACTCCGATTCTATCGGGTTTGAGTGCATTGAGTGTAAAAGAGTTGAAAGAAAGTTGGAAAACCTTCTCTCAATCCTTTTATCCATGAATTTGTGTAGATCTAAGTGAAATCATTGATAAATGTTATGGAAATCCTTCAGATCTAAGTTGTTCTTAGTGGAATGAAGCCAAACATTGAAGTTCATAAGAACTCCATGATGACATCACCCTAGAACACATCAAATGCGGTGATTTCACGGTTAAAAGTTAAGATTCAAAAGATAGAAAGGTGTAGGAGTGCGTGTAGATCAAGAAAGTACAAGATTTAGGTTGAAAACTTACAAGAATCACGAGAAATCGAGAGAAAGAGTGGCTGGAGCGAGCTGAGTCGAGTGAGAGCTGTCACATCAAGTGATGTGACATATGAAGGGTATTTATAGGGTTTCCTAAAAAGGAAAGTGAGGAAAAAGGCTGGTCGATCGGGTGGTAGTCCGATCGGGTGGCAGCCCGATCGGGTGGCAACTCGATCGGATGACAAGCAGATCAGATGGCCACTCGGTCTGTTGGCCACTCGATCCATGAGTCCGGCGCGATGAGTTTTGTCGTTTCGGTTCGCGTGTTGGGCTTTGCGACGCGATTTGAGCGAGCGATGCGATAGAATTACCCATTAAATTACTTTTAATCCCAACTACTATATCTAACATACAATCACTATAATTGTCTTGCGTTTAGCGTTCTCGATTAGATTGCGATGTGATAGAATTGCGATTGCGATTAACACCTCAACATAAACATAACATGAACAAGTAACACATAAATAGCACACACACGTAAAACAATATCCAGAACACATAATTCAACTTGCGAATGCGTTAGCGACAAGCGATAAATCGATTAAACATGCGATTAATATGTGATTAAACCTCGATTATTAACAAGTACTCCACATAATACAACTAACGCGATAACATAAATAGATTATCAACAAGTCAAAGAAGTCAAAACAGTAGTTTAGCAAGGAGTGACAGATCGCAATTAGCAATCTTTTCTTCCTTTGACTTCAATCTTGACTTTGACTTTCGAAACACGGGGTGTTACATAAATAATATCCAAACATATTACCCCCGGGAATAGCAGTTTAAAAGTACCCTTTTCAAGGATAGTAGTTCGTCCGTATCCCTCCTCGGGACGCATGTTGTTAGTGTGTGTGAACTCACCTTGGTTTGCTTAGTAGATAGTTTACTTGTTTAACGTTTTAATCAACCACGTCCTATTTTATGGTTTACCAAGTTTGTTCAGATACGTTTATGAATATCTCATGCATGTATACAGGTAGCACATAATACACATAAGAACGATCACTTGAACAATATTATTTGTCATTAAATAGGATTCCTTCATTGCTACAAGAATAGCATATCATCACATATTACTTTACAACATTTGGGGCCATATAAGGAAGTGTTTCATAAAATCATTAGGACAACAATATAATTTGTCTATTATAACATTAACATGGCCCAATCTATTTATTATCATTAACCCACTAAGAGAACTTTGGGCCCCAAGCACATGTGTTCCAAAAATAACGAACCGTGTCCATTACACAAGTGTGCGATATAAGTTTATATACACATTCCAAGTCAGTGTGCGGCCAAGTTCCTATGTCAATCCAATCATATAAATGTGCGACTCACTAATCTTGCTGGGCCCAAACAGTGGGTGGCCCTAAAGAATGGATTGTGCGCCCATTTAATAAGTGTGCGATTAATGTATAGTGTACAGTTTGAATCTTTCGGTTAATCGTGAGTGTGCGACTAGTCTTATTTGCACGACCCAATAGAGTTGTTAGCCCATAAAAGGGACTGACGCCCAAACTTATGGCCCAACAATAAACTGTATGTTCATAAGAGAATGTGTGGTAGGTGTTCGGCCAAGGGTGAGTGTGATGTTTTACATTCTTTGTTTGTGGGTGGTCCCACATCATACTAACTGTGCGGTCATTATACCACATTCATCACATCTTCTAAAAATCAAACCGAAAAAAGACAAACATCATTTAATATACCGATTTCAAATGGGTGATGGTATCTACACATCCCCTAAAATTTTTGTACATCCCCTCAATAGAAACCATATAGCCCAATACACTTCCCATAGGGTTTGAAGCATTAAATGTGACACCAATAGGAAGCGTATTGGGCAATACGGTTCCTATTGGTACAATATTCTCTGACGCACACGCAGTTCAAAACTGTAAAGGTCTGAAAAGTGACCCAATAGGAAGCGTATTGCCCAATACGATTCCCATAAGTTTAATAGGAAGCGTATAGGGAGAAACAAATGTGTTATTTGATATATACATGTTTATTGCATTTTGTATTTTGTTACATTTTATTCAATATATAGTGTGTTTATATTGTTTATATTTTTATATAAATCATTATATATAATGTTTATAAATAAATTCGATACATTTTAAAGAGAGAAAGTTGATTTTGTTTTAGGAATTTGGATCTCTTGAAGAGTTGAAGACTTGGGCTTACCAAAGGGCACTTGCGCGTAATTTTGTCATTGTGACCAAACGAACTATTTCAAAAAATGAAAGGACAGTGAAGATATGGTTGTGTAGCGACCGTGCTGGCGAATACAATAGTACAGCCACAAAACGACGTTCTGGTAGCAAAAAGGTTGGTTGTCCTTTTACTCTAGTAGGAAGACTAAACTCAAAGAGTGGTGCTTGGAGGTTAGAGGTGAAGGCACCAGAACATAACCATGAAGCTTCACAGCATCTCGAGGGTCACGCATTTGCAAGGAGGCTAACCCCGAACGAAGAACATCTGGTGGAGAGTCTTTATTCTCAAAACGTGGAGCCAGCTAACATTCTTTTAACAATAAGAAATCAAAACCCACAAAGCGTGTGCATTCTACGAGACATACACAACGTAATAAAAAAGTTTAAAATCAGAATGTACGCGGGTCGAACTCCAATGCAAGTACTAGAGCAACATTTGGTTGAAAAGGAGTACATTTACTTCACACGACAGAATCCCTCCACAAATGCGGTCGAGGAGATTTTCTTTGTTCATCCTCACTCGTTAACATTGTGGCGTGCCTTCCCACATGTGCTCATGATTGATGCTACTTACAAAACGAATGAGTATAAACTTCCGTTTCTTCAAATCATTGGTGTGACATCGACACACAAGTCGTTTTGTGTCGCGCATGCATTTATCTCTAAAGAAAAACAGGATAACTTCTTATGGGTCTTGGAAAGGCTTAGAGATATGCTACAAGAGTGTATGGAGCCTCGTGTAATAATAACGGACAGGGATCTGGCTCTGATGAATGCTTGTGATAGAGTATTCCCAAACGCTTCCAAGTTGTTATGCAGGTGGCACATCTCTTAGAATATTCTGAAACACTGCAAGGCAAAATTTACAAAAGATGACTGGAAAATATTTAAGCTTTCTTGGGCTCGATTGTTTCAGTCTCATACACAAGATATATACGAGTATAACTATAACCGGCTTTATGACCGACTGCATAGTGAAGGCCGAAAAGGTACATATTATATTAGTTTACATACATATATACATACATTACTGATAAGTATATTCTATTTTTCAGAAGTTATGGACTATGTGTGTGACGTCTGGTTGAATAATTATAAAGAGAGATTTGTTTCACTCCGGCCAGACCATGCCGCTCTTTCCTTTGTCTGACCTTTCCATGCAGGTATGTTATTTTGTTTTATTTCATTTTCTACGAACAATTTTAATATTATGTAATGAGTATTTTGTTTCAATTTTTTATAGGCTCCAGGCACGTCCTATACACGGCACAGCCCGTCACCCACTAGGCGTGGCCCGAACTTTACAGAGGAGGAGCTCGCTGAGTCTGACGAGGGGTCTGGCGAGTATTGATGATGATAGTGGTTTTTATTATCATATTATGTAGTATTGTACGAACAATTGAATTTAATTTTAAGTATTTGTAATATTTGTTTAATTTGGATATGTTTAATTTGTTTGGATTGCTTAACTTCGCTACGTCTTTTATAAAATTTATAACAAAAAACTAACATCATTTTATAACAAAAAAACAACTTAATTAATGTTTAAAAAAATAAAGTTCAAAAAGATACTAATAACAATATGTTGTTCTTGCAAAAAAAAAAAAAAATCATTAAAGGAGCGTATGGCCCTATACACTTCCTTTTAGCTGACCATCTTTTAAAAAGTCTGGTACACATATAGAAAGTGTATTGCTTAATACACTTGGACCCAGAGGAACCGTATTGCCCTATACGCTTCCTCTGGTCCCTTAATCATTAGCTGACAATCTTCTGAAAAGTTTGTACTTAAAGTACACATATAGGAAGTGTATTGCTCAATACGCTTGGACCCAGAGGAACCGTATTGCCCTATACACTTCCTATAGGGTTCAAGGGATGTGCAAATAACCAAGGGGGATGTGTGAATAACCAAGGCCTTTCAAATCATGCAACATTCAGGTGGGTCGTACCCTATGCATATATAGTTGTACACTTCCATTAAAAACCTAGTGTCAATCATTTTGAATCACCATCACTCATATCCAAATCATCTTCCTAATTGTCCAGCCGAAATCATCATCAACACTCCTTAAACACTAACAGAGACTATCATATTCAACACTTAAAACGGTTTACGGACATTATCTTCATCTTTATCGTTTTCAAACAACTAACAGGAATCACTTTCATCATTTCGCATAGTTAACATAAATTATCATCTTTTTCATTACTTAAAACAATTAACGGACTCAAACATCACCCTCTTTGTCACCTATCTATTAGCAGATTCAAACATCAACATTTTTCATCACTTCGAACAGAATTATTATTATTTCAAAACCACTGTTTTATTAACAGAAATCCACTTTTTCATGTCTAACACACATAATCCTTTGCATCATTTGTATTCAGTTTACAAGAGTCATCTACGTTTTCATTATTCAAAATAGTGAACCAGAACTGTCATTATCTTTTCATGAGAAAACATTCACGCATACTGGATTCGATGAAAACAACAAGCATTCATGAATTTCATCAAGCTCAACTCTTAAAAATGTGAACATTCTAACCTGGATTCGATGTGTGTGCTGAGTAAAAGAAATGGAGTTCCGAGTTGGATAGATATGAGTTGTCGTCGAGAAATCGGAGTGAAATGAGGTAGCCGGTGATTGATCGGAGAAACGAGCTACCGGAGATACTCAACGGAACTGGAGGTGTGCTACTGGGTTTTAGAGATAGTAGGGTTAGAGAGAGAGAGAGAGGGGGGATAAGGGAATGTTTCTAGGGATTGATGATGAAAATGATTTGTTGCAAAAATCCCCTTGAATGTCGGCTGATGGTTTTATACAAACATCAGGAATGGTCGCACACTCATGTGTGCTCTCCTTTCCCACTGTGCGACCAAACTAGGGCAAACAAGTGAGGACTAGGTTTGAATTGTTGGGCCAGAGAATGATTTGTTAATTTGTTAGGGTGTGCGATTATGGGTTTTTAAATGTTAGATGTGATTATGGCCCATTAATACCCAAACGAGACATTCATACATACATACGTACTCATGTAACAAATGAGAAGAAATTTTTTGTAAGAATAAAATAGAACAAACTTCAACCAATAACAATGATTTATTTTAGTTCATTTAATTTTTGAATTTAATATGGGTGTAGGGGTATATTGGTAAAATTAGATAGATCATTAATTGCTAGTCTTCCTTTTTAATAGCTAACTAAATTAAATTTGTAACTTATTTTAAAAAAAAAAAATATTTTTTCAAAGAAGAAAAAAATTAATTTAAGGTGTAGGATAAAATATGAGGTGTGTAGGATGAATTACGAGTTGTGTGGGATAAATTTCAGTACGTGTAGGACAAATTTAAAAAACGTGTAGGATAAATTTTGATGTGTCTACGCAAAAAATTTAGTGTGGAGGATGATAATCTTTATGACTAATTAATTAGTCAAAAAGAATAATAAATGAGATGAGAGAAAAACTATTTAATATTTTACAATTGTACCCTTTATTCTTTTTCTTCTCCATTTAATTTTCTTCTCAAATGAACCTCCCCCTATATATATATATATATATATATATATATATATATATATAAATAAACACTTAACTACAACTTAGAGTGATGTCGTGAAGGGAAGTCGGGGTTGTCACATTATCTTCAAGTTGAAGGAAATTTCGTCCTGAAATTTAGCATGCAGTCACTGGCAAGCTAACGTGTTAAAGTTTTCTTTTCACGAGGTGTCACATGTGTGGGTAAATAAATGTAAAAATTGGAGATTTTGAGTGTTTCTTAGTTAATTGCTGTAATGAATTTTGACTTTTAAAAATAGGAGGTTTTGACTTTGATTCGTGTTAAAGTTTTCTTTTCACGGGGTGTCACAGGTGTGGGTAAATAAATGTAAAAATTGGATATTTTGATTGTTTCTTAGTTAATTGCTGTAATGAATTTTGACTTTTAAAAATAGGAGGTTTTGACTTTGATTTGTAGTTTGATTTTAAAATGGGTGGCTAGAAAGATTAAAAAGAAATATGGGTAGGTTAGATGAGAGTAAGAGAAATAGATGGAGGCGGTGGTGTACGGTAGATTTGGATGGTTGTTTTATTATAGTTGCAGATAGTTTAGAGAGGGGGGGGGGGCATTGATTAAAGAGCAAATGATATCTATTGCACAAATGGTCCTTAAGACATAACAAGATGAATTTACCCTCATGTGCAATGCACATGACTGGATTTAACTTAAAACATTAACCTGGTTAGTGTTAAATGACATAGGGTGTAATGGGTTTTACAAATAAAGGATTATTACTGTAATTATGAAAGTTAAAGGCTATCCATTGCAACCTTATGCAAACATAAAGGACGAAAAGTGTAATTTACCCAAATAAATATTAAAATGTTTATTAAGGAGAGTGTTAGCCCAGGCTTTCAATCATGAACACAGAAAAACAAACACAAACGATTTGGAGACTAACAAATCTGATACTCTTTTATTTTTAAACTTAACTCGACAAATAAAACTGATACATAATTACGTATTTATACTAAACATGAACTAATCCTAAACTTAGTCAAATAAAACTGAATACATAACCACGTATTCATACTAAACATGAACTAATCCTAAACTTAGTCAAACTCTATTTAATGATAATTTGCTGTAATTCGTTGCTTTAGTATTTTAATGATAATTAGTTAAAAAAATTCTTATAAACTTATCTAATAAACAGATAATGTAAATTGAATTATAAATCATACTATATTTATCTCGAATCCACTCGAATTATCTTTAACCCACTTAAACTTTCTAGATAATTTTCAAAACATAATTATCTCGTCAAGAGAGGGTGTTCATGGTTCGGTTTAAATCCGTTTGGTTTGGCTCCTTGGTTGGTTTTTTTTTTAAGTTTTGTTCAGCTAGTTGGTTTCAAATGTTCCAAATCGTAATAAACATTTTGATTTATGGTTTATATATCAAACTGGTCTTTTAAAATCGGACAGGACCGTAGGAATTAGGCTATGTATTTTTAAATGTATTAAACCTAGGGGAGTGGGGTCTAATTTTATTCAACGGAGCTGTACAATTGTCAACTATAAGATTATGAAAGACTGAATGATCTTTATTGAATGAGTAGGTTACAATATATAGGGTTACGAGTTACCCTAGAAATCAAACTGAGCCCGTGGGCCCATAGTCTAATACTCCCCCGCAGTCGTAGCGGATGGAACTAGAAGCTTAGACTGAAAAACAAAAACAATAATAAACCCTAAAAATTTGTCTTCGATTTCGGTCAAAATTCCATAGTCTTGCAATCTTCAATCCATAATCTTCGATCCACGGTTTTGAATGATCTCGTAATCCTATAAGAGGCAACCAATACAGTCGTGCAGCGGCGCGGCGGCGGATCGTAATCCTGCAGGCGGCACGGCGGAAGATCGTAGTCTAATGAGCGGCGGCGGCACGGCGACATGGGGCGGCTTGATGGAGATGCGAAATCAACAAGATGAGCCGTAGCATCATCTGTGTGGTAAGAGACCGTAATAAGACCGGTGAATCTAGAACCAAAGACAAAGCTTTATTTGAACACAAAACTTGGAAAAAAAAAACGAAAACGAAAAACGAACAAAGGCCGGACAGGGCGGCAGTGGCGGCACGCCGCCCTGTCTAGGGTTTTTTCTCAAGTGGCGACGGCTAGGGTTTGTATATTTGTGTGTGGCGCGGCGAAAACGGTATAGAGCCTAGACTGGCTCTGATACCATATAAGGTTTTAAATACTTTTAACACCTGGGAGGATGGTGGGGCCTAATTTAACTCAACGGGGTTGTACAATTGTCAACTAGAGTTTTAAATGTTTTTAGAGTAAAATACTTTTTGAGTTCCGGTGGTTTGTGCATTTTAACTATTTGAATCCAAAAACCAAACTTGTCTTGAATTTAGTCCCTGTGGTTTGTATGTTTAACCCTTTGAATCCAAAATGAAACCTCATCCAACCCTTTGTGTCCCTGTCGTTTGTATTTTTAACCATTTGAATCCAACCCTTTTAGTCCATGATTTGGATGAGGTTTGTGTTTTGGATTCAAAATGTTAAAAATACAAACCACAGGTACTCAAATCAAGACAAGTTTGGTTTTTGGATTCAAATAGTTAAAATGCACAAACCATAGGGACTCAAAAAGGACTTTACTCATGTTTTTAACACCTAAGAGGATCGGTTAATTGCACTCAAATTGGGGTGTGCAATTGTCAATCCTTTGGATCCCTCAAAGTCCAACGTAAATGAATATGATATGCAAACTTAAACCAACATTGAAGTTTATAATGTTTCCACATTAGCGGCATGTCGCTTTTGTGAACTAGGTGGTTTTTTCTGCCTCCTACTTGTTCTTATTGGTTGTGATTTATAGATTCACCGGGGTAACTCTTTACCCAAAAACATTGAAGTTTATAAGCATTCTGTGATAAATATATAAGAAATTCAACCTCCGATTTGGGTGAATATGAACTAGAGATGTACAAATCGGTTTTTTTAAGAAACCGGTTTCGGTTTTTTAACCGAACCGGTTTTTTTTTGCACAATGGAAAACCGTTTTTTTTTTTAACCGTAACCGGTTTTAACCGGTTTCAGAAGCTGGAAAACCGTAACCGGTACCAACCGGTTCTAACCGGTTTATAACCGGTTTGTATATTAACCGGTTTTTGTAACTGATTATAAAAACTGATTAAAAAACCGGTTGTTGTAACTGGTTAAAAAAAACCGGTAAAAAACCGGTCTGCGCAGCAAGTTCACAGAGTGCTGTTTTTGGGCTTTTTTTTTATAAAAAAAAAACTGCAGTTTTTTTTACTGTTTTTGTGGGCTTTTTTTTTTAAAAACAGCAGTTTTTTTAACTGTTTTGTGGGCTTTTTTTTTTTTTTTTGTAAAAAAACAGCAGTTTTTTTAACTGTTTTGTTGGCTTTTTTTTTAAAAAAAAACAGCAGTTTTTTTTTATAAAAACATAACAATGCAAGTGTAAAAAGTCAAAACATAATATCATTAAGTCTACGAACAAACGGTTTTACATAACATACGGAAATAAGAACGCTACGAACGCTAAAGCGTAACAACGAAAATACTTAAACTTCAAACATAAACTTCAAATATTAATCCGCACGAAGGTCCACACTAGTATATATATTTTTTTAGTGGGACGAGAATAGTAATATATCTTGAACCGCGTCTAATCTTCTTCGGCCGAACCCGAACTCGAACTATTGCGTAGTAATTCATCTAGTTCGGCTTCTTCTTCGGTCATTGGGGTTGTCATTTCGTTTCAAACCTCGTCTTCGTACACTTCGGCTTCGTAATCTAATTCACCCTTGAGTGAGCGTATGTGTTGACATCTCTCCGCCGCATCCAAGTAGTCTTTCAAGCAAATCGACATCTCAACCGCCTTTGGTGTTAGTCGAGTCCTCCGTATCGAAATCACCCTACCACTTATAGAAAAAGCACTTTCCGAAGCTACCGTGGAAGCTTGGACCGTTAGTAAATCTCGGGCCATTGTGGCTAAGATCGGAAATTGTTCTTCCTTACTTTTCCACCAACCCAAAATATCAAAAATTTTAAAGTCTTGTGAAGTCATCGTTCGTAGAAAGTTCGACCCACCATATCAACCGAGTTCGCTACTACTAGTGTTACCACGTTGCATTTGACTCGATTCATCAAACAAATAGTTATAAACATACAAATCTTCATCTTCCATAGTTGATGAACCTTCGCCGAAAGCGGCATTTCTCATTGACTCGTGAATGTGTGACGATATATGACCATATTTTGTTACATAAACATCAAACATTTTTGAAAGTTGTTCATTAAAACGAGTTTTTGCGGCTTCGCCAAAGTTTGGTTCTTCTTCGGTGTTTAAATTCAACTCATTTGTAATTTTTTCAATCAAAGAACCGGTTCCAAAAATATTAAAGCAAGGGTTTAAAGCGGCGGCACAAGTGAAAACCGCGGGTAGTTCTTTAAAATATTTTCTTAGTTTTTCCTTCATCGTATCTGCCATATCACAATATGGTCTACCTCTCCCCGACAACTCGTTTATTTTTCTACACATTTTAAACAAATTGTGAAGTACCAATGAACTAGTTGGATAGTAAACCCCCGATAAAGTCTTTGTTGATGTTTTGAAAACTTGAAGCACTTGTGTAACCGTTTCAATAAGCCCCCAATTCGATTGATGGTAAGACGAAACCTTTCCACGACTCGACAAAAGGTTATGAAATTCTATTAAGCTTTCTTTTTGCAAAATAGCTTTTTCAAACATGGTGCAAGTCGAGTTCCATCGATGAGCGACGTCCCAATTGGGTCCGTAGCATACTCGACCCGCTTCCTTACACATTTTAATATATTTTGAATGCCTTTGCGTATGACTATATATATGACGTAACATTTGTTTGAAAGATTCTTTTTGTCGTTCAATAACCTTTAAACCGTCTTGAACGGCCAAATTTATGATGTGTGCGACACATCGACTATGGAAAAAAATACCCTCACAAATCGGAGTGTACTTTAACCTTAAATGCGTGACCGAAAGCGTGTTGTTTGAGGCGTTATCAAAAGCTATTGAAAAAATCTTATTTTCCAATTTGTATGTTTTAATACATTTGTCGATAGCTTTATATATAGCTTCACCGGTGTGAGGGTAATCAAAAAGTTTAAACAAAATGGTGCGTTTCATCATTTGCCACGTCGCCGGTTCAATCCAATGGGCGGTGACACAAATATACGAGTCGGGTGAACCGTGCGGTGCGGACCAAACGTCGCTAGTCAAGTTAACACCGGTTTCTAATTTTTCAAAATAAGAAATTAATTAAAGCTTAGCATTTTCCACATTCTTAAACAATCCCTCCTAAGAGTAGCGCGACTTACATGAGTGTATCGTGGTTGGAGAGTTCTTTGAACCATTTTGGTGTAGCGTTGGTTGTCGAAATGGTTGAACGGCAAACTTTCTTGGATTACAAACTTCGCCATTTCCTCCCTTGCCATATCGAAATTGTAGGCGAACAAATTAGCGTCGCTTGCCATGGAAGCTTGACCACTAGCGGATTGTTGTTTCAACGCCCTACAAAACGGTTTTTCGATGTGTTGTTTCAAGGTGGTGTTTGCCCCAACGGCGTAAAAACCATTACAATGATGACAACGCGCTTTTTTCAGTCCGCTCGCCATCTCGCACAAATCGAAATGTGACCAAACTTCGGGGTTGCGCTTCGTTGCAAGAACACGAACAACCGTGTCGGTTGTAGACTCGCCAACATTGACCGAATCATGAGCACTAGAGCTTGCCATGTTTTTTCACAATTATCGAATAAGAAAAGTGAGCGTTTTTATGAGATTTAGGAGAATAGAGAATGGTGTGATTGAACCAAAACATCCAACACCCTTTTATAGTAATTGGAGATGATTTTTTGACAAAAAAATACAAGAAAAACGGCTATATTGAGGTCCCAACGGTCATATGACCGTTTCTGAAGATCTGCGCGCAAAAACCGGTTTAACCGGTTTTTATAACCGGTTTTTTATATAGCCGTTATCGAATAACCGGTTTAACCGGTTCTATAACCAGTTTCTATAACCGGTTTTAACCATAACCAGTTTTTAAACCGGTTTTTAATATAACCGGTTTTATAACCGATATCGAACTCCAAACCTATAACCGATATATAACCGGTCAAACCGGTTAGTAACCGAACCGGTTACAAAAAAACCGGTTTTCACAATAACCGATTCGGTTAATTTTTCGGTTTCAGTTGCGTAATCAGTTTTTTTGTACATCTTATGAACCATGTATTGCCATGAAATACAAAATATCTTTTTTATGAGACTAACACCTTATATCCCCACCTATTTTTGCCTTTTCCCTTATGGATCTTCTTGATCTTCATAAAAGTGTTGACGGCAATAAGAAAGCTAAGGAGATTATCCGCGGGCTTATCATTGTGACTTGTTGGTGCTTATGAAAAGCTAGGAATTCGAAGATTTTCTCTAACGGTAAAGGCGATAGTGATGAGATCTTTGGGGAGGTTAAGTCTCTTAGTTTTTATGGTTAAAAAGTAGGTCCAAACATTGTATCTTAGTTTGGAGAAATTGGTGTAGTTTCCCTTTCTATATGTTGTAATCGGTCTTTGGTGCGGTCCTACGCTTTTTGATCAGGCCGGACGTTTTTAATAAAGTATACTTAAAAAAAACACCTTATATCCTTTACTGTAGAGACACAATCCCACGAATTACCCAGTAGTAGATGATATAACTTCTTATTTTAAAGCAAATATATTTCAAAATCATAATCCATAAAACCATCAACACTGAAGTTTATTTGCAGCTACCAAAATTTCTGTTGTGCTATTCAGCAGAAAACATTTATATATTAGAAATAAAAAGCTTTATATTATACTAGTGTTAATACTCGCGAACTTCACGGTTTAACAATATGATATGTTTTTGAGATTTATTAGGGTTATCTTAAAACTAAAATAATATGTTTAGTTATGTCATTATGAGCTTGCCAACGCAATGGTACCGACCATGGGAAATAAAAATGAAACCGCCCAGCTCAGTTGAGCCACATTTTAATGCTTATTTTTTTCGTGTTATCTATATAATATATTAAAAAGAAAAAGTGATATACATAAAAGTAATTTTACATGCGTACAAACATTACAAGATTAATTAGAGGGGTTGAACTTGTATTTTCACCAAACTTTTAAGACACTAGAGGGATAATTTTTTCATTCTCACAAGCTAAAAACCCTTGCCTGCCCTCAAGACCCTAATCGACAACCCCCTCCTTTAATTACCTACAACTCAATCGCTCAACTCTCTCCACCTTCCACTCATCGCCGTTGCTGAATATCTGCCTTTTCTTATCCTCTCTGCCAGGCGATTTAGGGTTTAGACACGCCACAAAATCAAAGAAGATTTAATCGGGAGAACCGAATCCACGACTGTAAATCGATGGCCACACAACCTCCAAACGATGGCTGAAGACAGACCATCCCCATATCTCCGTTATCCTCTACAGCTATGACCATCGAAAGGTCACCTCTTTCTCTCTCTAATTGCGTGTATATCTGGGGCATGGTATATACAATCTTCCAATTTCTTTACTTTTTGTTCAAAATTTCAGACCGAAGGTGAAAACCAAGATTCAACTTGATTTGAGATCCTCCTACGAGGATTCAGAAACAGGTAACCCGTAACCCTACTTGCTTCGATTTCGTTGTCTTACAAGATTAATCTGTTTTGATTTTTATTTCTCATTAAATATCTGTTTATATTTGATAAATCATGTTGATGTGTTGGTTTTGTACGTCATAATTCGGTGATTAGGTTGATTCTATTTGTACACTGTTCAATTGTTCTTCGTTTTCGTCCAATCTGAGCTACAGGTTCTTTTTGAGCAATTTGGGGGGTTTGGTGTTCAGGTTAGGTTAATTTGTTTGTAAATTTGTGTTAGAAACCGAATTGGTACATGTGTTGTTGAAAATATGATTCTGGACTAATGTGGATCAATTAGAAGATGAATCTCAGCACTCTTTTCATGGCAGTCATATGTTCAGTAGTATTTTTCATGTATCTGCTTAATTGGCTAATAACAAACATGAGATCAGTTCTGGTAGCTGCAAGATACATCATGCATCCTACCATTTGCCTTTATAGGGTTGCACTTACAAAGGTAAATTTGTATAATTTAATAAGTATTATAATTAGTGATTTGTATCAGAATTTTACATATAATATATACATACCTTATATTAAATATAATTTGTATAAATAATAGGCTTGTTTATGCTTGGCAACCAACTCAAGCTTGATAAGTGAAGCTGTGGCTCCGGCTCATTTAAAAAACAAGCTTATTTTTAGGCATGAGCTCGGGCTCTAGCTTGTTTAAGCTCGGCTTGATTCAAGCTTTCAACGAGCCGATCTCGAGTACTTTACATACAGTTTGGCTCGTTGACACCTCTAATGTTTACCAACCAACTTATAGGTTACTCGCCGGCTAATGTTTTATCTTCATGTTTATGAATTTGAGCTAATTTGCATGTGCAAGTTATCGTCATTTTTTTTTTTGGTTTAGCTTTAAATGCTTATATTATACTTTTTTGTTGACTAACTTTGAAATCAAGTGGTGGTGGTGGCAAGGGTACTGGGGAAAAACTCATTGACACTGATGGTGAACCTCATATTGATCGTAATTACCCAAATTACGATAGTGGTGAGGTATTAACAAATTATCTGCCAGATTCGATTCATGTTTTGAAGTTTTTTTTATGTAGCGTACACACGAGCGGCTATATGTTAATGAAATTTTAGGAGCCGTTTCTGACCCGTTAGATGAATACAAAAGAAAAGTGGCATCCATCATTGATGAATACTTCTCCACTGGTGATGTGGATTTAGCTATATCTGAACTCAGGGAACTCGGGTCAGCTGAATACCATCCTTCATTAAGAGACTTGTGTCAATGGCCATGGACATGCATGATAGGGAGAAAGAAATGGCCTCGGTTTTTCTTTCAACTCTATATTCTGATGTCATCAGCTCTACACAAATCAAGCAACGTTTTTTTATGCTCCTAGAGTCTGCTGATGACCGGGCGGTTGATATATTCCATACAGTTGAGACTCTACTTTATTTGTTGCTCGTGCTGTTGTTGATGATATTTTTCCCCTAGCCTGTGACCCAAGCCAAAAAATCACTATCAGAATCATTAAAAGGGTTTGAAGTTCATCAAACTGCTGAACAAAGCTAAATCTCGGCTCCACATCATTAAAAGGTACAAGAAATGATGATTTAGAAACACCTGAGACACTGGTATATAATCTTTGTGTTAAAACAGAAATAAACTTGCATCCCTTCCATGGTTGGCTTGTTTCTTACGAGCTCGGCTCGATTCAAGCGTTGTTTTTACAGCTCAAGCTCGGCTCGTTTAATAATTGTTAATTAATTTATAGTACTTATGATCTTTATTTCATATATAAGTTAGTTATTTTTTCATGATATTATAAATAGTATTTGTTATTATCTAAATATATATTTGATATATTAATTAAAGTTATATCAATAGTGGGCTCATATAAGCTAGCGAGCCGGCTTGAGCTCGATAAGCGAAGCTCGGGATCATTTCCTAAACGAGCTCGGAAATCACTTCTGTTGGCCATTTGAAAAGGAGCTCCGGAATTTCATTTCGCTTTAGGCTCCACACAAAAGTTAACGATGCCTTGATGTGCATAGTTATATAATGTTGTTTATGAAATTATTGTGAAATTACTTATAAATGGGTTCATTTAAGTTACGTTTCTTATCTAATTATTATCCAGTCTTAATAATAGAATTATATTTTTTGTTCTTTGCAGATCAACCTGGCTCGAGAAACCCTCAAAGGACTCTTGGTTCATTGGTTGGCTAAGAAGAAACATAAATTTGGGTCTCAAACTTCAACCAATGGAGAAGTGGCATCTGGCAGGAGTATTACGGTTTCGAGAGGTGAGGTAGATGGTAACAGTGAAAATGATTCCATGGTGTATTCACCGTTTGCATTCTCAACTGTTTCACCTCCATCAATTATTACCGAGGGGTCACAGAGTGGGCCATGGAGGAAGAAAATTACTGACCTTGATGGAACAGAAGACGAGAAGGAGTTCCCGTGGTGGGTTTTAGATTGTATTTTGCATAACCGGCTCCCCCCAAGGGAACATACCAAGTAATTTCTTTATTCTTATTGTCTTCAAATGTTCTCATTTTTATATGCTTTTGTGGCGTACAAGTTACATCTAGAGATGGCCTTTTACCCATTTATATGATAACGGGTCGATTCGGGTTGTATATTACTGTAACCGGTCAATGGGTACAATGTGGAAAATGTAGCTATCAGGAAAGGAGGTCAAATGGGTCGAAAATTAAATGCTTAAGATTTTAGGTGCTTAAATAGATAACTAACTTTGGCGCATTATTCTTATTTTAGATTTTAGGTAACCCTCTTTTCATATGGGAAAAAAAATACTAAACTAAAATCCTCAATACAAACTGTAGATGATAAACATTAGGAAAAGCCATGTTTCTTTTTTGGGTGTGCTGAAGCTGAACTGACGATGATGGGATGATTAGATACCAGTAATCTGTTTGGGGATTTTTATACGAGAAAATAAGTGGTCTCAACTCTCAAAATAGAACTTCGATACTCGATAGTTGGTTACCTTTTTATACAGTTTTTCCTTTCCTTAATATTATAATAACTGTAATGATGTTAGCATATTAGTCATTTATTAAATTAAACAATTAACAGAAGAAAAGCGCTGGCTGATCATTCCAACCCGACCCATTTTGACACGAACTTACAGATGGCCTTTTGTCCCGAATCTGTTTTGACCCATTTCTTGCGCTGCCTGTTGTGTCACCTTATCTGTGCCACCTGCCGATTTTATTAGGCAATACAAGAGCATACAGTGAATGACTTATGAAACATCTATAAAGCTCACAGTTCCTTTCTTTCTTTCACATGCAAACATGATGCTAGACATTTGAGTAGTTGTTTAACTTACCAGTTATCATTGGAATATTTTCATTTTCAGGTGCAGCTTCTATTTACATCCATGTGAAGGTTCAGCTGCACTGATCTTGACACAAGGGAAGCTGAGTGCACCTCATATTTTAAGAATACACAAGGTATTGTATTGTAAGAATCACCTCGATTTGTGTCATTACGATCCTGTATAATACTTAATACCCTTAAACCCCATCAAACATCTTTATAATTATCATCATTTTAGACTATTAATAGATCTTATTATCTTAACTTATTTACACTACAAATAAATGGTGATGCATTAATCTTGACTACAAACATACTTCTATTGCAATAATACTCTGAATATTTGAATAAAAGTGGTTTAGGAGGGTGGGGTCAAGTTATTCTACAAAGGCTTCTAATTGTAAGAAGTGTACGAAGGATTTATAGAGTGACAAGTGTCCAATAACCTAAAATTAAACCCACTACATCACCACCAAAATCCTAAACACCCCCCCCCCCCCCCCCCACACACACCCGGCAAAAAAAACATTTTTTTTTTCTGGGGTGGGGGTTTAGGTTTTTGGTGGTGGTGGATGTTTAAGTGTTTTTTTTTTTTTTTTTTTTTTTTTTTTGTTTTGTTGTAGTGGGGTTTTTTGTGTAGTGGGTTTTTTTTAGGTTATTGGACACTTGTCACTCTATAAATCCTTCTTACACTTCTTACAATTAGGATCCTTTGTATTTGATCCTAATCCTAGGAGGGTGTATGCATTTCATATACACTTAGGGTGATCTTCAACCCCTTTTCGTTGGCCGTTAAAAAACAGAACACCGTAGTCAAATCCATGAGTATCTAATTATTGTAGCTTGCAGCGCAGCGTATGTTAATTTTCCATCACGTTTAATATTGTGGCGTATGTTAGTTTTTCCATATCACGTTTAAAAGTTCTTAATTTATTGTTGGGTGAATTAGTGACAATAGTTGTTTCAATATTTTATCTTTTATTTAATTAAGGGAAAATCATAAAACTGCTATTTGGCCAATGTTTGTAAATAAATAGTAGTTTTGACGGGGTTTTATAAATAAACATGAATGGATGGCGGGCCAAATGATACATCTGAAAGTGATATTTTCGTTACAGTATTAAACGAAGAACCCTTTTATATATCTAAATTCTCACTACTCACTACCAGATTGTCTAATGCGTGGTGTGTTTCCGTCGCAACGCGCGGGTTTCCCACTAGTTATAAATGGTAACTATTTTGGCTTTTAAATTAAAAATTAGTCGTCATCTTTCATGCTGACTTTTAAGTTTTAACTTACTGAGTTCGGTCGGTTCGTTAAAATTCGATGAAATTTAATAAAATTGAAACATAATACTTTTTTAGAAATATAATCTTAATTCAACCGTGGTAGCATGGAACTTAATGGAAATGTGTAACAAGAAAAATGGTTAAACTTGTTTTATCAAGATTGATAAATTAATATAAGTTCACATGATCCAACAAACATGTAAAAGAATTCAAACATATTACTTGCCTTAAAGAACGTCAGCATCACATTTGGTTAAATGACGATGGCTGATTTAATTTTATAAATTATGTTTCGTGGCCAAAATATAAATTAATTAAAACTAGGGTTAAGACACGTCTGCGTTGCGGTGCGGGTACATCGTAAACATTGAATAGATTAGTCCAAACGTTATATAATGCAATAACCATATGAAAACACATATTTCGACGTATCCAGTTGAACTCAGGGTAACATGTGTAAGTATTGTGACTGGATCAAACATAAAATAAATGAAATTCATATCGAACAATCATAACGTATTATATGTGACCCACCTCATACATAGAAAACATAACGGGTATGAAGGAAAATATGCACATGTAACCGAAAGGGATTAGTTAGAGCTTTCGGAAAAAAAGGGGAGAAAAAGAAACCACAATTTGACTCCACTCGGTTCGAAAAAAACTTTACGAAACATACATAAAATAAACACAAAAATATATTATATTTGACCTGAATCATTTCCCAAAAAAGTTTACGACGAAACGCAGAACAACTTGAATTTATACCGAAATGTACATAAAAATATGTACGTAAAAATGGTTTCTTTAAAGGAAAACGTATTATATTTAACCTGACTCGTCTATAAAAAAAGTTTACGTCGGAATGTAGAACAAATCATATTTATACATAACCGTACATAAAATATGCACGTAAAAAATAATTTTTAAGTAAAGGAAGTATAGGAATAAACCGAAACAAAATATTAGTTAAAAATTTAATAGGTTAAAAACGTTCGTAAAACCGTGCCAAGTAGCACCAATGCCACAACGACATCAACTCTCAACATCGTAAAAATAAAATAGATAGAATAGTAAAAATTACACTGAACGAAAAAGAGACTAAAATCGTTGAACCACGCACACCCGTTACAGTGTCTTAATGCGAAGAAATTAAACAGAAACGTAAAACGTACAAAATAATAACTTAGTCGATCTAGGACCCGCCCGTTGCGGGGAAATTTTCAAAAGGGAAAAAATGGACGCGTTGCGACGGGTCTGTCAAATGTGAAAAAATAGAGCAAAAACGTTGAACCTCACATGCACGCTACGACATATTAACTCGCAAAATTTAGAACGAAACATAAAACGAAAAACTTGCGAAAGATAAAAAGTATGGGGGACCAAAGTTGTAAATAATAAAGTGTTGTGTTAAATTACAAAAGATGAAAAAGTTTGAGTTAAAAGTAAAAATTTCAAATGGATTAAAATGTAAAAGAAAAAACTTTAAGGTTGAAAGTGAAAGTCAAGTTTTTTTTAAAAAGTCTCCAAGCATGGGGTACAAGTCATGATACACAAAAACTTGCAAATTTATATATGGAATAACTAGATGGAAGCACCTCCGCGTTGCGGCGGGGTACAACTGTACCAACAACATTAATAACACACCATTATCAACGACAAGCAACACTGAAAAAGAAGACATAAAAATGTTAGACCACGCACGTCCGTAAAAACGTGCAGAAAATGACGCATTAATAAAAGTTGCTACACCATGATCATGCACGTACCTTACGTATAAAAGAAGTTACAACCATTTTGAGAAAAGTTAGAAACATTTTGTAGTACATTTTGTTAGTACATATATGATTATATACTAAGCCCCCGCGTTGTGGTGGGAACATAAAACCGTGCCAAGTTGCACCAATGGTATACTACAACCAACGACCACCAACACCGGAAAAACGCGTAAACAAAATAAATAAAAATGGAAAAAGTTACATTGGACGACACGTAGACGTAAAATCATTGAACCACACACACCAATTGCGGGGTGTTAATACGAAGAAATTAAACCGAAACGTAAAACATAGAAAAGAATAACTAAATCGATATATGACCTGCGAGTTGCGACAAAGCTATCATATGAGAAAAATAGATGTAAAAACATTGAACCATACGCACATTACGTCGTGTATTGACACAAATAAAATTTAAAAAAAAAAATTAATGTGTATTACAAAAATAAATACATGATTTAAATAAGTAATAAAACTAAAACAAAGATTTTATAAAATAAATAATAATAAAAATTAAGATAATAATAAAATATAATGTACTATGGACCTACAACCAAACTTTATTGAAAATCTCATAAAACATAAGTTATAATACATTTATACTCCCAAAATTTGCTAATTGATAGTATGAAAATTTGTTGTTTTAGTATTTTTAATGATATTAGTTAAAAAAAAATCTTATAAACTTATCTAATAAACCCATAATGTAAATTGTTTTATAAATCATACTATATTTATCTCAAATCCACTCGATTCCACCCATCTTCGGTTCGAAAATGATTATTTGAAGTGACACCCTCTGAGACTGTTTTAAGCAGTTTTATTTTATTTAAGTTTCTGGTATGTGTCAAAATATACGTTTAATCGGATTGAGTTAACTCACATGATCAACGTTTACTTAGACTGGAGGGTATGGAGAGCCTCATCCCCATAGGGATGGGCCGCCACGTAGACGCCACATCACCATCCCATGGAGGATGACATGTAACAACTCTCATTAAAATTACAATTTCTTATCTTATTTTGTCCAATAGGAAACCCTAATTGAGACCCCCAAGAAATATTGCATGACCCCTAAAATTTTCAGAACAATCGGAACTAGGATCAGGGCCCCTAAAACTCAGGGGGGGTATTCCCTAATTGGTATTATCTAAACAGTTCGTTGTAGAAATCGAATTTTATCAAACCGTCGACTCAGCCAAGCTAGTAAGACACGAGGCTACCCTATGCTAGAGGGGGTGCCCTCGCGCCACGCGCCAGGCTCTCGCGCCACGCGAGGGAGCCAATTTTTCAGTATAAATTCAGGGGCTTGGTACTTGCATTTTGGCGTTGGTTCGACGTAAAAACTCGTTTCCTACACTGAGATATCGTCTGTTTACTTCAAAACACACACAGAGCACGAAATTCTTCCGCGATAACAGGGTAATAACTAGATCACTGCTACGATTTAATGTCCGATCGATTGAGACCGGTCCGATGTATGTTTAAGTGCTTCCCGTAATTGGGCTATACTTTGTCATTCTTCGTGAGGGTTTTAATCTCATGAGTTGTCGTAAAAGTTGTATTAAGTTACTGACCTAGTTTTCGTGTGCATTGTTATTTGAATTAGGTTAACAAAGCTAAAAATCAGAAGGCTAAACGCTGCCCGTCTAAACTTGCAATGTGAGTCGTTCTCTTTTTATCAAAATGCTTTCCAAAACCCTAAATTGTTTCAAAGTTATAATTACAGGGATTAATTCTTTGTAATCTTCAATTACTGCCGGTATGTGGGGTTTTGTATACATTACTTGATACCCGTCACCATTGGACAACGGGTTAGCTAATGGGTGATCTGACCATAATCACAGATACTGTCGAGTGACAAATACCGATTTGGGGTAATTGGTTGATAGAAACAATGTAATCACCCTTAATACTGTATATTATAACAATATGTCGTTTTGTGCAAACTTGAGTGACTCGCCAGTATTTTCCTACTGATAAAACCTTTTTAAAACATGTTTCAGGTGATCTGCTGTGATCCAGGAAAAAGTGCAGTGTAGCACTACAAGCTTGAAGAAGTGGCTCAATAAAATAAAGAAATATGTTTTTGTAAAACAGGGGATTTCCGTGAGAAATCACATTTATTGTAAATTATGGGTGTTATCCCCAAATTGTGAAATAAAATAAATTGGGCATTTTCAAGTTTTAAAAGATCCTGTTAAAATTCCGCTGCTAACATAATAATTACCACGGATTTCTGTCCCGTGGCTCCTGAAACGGGTAAAACCGGGCCGGGGGCCGTGACAGAAAAAGGTGGTATCAGAGCCACTGATTTAAGCCAATTAAGTATTTAGAAATACTTAATCTTTCTGATTACTATTTTGTGATTCTGTGAAAATTCAATTTTACAAAATTTTAACTTAGAATTTTGTGTGTTTCTTCATATATGCTAACAGCATGAATGAACTATCCGAAGCACTTCAAAACTTTACTATCCATAACACAGATATGGATACCACCGATACCTTCACTGGCTACCAGGCTGATATTGAAGAGCCAATGGTATTCCAAGCCCAACCTCAGGAGAAACCAAAGCCGAAAAAGAGAAGAAGATTCGTGGGCTGTAGGCGTGTGCGTAGGAAGAAACCAGCAACACGGAAAGTTGTAAAGACTGAGGATCCAAATGATAAAGGCAAAGGAAAGGAGATCGGGGAGAGTTCCGGGCAAGCTCAGGAAATGCCATCGTGGGAGGAGCTGGATCGTAAATTGGGACTTAGTGACCTCATCGGACCTGCCGATGAAAACCTCTTCAATTACCCAGCTGAAGTACTGCTTCCAGTAAATCTGGAACCTGCTATCCCAGATCCTATTATCCACCCCCGACCTCTACCAGGAGAACTGGAAGAATGGTGGACAACTGACTGGCAATTTCAGAATCTTTTAAATAACCTTAATACCTTTTTCCCACAATTTGACCCTGAGCCTCCACTACACCCACCAATGAGTACCGAGAACTTGGCTGAACTTCACCACTATGGCGAGGAGCTGGTGGACGCAGGAAATAGAATCCGAGATGTGGGAGAGAGGATATCATGGAAATACGACGAGAGGGAACGTCGTTTCTGAAGTGCCAGCTGATAAGGATCGTATGTGGTTGTGGGAATGTGTGTTTAATAATAATATAATAATAAAAATATAATCATGTAAAATAACTAAAAATAAAACTTTGTAACATATCTGGTAATGTACGGATGCATACTAAAATATATAAAATATGGAAGTCGAAAAATCGACAATTTTGGCTATATGTGTTGACGTGATTATGTGCGATTGTTTATTATGCTTGGTTGTTATTTGTTTTGTGCTAATAAGTTATATTTATTAATTACTAGATGGAACACGCTGGTAATGAACCAGTTAACGAGGGTAACCAATCCGAGCAAAACAATGAGGACCATTTTCTGAATAGACAAGATATAGAAAACATCGTTGCTCAAGGAATAGCCAATGCTATTCCAGCAATTATTGCTGCTGCCCGAAATCCAGTTGAGCCTCAACCAATTATTCCCAGCAAACGCACTCACGACGATATTTTCAGTAATAGTATAAATGGAGGCGACAACATTAATAATAATGATAATGATGGGATGCAAGCCCCATTCCTTAAAAGAATGAAAGCTGCAACGCCTGGTTGCACTTACAAGGAATTTCTTGCCTGTAAACCTGTCGAGTTCGCATGCAATGAAGGGGCAACTGCAGCACTGCGTTGGTTAGAGAAAACCGAAGCAGTAATTAAAGTAAGTAAATGTGCCGAGGAGGATAAAGTCATGTATGCTTCTCATATTTTCAAGGAAGAAGCATTAGAATGGTGGAATACGGTATTACAAGCTAAGGGAAGTGACATGGCCTATGCCATGAGTTGGGAAGAATTTAAGCGTCTGATGGAAAGAAAATTTTGCCCAGAATATGAAAAAGAACAAATGGCGAACAAATTTCTGAACCACCGAATGATGGATGTGGATTGCCGAGGGTATACTTCGAAGTTTTTCGAATATGCTCGAATTGTGCCTACTCTGGCTTCTTCAGAACCGGTACTTATTTCTCGCTATATTTGGGGTTTGATTAGCGAGATTCGTGGCATTGTCAAAGCTGCGAGACCCCGCACAATCGATGATGCGGTAGAATTAGCCAACACTCTGACTGACGGACTGGTGCGTACACGAGAAGAAAACAGGAATAAGGAATTGGCTCAGAAAATTACCCAAGGATTTCGTGTGGGTAATAATAGAAATTTCAAGAAAAGAGGAACTGGGCAATCTTCCACTCCACCGTTCTGCAGGAACTGTAAAAAGAAACATTTTGGAAAATGTAATGAACCCTGCAACTTCTGCAAAGCTATAGGACATCGTGAAGAAGATTGCAGAAGGAAAACAAAGATTTGCTACAACTGTGGAGAAGCTGGGCATTTCCGACCCGAATGTCCTAAATTGGTCAAACCAGCAGATAACAAGGCCAAACCTGCTGAAGGGACTAATAAGAAGAACACAACAGCCTTCCAATTGACCACGCAGGAAGCCGAACTGATTCCTGACGTAATAGCTGGTACGTTCTTAGTTCATAAAGTTTATGCGAAAGTATTATTCGACTCTGGTGCAAACCAAAGTTTTATAAACACTTCATTCTGCCAAGCTCTTAAGCTACCTTTAATGAAACTTAGGCAAGTTTTTACGGTAGAGACGGCAGACGGGAATTCTGTTAAACATATATGCGGTTTTGCAAAAAGAAAATATAGAACTTTTAGGTCATAAATTTTCTGCAAACCTATTACCCATGAATTTAGCTGGATTCAATGTCGTGTTAGGAATGGATTGGTTAGTAGCCAACCATGCTCGAATCCTCTGTGATAAGAATTCCATAGAAATTCGTGCACCCACGGGAGAAGTAATTATGATTACAGGGGATAAGCCGCGTAAACCCATGAAGTTCATTTCAGTAATGAAAGTTGCTAGTTATGAACCAAAGCAAGGAATAGTGTATATAATTTCAGTAATCATTAGCACTAAGGGTAAGGAACTTACGGAAATTCCTGTAGTATCAGAATACTCAGATGTATTCCTAGAAGAATTACCAGGATTACCACCAGATAGGGAGGTAGAATTTAGAATTCATTTGATTCCTGGAACTACACCAGTAGCTAAAGCACCCTACCGATTAGCACCCACTGAAATGTTAGAACTGAAAAAGCAGTTAGATGAATTATTAAGCAAATGATTTATACAACCTAGTTCATCCCCGTGGGGAGCTCCAGTGTTGTTTGTGAAGAAGAAGATGGTTCGATGCGGATGTGTATCGATTATAGGGAACTGAACAAAGTTACAATTAAGAATCGATACCCATTACCTAGGATCGATGATCTTTTCGATCAACTGCAAGGAGCTAGATATTTTTCTAAGATAGACTTACGCTCCGGATATCATCAGTTGAAAGTACAAGAAGAAGACATACCTAAAACCGCTTTCAGAACTAGGTATGGTCACTACGAGTTTACAGTCATGCCCTTTGGGTTAACAAATGCTCCTGTAGCATTTATGGACATGATGAATAGAATCTGTAAACCGTATTTGGATAAATTTGTAATTGTCTTTATCGACGATATACTTATTTATTCCAAAAGTCAGGAAGAGCATTGTGAGCACCTGCACGCACTCTTAACTTTGTTAAGAAAGGAGAAGCTTTACGCCAAATTCTCGAAGTGTGAATTTTGGCTACAGGAGGTGCAATTTTTAGGACATATGGTGAATCACGAAGGTATTCATGTAGATCCCTCCAAGATAGAAGCGATCACCAAATGGAAGGTCCTGCAATCAGCTATGGAAGTTAGAAGTTTTCTAGGATTAGCTGGGTACTATAGGCGCTTTATTAAGGATTTTTCTAAGATAGATGTGCCATTAACTAAGCTAACCTGTAAAACAGTTAAGTTTGAATGGGGACCTAAGCAAGAAGAGGCTTTTAGGATTTTAAAACAAAGGTTAACAAACACCCCAATCCTTGCCTTACCAGAAGGGACAGAAGATTTTGAAGTTTATTGTGATGCTTCAAAGCTAGGATTAGGATGTGTATTAATGCACCGCAAAAGGTAATTGCGTATGCCTCAAGGCAATTGAAAAAGCACGAAGAAAATTATACGGCTCACGACTTAGAATTAGGGTCGATAATTTTTGCCCTTAAGATTTGGAGACACTATCTGTATGGAAGTAAGTTTACAGTCTATACAGATCATAAGAGTTTAAAATACCTATTTGGGCAAAAATAATTGAACATGAGGCAAAGGAGATGGATGGAAATCCTAAGTGACTACGACTGTGATATTCAATATCATGAAGGAAAGGCAAATGTAGTTGCAGATGCCTTAAGTCGTAAGTATCACGAAAAGCAAAAGCGATTTCGTGCTCTTAGATTAAGTTTACAATTAGATTTAATGGAACAACTGAAAAACATTCAAGAAACAACAATCAAGGATGATGCCGAAGGAATGAAAGGAAGAAGAAAGGAATTAGAGCAAGGAGCTGATGGAATTTGGAGATTCCACAAAAGAAGAATTTGGGTACCTAAGCAAGGAAATTTAAGAGATAAAATTTTAGAAGAAGCCCATAAATTTAGGTATACCATGCATCCTGGTAATAATAAGATGTATCAAGATTTAAGGAATAATTTATGGTGGATAGGAATGAAAAACGACATAGCTAGATATGTATCTAAGTGTCTAACTTCTTCACAAGTTAAGGCAGAGCACCAGAAACCTTCATGGTTACTTCAACAATTAGAAATGCCTGTTTGAAAATGGGAACTAATAACCATGGATTTTGTTACTAAGTTGCCCAAAACCAGAAAAGGTAACAACGCTATTTGGGTAATTGTGTATCGATTAACCAAATCAGCTCATTTCCTACCCATGAAAGAAACCTTTAGCATTGAAAGGTTAGCAAAATTGTACGTAGACGAAGTAGTATCCTTACATGGAGTTCTACTCTCTATTGTATCGGATAGAGATAGTCGTTTCACTTCGCATTTCTGGACAAGTTTCCAAGAAGCCATGGGGACTAAACTGAACTTGAGCACTGCATATCATCCTCAAACAGATGGACAAAGTGAAAGGACGATCCAAACCCTGGAAGACATGCTCAGGGCATGTGTGATAGATTTTGGTGGAAACTGGGATGACCACCTACCCTTAATTGAATTCTCCTATAATAATAGTTATCATGTAAGCATTGAAGCTGCCCCATTCGAAGCACTGTATGGACGAAAATGCAGAACTCCAGTTTGTTAGGCAGAAATATGGGAAAGCCAATTATCAGGTCCCGAAATTGTACAAGAAACCACCGACAAGATCACTCAAATCAAGGAAAGACTGAAAACGGCTCGAGATCGCCAGAAGAGCTATGCAGACAATCGACGCAAGCCACTGGAATTTTAAGTTGGAGATAAGGTACTCTTAAAAGTTTCTCCTTGGAAAGGAGTAGTTCAGTTCAGTAAAAAGGGAAAGTTAAGTCCAAGGTATGTAGGACCATTCCCAATAATCCAGCGGATAGGACCAGTTGCCTATCGCTTACAACTATCAGAAGAGCTAGCTGGGGTACATGACATATTTCATCTATCCAATCTCAAGAAATGTCTATCTGATGAATCCCTGGTAGTACCTCTTCAAGATGTAGAGGTAAATGAAAAGTTAAAATTTATTGAGAAGCCACTACAGATAGAAGACAGAAAAGTCAAGTTTCACAAGCATAAACGACTAGTGTTGGTCAAAGTCAAGTGGGATTCAAAGAGAGGACCAGAGTACACTTGGGAACTGGAATCGGAGATGAAGCGAAAATATCCCTACTTGTTCCAGTAAATCTCGAGGACGAGATTTTTATAAGGTGGGGAGGATGTAACAACTCTCATTAAAATTACCATTTCTTATCTTATTTTGTCCAATAGGAAACCCTAATTAAGACCCCCAAGAAATATTGCATGACCCCTAAAATTTTCAGAACAATCGGAACTAGGATAAGGGCCCCTAAAACTCAGGGGGGGGGGGGGGTATTCCCTAATTGGTATTATCTAAACAGTTCGTTGTAGAAATCGAATTTTATCAAACCGTCGACTCAGCCAAGCTAGTAAGACACGAGGCTACCCTATGCTAGAGTGGGTGCCCTCGCGCCACGCGCCAGGCTCTCGGGCCACGATAGGGAGCCAATTTTTCAGTATAAATTCAGGGGCTTGGCACTTTCATTTTGGCGTTGGTTTCGACGTAAAAACTCGTTTCCTACACTGAGATATCGTCTGTTTACTTCAAAACACACACACACACACAGCACGAAATTCTGCCGCGATAACAGGGTAATAACTCGATCACTGCTACGATTTAATGTCCGATTGATTGAGACCGGTCCGATGGATGTTTAAGTGCTGCCCGTAATTGGGCTATACTTTGTCATTTGTCGTGAGAGTTTTAATCTCGTGAGTTGTCGTAAAAGTTGTATTAAGTTACTGACCTAGTTTTCGTGTGCATTGTTATTTGAATTAGGTTAACAAAGCTAAAAATCAGCAGGCTAAACGCTGCCCGTCTAAACTTGCAATGTGAGTCATTCTCTTTTTATCAAAATGCTTTCCAAAACCCTAAATTGTTTCAAAGTAATAATTACAGGGATTAAGTCTTTGTAATCTTCAATTACTGCCGGTATGTGGGGTTTTGTATACATTACTTGATACCCGTCACCATTGAACAACGGGTTAGCCAATGGGTGATCTGACCATAGTCACAGATACTGTCGAGTGACAAATACCGATTTGGGGTAATTGGTTGATAGAAACAATGTAATCACCCTTAATACTGTATATTATAACAATGCGTCGTTTTGTGCAAACTTGGGTGACTCGCCAGTATTTCCCTGCTGATAAAACCTTTTTAAAACATGTTTCAGGTGATCTGCTGTGATCCAGGAAAAAGTGCCGTGTAGCACTACAAGCTTGAAGAAGTGGCTCAATAAAATAAAGAAACATGTTTTTGTAAAACAGGGGATTTCCGTGAGAAATCACCTTTATTGTAAATTATGGGTGTTATCCCCAAATTGTGAAATAAAATAAATTGGGCATTTTCAAGTTTTAAAAGATCCTGTTAAAATTCCGCTGCTAACATAATAATTACCACGGATTTCTGTCCCGCGGCTCCTAAAACGGGTAAAACCGGGCCGGGGGCCGTGACATGACCCTCCTCGCATATTGAAGGGGGTGTAGGATGGGCCTACCCCACACAATTATTTTATAATTTTCTAACTTTTTTTTGTTAACTTGATAAAAACTTCTTAAAAATTAAATAAAATTAAAACATAAAACATCATAATTAAATTCATTTCATACCATAAAAAAAGTTTACATTTCCTAAAAATTAAAATTACTAATCCTAGAAACGGAAAACATAAAAGCGAAAAAAAATAACGATACGACTAAAAAAATAAACAAACTACGACGTCCGTTTTTTCTTAACCTCCTCTTTCATCCTCCGGTAAACCTCGCGTTCATCCTCCGGAACCGAGTCGAGATCCAACCTCATAATCCTAAAATCCTCCGCTCGAGCATAGTCGGCTGACAAGGTTTTCTTATAACTATATTTTTCCGCCGTGAGCTCTTTGAACGAACAGAATTCGGATATCAACTCGTCCATTTTCGAACCCGCCCCGGAGGACGTTTGGCTCGAGCCGCCCCCTTTTCTCTTTCCGGCCGCCTCTTTTTTTGCTTTGTCCCTTCCGGGGGACGTTCCGACTCGTGAACGGGCAACACCTCCTCATCAAATTCCGGGTCGTCGTTTATGTCGATTTGACAACGAGCGGTGGAGCCTCCAGCACTATAACTTCCGGACTCGGAAGTTTTACTCCGTTTGGCGGTTGCGACCTCATTTGGAACCGGCCTCCATTTGTTTTCTTCCTTTAAAACGTTCCATGCTCGGAGGTGTTGGAAAGGCGTTGAATTTTTAGAGTCCCATTTAGCCAAAGCAAGTTTGAGAATGTCCCCGTCGTTACTCTCACTAGGAGGATTAGTGTAAATTTGGTTATAAAACCCGCTAAAGGTATTGATGGCCTTGCTCATTTTATGCCACTTGCCCGAGACGGAATCGAGATCACGAATCAGGCCTTGCTCCATAATCCCGTTAAATCTTTCCGTTATCGCCTTCCAAAAACTAGTACCCGTTTGGTTGTTCCCTAAATTTAAAAAAAAAACGCATTAGCAAAAATAAAAATAAATCTTTTTAAATTTAAATTAAAAAAATAAACTTTGGTTCATACCGATAATCGGGCAAGTTGAGGACTTAACAAACGCAATTGCTAGGGCCTCCTCCTCTAGTTTTGTCCAAGGTCTCGCCTTTGGTTTCGAACCGCCTTTGGTTTCGACTAAGGTTTCAACCGCCTTCCCCTTCCCCTTGTTTTTTTTTGCGCTTGAGATTTTGAGGTGGCGATTCGGGGACGATTTCTTCATCATCGTCAAGTGGAACCCGGGGTTGCGATTGAGATGTTGGCGGTTGCGATTGGAATTGCGCTAGCGATTCAAACGAGTTGCGTTGCATCATTGTTGGAGTGCTTGGTAATGTTGCATTTGTTGAACTTGAGACATTTGTTTGAAGACGTTGGGTGATTGTTGGAAACCCGAAAATGTAAATTGCGGAGACACCCATGAAGGATCGATAGTCGGAGTGTAAGCGTGAGTCGAAAAAAAGTTAGCTTGGATCGGGTTGGGATTGTTCGGGTTGGGGTTGTTTGGGTTAAACGGATTCATGATTTTATAAAAAAGATGGAGTTTTTATTTATAAAAATGGATGAGAGAAGGGAGAAGTATTGAGATTTTGGATATAAAAATGGATGAGAGAAGATATATTTATTTAAAGTGAAAAAGTTTTTTTTTGTTTTTATTAAAATAGCCGTTACAAAACGGCTAGTTTTTTGAATCATGGCCGTCGAGCACGTCGTTGAGGAGCCGGAGAAGACGCGACGTCCCTATGGGGGGCGGTGTGGGGGTGCGGCGCCAGACCACACCGGACCTAAGCCGACCCCCATACCCTCCATTCTTAGGGAAGGGACACTCATCACAAAATCATATGAAACTTACCAACCATAGCTTGCCACATTATTTCATCACCTAATTATATTTCCATCTATTTTTATACGGGGCTTTCATCAATTAATCACTTAAACCATTATTTTTTTAAAGTTAAATATAAAACCAAATTAATTAAAAACAACATTTTTAACACATAAAATTTATATCTAAAATTTACATATTCTTATGAATAAAGGTCGGTGGGGTTGACAAAGGTAGCCCTTCAACTTTCAAAATTATCATTTTAGTCCATTTCTAAACAACTTGTTTTTCTTGGCTTCATATATACACATGTCACAATACCCCCCCCCCCTCCACACACATATATATAGAGAGAGAGAGAGAAGCATAGAGATAGGGAGGGGATCAGAGATGAGATACTTAAGTGTGCCAACGTGAAAATACAATATTGCTATTTTCAATCAACAAAGTAGCTGTATCGCCCTTAGTCCGAGCTACAAAGGAATAATGGCCAAATCACGAAGGCCTTTAGTCAGTGTTGTAAAAATCGCTAGGCACTATTTAGTCGGTAGGGTACCCACTAGCGATTAATCGAATTGGGATTTCTATATGTAATTTTTAGTTATATATATACAACCACACTTTTTATATGTAGTTTTTAAAAGTAGACATGTTCTAACCCCTGATATACCCATTTTTTAAGTAATTGGCGGGATTTTATAAGGTTTGGTCAAATTTGGCTAGGATCTGGCAAAAATTTGGCCAGAATAGGATCATCATTGACCGCTTTGTGATTAATCATCCATTAATTGGTGAACCTCCGATTAGTGACTAATTGGGGACTAATCGGGATTTTTACAACAATGCCTTTTGTTCACCTTCGTAGAGCCGCCGGAATGCCGGATGAAAGCACTGCCATGGATCGGCTAGATGGGGTCCCGATCTACGTCATATAACAACTCTCGACTCGCTGGTTTTATAAACAGCGTAGCAATCAATTGTCTGGTTTCAAAAGGGAGAAAACGGTGAAGAGGTGGCGATGGTAGTGGACTAGAGAGAGAGAGTGGGTTAAAAGAGCGAATAGACCACCCAGCTGTTGTGTTTAATAATAACTAATACTTCCAAAATAGTAGTATGCATACTAAAATCAGAACTCGAACTTAGAGTAGCAGGTTGGGTCTAATTAACGAACAATGTTTGAATAGACAATTAGATGGAGTAGATGTAAGAACAGCTTGTTGTCTAGCATCAATACAAATTTATAATCAAAAGGATTATTGCATTGTAACTACTGCTAATCGAATCAAGAGATTACCATTGTGTTGGAATTGTTTTTTTAATATGTGATCTTGCATCACAGTTTAATAATTGTTAGTAACAATTTTCTACTAAAACAAAAATTTACAGTTTTTACTTTTAACAAGAACCTTGAAACAGCCGCGTGGCAATTTTGAGACGACCGTTCAACCTAGAGGTGCAACCCTACCCTACCCGAACCCAGGTTGAACCCGATCTATAGCCAACCCGGTTTGGACCCGTTTCAACCCGTAGGGTAGGACTCGGTTTAGGTATTTTACAATTAAACTAGTTTCAACCCGGCAGTTGATAACCCGATCACTCAACCCGGTTTGAGAACCAGGTTTGTACCCGATATCACGAACCCGTCCATATACATGGTACTAGCTGTTACCCAATCACTATTTAATGGTTTTGTGACCATTAAAGTACACTTAATGTCGATCTTTTGGACTTTTTTCATCCAAATTGTTAGTATACCATGCATTAAAGATGTTGGTTAAATCACAACACTCAAAATCACAAAAAATAAACGCTATGGAATCGAAAGCGGACATTCATCTGTCAGTATGGGTAATTCCTTTACCGAACCTACCAAAGATTGACGAAAAATGTAAAAAAAATTGTATTTCACGTCGTAGTTATGTTTTAGTTTACTTATAAAAAACAAATAAAGTATAAATTTTAAGTTATTTATATATATTATTTCTTTTTAAGAATTTTATATTAACAGGGTTGGGCAATAGGGTTGAACCCAGTTTGAGAACCCTAACCCGGTCCCAACCCAACCCGAATTAGTTGCATAGGGTTCGCTTCTCTTGTCTCTTAACCTGGTTAGAACCCAACCAGGTTTGAGTGCCAACCTGGTTTGAATATTTTCATCCTAGCCCCAACCTGGTTTGAAACCGGTTCGGGTTGAAACCCTAACCCGATTTGTGCACCTCTAGTTCCACCTTCTTGGTTGTTTAATTTTACTTTGTTTACATTAATGTTATGTTTATATAAAAATCCCCTCATTTAAATTATTTTAGTAATAATCGTACATGCATTGTTTTAAAATCTGGTTTTTATATCGTACAGGATTTGACTCAGAAACAGTTCAACCGAGTGTATCGAGTGGTTCAACCGGTACAACCGGTCGGTTTGAGCATGTTTTTAAAACATTGCGTACATGCACTTAAATATTTTTGGTATGATATAGTTAATATGTATCACTAAGGATACAAACCTTACTTCCATTCATACTAGTCATGGTTAGTTAATGTAGATTTATTTTATTAATTTTTTGTTGAATTCGACACCTAGCAACTTAGTGTCTCGCCGGAGACATAAAATTTAACCGTTTTATGTCTAAATCTTTTAGTACATGTACATCACCAAAAATCATCCAAGAACAAAACTCCCATGTCACACCCCGATATTTTCACGTATTACCGGTGGGCCCGGTGGGGGAGTATCGTGACGTGGTTGGTAACATTACAGTCAAACAACACAATATTTAAACGCACAGCGGAAGCAAATGAAAGATATATTTCAACCGAATATAATTGTAATATCAAGTATCACAAACAGTTGAAAATAATCCACAGGTGGATCAAAAATATGAAATATTGTTCAACAGTTTTGACATCCAAGCTTGCGAGACTTATTGTGGACGCTAGGAGAAAGCCAGCCTAGTTCGCATAGTACCTGCACTTAACCTTTTTGGGAAAATACGTCAGTTTACACTGGTAAATACTATCAACCGACTCATTTTGAAAAGTTTAATAAAAATTGATTTGAATGCTCGTGGCACAAACTTATTATAACTTGGGATAATTATTTGAATATAATACTTGTAAAAGAATTACATGTTCCTTATGCGTTCAGTAGCCCGATTCGTAGACCGGTTAAAGATCAATAGACACACCACATTATTTATTTATGCACTGACGGGTGTACGCCTACACCCCGTGCTCAGGTCATGGCCATCTCGTAAGATGATGCCAAGGATATCCGGGACATGGTCATTAACCCCCCAAAGGCTTTAAGCAAACAAAACATTTCAAAACGGGCATATCAATGATTTAACCTCTATTCGATTAAAGATTCAATGCCGGACCAAGCGGTATTTTATATACCGTACCCCAAGCCCGTATAAAGGAAAATAAGTTAAAAGTATTTACCTGAGCAAGTATAATTCACAAACAACAAATGCGGGTAGCTTTTACCGGGTCTCCTATTCTGGAACGAAGGTTTATAATAACCTATTAAAATCCTAACGGTCTTTAGTTAAGCTTAAGCTTAGACTGGTTAGTTTTAAGGAACGATACGGTTCGAACGCGTGATTAAGCGAAGACCAGAATAGAATCTGATTTAGACCCGACAAGTTTGAAGACTTGTATAATATGGGTAATCTAAACACATTCTGGATTTTGAGGTAAAACGATAAGGTTTGACCCGTCTCGGCTAATTTATGCAAACTAGTTACATAAACCGAACCGAACACGCCATAAGTGTAACGGGTAACCATGAGAGTCATATACAGGTTTCCTAAGTTAATATACCTTAGATATGTTGTGATATCAGTAGGATATCTTCCATTATGCCCAAAACGAGTTTAATCTCAATTTAAGCCACGTAGGGGTATTTTGGTCATTTTAAAGATTATAAAAGAGGTTATTTTAAAATTTTGAGATTCGGGTCTGAATACATCATTAAAATAACTTATTTTAATAGGTCATATCAGTAGTGATAAGTCTTGTATGACAAAAATGGTTTTAAACATAAACTATGTGTTTAATACGCTTAAAAAGCCATTTTAAGCGATTTCCGGGTTATACCGGAAATCTGAGTTTTCTGGACAGGTTATAGAGTTCAAAATACTTCATTTATTAAATAAAATCAGTAGCAACTGGATTAGCATCAAAATACTTTGTAGAACTCATTTTATAACCAAAAAGGGTATATTCGGTATTTACCGAATTAATGCCATAACCTTAGGTTATGAGTAGGTTAAAAATAATTAAAAATCTTTAAAAATCCCAAAATATTATATTACATCAGTGGGAAAAAGGTTTGGTGTCAAAAATTGGGTTTAGATAGGCGTTATGCTAATGACGCCGTTTAATTACAAAAAGGTGTTCTAATTACGCTAATGAGCATAACTCCTAATCTAGACCTCCAACTGATGTGAAAATTTAGGGACATGTTTATAAATCAGTAACAAAAATTATTGTCCTTTCACATATCCAAAATTCTTGTTTTATGGTCAAAAGGGCATATTGGTCAACATTAGGCATTTAACGGAAACATGCATATTAATTGGATAACTAATGAACCAAGGTGTATAATCACAGAGGGTTATACTAGCATGTAACCTGGTCCTAAGGAAGCTCTAAGGCATTTCCAAATTATACTAAATCGGGTCAGAACTGAAGTCAAAGCAAAAGTCAAAGTTTTGCGACTTTCGGTTCCGAACCGGGTCTAAACAGAAAATTGTCGGATCAAACAAGCTTAGACCAGTTCTTATACTTATTACCAAGTTATATGAGTGATAAAATAGGTTACATGCATCCTACATTGCTAATTATGCGTTAATTTGAAAATTAGCATTCTGTTGACTTTTTCTAATCAACTTTGACCCGACAAATGGTCTAGTTAGAGTGGGAATCACGGAGTGCCCTTTTAAGGGTTTAATGCCCACATGATTACCAACTTATAACTACCTTCAATTCGACTAATCACTGGACCATTAATGATTAATCGCTAAGTCAAACGTTAATTACGACGGTTTGACTTTTAAGCTAGTAACTAAGTAAAACTCAATTAAGGAAGGTCAAGGGTACTTACCAAAGTCCTATGCACGATTAGGGGTGACTTGGGTCTGCTCTTATGCTCCAGGAAGCTCCACAAATGCAGATGAAAGGTGTGATCACAATGTTGCAACATAAGGCCCTTTTATAGTGAATTTGAGGGCTTGTGATCATGACAACCAAGTCTAGCATTGTTCCCAGATCATTTACAAGTGCTCCTAGCGTCTAAAAGCATGTAGGGGTCGTCCAAGAAGTGAAAAATATCTTCTTAAGTTGGTTAGAACGTTTATAACAGGCTGCTGTCGATTTACTGTTGCTGGCGAAGGCTTACGGACCGTAAGGGGGACCTTTACGGTCCGTAAGCCCTTTATCAGGGGCAAAATTTTTGTTCTTTCGAGCTTTGAAAGGGAAACTTAGGTGATACGAATTTTGGGCAATTATTTTCAGTATGGGGCCTCTTGATTGGGTCATGTACAGTTTACACCACCTTGATATGACTTAAAGTTTCCTTGAATCCTTTTGAAAGTGCCGCAAATGAAGGTTTATCGTGCATTTCTTCGTAGGAGTCCACCCTTGCAATTATGGGTCAATCATTGTTAGTATTTACTGAATTTGAGTATATCAGATGTTTACAATATACATCAGGGTCTTGGGATTTATAATGAGGTCGTTCAGAGGTATTAATTAACATGTCGACGCTTTTAACCCTTCGTATACGAATTTTATCATAACTTTCTCATACGATAACGAAACTTGGTGAAATTTTTACCATGCATTCTAGTGAGCATATTTAATCGTTACAAGGCTTCAGGTTTTCTAAAAGGCCACTCAGAGGTATACTTTAAACATGTTGACACATTTAACCCCTGTAGTTTGTAACCTCTCACTTTCTTTCACAATTAGTTTCGTATGATCCATGATTCATTCATTTTACGGTATAAACACCATGTAGGGTTATTGTAAGGTATATTCACCCATTGTTGACATTTTGAACCCTTATATTCACATACTTTTCTTGTTTGTCAACTTTAGTCCTTCAAATAAATCCTTTACACGTTTTAAGCCCATGACACGTGTCGATATAATATTGGACATGAGATTTCGAGGTGTCATATCCTCACCCCCTTAAAAGAAATCTCGACCTCGAGATTTACTGAAACAAATGAGGGTACTTTTCTTTCATTGTGGACTCTACCTCCCACGTGTACTCGGGACCTCTTCGGGCATCCCATTTTACCTTTACAATAGGTGCATGCTTCCTTCGAAGCTTCTTAACCTGTCAATCCTCGATCGACACAGGTTTTTCAACAAACTTCAAGCTCTCTTCTATGTGCACATCTGTGTGTGGTATAACTAGTGATTCATCAGCGAAACACTTCTTCAGATTGCAGATGTGGAATACATTGTGAATACCACTGAGCTCTTCAGGTAATTTTAACTTATAAGCCACTGATCCAACACATTCGATGACCTCGAATGGTCCTATGTATCTCGGGCTTAACTTACCTTTCTTACCAAATCGCATCACTCCCTTCCAGGGTGATACTTTAAGCAACACTTTGTCGCCTACCTCGAATTTCAGAGGTTTACGCTTTAGATCTGCGTAGCTTTTCTGCCTATCTCGGGCAGCTTTCAGGCGATCACGAATCTGGATAATCTTTTCCGTTGTTTCAAAGACTATTTCAGATCCTGACAGTTGGACATCTCCAATTTCCGCCCAACAAACGGGAGTTCTGCACTTTCTACCGTATAAGGCCTCGAAAGGCGCAACCTTGATGCTGGTATGGTAGCTATTGTTATATGAGAACTCGATTAATGGCAGGTGGTTATCCCAACAACCACCTAAGTCAATCACACATGCACGAGACATGTCTTCCAACGTTTGGATTGTACGCTCACTCTGTCCGTCCGTCTGAGGATGGTAAGCCGTACTGAAATTTAAGCGCGTGCCCAAGGATTGTTGGAAACTTTTCCAAAAATGAGATGTGTATCTAGTATCCCTATCGGAGATAATAGACACTGGTACGCCATGTAAAGATACAATCTTATCCACGTACAATTGGGCTAACATGTCGGAGCTATAGGTCTCCTTGATGGGTAGGAAATGTACCGACTTAGTCAGTCTATCTACTATCACCCATATCGTATCATTTCCTTTCCTTGTCTTTGGCAACTTGGTGATGAAATCCATTGTCACCATTTCCCACTTTCATGTGGGAAGTTCAGGTTGTTGTAGCAAACCTGACGGCTTTTGATGTTCAGCTTTGACTTGCGCGCACGTCAAACATTTTGCTACATAAGCGGCTATAGACTTCTTCAAGCCTATCCACCACAAGTTTGCCTTTAGATCCTGGTACATCTTATCAGCTCCAGGATGAACGGAATATTTAGAACTATGGGCTTCTTGGAGGATAACATCCCGAAGTCCCCCATAAACTGGATCCCATATTCGTCCATTTAACCTTAGGATTCCGTCCTTGTCATAGGATAACTGTTCTTCAGTTACTCCTAGCTTTTTGTTAGGATAGTTAGCTTCCAACACAGCTTCCTTCTGTGCAGCTAACAACCTTTCGTTCAAACCGTTCTTTATCTCAATGCTCTTGGCATTGATTCGGATGGGTTTCACCCTTTCCTTTCGACTCAAGGCATCGGCGACTACATTCGCTTTGCCAGGATGGTATCTTATTTCATAATCATAATCATTTAAGGTTTCCATCCAACGTCATTGCCTCATGTTCAAATCCTTTTGGTTAAACAGGTGTTGGAGGCTCTTGTGGTCAGAATAGATCACACACTTGATACCATATAAATAGTGCCTCCATAGCTTTAGTGCAAATACAACGGCACCCAACTCCAAGTCATGGGTGGTGTAATTCTTTTCATGCACCTTTAACTGACGTGAAGCATAGGCAATAACTTTGCCTTTCTGCATAAGCACACATCCCATCCCGGTGTGTGATGCATCACAATATACCACAAACTCTTCTATCCCATCAGGCAATGTCAACACAGGTGCATTGCTTAGCTTCTGCTTAAGGATATTAAAGGATTCTTACTGCTTAGGGCCCCAATCGAACTTTATTTTCTTCCTAGTCAAAGAAGTTAGGGGTGCAGCAATCCTTGAAAAATTCTCAATGAAACGCCTATAATATCCTGCCAATCCCAAGAAACTGCGAATTTCTGTGGGCGTCTTCGGCTCTTGCCAATTCATGACAGCTTCAACCTTAGCGGGATCCACTTGGATACCACGCTCACTAACCACATGTCCAAGGAATTGGACTTCTCGAAGCCAGAATTCACACTTCGAAAATTTGGCGTAAAGCTTCTCCTGTTGAAGTAGTGAAAGAATACATCGAAGATGCTTCTCATGATCAGCTTGGTTCTTCGAGTAGATGAGGATGTCGTCAATGAAGACGATGATAAATTTGTCCAAGTAGGGCTTGCAGACGTGATTCATGAGATCCATGAATGCGGCAGGTGCATTAGTGAGCCCAAAAGGCATCACTAGGAACTCGTTATGACCATAACGAGTCCTAAATGCAGTCTTGTGCACATCTTCATCTTTAACCTTCAATTGATGATAGCCTGACCTCAGATCAATCTTGGAGAAGTAACTTGCCCCTTGAAGCTGATCGAACAGATCGTCGATTCTGGGCAATGGGTACCTATTCTTGATAGTGACCTTATTAAGCTCACGGTAATCGATGCACAGATGCATCGATCCATCCTTCTTCTTGACAAATAAGATTGGTGCTCCCCAAGGAGACGAACTAGGTCTAATGAAACCCTTGGCTAGCAATTCATCTAGTTGCGTTCTCATTTCCTTCATCTCTGTTGGTGCCAACCTATAAGGCGCTCTAGCAACAGGTGCTGCTCCAGGGATGATGTCAATTCTGAATTCCACTTGCCTATCTGGTGGTAAACTAGGTAGTTCTTCAGGAAAAACTTCAGGGTATTCAGAAATGATAGGGATATCCTCAATCTTAGGCTTCGGCTCATCGATAGTCACTTGTGCCATGTAGATGACACAACCCTTCTTTAAACACTTAGAGGCCTTGAGCATAGTCACTTGCTCAGGCAGTCCATACTGGGTATCTCCCTGAATGGTAAGTGATTCACCCGACGGAGTCTTAATCACCACTTGCTTCTTATTGCAGACAATCTGGGCCTGGTTATGAGATAACCAGTCCATACCCAAAACTATGTCGAAACCGGCTAACTTCAAAGGAAGTTGGGACAAAGGAAAAGAGTGGTTCCTAATGGATATAACACATCCATCTAACACAGTTGAGACGGTTTCTATGGTTCCATCAGCTAATTCCACCTCATACTTCACACTTAAGGTTTTTACTGGCAATTTCAACAACTCACAAAACTTATTATCTACAAATGATTTATCAGCTCCTGAATCAAATAACACTCTCGCATAAACATCATTTATAAGGAAGGCACCTGTGATCACATTGTCGTCCTGCACAGCTTCCTTCGTATCCATCCTGAAGACCCTAGCATTGGTTTTCTTTCCTTCATCAGCTTTCTTTGCATATTTTGGGCAATTTGTCTTAATGTGCCCTTTTTCGTTGCAACTGTAGCACGTTGCGTCCTTCAGTTTCTTGCACTATAGGGTCTTATGTTCCGAATATTTGCAAATCCCACATGGCCTCGGCTGAGACTGGGATTTCGACTCAAGTCTGCACCTCCCAAAGTGGTGCTTCTGACAAATCTTACACTTGGGCTTATCTCCAGATTGATGCCCATCCTTCTTAGAACCAGACCCCTTCTTGTGGTCATTGTTTCCCCTGTGCTTCTTATCTGACCTTCGTGAATTGTCATCTTCACACTTCCTTTTCTCGGCATCCGTGTTCCTCAGCGATCTCTGCCTGACCGCGTCCAGTGTGAGGGACAAGGATATATCAGCTACAGATCTGAAAGTAGCTGGCCGAGAGGCTTTCACGCTTACCTTAATTTCTGGGGCTAAACCCCCAATGAAACGAGCTATTCTTTTGGGTTCCGGGGTCACCAGATAAGGAACCAACCTTGACATTGTATTAAAGCTCGTAAGGTAAGCTTGGCAATCCAGATTCTTCCTCACCAAGGATAAGAAATCAGATTCAATCTTTTCAACCTCATGCTGGGGACAGTAGTTCTCCCGGATGAGGGTAACAAATTGTTCCCATGTTATATTGTACAGTGGAATCTTTCCAGTAGCTTGAATCAACGATCTCCACCAGGCTAAGGACTCACCTTTGAACGATTGAGACACAAACTTTACCACATCTCTATCAGCGCACCCGCTGATATCAACCACTGTGTCCATCTCATCCAACCATGTCATGCAATCTATAGCCCCTTTTTCCCCAGTGAAATCCCTGGGTTTGCATGAAACAAAGAATTTGTAGGAGCAACCTTTATCACGAGGTCCTTGATTCAGTATTACCCTTTGAGACGGGACACTTTGTTGATTAGAAGAGTGACGATCGTCATCGTCTTTCTTGGGTTCTTCCTTCTTGGAGGGTGGCTTGCTGTGAGCCTCAGAATGAGTCTTAGGCTTTGAATGGGGTACTGATTGGGCTCTGCTTCGAGTACCACTTGTTTCACTATACTGCCTATCCAAGGCTTTTGTGACGGCATTGTCGATTAATGCTTGGAGTTCAGCACCAGACACATTGAACCTGGTGGTGTCATTATTCTCCTTTGGCCGACTATTGATTTCATCAGAGTCCGCCATGTATCTTGAACTGTTACATAAGATATCGACAATAATTTATTTGGGAGTTTATTATGGAATTGTCTTTTAGGGCAATTCATTAACCATGGTGAACATAAACCATATTTGGTTAATTTGTTACTCACATTTATTTAGGATTTTATTATAACCTATCCTAATTATAAAACAATAACAGTATCATTAGCACAAAAGGACTAGTCACAGGGACATTTTTAAATCATAAGCCATGATTTCGGAGAATCAAGGCATTAAGGTTTGAACATAGTTCATTACCTTTCTCTGATAGGGAGTCGTAGACTACTACTGTCTTTTGTCTTATATGACAATGAGTATGGCCCGTAGGCACTATATTACCAATGTATGGTCAAAATATGATCATCTTAATTGATGATTTAAACCCATGATTTATAGATCATTAAGTTAGGTTAGGAATCTTTTGAAGAATCCTTATATAAGAATGACGTGTGTGATTTTAACGAATCACGTCTGCCAGGAGCGTTAACATGTTTTCAGATGTTAATAGGGATCCGAATCTTTTAAAGAGGTCTTACCATCTTGGCCAAGTCTTATAATGACATGTAAGCTAGGTTATACCTTTGAGATTCTTATTCAATATATAATAGGCAGATTATTTTAAAAGGAATGATTTATTTATTTATTTATTTCATGTAATATATTTATGCATATAATGGCAAAAATGAAATTTATAAACTTAACATCCCATTAACATTTAAAAGAGTACACTTTGCCCTAAACGGGACTTTTAATAGACAAATTACCCACGCAGGGGTTTAACTGAAATTACAAGTCCACGCAGGGACCAAATACTAGAATAGATGTCCACGTAGGGACTAAAAAGACAAGTCCGCGCAGGGACTAAATACACAGATAAATGTCCACGCAGGGACTTGATTGAAAATAGATAATACACCAACACATGTAGGGATTTAATGATCCCTTTTCTTCTTCCCCTTTAGCAAGCCTGCTAAGCCCTTGAGGAAACCTTGTCGTTCCCTGCGATCTCTGTGAAAATCTCGCTCGACTTGGTCCAATCTTTGAAGAATTTCTTCTCGTTATGGCGGGGAAAACCGTGGCGGCTGCGATTGTTGCTGAATCGGTGGTCGAACTGGTACTTGATATCCATGAGTTGGATATCCTACTCCCCAAGGATCTCCATACGGTCCTTCAGGGTGAAGGGCGAGGTAGTTTGATGGCACTTGGTAAGGGTCTTCAGCATAGTTATAATGGGTGTGAGCCGGCTGCTCAAACGGATTGTACGCCATTGAACCGGCGTACGCAGGAATCGGGTTATCAAAACCCATCGGTGGTGGCTGTGGTGCAACTGGTGCAGAACTCACCTCAGGAATTGGGTTTGAGAGCCCACCCATTTGTGGGTCCTCATGTAGTGGCGGATAGTGACTGCCACTGGAGTGTCGAGGGGTGCTAAAGTGGAAATCCCCTGCTCGCGCAGACATACGCGCACCCGTTCTCCTACGCCTTGGTGGCTCTGGAGGTGCTTGATGAACTGGTGGTGGTGGAGGCGGTGGCGTGACTGCCACGAATCGTGAATCCCCTGAGGGATCCTGCTGCTGCTGCTGCTAGTGAGGTGATGAATGGTGAGAAGGTGTGAAGTACCATTCATGTTGGTTAAACCTCGCTTGGTAACTGTCTGGACCACCGTAAGGTGATCCGTGGAAAGAAGATCCATAAGAGATCTCGATGGGATGTTGGGGGTACCGCTTGCAGGTTCGACGGGATCCGTGTCCTCGTCCATGTCCATCGCATTGTCTTCTGAGAAGTGGTCCTCCGGTCCCAATGGGTTAAAACCCACTGGTTCTTGAATATAATTTGCCGGGTTGAACCGGCCCTGAAAGACAGGAGTGGGGTTACTAAAGGAATTGTACGAAAGGGATCGCTGAAGAGGTATATATGAAGGTTGTGGGTTATCGGACTCGTTTTCCGAATGCGGCCCATAGGAATGGCGATAGGGATGCGTTGAGCTGTGCGAAACAGATTGTCTGGCGGGCTCTGTGTAGGTCCTCCAGGCTCCTTGTGGATCGGCACTCGCAGTAGTAGAAGAAGCTCGCCGGTGCGAAGGCCCGGCTTCGTGATCGTTGGGGGCGCTCATCGGCCCCTTTCCTCGTCCTCCTCTTCTCATTCTTGGTGGCATATTTCCTGTCAATATAAACAAAGATAACAACAAGAATATATATAAAATAAAAGACAAAGTTAAAAATTTAAAAACAATTTGGATTGTTCCTATGTTCTTTGTCTAGACTCGAAAATTTATGAATGCGCAATTGTGTAGCTGAGATTAAACACAAAAGGCTAGTGTTTAATTCACTCAGCGTTGGCTCTGATACCAACCTGTCACACCCTGATATTTCCACGTATTACCGGTGGGCCCGGTGGGGGAGTATCGTGACGTGGTTGGTAACATTACAGTCAAACAACACAATATTTAAATGCACAGCGGGAGCAAATGACAGATATATTTCAACCGAATATAATTGTAATATCAAGTATCACAAACAGTTGAAAATAATCCACAGGTGGATCAAAAATAGGAAATATTGTTCAACAGTTTTGACATCCAAGCTTGCGAGACTTATTGTGGACGCTAGGAGAAAGCCAGCCTAGTTCGCATAGTACCTGCACTTAACCTTTTTGGGAAAATACGTCAGTTTACACTGGTAAATACTATCAACCGACTCATTTTGAAAAGTTTAATAAAAATTGATTTGAATGCTCGTGGCACAAACTTTTTATAACTTGGGATAATTATTTGAATATAATACTTGTAAAAGAATTACATGTTCCTTATGCGTTCAGTAGCCCGATCCGTAGACCGGGTTAAAGATCAATAGACACACCACATTATTTATTTATGCACTGACGGGTGTACGCCTACACCCCGTGCTAAGGTCGTGGCCATCTCGTAAGATGATGCCAAGGATATCCGGGACATGGTCATTAACCCCCCAAAGGCTTTAATCAAACAAAACATTTCAAAACGGGCATATCAATGATTTAACCTCTATTCGATTAAAGATTCAATGCCGGACCAAGCGGTATTTTATATACCGTACCCCAAGCCCGTATAAGGGAAAATAAGTTAAAAGTATTTACCTGAGCAAGTATAATTCACAAACAGCAAATGCGGGTAGCTTTTACCGGGTCTCCTATTCTGGAACGAAGGTTTATAATAACCTATTAGAATCCTAACGGTCTTTAGTTAAGCTTAAGCTTAGACCGGTTAGTTTTAAGGAACAATACGGTTCGAACGCGTGATTAAGCGAAGACCGGAATAGAATGTGATTTAGACTCGACAAGTTTGAAGACTTGTATAATATGGGTAATCTAAACACATTCTGGATTTTGAGGTAAAAACGATAAGGTTTGACCCGTCTCGGCTAATTTATGCAAACTAGTTACATAAACCGAACCGAACGCGCCATAAGCGTAACGGGTCACCATGAGAGTCATATATAGGTTTCCTAAGTTAATATGCCTTAGATATGTTGTGATATCAGTAGGATATCTTCCATTATGCCCAAAACGAGTTTAATCTCAATTTAAGCCCCGTAGGGGTATTTTGGTCATTTTAAAGATTATAAAAGAGGTTATTTTAAAATTTTGAGATTCGGGTCTGAATACATCATTAAAATAACTTATTTTAATAGGTCATATCAGTAGTGATAAGTCCTGTATGACAAAAATGGTTTTAAACATAAACTATGTGTTTAATACGCTTAAAAAGCCATTTTAAGCGATTTCCGGGTTATACCGGAAATCTGAGTTTTCTGGACAGGTTATAAAGTTCAAAATACTTCATTTATTAAATAAAATCAGTAGCAACTGGATTGGCCTCAAAATACTTTGTAGAACTCATTTTATAACCAAAAAGGGTATATTCGGTATTTACCGAATTAATGCCATAACCTTAGGTTATGAGCAGGTTAGAAATAATTAAAAATCTTTAAAAATCCCAAAATATTATATTACATCAGTGGGTAAAAGGTTTGGCGTCAAAAATTGGGTTTAGATAGGCGTTATGCTAATGACGCCGTTTAATTACAAAAAGGCGTTCTAATTACGCTAATGAGTATAACTCCTAATCTAGACCTCCAACAGATGTGAAAATTTAGGGACATGTTTATAAATCAGTAACAAAAATTATTGTCCTTTCACATATCCAAAATTCTCGTTTTATGGTCAAAAGGGCATATTGGTCAACATTATGCATTTAACGGAAAATGCATATTAATTGGATAACTAATGAACCAAGGTGTAAATCACAGAGGGTTATACTAGCATGTAACCTGGTCCTAAGGAAGCTCTAAGGAATTTCCAAATTATACTAAATCGGGTCAGAATTGAAGTCAAAGCAAAAGTCAAAGTTTTGCGACTTTCGGTTCCGAACCGGGTCTAAACAGAAAATTGTCGGATCAAACAAGCTTAGACCAGTTCTTATACTTATTACCAAGTTATATGAGTGATAAAATAGGTTACATGCCTCCTACATTGCTAATTATGCGTTAATTTGAAAATTAGCATTCTGTTGACTTTTTCTAATCAACTTTGACCCGACAAATGGTCTAGTTAGAGTGGGAATCAGTGGGTGCCATTTTAAGGGTTTAATGCCCACATGATTACCAACTTATAACTGCCTTCAATTCGACTAATCACTGGACCATTAATGATTAATCGCTAAGTCAAACGTTAATTACGACGGTTTGACTTTTAAGCTAGTAACTAAGTAAAACTCAATTAAGGAAGGTCAAGGGTACTTACCAAAGTCCTATGCACGATTAGGGGTGACTTGGGTCTGCTCTTATGCTCCAGGAAGCTCCACAAATGCAGATGGAAGGTGTGATCACAATGTTGCAACATAAGGCCCTTTTATAGTGAATTTGAGGGCTTGTGATCATGACAACCAAGTCTAGCATTGTTCCCAGATCATTTACAAGTGCTCCTAGGGTCTAAAAGCATGTAGGGGTCGTCCAAGAAGTGAAAAATATCTTCTTAAGTCGGTTAGAACGTTTATAACAGGCTGCTGTCGATTTACTGTTGCTGGCGAAGGCTTACGGACCGTAAGGGGGACCTTTACTGTCCGTAAGCCCTTTATCAGGGGCAAAAATTTTTGTTCTTTCGAGCTTTGAAAGGGCAACTTAGGTGTTACGAATTTTGGGCAATTATTTTCAGTATGGGGCCTCTTGATTGGGTCATGTACAGTTTACACCACCTTGATATGACTTAAAGTTTCCTTGAATCCTTTTGAAAGTGCCGCAAATGAAGGTTTATCGTGCATTTCTTCGTAGGAGTCCACCCTTGCAATTATGGGTCAATCATTGTTAGTATTTACTGAATTTGAGTATATCGGATGTTTACAATATACATCAGGGTCTTGGGATTTATAATGAGGTCGTTCAGAGGTATTAATTAATATGTCGACGCTTTTAACCCTTCTTATACGAATTTTATCATAACTTTCTCATACGATAACGAAACTTGGTGAAATTTTTACCATGCATTCTAGTGAGCATATTTAATCGTTACAAGGCTTCGGGTTTTCTAAAAGGACACTCAGAGGTATACTTTAAATATGTTGACACATTTAACCCCTGTAGTTTGTAACCTCTCACTTTCTTTCACAATTAGTTTCGTATGATCCATGATTCATTCATTTTAGGGTATAAACACCATGTAGGGTTATTGTAAGGTATATTCACCCATTTTTGACATTTTGAACCCTTATATTCACATACTTTTCTTGTTTGTCAACTTTAGTCCTTCAAATAAATCCTTTACACGTTTTAAGCCCATGACACGTGTCGATATAATATTGGACATGAAATTTCGAGGTGTCACATCCCACGAGCCTATTCTCAAAAAAGAGATCAACGGATCTTCAATTTCTACCCCCACAATCGCAGCTGAGCAAAGATTTAGACAATGGGCTATTCGTAATGTCCCAAAACAATTATTCAGCAACGACTACCCTGCCATGGAGAACTTCGAGCTGAACAAACTCACAACGAGGATCCTCACAATTTTCTAAAGGAGTTCCATGTTGTGTGTGTTCAGCATGAAGCCATACACTTTAACTGAAGATCAAATCAAGTTAAGACCATTCCTTTTCTCTCTTCAAGACTCGACAAAAGAATGGCTCTGCTACCTACCACTGAGGTCCATAATCATTTAGGACAATCTTACAAGGATTTTCATTAAAGAATACGTCCTAGAAGAATAAGAAGGGTAACACACCATAGACAGTCAAGGAGTGAACACTTAGACACTCAACTTATTGAATTGACAAAAGCGCTAATGCACCTTACCAAGCATAATGGTGCAAAACAAGTGGCTCGCTTGTGGGGTGTGTTTACAATTTGGACATCCAACATATATGTGGCCCATGTTGCAACAGGATTTTGAACGAGCACATGTGATGGCAGGCTTCTCAGAAGAGAACTCAAAACAATACGAATAACCATGACGTAATTTGATGGGGCATCCTCCTAATATGAGTTACCTGTCAAGGATCTCCAACACAATGTAAGCCTTAACCCCGGTTACAAATGAAAAATCAACAGAATTTCCAGCCTCGTCAACAACAACACGCATTACCATAAGTGGGTCTCACAAGAATGTCCTTAGAATATATTGTAAGAAGTTGGAGCAACAAATAGATCAAATTGATAGTTTAGTCAGAAAGACAAAGGCTCAACGAACACTACACACATATGCCGAGACAAACCCAAAACACAATGTTTGTGCCATTTCCTTGATAATTGAGGAAAACTATTAATAGGTGCATTTTAGATACACTTTGTTATATGTTAATTACAATATAAATACAATAATAGGATTAGGTTCAAGAGTGAACAACTTCTTAAGAGTGAACTAATCTTGGCCCTTGATCATTTTGTAGATTAAAAGGGTAAGATTGACATTAGTCAAGTATATCTAATCAATACACTTTGAATTCTAACTAGTTATCTAACTTATCATTCAAAACCAACTAAATACCCCCCCCCCCCCAAGTGGACGGTCACATATGTGACCCCACCATAATCTTCCATGATCTTGTTAGATATGATTGGATCTCATTTGATTTAGTGAAGGATTTGTATTATACTTAACAAACACATAAACCATTGGATAAAAGAATTAGAGGTTATAAGAAGGATTAGAACTCATCACACTTCACACAACACTTCATCTCCTTCCCCCTCTCCTCCATTCGGCCGAGAACCACACCAACACCAACACCACCACCACCTTTCATCCATCATCCATTCATTCCAAGTTCTACTCAAGGTGTAAGGAGCCATACAAAGAAGTTTGGTGGTCTTGGATCTTGAAGGACCTCTCCCGATTGCTTTTATCCAACTCATTTGTCAACTACAACATCAAGTGTTCTTCCCTAGCCTTGTGCTAGTAGTAAGGCCCTCATAACCCTTTGTTACTTCATATATTTTTGGTTAAAAGATGATATACATTGTTAATCTTGATGAACATTAAAAGACATATTCATAAAACTCTAACATAAGCTTGTCATATGATGAACTCTTAATGGAATAATGTTGTTTAGTGTATGTATGATACTTGATTGTTATTTTCTTGAGATTATGATGATGATCATCATAAGGAGCTTGCTAGATTGTGATTAAACACATGATCTAGTAAGTGAGAGGATGATTATGGGACAAAGCAAGATGATCATCCTCATATATAAGCATGAACTTGAAGAATAAAGTGATTTCTTGAAAAATAATAAACAAAGTGAGTTAGTAATCTTATGGATCTAAGATTTATGAATGGTTTTCCAAAAGAACCAAGTTCAAAATGTGATTTTTAGAAGATCTTGGTTCTTACTTAAATATACACTATTTTTGGTGATAAAACAAGTATAAGAACACTTTGTTTACAAGAAAAATTCAAAAGAATGATTTTTGGAAAAATCATCTAACAAGTTGTAAACACTCAAATCTTTCAAGAATGAGATTTTTAAAGAAATAAACACACTTTAAAGGGTAACTAAGTCTACTAAACACACTACCAAGTTACTACAAGTTTTTATGAAAACTCAAGTTCATGATCATTATGTAGACAGCTTTGTTTTAGCACATGGTAAGTGTAGATTGACTGTTGATTGCTTATGATGATTTTTGAAAAGAAAATGATATGCTTAAATAGTATGGACACCTCCATTTTTAGAGGAAACTATGGAGAAATTTTCTAAAAATACAAACACTTAGAAAAATATATTCTAAACAAATATTTATAAGTGAGTTTTAACTATGATAAACCTTGCCATAGAATTTATTACAAGAATACAAATATTGGAGATTGTTTTTTATAAATGAAAATGAGTAAAAATGTATTTAGAATATATATTTACACATTGTGTGTGAATATTTGTATACTTTGTGTATTAGTTATATTATTTTAGGATTTAAAGTAATATAACTTAACGAAATACCAAGAATTTACAATCCAAAAGAATACCAAAAATCACAAGGAATAAATATATATAAGTTACACGCTTAATATTGTGAAACCGAACGCAAGAACGTAACTTATAAAATATTCCGGAGAATGCCGTTATAAATATATTTTTGGTAAATGCTATTTTGGATACGAAATAAATGAAAATATGATTTTATTATTATTACAAGGTTATATCATACTTTGACAAGAAGAAAATATATTATTTTTGGGAAGTAAAAATATATTCTCCTAGAATATTTAGAAGATATATGATTTTTGGGAAAAATATATATTTTCTCGAAATACATTATTTTTGGGACAAAATAAGTTATTATATATTTTCTAAAGTGAGGCTTGAAAATATATTAATTTAGAACTACAAATACAAAAATACATGTATGAAATACCCCAACCATTGGGAAGGAAATACGAAAATAAATACTTGAGAAGTACTGTCACAAAAATATTGAGGACATAAAAGAAACGTAACTAAAAAACGTGAATACTAAGGCAAGGCACGACCCGTTCGACTAATAGACCCTAGCACATTGTAGGTAGTCGTGTTTGCTGACGAGATTTGAGTTACGAGTACCGAAGACGCAATACTGTGAGTTCATGTCCCCTTTTCTTTTAACTATTTTCAGTTTTATAACTTCGGGGGTGAAATACATGTTACAATTGTTTACAAACGTTTTATACATGGTATGGTTAGCTAAGGAGGGTTACTGCTTGATCATGTGAAAGGTGGGTATAACACTTAAGGCCATTAATCCTCATTGTAGGACCGAGGGACATGAGTGATATATCTATTTGGGTATAGCGAGCCCACACCCATGAGGACCAGGGTGGCCCATGTGGTGACTATGTCGACATACTAATGCCGTGGCAAATCCCGCTAGGGTTGAGTTTTCCTGCACCATTTCACACATACCATTGGCTTTGCAAACCATTGGTGATCTTTTTTTCCTTATTGCTACATACCAGGGACATACATACATACAGACATACTTTAAAGGTTTATTCATACACAACACATGAACTTGCTCAACTTTTGTTGATGTTTTTCAAATTACATGTATTTCAGGGAACTAAGTGGATCTGGCAGGTGTTGCATGTTTGTCAAGCTGCGTTATAAATAAAAGATGTTATCCAAGTCTTCAGAGTTTAGGAGATGTATCTTTTTCCTAGACGAGATACATATTTCTAAACTCGGGTTTATTTAAGATCTTTTGTCAAGTCTTTGTGAACTCATTAGAACATGTTGTGGTTTGTAACTTGAATTTGGTGTCAACGTTTCAGACAATTATGTTGTGTTATTTTCAAACTAAATTTATGGATGAACATCTTATGGTTTTTATCATATAGCGTCGTTATGATTGAATGCTATGGTATTAAGAAAGTCACACCAATTATCACGCTTCCGCAAAAGTCAGGGTGTGACATGGCTTGGGTTGGTTGTTGGATCAGGATGGGTTTGAGTTAGGATAGGTATGAGTCAGGATGGGTATATTAGAAAAATAGTCAAGATGGGTTAGGGTCTGGATAAGTTTGGGTCAGGATGGGTTCTGTAACAACCCGCACTTTTGTGCGTTGTTACTACTCGTTATACTCGTTACGCCTAGCACCGGAGATTCGGATCATAATGTAACCATATCGTATAAATCGCTATTCGAAGGATAATCGTATATTTTCGAAGTATAATATCACTATACTACACTATTATCACACTAACACTCACGGAGGCATTGAGTGAGGACCTATTCTACCCTCCTCAGTGGCCGTGATGTGTCGAACGTAAACAATTAACGCTAACAAGGACCCTCGGGTGAGTGCTGTAGCTCCAGTCGTCATGACGATGATGACAATACGAGTAAACGGTACCCCGTCAATCTTTGTGGCACAACTCGCAATAACGTTCATGAGGACGTCGAGAGAGGACTTATACTACCCTCCTTGATGGCCGTGAAACGTCGCTTATAATCGCACACTCGAACGAAAACCGATTGTTAAGTATCGAAACTTTGGATTATGGATACGTAAATACGACCCCTAGTGATATATATATATATATATATATATATATTAACAATATAATAATAATATAAATTAATATTGGAAAGTACGTACTTCGAAATCCATCAAAACGATCAAAAACGGAGAAGTCCACGCGTCAGGATAGCTATCCGGACGGATGGACATGCGCACGGATGGCCATCCGCACGCATGGGCCATCCGCACGGATGGGCTACCCGGGCCAAAACCCCCTTCTTCTCCTATTTCGCCTATAAATAGCCTGCCACACCACTATTCAAGTGATGTGACAACTCCTGTTCAACCAAACGCGCACCAAGACCATTTTCTCTCGATTTCCTCGCGATTCCGGTAAGATTTCAACCTAAAACTTGTACTTCTACAATCTACACTCGATTCTACATCATTCTATCTTTCAAAACTCAAATTCCACCCGTGAAATCTGCGGAATTGAGGCGTTTTGAGGTGATGTCACCAAGAGTTCTTATGAACTTTAAGTTGGGGTCTCATTTCACTATAAACGACTCAGATCCGGGTGATTTCCACATGTTTTTATGACAAATCTCACTTAAATCTGTGCGATTTCGAGTTAACCATGAAGAACCACCATGAACGGTCAGATCTGATGGAACGGGGTGATTCCCGGCCGTTAGAATGAGTCGGAATTGACGGAACTTCAAGTGTTAGTGCGAAATTACACTACCCTAGTGAAAACAAACGTATTCCTTCCGTTAAGCACTCGAAAACGGTACGAAACAGACATGTCAGTCCGCACGGACAACAAGTCAGTCCGCACGGACCACAGGGCAGTCCGCACGGGTGGCACAAGTCCGCACGGATGACAATGTCAATCCGCGCGCACACTCAGTCCGCACGGATGACAAAGTCAATCCGCGCGCACACTCATCCGCACGCACAACACTGCCAGTCGCACGCATCGCTCATCCGCACGGACCACTGTCCACACGTATGACACATCATCCGCATGGATGGCTTGTCATCCGGATGGACAACAAGTCAATCCGTACGGATGAGGACCAATTGACCTAACAAGTAACTTTTCAAGGCAATCTTGCTTAACCGTACTTCGTTCACTCTATTTCTTCAAGGATCATTACAGACAACTCGTAACCGACTCAATCAAGTTGTAATCTCGCTAAATACGCACTGTGAGTATACTTGACCCCTTTTTAATCGAATTTTTGGGTGTAACATACGTTTCTAACAAATCAAGCTTATCAAACGAAATATTCAATCAATCAAGCTATCACTTGCGAATAACTGTTATGCATAGATATACGTGATGCTAGTTGCATATGTGCTAGGGCTTATACTCGCGACGTCCCACCAAGACTAGTATAGTACTATTGCGCCCGACGGGGTCTAGTTATGCCATCGTACATTCGAGCATCGAGGACTTAGTTGGTAGTATCAGTTTGTGAGTATATATGTCGTGTATTACGTTTATGCATACGGAAATTCGCTACACTTTTATCTACTATGCTATACTTATCAAACCTGTATACTCGCCAATACTTTTGTATTGACAAATATTTTAACGTGTGTTGCAGGTTAAATCGCAGACTTTATCAATCAAGCTAGGGAGTCTAGAAACTCAACTAAAATCTAGGTTGTCGGATTTGCATTGTTCGAGAGGACAAGAAATCTGTGATAACTGATGTGATTGTATTATTTGTTAGCATGGGATAACGAATGTATTAAATATTATCGCAATATAGTTGTTATGGATTCCCTTGAGCAATCTGATTCGCCTAGTGCCGCGCCCCGATGATTCCACCATCGGTTGGGGTGTGACAGATTGGTATCAGAGCCATAACTATATGGAATCAGGTCAGACTCGACCTAGTCCGGGTCGACGTCTTAGAAATTGACCTAGTCTATAGTCTAAGTACCAACAGGCCGACTCATACAAACCTAGTGGGGTTTGTATTGGGCTTACTTGATACTCTCGATCGAAATTGCTAAAAGATACAACTTTGTGTGAACCCCGCGTACTACAACTTCACACGAAGAAGCCTTTCCTAAGGCTGAAATACTACTTAGCCTTTCCTAAGGCCGACACAATATACACGTTTTCGAAAAATACTCGCATAACGAAACCGAGCGATCCAGTCGAGATCAGGTGTGAAAACCAAGAACTCTCGATAGGATTGCTCACTCAGCGCATTTTTCTAGCACGAGAACCTTTCATCGAGTTAGGAGTGACATCCACATCTCGACGAAAGCCTCCATTTCGAAATCTAGTGGAACTCACGAATTTATTCGAAGAGCGTAACCACAATTAGGAACGAAACTGTTAAGACAGGGGTGAAACCCGTACCTTAATAAGACGTTCCACTCTTTATAAACTGGTTTTCAAAAGCTCTCACCAAGGACTCGACTATCACAATAACTCGAGCCCCGCGATGACTAGGAAGACGAATGCCATGAGTTGCATCCCAGTGGAAGCATGAAGTCCTCTAGGTCAACGCGCATGCTCGAACTTGTTAGATATAGTTGGGTTACCTTGGGTAGTCCACGCCTAAAACACCCAAGGCACTCTATCGTACGACCCGCCAATTTTACAACGATTGGAACTTATTTACGTTTTGAAACTTTACGCTTTATCGATTTCTCGATGTAACGATTTTCACTCCCTACTTTATAAACACACAATTCGCACAGCCATCGCAATCTAAAACGGAATCCGAATGTTCGCAACAAAACTAATGCATAATCTATCGCATTCGCTCTCGTTTTCTCACTTCGACGCGACCTCGCTTATTCTAAATCGACCTGTATGTGCATGATTACAAACTACATCAATATATAAATATATATATATATACGTATAAACAAACAAGTCATTGTATGAGAACTTAGGAATTTCGTGTTTCCTATGTGGCTCCTATGTGATTCGTACTACTATACTATCGCACCAAGTTTTGAACGCGCTCGATCGTAACGCAAAACTCAAAAATCATTATGATCGAATCTCACTCCAAGTCTCCTCCTGTCTAGATGCCTTCCAACAACTCTACCTCGAGACGAGTAGCTAGGAGGAAAGCCAAACGAAGCGCCGAGAAGAGAATTGCTTCACTTGTGATTAAGGAAGTGAGTAAGCTTAGTTCTCAAATTGCCGCTCGAGTGCACTCTCTCAGCCACTCTCGAGCTTCGGAAGACGATAAGACAGAAGAGCCGCAATCTACTTTTCTCTATAAGCACTTCAAAGCCTGTGACCCGATGGAATTCACGGGTGAAGGAGGTGCGACTCAACTACTCCAGTGGTTCGATTCTATCGAAGTTACCCTTCGTCAAAGTGGGTGTCCCGATAGTCTCCGTACTACTTGCGCCACCAGAGTATTTCAATCGCGAGCACTCGACTGGTGGACCGCCGAACGTAACAAACGTGGGATCTCCGCAGCTTACGCTCTCTCCTGGAATGAGCTGAAAGAGCTCATGGAGAAAGAGTACTGTCCTCCTCACGAGATTCAGAAGCTGGAAAACGAATTTTGGGAAATCAAGCAAACCGAAGGTGACAATGCTGACTACACCGCAAGGTTCAAACAGCTTAGCATAATCTGCCCAAGTCAAGTCAACACTCCGGGGAAGGCCATCGCGAAGTACATTCGTGGCTTGCCTGAGTGTGTGGGTGATTTTGTCGAAGCTGCAAGGCCTGCTACCATCGAAGAAACCTACCGCTTAGCCGCAGAAATCAACCACAAACGACTCATGGAAGGATTATTCTCAAAGAATCCTGTCAAGCAAGCTCATCAAGCCATCGCCAGTAATCCTTCAGGCGAACATGTTGACGAATCTTCTGATGAATCTACTGACGAATCTTCCGGCAAATCTACTGGCGATTCTTCTAATGAATCAGCTAACGATTCTTCTGACGGATCTGCTAACGATTCTTCTGACGGATCTGCTAACGATTCCTCGGACGAATCTGCTGCCAATTCTTCTGACAAATCTATCGACGGATCTTCCGACAAATCAGCCAAAGACTCCGCAAGCGAGTCTTCAGACGAATCCTCCAATGACGACACTTCTCCACAAGACACCGACAAACCCAGCCGAAAGCGAAAGACTTCAAGTCCGAACTCTTCAACAACCGAACTGCTGCAACCGGAACCTTTCCGAACAGTTCCGATGTTTCCAAAACAAGCTTACACTGGAGCTCATCCTCAGTGTTACTCGTGTACCTATCATCATCCAGTTGGGGATGACTGTCGCTATTGTAATAACTGCAACCGTTACGGTCACTTCACCCGCAACTGCCGCATCGAACCGTGAACTTGAGTACAACAACAACAGCTCCAGCAAGAGTCTTCAGCATCAAGTATCTAGCAAGCGTAGGATAAAGTTGTAATGATACGATTCTCGACGTTAATTTCTAAGTTGTGAACCTACTCTCTTATTCGAAGTTACCACTATATGTAACATTAACTCTCGTTTTCGTTTTCTCTTCCGCTCTCTAATCGTCGCACTTAGACTAGATTCACACACCTACTATATACTATATACTATATCACGAAATAATGTGTTTTACCCTCACTGCACTTCTAGAACGAGGTACGATGAACGTGCAAGGAACGAATAATCACGGGTGCACACGGGATTATTTGGGTCAGTGCACGGTGATCGTAGTGAATTCTGAAGGTGCCATAGCGTTTTGACAAAAGGTGACACCAAAACACGGGATGAAAGTAGTAGGGGTCGGGCAAGGTGTGTCTTATCATACTACCGAAGTTCCGTGAAGAAAGTGCCACGTGGAGTTGAACGTTATTAGACCTAATATACTATTGTGATTATTTTCAACACACTACACCCAATCGCAAGGCGTAACAACTGAAATTGCATCATCGCAAGACTTGTCGTAGGTCTGCAAACGCAATGCAATCGCCTCATCGATGGACTCTGGGGAGTCTACCTCGCAGGACAATTGCATCAACGCAAGACTGGTCGTAAGTCTATAGCGAGCAATCTCATCAAACACACGAACGCTCACGGTATTGTTAAGTGAGGACCTATTCTACCCTCCTCAATAGCCGTGATGCGTTGCAACGTAACGTTGAGCTTACTCGAAACAAAACTCGACAAATCGCAATCATTTAATATGTGAACCTCGAAATCTTTATCTCTTATTACGTGAATCTATATCGCCTGCTGTGTATCAATCTATCCCTATATCGTTATCCGTAATATTCGTGTTAAGTTAGCACATGACCTCGCTTCACGAAATGAAGCTCATATGGTTAAGGCAGGGTGTTTTAGCCATATCAGCGACCTTTCGTGGAAAAAGGCCATGTGGGGTCTAATGCTAGTCCAACTCTGTGGTGTTAATCAATCGAACCGAACCGCGTAAAATCAAATCGCATACCTCCATCGTTTGCAACGCAACAACTACCGATTATCGTAATTCGTTCATCATCACCGTCATCGCAAGTGTTTCATGTTTATTCGTTTAATCACCTAATAGCTGGTCGTCTATCGTGTATAATCTACCGCCTATCGCTCGTATGGTATTAAGTACACATGACACCGCTTCCCAAGGCAAAGCTAACCTGGTTAAGCACGGTGTTTCGCCATGTTAGTAAGCCCCCGTGGAAACGTGCCATGTGGGTGTAATGTGGAATCTAATCGAAAACGCGCTATTCGCTTCTCGCTTATCAACTCGCTGGATTAATCTATTCGACCCTATCCTATGCTCGGTCCGACTTTCTATCGATTGGGCCGAGTAAACGCAATTCTATCCGAATCATATCGGCACACCTGACACTGCCTCACGAAACGGAAGTAATATGGGCGAAACATGGTGGATACGCCGCTGGTAATTCCTATATATAAGTGTTTTAAACCTATTAACGAACTTCCGTGGGAAGGTGCCAAGTGGGGCTTGATGCCAAATTATTCTTTTCAAAAGGTTAAAACTGATTTTTATAAAACTTTTATTAAAACCATGGGACAAGTGAAATTCCTCACAATGTGGAGGTAACATTGAATCAGCCTAACTCCATATTCAAAGGGAGCTTCATGAGTTCAATTTTTCCTTAAAACCTTTTTCAAAGATCAAAAACAAGATTTTCTTGAGATGTTGGAGCCCATATCATAGGAGAATTTTCGTAACCCTTGTTTTCAACTTCGAGTTCCTTAAAATGTTAGAAACTTAAACTTCCTTGCGACAACGGTTAACATCGATTCTGCTGACCGCACGGTAAGAGGAAAATTTTCGAAAAGATTTTCGTTCTAAATTCCTTTTTAATATCTAAAACGAACGCTTCTTGTAACGTTGGTTAACAATCGACTCAGTTAACTCTACGTCGTGAAAAAACCTATCGAATTACAATCGCATTGAACTAACGAATTCTACACAAGACAAGGAACTTTGGAATGCCAACTCGTGGGATAAATACTTTTGTCTTTACGTCGTCTTCTCGCTAATCGCAGTCGATCTCTCTTATTCGAACGTTCTCGCTGTCAACTTACGGTCAAATCATTCGCTGTATCGCTACTTATACAAGATCAACTCTTAGAAGTCTACCTATTGGATTAATTTCGGGACGAAATTTCCTAAAGTAGGGGAGACTGTAACAACCCGCACTTTTGTGCGTTGTTACTACTCGTTATACTCGTTACGCCTAGCACCGGAGATTCGGATCATAATGTAACCATATCGTATAAATCGCTATTCGAAGGATAATCGTATATTTTCGAAGTATAATATCACTATACTAAACTATTATCACACTAACACTCACGGAGGCATTGAGTGAGGACCTATTCTACCCTCCTCAGTGGCCGTGATGTGTCGAACGTAAACAATTAACGCTAACAAGGACCCTCGGGTGAGTGCTGTAGCTCCAGTCGTCACGACGATGATGACAATACGAGTAAACGGTACCCCGTCAGTCTTTGTGGCACAACTCGCAATAACGTTCATGAGGACGTCGAGAGAGGACTTATACTACCCTCCTTGATGTCCGTGAAACGTCGCTTATAATCGCACACTCGAACGAAAACCGATTGTTAAGTATCGAAACTTTGGATTATGGATACGTAAATACGACCCCTAGTGATATATATATATATATATATATATTAACAATATAATAATAATATAAATTAATATTGGAAAGTACGTACTTCGAAATCCATCAAAACGATAAAAAACGGAGAAGTCCACGCGTCAGGATAGCTATCCGGACGGATGGACATGCGCACGGATGGCCATCCGCACGCATGGGCCATCCGCACGGATGGGCTACCCGGGCCAAAACCCCCTTCTTCTCCTCTTTCGCCTATAAATAGCCTGCGACACCACTATTCAAGTGATGTGACAGCTCCTGTTCAACCAAACGCGCACCAAGACCATTTTCTCTCGATTTCCTCGCGATTCCGGTAAGATTTCAACCTAAAACTTGTACTTCTACAATCTACACTCGATTCTACATCATTCTATCTTTCAAAACTCAAATTCCAACCGTGAAATCTGCGGAATTGAGGCGTTTTGAGGTGATGTCACCAAGAGTTCTTATGAACTTTAAGTTGGGGTCTCATTTCACTATAAACGACTCAGATCCGGGTGATTTCCACATGTTTTTATGACAAATCTCACTTAAATCTGTGCGATTTCGAGTTAACCATGAAGAACCACCATGAACGGTCAGATCTGATGGAACGGGGTGATTCCCGGCCGTTAGAATGAGTCGGAATTGACGGAACTTCAAGTGTTAGTGCGAAATTACACTACCCTAGTGAAAACGGTACGAAATAGACATGTCAGTCCGCACGGACAACAAGTCAGTCCGCACGGACCCCAGGGCAGTCCGCACGGGTAGCACAAGTCCGCACGGATGACAATGTCAATCCGCGCGCACACTCAGTCCGCACGGATGACAATGTCAATCCGCGCGCACACTCAGTCCGCACGGATGACAAAGTCAATCCGCGCGCACACTCATCCGCACGCACAACACTGCCAGTCGCACGCACAACACTTCGTAGGAGTCCACCCTTGCAATTATGGGTCAATCATTGTTAGTATTTACTGAATTTGAGTATATCGGATGTTTACAATATACATCAGGGTCTTGGGATTTATAATGAGGTCGTTCAGAGGTATTAATTAATATGTCGACGCTTTTAACCCTTCGTATACGAATTTTATCATAACTTTCTCATACGATAACGAAACTTGGTGAAATTTTTACCATGCATTCTAGTGAGCATATTTAATCGTTACAAGGCTTCGGGTTTTCTAAAAGGACACTCAGAGGTATACTTTAAATATGTTGACACATTTAACCCCTGTAGTTTGTAACCTCTCACTTTCTTTCACAATTAGTTTCGTATGATCCATGATTCATTCATTTTAGGGTATAAACACCATGTAGGGTTATTGTAAGGTATATTCACCCATTTTTGACATTTTGAACCCTTATATTCACATACTTTTCTTGTTTGTCAACTTTAGTCCTTCAAATAAATCCTTTACACGTTTTAAGCCCATGACACGTGTCGATATAATATTGGACATGAAATTTCGAGGTGTCACATCCCACGAGTCTATTCTCAAAAAAGAGATCAACGGATCTTCAATTTCTACCCCCACAATAGCAGCTGAGCAAAGATTTAGACAATGGGCTATTCGTAATGTCCCAAAACAATTATTCAGCAACGACTACCCTGCCATGGAGAACTTCGAGCTGAACAAACTCACAACGAGGATCCTCACAATTTTCTAAAGGAGTTCCATGTTGTGTGTGTTCGGCATGAAGCCATACACTTTAACTGAAGATCAAATCAAGTTAAGACCATTCCTTTTCTCTCTTCAAGACTCGACAAAAGAATGGCTCTGCTACCTACCACTGAGGTCCATAATCATTTAGGACAATCTTACAAGGATTTTCATTAAAGAATACGTCCTAGAAGAATAAGAAGGGTAACACACCATAGACAGTCAAGGAGTGAACACTTAGACACTCAACTTATTGAATTGACGAAAGCGCTAATGCACCTTACCAAGCATAATGGTGCAAAACAAGTGGCTCGCTTGTGGGGTGTGTTTACAATTTGGACATCCAACATATATGTGGCCCATGTTGCAACAGGATTTTGAACGAGCACATGTGATGGCAGGCTTCTCAGAAGAGAACTCAAAACAATACGAATAACCATGACGTAATTTGATGGGGCATCCTCCTAATATGAGTTACCTGTCAAGGATCTCCAACACAATGTAAGCCTTAACCCCGGTTACAAATGAAAAATCAACAGAATTTCCAGCCTCGTCAACAACAACACGCATTACCATAAGTGGGTCTCACAAGAATGTCCTTAGAATATATTGTAAGAAGTTGGAGCAACAAATAGATCAAATTGATAGTTTAGTCAGAAAGACAAAGGCTCAACGAACACTACACACATATGCCGAGACAAACCCAAAACACAATGTTTGTGCCATTTCCTTGATAATTGAGGAAAACTATTAATAGGTGCATTTTAGATACACTTTGTTATATGTTAATTACAATATAAATACAATAATAGGATTAGGTTCAAGAGTGAACAACTTCTTAAGAGTGAACTAATCTTGGCCCTTGATCATTTTGTAGATTAAAAGGGTAAGATTGACATTAGTCAAGTATATCTAATCAATACACTTTGAATTCTAACTAGTTATCTAACTTATCATTCAAAACCAACTAAATACCCCCCCCCCCCAAGTGGACGGTCACATATGTGACCCCACCATAATCTTCCATGATCTTGTTAGATATGATTGGATCTCATTTGATTTAGTGAAGGATTTGTATTATACTTAACAAACACATAAACCATTGGATAAAAGAATTAGAGGTTATAAGAAGGATTAGAACTCATCACACTTCACACAACACTTCATCTCCTTCCCCCTCTCCTCCATTCGGCCGAGAACCACACCAACACCAACACCACCACCACCTTTCATCCATCATCCATTCATTCCAAGTTCTACTCAAGGTGTAAGGAGCCATACAAAGAAGTTTGGTGGTCTTGGATCTTGAAGGACCTCTCCCGATTGCTTTTATCCAACTCATTTGTCAACTACAACATCAAGTGTTCTTCCCTAGCCTTGTGCTAGTAGTAAGGCCCTCATAACCCTTTGTTACTTCATATATTTTTGGTTAAAAGATGATATACATTGTTAATCTTGATGAACATTAAAAGACATATTCATAAAACTCTAACATAAGCTTGTCATATGATGAACTCTTAATGGAATAATGTTGTTTAGTGTATGTATGATACTTGATTGTTATTTTCTTGAGATTATGATGATGATCATCATAAGGAGCTTGCTAGATTGTGATTAAACACATGATCTAGTAAGTGAGAGGATGATTATGGGACAAAGCAAGATGATCATCCTCATATATAAGCATGAACTTGAAGAATAAAGTGATTTCTTGAAAAATAATAAACAAAGTGAGTTAGTAATCTTATGGATCTAAGATTTATGAATGGTTTTCCAAAAGAACCAAGTTCAAAATGTGATTTTTAGAAGATCTTGGTTCTTACTTAAATATACACTATTTTTGGTGATAAAACAAGTATAAGAACACTTTGTTTACAAGAAAAATTCAAAAGAATGATTTTTGGAAAAATCATCTAACAAGTTGTAAACACTCAAATCTTTCAAGAATGAGATTTTTAAAGAAATAAACACACTTTAAAGGGTAACTAAGTCTACTAAACACACTACCAAGTTACTACAAGTTTTTATGAAAACTCAAGTTCATGATCATTATGTAGACAACTTTGTTTTAGCACATGGTAAGTGTAGATTGACTGTTGATTGCTTATGATGATTTTTGAAAAGAAAATGATATGCTTAAATAGCATGGACACCTCCATTTTTAGAGGAAACTATGGAGAAATTTTCTAAAAATACAAACACTTAGAAAAATATATTCTAAACAAATATTTATAAGTGAGTTTTAACTATGATAAACCTTGCCATAGAATTTATTACAAGAATACAAATATTGGAGATTGTTTTTTATAAATGAAAATGAGTAAAAATGTATTTAGAATATATATTTACACATTGTGTGTGAATATTTGTATACTTTGTGTATTAGTTATATTATTTTAGGATTTAAAGTAATATAACTTAACGAAATACCAAGAATTTACAATCCAAAAGAATACCAAAAATCACAAGGAATAAATATATATAAGTTACACGCTTAATATTGTGAAACCGAACGCAAGAACGTAACTTATAAAATATTCCGGAGAATGCCGTTATAAATATATTTTTGGTAAATGCTATTTTGGATACGAAATAAATGAAAATATGATTTTATTATTATTACAAGGTTATATCATACTTTGACAAGAAGAAAATATATTATTTTTGGGAAGTAAAAATATATTCTCCTAGAATATTTAGAAGATATATGATTTTTGGGAAAAATATATATTTTCTCGAAATACATTATTTTTGGGACAAAATAAGTTATTATATATTTTCTAAAGTGAGACTTGAAAATATATTAATTTAGAACTACAAATACAAAAATACATGTATGAAATACCCCAACCATTGGGAAGGAAATACGAAAATAAATACTTGAGAAGTACTGTCACAAAAATATTGAGGACATAAAAGAAACGTAACTAAAAAACGTGAATACTAAGGCAAGGCACGACCCGTTCGACTAATAGACCCTAGCACATTGTAGGTAGTCGTGTTTGCTGACGAGATTTGAGTTACGAGTACCGAAGACGCAATACTGTGAGTTCATGTCCCCTTTTCTTTTAACTATTTTCAGTTTTATAACTTCGGGGGTGAAATACATGTTACAATTGTTTACAAACGTTTTATACATGGTATGGTTAGCTAAGGAGGGTTACTGCTTGATCATGTGAAAGGTGGGTATAACACTTAAGGCCATTAATCCTCATTGTAGGACCGAGGGACATGAGTGATATATCTATTTGGGTATAGCGAGCCCACACCCATGAGGACCAGGGTGGCCCATGTGGTGACTATGTCGACATACTAATGCCGTGGCAAATCCCGCTAGGGTTGAGTTTTCCTGCACCATTTCACACATACCATTGGCTTTGCAAACCATTGGTGATCTTTTTTTCCTTATTGCTACATACCAGGGACATACATACATACAGACATACTTTAAAGGTTTATTCATACACAACACATGAACTTGCTCAACTTTTGTTGATGTTTTTCAAATTACATGTATTTCAGGGAACTAAGTGGATCTGGCAGGTGTTGCATGTTTGTCAAGCTGCGTTATAAATAAAAGATGTTATCCAAGTCTTCAGAGTTTAGGAGATGTATCTTTTTCCTAGACGAGATACATATTTCTAAACTCGGGTTTATTTAAGATCTTTTGTCAAGTCTTTGTGAACTCATTAGAACATGTTGTGGTTTGTAACTTGAATTTGGTGTCAACGTTTCAGACAATTATGTTGTGTTATTTTCAAACTAAATTTATGGATGAACATCTTATGGTTTTTATCATATAGCGTCGTTATGATTGAATGCTATGGTATTAAGAAAGTCACACCAATTATCACGCTTCCGCAAAAGTCAGGGTGTGACATGGCTTGGGTTGGTTGTTGGATCAGGATGGGTTTGAGTTAGGATAGGTATGAGTCAGGATGGGTATATTAGAAAAATAGTCAAGATGGGTTAGGGTCTGGATAAGTTTGGGTCAGGATGGGTTCTGTAACAACCCGCACTTTTGTGCGTTGTTACTACTCGTTATACTCGTTACGCCTAGCACCGGAGATTCGGATCATAATGTAACCATATCGTATAAATCGCTATTCGAAGGATAATCGTATATTTTCGAAGTATAATATCACTATACTAACCTACACTATTATCACACTAACACTCACGGAGGCATTGAGTGAGGACCTATTCTACCCTCCTCAGTGGCCGTGATGTGTCGAACGTAAACAATTAACGCTAACAAGGACCCTCGGGTGAGTGCTATAGCTCCAGTCGTCATGACGATGATGACAATACGAGTAAACGGTACCCCGTCAATCTTTGTGGCACAACTCGCAATAACGTTCATGAGGACGTCGAGAGAGGACTTATACTACCCTCCTTGATGGCCGTGAAACGTCGCTTATAATCGCACACTCGAACGAAAACCGATTGTTAAGTATCGAAACTTTGGATTATGGATACGTAAATACGACCCCTAGTGATATATATATATATATATATATATATATATTAACAATATAATAATATAAATTAATATTGGAAAGTACGTACTTCGAAATCCATCAAAACGATCAAAAACGAAGAAGTCCACGCGTCAGGATAGCTATCCGGACGGATGGACATGCGCACGGATGGCCATCCGCACGCATGGGCCATCCGCACGGATGGGCTACCCGGGCCAAAACCCCCTTCTTCTCCTATTTCGCCTATAAATAGCATGCCACACCACTATTCAAGTGATGTGACAGCTCCTGTTCAACCAAACGCGCACCAAGACCATTTTCTCTCGATTTCCTCGCGATTCCGGTAAGATTTCAACCTAAAACTTGTACTTCTACAATCTACACTCGATTCTACATCATTCTATCTTTCAAAACTCAAATTCCAACCGTGAAATCTGCGGAATTGAGGCGTTTTGAGGTGATGTCACCAAGAGTTCTTATGAACTTTAAGTTGGGGTCTCATTTCACTATAAACGACTCAGATCCGGGTGATTTCCACATGTTTTTATGACAAATCTCACTTAAATCTGTGCGATTTCGAGTTAACCATGAAGAACCACCATGAACGGTCAGATCTGATGGAACGGGGTGATTCCCGGCCGTTAGAATGAGTCGGAATTGACGGAACTTCAAGTGTTAGTGCGAAATTACACTACCCTAGTGAAAACAAACGTATTCCTTCCGTTAAGCACTCGAAAACGGTACGAAACAGACATGTCAGTCCGCACGGACAACAAGTCAGTCCGCACGGACCACAGGGCAGTCCGCACGGGTGGCACAAGTCCGCACGGATGACAATGTCAATCCGCGCGCACACTCAGTCCGCACGGATGACAATGTCAATCCGCGCGCACACTCAGTCCGCACGGATGACAAAGTCAATCCGCGCGCACACTCATCCGCACGCACAACACTGCCAGTCGCACGCATCGCTCATCCGCACGGACCACTGTTCGCACGTATGACACATCATCCGCATGGATGGCTTGTCATCCGGACGGACAACAAGTCAATCCGTACGGATGAGGACCAATTGACCTAACAAGTAACTTTTCAAGGCAATCTTGCTTAACCGTACTTCGTTCACTCTATTTCTTCAAGGATCATTACAGACAACTCGTAACCGACTCAATCAAGTTGTAATCTCGCTAAATACGCACTGTGAGTATACTTGACCCCTTTTTAATCGAATTTTTGGGTGTAACATACGTTTCTAACAAATCAAGCTTATCAAACGAAATATTCAATCAATCAAGCTATCACTTGCGAATAACTGTTATGCATAGATATACGTGATGCTAGTTGCATATGTGCTAGGGCTTATACTCGCGACGTCCCACCAAGACTAGTATAGTACTATTGCGCCCGACGGGGTCTAGTTATGCCATCGTACATTCGAGCATCGAGGACTTAGTTGGTAGTATCAGTTTGTGAGTATATATGTCGTGTATTACGTTTATGCATACGGAAATTCGCTACACTTTTATCTACTATGCTATACTTATCAAACCTGTATACTCGCCAATACTTTTGTATTGACAAATATTTTAACGTGTGTTGCAGGTTAAATCGCAGACTTTATCAATCAAGCTAGGGAGTCTAGAAACTCAACTAAAATCTAGGTTGTCGGATTTGCATTGTTCGAGAGGACAAGAAATCTGTGATAACTGATGTGATTGTATTATTTGTTAGCATGGGATAACGAATGTATTAAATATTATCGCAATATAGTTGTTATGGATTCCCTTGAGCAATCTGATTCGCCTAGTGCCGCGCCCCGATGATTCCGCCATCGGTTGGGGTGTGACAGGTTCGGGTTAAGATGGGCTAAAAAATTAACAATAATAGCAAAATGAAAAAAAAATATAAAAAAATAAATAAAAATCTAAAAAAACAAAAATACAAAATTATAAACGAAATTAAAAAAAGAAAAACATTTGAAAAGTTAAAAAAATAAAAATTTTAAAAATAATAAAAACCAAAATAAAAAAATAGAAAATCATCTAACCGGCTCAATGATGTTATATTTACACTTCGGGTATGTTTGGCAAAAGTAGCTGGTGGCTGGAAGTTGTAAGCTGGTAGCTGGTAGCTGTAGCTTTTTAGATATATGTGGTGTTTGGTAGAGAGCTTTTAATAAAATGGACACAACTAAAAATTTTAAAAGTTTGTGCATTAAAAAGTTCATTATCTATAGAGGTTAAAATAATCATTTTTTCCCTAAAAGCTAGTAGCTCTTTCTAAACGCGACTAGTAGGAGCGCTCAACCAAAAGCTTCAAGCTGCTAACCTAAAAGTTTCAAGCTCATTCAGGGTATGTTTGGAAAAAGTAGCTGGTGGCTGATAGCTGGAAGCTGGTAGCTGGTGGCTGGAAGCTGGTAGCTGTAGCTTTTTAGATATTTTTGGTGTTTGGTAGATTAGCTAGAGCTTTTAATAAAATGTATAAAATGACTAAAATGGACATAACTAAAAATTTAGAAAGTTGGTGCATTAAAAAGTTCCTTATTTTTAGAGGTTAAAATAGTAATTTTTTTTTCATAAAAGCTTGTAGCTACTTCTAAACGCTACTAGTAGTAGCGTTCAACCAAAAGCTTCAAGTTCCTAACCTAAAAGCTTAAAGCTCCTTCAACCAAACAAGACTTTTTATTGAGTAGGAACTTTTTCTTAAAAGTTTAAAGCTAGAAGCTCCTAAAAGTTCCATGCCAAACATACCCTCAACCAAACAAGGCTTTTTATTGAGTAGGAGCTCTTTTTCTTAAAAGCTTATAGCTAGAAGCTCCTAAAAACTTCTAAAAACTCCATGCCAAATATACCCTTATTTAAGTTATGTGCTTTCCCTTTAGCATGTACAGTTAACTAATTTTGATCATGGCTTCTAGGTACTTAGGTTTTGCTAAGTTCCTTTTGGGTTATAACTAACAAGTCAGCTTAGGGAACTCCTAAAGGTTCTGGACATTGAGGGTTGATGTTATATATTTAGGAGTTCCCTAATCTGACTTGTTAGTTATAACCCAATAGTCTCTCAAGAGGTAAAATGACAACAATACTCTCATGTGCAAGGCAGTTATTTAAGTTATTGTGCCTTGCACAAGAGGTTGAGTGAGGCAGTTGAAGAGGTAAAATGACAATAATACTCTCATGTGCAAGACACATGACCATATTTAACAAAAAAATTTGACTGAATTAGGGGTAAAGGACATAGCGTGCAAGATTTTGAAACGTTAAGGACAAAACTCGTCAAATTTAAAGGTAAAGGACACTGCCTGCAATTTGGTACAAACATAAAGGACAAAACTTGTAATTTACTCTATATTTTAAAGTAGTTAGATACCTGTCTCCTTTTCTTAACTTGAAGACAACAAATGTCAACTTGCATTCGATCATAAAAAGCTTATATCTTAGTCATCCACACTACCACATTAACATGTACGTGGCAGGTTGTGTAATGGATTAAAGCGAGTTAGGTCAAAATGGGTAAAATTGTAGGGCGGATTGTAAATGAAGAAATTTAGGAGATTTTAATAACTAAATGTGGGTACAAAACCTAATACGTAAATGTATCCTATTTCTTGAATAAAGCCAAGATTGTAAACACTTAACTTAAAAAAAACAAGAACAATAGATAACAAAAACATATAAAATCAGCCCTAACAAATGAGACATTACATTGAATATGGTCTTCATGCGGGAAAATCAAATTCACTTATTAATGAGACATTTCATCGAACACCACCTGGAGTATGTGTCAAATGACCCAACAAATTAATAACATTTTAAAAAAATGGTTTGTATTAGTGGCTGGTGTTTTCCTTTGGATCATATTCAACCAACAAAAACATGACAAAATTGATGTTAACATTCTTCTGCCATTATAGGTGGCTGAATGAAACCAAAACCATTAGGGCTGTCAATTCTGACATGAACACGATAACACGATACAAACCTACACGAAGTTAACAAGTTTCGTGTTTAACCTTAACAGGTTTCGTGTCTATAACAAGTCAACATGATAAGACCTGCTTAATTTCGTGTTGTGTTCGTGTTTACCTATTTCGTGTGCATGTCTTATCGTCTTCGTATCCTAACAGGTCGTGTTCGTGATTAACAGGTCATGTCAGACACGATATGACCTGTTAAGACCATTATACAATACATGTTAAGACATGTTAATGGCTAAATATCAAACATGTAGTAACAGGTCGTGTTCATGTCTTAACATGTCGTGTTCGTGTCTTAACAGGTTCTATGATATGTTGGTGAATTTTTCGTGTCTTAACAGGTCGTTTCGTGTAACCTGTTTATTATCAGGTTCGTGATCATGTTTGGAAAATCTGACACGATAAGATTTCGTGTCATGTTGGTGTTTACTTGTTTTGAGTTCGTGTCTTATCATGTTCGGGTCTTAACAGGTTGGGTTGACACGATATGCCAACCTTAGAAACCATAATCACAAACCCTATGGATCAACAAAACCACGTGGCATAAACTTTCAAATCAAAATCCCCAAAAAGGTTCACATAATCACCTATGCTACCAACAAAATTCTAGGAATTAGATGGCGGGGAAGTAGAGATGTGATAGGGTTAAGACTTAAGACTATTCTTTTTCTCAATCACCCATCCTGACCCGGTGGACTTTTTTTTCGTACCCATCCTAACCCACCTGCTTTCTTTTTCAGTTTTAAATTAACCCATCATAACCCCCATGAGAATTAGAGTTGACCCAAAATAGCCCATAAGTTTCTATTTGAAGTCCAAAACAACCCAAACTTAAGTAGTTGGGTTATGATTGCGAGTTCTACTTACAAGTGCTTGTAGAATACAAATATGTTGGGATTTCAATGAAATAAAAGAAACAGGATTAATTTCTATTAGGCTGCATGTTTGGGTTTTTTGGTGGAGAGGGGCAACGCAACAGAGGATAGTTTATGGGTGACAGCCAAATGAAAAAAAACAATAATATAAAAGGAATCATCGCACAAGAACTTTAGGAGGGGACTCACAACAGATGACAATTTGGACGGCTGAATTCTAGTTGAGGCGCACGGAATAAAGGTGTCGCAAGTTTTGACGGCAGATTCTTGGAGTTCGCATAGATTATTTTTCTTGAGTTCTGACGTACGGTTTATTCAAGATCATAGATTGAAGCTATGATCAGTGGCGGAGCTTGACCAAAAGTTTTGAGGGGGCGTAAAGTGATGGGAGCCAAAAAAATTTTCCTATCGTTATGTTTCGGGTCGGGTCGGCTATCGATTCAGGTCAAGTCAAATAATAACAGTTCCAAATAAAACTAAAAAATTTCATTCATTCAAAGGACCTGTTCTTAGACATAAAAATTTGTGATTAAGTTTATTGTGTGGTGGCTAACCTAGGGTTAAACAAATAAAAGTTAAAATATATTTACAAAACTACCCATCAGTTATATACAAAGTGGTAACAAACTTTACTTTAATTTATATATTGTATAAATATTTAGGAAAAATAATTGGGGGGAGGCGATCCTATATAATTTTTAAAATTTCTGGACGAAAAATCAGAACCTATACACTTCTAACCGAAATATTGGGGTGGGCGGGTGCACCCCCGGGCACCAACAAACCTTCGCCCCTGGCTATGATGATAAGCATGAGCGGCTAAACATCTCGTGACTTCCGTCGGATGATTGATTGCTAAGTTTTTACACTTTAAACTTTGTTTCTTATTCTTGTAACTGTTACTTTTAACCACTTGTGTTGATTTCTTGGTAAACATTTTTTATATTTTGAATTGTTTGTCGTTTATCAAACGTATTGGCAATTTCCTTACATCGTTAGCGGGTTAGTAAATTGGTGGGTAATTTGGTATAATTAAACGGATTGTTAGTTGCTTATAGTTTATTTTAAAACGGTCCCTAATAATTAACCAAAGTCATTAATTCCAAGGTATGTCTATGTGGTGTTTTGAATCAGTAAACAAGTTTTTGTGTTAAAATGGGGAATTGGGATACCGGGTGCAGGTTACTTTTTCTCATTATGATAACACTTTTCGTGACAAATCGTGTTTTTTAAAACAAACAAACCAACCCCCAATTAGATCGTTTTAGCTTCTAGTTACATTCTTTTACACTGACCACAAATTTCCTGCGGATACGACCGTAATTAACTGTATTGGTATTTTAGTTAAAAATAAATACTTTTGATTAGCTCACGACAACTACATCAGCTATGATTGCTCAACCATACAAGAAAAGGATGATAATGAAGAAGTTGTTATTGGAACGACGAATGAGGAAAATAAGAAAGTTAAAATATCGTTTGAAAGCAATGTAAAAATCACTGCACATCCTTCTCTTCCATTCCCCTTAAGACTACGAAACATAAAGAGGGGAAGAGATGGCAAATAGATTATCGAGGCATTCTGGAAGTTAGACAACAGACTACACTTAAAGTGTAAAGGTGTAGTGCTAAACAAAAGTATTGAGCAATTTCGGTACAATATTAGTACAATACATGTGCTCCGTATAATTTGCGATACAAAAATATTTTATATTTTAAATTTAACTATGTGTTTAAACTTTTTAAAAAACTAAACCAACATAATTTATTAGAGAAATTTCAACTTAAATGATAAATAAAATATTATCGAAACCAAACATTTTCGATTGTTCATTTGCAAAAGACGATTGGGGGGTACCAAATGGATTAGTGGATGAGGTTTAATTGGTTGAATTTTGAAGTCCATTACAACTAAGGTGGGGTAGGAATTAGGCCCAAAAAAGTCCATTATAATTAAGGGGCATGAATTTTACGACGGTTGAAACTGATCGAGGAGAAAGCAATTTTTTTGCATGTCGAGAAAGAAAGCAACTAGATTTCTTTAATTCGAGTTCAATAACATTTTTTTCCGTAATTTTTTAATTTTTATGTTTTATTTCATATTTGTTTTGATTGATTTATTAAATCAATTTTTTTAATGCTAGGGTTTATTTTTTGGTTATCATTCGCAAACTCATGTGAAATGATTATGTGAGATCCAATCATTGGATAGTTCGTTCGAATAATCTCTTGTTTTTTTAAACTCGATCTAATACGAAGATATATAAGTAAATTAATGAACCTGGTCACTTTATTTGTTTTTAACATAGTTTTCTCAAATTTGAAACCCCCAATAAAATTTTGTTTCTTGATAATATGAACATTTCATGTTGGGCTAGCACGCGATGAGGTTACACTGCTTTTGGGTGAGCGCACTAAATCACACACATACATACATCAGACAAAGGAGGGCTCATTTAAACGTTAGCACCTTGTAGTCTCAAGGCCACTTCACCTACACCCAAGCATGGTTGGGTTTAAGGGTCGTAATCAAGGGGCTGGAAAGTTACTATAGTTGAGACGCCGATGACCTAGGTCTTGATCGAATTCGGCTTGCCAGATTCACCTTGCGCGTACCATACCCGATAATCTTTCATAAATCCTTGTGAAGTTAGATGCAATCAACAATGCCTCTCGTCTTGTAGTAACGGGCTTTGCATGTACTACACAGACATCTAATTAGTAACATTCGGACCCCATTTATAGTTTCCCTTCAATGTTATTTGCTTGTTTGTATGCAAAATCCAAAAAATAATATTGAAATTGCAAATTTATAGTACTGTCTTCATTGGTTCTCATCCCGTTCATCCACTCTCTATCAAACGGCATTTTTTTATCAATCTATAACTAAAAGCACAATGGTTAGCATTTTAAAGTCCAAAGGCACCAAATACAAACAGAAGAAAAAATGTTCACTAAGGACTACTAATGAACATGCTATTTCTAGGCTTTTACAATTGTAGACTATTCTAGTCATCTTAATTCTCAAACCACCAAATGGGTCAAGTAGATAATATTCAACTAAATTAACACCAGTAGTGGATTTAGAAAATTCTTAAAGGAGCAACATTTCAAAAAGAAAGAGGTAACAGAATCGCAAAAAACGTCAATTATTCCAAAATTTACACTAACGCCTGAACGTCAAGTGATAACGGGGGCTACCCCTATTAACAAGCGAGGTCTGCCCCTGATCAACAGGTCAAATGGGAATAGATTAACAATTCTATATCCCAATACGCCAAATACAAAGAAGGCAAAAAAGATGTAACTGTTAGCTATATTGATCAACATGCTATTTCTAAGATTTATTTAATTCAGAATATTGACTAGGTTAATGCCCGCGTAATACGCGGGCTTCAACCAAAACCATATTATTTACTTTGAAATGAAATGTTCTGTACAAATACATACATTGGAAGAAAAAAACAGAAAACTATTCAAATGCCGGAAAAAACTTTCTTGTAAACTACATTTGAGAAGTTCACAGCCTAACCCACCTGCAGTCCGACACCCACCACCAATATACGTACTTACTCTTGAATATCGTCTCTTAGCTTCACAAAATCAGAGCAAGTTAGGTACAACTAAAATCTTAATAAGATACAATAATAATCATATTACGAATCTAGAAGAGAAGTTGAGGGGTAGTGCGGGTTAAAAAAAATTGTGAAACAATATACTATCTCAAACGGGTCAGATTAAAAAAAAGTAAAATGTCATTTTCATCCCTGAGGCTTGGCCAGTTTTGCGACTTCGTCCAAAGGTTTGTTTTTCCGCGAATGGAGTTAATCTTTTGGATCCAGATGCGAAAAAACAAACCTTTGGACGAAAGTTGCTAAACTGGCCAAACCTCAGGGACGAAAATGACATTTTAATAAAAAAAGTTTACCCATAATATAATTAACTGAAACTATCTCTAACCTTTTATGAGTGTATCAATTTAAATGAATAAATATTTTTCAACTTATGTAGTCACATTTACATTCATACTATTAATTTAAAGTTAAACTACACATATCCATTATCTAAAAGCCACTAATAAGTTTCTTTTCACATAATCACATTAGAGTTTCACATAAATATTACCATTGATTCTGTTATAGCTGAACAACAAAAATAATAAACATATCTATACAAAATATAAAAAAGGAAAACATAACCCTAAAACCCGTTTGTTATAAACCACATATCGACGAACTGAATCACCCAACATGTAAAAAATGCAACACACCTGTGTAAATTGAAAAGCAATGAGCATCAACAGAGACGAACCGATTATGGTATTTTAATAATTTATTAAGCATGAACTTTGTTTGCTTTGGATAATTCAAAAGGCTTTTCAGTTCATGCAATACAAAAAGTTCGAACAAAATAAATTAAAAATAGATCATATAAAATTTATACATAATCTATTATTCACATAAAACTTTCAAACAGACAATACACATGAATGTGAGCATGTGAATTTAAATGTGTACATGTTGTAGCATAATGAAGGATATATTATTGGAATTTGACAGTGAGTCTAATTTGCTTAGATACCCAAGCTAATATGTTTAACATCATGGAGTTCAAAATCTGCATTTACAATAAAAAGCTCAATTAAACCGGTTCAAATTCATCATTAGGCGACTCAATTTTGGTTAAGAGTCCTTAAAATCAGAGTTAAACACACCTGTATACATCATGCCAGTCCGTAATTAACATCTTTGCTTCACTATATCCATCAGCCGATCGTCCCAATTCCATGGTAATGTACAACCACCTTCGGAGTGTTGACTGAAGAGCTTGCTACAGCCCTTCCGAAGTGAAATCGTAACTGTTAAAAATGATTTCTTTACAAACCAAATGATTAAAACATGATTACCTTTTCCTTAGTTGCTCCCTCTCGTTTTTTCATGTCTTTCTCTGGCGGCAAAAGTTCGAAGTTTCACATAATTTAGAGATGTAGAAAGTAATTGTATTGACCAAACTCGATGACCCTAATCTAAATATAATCATGGAATAACATCCTACACTTTAAGTTTCATCATCCAAATCCAATTATTTAAACACAAAATCACAAAGACTGAGATAATATCTCATGACTGGAACCACCATACCTGTTCCTACTTAAAAAAAAATAACAATTTGAAACCCCTCCCACCCCCTATTGCAATATAATATCTTTATTATCTCTTTGATATTTGAACTTTCTTATAATGGGAAGACTCATCGCAATATTCAAAATAATTGACAATACCTTTCTTGTTCGGTGTTTCTATCCATTTGTTCAAGAGGTTGTGACCATGGCTTTAAGTTCAATCTTGGTTGCTTAGATGTCGGATGGGCATCCTCTGATCCAGCTATACCATGAAACGATGAAATCACCTTTCCAACAATTGACTGCTTTGACTATGAGGCAGTCTAAAAGACTGAAAACCATTACACCAACATATATAACATAACATCAATACACAAAAATCAGAAGTTTATAAAGATTTATTATCCATTCACATTTAAAATACCTGATTATAAGCTACATGTGGTTCAATATTGTCAACTGGTTTAGACCTCGGAGATAATTTCAACATGGGTCGCTCAGTCACCTTTGACGCACCAACTGTTCCACCGCTATGAGGTGGTTGAACATGAGAGTGTGTAGAAGTTCTAGCCATTGGCAACCCATCATTTATGCTCAAACTCCTGCGACCAGGAACATCTGTTGAAAGATATAAAAATGCAGTACGTATAAGCAAAGCAAAACAAAACGAAACGAAATCAAAATCTTTTGAGATCTAATCGACGAATTATCCACACATAAATCTAGATACTAATATACTTAAATAACACACAAAACAAAACCAAATCAAAATATTCTGAGATATAATCAACGTATTATCCACACACATAGATCTAGAAACCAATGAACGTAAATCTAGATATTAATATACTTAAATCAATACACAAAACAAAACAAAACAAACCCAAATCAAATCAAAATATTCTGAGATATAATCAACATATTATCCACACAAATGTAGTAAACCATACACCCAAGCTTCTTCACATCCGAACTATATCAAACTCAATGAAAAAAAATACCAAAGCTGGTTGACCCAATGATAAAACATTGCTGCAAGAAAAAAGTGAGAAACGCCACCAGCCGTTGTACTAAAAAAACCAATGATATGCCCAATTTGTACATTTCGGCCCTTCTGTCTTGAAGTTTCCCATCCAATTTTGCATTTCTTTTATGTGTGTACTGTGTTGTGGAACCCAACATCTTACATAGATCAGGAACAAATAAAATGTGTGCAGAAAAACTAACCAACCTTTCCGCCATATTATGCGACCAGTATCGTCAAGTCAAATGAATAGTCACCATCGTCATAGTCTTCATCTTCATGGGCAGCATCGTCATTAAGCTCTTCATTCCCAGTTCCACTCTCGTTTGAGTCTGAATAAGTTTAGATAACATGTCCCCTTCCTGCAAATAAAAATATCATTTATTTCATTCTAAAAACATTAACAGGTGGCATCATTATATTTACAAATAACTTTTAAAGAATAATGTATAGTTTAGTAAAAGCCAGTTTGTTATGTGTTAGCTTAATGGACTGCACATATTTTTATCTAAAAGGTTAAATTTATACAATAGAGGGCAGGTCCATCACCACCCATATTGAACTCATTCTCAAGCTCCACTTCACCAGCCAAAAGTCGAAGAAGTAATGGTTGTCATTCTCCCTCTTTCTTTCTTTTACGTTGCCACGGATACATTTATTTCCAATTACTGAGTGAGAGAAATCATTTTTGCGAGTAATTTGCGAGTAATTAATAGCTCTAAAGCCACATAATTATTTGCTCATACATGATAAGAACTCATTTTTGCGAGTAAGCTACGAATGAACAAAATAAATCAATAATAAATACAAAAGCATCGCTAAATTCTTGAAGAGAGATGAAATCTTTAAACTTGCCTCGTTTATGAAAACAACTTATTCCCACATGCAATCATTAAAATGACCAGTTAAATTAAGAAATAAAAAATGAAACACTTATTAAACTTGCCTCGTTTTCACTAAATGAGGATATAGGACCAAATGTAATATAGACTTGCCTGCATATACATATTGGCTTCTCTATAGAGCCAAACATGAGGTCTTTCTACATCTTCATATAGAAGTTTCCCGATTCAGTGAGCATGTGCGCCTTGCTGCACTCAAGATAGTTTGGCTGAGCCTCGCCTCGCCTCACCTAGATACGCACAGTTAGTGCCTTTGACTAAATAAATTGAAGGTAAACCGAATTCTATTTTCAAAACTACATACTGTTTCTTAAACACCTAAAATTAACCACCAATTAACAAACTCAATCAAAAACCCTACCTTATTCGTATAATACAATTTCCGAGCCCGAAAAGCCTTAATCAAAATAAAACCAACAGCCACTTGAAGGTTTCAAGCCCTAATTATAACCTGGCTACAAAATCACAAACAGTTTGGATCAAATTTAGTCACATATTTATACACTAATAGGTGAGATTTCGATACATCAAGAATAAGATTTCGATACCTTTGATTTGGATGGTCTTTGAATATGCTCTGGAAATCTGATATCAATCTTCAAATAACATTAATCAATACATAACAAAACCGATTAAGGCAAACCATTCAAACTCAAACATAAAAAAAAGAAGATCAACGATTCGGACATTACCGTCGATTGTTGACTGAGATCCGGAAGAGACAGATTGAGATCCTGGAGGCAGATTATGGTTTTGTTTGAGGAGAGGAACGATGATTGAGAAATATAGAGAGAGAGCATAATGATGCATACAATAGAAGCCTTCTCTAATCCTGGTTGAAACGGTAGTGTGAATGACTGATGAGAGAGAGAGATTAAGAAACTTACCAAAGAAGCTACATTCAATCCCCATCCTAGAGATATGCCACTTGTCCAATTATTAGAGTTTTGCCACCTCATTGCCTATGTGGATGCTTAGTTGGCTTGCACCATTGGGGGACACTTGCTTTATTAGAGATATAGATTTTGGACATTAATGCACAAAGCTAGATACCTAATAGAGCCTAGTACTCAACAAAGTATAAAGATTAGTTGGAAATAATATATTAAGAAAGCTTTATTAAACGACTAGTATATATGTTATAATATATAAACATTATTCATTCAATATAAAGTAATTTAAATAACAATTTTGAAGTGAACCTAGCAATTTCCAACATACAAACAACTAGAGAACTTGATAAAGAAATCATATTCGAACCTAATGCAGTTTGGTGTCTAATTTTCGCGGAGTGGTCCAAATAATACAACCCTTGAACTGTCAAAATTCCATAAACACAAAAAATAACAGCACAGTACAGCACAACATAATACAGTACAACACAACACACTAAAGCAAAGCACAACACAACACATCACATCAAAGCAAAGTACACTACAGTACAGTACAATAAAGTTAGTATAGTATATAGTATCGTATCAAATGGTAGGATATGATATCGTATTGTATCGCATAATATTGTATATGTATAGTATCATGTATTAGTGTAGATATATTTAGGCATAATATAGTATAGTAGTATATTTTATTTAGGCATAGTATAGTATAGTATTGAATCATATCGTATCTTATAATATTGTATAGGTGTAGTATAATATAACATAGTATAGTATGGTATGGTATATCATAGTGTATAATAGTATAGTAATGGTAGGCTAGGAGTTGGCTACAAAATCTAAATTTCCTAAAAAGTGTAAAAAGCCATAAAGCATCAAAAAAATCAATCATAAAACACACCCAAAACCCACAAATCACAAAATGAAGATTACTAAAACATCATATATGTGGACTGTTTTTTTGTGTTTTGGATGATAAGGCTCTTATTATCGAATGACAAACATTATTGTGTTTTATGTTGATTAGCACTTTGTGTTTTATAGGCCAGGAGTTGGTTACAAAGTCCAAATTTTCTAAAAAGTGTAAAAAGTCATAAAACACAATAATAACAACCATAAAACACACTAAAACCCATAATTAACATAATGAAGATTAATATGTATGTGGGTTTTATGTTGTGTTTTGGTTGATAAGGCTCTGATTATGCAATGACAAATATTATTGTGTTTTATGTTGATTAGCATTTTGTGTTTTATATTCATAGTTCTACGACGGTGTGTTTGAAGTTTTTATGGACTATTAGGGTTTGAATATAATGTTTTAGTAATATTCAATTTATTATTTATGGGTTTTAGGTGTGTTTTATGACTGAAATTATGGTGTTTTATAACTTTTTACACTTTTTAGGAAATTTAGACTTTTTAGCCAAACTTCAGCCGTGTTTTATATTCCTAGTTCTACAATTGTTTGTTTAAAGTTTTTATGGACTATTATGGTTTGAATATGGTGTTTTAATAGTTTTTACTATGTTATTTGTATGTTTTAGATGTGTTTTATAGCTAAAATTATAGTGTTTTATAACTTTTTACACTTTTTAAGAAATTTAGAATTTATAGCAGAACCCCACCATAGTATATATAGTATATACTATACTATACTATACGTCCACAAACACACATCTACGCCAGCTTCAACATTTAAGTTATTTGATATATTTGTTAAACTAAACTATCAAATAACAAAATAAATAATGAAACTATGGTTTTATTTTGTTGGAAATCTTTAGCAACTTGCTACAAAATTAGTTTTATTACTTTTTCAATTGTTTATTTTATTAAATTAAGAAATAACAAATGAAATAACTTTTTTGTTGGACAATTGTAGTAAACGAGTTCAATTAGCTGCAAATTTCTGACAAATTTAAAATTTTATTTATCTAGCCTTCACTTGTGGTTGGCGGAAAGACCATAATCATTTTCGGAATCACAACCAATCCCAATTAGAACACAGCGTCGTTGTTGCTCTTGTTCGTAGCGTCGTCGCTGCTGTTAGCTTGAGAACAGTAGCCGGAAGGTCTCCACGTGAAAAGTTATCGGCAGCGGCGGTGCTCCTACCTTCTCTCACTCTCCGGCGACCTCTTGTAGAATGGGATATGTAATGGAGAAGAACACACGTTGCACAACACGTGTAATACCAGAAAGGAATCAACAAACAAACCCTCTTATGCTGTTTTTAGCACATTACCCCTCAATTGTTCATTCCCTTCTCCTATTTGCAGATATTAATTGAGAAATAACAAATAAAATAAGTTTTTTTCGGAAAACTGTAGCAAACGGGTCCATTTGCTATAAATTTCCGATAAATTTAACATTTTATTTTTTTAGTTAATTTTTTTTTACTAAAATTAAGAAACAACAAAGAAAAAAACTTTCTTTTATCGAAAAACAGTAGCAAACGGTGTCAATTTGCTACAAATTTACTACAATTTAAAATTTTATTTTTTTAAATTATTTATTTTACTAAAATTATGAAATAACAAATAAAATAACTTTGGTTGTTAGAAAACTGTAGCAAACGTGGTCAATTTGTTAGTGTCACACCCCTAAAATACCACATACAGAAATCCCCCATGAGGCGTGTGACGTACCAGGATCTAGCCACTAATCACATTGAACTCATAACAAGATTTGAAATAAAAGCTTTCATTCATTAATATAAAGTGTTACAAAACGTAATTTATAACTCGACGTGTTCAGCGGAAGCATAATGTAAAGTTTAATAAAAAACCAACTGTATGAAATCAACTAGTCTCGTTTCAAGTTTCCATGTTTCTCAACCCATGACCACTCCATCATCCCAGACAGCAAGTTCCACATCCACATATATCAAATAACCTGCGAGCATGCACACACGTGTATCAGACAACGCTGGTGAGTTCATAGTTTTACGAAAACGTTAGTTAACAAGTGTTTAGTTCCGTTCATTGATTACAATGTTGATAATAACTCGAGTACCGTACAAGATGGCTACCAGATTGTTTTGCCCGTCCCCAGTGCCCCCTATCTAAGCATTGGTCATGATTTAAGGTCATTAGTTCACGCCCGTCCTCTCAGGTACGGTGTGAGGTTGCCAAGCCTAATAACGCTATCAACTAACACCCCGTTAGCTCTCAGGTAACTATTCGGTATAAGATGGGACTTAAAATGATAGGAAAAGTGTATTATCTAACTTCCCGTTTTAACGAAGAGATGTATTCCTCTCAGGAATACCTAGTGATTTACCCAAGATCTATTCCTCCCAGGAATACACAATTGACTATCCCAACCACCGGGACGCATGCTCAAGAGATGAACTCACCTTAGTTTTGCTCTGTAAGTTTAAGACACGTGTTCCAAGTTGGTCAATTAGTCCCTAATGTGGTTACCAAAAATCAATCAGTTTGGCATGAACAACTATTTACACATCTTTGCACATATGTCAACAAATAAAGTCACGTTTACACCTTTCAAGCTGATCACCCCTAATCAGTTTGTAAGTAAATCAACTAGTCATGCGCATATCTTATCTCTACTCCGAATTAACATGCTTCATACTGATGTGCGGTAAAGTGTTATATATATTAGGTGTATATTTTAAGCCCTTTTAACACTTATTTTAGCCAAGTTTTAAATTTATAAAACACGATATTTTACTAACACTAAACACACATATGGGCAAGTGCACCCATCGTGAGCGTAGTATAGCGTTGGTAAGATACCGAGGTCGTCCAAGGACACAAGAGCTTTTAGTACCGGTTTATCCTCAACGTCTAATCAAAATAAAAAGTTTAGAAAAAATGTTTTAAACTAAGAAAAATAAAAACTAACTAAAATGCTGAAAATAAAAATAAAAGAAAAACAGATAGACAAGATGAATCACTTGGTTCCGACTCGTATCTAGTATAACCTTTGATTATTTCCGCACTTTTGCACATAATTAAGAGATTATCTTAGTTATTGTAGTAGGCCCCTCTTTTGAAGGTGACGTTACCCTCACCCCAGTAGTTTGAGTCAGCAAGGATACAATCCTAAAAGGGTGGATTATTGGAAGATAATGAATTAAGTTATTAATGCAGTATTATGGTAGGCCCCGCTTTTGGCGGTGACGTTACCCTCGGCTAAGTAGTCTGAGTCAGCAGGGATACAGTCCTAAATAGCCGGGTTATAGTATTAATAGTAGTTAACTTATGAGGGCATCAAAGAGTTTGGACCCCCGCCATCAAATACCGTGAAGCATTGAAGGAGGTCCTACTAAATTTGACCCAGGTTCATTGCAGGACCTCTAAACGCTGAACAATGGCAAGACCTTTACCAAACCGTTCCCTTAACCCCCGACCAGGTAGCCAACATACCTCTATATAGACCGTGGAGATATGAATGGTGAAAATCTTTTATTTTATATAGACAGTAAAATAATGCCAAGACACCACGGACAAACGATAAGGAAAGATCACCTTCAACATAAGTAACTAGTTATTAAAGTCATTAATACAAAACCAAATAAAAAGTGCAAAAGATTAGAAATAAAAAGTATTATACTAGACACTTTGTCTTCACCAAGTGATGTAAGAGACTTAGGCAAACATGGCCTTGATTGTCAAGAACTCTTACGATCAATCTTGGATCCCGAGACGACTCACACACTCTACGATGGACAATGGATGATGGTGGTGGATGATGGTGTTGTGATGGTGGTGGATGAAGTGTGAGAGAGGTGATGTGCCAAGGGATGAGTTGAAATGAAACCAAGCACTCCTATTTATAGGCTGAACAGAAGGCTGGGCACGCCCCGGTGTCCGCTGGACACGGCCCCGTGCCTGTCTGACACTCTCTCTCTTCATTAATTGTAATTCGCAATTACAATTAATGCGCCTGCTGTACTTTCGCCACGCCCCCGTGTTCACTGGGCACGGCCCCGTGGTGGGCAATAGAAGCTTCTATAGGTTTGTCTTTTCTGCTGCTTCTTGGGCACGACCCCGTGCTGGCTGAGCACGGGGCGTGTTCAGTCTTCTGCCTTCTCTATTTTGCTTGGGAAGATGCCGTTGAGGGGTCGGGCAGTCCACTTATGTTCCTTTTCTTGTATTTATGTTGGATTTAGCTGTCTTTTTGCTTCTTTTGTGTTTTTGAGCTCATTTAATCCTAAAAATACAAAAGGAAGACAAAAACACTCTTTTTCCAATATTAGTACTTAAAAAGGATTAGTTTTATGCCTTATTTGATGTAATTTATATGTTGCATTTTACACACATCAAATACCCCCACACTTGAACTTTTGCTTGTCCTCAAGCAAAACTCTTTAATATGTGGCTTACACTCCCAAATGGAATGGGTAGAAGAAAAGGTTTTGACTTGTCGTAGAGTGTTGGGAATCCAAGATCTTTTTGGGTTTTATTTTTATCTATTTACAATCCTATTCGTAATGATTTATTTAGAACGTTTCATAGGAGAAATTACTTATTTGGGCATAACATGCCTTTTTTAAAATTCCATTTATATACAAGTTCACATACCTCACGGGAGAAATCACTCACACTCGGCCGAAGGTGTATTTTTAGTGAATCACTCGAGAGCGGCATGGAACTTATTCCTACCATAAGCTTGCCAAGCAATCAATCCTCCTCCTTTTTAACTTTTATACCTTTGTAAATATCAAGAGGACTTTGTGGGTTAAGGGTTAGGCTTGGGTTAAAGGTAGGTGGTTGGGATAGTGGTTAGTGGTTAGTAGAAAAAGGGCGAAAAGCGTAACAAGTGTCGGTTTTCGTAGGACTTTCTATTTTTTTTTAACTTTTATTTTGATGAAGCTTTTATTCAAACAAAGTTATTTTTGATGAACTTGTTTGTTTATCTTTTGCTTCATCATCAACACATTTTTTTTGAACGATCATACGAAAAACCGAACTTGTTACTAAAACAAAGGGTTAAAAGTGAAAAAAGGTTTTGGTGGGTAAAAGGGTTTTTGGTTTGGGTGATGAAATGAAAAGGTTTAGGCTCAAAGGGGCTAACTAGGGGGATTTTTGGGTAGGTGGTAAAAGAAAAAGAAAAATAATGGTGTAGAAATAAAAAGGGTTAGTCCTAATGCCTCCATCATTTACTTACTCGGGTTTAAGTTGATAAGGACCGGGAATGTATCGTCATGGCAAGTTCTAGAGTCGTAAGAACCAAGCGGCTATTCACACAAGAAACGAAAAATGAGCATTTAGTTTAATGATATGTAATTGTATGCTCAATAAAGGCTCAAAACTCACTTTTGTGGGAATGGGTTTTTATGTGATCAAGTATATATAATCAAATTTTAACTAAGTTTGCCATGCCTTTTCATAATTTTCTTATGTTGGTTCTTTTTATCACTACGCTATCGGTTGTAAATTCGTAAAAATATAACCTTTTTGAGAACTTGAATTTCCCGAGTTAAACCTAGACAAGTAAAAAATGAAATTTTTGAAAAAAATTTGGGGTGATTAGCGGTTCCAATAGAGTTTTGTGTAAGGCTTGTATTTAGGACTTGCAAGATTCAAGGTTTTAGCATCCCCCCCACACTTAAATTACACATTGTCCTCAATGTGTCCCAAAAATAAATTTTTAGGTTGATTAAAATGTGTAAAAGTGGGTTAAAAACAAGATTTTATGGTACTGGGTGGCTGAACACGGGGTGGTGTTGGCTGAGCACGGCCCAGTGTCCAGACTGCCAGTACCAAAAGTAAACAGAAGGCTGGGCACGGGGGCGTGTCCAGTGAGCACGGCCCCATGTCCAGGTACCTGAACTGGGCATTTTCTACAGAACCTTGGGCACGGGGCGTGTTGGGGTGAGCACGGCCCCGTGCTGAACTTGCTGTAATGAAGAAAAATCATCGAGAGGCTCTGTTTTTGTGTATGGGGTGTTGGTTCAAGCTTCCCTTATCATCCTTCACCATCCCGAGTGTGTTTTATTCCTGAAAATTAAAAACTAAACTAGAAAACATAAAGGTTAATCTAAACTAAACTACGGATAGTTCCGCGGAATGCCTCCGTGGTGCGCCACGTTTATAAGGGTCCTTGGCTAGACCCACTTTATCAGGTGGTTCTGGCTCATCTTCAATTAGGGGGTCGTCATTGCCGAATGGATATTTCATTGATTGCTCAAGATCGACACTCTTTTTAAATGCCTCTAATTGAAGAGGTAGATTGTTGAACTTCCGGTTTTTCAAAGCTTCGTGAGTTTTTACAAATGGTCGTCCCAACACTAGAGGAGCGTCATCGAGGATGACAAAGTCGGTCGGGATTACCATCTGATTTGTTTGAACAAAGACATCCTCAACTATACCGGTTGATTTTATTACTTTCCGATTGGATAGAAAAATGGGTATTTGAAGTGGAGAAAAATCACTAATACTTAATTTTTCGAAAATGTAGTTAGGCATTATGTTAACACAAAGATCTTTATCGATTGTGACATTACTAATAAACGAATTTTGAAAGAAACATGGAACCGGTGTAATGTTAATTTCAAATGGGTCTTCTTTTATTAGCGAAGTTTGATCTTTAGTTAACTTAACACTTACCGTTTCATCAATTTTAGTGTTAGTGTTTAACTCTTTTAAAAACTTAGCATGAGTGGGTACTAAACAATGATTTTCAAAAGAAGGTGACAAGAGATTAATTTCTTCAAAATTAGACTCTTCTTGAATTTTAACGTTGTCGGACTCACCTTTTTCGTTGTTTAACTCATGTGTCGGTTTTTCACTTATTTGTTCTTCCATTTTTACACTTTCGGTTATCTCTTCCTTTTTTAATTCTTCTCTTGCGCGGGACTCCTCTTCCCTTGCGCGAGATTCTTTTATACATCGATCGATAACTCTAATGTGTTCTAATATCCTATCGGTCACTTCGGTTATAGAAAAAGAATCGGTATTTTCTAAGCTTGAATCCGGTTGTTCGACCCTTTGTTCCTCATAATACCCATATGAAGTAGATGGTTCGCACCATTGTTCTTCATTGTAAGCATATGATGGATAAGGTTCGTAATTTTGTTCTTCATAATACTCATATGAGGTGGGTTGTTCACGCCAAGGTTCCTCATAGTAAGCATACGAAGGTGGTGGCTCATATCTTGGTTCCACAAAGTATGAGTATGAAGGCTCATACCTTGGTTCATCAAAATATGAGTATGAGGGAGGAGGTTCATACCTTTGGTCTTCATAGGATGTGTATGAAGTTGATGGCTCGTACCTGGGCTCCTCATAGTAGGTGTATGAATTGGATGGTTGATATGAGCGATTATTTTGAACCGATCGTGCGTTACGACAATTAGTGCAATAATTACCCCTATAATCCTCCTCCTCATAGGTGTAGTTGTAACCTCCTGAGTATTGATCCATAAGAATCACTCAGCAGACCACAACTGAGTCTCGAGATCAGAAAACAAAAATAAAAACGGAAACAGACGTGTCCAGTGGACACGGCCCCGTGTTCAGTGGACACGGCCCCGTGTTCAGAATCTGTATCTGGGCGTTTTAATTAAATTTACTGATTTCGTTGAGCACGGGGCGTGTTCAGTGAGCACGGCCCGTGTTCAACCTACTGTAAACGCAAAACTAAACTAAAATGCAGAAAAATGTGGGCCCGTTTTGAAAAGGTTTTGAAAAACTGATTAGGCCGTCGATTTTAAGCTTTCCTAAAATCCTTGTGTCCCCGGCAACGGCGCCAAAAACTTGATGTGCGGTAAAGTGTTATATATATTAGGTGTATATTTTAAGCCCTTTTAACACTTATTTTAGCCAAGTTTTAAATTTATAAAACACGATATTTTACTAACACTAAACACACATATGGGCAAGTGCACCCATCGTGAGCGTAGTATAGCGTTGGTAAGATACCGAGGTCGTCCAAGGACACAAGATCTTTTAGTACCGGTTTATCCTCAACGTTTAATCAAAATAAAAAGTTTAGAAAAAATGTTTTAAACTAAGAAAAATAAAAACTAACTAAAATGCTGAAAATAAAAATAAAAGAAAAACAGATAGACAAGATGAATCACTTGGTTCCGACTCGTATCTAGTATAACCTTTGATTATTTCCGCACTTTTGCACATAATTAAGAGATTATCTTAGTTATTGTAGTAGGCCCCTCTTTTGAAGGTGACGTTACCCTCACCCCAGTAGTTTGAGTCAGCAAGGATACAATCCTAAAAGGGTGGATTATTGGAAGATAATGAATTAAGTTATTAATGCAGTATTATGGTAGGCCCCGCTTTTGGCGGTGACGTTACCCTCGGCTAAGTAGTCTGAGTCAGCAGGGATACAGTCCTAAATAGCCGGGTTATAGTATTAATAGTAGTTAACTTATGAGGGCATCAAAGAGTTTGGACCCCCGCCATCAAATACCGTGAAGCATTGAAGGAGGTCCTACTAAATTTGACCCAGGTTCATTGCAGGACCTCTAAACGCTGAACAATGGCAAGACCTTTACCAAACCGTTCCCTTAACCCCCGACCAGGTAGCCAACATACCTCTATATAGACCGTGGAGATATGAATGGTGAAAATCTTTTATTTTATATAGACAGTAAAATAATACCAAGACACCACGGACAAACGATAAGGAAAGATCACCTTCAACATAAGTAACTAGTTATTAAAGTCATTAATACAAAACCAAATAAAAAGTGCAAAAGATTAGAAATAAAAAGTATTATACTAGACACTTTGTCTTCACCAAGTGATGTAAGAGACTTAGGCAAACATGGCCTTGATTGTCAAGAACTCTTACGATCAATCTTGGATCCCGAGACGACTCACACACTCTACGATGGACAATGGATGATGGTGGTGGATGATGGTGTTGTGATGGTGGTGGATGAAGTGTGAGAGAGGTGATGTGCCAAGGGATGAGTTGAAATGAAACCAAGCACTCCTATTTATAGGCTGAACAGAAGGCTGGGCACGCCCCCGTGTCCGCTGGACACGGCCCCGTGCCTGTCTGACACTCTCTCTCTTCATTAATTGTAATTCGCAATTACAATTAATGCGCCTGCTGTACTTTCGCCACGCCCCCGTGTTCACTGGGCACGGCCCCGTGGTGGGCAATAGAAGCTTCTATAGGTTTGTCTTTTCTGCTGCTTCTTGGGCACGGCCCCATGCTGGCTGAGCACGGGGCGTGTTCAGTCTTCTGCCTTCTCTATTTTGCTTGGGAAGATGCCGTTGAGGGGTCGGGCAGTCCACTTATGTTCCTTTTCTTGTATTTATGTTGGATTTAGCTGTCTTTTTGCTTCTTTTGTGTTTTTGAGCTCATTTAATCCTGAAAATACAAAAGGAAGACAAAAACACTCTTTTTCCAATATGAGTACTTAAAAAGGATTAGTTTTATTTTATGCCTTATTTGATGTAATTTATATGTTGCATTTTACACACATCAATACATATATAGATAACAATATAAAGGGGCACCTAATATATAAACATACTCAATGTGCTGCACCCTTAGTGCCTACACACTGGATCGGTCCAAGTGTGAAAGGGATCGGCCCATAATCAGCTTAGTCCACAAGAAGTCCAGCCAAGGGTACCTTTGGGTCAGTTGTGCACCTTATTAACTTACAACCGAGACCACTAATACATCCTAAACCATCTCGGCCCACTAACATGTATGCATATATACCAACACTGTTATTCAGGTCCTTGTATGTTAGAACTTCGGCCCACTTAACCAACAACACCCATGTTCACATATATGAATTTAGCACACATATGCTGTTGTTGATTTTTGAATAATTTGAGTTATAAACTTTACACACTTTTTAAGTGTATGAGTAGTAATTACCTAACCCCCCCAATCCTTGTTTTAATCCATTGTGTTCAACTCCGTTTTGCCAACAACGATACGGCCCAGTTGGGTGTCGGCCCAAAACATCCCGTGGCCCAAACTCGTGTGCGGTCATTGTGTGATCCGGCCCAGAATCAATAAGCAACCCAATACATTACAACCTTAACTCACGGCACATTAGTTTCACCAAATAGGTTTTTCTATATTCATTATTGTTTCCCCTAACATCTAACAATCCCTAACTATCAATAACAATCAATACCCAGTTTACAACACAATCATGAGAACAGTTTCACAACCCTACACAATCATCAATCGAGGATTAGACACCATAAAGGTTTCACTGATTCGCATAATTCAACCAGCACTAGCACGCACTAAACTATCAATTATGCAAGTATAATATCATAAAAGTCTCACTATTGATTTATTTGGATACTATTGAGATTTAACCTACATCCTCGTATATATATTATCTCGGATCATGGACCAACAATATAAACAATTTCCCTCTAACACATCAGTTTGTTATCATAATTAATTCCTCCACAAATATTAATGTCGAACCACACCACTTGTTTTTATAACTATTTGCATGATCACCTAATTAACCACCAAGCATCCTATTATCATGCACATAACTAACATGCATAACATCAAGTACGAACATAACCAACAATAACAATCATTCACATCATTGTAAACACATTAATACATGCCACTCGTATCACTATAATCTCAGTAATCTCATGGTCATTCATTCAGCATGTAGTAGAGAACAAGAAATCAAGAATTGTAACAAGCATGCAACACTAACCGATAGATCAATGAGGTTTCGGCTCCATGGATTGACGACGACACAAGGGAGGGAAAAAGAGATGATTAGGGTTCGTTAGTAATTCTGAGAGTGCTTGATTATGAGAACCGCCCTAATCCTCTTTTGTATGCGTGTGTATATATGTTAATAATAACAACCGGCCCGACACTAAGCTGCATTTGGGCTCCACTATGCCCAAGTATAAGTCTGATGTAATTGGGTGTGTATGTGTGTTCGAAATAGGCTCCGAGTGGGGTGGGCCGAGGAAAGGGGTGTGGCCTCCGGCCCAAGTGAAGGTGTGTGTTAAGCGAGTTCGCGACCCAATTAGGTTAATTCTCTAAATTAACTAAACGACACATAATGGCGTCTAACGGTTTCCTGTGGTTAATCACTCAAACACACGTAAACATACTCAATCACGTTTTACATTTAGCAAGTATATTACAGTCACGAGTGTTTAACAATTTTTATCATCGTAAGGGACGTGAAAGAGAAATAATAAGAAAACAGGATCACGTGACTAAGAGACACTGACCTTGAAAGTATGGGTTGTCACATCATCCCCAACTTGAAAGAAATTTCATCCCGAAATTTGATAAATAAGCACAAAAAAATGAAGTGACAAATCAAGATTGCTGCAGATTTTCCTCAGGTGCCACATCATCCCCAACTTGAAAGGGAATTTCGTCCAGAAATTCGCCTAGTTGTATTAGGTTTTGATTAAGTAGTTTAGGACGATTGAGGATACTTAATCTTAAGTTCCAACGAACTCTCTTAACTGGAATTTAACTGTGCTTACGAACCTTAACCTCCTGGTCCGTGATTTCAATAGGTGTCTTGAAAGCTGTGACTTATCTACGAGTTTTGCAAAGAGACCGCAAGTGTTTGGTCGGCTAACACTCCTCCGGATTTGAGACGTGAACAACAACGTGAATATTACTCAATCTGTCAGATAACCCGAATTTGTATACTACTTTGCCGATTCTTTTCAGAATTTTGAATGGTCCAACGTAACATATATTAAGCTTGCCATGCTTCCCAGCGTACCATACCCTGCCAGGGTGAGACTTTCAACATGATACGATCGCCTACAGCGAACTCCCAGTGTTTCCTAAGCTTATCATCTTTCCTGCCGGTCACGCGTTGCCGCCAACGATTTCCGATCCAAGGAGATTAGTGTTACTGTTCATGCAATGCCTCAAACAGAGTTGTCTGAATACTAGAATGGTAATTGCTGCGGTATAACTCAACCAAGAATAGGTGTCCTCCCAATTCTCACTAAAGCCAATCACTCACTTGCTCGCAGCATGCCTTCGAGTGTCAGGATGCTTCGTTTGCTTTGACCATTCGTCCAATGGTGATAGGCAGTGCTCATGTCTAGACGTGAGCCAAGGGTCTTGCTTGTCATAAATCAAGCATAGATCAAAATCAGAGGTAACAGGAGTTGGCACCTCGTGCCTGAAAGCCGCCTCTCTCAGAGGAATATTCACAAGCTGTGAAGACTCGTCAGTTTCCTTGATTGCAATAGAGTGTACTGGTTACATGAGACAATCAACGATCACCCAGGTAATATTGCTTCCGTTCTGGGGTTTAGGTAGTCCAGTGAAAAAATCCGTGGCAGTCCGTTCTCATTACCAAATGGGTGTTTCTGGTTGCCGACCCAAACCAGAAGTTCTTGATATTCCACCTTGACTTTCGCACAAGTCAAACATCGTTCACATACCTTGCTATATGGACCTTCACGCTTGGTTGCCAATACCAGGTTTATAGATCCTAATATCTCCTATCAAAATCCAGACGACTAGAATAACGAGGCTGGTGTGCTTTACTCAACACAAGCTCCCCACAGTTGCCGTATGGTGGGATCCATATTCGTTTCATGAAGTAGCGAATATCGTCCGACTTGCCAAAAGTTGCTCCTCCATGCCCCGCATGGACTCAACTTGAAAATTCTCTTCCTTTAGTGCTTCGATGTAAACAGGACAAATCCGATCGGGTAGGCTAGAGTCGATGGTGAGTTGCAAGCTCATACGCGTTTAGGTTCCATAATCGTATTCGCTCGAGGGTTTCATCCAGCGATGTCATCGCATAATTAGCTCTCTCAAAACAAAGGTACACGGGAGGCCCTTGTGATCGGTCTAAATGGTGTAATTGGTACCGTCCAAGTAATGCTTCCATCGCAGGTTATGACTCGTGCAATTCTTCCTGTAAATCCACTACGTAAACCATCACCTTCTCATGTTGCATCAGCGTGTGACTGGGGCTCTGATTCGATCCATCATGGTATACCACTAGATCACTCGTACACTCGGGTAAAGACGATGCTTGGTGCATGGTAGTGTTGGGTTCCAAAAGCTGATAAGACGTTCTCCTGTTTGTCTCCCACGAACGCACATCACCCCGCTGTGCTAAAGAGGTTAAAGTTGCGAAATCCTCGAAAATCATGTGATGATTCTACGATAGTATCTATCTGGACCAAGAAATTACTGTATCTCGATGGACTATTTGGTGCCAATCAGTATCTAATGAATTGGATCTTCAGCAAGTTTTGCATGTATCCCCACTTTGTTGACTACGCGACCAAGAAGGTGTACCTCCCAAATCCTGAAGTCACACTTAGGTAGACTCCGCGTGGAGTTGCTCCTCCCCTAGGAGCTCTAGGACAAAATTATAGGTGCCGTTCATGGTGTTCCTTTCCCCTGGTAGTGATTCTAACATCACATGTAAATGCAGTCGACGAATCTGGCGAAACGAGGTTGACGCATACTACTCATGTGATCTCTGAGGCTGCTGGTATGTTCAATATCTTAAATAACTTGGACATAAAATCGTAGTGGCCATACTGGATTTGTAATGCCGTGTTAGGAATCATCCTCCCCATGGTCTTCCATCAGATGACAGTCCGGTCTTAAGTCAGATTTTTCAGATAGAATCTTGATTATTGCAACGGGTCAAGCAGGTCGTCGATGCGAGATAGGGGTGACAGGTCTATGATAGCCACCTTGTGGTAGTCTGTACACGTACGAAAGGACTCGTCCTTCCTTTCCGCAATAGAGCGTGTTTCCCGAAACATGGAGCTAGATCTATAAGTTCCCTTCCTGTAGTTTCCTGAAGTTGATTGGATAGCTCTTGCAACTTTCCAGGCGCCAGACGATAAGGAGTATGAGAAATCAAGGCTGTCTCTGATCGTGAGATCAATCAGAGACTCTACCTAATCAGTTGTGGAAGTAAACCTGAAAGTTCTTCAAGTAGCGCGCTGAGTGGAATCACGATCAATAGGTGGATCCTCGATCCTCTTTCCTTAGTCCAAACGTTAGTAACGGTTCGCCAACATAGCGCGGTAGTCCCTCCGTAGACGCTCCTGGCTTCCATTGCTGAAATGATACTAAACTTTACACCACACTGATGCTTTAGGACAGACAACGATCCGCCACTAAAGAGAGGGATACTCAAAAGTTTCTCCTCACGAGGTATATCCGCGCGTTATCTAGATAACCAATCCCTCTAACTACTACAACAAAACTATCAAGGGTAGATGTCGAACACTTTCCCCACAAGGCCGAGTTTGCATCCCAACGAACATAGGAGGTTTACATTGACTTGCCATCAGTCGGTTTCACAACAGGGTTGGTTTCCAAAAGCTTCTGGGTTAAGCAGAACAGAGAGGAAGCGATTAGCTATCCATACAAGCTACCATGTTGCTTTTATGCCTGGCTGTAACGCCTCGCTTTTTGAAACATACTTTATATAGAAAGATTATTCATTTACCTATTTTGGGAAACTTACATCCGTATCATATTCATAGTTCGCTTCTGTTTTCATGACTCGTGACTTCGATCGTTATAAAAATTGAGTATTTTATACAAATTATACCTTGTTTACTTATTCATGCGCGTACGTTTAAATTCGTTTATACATCTAGTACGTACATTTATTCATTTCACATACGTGCTTCTCGTAAAGAAATACATACCCTTAGACGTTTATTTCATACCCACACTGGATTATATGTTCACAATACACAACCTACACTTTCTTTTATACAACTTATTAAAGTTCATGTTTCTATAAAATTAGACATTTATATACATATACATACACATAGAAATATATATATATATATATATTGAGTTGTTTTGTTTTATTTAGATTTTTTTTAGATTTGATGTTTCTAAAGTATGTAATAAATAAAATAATGAGTTAATTTGAAAAGTAATCAACGTACACTAAAGTTTTGTTGACTAAATTTTGGTGTTTTTAGTTTTAGTATAGTGAAGGCAAATATGGAAAATGGGTCAACACAAGAAAATCATGTGGGGTTCGTTCAAGGCATGGCACGAATCCACAATGTTAACATAATTGTTTTGGGCCGTTGAGATGATAAAGAAAAAAAAATAATAAGGGAATAAGTTAGAGGAGATTCGCAAGCAGCCCGATTCCGAGCTCAATTCCGTGACAGTCCAATTCTCAGCACGTAAATGGTCCCTTTTCTCGTACTAAACTCCCAATTAATTGCTTTAACACTCAACTAACTTACATTTAATATCAACCCCCTTTAACCCTAATCCATTCCCTATAAATACCATGCCTCCTCCAAGCTCAAATCACTTTACAAACACTTCCAATTCACTCAAAAACACTCTCTAATCAGCTAATTATCTCAAGTTCGAGCAGATTGTTCAAGCTTCACGAAAATGAGCATAACTTCTTCATTTCTTGTCCGATTTAGTCCATTCTTTTTCCTATGTGTTTGGATTGACCTTAGCTTCGATTCCATGGGTTTTTCACACTAAATAATTCCCAGGAAATCCGGCAAAAAGGCTCCAAAGTTCACTGTTCATTTCTGATTTCATCTAATCTTTACTAAACTTGTTTAACTTGAGTCTAACTCATCTCAAACCTATGTCCTTATGCTTATAACCACTTCTATGGTTAGTTAGTCTTAAAAACAAGGTTGAGACATTCAAAATCAGAGGATTAATCCTCATAAACTTTCTGTTTTGTCAAGGGTTTAACCCACAAGTGATGTTCAAGTCCTAGACTTGATGTATGTGTGATTAAGGATTAACTTGGGTTGTCCTACATAAAAATCCACACATTGCTTGATGATTTCTCATAGTGTAGTTGTTTGTTATTCTTGTATTGTTATTAGTTCATGACCCTCCTTGTATGTTTTTACATCAAGTGTAGTGGTGAACCATAAGAGGTACCTAAATGGAAGCTTGTTCTTCCTACCTCCTACATGACTTCCATGATACTAGAGGTGCCTAAATGAAGAATAATCTTCTACCTCATGCTTGACTAATGGACTAAATAATATATATAATACTTATACATATATATACTATTCGAACCCTTGATGATGGACTTGTGTTCATTCGTCAAGATATTAGAATAACATCATCTAAGACATAAGACTTGTTACGATTCTAATGAGTATATTACTCATGAAAACATTAACCCTTGAGGTTTCATAGTGTTAAGAACAAGTACTTGGTGTTAAAGGATGATTACTTTCGAATACCTATATTCTTGTGTTTTAACTTCCCAAATCCCTACACGAACTTATTCAACCTTCTAACCTCATCAACTTCGTCACATTGGATAATCGGAAAGCATGTGCAAATTTTGTGAGTATACTCGCAACCCCCTTTTTATGTTTACCACTTTTTGGGGTGTAACATGTTACCTTATTAAAACACACTTAAACTTATTCTTTATGCAATGCACGAAAACAATCCTTATACATGAATGCTATGTTATGATACTTGATGCTTACGTGGACCATACTTATGTAATATGTTTTAGTCATTAGCTTTCACGAGCCTCCATTTGACATGTATAGCGCTATAGGAGTAACGCACCGCGCCCCTTAAACTTGTGGTCATGTCGAATTAACTAAACTTTCTTGCGTAAACAGAGGATTGGCTAGAAATATTGCATGCCATGTTAGGTTGATCTTGTATAAACTAAGTTGCCATGTGGATTCGTTTTAAACTTTTATACTTATACTTATTCTTAAACTTGTATACTCGCCTTTGCTTTTGCATTGAACTTTATTTTAAACATGTTACAGGTTGAGGATTGATGATGCTATGAAAATGGACTAGCAAAGATGCCTAGATACCTATTTAGACGTTTAGGTTTAAAGTGTTGTATCAATTTTGTTACGTTATGTTAAACAATGTTGTTATTTGAATTTCTTGTAATGTTTTGACAATTTATCTATGAAATGAAAACGGTTGAATTAAATATTGTCACAATTAGTGTTATGAAGTCTCTTGCAATCTTGAACAAGTCCCACTCCGATGATTCTGCCATTGGTTGGGGTGTGACAGATTGGTATCAGAGCCATAACTATAGGGAATTAGGAAAAGTAGGAATGCTTTTACCTAGTCTATAGTTTTAGAGCCTTATTCTTATGTCTTGTTTGAAACTATATGCATGCCACTTTATGTGTTTCTTATACATTCTCTTTGTGCCTTTTAAACATATATGTCATTTATCCTTATGTAACTTACTTGACATGCTATTCTTATGTGTTAATACATGTCTTATTATGTGTTAAAATTTGTTTTAATATGTCATCCTTTTATGTGCCATTCTTGACATGTTTATACTTGTTTGCGTAATCTTCAACATACGCTTTTGCTCATACATTTTACTCGACTATTCTGAATTCACAAACCACTCGTAATAAACAAACGAGACGACTTCACCAAAATAGGCGTGAAACCCATAATTTGGGGAATGACTCTCAATCCTTCTACTTTTCTTTTACTTACACGAAATTCACCATCAAGTTAGGAGTGAAATCCTCACCTTGATGAAGAAATTCAAATTTCAAATTCTAGTGGACCCTCGTCAAAGTGTTGAAATTAAATTTTGACCCGACGAGTACCAACCACACTTAGGATACTAAATCGCCATGTTAGGGGTGAAACCCGCACCTTGTCGACTAGTTCCACTCCTTGATTTTTTTTTATAAATCCCGCCAAGTCTCGAAATTTCGATTGATTTGGGACATGTAGTAACCGGAAGGGTAAATACCGTTAACCGACTTGTCAGCGAGAGTATTTCACCTATTAGGCCAAAGCATGCTCTCAAATTCAAAAGACTCTTCGACCATTTTGGTTAGTCAACGTTCCGTTTTGGAACCATCCGAGTTTCTTTTTATCAAACTTACGGTTTATTATTACGATCTTTCATAATGAAACTCTCTTTTGTCAAGTTTGAACCATTTTCGAGATTTCACTTTTGCGCATACATCATACTATTACTTTTCATACGATCATACATTATTAGCATACATAATTTTACGTAATTTTATTTACACTTCTTGAAACAACAAATGGAGACATGTCATCAAGATAGGAGTGATTCCCTTACCTTGACGACTAACTCCGTTTTAATTCTCACCTTACAACGACCTCACCAACGAGTTAGGGGTGATTCCCTTACATAGGTGATCGTTACCAACGCTTTCTTTTAATAGGCTATATTTTGTAAACACGATCATGTTTATATCTAAATAATTTATCAGGTATTTCAAAATGCTTCATTTATTTAAACGTACCTCTTATTCTATAATCCATTTTCACATCACTCGCATATACAAAAATTTTAATGTTACCATAAACGCTTGTTCCTCGATTTTCAAAATTTCACGAATACTACTTGTCAGCCTAGTCGGTCTAATAAATCCATTGCCCACAAATTCACCAATCAACATAAATATTGAAACACACTCCTCTCACACCATTAAACTAGAGCTTTTTATTTTCAATTGAGAATAAAATCCACTTTTTCGCACACACCTATAAAATATTACCAATATTATTCAACCATTTACTAAAATTCATTTTCAAAACCAATGAAACACTTTTCAACAATCACTAAGTTCATGTACCAAATTTCTTTTTCTACGGATCAACTTTTTCACAAGAAGCTGTAAGTTTCAAAATTTTCTAACACAAAGTTACTTAAAACGATGCAAACTTATTAATCTGTAGAACTTTTTCAAAACCTCACTCGATATGTCAATTAAATTCAAAACACGTGGGCAAGGAAACTTCATAAAAACCGACAAATTTTCAACTTATGTAAACTCTTTTAAAACCGCAGTAGCATTTCCATTCCTTTACAAAGTACTTTCCACATAACCAATAAACGTTTTATACTCTCTTACATTCACAAACTAGAGTCTATATTTCATGACAACTCAATCTATTTTAACTTCACATTTTGCGCAAACCACTATAAATGCATATCATTTTACACGTTTCAGTCAATATCTCACAACAATCTCATGCGTGTCACTCGTTTCCTTTTTCTTTCAAACTCAAAACTTTTAAACCTTTTACGCACATAAACTCATGTATTTCGATTGATACTATAAACAAAATCATTATTTCCTACGTCCATACTTATACATTTTGTGCCTTCACTTATGCTCACACTTACACATTTATGTTATACTAATGATTCAAAATTCATACGTTTTACGTTTATGCATACACTCACAACTATACATTTACGTTGTACTTACATCCATGTTTACACTGCATTCATATTCATATTCTTGTTCATGTTCATGCATTTTATGTTTTCAAATACACTTAAACAACTTTGTTTACACTTATATTCATACACATATATCTTATTCATACTTAGCCCCTCATGTTTTACACCTATATTCATGTTCATATCTATGCTCATACATCTGATGTTCACACTTATACTCATATTCATATTCATATTCATACCTATACGTTTTATGTTCATTCTTTTACTCACATGCGTATTCACACTTAAACTTATACTTATGCTCATACTTTTATTCATACTCATAATTCATACATTCGTACCCGTACGCGAGTGGAATCCAAGGGATTCGCTTGCGTGGGTCCCTTACATACTTAAGCATGGACATGCTTATATACTATACGTACACATTCCTATTTTTAAATTATGTATACCCTGATTCATACTCGACTAGTACAAGCTATGCGGATCATGCGACGATCAAAATAATCACGGGTGCACATGGGATTATAGTGATTGGCTCATGAGAACCATAGAGTGTACTACTGTGTATGGTAAGGCACGGAACGTAACATGACACCGAACACGAAACGGACGTAATGTGGTCAAAACATGGTGGATACGCCGCTGGTACTTCCTATACATAAGTGTTTTCACCATGCTACCAAACTTTTGTAAAACGTGCCATGAGAAATTCAATGTTTTGCTGACCTTTTGGACCTAATTCAAACTTTAAACAACTCGCAAACGCATTATATCTGATTATCCACGACGAGACTTCATTCTTAGCACGCTACTTTCGTCTATCCAATACTTATGCCATTCTTATACTTGCATTCGTTTATTAAGAGTCAATCGTTCAATTCCATATACGCAACTATACATTTCCAATTATGTTTGGTACCTCAAATCATTTTAGACAAACAAAGTCTTTTTACAAATCTACCCTTTCGTTCCTCAACGATTTAGTACATTTTCAACGCGTCTCGAATCTCCAAATCTCGATTTTAGTCAATTGTTTCAACGAAAATGCCTTTTCCAGGTCTTCCTTTTAAATAAATTTCGGGACGAAATTTCCTAAAGGAGAGGAGACTGTAACGCCTCGCTTTTTGAAACTTACTTTATTTAGAAAGATTATTCATTTACCTATTTTGGGAAACTTACATCCGTATCGTATTCATAGTTCGCTTCTGTTTTCATGATTCGTGACTTCGATCGTTATAAAAATTGAGTACTTTATACAAATTATACCTTGTTTACTTATTCATGCGCGTACATTTAAATTCGTTTATACATCTAGTACGTACATTTATTCATTTCACATACGTGCTTCTCGTAAAGAAATACATACCCTTAGACGTTTATTTCATACCCACACTGGATTATATGTTCACAATACACAACCTACACTTTCTTTTATACAACTTATTAAAATTCATGTTTCTATAAAATTAGACATTTATATACATATACATACACATAAAAATATATATATATATATTGAGTTGTTTTGTTTTATTTAGATTTTTTTTAGATTTGATGTTTCTAAAGTATGTAATAAATAAAATAATGAGTTAATTTGAAAAGTAATCAACGTACACTAAAGTTTTGTTGACTAAATTTTGGTGTTTTTAGTTTTAGTATAGTGAAGGCAAATATGGAAAATGGGTCAACACAAGAAAATCATGTGGGGTTCGTTCAAGGCATGGCACGAATCCACAATGTTAACATAATTGTTTTGGGCCGTTGAGATGATAAAGAAAAAAAATAAAAAAAAATAAATAAAAAATAAGGGAATAAGTTAGAGGAGATTCGCAAGCAGCCCGATTCCGAGCTCAATTCGGAGACAGTCCAATTCTCAGCATGTAAATGGTCCCTTTTCTCATACAAAACTCCCAATTAGTTGCTTTAACACTCAACTAACTTACATTTAATATCAACCCCCTTTAACCGTAATCCATTCCCTATAAATACCATGCCTCCTCCATGCTCAAATCACTTTACAAACACTTCCAATTCACTCAAAAACACTCTCTAATCAGCTGATTATCTCAAGTTCGAGCAGATTGTTCAAGCTTCACGAAAATGAGCATAACTTCTTCATTTCTTGTCCGATTTAGTCCATTCTTTTTCCTATGTGTTTGGATTGACCTTAGCTTCGATTCCATTGGTTTTTCACACTAAATAAGTCCCAGGAACTCCGGAAAAAAGGCTCCAAAGTTCACTGTTCATTTCTGATTTCATCTAATCTTTACTAAACTTGTTTAACTTGAGTCTAACTCATCTCAAACCTATGTCCTTATGCTTATAACCACTTCTATGGTTAGTTAGGCTTAAAAACAAGGTTGAGACATTCAAAATCAGAGGATTAATCCTCATAAACTTTCTGTTTTGTCAAGGGTTTAACCCACAAGTGATGTTCAAGTCCTAGACTTGATGTATGTGTGATTAAGGATTAACTTGGGTTGTCCTACATAAAAATCCACACATTGCTTGATGATTTCTCATAGTGTAGTTGTTTGTTATTCTTGTATTATTATTAGTTCATGACCCTCCTTGTATGTTTTTACATCAAGTGTAGTGGTGAACCATAAGAGGTACCTAAATGGAAGCTTGTTCTTCCTACCTCCTACATGACTTCCATGATACTATAGGTGCCTAAATGAAGAATAATCTTCTACCTCATGCTTGACTAATGGACTAAATAATACATATTATACTTATACATATATATACTATTCGAACCCTTGATGATGGACTTGTGTTCATTCGTCAAGATATTAGAATAACATCATCTAAGACATAAGACTTGTTACGATTCTAATGAGTATATTACTCATGAAAACATTAACCCTTGAGGTTTCATAGTGTCAAGAACAAGTACTTGGTGTCAAAGGATGATTACTTTCGAATACCTATATTCTTGTGTTTTAACTTCCCAAATCCCTACACGAACTTATTCAACCTTCTAACCTCATCAACTTCGTCACATTGGATAATCGGAAAGCATGTGCAAATTTTGTGAGTATACTCGCAACCCCCTTTTTATGTTTACCACTTTTTGGGGTGTAACATGTTACCTTATTAAAACACACTTAAACTTATTCTTTATGCAATGCACGAAAACAATCCTTATACATGAATGCTATGTTATGATACTTGATTCTTACGTGGACCATACTTATGTAATATGTTTTAGTCGTTAGCTTTCACGAGCCTCCATTTGACATGTATAGCGCTATAGGAGTAACACACCGCCCCTTAAACTTGTGGTCATGTCGAATTAACTAAACTTTCTTGCGTAAACAGAGGATTGGCTAGAAATTTTGCATGCCATGTTAGGTTGATCTTGTATAAACTAAGTTGCCATGTGGATTCATTTTAAACTTTTATACTTATACTTATTCTTAAACTTGTATACTCGCCTTTGCTTTTGCATTGAACTTTATTTTAAACATGTTACAGGTTGAGGATTGATGATGCTATGAAAATGGACTAGTAAAGATGCCTAGATACCCATTTAGACGTTTAGGTTTAAAGTGTTGTATCAATTTTGTTACGTTATGTTGAACAATGTTGATATTTGAATTTCTTGTAATGTTTTGACAATTTATCTATGAAATGAAAACGGTTGAATTAAATATTGTCACAATTAGTGTTATGAAGTCTCTTGCAATCTTGAACAAGTCCCACTCCGATGATTCCGCCATTGGTTGGGGTGTGACACTGGCGTCACCTACGCCAATCCTAAATGCCCTTCCATGAACACCACCACTAGTGTCGTTGTTACGGTTACTAGGATTTTCCAATGATGTCATTGTTCCCTTGGTTGTTGGCATTTTGACGACAGCCAATCCCTGTCGAAGTCACCTTTGAGTCCACACTGTAAGCTACGATTATGAGTACTTTGATGTTGCTATGTCTGTTGCCTTTAATGTCGCTGCTTATAACGGGGTCCTGTGACCTTTCACCAACAGGGTCCATCCTTTCACATTCCGTGTCACGTCCTAAGGCACTACCCATTGTGCTGGTAGTTACACATTCCACTCTATAGTCGATTGTCATCGTTTACGTCCCGATTGATTCGTAAGAGTGGACTCCCATAAGTCGCTGTCTAGGGTTACGGATTCGATTAAAGTCAATTTACTGGTGTTCGTTGCCGGTAACCAGGGCCGTCCAAATAATGAAGTCGGTAAAGTACTACGCTCATCCTCTTGTCCATCGATCTAGCAAGTTAATTGAGTAATACATGGTATGTTACAAGAGTGTTGCAGAAGTGATCGCACTTCGGGATCTAAGACGTCATTACATTGAGTTCCGGTAAACGAAGAGAAGTGAGAAAGGTATAGACCAATCATTCGACGATGTGACATCCAACTCAGGGACGTTGGTACTAGCACCTAACATTCTACACAGTTCGCTAGGCGTTCAGATGGGTGTTCAAGTAATACTCGATAGTTTCGAGATTCGTAAGGATTCAGAGAGGAGCGAAAAGATCACGTTCAAGTAGGAGACAACCACTGCTATGACTCCTATAGATTTTCTATGTTCACACTGTTCGAATAACGGAATAGAACCCCTTTTTCACTTGTTAAGTCTCACTGGGACTCACATGCACCCCACATTATTATTATGTGTGCACCCACAATAATATTGTGATTTGCATGCTCATCTCAGTTCCTCCTAACTCATGTCAAATGGTTCCTCAAACTCAGATGTCAAACGGAGGTTGTCAAGGAAGTAAGATCACAGAATTCCAACGACTGTGACATACTATCAACGCACCATGATATTGTCCGCTTTGGCAGCCAGCACGCTCTCAGCGCCCGCCCCTCACGGTTTCAAAATGCATCATAATGTAAGCAAGCAATTCATGCAATCATGCTATAGTGACGAGTGTGTGTTCGTATCTTACGTCATAAACAAATGTGTACTAGTCATGTAATGTATGCAACAAGAGAGAAAGACGAACCTTGCAATCTGGAGCTGAGTGTCATGGTCGTATTCACATATTCAGAACTGTTCGGTTATAGTTCGGTTTTACAAAAACGTTTTAAAACCAAGTTCACTATAACCAGTGGCTCTGATACCAAACTGTCACACCCCCAAAATACCACATACAGAAATCCCCCATGAGGCGTGTGACGTACCAGGATCTAGCCACTAATCACATTGAACTCATAACAAGATTTGAAATAAAAGCTTTCATTCATTAATATAAGGTGGAAAAAAATGTAATTTATAACTCGATGTGTTCAGCGGAAGCATAATGTAAAGTTTAATAAAAAACTAACTGTATGAAATCAACTAGTCTCGTTTCAAGTTTCCATGTTTCTCAACCCATGACCACTCCAGCATCCCAGACAGCAAGTTCCACATCCACATATATCAAATAACTTACGAGCATGCACACACGTGTATCAAACAACGCTGGTGAGTTCATAGTTTTACGAAAACGTTAGTTACCAAGTGTTTAGTTCCGTTCATTGATTACAATGTTGATAATAACTCGAGTACCGTACAAGATGGCTACCAGATTTTTTTGCTCGTCCCCAATGCCCCCTATCTAAGCATTGGTCATGATTTAAGGTCATTAGTTCACGCCCGTCCTCTCAGGTACAGTGTGAGGTTGCCAAGCCTAATAGCGCTATCAACTTACACCCCGTTAGCTTTCAGGTAACTATACGGTATAAGATGGGACTTAAAATGATAGGAAGAGTGTATTATCTAACATTCCCGTTTTAACCAAGAGATGTATTCCTCTCAGGAATACCCAGTGATTTACCCAAGACCCATTCCTCCCAGGAATACCCAATTGACTGTCCTAACCACCGGGACGCATGCTCAAGAGATGAACTCACCTTAGTTTTGCTCAGTAAGTTTAAGACACGTGTTCCAAGTTGGTCAATTAGTCCCTAATGTGGTTACCAAAATTCAATCAGTTTGGCATGAACAACTATTTACACATCTTTGCACATATGTCAGCAAATAAAGTCACGTTTACACCTTTCAAGTTGATCACCCCTAACCAGTCTGTAAGTAAATCAACTAGTCATGCGCATATCTTATCTCTACTCTGAATTAACATGCTTCATACATATATAGATAACAATATAAAGGGGCGCCTAATATATAAACATACTCAATGTGCTGCACCCTTAGTGCCTACATACTGGATCGGCCCAAGTGTGAAATGGATCGGCCCATAATCAACTTAGTCCACAAGAAGTTCAGCCAAGGGTACCTTTGGGTCAGTTGTGCACCTTATTCACTTACAACCAAGCCCACTAATACATCCTAAACCATCCCGGTCCACTAACATGTATGCATATATACCAACACTGTTATTCAGGTCCATGTATGTTAGAACTTCGGCCCACTTAACCAACAACACCCATGTTCATATATATGAATTTAGCACACATATACAGTTGTTGATTTTTGAATAATTTGAGTTATAAACTTTACAAACTTTTTAAGTGTATGAGTAGTAATTACCTAATCCCCCCAATCCTTGTTTTAATCCATTGTGTTCAACTCCGTTTTGCCAACACCGATACGACCCAGTTGGGTGTCGGCCCAAAACATCCCGTGGCCCAAACTCGTGTGCGTTCAGTGTGTGATCCGGCCCAGAATCAATAAGCAGCCCAATACATTACAACCTTAACTCATAGCACATTAGTTTCACCAAATTAGTTTTTTTATATATTCATTATTGTTTCCCCTAACATCCAACAATCCCTAACTATCAAGAACAATCAACACCCAGTTTACAACACAATCATGACAACAGTTTCACAACCCTACACAATCATCAATCGCGGATTAGACACCATACGGGTTTCACTGATTCGCATAATTCAACCAGCACGAGCACGCACTAAACTATCAATTATGCAAGTATAATATCGTAAAAGTCTCACTATTGATTTATTTGGATACTATTGAGATTTAACCTACATCCTAGTATATATATTATCTCGGATCATGGACCAACAGTATAAACAATTTCCCTCTAACACATCAGTTTGTTATCATAATCAATTCCTCCATAAATATTAATGTCGAACCACACCACTTGTTTTTATAACTATTTGCATGATCACCTAATTAACCACCAAGCATCCTATTATCATGCACATAACTAACAGGCATAACATCAAGTACGAACATAAGCAACAAAAACAATCATTCACATCATTGTAAACACATTAATACATACTACTCGTATCACTATAATCTCAGTAATCTCATGGTCATTCATTCAGCATGTAGTAGAGAACAAGAAATCAAGAATTGTAACAAGCATGCAAAACTAACCGATAGATCAATGAGGCTTCGGCTCCACGAATTGCCGACGACACAAGGGAGTGAAAAATAGATGATTAGGGTTCGTTAGTAATTCTGAGAGTGCTTGATTATGAGAACCGCCCTAATCCTCTTGCGTATGCGTGTGTATATATGTTATTAACAACAATCGGCCCAAAAATAAGCTGCATTTGGGCTCCACTAGGCCCAAGTATAAGTCTGATGTAATTGGGTGTGTATGTGTGTTCGGAATGGGCTCCGAGTGGGGTGGGCCGAGGAAAGGGGTGTGGCCTCCAGCCCAAGTGAAGGTGTGTGTTCAGCGAGTTCGCGGCCCAATTAGGTTAATTCTCTAAATTAACTAAACGACACATAAAGGCGTCTAACGGTTTCCTGTGGTTAATCAGTCAAACACACGTAAACATACTCAATCACATTTTACAGTCACGAGTGTTTAACAATTTTTATCATCGTAAGGGACGTGAAAGAGAAATAATAAGAAAACAGGATCACATGACTAAGAGACACTGACCTTGAAAGTATGGGTTGTCACAGTTACAAATTTAACATTTTATTATTTTAATTTATTTAATTTACTAATTTAAGATTTAACAAATAAAATAACTTACAATTGTTGCAGATTTGTAGCTAGTTGCTATAAATTTCCGATAAATTTAGAAAAAAAAATTTCGAATTATTTATTTTGCTTTAGTAACAAATAATTTAAAATTTTAATTTATTTTGTCGGTGTTTTGTTGCAAAGGTCATACATTTTGTGACAAAATGCTACAAATGCTTATCGTGTGGCAATATGGTTTTATTTTGTTGGAAATCTGTAGCAACTTGCTACCAAATTAGTTTTATTACTTTTTCAATTGTTTATTTTATTAAATTAAGAAATAACAAATGAAATAATTTTTTTGTTTGACAATTGTAGTAAACAGGATCAATTTGCTGCAAATTTCTGACAAATTTAAAATTTTATTTTTTAAACTAATTATTTTACTAAAACTAACACACTTATAAAATCTAGCCTTCACTTGTGGTTGGCGGAAAGACCATAATCATTTTCGGAATCACAACCAACCCCAATCAGAACACAGCGTCGTTGTTGCTCTTGTTCATAGCGTCGTCACTGCTGTTAGCTTGAGAACAGTAGCCGGAAGGTCTGCACGTGAAAAGTTGTCGGCAGCGGCGGTGCTCCTACCTTCTCTCACTCTCCGGCGACCTCTTGTAGAATGGGATATGTAATGGATAAAAACACACGTTGCACAACACGTGTAATACCAGAAAGAAATCAACACACAAACCCTCTTATGTTGTTTTTAGCACATTACCCCTCAACTGTTCATTCCCTTCTCCTATTTGCAGATATTAATTGAGAAATAACAAATAAAATAACTTTTTTCGGAAAACTGTAGCAAACGGGTACATTTGCTATAAATTTCCGATAAATTTAACATTTTATTTTTTTAGTTTATTTTTTTACTAAAATTAAGAAATAACAAAGAAAAAAACTTTCTTTTGTCGAAAAACAGTAGCAAACGGTGTCAATTTTCTACAAATTTACTACAATTTAACATTTTATTTTTTTTAAATTATTTATTTTACTAAAATAAAGAAATAACAAATAAAATAACTTTGGTTGTCGGAAAACTGTAGCAAACAAGGTCAATTTGTTACAAATTTAACATTTTATTATTTTAATTTATTTAATTTACTAATTTAAGAATTAACAAATAAAATAACTTACAATTGTTGCAGATTTGTAGCTAGTTGCTATAAATTTCCGACAAATTTAGAAAAAAAAAATCGAATTATTTATTTTGCTTTATTAATAAATAATATAAAGTTTTAATTTATTTTGTCGGTGTTTTGTTGCAAAGTCATGCATTTTGCGACAAAATGCTACAAATGCTTATCGTGTGGCAATTTTGTTAGAGAATTGTTGAAAATCTTGGTTTTTTTGTTTTTCTTTTTTGTCGGAAAATTGTAGGAAATTTGTAGCGAAATTTGAGTTGTGGGAAACTTTTGTAGACAAATATGTAGTTTTCTTGTACTGACGTCGTCGGACCGAGGCTAAGGATTTCGCTTTGGCTACGAGTTGGTTGGATACTGTTGAGTTAAGATTGCTTTTAGATTCGGCTCAACGTTGGAGTAGGGTTATGCCCACATTCTATCGACGTGTAGATGAAAAATGTTCTTGGAAGAAATCAAATTTTAGGAAGGTTTATGTATCTACGAATAAAGTGCACACATTTTGAGAGATGCTACATTATTGCGTTGAACCGCGATGAGAATTTACTCGAGGATTGAGCACTTGCCGCGGCACATACCAAGTTTCAAGCACTGCACCACATGTTGTTTGATAACGTTGCGGCTTGGAGGATTTTGAGAAACCGGGTTAGATAAATTTAAATTTCATATCTTTAGTTTTAATATTTAAAATTTTAGTAGTTTATGTTTGCAACCCTCTCCTTTTAATATTTAAATATTACGTTTTTACCTAATTCTTTATTTATTTTAATTGTTTTTCTTTTTTTTTTAAATGTAATTTTTTTATTTTTTATATATTTAAATGATATAAATGTAAAAAAACATAAAAAAACTAAATAAATAATTAAGTAATGATGGAGAAGGCTTTATTTCATTGAATAAGTGTTACTGGAATAACGAAATAAAGCCCTTCTATTGACGTGACTTTAAGATGACTAAAGGCAGCTTTATTACATACCCTCTGACCTTAATAGAATGTAGATGATATCTTAAGCTTTAACCAAAAACATGAGGATAATCTATACAGTTTACTGAAATAAAAAGTAATATGATGATGAAAAAAGGAAGGTAGGGGCCAAAAGGCCAAAAACCCATTTCTCTTACGTACTTTAAGTAGATGTAGTATAGCTCCAAGTTGTAGAGTTGGCCCTCGAGCCTAGTGATAATTGCTAACCATATGTTTTGGTAATGCCACTATTATTGGGCGTTTTGTTCTATGTGGTAGTCCAATCAGTAATGGGGCGTTATAGGGCGTTTTCTAAAATGGATGTAGTGTGGATATGAGGAGTTATGTTAAAAGGGGTGTAAAGAATTAAAAAACAAAACCAACAAAAAAAACTATTGGACAAACAAAAGAACACTGCATGTGATTGGGCAAACCCTTTTGCTCTCCGGCATGGAATAAAGCACGCTTCAACCAATTTTTGCAAACAAAACGCCCACGGGGGCGGCTGCCGGGGCGTTCTCCAGCGTTTTCGGGCAAAAAAATGCCCGATTCCCAGACGACTACACATGGTCTAACTAGTTGGAAAGTGTAACTCTCTTCAAATGTAATTCAAGGAGATGAGCTACCAACTATTTATGAACTTCTATTACTGAAAAATTGAATACTAATGCGCCAATATTGGTCTTTTTTCATACATGCATATTGCATTCATGTACACATGCCCCATAGGCCCATACTATACGCGTGCAACGTATTTTTTTACTCAAACGAGTATGCCCTAGTTTCGCATTGATTACTATTAATAGATAATGAGTGTATTTAGAAACAAGAAAATGGTTACTTCTGATTTCGTAGGGTAAAAAATCATTATGAAAGGAGAAATTACAAAAAATAAATTTCATATGGTTTGTAAAAAGGTATTGGTCCATGCTTTCAGTAACTACCCTGCACATGCTTGTGTGTTATAATTATTATGAATTCCATCCCTATCGTGGTGGTCGTTATGGAGACTTCTAAACTATTTTACATGCTAGCTAGACATGAGTTGGCCTTTGTGCACTTTTACTCATGAAGTAAAAGAAGAACCCAATTCTTTGAAAATTGATTATCAATGTGTGAAGACATAAATATATGAAATAATAACAGTGCCATAAAGCGAGCAAAAAAGGAACGAAAAACACATATGATTTGTGTAGTCTGTCCTACTTGTGTGACCGCTTACACTAGAGTTTTTCTTATTGATCATGAATTAGATTTTATAATTACAGTAAGTCAAAAAATTATAAGATATGCATCTAAAGTAATACTGACACAGGGGCGGACTTGGCATTAAACTAGCCGTAGCACGGGCTACGGCTCAACTTCTTATCAATAGTTTAAAATTTATTCTTTTCGGAGATGAAAAATTGAGTCGTCGGAGATTTTCCGGCAATTAGTTTTCAGAAAACTTTCTGGAACAAGAGGAAGAGAATGCAATAAATGAAGGCTATTAATGCTCTATCTTATTTTTTAAATTAATTTAAATATCACTATTTCCGAGACATACTACTGTACTCTTTTATTTTCTTAATTCATAATTCCTTAAATTAATTTAATTCATAATTCATTCAAATTAATTAATAAAATTGAAGTATATTACGGTACTTTTCTTTTAAATTATTATTTTAATAATTCGTTCAAAATAATTAATAAAGTTGGTTGGTTTAAGTTTAAAAATTGTTACTGTAATTATTTTTTTTATTGTTTATATTGATGATTGATTCATTCATTCTTGTGATTACATATAGTTTATTAAATTATATGATAACAGTTTTCATATGTTAAATTATATACAGCCAAATAACCAATGAGCCAAAGACATTTGTCATTAAAAGGAACGATTTTTTTAATATACATTACATTTTTTTAACCCAAATCTTTTTTAAAGTGTTAAAAATGAAATAATTTACAATGGTTTTAAGATACGAGGGCCTAAGGATTATAATTTTTGGTTGATAGTTGGATTACTAAATGAAGTAACTGATAAATGGTCAAATGAAAAAAAAATTTATGGTTGATTATAATGTAATTTTTAGTCTAATTAGCAATTTTAGTAAACTTTTAAATTTACTGTATAGATCTATCCCTTTTCAAACTTTTTAATGAAACTAAATTTTTTTATCAAATCCTTTAAGTAGTAATTAAGGTAACGTTAAGGAATCTATTCAATCGTTTTTGTGTTTAGAGTACATTAAATGTTAAAAAAAAGAAGGCGACACACGATTGTGAATATATAAACATAATATAAGTTTGATCATCTCCTTAAAATGTTTTGCATCCGACACCGCCTAAACTGCGGAAAAAATGTATCTATTTTATGAATGTAGGTAAAAAAAATTGGGATACCCCTAAATTTTTCTTCTAGTTCCGCCACTGTACTGACATATATAGAGGAGAACCATAATTCTAACTTATGTTTGTGGTCCGATTGCGAACACTTGGTACACGAGTATAGTTAATAATCGATCTCGACAACAATACATTTCACATTTAAGGGTACAACAGTATAGAAAAGAAAGGACAAAAAAACTGAAGGACCATACCTCTTGCTCATCCAACACGTATTAGTTATGTATTAATGCTTATTATTTCACTACAAGAAAGTCGGCTAATAGCGGCGACAGATGTCGCCGCTAATGGTCATCATCGTCGCCGCTAAAGCTAATAGCGGCGACAAATCGCCGCTATTGTGTCGCCGCTAAATGTTAGCCGCTAAAGGCCTAATTGTCGTCGCTAAAGGTGTTGTCGCCGCTAATGAGCCGAACCTTTAGCGGCGACACAGATCGTCGCTAAAACGTCTTCACTAATAGTTGCAGTCAATAGCGGCTATTGTTATAACCTTTAGCGGCGACACCTGTCGCCGCTAAAAGTCAATTTTTTTTTTTTTTTACTGCGTTTGCTGTAATTCCCGTTATGAACAAACCTGCCAATTTTCAAGTTTTACACAACACAAACAGACTAAACAAACATAATGCTTTACATACTAAAATCGGCCAAAACATTTCCGTACAAAACATACTAAAATATCGGGAAAATAACATTCTAAAATATCCGAAAAATAACCTTCTAAAATATCCGTACAAAATAGCCGCAAGAAAGGATTCAAGTTAGGTCGTCATCGTCATACTCATCGTCAAACTCATCGTCGGGTGCGACTTGCTTTCCCCTCGCCGCAAGAAAGGATTCAAGTTGGTTTACGAATGCCGGACTTTGGAACAAAGTTGAAACGTATTCCTACATTAACACATATCAAACCCAATATTATTAGCAAAAACATATAGTTGGTTTACTATATTTTGGAAATCAAATTGTATAGTTTACCTGCGAAAACGGTTCTGCGGTTTGGGGTTGCGCACTAGACGGGTTCGATGGCGTATTCGAAGGTTTAGGCCCAAGCCCCCGGAACCATCCTCGTCGATCACCCAAAACGTTTTGAAACACGGCAGCCTCATTCGGTAGGTTAGAACCGCTGCTTTCTCCGCTCATAAACTCGCGTTCTAGATTAAGCTGTATTTTACGAAGATGATTAAACCTATTTTGTAACAGCAATTAAACCTATTTTGTAACAGCAATTAAACCTATTTTGTACAGCCTATATAAACCCCCCTTTTTAACAGCAATTCAAACCCATTTTTTACAGCTTTGACTCTGTAATATCTTTAGTTAAAAGGGTACAAACGTAAAGGACACCGGTTGTAATTTACTCATATAAATATATATATATTTAGATAGATACTTACATAATTCTGCTCGGCTACCGGGTCAACAAAATTCCCATCTTTATCGGTGTGAGTTTTGCGGTATGTATCAAGACGTTTCAAACCCTGTTTAACATTAAAACTTAGATTAGACGTTAAATAAACATAAACATACAAACACACACATATAAAACATTACATGTTTGTAGGCGGTGCTACTGTATGACGATGTACCGCCACGGTTTGGGACTTTTTGAAGTTGGCGAACTCTTGAGTTTGCCTCACATCTTGAAATATATTTGGGGTCCAAGAAGTGATCAATGGTTCTCTGCCAGTTTTCATAAGGCATATCCTTGGGGTGGAATGCCCTTGCTCTTTCGACATCGTCATAACCTCCATTATCGAGAAATTCATCCTTAGCCCGGTGCTTGCGGTCGGAGTACCGCTTCATAAGCACTTGTCTAATGCCGCCTTTTAAGTCGGTCGCTTCCAAATCCTGTTCAACTTCATCGAAATTGAAATTCTCCTAGGAATTAAATAAAATTGTTAAAACATTATATAAAAACGTCTTGCAGCCGTTTAACACCAATAAAAGGCCCAACTTGTTTACCTTTAGGTGGTTCATGACGGCATCCTTATAAGGAGTCGGAACTTTCCCCCAACCCATTCTATCGAAAGGGATGGTCCGCCACATGTACAACCCCGCCTCGCGTGAAAATAAGTCGCTCGGTTCACCAACGGGGGTATACGTTACATCCCTATCGAATGTAAGAGATACGGGCCCCCCTGCTTTGACCATCCTGCGAAGTTTTTGATTTTTCGCTTTCCCCCGAACTCTCCTTGGGGGAACCGCTGCAATTAAAATAAAATAAAATATAATTAGTGACAACATTTATAATAAATGTAATAAAAGTACTAAATAATAATTGATAACTTACCGTCGGTCTCATGCGTCCCTCTCCGAAAAGGATCCGGATTTGGTGGATCCCCAGCTCCGTCTCCCCCATGTCCTCGGGGCATCACATCCGCCATCAGGTAAACAAATACAAACCACAAAGAAAACATATTTCCTAAAAAGTTACAAATGTTAAAACAAGTGTATCAAATAGAAAATAGTAGAAAGTGCAACAAGTTTAACTAATATGCAAATAAATATTTCAACAAGAGTTTTTCAAATACTAACTAATATAAATTACAATAACTTTTCTCTTAATCAATGTTCCTAAGCTTGAAACATCCTACATTTGTAACTTTTTAACATCTAGAAATCAATGTTCCTAAGCTTGAAACATCCTACATTTGTAACTTTTTAACATCTAGAAATAAGTTCAAGTTAACTACACTCTTTTTTTACATATTTTCTAAAACCAATTTCCATTTAACTACACAAAGGCCTTTGTACTTAAGTTTTGCTAAAATAATATTTTAACACTTGTAGTTTTAACTTCAAACCTTAACTTGTTTACTAAAAAAAAACAAAAAAAAATATGTACTAATTTACTGCTTCAACTGATAATCCTGTTACAAACTAAAAAAAAATTCCATTAAAAGCACCAAACTATGGTTTTAACAGTTTATGTACCTTAACCCCTATACATGATTTTGGCAATAATTTCTTCAAAAAATCATATATCAACATGATTTTAAATGCTTTTACAATTTCTCATCTTTAACAAAAATAAATAGATACTAACATACACCTACATACACACATACATAGACTTGCATACACACATTTTCACCAAGTATACATAAATTATACATTTTCATATACATCCACTAACATATACACATTTACATATACATCTTTACATACACATATACATACACACATACATAGACTTACACACATTTTCACTAACTATACATAAATTATACATTTTCATATACATCCACTAACATATACACATTTACATACAACATACATCTTTACATACACATATACATACCTACACAAACCAAAATATACACAATTTCTCATCTTTCAACTAAAATAAATATAAAACTAACCGTCAAAATGAGGATTCTACTCGTGGTGGTGGAGGAGACGTGGTGGGTGACCGGAATTTTCTAGCAAACACACATACATACACCGAAAATCAAGATATTAACAAAATGTATAACAAAATCAACTTAAACAAAGAATACTAACCGATTTGGAGGAGATCTTGGTGAAATTGACGAAGGATGGTCGATTTTAGGGGTAAACCCGTGAGAGAGATGAAGAGTTTGGTGGGAAAATGGGTGAAAAGAGGGGAAATCCCGCTTTTGCAGCTGTTGTCGGCGTAAAGGAAATAGCGGCGACAGGTGTCGCCGCTATTGACCTGATTGTGTCGCCGCTATTGCTCTTTTTCACTCCGGGCCGTTAGATCAAGACGACAAATGAACGGCTGAGGTTTAATAGAGGACCGAGTTCCGGATCGACTAATAGCGGCGACAGATGTCGCCGCTATTGACCTGATTGTGTCGCCGCTATTACTCTTTTTCACTCCAGGCCGTTAGATCAAGACGACAAATGAACGGCTGAGGTTTAACAGAGGACACCGAGTTCCGGATCGACCAATAGCGGCGACATATGGGGTGTCGCCGCTACTGGTGTCGCCGCTATTACCCGTTATTCTTGTAGTGTTTCTGGTCCTTTATATCTACTTGTGACTTTCTGTTCCATTATATCTCCTTGTGACTTAAACTTTCAACATCCTTGCATCGATCTTTGATGGCTCAATTATGTAACGAGAATTGATCTCGCTGAGTTGCAGCGTCCGGGGGCGGCCTCTTTAAAAATTTTAAATTTAGTGTATTTTGTAGGGCAAAATACCAATTACCCCCATAAAAGTTCAATTAAACCCCAAAGCGTCTCCCAAAAAACAATTCTTGGATCCGCCACTGTAATAGAGCACTAGGTTATCTATATATCAGATGATCTAATCTTTTCTTCCTATGCTAGGTAATATAATAAGCATTGTTTAGTGACAAACCTCACGAACGAAGTGCTTTGAAGGAGATGATTTATCATGATTCATGTACATAGTAATTGATAACTTGGTTGATGTAATATTATCTTTATTGTCAGTGACAGATCTAAAATATATTTTTTTACCACTTATCTTAATGGTTTGGTAACAAGCGAATGAACCAGCCAAGAATAAACAAACATGTTATATGAAAACAACGAGTCATTATCTAAACATACTAAACCGTTTGAAAGCTAAACCAGTGTACATAGAAAATAGAAACAACACCTATATTTGTTTTTATCTTTTGCAGTTGCTATACTGTGTTTTGGTACTGTACCTATATCGTAATCTACCGACTCGCTACTGACCAAATTGCCGTTGCAAGGTACTGAGAAATTCCACTTCGGTTCCAATTGGAACTGCAATCTCAAACTACGTTTTCTAGGTTCCGAATTGAATTAGAGGAAAACGAAGTTCTAGAAGAAACTCCAGTACCGAACAAACAAGAGATCTTAATAAATCAAGTATAAAATAGTGAAATGTGGAACCGAAGTGAAATATGTGTTGACAGTATATTCGCATATACCATGGCTGCACATGTAATCAATGAAACTTTTTACGTATCCAAAACTCTAAAAGAGCATATGTATATAAATGATTGCCCAAAATGGCAAGACGCATTAAAGGCCGAGTTAGATTCACTTGAACAGTTCATATCGTTTACGGACTTGTAGTATGACCCCTTATGCATATCAACTAATAGGCTATAAATGATTGTTCGCGGTAAAAAAAAAGTAACGAAAAGAATGAGATTCTGTTGTATAAGGCACGACTTGTAGCCCAAGAGTTTTCCTAAATCTCAAGAGTTGATTATGAATAAACATATTCCTCTTTTTTAAATGCAATGACCCTTAGATTTCTAATTGGCCTTGCGAGAAAATTTTAGAGCAAGACTAATGGATGTCATGTCCGCATAATTGTACATGTCACTAGCAAGATACAATTTGAACCCAACATCGAGACACTAGAGTGGAATAAAGCACATATTTCAGTATATTTTCAAGTTGCGAGATTAGAAAAATGAAGAGTCTCAAGTTGTTGGGTGTGTTGATGATACATATCTATCTAATCCACAAAAAGCACATTCTTAGATAGGTTAGGCATTCACATATGGTAGAAAATCGATTTCTTGTAGGTCGATAAAGCAATCAACTTTACCAAATCTTGTCGAACTAGTATTAATATACTATGCCGGTCGAGAATGCCTGTTATTGAGATTGATGATCAATCACATTCAATGAACATGCGGTTCAGAACAAATCAAGGACATGACGATTATCTCCAAAGACTATTCAACTTACATAGTTCATATTTGAGAAAGCAACGTAAAACCTGACAAAACATTGCACATCTCACCAAAATTCCTATCAACTTTTGACCTACAGAAATTATGGAAAATTAATCGATGTTCGTGAGATAAAGTCAAACAAATATACATCTGACAAGTGCACAAATTCTCTAGCTAGGAGAAGTTTTGAGCAACTCTAACAGAAGATCATACTACATTGAAGTATGTAGTCAATAGTTTATAATAAGCAATGATATGTCGGAGGAAAAGTGATCCTACAGTTGTTTCCATGTGTTGTCACATTTATCTCATTTACTCACAATTATGTCTTAGTGAAAGATACGATGAGTAAGTTCTTGAGCATTCTTTTTTTTTTCGTCATCACTAATTAAGTTTGTCTTTAAAAAATGTAAAATATTTAAAAACGAACGTGTTGTCATATGACATTTATAGAAACAAAACTAATAACATAATACTAAGATGACGTTAAGTTGATGAGTAAAATTAACTAGTAGCTACTAAAATATTTATTTTAAATTCTGAAGACTACAAAGAGGATAGCAATTAAAAAATTGAAAATATTCAAAACATACATATAGTAGATATAAACTTTTTTTTGTAAGTTTGTGAAAGAACAAGAAAAGTAGAAAACAAAATAGATAAGGGGCAATCGTTAACGTCGTGGGTAGCTCACATGAGCCGAAGCGGCGCTGATTCCGGCGATTCCTTCATGTCGTTCTTGTCTTCTCCTCCACAGTTTTTTAAACCGGAGAGAGAGACTCTAACCTCACCAATAACCATAAAGAAACTAATATTCTTCTGAATATTATACCACTCATGCAATATAATATATTGCAGTAATTGCTAAAGACAAAAGCTTAGAATAATTCAATTCAAGGCTTATTCATGCACGCGAATGCCCAGATTTCTATCTTTATTTGATTTACAATCTTTTAATATGCATTTTAACTTTATTATATTCTTATCTTTATATTTCATTTTTCCTTAGTTTCAGTTTCTTTAATTGTTAACTTAGAAATCAATTAAATGAAAAAAATAGTTAATAAGATGGACTTATATACAGCTTTTATTTAAAAAAAAACGAAGTTCATTTATAAATTTTACATCTCTGTTTTTATCCTTCCCAAATTCTTTTTTTTTCACCCTTTCAAATATATTCTGTGACAACCCACAAAACACAGTTAATTTAATCATATACATTCATAGCACTGCATTTAACTAGAGATAGTTAAATGAGTCTACGTTGGCAATTCGGGGAATTACCGGAACACATACATGATTACTCTTGAACATTGGCGACTAACGTGAATAATAATTATAAACGGATGGTTTATACGAAACTTATGCGCTGTATGAGAAATACGTGAACTATATGCTTTATTTGTAAATTACATGGCATTATGTGGTTTTTTGTGTAAAAGTTAGATTATTAGGGGGTGCTTAGAGTAATTGTGAAACTCTAATAAACGACATTTCTATCACTCTCCAAATCATTTCTAATCCTTCTTAAATCTTTTGGCTTCACAAGTTCACACACATCAATCCTTGATCTTCAATCCATCTAGATTTAATCAGAGGTAAGTGGTTGCTATTATATGATACGTTGTTAATCGTGTTCTTTTGATTCATACAAACCCTAGATGATCCAAACAATTGATTGTGCGTGATTGATCTTGCAAATGAATACGTAATTGCTTAGACTGGATGATTGTGCAATGATTGTTTGATGTTTGTGGTATGATAAAACTGTTAGATTGATTGATTTGATGTATGACATTGTTGATTTATGTTCATTTGGGGGTTTCTGTTCGTGGAAACTTTGGAGAATGCATTTCTGAGATTGTCAGACTTTGTGAAGTCGCAAAGTTGTAATGTCCGTATTTGTTAGGTAACAATAGTGTCCGTATTTGTAACCCACTAGTTGGTTCGCACTTGTGTTAAATGTGTGATCCGCACATAATGTTTACAATATGTCCGCACTTAAAGGTTTTATTAAGAGTCCGCACATATTAATTTAATGTCCGAACTTGTATAAAAATTATAAAAGGGTCCGAACTTATGACTCTCTTACATGTCTGTACATAGTTGTTGTTTAATAGGGAGTCCGCACTTAAATGTTCACAAGGGGTCCACACTTAAATGTTTAAAAGGGATCCGCACTTGATGTTCTACAAGAGTCCGCACTTGTGAGTCTTTAACGTACGCCCATATAGTATATATTATTTTGTCCAAACTTGGTTATAACACAAGCTGTCCGCACTTAAGGGGGACTCATGTGTTCGCACTTAGCTTGATAAACATGAAGGTCCGCATATAATGAAGATACAACGATCCACACTTAATAGATGTTTAACTGTCCGAATATATTGGGCTTTGGATGGTCCGGATATGTCAAAAAAATGGAGTCAGGACTTGGTAATAGGTCCGAACTTGGCTCTATAATTTCCAAAAATATATTTGTCCGAACTACCTTAAACAATGCGATGGCCAGTTTTTAATTAAATATGTGTGTATGTTGTGAAATACGAGTATTATTTTGCATGGTCCGAATGTAAGGAAATAAATGAATGCCTGTTCAGGCTTTAGGTGCATGTGCAGACTTTATACATAAGTGGGCCGGCAATAGTGACTTTATACATAAGTTGGCCGATTTTGAGGAACTAAGAAACGAGGTCAGGAATTATAAAATGAAGTCTCCAATGTTATGATTCGTGGGGTTATTCACATGATCCATCACATTAATCATCTCGAAATGAAAACCCTGAATTATGTTAAACCATAAACAATTAGAGCTTTAGGATGATCAAACGGAAACAAATTAAGGTGACAAGTGGTAGTTAATGGTTGCGTATGGGCTGCTAGGTCACCAGAATTAATTAAAAATTTTAAGATTAAAGCTTGCATAGAACATTGTATGGACTGCTAGGTCACCGGAATTAATTAAAAAATTTCAAATTAAAGCTTGCATAGAACATTAAATCACATAATAGGCTCGTTATTTAATACCTGAGTCGTGTGGAGAAAATTGGTCGGTGGTATCTAGCGTTGCAGCGGCGGGGATATGTACGGTGGTGTAGCACAACCGCGGCAGCGGAGTAGTTGTGGTGGTGGTCACGGAATGAGATTGGTGGTCGGTAGTAGTGACTCTACAGAACATAAATTGAGAACGGAAGGTGATAAAGACAGAGATGAACGCATCATAAAGTTCGTCTAGGTTGTTTCCAAGGCAGACGATGGCGCTATGGCGGTGGTGCTAGGTTCAATCAGAAACAGAGGCACGATCGGTGGCAGTGGCTGATGGAATCAAGGGTTTACTCTGATGGGGTTAAATCTCTCAATTAAAAGGAAGCCTTTATGTAGAGGTTTAGGTACGTGGGGAGGAAAAATGGGGTCAAGTGCTGATAATCGTCCTGTACTTGGGTGCTATTTTTTTTTTTGTAAAAGCCTAAAATATTGTCCGAAATTTAGGAATTTAGGAGAGAAGTACCCAACTGCTGAAAACTGCCGATTTTACAGTTTTTTGGGAGTTTAAACGGCCAAGATTTAAGGTTGATAAGATCCGACGGTCATGATGCAATCTGCGAGCGGTTGGCTTTCACACTGTCTATAATATATATAATTACGTATTGGTAATACAGAATACAATATATATATATATATATATATATATATGGGTGAGATCGGCTACAAAGTCCATTTTTCCTACAAAGTGTACAAACTCATAAAACACCACAATTTCAGCCATAAAACACACTCAAAACTCACAAATAACAGAGTGAAGAGCACTAAAACTAAATATCCAAACCCTAACAGTCTATAAAAACTTCAAACACACCAACGTAGAACTATGAATATAAAACAAAGCATGATAATCAACATAAAACACACTAATATTAGTCATTCGATAATCAAAGCCTTATCATCCAAAACACAACACAAAACCCACAAATATGGCGTTTTATTAATCTTCACTTTGTTATTTGTGGGTTTTGAGTGTATTTTATGGCTGAAAATGTGGTGTTTTATTACTTTTTACACTTTGTAGGAAAAATGGACTTTGTAGCCAACTCCCACCCATATATATATATAGTGTGTGTGTGTTACAATCGTGTAAGAAACACTAGGCTAATTGAGAAACTTGAGAATTGTTCTGAAGCAAACATTTTTCCTAAGCAAAACTGCAAAAATAAATAAATAAATAAATAAAAAACCCTTGAGGGTGGGTTGAGGCTTAGGGACCGTTAGGTCCTGGGTTCGATTCCCACAAGGGAGCTTTTTTCCCAGATTTATTGAGTTTCCTCCTAAATTGGCGTATAGGCATTATTGCCTTGTAGAGTTGGATATGAACGGGTGGTCCTGCTAGTGGCACGATGATATTCTAGTGGTCCATCAGTTATCCAAATTTGTTATTAAAAAAATGTAAAAAATGCAATTTTTTCTGTGGGTTTTTTTGTAGGATATATACATATATGTATAGTTGATAATACAAATGTGTATATTTCCAATCTTGAACTATAGATATATGTATATACGTGTTTAAAATTGAAACATAGGTATTGTATATTATGTTTGATAATATACATATATATATATATATAGATGTATATAAATGATTGTAGATATATGTATATAAAGGAAGATTATTGTTCTAAATATGTTTTTCTACTGAACATATGTGTAAAAGAAGATTATGGTTCTAACTATCATATATGTTTCATGCAAAACATGTGGAGAGAGAGAAAGAAAACCCATGTAAGTTACAAAAACTCCAAAAATCTCATATCCATTATCCATTTAAAAAAATCAAAGGTTGACATAGATTCTGTTACACTTTTTGCTTTAAAAAAATCCGAAAGTCTGTAAAAGTTGTTACATGTTACACGTGGCAGTCTCTGACTAAAAGTGTAACACGTGGCAAAAAGAGTTCCATTCGTTTGTACTTCATAGTTTTTGTAACTCACATGATTTTTTTCTCTACAATTGCCCTACTTTACATATATTTATAGTTTAAGATTAGAAAATATACATATATGTGTATATTAAAAATAAAAAAAAAACTCTTAAAACTGTGATTAGAAGAAAAAAATATATTTGTTTGTGTCGTCCAGAATGTTTCTCAATTAGCAAGTGCTTCTCTTAATACCCCTATATATATATATATATATATATATATAAGGTTAGGATTATTTGTGAAAAAAACCCTTAATTGTGAACACTAGTGAACTAATTAGCCCTTGATTAGTAATACACAAGGGTAAATCAATGGCCAGGATTTGATGATAAAGATACACTAGTGAATTTTACGATTTGATGATGTAAATCAATGGTCAGAATTTGATGATGAAAGTACACTAGTGTGTTTTACGATTTGATGATGTAGCCCAATTGTTAGGATTTATTCACTAAGTTCACAAAAACACTAGTGTTCACTCTAGAACCTCACACGATATATATATAGGGTGGGGTTTGGCTACAAAGTCCATTTCTCCTACAAAGTGTAAAAAGTCATAAAACACTACAATTTTAGCCAAAAAAACACACTTAAAACACACAAATAACAGAGTGAAGATCACTAAAACACAACATCTAAACCCTAACGGTCTATAAAAACTTCAAACACACCATCGTAGAACTATGAATATAAAACACAACATGATAATCAACATAAAACACAACATGATAATCAACCTAAAACACAACATGATAATCAACATGAAACACACTAATGTTAGTCATTCGATAATCAAAGTCTTATCATTCAAAACACAACACAAAACCCACAAATATGGCGTTTTAGTAATCTTCACTTTGGTATTTGTGGGTTTTGAATGTGTTTTATGCTTGAATTATGGTGTTTTATGACTTTTTACACTTTGTAGAAAAATTGGACTTTGTAGCCAACTCTCACCCTATATATATATATATATATATATATATGTATGTATATATATGTATATATATATGTATGTATATATATGTATATATATATATATGTATATATATATATATGTATATATATGTATATAGGGAGAAGATCATGCGAGAACCACCTCTTATTGTGAGAACCGCGAGAACCAATGTGAACACACCAAAAATGCCTAAAAATAGCTAAAAATCACACAAATTTTTTTTTTGAATTTTTTAATTTTTTTTATAAAAAATCGCTACTTTTCGAAGCCAAAAAAAAAAATTTATTTTTAAAATTTTTTTTTTTTTGCTTTTAAAAGTAGCGATTTTAACATAAAAAATATTAAAAAATTCAAAAAAAAAATTTTAGATTTTTTTTTTTTGATTTTTTTAGGTTTTTTGGGGGTTTAGTTTTTAGAATTTTAGCTTGGAGGGGGGGGGGGGTGGGGGGGGTTTAGGTTTTTGGGGGGTGGGGGAGGGGGGTTTAGGTTTATTTTTTTTGGGGGGGGGGGGGTGGGGTTAGGGTTTTTTTAGGTTTTTTTTAGCATTTAGCTTGGGGGGGGGGTTTAGGTTTTGGGGGGGGGGGGTTAGGTTTTTTTAGGTTTTTTTTAGGTTTTTTTAGCTATTTTAGGTTGTGTTCACATTGGTTCTCAAGGTTCTCACAATAAGGGTGGTTCTCGCATGAGCCCCTCCCTATGTATATATGTATATATATATATAGGGAGAGAGAGAGAGAAAGAGAGAGAGAGAGAGATAAGGATAATGAAAAAAACTAGATATAAATGAGAAAACTAAAAAAATTACCAAAAACGCCTAAAAACACACACCAAATTTTTTTTTATTTTTGTACAATGTTTTTTTTTTTATAAAAAATCGCTATTTTAATGTATTAAAAAACTTTTTTCAAAAAAAAATTAGTACTGCATATGTGCTTATTTTAGGGGTTGGTTTTCAAAAAAAAAATTAGTACTGCACATGTGCTTATTTTAGGGGTTGGTGGGTTTAGGGTTGGTGGGTTTAGATTTTTGGGGACTGGTGTAACACCTCGTAAAATCATACCCAATAAAATAAAGACATGTGTCATGTAAGACAAGCGTGTCAGGAACCCGGATCAAGTAAAAGATGTATGGTAGGTTTTAAAAGGATCGACATGTTAATAAACACCTCTGAGTGACCAAATAATAAATCCCAAGACCTTAAATCGTTATGATAAACATCTGATGTATTTAACCGGTTACTCCTAAATTAAATAAATTCAGTTTATAAGGAATTGGATTTTTAAATAAATAATGTTACGATAAAGTATATGGCAAATCCTTTTCAAAAGAATCCAAGCTCCTTAAAAGCACGCAACACAAGGATCCAAGGTAACATAAGTGCATGGCTAGGCATGCATGCCCTTTCAGAACTGACCTTATGGTCCCACTCTGTTGCAAAAGACCCAAGGTTCGAATTATGAAGGATTGCATGGTCAAAGCTTGAAAATCACAAAATTTTGTCTTCTGATGAAGGCTTACAGACCGCAAAGGTGAACCCCGTAAAGCGGATACGAACCGCAAAGCAAAAGGCTTACGGTCCGCAAGATTGTAACTGGGCATCTTTGATCAAGGTCGGTTACGGACCGCAAGACCAAGATATTACGGTCCGCAAGAGGTGCTTACGGACCGCAAGGCTTCTTGCTTACGGTCCGTAAGACATGTATCTGGGCAGAATTTTGGACAGATGCCTGTTAAACAAGTTACACCGCCTTATAAGAGTGGTATTCGAAAATCAGGGGACCTATAACTGGTTTTTAGCATCATAGGGACACCTGGGAACATCTTACAACAATTGTAGACTGATTTGGAGTGATCTTGATGCATCAAAGTTGCTATATAAGAGAACCTCTTGTTGCAACATTTGGTCTTTCATTTGCAACTCACTTCAAGCTGGTCTCTGGAGCTCCTCTGGTCAGCAAGCAAGTTCCCTTAAGTTTCAAATCATACTTAGGACCTTTTTAAGTGTCCTTAATCCTTTTTAGATCAGTTTAGCTTAGTTAATTAGCTAAAAGTCAAACCGTCGTAATTAAGGTTTGACTTCGAGATTAATCAATAATTGTTCAGTCAAATCTCGAATTTAAAATACCTATGAGTTGGTAATTATGTGGGTAATAAACCCTTAAAAGGGTACTCTCTGATTTCCACTCTAACTATGTCAATTGTCGGGTCAAAGTTAACTTTATAAAGTCAACAGAAAGCATATTTTCAAATTAATGCATAATTAGCAATGTAGGATCCGTGCAACCTGTTTTATCATTAATATAACTTAGTAATTAATGTAAGAACATGTCTAAACATGTTCAACCCGACAATTTTCAGTTTAGGCTTGGTTTGGAACCAAAAGTCGCATAATTTGACTTTTGCTTTGACTTCCAGTTCTGACCCATTTAAGCATGTTTTAGAAATGCCTTAGAGCCATATTAGGACCAGGTTTCATGTTAGTATAACCCTCTGTGATTATACAACTTGGTTTAATAGTTATCCGATTCATATGCATGTTTCCGTTAATTGCTTATATGTTGACTATTATGTCCATATAACCTTAAAACATGAATTTTGAAAATGTAAAAGAATAGAAACCTTAGTTACTGATTATTGGACTTGTCCCTAAAATTTGACATTAATTTGAGGTCTAGATTAGGAGTTATGCTTATTAGCGTAATTAGAAAGCTTTTTAGTAATTAAATGGCGTAATTAGCATATAGCCCATCTAAACCTGATTGTTGATACCAAAATTTTTACCCACTGATATAAAATAATATTTTGGGATTTTTGGAGATTTTTATTTATTTTTAGGCTGAACATAACCTAAAGTTCTAAGCTTAATTCGGTAGTTGTCGGTTTTACCCTTTTAGGCTATAAAATGAGTTTTACAAATTCTTTTAACCCCAAACCTTTTGCTACTGATTCTAAATGATAAATAGAATATTTTAAGCCTTATGGAAATATATAAATATTAGCTTTCCTTTAAAAACCCGGAAATAGCTCAAAATCGCCTTTTAAGCATTTTTAACACATAGTAGGTATTAAAACTATTTTAAACACATAAGGTTTGATACCTACAGATAATCTCAGTAAATTTTTATATTTTTACAGTAAGCTAAAGTTTTTAAACTCAGGTTTCCAGTTTTGACCTTTTAGGCTTAAGTGAAATTACCAAAATGCCCCTTCGGTGCATGGTATGGTTAGAAATGATAAATTTCACACATAGGTTATACCCTACTGATATAACTTAGTAAATTAAGTATTTTTACTGATTACATCAGACCCAAAACTCAGATTTATATTTAAACTCTTTTATAACCTTTAAAATGACCAAAATACCCCTATGGGGCGTAATTTGAGTTTAAATCCGTTTTTGGCATAATAAAAGATATCTTACTGATGTCACAACATATTTAAGGCATATTAACTTAGGAAACTTGTATATGACTCATTTGGTTACCCGTTACGCACTTTTCGCGTTCGGATCGGCTTATGTAACTAGTTTGCATATATTAGCCGAAACGGGTCAAACCATATCATTTTTGTCTCAAAATCCAGAATGTGTTTAAGTTACCCATATTAAACAAGCATACAAGCTTTTCAGGTCAAAACCACATTCTAAACCGGTCTTCGCTTTATCATGCGTTTGAACCGTATCTTCCTTTAAAACTAACCGGTCTAAGTTAAGCTTAATTGAAGACCCGTTAGAAATCTAATAGGTTATTATAAACCTTCGTTCCAGAATAGGAGGCCCAGTAAAAGCTACATGCACTTGCTATTTGTGATTATTACTTGCAAAGGTAAATACTTTTAACTTATTTTTCATATACGGGCTTGGGGTACGGTATATAAAATACCGCTTGGTCGGGCATTGAATTTTTAATTGTATGAAGATTAATTTATTGAGATATCCCGTTTAAATTGTTTTATTTGCTTAAAGCCTTTGGGGGGGGGGGGGGGTTAATGACCATGTCCCGGATATCCTTGGCATCATTTTACGAAATGGCCACGATCTTAGCACGCGGGTGTAGGCGTACACCCGCCAGTGCATATATAAATAATAAGGTATATCCGCCGGTTTCGGGAATAACTCGCCGCGGGACTATATCATGTGGTGTGTCTATTAATCTTTAACCCGACGTCAATCCGGGCTACTGAACGTATAACAAACATATAAATCTTTTACAAGTATTATATACAAATAATTATCCCAAGTTATAGAATGTTTTGTTCCATGTGCATTCAAATCAATTTTATTAAACCTTTTCAAAATGAGTCAGTTAATTGTATTTACCAGTGTAAACTGACGTATTTTCCCAAAAAGGTTAAGTGCAGGTACTACTCGAACTAGGCTGGCTTTCTCCTATCGTCCACAATAAGTCTCGCAAGCTTGGATATCATAAAACTGTTGAACAATGTTTCCTTTTTATTTTTTATCCACCTGTGGATCTATTTCAACTATTTTGTGATACTTAATATTACAATTTATTAAAGTTGAAATGAATCTATCTTTTGCTTCCGCTGTGCATTTAAATATTGTGTTGTTTGACTATGATGATATCAACTACGTCACGATACTCCCCACCGGGTCCACTGGTAATACGTGGAAATATCGGGGTGTGACAGGTTGGTATCAGAGCCAACACTAAGTGAATTAAACACTAGCCTTTTGTGTTTAATCTCAGTTACACAGTTGCACATTCCTCAAATTTTCCAGTCTAGACAAAAGACATAGGATAAATCCTGATTTTGATTTATTTTTGTCTTATATATTTTTCTTTGTTGTTATCTGTGTTATGTTGATAGGTTTAAATATGCCACCAAGATTCTTTAGGAGAAAGGGGAAGGCACCTATAGCAGGCCACGACCATGAGGCCGGGCCGTCTCAAAGACGAACCTCACCTATCAACATGCGTACAAGTCCCCAGGGGGACTGGAGGGCACATCTACAGCCAGCGAGGCGGTCAGTCTCGTTAAGCTCATCACCGTCTTACCTTCACTCTTTAGGACCCCATTCAGAAAATGAGCCCGAAAACCCACAACCTTCATTTATCCCTCTCCAGAGCTCCAACTCTCGTCACTCCTTTGATAACCCGTCACATATCTTCCGTAGCCGGTTCAACCCGGCCAACTACCTCGAGGAACCAGTGGGTATCAACCCATTGGGACCTGAAGATCACTTTTCTGGAGATCACGCCATGGATATGGATGAGGATACCGACCCTACCGAACCACCGACCGGTACCCCCACACATCCCATAGAAATTTCTGATGGGTCATCTTTTCATGGATCACCTTACCGTGGTCCAGATAGCTACCAAGCAAGGTTCAACCAGTTTGAGTAGTATTTTACACCCTCTTACCATTCATCGCCTTACCAGCAGCAGCAGCAACAGGATCCTTCCGGGGATTCACGCTTTGTGGCAGTTACCCCGCCACCACCACCACCTCAGCAACAACCTCCTGAGCCACCGAGGCGAAGGAGATCGAACGCACGAATGTCCGTGCGAGAAGGAGTGCATATCAGCACCCCTCAACCATCGAGTGGCAGCCACTACCCGCCACTCCAAGATGACCAGCAGATGGGGGGACCTTCAAACCCCATCCCGGAAGTGAACTCTGCACCTGTCATACCGCCACCATTGGGTTTTGACAACCCAATTCCCACGTACGCTGGCTCGGCAGCGTATAATCCCTTTGAGCAGCCGGCTCACACCAGCTTCAATTATGCTGAGGTTGGCCCATACTTGGCAGCGTGGAACTACAACGCTCTCAACCCCGAAGGACCCTACGGAACTCCTTGGGGAGTTGGATACCCAGCTTATGGATACCAACAACAGCCGCCTCCTCGACCTCCACATCAGCCGCAGCAGCAGATACCTCGGTTTTCCCCGCCAGAACGGGAGGAAATTCTCCAAAGGTTAGATCAGGTTGAGCGGGAAGTTCACAGAGATCGCAGGGAACGACAAGGCTTCTTTAAGGGATTGATAAGTTTAATAAAAGGAAAGAACAAGAAGGACCATTGAATCCTTTAATTGTTGGTTGTATTCCCTTATTTTAATCCAGCCCCTACGTGGGCCTGCCTTTTGTTTAACCCCTGCGAGGGTTTTTTTTTTTTTTTTGTATTATGCCCCTGCGTGGGCATGTTTTCTGTTGACCCCTGCGTGGTTATGTTTAATTGTTTAAGCCCCTGCGTGGGTATGTTATTGTAGTAGAAGTCCCGTTTAGGGCAAAATTGCACTTGTTAAATTTTCTCATTGGAATGGTTAGTTTAAATTTTCATTTTATTAATTATGTGCATAAACATAAAATGTGAAATAAATAAAATAACATTCCTACTAAAAAGATCTATCATTATAATAAAATGGAAAAATCAAAAAAAGGGACCAGACCTAGCTACGTGTCATCTTAAGACAGGGCCAAGATGATAGTTTCCATAATTAGGTTCAGATCCATATTAACCTCTCAATTTAGGATTGATCTGCGTTAGATATTAAAAAGAATCTTAAAGGTAAAACCTAGCCTATATGTCGTTGCAGACATGGCCAAGATGGTAAAACCTATTCAAAAGATTCCAATCCTTATTAACACCCGAAAACATGTTAACACTCTTGGCAAAATGTGATTCGGTAAAATCACATAAGTCATCCTTAAATTGGGTTATTCCAATATCTCTTATTTAAAATAATCATCCCTTAAGGATGAAGTGCCCATGGGCTATAATTAATGTCCTTTAGGACTAAAGACAGTGGTAGTCTACAACTCCCTGTCAAGAAAAGGTAATGAACTTGGATTCAAACCTTAATGCCTCGATTCCATAAAATCTGGGCTTATAAACCAAACTTGTCTACGTGACTAGGCCTTTTGTGCTGTTACTAACTTATAATTTAGGATTATGATAAAGATCCTGAATGATTATATATTTAACAAATTAACTAAAACGGCTATTAAAAACCATAGTTAATAAATTGTCAAAAGCAATAAAACTGTATAAGCTTCTATATAAACTTTGCCTTATTTAATTGTATGTAGCAACTAAAGATACATGGCTAAGTCAGAAGAGGTAAACAGTCATTCGGCGGAAAACCAAGAAAATACTAAGATACATGTGACCGGTGCGGAGCTGCAAGCATTAGTAGATAATGCTGTTACAAAAGCTATGGAGCGGCAGTATAATGAATCTAGCGGAACTCGAAGTAGGACCCTATTCGTACCGCATTCCAAGCCTAAGACTCATTTAGAGGCTCACAGCAAGCCTCCCTCCAAGAAAGAAGAACCAAAGAAAGATGATGATCAACATTCCTCAAACCAAAACAGTGTTCCATCCAAGAGGATAGTATTGGATGATAAACCACGTACCAAGTCCTGTACTTATAAATACTTTGTTTCTTGTAAACCCCGAGATTTTACTGGTGAAAAAGGGGCAGTTGATTGCGTGACATGGTTGGATGAGATGGACACTATGGTAGATATCAGCGGGTGCGCTGATAAGGATGTAGTAAAGTTTGTATCTCAGTCATTCAAAGGCGAGGCACTAGCTTGGTGGAGTTCTTTGATCCAAGCTACAGGGAAAATCCCATTATACAATCTGACCTGGGAGCAGTTTATGATGTTGATCAAGGAGAACTACTGCCCTCAGCATGAGGTTTAAAAAAGATTGAATCTGATTTCTTGTCTTTGGTTATGAAGAACCTGGATTGTCAAGCCTACCTCACGAGCTTCAACACCATGTCAAGGTTGGTTCCTTATCTTGTGACGCCGGAACCCAAGAGGATAGCTCGTTTCATTGGGGGTTTAGCCCCAGAAATCAAGGCCAGTGTGAAGGCCTCTAGACCAGCTACTTTTCGGTCTGCAACTGATATATCATTGTCCCTTACTTTGGACGCGATCAGGCAAAGATCGCTAAGGAACACCGATGCAGAAAAGAGGAAGCGTGAGGATGACAACTCACGACGTTCAGACAAGAGGCATAAGGGAAACAATGACCACAAAAAGAGTTCTGGATCCAAGAAAGATGGTCATCAGTCGGGTGATAAGCCCAAATGTAAAATCTGCAAGAAACACCATTTCGGGAAGTGTAAATATGAGTCGAAATCCCAGTCATAGCCAAGGGCATGTGGGATTTGCAAGTCTTCTGAGCACAAGACCTTAGACTGTAAGAAAATCAAGGATGCTACGTGCTATAGCTGAGGATGGGAAAAAGACCAATGCTAGGGTCTTCCAGATGAACGCACAGGTGGCGATCCAGAATGATAATGTCATAACAGGTACCTTCCTTATAAATGACGTTTATGCTAGAGTACTATTTGATTCTGGAGCAGATAAGTCATTTGTTGATAATAAGTTTTGTAAGTTGTTAAACCTACCTATTAGAACCCTAAGCATAAAATATGAGGTTGAATTAGCAGACGGCACCATAGAAACCGCATCAACCGTATTAGATGGATGTTTCATATCCATTAGGAACCACTCCTTTCCACTATCCTTGCTTCCTTTAAAGTTAGCCGGTTTCGACATCGTTTTAGGCATGGACTGGTTATCTCATAACCAGGCCCAGATCGTTTGCAACAAGAAGCAAGTGGTGATCAAGACTCCGTCTGGTGAGCCACTCACCATTCAGGGAGACACCCAGTATGGACTGCCTGAGCAAGTGTCTATACTCAAGGCATCCAGATGTCTGAAGAAGGGTTGTGTCATCTATATGGCACAGGTAATTATTGATGAGCCAAAGCCTAGGATTGAAGACATTCCCGTCATTTCTGAATATCTTGAAGTATTCCCTGAAGAACTACCTGGTTTGCCACCAGATAGGAAAGTAGAATTCAGAATTGACATTGTTCCAGGGGCAGCACCTATTGCAAGGGCGCCTTATAGGTTGGCACCAACAGAGATGAAGGAATTGAGGACACAACTAGATGAGTTGCTAGCCAAAGGTTTCATTAGACCTAGTTCGTCTCCTTGGGGAGCGCCAATCCTATTTGTCAAGAAGAAGGATGGATCGATGCGTCTGTGCATCGATTACCGTGAGCTTAATAAGGTCACTATCAAGAATAGATATCCATTGCCCAGGATCGACGATCTGTTCGATCAACTTCAAGGGGCAAGTTACTTCTCCAAGATTGACTTAAGGCCAGGCTATCATCAACTGAAGGTTAGAGATGAAGACGTACACAAGACTGCATTTAGGACTCGTTATGGTCATTACGAGTTCTTAGTGATGCCATTTGGGCTCACTAATGCACCTGCCGCATTCATGGATCTCATGAATCGCATCTGCAAGCCTTACTTGGATAAATTTGTCATCGTTTTCATCGACGACATTCTCATCTACTCAAAGAGCCAAGCTGACCACGAGAAGCATCTCCGTTGCATTCTGAAATTACTTCATCATGAAAAACTCTACGCCAAATTTTCGAAGTGTGAATTTTGGCTTCGAGAAGTCCAATTCCTTGGACATGTGGTTAGTGAGCGTGGTATCCAAGTGGATCCCGCTAAGGTGGAAGCAGTTATGAACTGGAAAGAGCCGAAGACGCCTACGGAGATTCGCAGCTTTCTAGGATTGGCAGGATACTATAGGAGATTTATTGAAAACTTCTCAAGAATTGCAGCACCCCTGACCTTACTCACCTGCAAGAATAGCAAGTTTGACTGGGGGCCCAAGCAGCAAGAATCTTTCGATATTTTGAACCAGAAGTTGAGCAACGCTCCTGTATTGACGTTGCCTGATGGGATTGATGAATTTGTAGTATATTGTGATGCATCACACACCGGTATGGGATGTGTGCTTATGCAGAAAGGCAAAGTCGTTGCCTATGCTTCACGACAGTTAAAGGTGCACGAGAAGAATTACACCACCCATGACTTGGAGTTGGGCGTCGTTGTATTTGCACTAAAACTGTGGAGACATTACTTGTATGGAACCAAGTGTGTGATTTATTCAGATCACAAGAGCCTTCAACATTTGTTTAATCAGAAGGACTTAAACATGAGGCAGTGACGGTGGATGGAAACTTTTAATGATTATGATTGTGAGATAAGATACCACCCTGGCAAGGAAAATGTAGTCACTGATGCCTTAAGTAGAAAGGAAAGAGTGAAGCCTATAAGAATCAATGCCAAGAGCATTGAGATAAAGAATAATTTGAATGAAATATTATTAGCTGTACAGAAGGAAGCTGTCTTGGAAGCTAACTACCCTGATGAAAAGCTAGGAGTAACTGAAGAGCAGTTATCCTATGGCAAGGACGGAATCCTGAGATTAACTGGACGAATTTGGGTTCAGTTTATGGAGGACTTCGGGATGTTATCCTCCAGGAAGCCCACAGTTCCAAGTACTCCGTTCATCTTGGAGCTGATAAGATGTATCAAGATCTAAAGGAAAACTATTGGTGGATAGGCTTGAAAAAGTCTATAGCTGCCTATGTAGCTAAATGTTTGACGTGCGCGCAAGTCAAAGCTGAACACCAAAAGCCGTCAGGTTTGCTACAACAACCTGAACTTCCCACATGGAAGTGGGAGATGGTGACAATGGATTTCATCACCAAGTTTCCAAAGACCAGGAAAGGAAATGATACTATATGGGTAATAGTAGATAGACTGACTAAGTCAGCACATTTCCTACCCATTAAGGAGACTTATAGCTTTGACATGTTAGCCCAATTGTACGTAGATAAGATTGTATCTCTGCATGGTGTACCAGTGCCAATAATCTATGACAGAGATACCAGATACACATCACATTTTTGGAAAAGTTTCCAACAATCATTGGGCACGCGCTTAAATTTTAGTACGGCTTACCATCCACAGACAGATAGGAAAAGTGAGCATACAATCCAAACTTTGGAAGAGTTGCTTCGAGCATGTGTGATCGATTTAGGTGGTAGTTAGGATAACTACCTGCCATTGGTCGAGTTCTCCTATAACAATAGCTATCATACGAGCATTAAGGCTGCGCCTTTTGAAGCATTATATGGTAGAAAATGCAGAACGCCAATTTGTTGGGCATAAGTAGGAGAAACTCAGTTATCAGGACCTGACATAGTCTTTGAAACGACGGACAAGATTGTCCAGATTCGTGACCGCCTGAAAGCTGCCAGGGATAGGCAGAAAAGCTACGCAGACTTAAGGCGTAAACCCCTAAAGTTTGAGGTTGGTGATAAGGTTCTGCTTAAGGTATCACCTTGGAAGGGGGTGATGCGATTTGGTAAGAAAGGTAAGTTAAGCCCCAGATATATAGGACCATTCGAGATTATCGAATGTGTAGGAGCAGTGGCTTACAAGTTGAACTTACCTGAAGAGCTCAGTGGTATTCACAATGTATTCCACATATGCAATCTGAAGAAATGTCTAGCAGATGAATCGCTAGTCATACCTCACACAGATGTACACATAGATGAGAGCTTGAAATTTGTGGAAAACCCTTTGTCGATTGAGGATCGACGGCTTAAGAAGCTTCGGAGGAAGCATGTGCCAATTGTCAAGGTCAAATGGGATTCCCGCAGAGGTCTCGAATACACGTGGGAGGTAGAATCCACAATAAAAGAAAAATACCCTCATTTGTTTCAGTAAATCTCGAGGTCGAGATTTCTTTTAAGGGGGTGAGGATGTAACACCTCGTAAAATCATACCCAATAAAATAAAGACACGTGTCATGTAAGATAAGCGTGTCAGGAACCCGGATCAAGTAAAAGATGTATGGTAGGATTTAAAAGGGTCGACATGTTAATAAACACCTCTGAGCGGCCAAATAATAAATCCCAAGACCTTAAATCGTTATGATAAACATCCGATGTATTTAACCGGTTACTCCTAAATTAAATAAATTCAGTTTATAAGGAATTGGATTTTTAAATAAATAATGTTACGATAAAGTATATGGAAAATCCTTTTCAAAAGAATCCAAGCTCCTTAAAAGCATGCAACACAAGGATCCAAGGCAACATAAGTGCATGGCTAGGCATGCATGCCCTTTCAGAACTGACCTTATGGTCCCACTCTGTTGCAAAAGACCCAAGGTTCGAATTATGAAGGATTGCATGGTCAAAGCTTGAAAATCACAAAATTTTGTCTTCTGATGAACGCTTACGGACCGCAAAGGTGAACCCTTACGGTCCGCAAGATTGTAACTGGGCATCTTTGATCAAGGTCGGTTACGGACCACAAGACCAAGATATTACGGTCCGTAAGACATGTATCTGGGCAGAATTTTGGACAGATGCCTGTTAAACAAGTTACACCGCCTTATAAGAGTGGTATTCGAAAATCAGGGGCCCTATAAATGGTTTTTAGCATCATAGGGACACCTGGGAACATCTTACAACAATTGTAGACTGATTTGGAGTGATCTTGATGCATCAAAGTTGCTATATAAGAGAACCTCTTGTTGCAACATTTGGTCTTTCATTTGCAACTCACTTTAAGCTGGTCTCTGGAGCTCCTCTGGTCAGCAAGCAAGTTCCCTTAAGTTTCAAATCATACTTAGGACCTTTGTAAGTGTCCTTAATCCTTTTTAATTCAGTTTAGCTTAGTTAATTAGCTAAAAGTCAAACCGTCGTAATTAAGGTTTGACTTCGAGATTAATCAATAATTGTTCAATCAAATCTCGAATTTAAAATACCTATGAGTTGGTAATTATGTGGGTAATAAACCCTTAAAAGGGTACTCTCTGATTTCCACTCTAACTATGTCAATTGTCGGGTCAAAGTTAACTTTAAAAAGTCAACAGAAAGCATATTTTCAAATTAATACATAATTAGCAATGTAGGATCCGTGTAACCTGTTTTATCATTAATATAACTTAGTAATTAATGTAAGAACATGTCTAAACATGTTCAACCCGACAATTTTCAGTTTAGGCTTGGTTTGGAACCGAAAGTCGCATAATTTCACTTTTGCCTTGACTTCCAGTTCTGACCCGTTTAAGCATGTTTTAGAAATGCCTTAGAGCCATATTAGGACCAGGTTTCATGTTAGTATAACCCTCTGTGATTATACAACTTGGTTTAATAGCTATCTGATTCATATGCATGTTTCCGTTAATTGCTTATATGTTGACTATTATGCCCATATGACCTTAAAACGTGAATTTTGAAAATGTAAAAGAATAGAAACCTTAGTTACTGATTATTAGACTTGTCCGTAAAATTTGACATCAATTTGAGGTCTAGATTAGGAGTTATGCTCATTAGTGTAATTAGAAAGCTTTTTATTAATTAAATGGCGTAATTAGCATATAGCCCATCTAAACCCGATTGTTGATACCAAACTTTTTACCCACTGATATAAAATAATATTTTGGGATTTTTGGAGATTTTTTTTTTTTAGGCTGAACATAACCTAGAGGTCTAAGCTTAATTCGGTTGTTGCTAGTTTTACCCTTTTAGGCTATAAAATGAGTTTTACAAATTCTTTTGACCCCAAACCTTTTGCTACTGATTCTAAATGATAAATAGAATATTTTAAGCCTTCTGGAAATATAAAAATATTAGCTTTCCTTTAAAAACCCGGAAATAGCTCAAAATCGCCTTTTAAGCATTTTTAACACATAGTAGGTATTAAAACTATTTTACAATCATAAGGTTTGATACCTACTGATAATCTCAGTGAATTTTTATATTTTTACAGTAAGCTAAAGTTTTTAAACTCAGGTTTCCAGTTTTGACCTTTTAGGCTTAAGTGAAATTACTAAAATGCCCCTTCGGTGCATGGTAAGGTTAGAAATGATAAATTTCACACATAGGTTATACCCTACTAATATAACTTAGTAAATTAAGTATTTTTACTGATTACATCAAACCCGAAACTCAGATTTATATTTAAATTCTTTTATAACATTTAAAATGACCAAAATACCCCTACGGGGCGTAATTTGAATTTAAATCCGTTTTGGGCATAATAAAAGATATCTTACTGATGTCACAACATATTTAAGGTATATTAACTTAGGAAACTTGTATATGAGTCATTTGGTTTCCCGTTACGCACTTTTCGCGTTCGGATCGGCTTATGTAACTAGTTTGCATATATTAGCCGAAACAGGTCAAACAATATCATTTTTGTCTCAAAATTCAGAATGTGTTTAAGTTACCCATATTAAACAAGCATACAAGCTTGTCGGGTCAAAACCACATTCTAAACCGGTCTTTGCTTTATCATGCGTTTGAACTGTATCTTCCTTTAAAACTAACCGGTCTAAGTTAAGCTTAATTGAAGACCCGTTAGAAATCTAATAGGTTATTATAAACCTTCATTCCAGAATAGGAGGCCCAGTAAAAGCTACGTGCACTTGCTATTTGTGATTATTACTTGCAAAGGTAAATACTTTTAACTTATTTTCCCTATACGGGCTTGGGGTACGGTATATAAAATACCGCTTGGTCGGGCATTGAATTTTTAATTGTATGAAGATTAATTTATTGAGATGTCCCGTTTAAATTGTTTTGTTTGCTTAAAGCCTTTAGGGGGTTAATGACCATGTCCCGGATATCCTTGGCATCATTTTACGAATGGCCACTACCTTAGCACGCGGGTGTAGGCGTACACCCGCCAGTGCATATATAAATAATAAGGTATACCCGCCGGTTTCGGGAATAACCCGCCGCGGGACTATATCATGTGGTGTGTCTATTAATCTTTAACCCGGCGTCAATCCGGGCTACTGAACGTATAACAAACATATAAATCTTTTACAAGTATTATATACAAATAATTATCCCAAGTTATAAAATGATTTGTGCCACGTGCATTCAAATCAATTTTATTAAACCTTTTCAAAATGAGTCAGTTAATTGTATTTACCAGTGTAAACTGACGTATTTCCCAAAAAGGTTAAGTGCAGGTACTACTTGAACTAGGCTGGCTTTCTCCTAGCGTCCACAATAAGTCTCGCAAGCTTGGATGTCATAAAACTGTTGAACAATGTTTCCTTTTTTATTTTTGATCCGCCTGTGGATCTGTTTCAACTATTTTGTGATACTTAATATTACAATTTATTAAAGTTGAAATGAATCTATCTTTTGCTTCCGCTGTTCATTTAAATATTGTGTTGTTTGACTATGATGATATCAACTACGTCACGATATTCCCCACCGGGCCCACCGGTAATACGTGGAAATATCGGAGTGTGACAACTGGCGATTTAGGTTTTTGGGGGGGTGGCGGTGTGTGGATGGGTTAGGGGGTTTACGTTTTTTCATATTAATGCATATGTGTAGTACTTATTTTTTTATTAATTTAAAATAGGGAATTTAGGAAAAACATTTGATGTGTTTTTTAGGCTTTTTAGGTAGTTTTTTTAATTTTATTATTTAAACTAGTTTTCCCATGATCTATCACACACACACACACATATATATACACCCAATCAAGAGAAAACCATCCCAAATTGTGAGAACTTAGAAAATTCTGACTTTCCGTACGAGTTTTTGCCACATTTTTTTGCATAAACGTAAATGAACATGTTATAAACATACATGTATGTTATGGGCCATTTTCTGAGTATATATATATACTGACTAATATCCTGCTTTTGGTTGTTTACTTGTGATCAGGATACTGGATTAGGATATTGGTATCATCCTGGGCCGTATCCTGGTGTTAACTAAATTAACCACGTGCAGGTTAGAGGCTGTGGGTTACTAACGGTCAGATGGACTTCTTCTCCTCAAGACTCGGACGTATCTGTTATGTGAGAGACGTTGAACCCGAAAGACCAGGTCTACAACGTTCGAGTGGGGAATATTCGCCGGATCCCGGTTTAGTAGGATAGTTTGTTGCATTTCTTTTACTATAAATAGATGGGGGCGGATCAGATTAAGGCACGAAACTTTCACACACACTTTCAAACACTTTTGCTCTCTAGCTTTCAGCAGTCACTACACGCAAACACTTGTAATCGAATTACATTGTAACACCTAGTTGATCCGCATCACCTCAGGCACTGTATCCTGATATTTGAAACAATAGAAGAACAAGGCAGCTGCGATTGTCAGCTCCCGAGGTTTTGTGCCGGCGATCTAGATTGATCAAGGGCTTTCCTCGTACAACACGTGTCAACCTTTACTTTTTTGCTCATTGTTTGATCATAAATATAGTTCTATATCCTGAGCCGTATCCTGAAACTGTTTTTGCAATTAACTTGATTAACATATTTTCGACACTCATTTCTAGCACACTACCTCACTTAACTAATTTGATCACTTAATTGCTTCAGTAATTTTTGACCAAAACAATTTGGCGCCCACCGTGGGGCAAGTGGTGCTATTTTTGCTAAAAAGTTTAGTAAAATCATTACTCGGCTTTCTATTGTCAAAACTTTTTGCTACATTGTTTTCAATGGCCTCGAGATCAAACATGAGCTCTTCCACCATGTCTGCTACAACCTCTGAAACAATTGGTTCGGTGCTTCCACCTCCTACTCCACGAATGCAAACTTCTTCACATGGAACTGAAAGTCATGTGGCTCGGGATGTCATCCCCGCTCCCACTACTCAGGGATCTGGTCCTGTTTTGGCTTCTAATGATGAAATTCTGAATTTGTTTGGTAGTGTACAGGAACAGATGAGGCAGCAGCAGGAAACTAATCGGATGCTGATGAGAGAGATACAACTCTTGAAATCCGGCCCAAGTAGACCTGCTGAAAAAAACTGTCGCTCATTTGCAGCTTAGAGCTTTGAACTTCAGTTCTGCAGTTTACACTGAAGATAACCGGGGGAATATCGTGCCAAGCCATTCTCAGAATCATATTCCTGAGATACCCTCCTCGGTCAGGATGTCAACTGTGAGGAGCTCAGGATATGCTTCAGGATATGGCCAGAATCCTTAGACCGGTAACATGTCAAATAATAATACTCTTGCTACTAACAATAATGGGTCTTTGCAGGATGCAGGTATGACGTTAACATTTACTAGGGAGCTTCAAAAATTGAAGGACATGATATCCAGTGTACCTGGAGTGGTTCAGCCAATTCCGGAAGTATCCCAAGACAGCCACAGGCTATCCCGCTTTGCATATCCCATCTGTGATGCTGAAATCCTAAAGAGATTTCAAACCCCCAACATGAAGCTCCATGATGGGACTACGGATCCTGAAGAGCATATTGCCCAGTATAGGGAAAGAATGGAGATTAACCCATCCCTCCGGAGCTCAAGGAAGCATGCTTGTGCAAGGGATTCGGATCTACCCTAACAGGGTCAGCCTTTAAATGGATGTTAAATGTTCCTCCTCACTCAATTACTTCGTTTGCTCATTTGGTTAATTTATTTAATAGTCAGTTTTCTTGCAGCCGGAGTTTTGAGAAACTAACCAGTGATCTTTACAGGATTAATCAAGGACGTCAGGAATCCTTGAGGGATTATGTGAACAAGTTTAGTCGAGAATCCTTGGATATCCCACATCTTGATGTAGCGACCGCTGTGCAAGCTTTCAAGATGGGGTTACAAAAGGATTCTCAGTTTTATCAGGATCTTGTAATGAATCCCTGCAGGAATCTGGACGAAGCTCGTAACAGGGCCTTAAGATATATTCGCTTGGAAGATGACAAAAAGATGCAAGAGAGGATGAATTCCACCTCAACCTACGAATCAACCAACAGGAAATCAGAATCCTCGTATAAACCATATCGCTCAAAGCCATATGGCAGAAATGATAACAAGAAAGTGAATGCTGTTGAAGACGAGGATCCTGAAGAATATCCTGAATCATCTGAATATTGCTTTTCTGTTAATATACCTGAGTTAATGTGTGCTATGAATGGTTTAGGAGACAAAGCTAGGTGGCCTCGAAAGAATTAACAAAAAGCTGATTGGAAGGATAAATCCAAATGGTGTGTCTTCCATGAAGATTTCGGACATGTGACTGAGGATTGCATTGCTCTAAGAAAAGAAATAAGCTACCTATTGAGCAAGGGATATCTGAAGGATTTGCTGGGAAGAAAGAAGAATAAAGGGCAGGATCCTAAGAAGGATCCTGAACGAGCAGCATCACCCCCAGCAGATTCCAAAATAAGTAACTTTATTTCAGGAGGATCCGACATTTGTGGGACTTCGTATTCTGCGGCCAAGAGACATGCAAAGGAGGCTAAGACTGAAAGGGGAGACAAACCAGCCAGGATGACCACCATTACAACTGATAAAGTGATCACTTTCGACAGTGATGACAGGGATACTGTGCAGGATCCTCACCATGACGCTCTCGTAATAACATTGTATGTTGCTAACCATTTTGTACGCAGGATATTGGTGGACAATGGTAGCTCTGTCAACATAATTCAGCGGGAAACATTAAAGAGGATGAATGTATCTCCGATGGACATTACTTCGAAGTCCACTGTGCTTGTTGGTTTCAGTGGAGAAGCTAGGAATACTGTAGGAGAGATAAAGTTACCAGTATATGTTGAAGGGGTCAACTCGATACAACGCTTCTGTGTGATGGACTCCCTATCCTGCTATAACATCATACTAGGTAGGCCATGGATCCATGACATGAAAGCTGTGCCATCGACTTATCACCAGTGCATCAAGATCCCTACCCCTTGGGGGGTCGTCAAAGTTGATAGTGATCAGCAGGAGGCGAAGGAATGCTACTCATCCTCAATGAAATCCTCGACCAAGCCTAATCCAGCATAGCAATTAAAGATGCGGGCACAGGATATCGTGGAGGCTTCAGAGCAGGATATGAAGAAAGTTATCCTGGATCAGGATAATCCTGATATCTCGGAGCTCGTGGGGACCAATATCCCTCAAGATATTGAAGAACAATTAACTAACTTTTTGAAGTGGAGGATGTCAACATTTGCCTGGAAGCATGAGGATATGACAGGTATATCCAAAGACAATATTACTCACAAGCTTAGAATTGACAGGTCGTTCAAGCCTGTTCAGCAAAAAAGAAGGAAGTTTGCTCCTGAACGAAATACAATCATACAAGAGGAAGTTGAAAGATTATTGAAGTCCAAAATGATCAGAGAAGTCAAGTTTCCAAGATGGCTGGCAAATGTAGTCGTGGTACAGAAGAAAAATGGGAAATGGAGAGTCTGTATAGATTACACGGACTTGAACAAGGCTTGTCCTAAGGACCCATTTCCTCTTCCCCATATTGATGCAATGGTGGATGCTACTGCCAGGCATGAGATGTTAACCTTCATGGATGCATCCTCAGGATTTCAGCAGATTTAAATGGAGCCTTCGGACCAGGAGGATACTTCCTTCATGACACCAATAGGTATTTATTGTTATACCGCTATGCCCTTTGGTTTGAAAAATGCAGGTGCAACATATCAGAGATTGGTGAACATGATGTTCAAAGATAAGCTGGGGGACACAATGGAGGTATACATCGATGATATGGTGGTAAAATCTAAAAAGGCTGAGGATCACCTCCAGGATATTAAGGGAGCATTTGATATCCTGGATCAGTATAACATGAAACTAAATCCTGCTAAGTGCCATTTCGGAGTGGGGGCAGGAAAGTTTCTAGGATATATGGTGACCAAAAGAGGAATAGAGGCAAGCCCGGAGCATATTAAAGCCATCCTGGATATCAAATCACCTTCAACTATGAAGGATGTTCAACGATTGACAGGGCGAGTTGTTGGGTCCCGTTGCACAGGATCTGATCGTAAGGAACAAGATGAATCGACTTCGTCTAATGTGCGGAATCCATTATGACGAATCACAGATTTGTTCAACACAGAATTCAACGTTTAATCACTTGTCTGTTCTTTCTATTGAATATTCTGAAAGTACACAGATCCGGTAGAAATACAGACGTATCCGTGCGAGTCAAAAGTTCTAAAATAGTTACCCGGATCAGATATATATAGACAACCTCAGGAAACTACTAAGTGTTGTCCGTGCGGATAACCATCCGTGCGGATAGGTGTTGTCCGTGCGGATAACCATCCGTACAAGTAACCTTGTTCAAACCAACACTTTTACATTCAGAACCTACTCCTGAGTTGTCATACTATCTACATACATACATACAGTTTACAAAAACACAGAATACATAATATGACTACATGCTGACGAAAGCTACAGACGTATGCACTAACAAAAACAAAGGGTAAAAAAATGAAAAAGGTTTTGGTGGGTGAAAGGGTGTTTGTTTGGGTTATGAAATGAAAAGGTTTAGGCTCAAAGGGGCTAACTAGGGGGATTTTGGGTAGGTGGTAAAAAAAAAAGAAAAAATAATGGTGTAGAAATAAAAAGGGTTAGTCCTAATGCCTCCATCATTACTTACTCTGGTTTAAGTTGGTAAGGACCGGGAATGTATCCTCATGGCAAGTTCTAGAGTCGTAAGAACCAAGTGGCTATTCACACAAGAAACGAAAAATGAGCATTTAGTTTAAAGATATATATTTGTATGCTCAATAAAGGCTCAAAACTCACTTTTGTGGGAATGGGTTTTTATGTGATCAAGTATATATAATTAAATTTTAACTAAGCTTGTCATGCCTTTTCATAATTTTCTTATGTTGGTTCTTTTTATCACGACGCTATCGGTTGTAAATTCGTAAAAATATAACCTTTTTAGAACTTGAAATTCCCAAGTTAAACCTAGACAAGTAATTTTTTTTTTTTTTGAAAAAAACAATTTTGGGGTGATTAGCGGTTCCAATAGAGTTTTGTGTAAGGCTTGTATTTAGGACTTGCAAGATTCAAGGTTTTAGCATCCCCCCCACACTTAAATTACACATTGTCCTCAATGTGTCCAAAAATAAGTTTTTTAGGTTGATTGAATGTGTAAAAATGTGTGAAAAAGCAAAAATTTTGTGTTAGTGGGCGCTGAACACGACCCCGTGTTGTCCGGGCACGGCCCCGTGTTCAAGTGCCAGTAACAAAAATTAAACAAAAGAAACAGAAGCCTGGACACGGGGGTGTGTTGGGTGAGCACGGCCCGTGTCCAGTTTACCTGAACTGGGTATTTCTGCAGACTGTGCAGCACGGGGCCGTGTTGGGCGGACACGGCCCGTGCCGAACCTACTGTAAACGAAGAATTTTGTCGGATGGTCTTGTTTTCCTGCATGGGGTGCTGGTTCAAGCTTCCCTTGTACCCTTTGCTATCTCAAGTGTGTTTTATTCATTTCAACACCATCCAAACACCAAATTAACTAAAACCATCATTCATTAAGTCATAGAGAGACTTACATAATAGTCCTAAAAATTAAAATACTAGATGGTTAGGTCAAAGAAACACAAGAAATCTAAACCAAGAAGTTCTAGCCTACTACTTATTCTATTAGCAAAATTTCTGAAAAGGTAAATCTCTCGGTTAAATGTGGCTTGACAAACTTCTTCTCCGGGCATGGGTTCCTCACACGTCGGCGAGCCATTCTTCGATCTCCATAGGGAGAAGAAAAGCGGGCTCATTAGCATTGGTTTGAGGAGGTGCAACTTCCACCGGGATTTCTTGGAGTTCTTCAAGAGGAGGTTCCGGCTGAATCTCGTCCCAACCGGTAGGATTGTGGATTCCAAGTGCTAGGTTCCAATCCTCTTGAGGGAGGATTGGTTCCATGGGAGGTGTTACAAGAATGTTTAACCTCTGGTGCAAGAGGTTTATTTCTTGAAAACTGTTTTCCAACCCCACCGAGAGATAATTTATACGGTCTATGAGGACCTCCTCTACCGAAGTCATCTCGTCAAGGGCTTCACGTAGCGCCATCACGTATCTTACGAGAGTTGCTTCAATCGATGGGCTTCTTTCCCTTCGACTGTTTCTGGAGTGCGCAGAAGAGGTTCCACTGTTTTGGTTAGACATTCTACGAAAACACACCAAAAATAGTTTGTTTTAATAAAACAGTACCACGGACACGGCCCCGTGCTCAATGAGCACGGCCCCGTGTTAAACTTTCTGCAGATTTTTAGAACAAGGAATCTTGGAGTTTCAAATTATTTTCCCAACTTGTGAAGCTTTTTTTAGCAGAAATAACTTAAAACAATGTTGTGTAACTTATTTTTAACAAGATTCATTGAACAAAAATTCAACAAACATCACAATAAAGCTTGAAATCAAGCTTTAATGGAGTTGTTTTGCAAGAAAGATGAAGAAGAAGGTAATGGATAAAAGTGGAAAGGACAAGATGTTTGTTAGAACCTTCTTTTAGAACATACCTAGGATGGTAAGTTAGAAAATCCTTTCAAATCTCTGTCCCTGGATGGTCCAAATGTGCAGGATTCTTGGCTGCATTTATAGAAAACGACAGCATGCTGGACACGGCCCCGTGTCGGCTGGACACGGCCCCGTGTGCAGGCAAGATCCTGACACGTTTTGTCTGTATTCTGACAAAAGTCAGAAGGGAATCTTTCGGTGGACACGGGGGCGTGTTGACCTGGGCACGGCCACGTGTCGGAAGGTTGTTTTATGAAGTGTGTCTATTTTTAAGGAACTTTTCCGGATCGGGCGGTTCCTTACTGGATGGAACAACCCCAAAGTGCCTAAGATACCTTAATTGCTCCAGATTAAGACGAGAACGCAGGTGGTTGTCGGTGAGGGTGATTCCTATGCTATATGTAGGTGGACAAATCCAACCCTTTTCCGGGCTCTCGTTAAAGAAGGTGTATGTCGAATCGCTCAGGTCTATGTATGCATCGAACGAAGTCGATGGGGAGTCCTTCACGGCATAATCGACACAGGGACGACTATCGCTCAAGTCCTCACTAGAGTTAGAAGTATCGTCGGAAACAACGAAGTTGTTTGAATGCGGTTCCAACCCTTCTTCTTGGCTATTGTCCTAGAAAAGATCATTGAAATCTTTCCTAAGTTCTTTTAACCAATCAAGAATTAGATCTTCTAGTTGAAATAATTCATCGAGAAGCATTTCTCCTAGAAAATCTGGTTGGGAGCATTCGAGGGAGAGATAGGGATTATTTTTACGTTCGCCCCTCTTAAGGATACAAGGAAACGATGGGTCTATATAGTGGGGCTTATAATTTAGAAAATAACATTCTAATTCCTTATGGTTACCACCACATAATTGACACCACGTAGTACCATAAGAGTGCCGAAAGTAAAGAGTATCAGTATCACTCATGTTTATGTCAGAAATTACCAACCGTCGGGATCTTACGGATCTGTTTTTAGTAACTGAATCTTGGGCACGGGGGCGTGTTGAGTGGGCACGGGGGCGTGTTGATTGGGCACGGGAGCGTGTTGAGTGGGCACGGCCCCGTGTTCAGCTTACTGTCTGACTTAAAACAGGATTGCCAGTTCCAATGATTGGGCACGGGGCGTGTTCAGCGGGCACGGCCCGTGCTGAGTTCTGCAGAAGCTAAAAAACTAAGAAAAATCCTAAAAAAATGAAAAATAAGAAAAAAACGATTAGGCCGTTGATTCCTAACTTTCTTAAAATCCTTGTGTCCCCGGCAGCGGCGCCAAAAACTTGATGCGTGTGAAGTGTGTATTTGAATTTAAGTATATTTTAAGCCATTTTACACTTTCTTTACCCAAGTTTTAAATTTATAAAACACGATATTTACTAACACTAAACACACATATGGGCAAGTGCACCCACCGTGAGCGTAGTATAGTGTTGGTAAGATACCGAGGTCGTCTAAGGACACAAGAGCTTTTAGTACCGGTTTATCCTCAACGTCTAATCAAATCAAAAAGTTTAGAAAAATGTTTTAAGCTAAAAAAAATAAAAACTAATTAAAATGCTGAAAAAATAAAAATAAAAGAAAAACAGATAGACAAGATGAATCACTTGGTTCCGACTCGTGTATAGTGTAACCTTTGATTATTTCCGCACTTTTGCACTTATTTAAGAGATTATCTTAGTTATTGTAGTAGGCCCCTCTTTTGAAGGTGACGTTACCCTCAACCCAGTAGTTTGAGTCAGCAAGGATACAATCCTAAAGGGTCGGATTATTGAAAGATAATGAATTAAGTTATTAATGCAAATTATGGTACGCCCCTCTTTTGGAGGTGACGTTACCCTCAACTAAGTAGTCTGAGTCAGCAGGGATACAGTCCTAAATAGCCGGGTTATAGTATTAATAGTAGCTTAACTTATGAGGGGATCAAAGAGTTTGGACCCCCGCCATCCAATACCGTTAAGTATTGAAGGAGGTCCTACTAAATTTGACCCAGGTCCATTGCAGGACCTCTAAACGTTGAACAATGGCAAGACTCTTATCAAACCGTTCCCTTAACCCCAGACCAGGTAGCCAACGTACCTCCATATAGACCGTGGATATATGAATGGTGAAAATCTTTTATTTTATATAGACAGTAAAATAATGTCAAGACACCACGGACAAACGATAAGGAAGAATCACCTTCAACATAAGAAACTAGTTATTAAAGTCATTAATACAAAACCAAGTAAAAAGTGCGAAAAGATTAGAAATAAAAAGTATTACACTAGACACTTGTCTTCACCAAGTGATGTAAGAGACTTAGGCAAGCATGGCCTTGATTGTCAAGAACTCTTACGATCAATCTTGGATCCCGAGACGACTCACACACTCTATGATGGACAATGGATGATGGTGGTGGATGATGGTGTTATGGTAGTGGTGGGTGGTGGGTGAAGTGTGAGAGAGGTGGTGTGCCAAGGGATGGTTTGAGCTTGAGCCAAGCACTCCTATTTATAGGCTAAACAGAAGCTCGGGCACGGCCCCGTGTCCAGTGGGCACGGCCCCGTGTCCACATCCTCTCTTTCTTCATTTAATGCAGCTTGTCTTTATTAGTTGACCACGCCCCCGTGTCCGCTGAGCACGACCCCGTGTGCAAAAGAATCTTTGTACTATAAAGATTTGCCTGGATTGTGCGAATCTTATAGTTGACCACGGCCCCGTGTCCGCTGAGCACGGCCCCGTGGTGGGCAATAGAAAGTTCTACCACTTTGTCTTTTCTGCTGACGCTTGGGAACGCCCCCGTGCTGGTTGAGCACGGGGCGTGTTCAGTCTTCTGTCTTCTTGTTTTGCTTAGGAAGATGCTGTCGTGGGGTCGGGCATGTCACGTTTGTTCCTTTTCTTGTATTTATGTTAGATTTTGCTGTCTTTTTGCTTCTTTTGTTAATTTGAGCTCATTTAATCCTGAAAATACAAAAGGAAGACAAAAGCACTCTTTTTCCAACATTAGTACTAAAAAGGGTTAGTTTTATGCCACAATTGATGTAATTTATATGTTGCATTTTGCACACATCAATCAGCTTCAGCATTTTCCTCTCTTGGTACCTGTTCAAGTGTAAAAATATCGAAGTATCCTGCTAAGTTTTTGAGAATTTCGAGATATTCAGCTAACTTTTCACCTTTTACTGAATAAGATCCATTAAAATGGTTAGTGATCAACAGGGAATCAACATATACTTGTAAACATCTAATATTCATATTTTTAGCCAACTCCAGTCCTGCAATCAAAGCTTCATATTCTGCCTCATTATTAGTAGCAGGAAATTCACACCTAATAGCCTGGGGGTAATATGTCCCCCTGTGGCGAATTTAGTAGTATGCCTAGACCTACACCTCTTACGTTAGATGCACCATCAGTATACAATGTCCAGCATTCTAAGTTTTCTCCTAGCTGCTGTACTTCTAAGTCTACTTCATTTTGAATATCACTACTGAAATCAGCCACAAAGTCAGCTAAAGCCTGAGACTTTATGGCATTTCTAGGCTCATATACTAAGTCATAAGCACTTAATTTTACTGACCACTTACCATCCTACCCGACATCTCGGGTTTCCTAAGCATGTTTTTAACAGGATAATTGGTTTTAACATGAATCCTATGTGTCTCAAAATAATGTCTAAGTTTCGTTGACGCCAAAACTAGGTGTAATATCAATTTTTCTAGATGAGAATATCTAGTTTCAGCATCTAATAAACTTTTACTAACATAATAGACAGGATACTGCTGACCTTCATGATCCTTTACAAGGACAGCACTTATTGCATTCCCTGATACTGCAAGATACAGGGATAATGGTTCACCATTTTCAGGCTTCATCAATAGAGGTGCAGTTGAGAGATATTGCTTCAAATCCTGTAAGGCTGCTTCATGCTTTGCTCCCAATTCGAACTTCTTATTTTTCTACAGGATATCATAAAATTCCTTGCATTTCTCGGAGGATCTTGAGATAAATCTGTTCAATGCTGCAACTCGTGTTAGTGCATACGTCTGTAGCTTTCATCAGCCTGTAGTCATATTATGTATTCTGTGTTTTTGTAAACTGTATGTATGTATGTAGATAGTATGACAACTCAGGAGTAGGTTCTGAATGTAAAAGTGTTGGTTTGAACAAGGTTACTCATACGGATGGTTATCCGCACGGACAACACTTATCTGCACGGACAACACCTATCCGCACGGATGGTTATCCGCACGGACAACACTTAGTAGTTTCCTGAGGTTGTCTATATATATCTGATCCGGGTAACTGTTTTAGAACTTTTGACTCGCATGGATACGTCTGTATTTCTACCGGATCTGTGTACTTTCAGAATATTCAATAGAAAGAACAGACAAGTGATTGAACGTTAAATTCTGTGTTGAACAAATCTGTGATTCGTCATAATGGATTCCGCACATTAGACGAAGTCGATTCATCTTGTTCCTTACGATCAGATCCTGTGCAACGGGACCCAACAGTTTTAGTAACTAGCTCGGTTCTTTATATGAGTTTTCAAAAAAAAAATGTTGATTATGAAGCAAAAGAAAATAAACAAACAAGTTTATAAAAAATAACTTTATTTGAATAATAGCTTCATCAAAATAAAAGTTAGAAAAATAGAAAGTCTTACGAAAACCGACGCTTGTTACGCTTTTCGCCTTTTTTCTACTAACCACTAACCACTAACCCAACCACCTACCTTTAACCCAAGCCTAACCCTTCACCCAAAAAAGTCCTCTTGATATTTACAAAGGTATATAAGTTAAAAAGGAGGAGGATTGATTGCTTGGCAAGCATATGGTAGGAGTAAGTTCCATGCCGCTCTCGAGTGATCCACAAAAATACATTTTTGGCCGAGTGTTGAGTGATCCCCGTGAGGTATGTGAACTTGTATATAAATAAAATTTTAAAGAGGCATGTGATGCCCTAATAAGTAATTTATCTTATGAAAAGTTTTAAATAAATCATGACGAATAGGATTGTAAATAAATAAAAATAAAACTAAATAAAGAATCTTGGAAATCCCGACACTCTATGACAAGCCCAAAAAAAAAAACCTTCTTCTCTACCGATTCCATTTAGGAGTGTAAAGCCACATTATAAAGAGTTTTCCTTGAGGACAAGCAAAGATTCAAGTGTGGGGGTATTTGATGTGTGCAAAATGCAACATATAAATTACATCAATTGTGGCATAAAACTAACCCTTTTTTAGTACTAATGTTGGAAAAAGTGTGCTTTTGTCTTCCTTTTGTATTTTCAGAATTAAATGAGCTCAAATTAACAAAAGAAGCAAAAAGACAGCAAAATCTAACATAAATACAAGAAAAGGAACAAACGTGACATGCCCGACCCCACGACAGCATCTTCCTAAGCAAAACAAGAAGATAGAAGACTGAACACGCCCCGTGCTCAGCCAGCACGGGGGCGTGCCCAAGCGTCGGCAGAAAAGACAAAGTGGTAGAAGCTTCTATTGCCCACCACGGGGCCGTGCTCAGCGGACACGGGGCCGTGGTCAACTATAAGATTCGCACAATCCAGGCAAATCTTTATAGTACAAAGATTCTTCTGCACACGGGGTCGTGCTCAACGGACACAGGGGCGTGGTCAACTAATAAAGATTAGCTGCATTAAATGAAGAAAGAGAGGATGTGGACACGGGGCCGTGCCCGAGCTTCTGTTCAGCCTATAAATAGGAGTGCTTGGCTCAAGCTCAAACCATCCCTTGGCACACCACCTCTCTCACACTTCACCCACCACCCACCACCACCATAACACCATCATCCACCACCATCATCCATTGTCCATCATAGAGTGTGTGAGTCGTCTCGGGATCCAAGATTGATCGTAAGAGTTCTTGACAATCAAGGCCATGTTTGCCTAAGTCTCTTACATCACTTGGTGAAGACAAGTGTCTAGTGTAATACTTTTTATTTCTAATCTTTTCGCACTTTTTACTTGGTTTTGTATTAATGACTTTAATAACTAGTTTCTTATGTTGAAGGTGATTCTTCCTTATCGTTTGTCCATGGTGTCTTGACATTATTTTACTGTCTATATAAAATAAAAGATTTTCACCATTCATATCTCCACGGTATATATGGAGGTATGTTGGCTACCTGGTCGGGGGTTAAGGGAACGGTTTGGTAAGAGTCTTGCCATTGTTCAGCGTTTAGAGGTCCTGCAATGGACCTGGGTCAAATTTAGTAGGACCTCCTTCAATACTTAACGGTATTGGATGGCGGGGGGTCCAAACTCTTTGATCCCCTCATAAGTTAAGCTACTATTAATACTATAACCCGGCTATTTAGGACTGTATCCCTGCTGACTCAGACTACTTAGTCGAGGGTAACGTCACCTCCAAAAGAGGGGCCTACCATAATTTGCATTAATAACTTAATTCATTATCTTTCAATAATCCGACCCTTTAGGATTGTATCCTTGCTGACTCAAACTACTGGGTTGAGGATAACGTCACCTTCAAAAGAGGGGCCTACTACAATAACTAAGATAATCTCTTAAATAAGTGCAAAAGTGCGGAAATAATCAAAGGTTACACTATACACGAGTCGGAACCAAGTGATTCATCTTGTCTATCTGTTTTTCTTTTATTTTTATTTTTTCAGCATTTCAATTAGTTTTTATTTTTCTTAGCTTAAAACATTTTTCTAAACTTTTTGATTTGATTAGACGTTGAGGATAAACCGGTACTAAAAGCTCTTGTGTCCTTGGACGACCTCGGTATCTTACCAACACTATACTACGCTCACGATGGGTGCACTTGCCCATATGTGTGTTTAGTGTTAGTAAATATCGTGTTTTATAAATTTAAAACTTGGCTAAAGAAAGTGTAAAAGGGCTTAAAATATACTTAAATTCATATACACACTTCACACGCATCACTGATGCCTTGGTAAATCCGGGATCATCGGTCAGGATACCGGAAGGAACCCGAATACCAATATTACATATCCTATATCCTGCGACGAATCCTCAGGATAAGGAAGTAATAAATATTCAGGATCCTGATGATGAGTATCCCGAGGAGGATCCTAAGTCCTGGACGGCTCCAATCATGAGATATCTCAAGGAAGGACACATCCCAAAGAATGAGAATCCTAAAGCCTTTAGAATGAAGGTATCACGATTCACTATTATAAATGACATTTTGTATAAGAAATCTCTTGCAGGACCATATCTGAGGTGCTTGTAGGATCCCGAAACCAAAGAAGTACTTCAGGATATACACGAAGGGGATTGTAGTAACCATACTGGGGGCAGGTCGTTATTCTCAAAAGTATTAAGGACAGGATATTATTGGCCAACGATGAGAAAAGATGCCACAGAATAGGCTCGAAGATGTGACGCATGTCAAAGACATAGTAACATATTACATCAGCCTGCTGAACCGTTGCATCCTATTGTTTCCCCTTGGTCGTTCATGAAATGGGGTATAGTGGGAAAGCTTCTGAAGGCTCGAGGAGGAAAGGTTTTCATGTTGGCAATGACAGATTATTTCTCCAAGTGGGTTGAAGCAGAAGCATTTGTTCAAGTTAGAGATCAAGAAGTGGTATCCTTCATAAAATGGAATATCCTGACTAGGTTTGGAGTACCAGCTGAGATAATTTGTGACAATGGATCTCAATTCATAAGTAAAAGGACTACTGACTTTTGCAAGAGTTGGGGAATTAAAATGATCATGTCTACTCCGGTGCATCCTCAAGCAAATGGACAAGCAGAATCCTCAAACAAGATAATTGTCAACAACTTAAAAAAAGAGACTAGGGGCTAAGAAAGGAAGATGGGCAGAAGAATTACCCTTTGTTTTATGGGCTGATAGGACAATGGTGAAGAATGCAACTGGCCAAACCCCGTTTTCCTTGGTGTTTGGAGCAGAAGCGGTGATTCCAACAGAAATGGTGATACCTACATCGAGATCCAACCTCAGGGATCCTGAGAAGAATCCTGAAGTCCTATGCCAGGAACTGGATAGTATAGATGAGACAAGAGACGCTGCAAGGCTAAGGATGGCAGCATATTAACAGAGGATATCTAAAGCATATAACAAGAATATAAGGACTAGAAGATTTCAGGTTGGAGATTGGGTATTAAGAAAAGCTTTTCAGAATACTACTAATCCTGCTGATGGAAAGTTGGCTCCAAAGTGGGAAGGACCCTATGAGGTTGAATCAGAATCAGGAAAAAGGAGCATACCGACTCAAGAATATGGAGGGGGATATGCTACCGAGATCCTGGAATGCTATACATCTAAAGCTCTATTTTAAGTAAGTATGGAATTCAAATTCTGACTCAGGGTGGTATGGATTCTGACTCTTTTATTAAATTTTAATATCATTTACTGTTTTGAACCCGTTACTGACTTAAGCATCGGAGGGGTGTTAGCCAGGCTAACACCCACCTTAGCTTATAAGTGTTTTGTAGAATAGGCATCGGGATGTAGCACCAGGATACACACTCAGGATACTTCGAAAGATTAGAGGATTTGCCCCCTCTCTCACGTCTAAGGGATCCTGATCCCTTCACAGGTTTAAAGGTATTCACCTTTCTTCCGAATTGGGTTTAAACACCTCGCCTGGAGCGCAAGTTATTTGGGAATAGTTCAAGGTGGTGGGACCAGTTCATGTAAAAGTGGCTGACAATTTCGTTACTATTGGCTATATCCTGAATCCTTAAGGTATATGAGGATTGATCACCCTCTCTCACGAAAGGGTATTTTCATACTCTCTAAGGTTTAAAGGTTTTCACCTTTCTAAGTCTTGGAGTTTATACACTCCCGCCTGTAGTGCACGAAAATTTGGGATTTTCCCCAGGATACAAAGGATTTATCTCCAGTATATTTTGGGTTTTACCCCTGTAACACAAGAAATTGTCTATACAATTGGAACTAGTGTTCAAAAATTTTCTAAGTGTTTGAGGACTTCATGCACAGGAGGCATTCCATTTAAAGTAATTGTATGAAGCACAAAGGATCAAAGTTGAGCTAAGTGTCTCGAACTGGGGACATCTTAGTAGGAGAAGTCACAAAAGGGGTTGGAATTTAATACTAGGGCTACATTCAATTCCTGGTATGATCTTTCCTTTGTGAACCTTAAATGAATTGTTTAACTTTGATTAAGGATATATCTTTAGGATATGTGTTCGAAATGTATTTTTGGAATACGTTTCAGGATATTTCATTGAAATATTTGATTGAAATATTTGATTTGAAAATGAAAACACTGATCAAACAAGTATTATCAAAACAGGTTTTAGAAAATGGGCTATCTTCTATTCTTTAGAAGTTTTGTCTGAAATTAATTGAATTTTTCGAAATTCTATTTGAAAAAGGTTTTCATAGTATATCACTGAGTATATTGATCAGGATATGAGAGCAGTAGCAAGCCAATTGAAAGATGAAATTATTTGAAATAAGCAATATCAGTTGATAACCGAAGGTTTCATCCTAAAACCTAGGACCCATCCACCTTCGGCTATCAAATTGTTTCAATACAGAAATAAAAATTGTTCAAACATAAGCATAACTCTCAAATTTAAAGAAAATAAATTTTAGGAGGCAGCGCCCTCTTCGTTCATGGTATTTTCAGCAGCATTCGTCTCGGGATCAGCCTCAGCATCCCGCTCAGCACCAGTTGGTGTTTCAATTGCTTTTGAATATCCTTCAGTTGCATGTTTGGTAGAAGTGCCGCCGAGACTCCTTAGCTTTGTTTCCCAGGCACTGACGTCCCAAGAAGGGCATTCGAAGCCCAGTGTTTTGGCTTCATGGGCCATCTTTAGCCTGGCCTGGAGGAGGGAAGTGACGACGGAACTTTTAAGGCTTTCCCGGTAGCTGACCATATCCCGTTCATGTTGAGCATGGGCAGCATCAAGATCGGCTTGGGCCTGGAGAGTAGCTTTGTTGAGAGCAGTCTGGTGTTCTTGGGTCATAGCCTTGAACTTCTCCTTGTAGTGCCGAGATTTGGCGGCTGCAATCATGCCCTGATCGGAGATGGTAACCTCGGCTTTCTTCAACTTGGATTCAAGCGTCTTGTTGAGCCCACAGGATTCTTGATATAGATGAACCAGACGTTCAAGACCCTGCAAAAGTAAGAAGACAGGTATTGGTTTTAATAAATACTTATAAGTGGTATAAGCTGCAGGATGTGGCTCAAGGATACTAACCTGATTGAGAAAAGAAGTCATAAATCCGCTCACTTCGATGAACCCGTGATTCTCATAGGGGAATGTATCAGAGATAACGGGGGAATCGGGCTCCTTCCTTTTACGAGAACTTGAACTCCGGGGCTTTGTAGCTGGCGAAGGTTTGGGAATGACGATGGCCTTGCAACTGCTGGGCTTGGATGAGGCCGTGGCCTTGGGACTAGGTTCCTTCTTGATCTAGACCTGATCGGAATAACTGTCCAGCTCGTCGAGGTCAAAGACTTCAGGGATCTTGGTCGGTGCTGCGTAAAGGGAAAAAGTCTTACATCTTTATTACCCTTCATTATATTGTATTGTGCTAATTAATTATTTCAAAAGTAATCCTTACCAGACATTTCAGATGATGAGTATTGACTGGAACTCGGGATATGTGTGGTAAAACTCCTGTCACTTGCAGGTAATTGGTAAACAGTTTTGATTCTTTTTTCTGATTCCGCAGTAGGGGGAGCTACTTCCTTGAAATTCACTGCAAAGGGATCAAAAAGGAGGATGTTAGCAAAAGATAAAAGTCTAAAGGTACATGGGAACATTCATGATCCTACCGGTGGTTAACCACTCCACCGGAAGGTTAGCACCCTCATCAATGGAGTCTCGTTTGACAAAGAAGAACTTGCGTTGCCATCCGTCTTCGTTTTTGGTGGCTTTAAGAATAAGGGGTTTGTTGGAAGTCGAAAAAAGCAAAAACCGGCTAGAACCGTGGGATCGGAGGCGGTAAGCGAATGGCAGATCTTCGATACAAAGGTCGGGACAGTGAAGATTTTTAATTTGGTTGAGTACGATTAATACCCTCCAGACCATGGGCGTGGTCTGAGCAAAGGAGATACCGGTGGTCCGGAAGAATTGCATCATAAATTCGGGAAAAGGGTATCGAGGACCTAGCGAGAAAGGGTATGCTGGGAAGCAAACCCAATCAGTAGAAGAAACGTCCGATCGAATTGACCGATCGAATGGTCTAAAGACCGTGTCATCGGGGAAAGCACCGGAAGCTCTCAAAGCCGCAATGTCTGCGTTATCAAAAGCACAGACCTCCTTCTCAGGATTTTTGAGAAGATTCTGCTGAATGAAGGTCTCGGATGATTCACCGGTTTGGGAATAAGTTCTGGCAACCATTGCAAGTAAAGGAAAAAAGATTGACAAGAAATGAATGAGAAGTAGGGAATTACCTAGAGACTCCGTTGGAGATATCTGCTTTTCAAACAAGAAGAGAGAAGATATAGGAGCATTGTAGATCTCCATTGAGTTAAAAGCGCGTTGGAAGTGTTGGGATTGAACCCTATCAAAGGAATAGATAATTAAAGCCAAAACTGGATCAGAGCAGTGGATCCAGAATAAGCAGATGTTACATACAAGTCTCTCATCTTGAAAGTGATTTCAACATCTGCTGACCTCCTATCTACTGATCATGCAAACTGCTGACCTACAAACTGCTGATTAAGTAAAGGCCTGATGAAAGACTAAAGCTCTGTTGTTCAATCTATTGCCTGGAGTCAAGCACTCCTGATCCGGACAAGTACTACTGGGTTCACAGCAGTGGAAGGATGCAACAGTTATTTAGATGTCTTTTATGTAATGAAATGTAATAGCAGTAGTTAGCATAGCAGTGTTTGTATTGATCAGAGGTTAGAGTTTGTTAGGAGGTTAGATGTCACTTTCATGGTGACGTCAGCTTAGATGCTCGGTGGTTTGCTAGTGCCTATAAATAGAACAGTGCTCTGTACTGTTTTATTAGCTCTTTGCAAAATTGTTTTCCTGCACGAACAAACACTGAGCTCTGGCTGAGGGGGAGTTTGCATTCAATCATCGCATTGTAATCGTTATTGAAATAAATTCAATCTTTTGGTTCTTTGTGGAAAATGTTTTGATTAAAGCAATTCTCTCGTTTGATTGTGTGTAAAGTTTGTTTCCATCTTAATTCCACTGCACAACTCATCCATCTTCATCTTAATTCAAACGTGAAAACACAATCAAAATCAAAATCAAACTCAGATCCAACAATTGGTATCAGAGCTTGGACAGTCAAATTTGATTTAACAATCATTTTGACATAAATAGTTCAGCTCATAATCGTTGATATCGATAGTTTGTTCGGTTTGTTGAAAAACAGAGTAAGGATTTATCACCATTAAAGTTGATTAATCAGTGCCTGTAAAACAACCAGGATGGCGTCACAGTCACAAGATGATAAGAATAACATTGGCTCGCTTTTTAAACCACCCATGCTTAAACGTAATGAATACAACATCTGGGAGAGAAGGATGGGTCACATCCTTGCTCAACAAAACACTGGATGTTGGAGGTCTGTTGTTTTTGGTCCCCATGTTCCTATGGTGCCAAGTGCTGAGGATGCAAAGAAGTTCGTTCCTAAACCATCTGAAAACTATACTTAAACTGATTTTCAAAAGTTCGAACTCGATGCCAAAGCATTTAGCATCATAGCATCTGCATTACCTAATGAGATCTATGTTGGACTGTTACATTGTAACAGTGCTAAAGAGCTATGGGATGCGTTGAAGGAACAGTTTGGGGGGATAGAAGAAGTCATTGAAAACAATAGGGAAATTATGAATCAGCAGTATGAAACATTTTGTCACATCAAGGGTGAATCATTGACTCAGCAGTTTGAGCGATTCAGTTGTCTCATTAGTGAACTAAGGCTTGTTAAAGTAACTTTTCCAAATACAACTCAAAATAGCAGGTTCCTTAGATCACTACCTGAAAAATGGGACACCATAGCTTTTGTTACTAGAAACTCTGCTGAGTTCTAAGATCTGACCCTGACCCAACTTCATGGTAGACTCCTGACCTATGAAAGGGAGTTGAACCAGAAAAAGAAGTAGCAAGAGTCTGGCAAAGTTACTGATGATTATTCATTCGGTAGCACAGCTCTTTTTGGTCAGGAAGAATCTGGCAGCAGTGGTAAGGATCAGGGTTATGATCACTTTATTGATATAACTGCTGGTGGAAATTTTAACAACCCAGATCCTCACTCTGCAAATTATGCTTTTACTGCAAATTGTGAGAACCAGATGTCAGATAATTTGTGCTTTGAACTCAATGATTTGCAACACTTTGATCCCACTGACTTATAAGAGATGGACATCTTGCATCAATTGGCTTTGCTTAGTGTAAGAACAAGCAAATTCTACAAAAGAACAGGGAGAAAATTCCCAGGGTTACATGGGAATTTAAGGGTTGGGTTGGATAAATCGAAAATCAAGTGTTACAAGTGCAGTAGGCTAGGTCATTTTGCTAGGGAATGCAGGAGTCAAACTACTGGTCCTATAATCACTCATCCTAGTTCAAACCCTAGACCACAAAATCAAAGCACTGCTCACTATACCCAATATACCCCTGCAGCTCATGTTAACACTGCTCACTATGCTGCAACCCCTGGGCCTGTGCATTATGTCCAAACCACTGTTCTACAAATTCAGTATGTTTAAACCCCTGTCCCTCAGGCACAAGTGCAATCTGTTGCACCTCAAACAGCTGCTCCAGCAGTGGTACAATCAGATCAGCAAAGCTTCTTCACTCAAGGCTTTATTGACTGGAGCAGCATGCCTGATGAGCTCGGTGATGAAAATTTTGCACTCTATGCTTTTAATGAACCTTCTAATGATGAATTTTGTTTGATGGCATTAGAGTCAATACCGGAGAGGGGAGAAACTGAAGGTGAACATCTAAGTGATGAAACAGTGGATGAGGTGACTGAAGCAGTTGTTAATGCAGTTGCTGGTGAACTGCTGCTGGGAGAAAATTCAGAAACCCTGATTGAACCACTGATAGATCCCTGGTCCAAAGAGGACAAAGAAGAAGAGGAAGAGAAGAGAGCAAGTGAGAAGGAAGTAAGAGCTGATGATGAAGAAAGTGATCATCAATGTGATTGTGCCATGATGGCTACTGCCAAGGTATCACCTCAAGTTCTTGAAAAACTGTGTTCAGATAATTGCATTTTTGCTTTTGCTAACATCAAAGAGGTAAATGAAAACCTTAGGGATAAAATCTTAACTGATGAAGTCAAATTTGAAAGGTCTTTAAAAGAACTTAAAAACAAATTGACTGAAAAAGAGAAAGAGATCAGCAGTCTTAAAGAAGAGCAAAGCATCACCAAAACTCAACTCCAAACTATGGTAGAAAAATACCAAGTTTGCAAAAAGGAGTTAGAGTCCACCCAAATCACATGTGAAAAATGGGTGGAATCCTGCAAAGGATATGAGGTAATGCTTGAAAAATAGATAAAAAGCAATGTGAAATTTGGTTTTGGTTATAGAAAACATGATGATGAAAACATTGCTTCTGAAAAATCTGTTCAAACCATTGATGTAACCACTGAGTTCATCCCCACAAACAAGAATGGCCAAGAAGTGAAAATCACTGATAAACTTGGTAACAAAATCACACTTGATAGACCAGTGGGATCCTCTACTTTTGAGGAGGTTGAGAAATACCAGCTTAAACCCACATGGTTTGATGAATGTGACATTCTTGAAAATTTCAAACCCATGGACTTTACAACCACTGATGGTGTTAAAGCTCCAAAAGCTAAAATCATTCCTCTCAAGGATATCCCAACAAAGGTTAAAAACTTTGTTGCAAAGGAGTCCGAAAAGGGAAAGAAGAAAGAAAAGATCAATAACTTGTTTTGTGAATTTTGTGAGAAAAGGAATCATCTAACAAAAGACTGTTTCCAATTAAAAGCATATGATCTAAACAAAACAAGTGTCATTGTTCCTGCTGAAAGCTGCACCATCTGTGGTAAAACAAACCACAAAACTCAAGCATGTGTGTATCTCAAAAACTTTGATGTGAAAAAGAATGAGTACATTGCTAAAACATCCTTGAGTCCATCAACATCATCTGTCAAATTCACCAAGAACCAACCACTGTTTGTGCCAGTTCAAACAGCTGTCACAAAACAGCTGAACCAAACATCTGTCAAAAGAGATGTTCAGGTTACTGATGCACCCCCTGCCAATCAATACAGAAGAGGTAAGGAGAAACAGTCTTACCAAAGGATTCCACACGTTTATGAGACCTACAAAAGGCCCTCTAAACCTAAAGTGAACAGGCATCCTTTTGGGTACCAACAGGTGATTGGGCAAAACCCACAAAAGTGGTTAGAAAGAAACAGTCCTAAAACTGTCCAAACCCCTGACCTAACCACTGTCCATCAATCTGCATCCATCCCAGACACTGTTGAGACCCCATCCAAAGCCTTATTGGCTTTGGAAACCCTAATGAACTAATCCTTTTACTTCATGTGCAGGGAGCTTCTGCATGCTTAGATAGCCTTTGGTATGTAGATAGTGGAGGCTCCAGGCACATGACAGGATGTAAAGCCTTACTCAAAGATTTCAAAATTCATGGAGGGGGTGATATATCCTTTGGGAATAATAGTAAAGGGAAAGTTCTGGGGTCTGGTACAGTGCAGTCTGGAAATGTAAAATTTGAAAATGTCAATCTGATAGACAGTCTGAAATTCAACCTCCTGAGTGTTTCACAAATGAGTGACAAGGGGTATGGATCATTCTTCAGAAAGGAGTGTTGTAGGATTGTTGGACCAGAAATGGTCAAAAAGATTGAAGCAATAATAAAAACTGAAAAAACAAAACTTGTTGCTCAAAGAAGTGGCAATGTTTATGTTGTTAATATGTCAAAAGAGTGTCCCAGAGCTAATGCCTGTCTGTTCTCTGCTGCCTCTAACAAAGAGACAGAACTTTGGCACAGAAGACTGGGGCACACAAATCTCAAGACAATCACAGAAATTTCAAAAAATGGCCTTGTAAGAGGTTTGCCACAAAAATTGTTTTCATGTTACTTTGTTTCCTGTTTAAAAGGAAAACAGCATAAAAGCTCTTTTAAGTCCATTGAAGAGTCCAAAACAACCCAGTGTTTGCAAATGTTGCACATGGATTTGTTTGGCCTAGTTCAAGTCATGAGTCTCAAGAAGAAAAGATATTTTTTGGATATTGTTGACGACTTCTCTAGGTTTACATGGACTTTCTTTTTACACTCAAAAGATGAGACTGCAGGCATTTTGCAAGACTTTGTGACACAGGTTGAAAAGCAATTTGACCTCCAGTAAAATCTTCAGGAGTGACAATGGCACAAAATTCAAAAATAAGGAGTTGGATGCCTTCTGTGTGAAGAAAGGGATTGTAAGGCAGTACAGTATCCTTAGAACACCAGAGCAAAATGGGGTAGTTGAAAGAAAGAACAGAACTTTGATTGAGGCTGCCAGAACCATGCTTGCTGATTCAGGTTTGCCATTAACTTTTTGGCCAGAGGCAGTAAATACTGCTTGCTATGTCCAAAACAGAGTTTTAATAAACCCTAGGCACAAAAAGACTGCTTATGAAATTCTGTATAAAATCAAACCACTGATCTCATACTTCAAGGTATTTGGTTGCCCATGCTTTATTTTGAACTTAAAAGATTCCATTTCAAAATTTGCAGCCAAAATTGATTGTGGTTATCATCTGGGATATTCAACCACTGCCAAGGCCTACAAAGTGTTTAATACACGGACCAAGGCAGTGGAGGAGACCTTGAATGTAAAGTTCAATGAACTTTCATCAATGAAAATCCCAGCAAATCCTGCAGATCTGTTTAATCTTGATAAATTCACTTTTGAAAATACTGCTGTCAAGACTAACAGTGCAGGTCCATCAGAGGATTCAACACTAGACTATGGGTATGAAATCATCATCCCTCAAAGGTCTACCAAAATGGGAAGAGCAGCAGATGTTCAAAACAGCTGTCAAAGCTCAACCACTGCTACCTCAACAGTTGTTGACCAAAGTAGCCCCTTAACCACTACTTCCACATCAACAAACACTGGTGACAAAAGTCCCCAAACAGTGGATAAAAGTCAGCATGTGTCCACATCATTACCTCCTATTCCACCACCTTTTGAAGCCACTGCTGGATCATCAAAGTCACCAGCAGTGGTTAGCTCAAATGATACACATTTGCAGCCTTCACCAACAAATGCCATCATACCATACCAAGGAGATTTAATTTTCTTGAGATCTCATCCACCTGATCAAATCATTGGCAACATCAATGAAGGGGTGCTCACAAGAAGCCAAACCCAAAACATTTGTCTTTTTGCTGGTTTTCTATCACTCCATCAGCCAGTCAAGTACCAAGAGGCACTGAAAGACAACAGCTGGGTAGAAACCATGCAAGAGGAGCTCCAATAGTTTAAAAGACAACAAGTATGGGAGCTTGTACCACTGCCAGAAGAGGTCAGTCCCATTGGCACAAAGTGGGTCTTCGAAAACAAAACTGATGAAAGGGGTATTGTTGTCAAGAATAAAGCCAGGCTTGTGGTTCAAGGTTACAGACAGGAAGAGGGGATTGATTATGATGAAACATTCGCCCCTGTAGCAAGATTGGAAGCTATAAGACTGTTCTTGGCCTTTGCTGTCAACCACAACATGAAGGTGTTCCAAATGGATATCAAAAGTGCTTTCCTCTATGGTACAATTCAAGAAGAGGTATATGTCTGTCAACCTCCAGGTTTTGAGGATCCATTTTATCCAGATCATGTCTACAGGCTAAACAAAGCCTTGTATGGCCTGAAACAAGCACCAAGAGCCTGGTATGAAACTCTTTCCACCTTTTTACTCTCAAATGGTTTCAAAAGAGGTACCATTGATAAAACATTGTTTCTAAAATGGAGAGGAAATGATTTAATGATTGTCCAAATTTATGTGGATGACATTATTTTTGAAGCACATGTAATAAAATGTGTGAAGAGTTCAAGGAACTCATGACAGCTGAGTTTGAAATGAGTGCAATGGGTGAGCTGCAATGCTTTCTTGGTCTCCAAGTTCAGCAAATGCAAAATGGAACTTTCATTCATCAAAGCAAATATGCTAAAGAACTTTTAAACAAATTTGATATGAATGATTGTAAACCATGCAGCACACCCATGGCAACAAATAAGCTTGTCATGTTTGATGAAAAGGATGAGCTGATTGACCAAACACTTTATAGAAGCATGATTGGGTCTTTATTGTACCTAACTGCATCTAGGCCAGACATCATGTTTGTAACATGTGTTTGTGCAAGAAGTCAATCAGCCCCTAGAAAATCCAACCTTATTGCTGTAAAAAGGATATTCAGATACATAAAAGGTGCTCCCACACTTGGTATCTGGTATCCAGCTAATGGGAATATCAAGCTTTCAGGATTTTCAGACAGTGACTTTGCTGGATGTAACACAACAAGGAAGTCCACATCAGGAGGGTGCCAGTTTCTAGGTGATTGCTTAGTTTCATGGCAAAGCAAAAAGCAAGCAGCTGTTTCAACATCCACTACTGAAGTTGAATACATTGCTGCTGCAAGCTGTACAGCCCAACTCCTGTGGCTTCAAAATCAGTTGCTGGATTTTGGTATCACTGCCTTAAAGACACCACTCATGTTGGATAGCCAGGCAGCAGAAAATATCATCAAAAATCCAGTTTCCCATTCAACCACCAAACACATCGACATCAGACATCACTTTGTGATGGATTGCTATGAAAAATGTTTGATTTCTCTGCATCATGTTCCAACTAAAGACTAGCTGGCAGATGTGCTCACAAAAGCATTAGATACAGCCACCTTTGAAAGCTTGGTCTCTAGGATTGGCATGCTAAACATGGAATAACAAGCAACATCTTGTTTTTCTATGAATAAAAGCATTAAAATGTTTTCAGAAAATCAAAAATCCATCCTTAAAAATAGTTAAAAATGAGTTTTTCGTTAAAATCCTTAAAAGTCTGCCATAACCACTGATTGTTCAAAAGTCTGCTCTACTTCAAAATGTATGTCCACTGCTGAAAGTCATCCCCTGTCCTCTCATTTCCTTGATAAACTCTGTTGTTCAAAAGCAGTGTCTTATCCACTGATATGCTATCCACTGATAGTGAAAATCATCCACTGCTTCCATTTGTTACCGTTGTAACCACTGTCTTCATCAGTAACTTTCACAAAAGTACTGTCCTTCATTTCATCAGGGGCTGGCATGTGGGCAGTACATAGTGGTCAGACCATTTGTAACTGCTGCCACGTCAGCCTTCACTTTTTCCTCTATAAAACCCCCACTTCACATCAAAACAGGGTTTTACTGTCGAATTGAATTCTCAAAAATTCTCTTCTCAAAGCAGTTTCTTCATCAAATTCCTTCAACACCTTCTTCGATCATCATCTTCAAAATGACAAAATCGAAATCATCTGCAAAACCCACTCCCAAATCATCTTCGAAAGAAGCCTCTCAAAAGGCTAAACCCACTGAAATTCCACACAAACCATCTCACAATCTACTGGGTCTCCTCACAGAACCCGGCACTACAGAAGCTTTCAATTCCATCCTTGCTACCATATCTGCATCAAAGTACAAAACTTTGTTAACAGCAGATGCACCAATTTACTTGACAACCCAAAGAGAGTTTTGGAAGAATGCAACCCTTGAAAAACAAGGAGACGCTGTAATAGCCATCAACTCTTCTCTAAAGCGTAAAGACGTCAAGATTACACTACAATCCATCTCAGAGGTCTTTCAACTCGACGATCAGGAAGGTAAAATTACTTTTCCCAAAAACGAGTTAAAAATGATTTTCTGGAAAGAGGGTATAATGCAGAAGTAAAAAAGGACACCTACAAAAAGGTTACTTCCCTTCTGCAACACGATTTTTATTTCATACCCTCCTACTGTGTGTTTCAAACAAAACAACAGCTTTCAATGAAATACCATTAAAAATTCAAAATCTGGGATATGCTATTCTACAAGGAGAAAATTTTAATTATTCCCGGGAAATTTTTAATGATTTGGTTAAAAATGTTGAAACAAAGGCATTCTTACTGTTTCCAAGATTTCTGAGTTATTATTTTGAAAAGAAACTTGGTAAGAATGATCCTTCTGCAATAAAACAAGGTGAATCTCTTCAAATGCACAGCTTAACTGCTGAAACTTTTACAAGAATGTCAACACCTTGCAAAACACAAGCAGATATGCCTGAGCAGAATTTAGCAGCTACCACTGCTCCTCAGGTATCTGCTGCTGGGCCCACTGCTCAAGGTGATCAAAGTAGCAAAACAACTGCTTTGAAACCCACACCTACAATCACAAAAAAGCCAACAAAAAGAAAAACTCAAAAACCCCCCAAACCCATCAAAAAGGCAACTCTGGAGGATGAGATACCAGAGCTACAGCCAGTGACAACACAAAAGTCACAAGAAACCACTGCTGCTACTTCCTCACAGTAGTTGGTACAAATATCTCAACCCATAACCGAAACTCCTCCTGCTTCTTCTCAAAAAGAACAGGTTGTACACATAGGGACTCCACAATTTGATGCTCTGGAATCACTCACTTCCATCATCCACAACCCAATGCCCGGGGCAAATTCTCTTTCTACACCAAACATCACATCCACAATTCCCCCACCAACTAAACTTTTGTTGGATGTAATTGATTTGAACCAGGCACTAACCAGTCCTTCTCAATCACCTATCAATGAGAACATGCCTCAACAAATGACTGGATCTGATGTATCAATCTTTGCTAACCCACCAACACAACCTGAGGAGGTTACACCCCTTGAGTTACACGTAACTCTTGGTGGTATTCCAAGTGAAGCAGCCACTACAAGTGCTGAACCCACTGGTTTGCACTTGGACAGTGGTTACATCAATAAGTCTTCCTTGGAGGCAATTCCTTCCATAGCACCTCTGACATCCACCAGTGGATTTGTTTTGACCACTGGCAACATCAAAAGGTTATCAAGTGTTGAAGGAAGAAAACCCCAGTACCAAGAAAAAAGGGCATCGGTAGTTAATGTTTGGAGTACACTCCCTACCTCAACCACTGATAAAACCACTACTAGTGGGAAATCAGATAATCCCATTAAATTGGGTGATGGTTTGAAATATCTGGATTTGACGGAACGAGTTGATAAACTGGATACAGCTGTTGCAGATATCAAAAACATGCTACAACTGTTGTTGACAGTACAAAGGATGCAATCCACTGTTGTTCCACCTCAAGCACCTGCTCCATCCCAAGCAACTGCTACAAATGAGCTCTGGAATCTATTTCAACCTTTTCTCCAACAACAAAAGCACATGGCTTATCAGCAACATGCACTACATGTACAAGAGCTGAGAAACACCATGGAGTCAAGGTTCAAGAACACACAAGCAGATATTAAGGCAATCAAGGCCCATTTATTGGAAACCACTGACACTGCTCCTCCTACTGTTCTCTTTATTGATCAACTTCCCCCAGATAATGCCAAAAAGGGGGAGAAAATTCAGGAGTGGATAAGGAAGGGAATAGATGATGGTCTTTACATTGAACCAGAAAGGGATGCTATGACCAGAAAAATTCCTTTGCCAGATGGTAGCAAAAAGGTTGATGCTACCCAAGAAGCACTTGATGAAGGAGTAGCAAGTGTAAAAAGGGATAGAGCGGCAAAGGATATTTCAAGGTGGAATGAGAAGAAAAGAGCTTACATGGAGCTGAATATGCAGGGTTGTTCTGGGCTAAAGGATGTTCAAAATCCTGTGCCAAAAAGAAATCTCACTACAAAATTGAGGAAACCTAAGTCCACACCATCCAGACTCACAAAGCATACTTCAAAACCACCATCCAAAAGGCAATCCCCCATCCAAACAGCTATTGTAACTCCTCTTATATCAACTACTGCTGGTACTTCAGAGGTTTCAACATCTGTTATCACTTCAACACACACCACAACCACTGCCTTACCACCACCACCATCACCACCAAAGACAATCTCACCACCATCGCCTCCTGCCAAAAAGCAGAAGACAACAGATGTTACAACATCTGCTGTAATGACAACAGTGGTTGAAACACCAGTTGTTTCAACAGCTGTTAGTCAATCACAAATCACTGCCACTCAAATCACCACCACTGATCCACCCAAAACATCATCTGCCTCTCCTACAAGAAAGAGGAGAAGGATTTTCATACCAGATGATGATTCACCATCACCACCACCAACATCTTCAAAATCTCTATCACTTGTTACAATACCCAAACCTGTTCCTCTCTCATCAGCTCAAATTCAAAAGCCCTTAGCTCCTGCAGGTGTTCAATTCCCTCTTGAACTTATAGCAGTCAGAGAAGAAATCAAATCTTTCTACTATGAGGATGACCCTTCTAAAAGGAGATTGCCATCGGTTGAAGGATATCCAAGGCCAAACAATATTAAAGAATATTTGAAAGTCAAAGCTAAACAGGCAGAGGATATCTCAAAAAGAAATGCACAAGGAAAATCTGATAGAGAAATCCAGCAGAACTACCAATTCTTGCTCACACAAGTCAGATCCCTGGAGCAATTTGCAAAAAATGTATGTCAACAAATCTCAGAGAGAGAGCAGATGAAACTCTAAGAAAAGACTACATTGAAAGCATCATGGCAACAAAGAAGTACAAGGGAGAAAAGCACATGTACAAGGAGTGGACCATCCCTGAGCTTGAACAAGAAGCAGCCAGGATTCAAGAAATGTTAAACAAAAAGGTCAAACACACTCCTCCTGATTGGTCAAAGTACAAAAAGAAAGTGCCTGAAAAATCACTTGAGCTGAAGAGAATGAAAGAGGAGTTAGTTGATGCTGATTATGGGTCTAAACATCAAGTGGCAAGATGGAAAGAAGATACAGTCAGGGCCACCTACAAAAGGTTGGAGGAATTAAGGAAGAAAGATCCCACAGTTCCACAAAAACCTGACTATCCTGAAGCAGAAGTTTCAAAAAGACCATCAAAGCTGCAAATCAGGAGAGCCACTGCTCCAGCTGGTGCAGCCATCAATAAAAGAAGGCCACACAAACAGTCGGGAGCTGAAACCATTCAAGAGCTCATAGAAGGAGATGCACTTGTAAAAGAAGGCATCAAGAAAATGATTGTAGAAACTCTTGGAATGGATCAACCTGCAAGTACTGCTCAGACAGTCATCAATAGGCCAGCTTCACCAAACACCTCATCAAATAAAAATCTCCCAAAAACCCACCAGGCTCAAAAGTACTAAAGTGGGAAACTGACAAACAGACCCATGTATTGACTATGTTCAGGTCTGGTGGAGAAGTGAAGAAAATAACAAGGGAACAAGCTCTTGGCCTGAGTCTTGAAGATATGCAGGATCTCCTTGATCTTCCACTTGGTAGGGATGAAGATGACACATATGCCCTAGACTTTGAGTTACAGCTTAAAGGTCAGATAAGGAAACTGTTGATAATGCAATAAAGTTCCACAATAATGAAGAGTTTTGGCATTATCTGTTCCAGGGGGAGATTGTTGGGATTAAACCCTATCAAAGGAACAGATAATTAAAGCCAAAACTGGATCAGAGCAGTGGATCCAGAATAAGCAGATGTTACATACAAGTCTCTCCCCTTGAAAGTGATTTCAACATCTGCTGACCTCCTATCTACTGATCGTGCAAACTGCTGACCTACAAACTGCTGATCAAGTAAAGGCCTGATGAAAGACTAAAGCTCTGCTGTTCAATCTACTGCCTGGAGTCAAGCACTGCTGATCCGGACAAGTACTGCTGGGTTCACAGCAGTGGAAGGATGCAGCAGTTATTTAGATGTCTTTTATGTAATGAAATGTAATAGCAGTAGTTAGCATAGCAGTGTTTGTATCGATCAGAGGTTAGAGTTTGTTAGGAGGTTAGATGTCACTTTCATGGTGACGTCAGCTTAGATGCTCAGTGGTTTGCTAGTGCCTATAAATAGAACAGTGCTCTATACTGTTCTATTAGCTCTTTTCAAAATTGTTTTCCTGCACGAAAAAACACTGAGCTCTGGCTGAGGGGGAGTTTGCATTCAATCATCGCATTGTAATCGTTATTGAAATAAATTCAATCTTTCGGTTCTTTGTGGAAAATGTTTTTATTAAAGCAATTCTCTCGTTTGATTGTGTGTAAAGTTTGTTTCCATCTTAATTCCGCTGCACAACTCATCCATCTTCATCTTAATTCAAACGTGAAAACACAATCAAAATCAAACTCAGATCCAAAAGGAAGTTATGGTGTAATCTTGACCGTCATCTCGATTTAATTGCCTTGATTTACGAGATAGAATTTTTAAAATATATCCGTTGGATTGGTATACCAACAGATATATTTGGGGACAATTGTTATGGGCCATTTTCTGAGTATATATATATACTGACTAATATCCTGCTTTTGGTTGTTTACTTGTGATCAGGATACTGGATTAGGATATTGGTATCGTCCTGGGCCATATCCTGGTGTTAACTAAATTAACCACGTGCAGGTTAGAGGCTGTGGGTTACTAATGGTCAGATGGACTTCTTCTCCTCAAGACTCGGGGGTATCTGTTATGTGAGAGACGTTAAACCCGAAAGACCAGGTCTACAACGTTCGAGTGGGGAATATTCGCCGGATCCCGGTTTATTAGGATAGTTTGTTGCATTTCTTTTACTATAAATAGATGGGGGCGGATCAGATTAAGGCACGCAACTTTCACACACACTTTCGAACACTTTTGCTCTCTAGCTTTCAGCAGTCACTACACACAAACACTTGTAATCGAATTACATTGTAACACCTAGTTGATCCGCATCACATCCTGCACTGTATCCTGATATTTGAAGCAATAGAAGAACAAGGCAGCTGCGATTGTCAGCTCTCGAGGTTTTGTGCCGGCGATCTAGATTGATCAACGGCTTTCCTCATACAACACGTGTCAACCTTTACTTTTTTGCTCATTGTTTGATCATAAATATAGTTCTATATCCTGAGTCGTATCCTGAAACTGTTTTTTGCAATTAACTTGATTAACATATTTTCGACACTCATTTCTAGCACACTACCTCACTTAACTAATTTGATCACTTAATTGCTTTGGTAATTTTTTACCAAAACAATGTAAAAGAAATTCGAGCAACATTTTAAGTCTTTTTACAACACTGTAAAAAGCTGTTAACATCAGCATTTACACCCACTGTAAGGGTTTTTAGGTGGTGCAAATCAATAAAAAATCTTTTTTTTAAGTTGGTTTTATTTTTGGTTTTGGTAAAAAAAAAAAAAAAAAACCATCGTTTTGGCAGAGTTCTCTAAGTTCCACAACTCATAAAAGATTTCAATTTACCATAAGCGTATATATATTTGATTTAATTGATTAGGTTCGTGAATCTAGTCAAACTATGTATGTGAAGGTCGGACTCGCTCGAGCTTAGTTTATTAAATGAGCTATACTTTAGATTCAAGCTCAAGCTTATTTAACTTTGACTTGTTTCGGGTTTACATGAGTCAATCTTGAGTAATATGAGTGGCTTGTTAGCTCTTATACCACTATCCGCAACTGAAGTACTTAAGTACTTTGCCCTCTCTCCATCATATCGTCACGTCCCGATAAACCCTCACATACCTTCCCCCTCTCACATTCTCCCCTTTTAGTGTCCCTTCTCATTCGTAGGGACAAACTTTTGCTTTGGAACCACATGGGGGCATCCTTTGCTTCCAACTCAACCCACATACGTCCGAGGCTTCCAACTCAGCCCACGAACATACAAAACACATATTGCCATTTTGTTCGTGAAAAACTGTAAGAAGGATTGATTAATCTGTCACATACTCAAACTGCTAATCAACTAGCTGATTTGTTCACTAAGAGTTTGGCTCCTCTTGTTCAAAACAATCTTAAAGACAAGTTGGGACTTCATCAGCCTCCAAGTTGAGGGGGGTGTTAGTTTTGTTAGATTGATTTGTTTTTTTATTCCTGTTATTTTTGTTAGCTCAGTTAGTTCAGTTAGCTGTGTTAGTTAGAGGTTGTTATTTTTTCATTTGTTAGTTAAGGGTAGTTAGTTGAGCTCAATATGTATTTAAAGAAGTTTTGTAGTTCTGCATTAATCAATTAGTTTAATCTTTCACATTTTCAACACTAAGACACAACTGTATTTCTTTCTATCCAAGACTATGTCTTTAGGCCAGGCAGGGTGGCAACAAGTTCAACGCGTTATAGGAATTTTCAACGCGTGAAAAACGAAATCTTCCACCGCCACTCAAAAGATCAACGCGTTATAGCACCACGGACTCAATTTTCGTTATTTTCTTCACGGCGTTATTGTTTTGTTTTGTGAGGGTAGTTGTTGGTTGGGGGGAAATTGTTGGGTATAGTGGTGAGTGATGACCACCCCCACTAAAAAATGTTGTGAGTGATAGAAAAATGGTTGCTGACATGGCGGAACATGATTGGATATTGAGAGTGATGAAATTTTATCACTAGTGACCACCCCTCCCCTTAGAGCACTATATACGAGTTATTAAACGGCCCACATGTCCGCCTTAATTTTTGTACCTCGTTTAATGAAATAAAGCGAGGTGCGCATATTGAAATGCATAAAAGCATACCAAATCTTAATTAGTTTTCTTTAAAAAGTAAACTTTCGTTTTGCTCCCGGTGGTTTGGTCGTTTTAATGGTTTTGCCTCAATCATTTAAAATAGCCATTTTACTCTAATCGTTTACTATGTTTTTCCTATTTTGCTCCATGTCCTTAACTCCATCCATAATATCTATTAACTAGAAGGACATTTTGGTAATTTTAAGAAAAAAATAAGAGGATTTTGGTAATTTACTTGTAAATAAAGATATTATAAAACACATATGCACAAACTCTCTATTTCTATACACATACAAATACATGATTTTTATGTTTTTTCGTAGGAAATGTGTCACAAAAAAAAAATTAGATTTTTATATTTTATTTTTTTATTTGTTGGAAATTTGTCGCTAATAAAAAATTATCAAAAATATTTATTATTGTATTATCATTATAAATAATATAAATATAAATGATAATTAAGAAAAGTGGTAGAAAATGCGTAGCAATTTCCGACGCCTATTTTCTGTCAAAAATGGGTAGAAAAATGCGTAGAAAATGCGTAAGAAACCAGTTTTCTACGAGGGGTTTTCCTACATCATGTATTTGTCACAAATGCGTGGGAAAGCCTGTTTTGTGACGCATTTCCTAAGAAAACTGGTGTAAGAAGTTTCAGATTTTCTAGTAGTGTCATGTCCTTCTCCCTTCTTCATCACCATTCACCAACCACCGCTGGCCACCACCGACCACCACCCTCCCTTGATCAGTATCCTAACCATCGTCCCCTTCTCCCTTGACCTAAAACCTCCACCATCACTCCCCATCTCCTTCCACCAAAATATTTTTCAGCAACACCATGTGATTAATCACGACAAATAGACCAATTTTGAGTTTAATTGCTACATGTACCCCTCATAAACCAACCATTTTCGCAATCTGCAACTTCACAAAACCATATATGAACTCGGAGGTCTTGTCGGAGACAAAGAGAAACATGGATGGTGGTGGTGGTTGTCGATGTCGAAGAGACACAAGTATGGTGGGGGTTGTTAGAGACGATGTCTAGCCATTGTCGCCAAACAAGATCTGAGCAAGATTGTTGTGGTGGCCGGATCTGTGGAGTTTGTAGTGGTGACAAGTGGATCATCGGGAGTTAGTGGAAAACCCAGAAATTAGAAATAGGGTAGTTAGTGGAAAATCCAGATCTGTTGACGATGGGGGAAGGTGGTAGTTGTGGTGGTGGTGGCTATGGGTGGTGATTGTGGTAGTGGTGGTGGTTAGTTCGGATGACTGCGGTGTTGGTTAGTTCGGATGACGGTGTTGGTGGTGAGGTCCATTGGCGATGGTGATGAACCTTAGCAAAAAAAAATGGTGGAAGATGGTGGTTTCGGACAGGTGGTGATGGCGGTGGCGGGCTGGTGGTAATGGTGATTGTGGTTTGGTGGTAATGGCAGGTAGTGGTGGCGGGATGGTGGTGGTAGTAGATTAGCAACAACAAAAGGGGGGGAGATGTTGCTGGTGATGAATGGTGATGTACTGGTGGTTTGATTTTCTTTTTCGAACGAAGAATCATGGTTTGATGATACATAATAGATAAAAATAGATTTATCAATAAACAAATTGTTTTCCGGAACTAATAACAAATAATTTAATACTTACATTTATAAAGTTACTGAAATGCCCTTTTACTTAACGAATACTTTGGATGAAGTTAGAATCGGGAAGCAAAATGGGAAAAACATGGTAAACTATTGGAGGAAAATAACCGTTTTTAAATGAATGAGACAAAACCGTTAAAATGACAAGTTTGCACTTTTTTTAATCATTCATGCTTGCGTGAATTCATTCTAATTTGATTATTTCTTCTTTAAGTGGTGGGATGCGTGTGTGTGTGGTGGGGGGATAGGGTTGGAGTAAAAAAATGAAGTTAAGGGTAGTGGTGGTAGGAAGGACTACTAAGTATGGGTAGGGGATGTGTGATACGACAAACGCAGGGAATATATCCCCGAGGCATTTAGAACTAGCTACAATACATAGAAGGCAAGCCAGAGAGACACGGTTAATCAGCCGATCACCCACTTTAAACAATTATTTTTTATTTATTATGCCTCTAAATAATATTTTATTTATCAAACTAAATGTAATTATTCTCCTGAGTTGTTTTATAATAAACACAATAATTTAAATTTTGATGAAAAACAAATATTGAATTTAACTTGAAAATATTGGTTGAAAACTATTCATAACATTCATTTCGATCGCCAGGTTTAATTCACTATCTCGTTGTTACAAATATCCAAGCATTTTTTTCTAATAATAACTTTATATTTTGAAAAGTGTAATATTCAGAAGAAACAAAAGAAATATAACAAAGAAGATAAAGATACAATAAAATATACCTTACAAAGTCGAACTGTAGATTGAATAGAAGAAGAAGCCAGATTTGAGTCCGTTTCCCGGAGAATCTAGAGCGCATCAGCCGCTGACCATTGCTTTCGTTTAATATTAAACTAATGATATATATATTTTGATTAAATTACACAAATTGTCCCTTTAGTATGCACAGATTTGATTTGATTTCCTATTATTTTATTTTATACCCTTATAATCTTATATCATATTCTAAAGCGAACTCCTAGACCATGGGGACTTGAGCTATATTTCGAGCTAACATTTACTGCTAAACACCTTAAGACTATTTTTTTTTTTTTTTTTTTTGAACGGCACCTTAAGACTAAATTGATTGTTTATCTTTTGAAGGTAAAGCAATGATAATTAAATGATTTATAAAAGTTGATCCTTAATTTAATAGATTGTTTTGCTGTTTCCCCCCTTTACGAAAAAAATTGGATAACGTACTAATATATGAACTGATTTATATTATAATGTGGTTTTGTAATATTGAAAAAACATGGAGTTTGAAAGCGTAATAAATCAGAAAATGAAATTTTGAAAGAAAAAAAAGATTAAAAGGTCAAATTCCTGTTAGCAGTTCGAATTGACTCCTGGCCATTTATACAATCAGTTTCAGTCCGACCAACTGGTCCGTTTCTAAGAACATTGATTATAACAACTCACGTAGTAAGAATTATTTATTAGCAACTTTAATAATTTTTTACTTCCTTGTTTTCCTCGTTGTAAGCTTTCCAGCGGCTTGCTGGCTCTTTATATATAGATATAAAGTGTTTTGCCGTTCAAAAAAAAAAAAATTTTTTTACAGTTTGTTAGTTCCATATATAAGTTTCTAGGAATTTATCATAGTTGTTAGCTGCACGCCAACATAGTACGAACTATTTATTATATTTTTATCATTGTTGTTTGCTACATAAAGTCTTTTTGTTATAAAACATTACCTTATGTAGTCTGAAATATCTAAAACATTTAACACTCGGCCGTCCTACATAGTACATATGATACATGTTATCAATCTGCTTGTTTGCATTTATGTATTAGTTGGTTTTTATTTTAGTTTCTTTTAATCGGAAAATTAAAATATTTTAATACTAGTTAAGCATCTAAAACTATTGATTAATGACTTCACTATAAATAATAAAAAATAATACTTTAGACAAAGTTATTACTATTAGCACTTTACCTTTATAACACACATATGCACATAATTAAAACCGTCCTTATTAGTTTTTTAAAGCATAAAATACTAAAATTTGAAATGTAGAGAATTTTTTTAGGGATGGAAAGAGTATAAAATATGTCATGGGGAGAGCAAATAAGAAGAAAATTACAAGAGAAGAGAACAAAAAGAACAACCTATCACCTAGACAAGGTCATGCCCACAAGTCACGTGAGTTAACCATGTTATACGGTGAGGAAAAATAGGGTGAATTAATTTAGTGTTTTTGGTTAATATATATATATCGTTGAGCGAGGACTTCGACAGGTTGGTTGGGTTGGGGTAGGTTTTAAGTTTCAATGGCATTTAATTTAGTATATTAGTCATAGTACGAATAATAGAAGGTGGGTATAATTAGACACGGAGAGGGAATATTGGTGTTGGGAAAATCAAATCTGCTCGTTTTTTAATGGGACCTTCACCTACGGAAATGGCAATACGTCACGTATTTCTACTCTTGCGTTTTACGATGGATATAAGCTGTCACAATGCTTATCTTGTAGTAGTATTTGTTAAGAAAGGAACGTTCATCATACAAGATAAAATATTTGTAGCCGGCCCTTTTAGTGTTTACATAAAAAACACTTAGCCAAAATAAATCCGAGTCATATATCATATAGACGTTACAAAACACATTTAACTAAACATGTCGTTTTTTTATACTTTGTAATTTTAAGAATGTTTTATGTCAAAATGTAATGTGACTCAGTATGACAAAGCTTAGGCTACTCGGTATGGTGATGGACCATCCTTGGAGGATGATCCGCCACGTAGGCGCCACGTCATAGTCCTCCCAAGGATGGTCCATCCTCCAAAACTAGAAGGCATGGGAGTATGGTCCTAGTCATAGTCCTCCACCACTTTTTATGTTTTTTTTTTTTTTTTTAGTCTTCTATTTTTTTTTAACATTTAACAAATATACTAACAAAATATTTTCATTAATATTAAAACCACATTACATAAACATAAAAAAAACATAAACTTAATAAAAAAAACATAAACTTAATAAAAAAAAACCAAAGACTTAAAAAAAACAGACTTAAATAATATTATGCTACTTCATGATGTCGTTTTGAAGTTTTTTCAACATCGAACGTTTCGGCTCGGGTTCGTCCTCGACATTCATCATCATTATTTCCCATTCCTTGAGCCGAATTTTTTCATCGGAAATTCGGATTTTCTCATTCGACAACCGCACCTTCTCGCGTAACTTTTCTTCCTCTACACGAGCTTTTTCTTCGGCGGCCCGGTCCTTCGACTTCGTCTTTTGGGCCCACACCTTTTGTTTGTTTGAATTGGAAATATATAAAGTTTATTAATATTACCGTTTGTTTGTTTGTTTGAATTGGAATTTTTTTTTTTTTCAAACGGTAACTTTTGGTAGGGGGCCCACACCTTTTGGACCGTCACAAACGGCGAGAACTCGACGGATAGGACGCGACGTGGGGGGGCGGCACGGTGTTCCGCCCGTTGCCGACCCAAGACGACCCGGGGCCGAACCCCATACCGTGTAGCCTTAGAAGCTAAAAGCCAGCTTGAGACTCTAATGTATGTAATACTCGAGGTATGACAAAGCTAATTAGAAGCTAAAAGTTAGCTTGAGACTCTTATTATTTATATAATACCTCAAATTTTTCAAAAAGTTTGTTAAGGCCTATAAACGGTATGTTGTGTAATTTTATCAAAAACTACATTCACTACTACAAAACAGAGCTTTAGACGGGTATATGGGTTTTAAGACGGTGTTTTCAACATTTATATTCAAAATATTATTAAAATTAATACGATTAACACCGTCTTAAAAGGCAAGCTGGAATTTTTTTTTTGCAGTTTTGTGTGTACTCCAATCGTATCCGAATCAAGCCAATATATACACCATTTCGAACCTTTTCAATCAACCCAACAGACATTCAATTCAGAAATAAACTTGTCAAATTACAATTCTTTGCTAAATTTATAACAAACGACATTAAATTTCATACATAAGCTACATACAATTCTAATATCTATAAATAGAGCTAAACTAACGGAATACTTAACTCTTAAAAAAATTCGGCATCAACGTCTTCAACAAAATCTCTATATCATTATCTGTAGCCTCTCATGAGTCATGCCACATCTAAAGAAAGTAAATATAAAAAGTTAGAACAAACATCAACGGTAACTAAAGGCAAATAGAAAAAAAAGTTTGGCTTTTAACATCTTCAACAAAGTCATGTATATATATATATATATATATATATATATATATATATATATATATATATATATATAGGGGCTGGTTAACGTACAAATGCGCTTATCGTACATTACGTACGCTACAATCTCAGCCGTCAGATCATCTTCCCGCATTGAAAATCGCATGTTGTTTTTTTGACCACATGCGAAAATTTTACAAAAACCAACATGCTATTTCATCAAAATTAACACATGCGAAATTGAATTACCACATGCGAAATTGTTAAAAAAAAAACAACTTTCTATTTCATCAAAATTATCACATGCGAAATTGAATTACCACATGCGAAATTATTACAAAAAAACACCTGCTATTTCATCAAAATTATAACATGCGAAATTATTACAAAAAAAAAAAAAACAACATGCGATTTTCATTGCGGGAAGATGATCTGACGGCTGAGATTGCAGCGTACGTAATGTATGATAAGGGAATTTGTACAGTACCCTTTACCTATATATATATATATATATATATATATATATATATAGGGAGCCGCTAGAATGAGAACCACCACGAGGTATGAGAACCGCGAGAACCAAGTGCCACGGAGGGCCGTTGACCACGAAATTTTTTTTACACCTAGATCCGTATATTTTAAGACCGGGTGTAAATTTTGGGTTCAAACGGCGCGCCCGAGTGGGTAGTTTTTTACGCCCAAAGTTTGGTTAAAAAAAAAAAGAAAAATTAAAAAAACCCAAACTTTGGGCGTAAAAAACTACCCCCTCGGGCGCGCTGTTTGAACCCAAAATTTACACCCGGCCTTAAAATATACGGATCTAGGTGTAAAAAAAATTTCGTGGTCAACGGCCCTCCGTGGCACTTGGTTCTCGCGGTTCTCATAACTCGTGGTGGTTCTCATTCTAGCGGCCCCCTATATATATATATATATATACTAATACGTCTAAGAAGATCACAAACAATCCCATAAAAAAATTGTATAAGTAGATAGTACTCAACATGACCCTTACCCTTCGATGTGTATTAAAAGTTGACATGTTTCAACCCAAACCCGTTTAACCTATTACATAACACATCCAAGTTCCAACCCACTCATCCTTCCACATCTCACATATATGTATATTAAGTAATAGTAGAAAACTAAACAAAAATGTGGTACCTCGGGAGCCATCCATTTCTGTTGTCATAACATCTGAGCTATTATAGCAGCTTATTGTGTGTGCTCCTACAAGGTACAGAAAGATATAAATACTAAGCATATGAAAAAACTCAATAGCTTTATGACAAAATTATATAAACATTAAATATTGTAACTTCAAACCATATAATGGTTGCTTGCCAATCATGTAGAGCTTACAAAATCAAACTACTAGTAGTAACAAAATCAGTTGATGTCGAAAAAGCATATACATTGGTGGAAGTCAAAAAACCTTAATGTTATAAACACCAATTTCTCCACCAAATGAGGTCGTTGATATAACTTCTTGTATCTTTGGATACCAATTCACATCAAAGTTCCAACGAGCCCGAGCGGCTCACGAGCCTAGACGAGCCCACTATTTATATAATTCGTAATAGGGTAAATTAATTTTTGAGTCCCTGTGTTTTATGGGTTTTAACTAGCTGAGTCCAAAAGCAAAAAAGTTTAACGACCTGAGTCCCCATAAGCATTTTCTTTAACCATTTGAGTCCAAATTTCTAACCCAGTTTGAATTTTGTTGTTAAGTTTTGTTAAATGACCAAAATACCCTTATATTTAAAAAATAAAAAAACTCTCCCTCTTTCTCTTTCTCTTTCTTCACCCTTCATATAAATACTCACACTTTACCCTTTCTCTCTGCGTGATCTCTCTCTCTCTCATGAACACCCACCACCACAATACCATTATCAGTCATCACCATCCATCTTTAAACACCATCACCATCCACAAACCCACGTCGCCATCAAACCCCTGATAAAAACAATCACTGCCACAATAACCTGCATCCCCAAATCAGAACCCTAAAACACATTGGTGTCCGGTGAACATATCCGGCCATCATCACCATAACCTGCATCACTCGTAACAGAGCCGGTGGGTTGTGGACATTAACAGTTGTAGGCGTCAGGGGGGTGGTCGATTGGTGGTGTTGTGGTAGTGGACTGGTGGTGGACGTTGACGGAGACGAAGGAGAAGTGGTGGCGTTCGAGAAAGTCTATTTATATTGGTTGTTCGATTGCGCCACAAGTAAAATATTTGAGATTTAAATTGTTGTCGATCTTCATCTCTGCAAAACATCATCGGCGATTTGACCGGAGTTCTGGACACCAAGCTATAACGTAAATATGTTAATTGCGTTCATGTTCTGCATCTACAATTTGTACAAATTCATAGTTTAGGGTTTTTTTCTCATTAAGAACCAATATCTCTGTTCATTTTTGCGTTTTGTAGTTGAATTAAATATTAGATTTAGAACTTGTTGAGTTCCTCTTTTCAGTCTTGATTGGCTGGAACTTGTATAAACAACTTCGATGGACATTGACAGTGGTGTTCTAGCGGTGATGGACTGATTGTGTTGTGGCACTGGTGGACGTTGACGGAAACGGAGGCGGAGACGAGGTGGTTGTCGGAGTTCTTAGCTAGTGGTGTTGTTGTAGGTTATGATGGCAGTGATGGGTTTTATGTGTAAATAATAATAATAATTATATATTTTTTTTCTTTTTGAGCCCCTGTGTTTTATAAGGGTAATATGGTCATTTAACAAAACTTAACAACAAAATTCTAACTGGGTTAGAAATTTGGACTCAAATGGTTAAAGAAAATGCTTATGGGGACTCAGGTCGTTAAACTTTTTGCTTTTGGACTCAACTAGTTAAAACCCATAAAACACAGGGACTCAAAAAGTAATTTATATTAAATATATATTTAAATAATAACAAATACTATTTATAATGTTATGAAAAACAACTAAATTATATATACAAAATAATAGTTATTATTAATTATTAAATATACAAAATCATACTTATTATTAGAACAAGAGCAAAATTCAACCCTTTAAAAAAGAAACAAAAGAATAGAGCTTCCAACTTATTATTTTGGCAAACATTTCATAATGAAGTCTAATCTCTATATTTGCAACATCGCTAGTTGTTATTTGTCTAATTCAGTTTCACATAATCATTCCATTGGGCTTGAAATTAACAAAATTTATATTCACAAAATTGCAAAAACACCAAATTCATATTCACAATTTCAAACTCATAAACATACTAACAGAATCATAGATTATAAGTTATAGATAGCTAGAAAAGTAAAAGAAACTGAAGGTTTACCTCCTAAGTCCCATATCCCAATCGTGTTCTGACTTCTAAAATCTGAATGACCTGGAACGGGAGACCTGGAGAGCGGAGGTGGCTGGATAGCCGCTGTGGAGGTGGGTGATGGCGATGGCGAAGGGGTGATGGCAAAGGGTCGATGGCTGCAATGAGGTCAAGGGAGAATGAGACCATCTCGGTGCGACTACGTGTACAAGTTTTTTTGAACAACCAAATGAACTTTCATTAACACAAATATATACAATGATTAAACCGGCAAGAAGATGGCTGAAAATATACCCAAGAGCAACAACCTGGTCCATAACCTAATACAATGATATAAGTACTATTTATAAAACTGAAAAACATTAAATAACATAAGTAAAGAGAAAAAAAACTAACCTTGAAACTTTGTAAGGTTGTTAATGGTGAAATTGAATAAAGAAGATGAAGAAGTTGAATGAGGAAGATGAGGGAATTAAATGAGGAAGATGAAAGGAATTGAAAGAGATAAGGTTTTGGTGGTTGTTATGTGCAGCGATCTTGAAAGTTTATAAGACGGTGTTCACAGACAACACCGTCTAAAGGATGCATAAATTAGTATAAGACGGTGTTTAAGCATTAGACGGGGTTCTTTTGAATTTTATTGAATATTTATAAGACGGTGTTCAGAGACAACACCGTCTAAAGGTTGGAGAAATTAGTATTAGACGGTGTTTTAGCATTAGACGGTGTTTTTGTGAATTTTATTGAATATTTTATTTAAAAGAGCTTAACGTTCATTTTGGTATTGGTTTTAAGACGGTGTTATTACTTTAACACCGTCTAAAACAAATCCTTGACACCATCTAATGCTACATTTTGTAGTAGTGATTGGGTAAATAACCAAAACTCCCTTCATTCTTCAACATACAACCATTTTTTTTTTTTGGGGGGGGGGGGGGTCTTTACCAGGATTCTTAAGTCGCATTCATGTGTGGATCACTAGAGAGCACTCATGCTTTATTCTCCTTTCATATTTCAGAGATTTAAATGAAGTTTGGATTTGTTAAAATCTAAAGGTTTTGGAGCTCGAGTGCTTCATTTGGTGCAAAGGTAAGAAAAATGCATGGAAACATGTTATATGTTGATTTCGAGGTATATTTGTGCATAGTGTTGGTATCTTGGATTAGTTTAAGATCTAGAATCCATAGCCACCACCAACAAACGATATAACGTTTCTCTCGAAAAAGAATGTATGTTTATGTGTGCGTAAGGCATTCTACACATGCAGTAACCATTGCGTGTAAAGACTTTGCGCTAGGTTTAAGATTATGCTTGTTACTAGTAGTTTGGGTTTTAACCTAGGCAGAACTATACCTCGTGCGCCACTTGACTTTGCCCGTGGGCATAGTCGGCACATGGATGTACTCTGCACGTGAACCTAGTTTGTACAAGTACGGTGTGACGCTGACTATGCGCTTGTATGTTAAACAATTTTGACTTTGACTTCCGTTATTTGAATCATATAGTTTACAATGACCTAGAGTAGAATACTACAGAAAAGTGTTTAGATCCCCCTTCTTCTTACTATTTTAGGGTTGTGTGCATACTTAATATATGTTTAAACAAAATACAAAATGTTTTGCAAACATGACGGTGTAACGAATGAAACAACTTTATTGAAAAATTAACCTAACAAATCAATTGATAATGAAACGGTAAAGTAATGTATAGATGTTAGTTTCTAATGGTATATGAATTGATAATGAAACGGTAAAGTAATGTATAGATGTTAGTTTCTAACCGTATTGAGTATGGCTTACAAACTGTAAGAATTGGTAATACGCCCGTAAGAGCTACAACTTCACATTTCAAATGTATCTCCCTCATCTTGGATATATGTACAATTAGAAACATTCGCTCCTTAACTTTTCAAAAGTAAATTCCAGATCAATTTTTGGACACATGTGGAGAATTTAGATCTATACAAAGTACGAGGTTTTACAGATTTTATGTAACAAGTCATGTTACACCTTTATGAGTTATTGTTACCGATACGTCCACTAACTAAACTTTACGGTTTAGTATGTGTTAATGTGTTATATTAAGTTACACTAAGCTATTTTAGGTTATAAAAAGTCATGTTACATTTCCTAACTCACTATTATGTGTTAACCGCCTTGTAATATCTTCTTTAACAACGTGTGTAATACAATACATATATACATGGTGTGTGACATCCCACATCGGTTGTGAAGGGGAATAAAGGCTTCCTTATTATAAGGAGATGGATACCTTCACCATCATGACGCGTTTTGAAAACCGTGTGGGGCGGACGCCGGGGTCGTGCTGGCCGCCAAATCAGACAATATCTTGGTGCGGTTACGCTGGGCTGTTACAGATGGTATCAGAGCCACGGCCGGACCGGTGGTGCCAGGTCCTGCGAGGACGCTGGACCCCTTAAGGGGGTGGATTGTGACATCCCATATCGGTTGTGAAGGGGAACAAAGGCTTCCTTATAAGAAGCTGGATACCTTCACCATCATGACACGTTTTGAAAACCGTGAGGGGCGGACGCCGAGGGCGTGCTGGCCGCCAAAGCGGACAATATCATGGTGCGGTTACGCTGGGCTGTTACATGGTGTGCTTCAACTACAAAGGGTGTTTTTCCTAAAAAGTGTAAAAAGTAACGTTTGCCTTTAGTTTAGAATACTTAGTAGGTGAGATTAAAGAAGTGACAATTTTGTAATATGTACTTTAATTTTATTGATTGATTTCTTATATTAAGTGTATTAAGGTAAATTCAGCGTGTCTTAAAATCAGAAACCCACATGCAAGTACCCTCGTCTTTTTTAAACGTGAATAATTTTTTCATACATAATTTTAAGGAAAATATTAAACCATAATAGGAAGCGTATTTATCTTTAATATGTGTGTTTGTGTATGTATATATATAATTACCTTTCAATTATGTGTTTTTAGTTCTGCTTATACAATGATGTTTTATTTACAACTACATAGTATTTTATGTTGCAGACTTGCAGCTAATAAAGAGTTCATTATGCGATGTATTATGTATAGTAGGTATATTGTATTTTATTTTGCTGTTACCAAAAGGTAGATAGTATTATATTTTGCAGATAGCAAAGAGTACATGGTGTTTTATTTTGCAAGTACATAGTGTTTTATTTTATAAGAATTGTCAAATTTACTTTTATACCCTTTACCCTGATTAGTAAGAATTGCTAAATGTCATACTCTTATGGCTTCTCACATTTTTTAAGACTTTTATACTTCGTAGTCAACTCCTAACCCATATATATACAAATCAGATATACTCTAATCAAATATACAATTTTGTTTATTATATTATAACCCAAACCTACAAAACCGTCTGTGTACAAGAAAGTTTACTCAAAACTTTCTCAAATTAGAAATTAAAAGAACATTCTATTTATCTATTTAACCCAAAACTATGTGAACAAATTGATATTTCAAGATTTTACAAAAAAAAGGGTTACAAATGTAACCATTGGTTTTCAAATATTGGAATTCTAAGTATATATATGGAAACAATTTTGGGACACTCAAAGCGCCAAATATTCCGAAGTCATTGATTCTAACAATGCACATGCATGTGAAATTCATATTTCATACGACACGAGCATACATGTGAAACTTTCTATGAACAAATACAAAGATCGAAGAACAAATGTGGTAGATTTTGGTTCTTAGACAACTGATTCCAAAAAAATTTAGGTGATATCAACGAATTAGACGACATCAACAAACATTAACACCAACGGGAGATTGAAAATGAAGAATGTGAACATTATAGAGTCTCGGGAGTGTATCTAATAAACATGTTTGATTAAGTCATTGACACAAACCTATGTTTTATGTTAAATCTTTAAGAGATTTTTAGAAAGTCTTATTTGAAATTTGATCTTCATATTTTTCAACGAATCTCTTACTGAATATTCATCGCAATTTAATATTATCCACCAAATAATGAAAATACTTGAAGTAAATATTTTCTACAAATCTTCGTTTGTGACATGTTAGTGACAAGCTTACAGAGTAAAAGCCTTTTAGGGTGTTCAATATTTTTCTAGTGTACTTGTAATTACATAAGATAAAAACAAATAAGTTTGATATCTTGAATATCAATGAAAAATTATGTGGAGTTGGATTCATTCTAACGGAAATGTGTTTGTAACTTGTGTAATGAAAGGTGGAAAACGATATTGTGTTATATACAAATTGTATGAAAGAATTGTTACTCATTGTTGCTTGTATTGGAGCAGATAAGGTTAAGGTGAATGAAAGTATTGTTGGGAAGGCGTAGCCCTATTTCGCCCAATGTAGGAGTAAGCTGCCCAGAAATGTGATACGTTGAACCTTTATACCATACACAAAATATGCCAATTTTAGCGTGTATGTCCAACGTAGCCATACTTCGCACCGCATATGGGTATGTTGGTGAGAAAATTTATGGAGGAGGTTTATTATCTGAAAACAACTATAGTGTTCTGATATGCCATCAATTATACATATTTTAGTGCATAATTATCCCATAATTTTAAGTACTTTAATAACTTTTTAGTTGCAAAATACTACCTAAATCATTCCGATTTGACAAATACATGTTTCCAAGGTCTCGAGATGAAAAAAAGTGAAAAACGAGCATAAACAAAGTATAAACCCAAGATTCCAAGGAATTCAGCAAGTTGACAAATAGGCACATTCGTGCCAGGCTATGGGCACGAGCATGCATAACACCTAGGAGCATGGAGTCAACAAGTCAACCCAAGAATGGTCAACAAAAGTCCACAAAATAAGGAGGCACGCCTATGCACCTTTGTGTATACCCATGCTTAGCTATAGACAAGGTTCAGAAGCTTCGAGAACCGACAAGAATGCCACATGTTCAAGCAATAGGCACGTCCGTGCCACCTTAAGCATGCTCGGGTTCCCCTACTCCATTCCAGCCTATAAATAGAGACCCTTGGCTGCCCATTTTCACCATCTCAATTCACCCACACCTTTTCCAAGTTTCACACACATACTTTCTGATATTAAGAGGTAACAAAGGAGTTTGAGATCACTTTAAGAAAACACTTGTACTAGCTTAGTTTAAGAGGGAGAGAACTTGTAATCAACAACTCTTCTTCAAGTTGTTTGTTCTTAAAGTTGATCCATCATGATCAACTCTATGATCATTGTTTGTGGACAAGTTATGGTCATTCTTGGCTAAATCTTTTGTGTTGCTTGGGTTATAGATGAAGCATGGTATGAATTAAATGCTTAACCTTTGGCAAAGTGGTGTGTTGTGTCCTTAATAATTCCTTCTATTCTTGTTGTTGTTGTTGTTGTTGTTCTTCTTCTTCTTCTTCCATAATGAGCTTGTGAATAGTTTTGGTCTTTGATCTTGTTAGAGTTCTCGATAACCTTGGGAGGTGAAGCTTATTAATACACTCATGGTGTGTAACAACACACATACTAAACAAGGGAAATCTGAACTTAGAGAAGTGGTTGACCCATTTGTGTGCCACATCTTATGATAAACCCTTATTTATCAAGAATATAGAGTAAAGAAGAGTTGTTGGATGTAACTAACCCAAAATTAGGGGGTGGATCTTTATAAATAGTCTTCTTCTAAGATTGGGCAATTAGTTATCTTTAATGGGCTCTAATTCTCTTTAACCTTAAAGTCACAATTTGTAAATCTAATAAAGATTCGTTGGTAACCTTAGCTAGGAGCCGAGTTTTTTAGTTAATTATCCTCAGTATTTGCCAGTAACCTAACTCTAATTCATTCCAAGTGGATTCGACGATCTAATGCAACACTCTTCGTGCTCTTGATATTCTCTACTAATTCTCTATTACTTGCTTTTATTTTCTGGTTTTAATATAAAAACAACAAAATATAATTAATTAACTAGTTGGTAAATTAAAGTTAACTATTAAAAGCGTATTCTTTGGGTTTGATACTTGGTTCTAACATAAACTCTATTACAAACGAAATGTACGCTTTCTTATTGTGTGTGTCTAGTCAAAATAATAATAATTTCTTATAAATTTAAAACTAGATAAACATGTTTTAACAGTTATTAAGATAACCCACCTAATTCGTGCAAAGAGTTATTAAATTTACCATACCAACACACTAAAACACACACCATTATATTCTTAGTTAAGTTAACGATGCTAAAAAACTTAAGCATATTCTTTCACGTAAATTCCGCTGAATGAATGATCAAGTCTCGGGTTGGAAAGCTTAAATTTATTCATTTGTATTTGTATATAATGAATATTTATCTATCACATTTTTCAATTTTTAATCATCATGTGAAGAAGCCAGGTAACAATTAGTTTATCATAAAAAAATGTATAAACTAAACTTTCTAAGATGACGACAATACTTTATGTGACATATATATTATAAGGTTTTGGAAGCAAATCTAGGACAATTTTCTATATAAAATGTTATTGAACAAACATTAGAGTTTTAGATGCTACTTTAATTCCCTATCACGAGCCTTATTATGCTTTAATGAGTTATATTGCGTGACACCAAGTTATCTTAGTTGCTATTGGGGAACTACCGAGATGGTAGAGGTAGAAGCCTCTTAAGTGAGAGGTCATAGGTTTAATCCCAAGCAAAAAGTAGATTCTGATTAATATTGTGTAATTTAAGAGTGAGTAGGGGTAGGGTAACATTCAACTTCAAAAAATGATTTTAGGTTATTACAAGTAATGCTATGTGTTAATGAGTTACGACTGATGGCACGTCCATTATTCATTATTATGGATCCTAATAGGCCTAATAATATGTTAATGAGATATATCGTATTACCCTAAGTCATTTTATGTTATAATATGTCATGTTACATGTTTATGAGTCATGGTTAAATATATTTCCAATAATTCATCTCATCAAATAAAATAGATAATAATATTTTTCTCTATTTTAGGAAAAAGAGGTCAATAAATGGACACCGCGTGTAATAGAATGCATATATACAAACGATATATAATATAATAAAAAATACAAATATTTTTGTACTACATTAGATGCCAACCTAATCATCTGAGTTAAAAATCAGTGTACTCAAATCTTTCACAAAGTAGATATGAAAAGAACAATATTTTTCTCCATAAACATGTCAACAAATGGACATTTCTAGATCACAAGCATTGTTTTCAAATATGAACATTAGAGTAAAATATTATGATACCATTAATTTCAACAAAATATACGCTTGTGAAATTTATATATTCACACGACATAAGCATCCAAGTGGAAGTTTCCAAGAACACACATATTGTTGGGTTTCCATGGTGATGGGTCAAAATTTATTTATCAAAAACCCGGTTCAATAAATAATAGTTAATTAATTAAGCGAGTTAATTAATAAAACGCAGCGGAAATATAAACTGATGATCAACGAAACCAAACCCAACAGGATCCGGTTACATGCAAATACGAGCACAGTGAAATATATTTAACTACCGATGAGAAAGATATACCTCGGTTAATAACTAACCGGTCGAGACACCGAGGTTCAACGAACAAGTGCTAGTAAACGAACCAACGAAACGCGACGAGGGAGGTGGTGCCAAGCGGCGGCCAACCGCGGCAAACAACGGAGGTAGGGCAGATGCGGGACGGTGGAGGCGGGGGCGGCGATGGCGGCCCGCGGCGGTGGCCGATTGTGTATGTGGGTGTTGTTGAGAGCATTTTTATGTTCTGCCTTTTTGTTCATCCAACAACTAACTCAAAAATTGCAAGACCCACATGCTTTAAAAGACATGAACCATTTTGCATGCAAGCCAAGTGGCATACATGCAAAAATGCATGTGTTGTAATTGGCCAAAGGTTTGGTGCATGACAAGTGGCAATGGGTGAGTATACCCGTGTCACCCGGTCCATGTACCCGTCTCTCAGTTAATACCCGCTTATGATCATAAATATAATTATAATCTGTCTCATATGTTGTTTGTAATTACCAGTTAAACAGGTTAAGTGGATTTTTAGTTCGTTGCCCAAGGTGTAACTCTTACGAGTCAAGACCCGGTCGGCAGCGTTGACTTATCGAACCGGACTTAATATCCAACAGCTCCCACTTGGACGGTCTCTGATAAGATCTCAACGCAGACAGCTAGCGGTGTTCTAGCTACACATAGCTGCCCCCAACAGGTCATGACACTTTAAAGTCATTAACCAAGGTATCTTCTTTTTAGCAACGGCTTGCTACATGAAGACAGTAGACTTAAGGTAATCCTCGTCATCTATCCTTTCTGTAAAAGACATTAATTGAACAATGAGACATGGATCAGATTCAATCTCACATGGCGTTCAATCATTATCTTTCTTGTTCACAGAATCAAAGTGGTCCAATCAAACACACAGTAAGTTCGGGTAAGGCCTTACACTTCACCAGTTTGAATCAACGAGGGCGCCCCGATGTCTAACTATTACATTATAATGTAAGAGTACAGAATCCCATCTTGACTACATACAACTCCCACTGAACTTCAGAACCACTCCCAACCAATGCCTTTATGACTGGCAGTTACGCGACAGCGTTGGACACTGATCAAAGAATAGTCTTTAGTAAACGAAAGTTCTAGTATGTATCTCAGGTCAGAGGATACTAAATGAGTATACCTAAATCAAATACATCTTATGAGCATGATCCATGAAGATGATTTGATGCGAGTTACATCCAACGTCATTCATAATGAGGTTTGTGAGTTTGGAAGTCAACTCCTTGAGTCCAAAGTCAGAATAGTCTTAATTCAAAGTCGTTCCCACGAGTCTGACCGACTACGGATAATTTAGAATACAAGATTCATGGATTAAACGTATCAAAATCGAACACAATTGTAAGATTCAAACTTTGCATTTAGCCAGTAAATCTTAGGTGAATTCAAAAGGTACAACTGTTTGAATGTTCGTACATCCAAATACTAAATCAAAACAAATGGTTATCCAATATAAGACCGATAGCTTGTCCTGAGTCATCGGATTTAGAGAACAGGTCCGCTAGGTTTTGATCTGTGTCTATTTTGCTTATTAAGATGTCTCCTCGTTCCAGTATTTCCCGTATATAGTGGAACTTTCTTAGAATGTGCTTAACCCTGTGATCTGGGCTCCTTGGTTTGAGCAATGGTTCCTGTGTTATCACAAAATACCTAGATTGATTTCTGAATATTTGAAACCACATCGAGGTCGTTGATGAACTACTTCATCCAAGCAGATTCTTCCACAGCATCTGATGCAACTATGCATTCGGATTCGGTGGCTGAATCTGCCACTATACTCTGTTTGGAGAGTTTTCCAATAGACAGCTCCTCCATTGAGAGTGAATACGAATCCTAATTGTGAGCGAGAATCATCTCGGTCACTTTGGAAGCCAACATCAGTGTAACACCTTACAGTGAGCTCCTCTTCCACTCATCCAAACACCAAGAACATATCTTTGGTTCTTCTCAAGTACCTCAGAATGTTCTTTACTGCAGTCCATTGGGCAATGCCAGCACTATGCTGAAAACGACGGGTCATGCTTGAAGCATACGAGACGTTAAGTGTAGTACGTAGCATACATGATTGAACCAATCGCTGAAGCATTTGGAACTACTTCCATTTTCTTAACTTCAATGTCCGTTGAAGGAGATTGCGATTTGTTCAACACGGTTCCTTTAGTCATAGGAACACTTCCTTTCTTGGAGTTTCCCATCCTGAAGCATGCCGACATTTTTGTCTATGTACGTTATTTGACTTAGCCCTAGAAGCCGCTTAGATCTATCCATGTAGATCTTCATTCCTAGAATGTAAGCAGCTTCTCCAAGATCTTTCATTGCGAAGCAAGATCCCAAAAAGTGTTTAACTTCGTTAAGCATAGGGATGTTATTTCCAATGATCAGTATATCATCCACATATAGGATGAGGAATGATATGGTGCTCCCATTAACCTTTCTGTAAACACAAGCCTCATCTTCATTCTTGACAAAACCAAAACTCTTTGATCTTCTGGTCAAAATGAAGATTCCAGCTACGAGATGCTTGCTTGAGTCCATAAATGGACTTATTGGGTTTGCACACCTTAGTTGGATATTTAGGATCAACGAAACCTTCAGGCCGAACCATATAGACATCTTCAGAGAGATGTCCATTAAGAAAGGGTGGTTTTGACATCCGTTTGCCATGTTTCGTAATCACATTACGCAATTATGGCAAGCAATATCCTGATTGATTTAATGATAGCAACGGGCGAGAGGGTCTCATCATAGTCAATACTTTGAGTTTGAGTGAAACCCTTCGCAACTAGCCGTTCTTTATAGGTGTGTACATTTCCATGCATATCGGTTTTTCTCTTGAAAATCCATTTGTTCCCTACTGCCCGAGATTTGGGGGGTAGCTCAACCAAGTCCCATACTTGATTGTCATGCATAGACTGCATCTCGACGTTCATGGCTTCTTGCCATTTCTCAGATTCCGAATCTAAGATTGCAGATTTATAGTTAGAAGGTTCGTCATTAGACTTAGCTAATAATAAGACTTCGGGACCTTTTAGATACCATAGACATCTATCAGATTCTTGCGAATTCTACTACTTCTGCAAACGCTTGTGTTTTCATGTCTGATTCATTGGCAACAACTACCTGTTGATCAGACAGTCCGACTATATCAGCGGTTGTTTGTGGTTCTTGAATTTCTTCAAGATCAACCACATCGTTTCCAGTTTCTCGATTAAGAAGTTCTTACTCGAGAAAGTGTCCCTTCCGTTTGATGGAAATCTCGTTTGCATCAGGATGGTAGAAATAATATCCGCTTCTTTTATAGTATCCGACGAAAACAACCTTTTCGCCTTGAGGATCGAGCTTATCATCAGAATCACTTGTGATGTATGCATCACATCCCCATACTCAAAGGTATTCCAAATTGGGTTTACGCCCATGCCATATCTCATATGGCGGTTTTGTTTACCTTTTAGTCGGAGCTAAATTGACAATGCGGGAAGCGATCATAAGAGCTTGTCCCAAAAGGAGTGAGGCAAGTTAGTTCTACACATCATCGATCGAATCATATCAAGTAGAGTTTGATTTCTCCCTTCACTCACGCCATTAAGTTGGGGTGTGCCAGGTGGAGAGGGTTGTGAAACTATTCCACACGCTTTCAGATGATTGAGAAACTCAAAGCTGAGGTATTCACCACCTCGATCTGATCGAAGTAATTTTATCTTTCTATCAAGCTGGTTTTTAGTCATGGTTTCTAGTCATGGTTCCGAAAGGGCCATGTACATCATGTGAATGATTTCTAGAAGACCATTGATCCGTTCACCAACATCGGTGAAGGGGTGCTTTGTGAGTTTTCCAGCTAAGCAAGATTCGGAATCATCAAAGGAGTCTTGTCCAGTGGATTTAAGAATCCCCTCGGACTGGAGCCATTTTATGTGTGCCTTACTTATGTGGCCAAGTCTGCAACGCCATAAATGCGTTTCATTTATGCCAGCCTTGTTACGTTTAGAAAGATGATATATGTTATTACTTGTTTGAACATTAATCTCATAAATACGATTTCGAGGTTTAGCCTCAAAATAAAAGGCATCATTCAAGTAGGCTAAAATAGAAAAAAACATTAAAACGTACTTGAATCCTTGTTCAAACAGTGAAGAAACTGAAATAATGTTTCTGGTCAAACTAGGTGCATATAAACAGTTATTTAAAGTAACTACATGGCCAGGGGAACATGAAAAACAAAATGTTCCAGTTGCCAGAACTGGAACTCTCTTTTCATTACAACATTTGATTTCCAGGTGGCCTAGTTTCAACTTCTTCCACTTTTCAGGCTCCTGCAAGACATTAATGATGTGGTAACCACATCCGGTATCAAATACCCATGTGTTGCTAGAATCAGTGAAAAGTTCGATAACATAAATGAGAATATTAGAAGAAGTGCCAATGTTATTAGCCTTGTTCATGTTCAGCTTGGCTAGATACTGTGGGCAGTTTCCCTCCAATGCCCGTTTGGTTGCATTCAAAGCACTGACGCCCCTAGGAGGGTGTGGTTTTGCAACATGCTTGTTGGTGGTGGCATTTCTGGTAGCAACAACAACTTTTCTCTTGCCTTTGCTCTTATGTTTCCTTTTCTTGTTATTGGGCTTCTTAACACCACTAGACTTGACCATTAGAACTTGGTTGGTTTTGTAGAATAACCAAGTTTGTTCATCTAGTCATTGTATCCTTTCATCTTTAGCACATGAGTACTGATACATGATCCTTCCAGCATTTTACAGCTTATGAGCTGTTTCATGGTGTCATATCGCTCCTATCAGGCTTGTTTCTGGAACATGCCTTTCAGTTGCTGGATCATGTCATAAGCATCCATATCTTCCATATTCTTCTGAAGTTCAGGAGAAATGGTGGCTTTCATAAGGTAGGCTACCTCAACGGCATCCTCGTTATGTTTCTCCAGTGCCTTTCGAGCAGTAGTAAAATACTTTCAGGCTCGGTAGGGACTGGGCCATCTAAGATATACAACTTTTCCTCCATCTTGAGAACTATTCTCAGATTGAGGTGCCATTCGAGAAGGTTGGTGTTATTAAAATTTTTATTTCTTTCTTTTTCTTTTCAAGTATAGACATGAAAATGAAGGAGTTGTTTTCATTAGACATCTGTTATGTAAGCAAGGTGATTTTAATTAGTATTTTCGATGTATATCTTCTTATTTCGTGAGGTGAGACGATAAGGAACGAGAATCCGGTTAGAAGCTCTTTCCAAAGGCGGCTAGGGCACGCAACATTAGCAAGAGATTCAAGCGGACTGACAACGATTGTCAATTGTGAGAAAAGCGCAACTCCCAAGGTTTATGAGGCTACGGGGATAACCTATTGTCCTTGCATTGATACGTTTGGCCTCATCTATGCCACTTTTGTTCTCGAGACAGCTGGGGCATGTAAACACGAGAAGAAAAGTAATAGTCGTCCTAAAACGGTCACATGTGAAAGGGTCGGATGTGTCGACGAAGCCCTTGCACCTTGGAAGGATAAACTAGACACCAAGTGTCGTGTTGTGGCTCCAACACTGATGGTTCGCATTATGCCCCAAGTGTTACTAGTAGTAGGATGGCATTGACTATTGATTTTAATTTTTTTTACCAAATAGGATCGTTATAATCGGTTTTAATTTAGATATTAAATTTGCGACATAACCAAAAAACCTTTTCACCTCTCGGGACAATTAGTTTTAGATAACCTATAAAACTAAGTTTGTCGCGACTTGGATTAACCAATTTTAAGTTAATAGAAAACTACTAAGTTAATAGTTTTGGAAAATAAAAACTAGTTTAATTTGCGAAACTTAATTGGTTATTGTTTGTTTCAAAAAACAACCTTTGTTTTATAACAAAAACTTTAACAAGTTGTAAAAACAATTTAGAACTTGTTTTAATGTGATTGTTTTTAATATTTTAAAACTCCTTTTAAAATCATGTTGGTATTTAGGTTGGTTACGTTATAACAATTTATAAGATAAAAGCAACCACAATAGCAAGATAAATATGTAAATCCATATGGCCAAAATTGTTCGATCTTGCTAGAGCCTAATAGCAAGATCAAACGGGCCACGGGGTCACAACACACAAACAACCACAAGGATGGACTTCAGTGCATCTTGTTGTCTTGAGCAACTCCCACTAACTCCAAGACTTCTCTTGGCATTCGGTTTTGCTTCGGGTCTTCGTATCAATAATATTTAACAAGTAAATACAACAAAGACAAAAAGCCTATCTATTACAACTTTGAACCACAAAACGGGCCAAAACCATAAACTAATCTATTACAACTTTGAACCATCTCGGGGGCCAAAAATAATAATCACAAAACCGAATAAAATATAAACTACAAAACAAGGTCGGGCCGGATTTACATATCACACAACAACCACAAAATAAACCGGGCAATGTTTTTGGTCACGCAAGACAAAATGAAATATTGACCAAAATAAAAGTGCCCTTAAAAATACTTAGATAAAAAACTTTAAATAAATAAAGTTTGTGTTCTAGTTCCGGTTAAAAGGACCGGTACCGACTCGTATGTTGTAACCAAGGCTCTGATACCACTGTTGGGTTTCCATGGTGATCGGTCAAAACTTTATTTATCAAAAATCCGGTTCAATAAATAATAGTTAATTAATTAAGCGAGTTAATTAATAAAACGCAGCGGAAATATAAACTGATGATCAATGAAACGAAACCCGACAGGATCCGGTTACATGCAAATACGAGCACAGTGAAATATATTTAACTACCGATGAGAAAGATATACCTCGATTAATGACTAACTGGTCGAGACACCGAGGTTCAATGAACAAGTGCTAGTAAACGAACCAACGAAACGCGACGAGGGAGGTGGCGCCAAGCGGCGGCCAACCGCGGAAAACAGCAGCGGCAGCGGCGGCAATCAGCGGCGGCAAGGCAGAGGCGGGACGGCGGAGGCGGTGGCGACGACGGCGGCCCGCGGTGGTGGTCGGTTGTGTATGTGGGTGTTGTTGAGAGCATTTTTATGTTCTACCTTTTTGTTTATCCAACAACTAACTCAAAAATTGCAAAACCCACATGCTTTAAAAGACATGAACCATTTTGCATGCAAGCCAAGTGGCATACATGCAAAAATGCATGTGTTGTAATTGGCCAAAGGTTTGGTGCACGACAAGTGGCAATGGGTGAGTATACCCGTGTCACGCGGTCCATGTACTCGTCTCTCAGTTAATACCCGCTTATGATCATAAATATAATTATGATATGTCTCGTATGTTGTTCGTAATTACCAGTTAAACAGGTTAAGTGGATTTTTAGTTCGTTGCCCAAGGTGTAACTCTTACGGTTCAAGACCCGGTCGGCAGCGTTGACTTATCGAACCGGACGTAATATCCAACACATATGATGGATCTAAGGTTGCATGTGGTACTTGTAGTTACAAGACAACCGATTGCAACAAACATTAGGCAAGTGTAATGTGTGTGTGTGATATATATAAGTACAAGAGTAGAAATATGTAATACAAAATTTACCTAGCTAAACTACGTAGGGACTTATACATAGGTTGTGATAGAGACTACTGTGTTATGCTCATTCACATCAATAATAATCTTTCAAGAGTCAGAAATTGCACATCTTTACAAATGGTGGTGGGCACACTACAAATAACAACGGGGTATTCATGTGGGGGCATTGTTATGACATATCTCAAATGATGATTATGGATGAGGTACTAGAAGTTGAATATCATAACACTTTAGGATGTTGAATGGTTGTGTTGTTTATTTATTTTTTTTGGTCGAGTTCAAGGGGCAATGGTATACCAAACCCACAATTTGGTCGATATATAATACGAGTCCACAAGATTCATTAAGGAGTTGCATTTCCTAGGTTCATAAGTAAAAAAAAGTATATTATGCACTATTTCTTTCTTTAGATGGCAAAGTATTTGGAAGAATTGTTAGTCGACAATGATGAGAATATGGTTAGGTATAACGCCTCGAATTTACATATATCGAAGTGTTTAACAGATGAAAGTGGGATTATTTAATTTAAAGGGTTTTTTGGTAAATGAATAGATTATGCCCAAAATGGAAGGTCCATGAGGGATTATGGTCCCTAACCCTTACTATATATAGAAAAGATTGAAACCCTAATCCACCACTTTCATCATCTTCTTCATCATGCAAGAGAGAGAAAGTGGAGGTTTTAAAGAGAGAAATGAAAAATAAGGAAAATCAAAAGTTGAGAATCAAGGATTTGAAGCATGTAATTGGTTGAAAAACATTCAAGGATCACCATAGCATCATAGTGACTGACGTCAAGGTACAATCAATCCTAAATGTACAATTTAAAAGGTTTTGAGGTTTTTGGGAAAAAAATGGGTTTTCACATAAAGATTACATTTTTATGTGGTTTTTGGATCTAAAAAGCTTATTTTGCTTAATGGAAGTTAAACAAATGATTTGGACGTAAAGATTGTTGTCAGGGTTGCATTTTAGAAGCTTCTCGTTTTGGTGACTTAGTTCGTATGATAGAAACTTTAACAAAGTTGTTGGAGTCTTTAATAAAGTTGTTGGAGACTTTAATAAAGTTGCCAAAGGAAGTTCTAACGCGAGTTAGGCAATGTTGCTAGCGATTTTGTCCCCTAGGAAATTGTAAGGTGACGAGTTCCGCGTATTAATATTTATACAGATCGAACAACGTTTGTTTTAGTGTAAGCATAACAGTACCGAGTAGTTAATCGTAGATAGTTGAGTTTCTAGACCCCTTTTTAGTTACTTTTTTAGGGAAGTGTGCATAATCACAAAGTTTTCATTGTAAAGTGATGAAGTTTATCTTAAAACGTGATAGAAAATCAAATGCTTTCGCTAACAGTAAAGTGTGTAGTTTTAACGTGATAGAATGTTAAAGTAACCGAATGTAAAGAATGATAGTATGTATGTTGCACGGGATGAGCGACTACCTTTTGGGCTGTTGTGATGGGTGGTGTAACAACTCTCATTAAAATTATTATTTCTTATTTTATTTTGTCCAATAGAAAACCCTAATTGAGACCCCCAAGTAATATTGCATGACCCTTAAAATTTCCAGAACAATCGGTACTAGGATCAGGACCCCTAAAACTCAGGGGGGGGGGGGGATTCCCTAATTGGTATTATCTAAACAGTTCGCTGTAGAAATCGAATTTTATCGAACCGTCGAATCACCCAGGCTACAAACAGACGTGGCTACCCTATGCTAGAGGGGGTACCCTCGCGCCACGCGACAGGCTCTCGCGCCATACGTGGGAACCAATTTTTCAGCATAAATGTAGGGCATTGGCACTTGAATTTTGGCGTTGGTTCGACGTAAAAACTCATTTCGTACATTGAGATATCGTCTGTTTACTTCAAAAACACACACGGCACCAAATTTTGCCGCGATAACAGGGTAATAACTCGATCACTGCTACGATTTAATGTCCGATCGATAAAAACCAATCCGATGGATGTTTAAGTGCTGCCCGTATTTGGGCTATACTTTGTCATTCGTCGTGAAGGTTTTGGATCTCGTGAGTTGTCATAAAAGTTGTATTAAGTTACTGACCTAGTTTTTCGTGTGAATTGTTATTTGAATTAGGTTAACCAGGCTAAAATCAGTAGGCTAAACTCTGCTCTTCTGAATCTGCAATGTGAGTCATTCTCTTTTTTATCAAAACACTTTACAAAACCCTAAATGTTTTTTCCAGTTATAATTACAGGGATTAAGTCTTTGTAATATTCAATTACTGCCGGTATGTGGGGTTTTGTATACATTACTTGATACCCGTCACCATTGGACAACGGGTTAGCCAATGGGTGATCTGACCATAGTCACAGATACTGTCGAGTGACAAATACCGATTTGGGGTAATTGGTTGATAGAAACAATATAATCACCCTTAATACTGTATATTATAACAATGTGTAGTTTTGTGCAACTTGAGTGACTCGCCGGTATTTCCCTGCTGATAAAACCTTTTTAAAACATGTTTCAGGTGATCTGCTGTGATCTAGGAAAAAGTGTCGTATAACACTGCAAGCTTGAAGAAGTGGCTCAATAAAATAAAGAAACATGTTTTTGTAAAAACAGGGATTTCCCAGTGAAATCACCTTTATTGTAAATTATGGGTGTTATCCCCAATTTGTGAAATAAAATAAACTAGTAAAATTCGTCCGCGCAAATGCGCGGGAATTCGATTGTACAAAATTGGTCAGCATTCGGTTGCGTACAAAGGTGAGAATTTGGTCCGCAATACAGAAATTCAGTCAGCGTTTTTATGACTATGAGATTGTTTATTATTGTTATAATATATAAAAAGGTTAAAATGTCTTGAGAATTTGGTCAAGCAGTAAAGAGGTCTGCCCTCCCTAGTAGAAACGTAGGTTTGATTACCGTTTGGACCATTTTCGAAAGACATATGGGTGAATGATAAATTTGGGCTTTAATCCCGAGTTTGAACCTAACGGAGGAGAGGGTTTACGGATTCCATCAGTTTCATGCGCATCAGGTGGCATAAGGGTTCACGGTAGTCGAGGCTCTGGACATAGCCCCGATCATAATGGGTTGACACATGAGTTTCTTTGCCGTTAGAAAAAACACAAAGTTAAAATAATAGTTCATTTTTTTAAGATAAAATAATAGTTACTTGATATACTGGAATAATGATCCATGTCTACAGAGGCAAAATACTTTCATGAAAATTAAATATGGTAAATACATTTTCAAGATTTCTTAGCAACTTGCACTATCCAACATCTCTAATTTCGATACACTCACTTTCTCATACGCATTTAACTCCACCGGCTCCAACAATTACATCCCCAGCTTGCATCGATTGTTGATTTGTTGCGGCTCCACTCTATTGAGCCTAGGTATCTTGACACCGTTCCGTCCAGATCTAGCATCTTTGCAGATCCAACACCACCGTCGTGCACCACTTTACAGTTCCGACCATCAAACCCGAGTCACCGGTTTAACCATAAATCGCCACAAGGAATCGAACTGAACCGGTGAAGAACCCCATTCCCCTCTTTTACCTCCAAAGTCCTGATCTCCTGTTGCGTGAAGTTTTCTCAAACCGATCTGTGTCGGCTAGGGTTTGATGGTAAGGTTCCCGACCTTTGTTCTGGCGTTTAATGACATTTACGTTGATTTAGGGCGACGATGGATTTGACGGTTGCGGAGTTTGACGGTGGTTACAGCTTTGTGCTGAGGACGAAAGCTAAAAAATGAGAAAGTATAGGGTCTAAAGATACAACAAAAAAACATAAAGGATTATATGTATAGACATCAAAAGTCTACTGTTTCTCCAGACGATATGAATTAATACTATATATCAATTGGGTATTTTCAAGTTTTAAAAGATCCTGTTAAACTTCCGCTGTCAACTCAAATAATAAATACCACGGGTTTTCTGCCGGCGACACCTGAACCGGATCACACCGGGTCGGGGGCCGTGACAAAAAAAGGTGGTATTCGAGCCACTGATTTAAGCAAATTTAGTATTTAGAAATACTTAATTTTTCTGATTGCCATTCTGTGATTTTGTGAAAATTTAATTTACAAAAGTTGAACTTAGAAATTTTGTGTGTTTCTTCATATGCTAACAGCATGAATGAGTTGTCTGAAGCTCTTCAGAATATCACTATCCATTCTGCTGACATGGAAGTTTCCGAGGTTTTTTTCCGGTAATTGGGCCGACACTGAGGAACCAATGGTATTCAAAGCCCAACCTCAGGAGAAACCAAAACCGAAAAAGAGAAGAAGACTCGTAGGCTGGAGGCGTGTGCGTAGGAAGAAACCAGCGGTACAGAAATTGATAAAGACTGAGAATCTGAATGATAAAGGCAAAGGAATAGAGATCAGAGAAAGTTCCGGGCAAGCCTAGGAAATGCCATCATGGGAGGAGTTGGATCATAAACTGGCACTTAGTGACCTCATCGGACCTGCCTATGAAAACCTCTTCAATTACCCGGCGGAAGCACACCTTCAAGTTAATCTGGAACCTGCCATTCCAGATCCTATTATCCACCCCGACCTGTACTAGAAGAGCTAAAAGAATGGTGGACAACTGACTGGCAATTTCAGAATCTTTTAAATAACCCTAATACCTTTTCCCCCCAATTTGACCCTGAGCCTCCACTACACCCACCAATGAGTACCGAGAACTTGGCTGAACTCCGCCACTATGGCGAGGAGCTGGTGGACGCAGGAAATAGAATCCAAGATGTGAGGGAGAGGATATCATGTAAATACGATGAAAGGGAACGTCGTTTCTGAGATGCCAGCTGACAGGGATGGTGTGACTGTGTGGTTGTGGTTGTATAATAACAAAATAATAATAATAATAGTAATAAAAATATAATCCTGTAAAATAACTTAAAAATAAAACTCTTGTAAGATAACTGGTGTGTACTGACACATAGTAATATATAAAATATGAAAGTCGAAAAATTGACAATTTTGGCTATACGTGTGACGTGATTTTTGTGCGATTGTTTTGCATTTAGTCGTTATTTATTTTATGCTAATAACTTATATATATTAATTACCAGATGGAACACACTGGTAATGAACCAGTTAACGAGTGTAACCAATCCGAGCAAAACAATGAGGACCATTTTCTGAATAGACAAGATATAGAGAATATCGTTGCTCAAGGAATAGCCAATGTTATTCTAGCAATTCTTGCTGCTGCCCGAAATCCAGTTGAACCTCAACCAATTATTCCTAGCAAACGTACTCATGAAGACAACTTCAGTAATAGCATAAATGGAAGCGGCAACATTAATAATAATGATAATGATGGGATGCAAGCCCCATTCCTTAAAAGAATGAAAGCTGCAACGCCTGGTTGCACTTACAAGGAATTTCTTGCCTGTAAACCTGTTGAATTTGTAGGCAAGGAAAGGGAGACTGCTGCACTGCGTTGGTTGGAGAAAACCGAGGTAGTAATTAAAATAAGTAAATGTGCCGAGGAGGATAAAGTCATGTATGCTTCTCACCTTTTCAAGGAAGAAGCATTAGAATGGTGGAATACAGTATTACAAGCTAAGGGAAGTGACATGGCTTATGCCATGAGTTGGGAAGAATTTAAGCGTCTGGTGGAAAGAAAATTCTGCCCAGAATATGAAAAAGAACAAATGGCGAACAAATTCCTGAGCCACCGAATGGTGGATGTTGATTGTCGAGGGTATACTTCGAAGTTTTTCGAATATGCTAGAATTGTGCCTACTCTGGCTTCGCCAGAACCGGTACTTATTTCTCGCTACATTTGGGGTTTAATTAGTGAGATTCGTGATATTGTCAAAGCTGCGAGACCCCGCATGATCGATGATGCGGTGGAATTAGCCAACACTCTGACTGACGGACTGGTGCGTACGCGAGAAGAAAACAGGAAGAAGGAATTGGCTCAGAAAATTACCCAAGGATTTCGTGTGGGTAATAATAACAATTTCAAGAAAAGAGGAACTGGGCAATCTTCCACTTCGCCGTTCTGCAGGAACTGTAAAAAGAAACATTTTGGAAAATATAATGAAACCTGCAACTTCTGCAAAGCTATAGGACATCGTGAAGAAGATTAGAGAAAGAAAACAAAGATTTGCTACAACTGCGGCGAAGCTGCCCATTTTAGACCAGAATGCCCTAAATTGGTCAAACTAGCAGATAACAAGGCTAAACCTGCTGAAGGAACTAATAAGAAGAACGTAAGAGCCTTCCAACTGACCACGCAAGAAGCCGAACTGATTCCTGACGTAATAGCTGGTACGTTCTTAGTTCACAATGTTTATGCGAAAGTATTATTCGACTTTGGTGCAAACCAAAGTTTTATAAATACTTCATTCTGCCAAGATCTTAAGCTACCTTTAACGAAACTTAGGCAAGTTTTTACAGTAGAAACGGCAGACGGGAACTCTGTTAACATAAATACGGTTTTGCAAAAAGAAACTATAGAACTTTCAGGTCATAAATTTTCTGCAAACCTATTACCCATGAATTTAGCTGGATTCGATGTCGTGTTAGGAATGGATTGTTTAGTAGCCAACCATGCTCAGATCCTCTATGATAAAAATTCCATAGAAATCCGTGCACCTATAAGAGAAGTAATTATGATTACAAGGGATAAGCCGCGTAAACTAATGAAGTTCATTTCAGTAATAAAAGTTGATAGTTATGAACGAAAGCAAGGAATAGTGTATATGATTTCGGTAATCATTAGCACTAAGGGTAAGGAACCTAAGGAAATTCCTGTGGTATCAGAATACTCATATGTATTCCCAGAAGAACTACCAGGATTACCACCAGATAGGGAGGTATAATTTAGAATTCATCTAATTCCAGGAACTACACCAATAGTTAAGGCACCTTATCGATTAGCACCCACCGAAATGTTAGAACTGAAAAAGCAATTAGATGAATTGCTCAGTAAAGGATTCATACAACCTAGTTCATCCCCTTGGGGAGCACCAGTGCTGTTCGTAAAGAAGAAAGATGGTTCTATGCGAATGTGTATCGATTATAGGGAATTGAATAAGGTTACAATTAAGAATTGATACCCATTGCCTAGGATTGATGATCTTTTCGATCAACTTCAAGGAGCTAGATATTTTTCTAAGATAGACTTACGCTCTGGATACAATCAGTTGAAAGTACAAGAAGAAGACATACCTAAAACTGCTTTCAGAACTAGGTATGGTCACTACGAGTTTACAGTTATGCCTTTTGGACTAACAAACGCTCCGGCAGCTTTTATGGATATGATGAATAGAATCTGTAAACCGTACCTGGAAAATTTGTAATTGTCTTCATCGATGATATACTTATTTATTCCAAAAGCCAGGAAGAGCATTGTGAGCACCTGCATGCACTCTTAACTTTGTTAAGAAGGGAAAAGCTTTACGCCAAATTCTCGTAGTGTGAATTTTAGCTACAGGAGATGCAATTTTTAGGTCACATGGTGAATCACGAAGGTATTCACGTAGATCCTGTTAAGATAGAAGCAATCACGAAATGGAAAGTCCCGCAATCAGCCACGGAAGTTAAAAGTTTTCTAGGATTAGCTGGGTACTATAGGCGCTTTATTAAAGATTTATCTAAGATAGATGTACCACTAACTAAGCTAACCTGTAAAACAGTTAAGTTTGAATGAGGACCCAGGCAAGAAGAGGCTTTTAGGATTTTAAAACAAAGGTTAACAAACACCCCAATTCTTGCCTTACCCGAAGGGACAGAAGATTTTGAAGTTTACTGTGACGCTTCTAAGCTAGGATTAGGATGTGTGCTGATGCAACGCAAAAAGGTAATTGCGTATGCATCAAGACAATTGAAGAAGCACGAGGAAAATTATAAAATACATGACTTAGAATTAGGAGAAATAATTTTTACCCTTAAGATTTGGAGGCACTATCTGTATGGAAGTAAGTTTACAGTCTATACAGATCATAAGAGTTTAAGATACATATTTGGACAAAAGGAATTAAACATGAGGCAAAGAAGATGGACGGAAATTCTAAGTGACTATGACTGTGATATTCAATATCACGAAGGAAAAGCAAACGTAGTTGCAGATGCCTTAAGTCGTAAGTATCATGAAAAACAACGACGAGTTCGTGCTCTTAGATTAAATCTACAGTTAGATTTAATGGAACAACTGAAAAACATTCAAGAAGCAGCTATCAAGGATGATGCTGAAGGAATGAAAGGAATGATAAAAGACTTGGAGCAAGGGGCTGATGGAATTTGGAGATTCCATAAGAAAAGGATTTGGGTACCTAAGCAAGGAGAATTAAGAAATAAGATTTTAGAGGAAGCCCATAAATCTAGATATACCATGCACCCTGGAAATAATAAAATGTACCAAGATTTAAGGAATAACTTCGGGTGGATAGGAATGAAAAAGGACATAGCTAGGTATGTATCTAAGTGTCTAACTTGTTCACAAGTTAAGGCAGAACACCAGAAACCTTCAGGGTTACTCCAACAATTAGAAATGCTTGTTTGGAAATGGGAACTCATAACCATGGATTTTGTTACTAAGTTGCCTAAAACCAGAAAAGGTAATGATGCGATTTGGGTAATTGTGGATCGATTAACCAAATCAGCTCATTTTCTACCCATGAAGGAAACCTTTAGCATGGAAAGGTTGGCAAAATTGTATGTAGATGAAGTAGTATCCTTACATGGAGTTCCATTCTCTATTGTATCGGATAGGGATAGTCGTTTCACTTCACATTTCTGGACAAGTTTCCAAGAAGCCATGGGGACGCAATTAAATTTGAGTACAGCTTACCATCCTCAAACAGACGAACAAAGTGAAAGGACGATCCAAACCTTGGAAGACATGCTCAGGGCATGTGTAATAGATTTTGGTGGGAACTGGGATGACCACCTACCTTTAATTGAATTCTCCTATAACAATAGTTATCATGCAAGCATTGAAGCTGCCCCATTCGAAGCACTGTATGGACGAAAGTGCAGAACTCCAGTTTGTTGGGCAGAAATAGGAGAAAGCCAGTTATCAGGTCCTGAAATCGTACAAGAAACCATCGATAAGATTACTCAAATCAAGGAAAGACTGACAATGGCTCGGGATCGCCATAAGAGTTATGCAGACAATCGACGTAAGCCACTGGAATTTCAAGTTGGAGATAAGGTACTCTTGAAAGTTTCTCCTTGGAAATGAGTAGTTTGGTTTGGTAAGAAGGGAAAGCTAGGTCCAAGGTACGTAGGACCATTCCCAATAATCCAGCGTATAGGACCAGTTGCCTATCGTTTACAACTACCAGAAGAGTTAGCAGGGGTACATGACGTATTTCATGTATCCAACCTCAAGAAATGTCTATCTGACGAATCCCTGGTAGTACATCTTCAAGATATAGAGGTAAATGAAAAGTTAAAATTTGTTGAGAAGCCACTTCAGATAGAAGACAAAAAGGTCAATTTTCTCAAGCACAAAAGACTAGTACTAGTCAAAGTTAAGTGGGATTCAAAGAGAGGACCTGAGTATACATGGGAACTGGAGTTAGAGATGAAGCGAAAGTATCCCTACTTGTTCCAGTAAATCTCGAGGATGAGATTTTAATAAGGTGGGGAGGATGTAACAACTCTCATTAAAATTATTATTTCTTATATTATTTTGTCCAATAGTAAACCCTAATTGAGACCCCCAAGTAATATTGCATGACCCCTAAAATTTCCAGAACAATCGGAACTAGGATCAGGGCCCCCTAAAACTCAGGGGGGTATTCCCTAATTGGTATTATCTAAACAGTTCGCTATAGAAATCGAATTTTATCGAACCGTCGACTCACCCAGGCTACAAACAGACGTGGCTACCCTATGCTAGAGGGGGTACCCTCGCGCCACGCGACAGGCTCTCGCGCCACGCGAGGGAGCCAATTTTTCAGTATAAATGTAGGGCATTGGCACTTGAATTTTGGCGTTGGTTCGACGTAAAAACTCATTTCATGCATTGAGATATCGTCTGTTTACTTCAAAAACACACACAACACGAAATTCTGCCGTGATAACAGGGTAATAACTCAATCACTGCTACGATCGATAAAAACTAATCCGATGGATGTTTAAGTGCTGCCCGTATTTGGGCTATACTTTTTCTATCGTCGTGAAGGTTTTGGATCTCGTGGGTTGTCGTAAAAGTTGTATTAAGTTACTGACCTAGTTTTTCGTGTGCATTGTTTTTTGAATTAGGTTAACCAGGCTAAAATCAGTAGGCTAAACTCTGCCCGTCTGAATCTGCAATGTGAGCCATTCTCTTTTTTATCAATATACTTTACAAAACCCTAAATGTTTTCCAGTTATAATTACAGGGATTAAGTCTTTGTATTCTTCAATTACTGCCGGTATGTGGGGGTTTGTATACATTACTTGATACCCGTCACCATTGGACAACGGGTTAGCCAATGGGTGATCTGACCATAGTCACAGATACTGTCGAGTGACAAATACCGATTTGGGGTAATTGGTTGATAGAAACAATATAACCACCCTTAATACTGTATATTATAACAATGTGTCGTTTTGTGCAACTTGAGTGACTCGCTAGTATTTCCCTGCTGATAAAACCTTTTTTAAAACATGTTTCAGGTGATCTGCTGTGATCCAGGTGGTTACTAAAAAGGCCGTTGTGTTGGACGGTTACCTTTAGGCCGTTGTGAGTGAGTGGCGGTTACCTTTGGGGCTATTGTAGTAATGGCGATGTATTTATTGTTTTGTCGACGATTGATAACTACATAGGGTATAGTGTTATAGTTCGATGATTATTGTATAGTGTATGTTCTTAATTGCGTAAAATGTTTATTGAGTGTTAATTCTTAAAGTTTGTAGTTGCCCGATTTAAACTAGAAATTAGCTGACAATATGCATATCAAGTTAACTGGAATATAAGAGGCTGGCAAGAGGCATAGATCCCTACCGCCTCACATCCTATTTTAAAGTTTGATATCTTAAGACAAAGTTCCTAAGTTTTGTTTAAATTGGGTTGTATAGACTTAAATGTCCTGCTACATTTGAATGAAATGTTTTAAATTGAACTATGTGCCAAAAAGTAAATCAAACTAACAAAGCCCTTGGGATTCGGGCTTTTCGATAAGGGAACCTTTCTTTAAGAGAATGATATGTTGATTAGTACAACAAATACAAATAAAATATTGAACCTATTTGTCTTGTAATAGCGAAAGAAAATGACGCTGATAGTGAAGAGAAGAAGATGCGAAAAAGATAACACTACAAAAAAAAGAGATACACGCGATAACGATAAAGAGCAAGAGGAGTTTGAAGACGCAAATAAGGATTCAAATATGAATAATGTAATTATTAATTTCATTTCATCATGTTTCCAACTATTAGGATGTAGTTATATATCTATACCTAAATAAATCAAGATGTAACACCATTTAGCATAAATAACAATTTGTGATTGAGGTGTAGGATATGGGTCACAGTTTTATTAAAACGATATTAGTGAAAATTACAATGATACTCTCTTTATACAATTAGAGATTGTAGTACATGTACGGTATACAAATTCAAATGAAATACAACATAAATAAATAAATCGATCCAAACAATAGTCTTCAACAAGAGCTTGAATCGCATCTTCTTGTACGATCCTTTGCGTAATCTTCGATGAGAGCTTGAATTACTTTTTGTTGTATGATCCTTTGCTACAAGAAAGAACAAACATGTGTTGACGGTTGTGCCTGAGGAATCGTGTTCAAAATGGGTCCCATAAAACATATTTGATGCCTCAACTTAGATAACACATCCGTCTCACAGGGTATAACAGCAAAACGGTATGTACCTCCAGAGAAGGCCACACGCCGGGGTTACACCAGGTAAAATTGTAATGTTAGAGCTTATGGAACAAACAAAGATGCGAAGGTGGTGGCCTCTTCTCTATTTACTTCTCAAACATGTAGGTGTTCAAGTGTTCATCTCTTCTCCACGAATTTTATTTTTTCATATGAGACACAAAGCCTACTATTTATACAAGAACCATGTGTTGATGAAGATTCTAATATAAATTAAAACTTAATTTGAGATATAATAACTCTAATCAAGTGACCACAAAGAACGTTCCAGTGGCGGGAAATCGAAAACGAAAAACAAAAAATCTAAAGAATTTATTTTTATCAGAATACATCAAAATCAAAACTTTTGTTGGAATCAAAATTGTAAATTTGTTTGAAGTAACAAGTTGGCAATGCCAAAATCGAGTTGGCAAAGGAAAATCAAACGTTATGTGTTTTTGAGGATGGAGGCGTAGATGGCAGTGGTGTATGGTTTTGCGTAGATGTGGTTTTAGGAGATGCATATTTAAAAAAATAATAATATTTTTTACATGTCATCATGTCACATTAGATAAAAATGCCATGTTAGAAAAAAGAACCTATCGTGGTTAGTGGCTGGTTAAATCCGGAGTGCCACAACAACCCAAGTGTTAAGTTGGGAACGGTAGGACTTAATGTCTTAGTTGGGAGTTGCACAATACCCAATATTTGGGAGTTATAAAATCAAAAACCCTTTTTATTTATTACCAAATAATCATTATTTTGTTATAGCTATCATGACTGGACATAGTTTAGCTAATAGATGTAGTTAGAGTGATAGTGAAGGTTGGTCATGAGGTATAGGACGTAGAGAGAAATGTTGAATTTCATATGGTTTTACTAGAATAGAAACAATCTTCTAAACTTCCGGTGTGCAAATTTTGTTAGCGGAAGCCAATTGTCATAATCATCATTATGGTGGGATTCGAAAGGTTTGGCAGAGGAGTTAGAAACATTGACCGGATTTTTAGCCATGATCAATGATAATATGCAGTAACAGTGAAAACAAATGAAAGTATGAATGGACAAACAAAAACGGAATTCTTTGAATGTCTTGGTACCGAAATATGTTGCCGGACAAAACATATTTATATGTGTGAATATGGCGGTTGAAGTGTGGCGGGAAAACTGTCATTAGGCAGTTTTGAATTACCCGCTTATCATCAACACCCACACTTATCAAATGTACCGAATCACAAGTTATAAGTAATTACATGTAAATATCACGAATATAATTAAGTTTAAGTATCACTTCTAATACTTCCCCCTAAACTTAATTGTGTTTAGCGGCGAACATTAGCACACTCTTGTTGGCTTCATCGACAGCTTTCCTTGCCTCCTTGAAATCGAATTTCCTTCGTCTCTTGTGCATGTTCCAAGCCCCTTCCCAATCGTTGCCTGCGTATAGAGCATAGTGGTCCATGGCAGCAACATCTTTCACAGCTTCAGCACTTGCACTTCGTTCATGGCAGCCTTCCGACGATGGTTCTCTTTCCTTCACCATTTCTTTGTCATGTGCCTTTTCTTGAACATCTTTAAACCTGTAATAATAGACCAAAACATCTAGGCACATGGCATATATTATCCTCATGTACTCTCCATCTTGGTACTCGTAACCCATGTCTTTGGCGATCACTGGCCAAAGGTTATCATCTGTTACACTTCGGTATCCCCCATCTCTCTCCACTATCATGTAGAGGCCCAGCAAATCTATCTTCCGGTGATCAACCATTTGCGATGGAATGGGTCTTGTTGTTATACCCAACTTGACAGTGATAAACCACTGTAACATATCTTCGAACTTCCTTTCTAATTCGTGTTTATATTGAAACACAAACTTTCCATCTTCCATCATCTCTAACAAAGCCTTACAATTATTGAAGTCTTTGAATTCCATGGCCCTTATTATCATAACACTCCAATCCGTCTCATTAGAGGAAACATGTAGATCCTCAAAATACGAATTCAAATAGCCTTCTTTGTATTTTTCGTTCACATCATTCAGATTCATGACCCTCTGTTTTTCTTTTAATCCCAACTCCTCTTCTTTTGACAACCCAGTAATTTCATTCACTGTGCTTACCACCGGAGGCGAGAACATAGGGAAAATCTTGCAAGTATCTCCGGTTTTATTAACCGTGAATCCTTGCAAGGTTAATTGGTTCATGCTCAAGACATTTCTGTCCAATTCCGGTGTATAAAAAACGCTTTGTATTCTTAACCTTTCGTTATTTGATTTGATTTCGACAGCCCCTATACCCCGAATGAAAAGGAAATCGTTTTCCCCAGAATTTGTATCAACACCAACTAAATGTTTTATTCGTTTGAAAATATTTAAATTACCGGCATAATGATGCGACAATGAATTACTGACATACCATATGTCTCCCCACTGGCCGCCTTCAGTGCCAGTCACTATCATTTCTTCTCGATCCTCTGCATCCCTTTTCTGAGTCTGGATTCCGGCATTAACCGCTTGATTTATGAGTTGTGTTGCCTCGTCATTTTCTTTTGATTTGCATTCATATATTTGATTTCTAGGCCGGTGGCAATAATAGCATAATCTTACCAGATGATTTCTTCTCTCCCTTTCGTTTCGTTCGTCAAAACAATGTTGAAATGGTAGAGTTGCTGAAGTGGCTCTGATACCACATGTTAGCGGAAGCCAATTGTCATCATCATCATTATGGTGGGATTCGAAAGGTTTGGCAGAGGAGTTAGAAACATTGATCGGATTTACAGCCATGATCAATGATAATATGTAGTAATAGTGAAAACAAATGAAGTTATGAATGGACAAACAAAAACGGAATTCTTTGAATGTCTTGGTACCGGAATATGCTGCCGGACCGAACATATTTATATGTGTGAATATGGCGGTTGAAGTGTGGCAGGAAAACTGTCATTAGGCAGTTTTGAATTACCCGCTTATCAAATTTGTTGGTTACACACTCAAGTTTTTGAAAGTTACATATTATTTTGCGTACATATATAGATTTTTTTATTCAAATTAATGATGTAGTTCATTATAAATATTCATGAAATCAAACGTAAATGTGTAGACAAAATAAAATATATAACCAAACAAGATACTCATATTTTGACAATTTTGAATCTTAACATTTATTTGCTGAAATGTTAGCATCTGATACTGATAGATGGCCCCTTTGTAAAACCAAAAAAAGGGGGTTGTGGGTAAAAATTACGTTAAACTAACAACCAGATAAATCAACGTTGTCATGGTGGGGTGTGCTCTCTGATATTTCCAATTTGTGCTTCCAGTAATTCTTAAATGGTCCCGTACACAAGCCATCTTTTTTGCCCCTTCATCATTACGATCTGAGAACATGGCTTTCTGAGGACATAAATTACTCTTGAGGAAATAAAGAAAGATATTAGAGAATATTCTATATAAAATGTCATAAAAAAAGGCCCAGTAGAATGCACCTGTTGGCTGTTTATATTAATAAAAATAGCCTCTCAAACATGTAAATATTGTGTTGAAATACATAAAAAGAATGTAATATTTTCAGCAACATAAGTTCAAATTCAATCTGAATTCCAGATAATGTCTAATTTTTCCTTGTACCCCAAATATGAATTGTAATGTTTAACGTTCTAGCAAATTTGACGTTTATGGCACTCATTTGTAGTTGTTGTTACGTATACAATAAAATATTATTATTTTTAGAGTAAATTTCTGTTTTCGTCCCTGAGGTTTGTTCATTTTAACTAGTTTAGTCCAAAAATCTAATTTATTACAAAAACATCCCTAAGGTTTGCATTTCTTAACGTTTTTCATCCCTAAGGTTTACATTTCTTAACGTTTTTCATCCCTAAGAATTAAATGAAAAAGCACCCTTAGGGATGAAAAGCGTTAAGAAACGCAAACTTCAGGGCTGGATTTGTTATAAATTAGATTTTTGGACTAAACTAGTTAAAATTGACAAAACTCAGAGACGAAAATAGAAATTTACTCTTATTTATATTTTCACAAGTTTTATGAAATTGTTTTCAATATATCTTTTTCAAGCTTTTGTTTTCTCCACTACCAAGCATTCCTACTGCAGAAACATTATAATTTCTCTTGCTTAACTATCACCTTCATTGTGATCTCCCTCTGGCTCTCTGCTCATTTTATGATATTCTCATCTTTTTTACTTACTATTTACTAACTTTTTCTTGATATCTGTAACCTATAACCCCTTCATAAATCTGTTAATAATAAAATAATTTAAAGTAAAACCTTTCTTTCCTGGTCTTCTCTTACATAAAGCTATCCTTTTCTCCTATTCTTCGTCAAACCTCAAACCTAACCTACTGCAAGTCTACTACTGATAAAGCCTACACACTCTTTACTACTGATAAACCCTTCTCTCTCTCTCTCTCTTTGAAAGACCATGCAAAAGGTTAATCATAAGGCACTCATGATATAATCACAACTCAAAAACCTTTCTTAAACACACGTACTATCCAATCTGTCTTCTTTCATTATCTTTTGTTGAAAACTCATTTCTACTCCATGTTTCTGGCCTCAAGAACTACCTCAATGAAAACAACTTTGCCTGATCTATCCTTACAGATCAGTCCACCGGTTTCTGATCGTATCAACTTCTCAAACTGCAGCTCACCCACCACTGATTCCAACAGCAGCAGTAGCGATTTAAGCCATGATAATGGTATAAACGTGTTCAACCAACAGTATTACCAGCCACCGGCTGTGGATGTGCGAGGGTTTGTTACCCATGGACTGCAGCTTGATCATCAGCCTCGGTTGAGCTTGGGGATCGAGAATATGGGCGCTTTAGATCCTGCTCTCTCACATCATCCCATGATGCCTTTGCATCTACAAAGAAATAGTCTTCTTACGCAACATCAGTATGGAAATCAACATTATCTTCAGCCTCAAAACTACTGCCATGAGTTTAAGAGGAGTTCCAGGATGGGTACCCGTGTTAGAAGGATCGTTCGGGCGCCTCGTATGCGATGGACTTCGACGCTACACGCTCACTTTGTTCATGCTGTTCAGCTCCTTGGTGGCCATGAAAGTATCTTTTCTTTCATATTCAGATTCCAATTTTTTCTTTAATGTTGACTTTGTTAAACTTGTTCCAAGGAGTTAATTAAAAGTAATGTGGTGTTACTTTTTATAAAAATGTGATAGGAGCAACCCCTAAATCAGTGTTGGAGTTAATGAATGTGAAGGATCTAACTCTTGCTCACGTTAAGAGTCATCTACAGGTGTGTATCCTTCTTATCTAATTCATTTACAACATCACACCTTGAGTTGTCACAAAAGAACCTTTTTACATGCATCTTATCTTTTTTGTGTACAATCTGATTTCTGATCATGAAACTGTTGACATTTTGGTCAAAAAGTAGTGATATTATAAAAGAAATATTATAGAAAGAAAAAGGGAAAAAGGAGAGCAGACAGACATGCATGTCCCTCTAATACTTTATTAGATGTTAAAATTTGATATGAAAGGGAAGGCAGTGGGGGGAGGACAAAACGGAAACTGAAGAGGGGAACATTTTTCTTGCAATTATTATTACTCATCACATGTTTGTGGGATATATTCATGCAGATGTATAGAACAGTGAAGAGCACTGACAAAGGAGCAGGTATAAATTTTGGATCCATCTTCTGCAATGAAGATCATATATTTCACTTAATTGGTTATGATGTATAGTTTTATACTTTTATAAGCTACAGTCAATTGATAGTGGTGTATGAATGTGTTTGTAGCTGGACTTGCGGACATGGATATGATAAATCCAAGGACATTACTTCAAATGGAGGGGGGTATGTCAACGTTTGATGAGAAAATGGATGATACTAACAACCCCAACCCACCGACTACACTACAAACATCCCAAAGGTTAGTGTGTGTGAGTGCCCTTGATGAGTACATATTTGCAGTTTACTCAGCAAGTTTTGTTTGCTTGTCTTAACTTCTTGGTTCATCATCATTACTTATTTGAACATATATCGGATATGATGCCAAATTGACTTAAAAACAGGCATCTAATAAGTGCATATCAGAAACACGCACATAAATGCATAGTGTTTGTTGGTTAATGAATATTGTGTTGAATGTTGATCTAGCAAGCATCTTGTCCTTCTTTGTTGACAGGGAAAATAAAAAATATATGGTAAATATCCTGCCGACTTTTAAGTAGTATTATTATTATTCTATATTAACATTACCAATCCACCCGGGTTTTACCGGCTTTGCATTGTCGTGCCTTCGGGCGGGTGCAGGGTCGGGTTTTCCCCGGAACTGGTGGCATGGTGGGCTAGGGGCTTCGTGCATGCAGGTTAGGCTGCCGCGGGCTACCTTTCGGCCAATGGGTGCCGCATACGGAGTACCCGGCGATTCTTATGTTGGACGTTCAAAAAAAACCAACCAGGATGGCATATCCAATGGATGTTGAACTGCCAATGTAAATGATCTCGAGGAAAAGAAAAGTCAAGGGAAATGGCACAAGTTTCTGAGTTATCTTAGTAGTGTTAAAGGGTGTCATTTGGAAAACATTTATCCAAGTTTAGGGTATACTTTTATAAAACTGGAGTCAATATTTTTTTTTAACACGCCTAAAATTCACGTATTACTCATCTTATAAGATTTGAATCGCATCCATTTTGTAAGCAAGGATAAACACATGATGCCACTGAAACAAAAGGCCATCAACAAAATTAATATAGCTAATCAGAGGTAGATTTTTTTTTTGGACGGCAAATTTGGATCACTGACGGACCACTAGAGTATCATTGTGTCACCAGCGGAACCACCTCAGGAGGAAACCCAATAAATATGGGAAAAACCCCCTTGTGAGAGTCGAACCCAGAACCTATTGGTTCAAAGTCTTATCTCACCCTAAAAATACCACTAGGCTATAAAGCCATGGGTTACTAATCAGAGGTAGATAGGGGGTTTTTGTATGTACCGTACAGTTTTTTTAATGAGAGCTAGCTAGAACATTTAATGTAAAATTAGACATTAGCTTGCCTTGGTTGACCTAATAATGCTTGGACGGCAATTCATAACTATTAACTGTATCACCCCGACATACACATATGTTAACAGGTTTCATTAAATATGACTTAAAAAGTAGTAATTCCGTACTTTAATTTAAGTGTTTAACAAATTAGTTTTCTCATTTTAAAGTGAAATTTTATCAGTCATGTAACAATAAACAAAAAAATATATACATCCATGTTTTGATTTCCATTTTGTTTTTACTTTCTGTGTTCTCTTCTTTCGAACAGACCAAATTTAGAGCTTTACCCCCATTGGTGCTTCTTGTCTGATATATAAACAGTTAACCTGTACATTGGATAATGGGCAAATTAAGAGTATAGATAAATATGAAGAACCTACCATGTGATTTTTTTTGGAAGGGCAGGTTTCTATCACATGGTTATAAAGACAATTAGTGAAATAAGTCAATAACAATTAGGAAACATAAATGAGGATATGACATTTTTCTAGATGGTGTAAAGTTTTTTATTCCATGTTATTATGGTTCTTTTCTTTCAAATTATACATGTATGTCCTATCATGCCCTCTCATTCAAGTAATCTACATTTTTAAGCAGAGGAGCGTGGTCATTGTCAATGGAGTCATATGATTCAAGCTTCTCGAGTCCAGATTATACGACAAATTGTTCTACACTTGGAAGAACTGATAGAATGGTATGAATATAAGAACTATTTTTACTCAGTTTGGGATACATACATAAGTAAATATGTGTATATAAAAAGATTATTAGTTATTATTAATGATTCATTTCTTGTTTTTGTGTAGGTAGATGAACATGAGACATCCTTACACCTGATTGAAGAACATAAAATGTTGGAGAATTGTAGTAGGATTAAGTCTCAAGTGTCATCAGGTATGTTACCGAATCTTGAGTTCACCCTCGGAAGGCCAAACTAGCAAGTGGACGACTGGATCCTCAAGCAGAAATGAATGTTGTTCTCCATCTAATTTGTTTAATAACATATGAATCTTTATCTAAGCAGCGAAGAAGTGTTTAATGTTGCTTGGTGTGGCGGTTTATGTTAACCTTTAACAATTTTGTATGATGTAGCATGTAGAGGTGAAACTAGAGAGATGGAAGTAAACAATCTTCAGAATGAATTATATCTTAAATAACTTTCAAAATCTTAATTAGGTTAATTGTTTAATTATTCACTTATTGTTTGTATGAGCAATTGACTTTTCCAAAAATTGTGTTTGGTCTATGATTCTAAGTTATTACCAACAAACCATCATGATCAAAAACATACATGAATAATGAATCAACACTTTTTCTTGTGAACGGTGGAAGTTATTGGATTGAAAGATCAAACACAAGAGGAAATGAAAAGGCTATATATTCAAGCAGTGCAATTGAGATACATAACGTCCAAATTGACTACTATTGCAAAACCACATGATATATGTGCTATGTCAAGGCCCTTAAATGCACAATATTTATTTATTTATTTTGTCTTATATTTCCTAAGACTGTGGTTACTTCTTCACCACAGTCTCTAGTATTTCCAACCAGCCTAACCAGTAATTTTGAGAAGATACTCATGAAGGCAGATCTAGTTGTGTACCATGAAAAGGGCACATCTTAACCAAAAATCAAAAAGATGCAGCCATAAAATGCAGCTCAGGCATAAAAGGAATCTAGCTCATACCCACATAAGGAAGAGGCTCATTCCACTCAAGTAAATACTATTGTGGTGATTACAGAGGTGGCTTCCAGTATTTCTACTGAACCCGTTGGTTCACATGAAAACAATGGAAACATACTTAAGACCACTCTGCAGGCAACAGTCACTGAAATCTTCCATGCCTCTGAAGTATTAGATGGAAAAAGTGCTAGAAGTCCTTGATACCAAGGAAAAGGGGCATCAAGAAGTGGTTTTGTGTCTTAAAGGCCACAGACACCTATTGATATAACCACCTCTAGTGGGGGAGCAGACGAGTCCATTAATTTGGATGATGCCAAAGCAATTTAAGGATTTGACGAAATAGCTGGGTGCTGCGATCCCTAAACTTAAGGAGTTGGTCACCAAAATGCCTAAGCTAAATTCCATCTTAAACCAGAATATACCCAAAAGTTTGCCTCCTCACAAAAGGAGCTTACATATATACTTAACACTCTTACTCCACAAAAGCCACCAACCACAAAAGGCCAAACTATTGGTGAGGTTTTAGCCACCTCATCATTGCCGACAGGGGAGCTCCTTGATGCCTTTAAAGATATTCTAGAACCCATGTTCAAAGATTATCGAAACCAATCTCATGCCAAAGTATTTGGAGCTACTGCCCCTAGACTATGGTATGGTTACACCACTTCATGCAACCAAAAAGGGGGGAGAAGAAAGATGATAAACCAAACATGATTCATGATGGAGCTGTAGCTACCAAGAAAAGAGATGATGATGCAAGAGCCCTAGGAATGGTTGAAAAACAGAAAGGGATATATACTAGTGAAGATCATGTTGAAAGAATTGCAAAGTTCAAACAAGATCAGAGAGGATTAAGTGTTGCCTTAGTTAAAGGCCAAATAAAGAGTTAAAGAGTTGAAGAACATGCTACCAGGTAAGATGTCAAGATCACTAAGAATATCAAAATTGATTTGAGGCCCCCAACTATTATCCAAAAGACCAAGACACTTGCAAAGTTGGAAGCTAAAAGAAGAAAACCACTTCAAGCTCAACCAGTAGTTCATGCCCAAGGACAAACAGTTGGAGTCAAAGCTCAGATAGTTGGACCATGTCAAACATTTGAAGTGAAAACTCAAACAGCTGGACCAGGTAAAATTGATAGTTCTCAACCACTACTAACAACTAGATCATCCTGAAAAGCACAAACTGTTACAAAACCAATTGTTGCTAAAGCTACTGGTAGACTTCCTTGTACAAAACAATTAGTAGTTTCCCTCGAACAAGTAGTTCAAAGTAAACTAGAAGTTTCCAAGGAAGAAATGCCCAACCTTTAAGAAAAAGGAAGCTGATCCTACAAGTTTATTATGAAGATTTCCCACCAACATCAATAGAGCCTGTATCTAAAGTAGTCTTCACCAGGGAATTCAAAGAAGAACATCCTCCTTCTCCAAACTTCATTAAGTCACTTCAGAAGTTGCCACTGTTGAAGATTGATAATAAGCTAAACTATGATGAAAATTCAATGATGATGGAAGAGAAACCTCTTAAGGAATTCATGGAAAACCAAGGCAAGATGGCATACAAAAAGGCACAATATATCATGGATAGGAGGATAAGAGAAATTAGGGCTTATGAACAACACATGTTCCAAGAATTTTAAAAGCTCTATCAAATTCCTCCATTCAAGAACCAATCACTAGCTAACACTTCTGAACAAGAAAATATAGAATGGCTCAAGAAGAATGTACCTTATCCAGTGAAAATTTCTATGTCTTTCAGAACTGGGATGCATAGAAACTTCCAGACGAAGTTGCTAGGGTTAAGAAGATGCTAGTTGATCTATGCATCAAGGGCACACCTCCAAATTGGAAGCTTGGCAATAGAAGAAATCCAACCCCAGAAAAGGCTACAAAGACCTTTAAAATGAAGCAGGAGCTGATTCTAATGGATTGGCCTCCTAAAAGTTCAATTATAAGGTGGAAGGAGTCTACTTTTTCAAAAGAGTACATAGACTACCCAGATGCAAGAAATAGAAATCCTGAAAAATATCCACCAAGACCAAACTGGGAGAACATAGAGATCTAGCTTGCTGAAAAGACGAAGGAGTCTGTTGCTGTTCCATTACAACCCCAGGAAATCTTCTCCTGCAATTCAAAGATCATGGAAAACTACATTGTCACACACCAACTGATGGCAGAAACACCGAAGTGAGACGAAAACAAGATTGTAAGAGACTTCATAACGACTATTTGCGACAAATATTTAATAATCAAAATTTCATTTCATTTCTAACGTGGAAAATACATTATTTGGAAACAAATTACAACATATTGTAACAATTCAGGAAACAAAATACAAAACAATAAAAAAATGAAAGTGTGTTTCTAGTCGTCCTAGATTTCTTTCAACGTCTCATCATCAAGTTCCTACAATACATATTAAAGTACATGTCAACACATAAAGTATTGACGAGCATACAAGTTTGATCTACTAGCATAAGTATAAAAACAGTTTAAACGAATCCACATGGCACAATCGTTATATAAGACATATCATAACAATACTAGTCTTGATGCGTATTTTGGTGTCTGTAACTTGCCTTTATTAACGATGTATTTTATGGTGTTTTATTTATCGAGTCTGTAATTCCGTCAGTCGACCAAGTCTAATATCCTCCTATTCTACTTGGGTCCGACAGTTTGTCTCTATGGTTTGTAATATTTATGAACTATGCATGTTGCATATTGGGTATATTGTGTGTTTATCTGTTTGCTGCAAACTGTCTGTTTGCAGCACATCAGTTTGTGCAGCCATCGACGAAAGACCCTGTCTTTCGTCGAAGACATGTATGACGAAACACCCTTTAAATGGTAACTCTATGTTTCGTCGTGATGGGTGACGAAAGACCTTGTCTTTCTTCGTCCATGGTGTTTCGTCAAGCCCATTCTGTGTTTCGTCTACACTTGGGCTGGGCTGCCTATATAAACCACTCATGGTTTCTGTTTGAAACCATGAGAGCATACCCAACTGTGAAGTTTACTCTCAAACATTGTGTGTATTTGTTTGATTCTTGTTCTCATCTGGTTTAATCCTTTGAGTGTGATTCGTAGGTTACTTTGTGTTGTTATTATCTGTGTTTGGTTTGGTATCGTCACGGGGATTCCGCACTCGTGACAGTACTTGTGATAAACAAGTGATTTGGTTTCGTAATAGATCCTCCGAAAATGGACCTACAAGTGGTATCAGAGCATTGGCTCTTATATTTGTTTAAAACCAAACATAGTTGTGTTTTTATCAAGTGTTTAAAGTGTTGTTTTTGATTTTCTGAAAACTGTGTTCTTGAAAAACACATAATTTTCTGAAAATCTGCTTAGATCTTGTTTATTTGCCAAAGTTTTATCAAAAACCTTTGTTATATTACTTGTTCACGTGATAAAACTGGGTTTTCATTGAAAGTTTGTGCAAATTTGTGATTCGGAAAATTCTCCGGTGAAAGACCTTGGCCGGAATCTTCGAATCTTCATCAGTGTTCTTCAAACATTCAAAGATATTCTTAATTTTAAAATTAAAAGAAATTGATAAAATGAGTAAAGAATTGGACACCATGCTTGGGTTGGTAAGATAGTTAAGTTGAAACGGGTGTCTTGACAGTACAAAAGGATAAGATTTACTTTTGAAAAATCTCACCAACTTTCTCACCAACTCTCTGTGACCATATCTCGACGAAAATCCCTAGCGACGAAATACCTAGAGTTTCGCCAAAAGTAACTTCGACGAAATACCTAGTGTTTCGTCAAAGGTACTTCGACGAATCACCTAGAGTTTCGTGGCAAGAGTGTTTGACGAAAAACCATCTTTCATCAGACTTGGTTTTTCGCCAAAGACTTGGTGTTTCCTCGAGACACTTGTCAATTTTTTTCAACAGAGGCTTTGTAAAAGTGTCTTAACTGTTTCATTTCAAGTGTGTAACCAGGTATTATCTTTCATACATCAATCATGAGTAGTACTAGTCCATTGGATTGGAGTACAGACCCAAGACCAGGTGAAGATCAGACTTCCGCAGCTGTTTGGTTAAGGAATGTTATGCCACCACAATCTATTAGTGCAAGTCAATGGGCATTGGTGACGAACCAGAATCAAAATATTCAGAATCTGTTGTTAAGTGAGAGTGAAACGGGTAACAATAATCGCCCGCCAAAGCTGAATCATATGAACGACTATCCGACATGGAAAGGTCGTTTCCACACGTATGTTCTAGGGAAAAACACCGAGTTATGGACGTGCTTCATTTCGCCATATAACACAGCTCTTAAAGAAGCAGGATCAAATGCGACATCCTTTATGAATATGCAAGAAGCCGACAAAAAGGCATATGATATGGAGAAGAAGGTGTTTTCTATTCTCACACAAGCACTCCACAAAGACATCTATCATCAATTCGGTTATTGTACTAGCACAAAAGCCTTATGGGATGCCTTGGTAGCAAGAGGAGAAGGGAATGCGACTACAAGAAAGACACGGCATGATTTGTTAAAGAAGGAATTTGAAGCATTTCAATTCATGGATAACGAAACCCTAAATGAAATGACAACTCGTTTTTATCATTTAATTAGTGAAATGTATTCTTATGGTGTTATTGCAACTCAACAGGAAATGGTTCCTAGGTTTGCTGATGGCCTACCTCCAAAGTGGAGTTCATTCATTGAACTGTTAAAGCATACGCGTACTTTAGATACTGTCAGTATCTATGAATTCATTCAGAAGATGGAGCACAAGAATGTTGAAGAAATCCGAAAAGCTAAACGGATTCCAGTTCCTCAAAATACTGAAATGTACCTCGGTGGTTTTAATCTTGTAGCTAGTTCCAGTTCCGTTCAGCAACCAAAACTACAAACAGTGTTTGTGTCCAATACAAGCTCGTTTCCCTTTCCCCAGTCAGCTCCTCCACCGGTTTTCGATCCAAGTGCCTATCTTCCGCCAGCACATGTTATTGCTCAAGCTCACGCTTTTTCAAAACCTCAATTCGATGCGAGTGCCTGGCTACCTAAACCCCAACCTCCACCTCAAGTTTCCACTACTCAACCTCAATTTGATCCAAGTGCTTATATTCCACCCCCACCACACGCCCAACCACAACAACAACAAGCATGTTACAGTAACAACCCTCCACCCCAAAACCCCAACACAGTCAGAGTTGATACTTCAAACCTTTCGAAAGTAAGCATCGAAGTGGCAAAGGAGCATATGGAACTTATTAATACAATGGTCAGTGCCTATTGCGGATTGGTCGCAGGTCAAATTGGAAACATCAATATGACCAATGAAGATTATCAACAGATAAACCGAGATGAAATGGAGTTAATGGACATTAAGTGGGCGTTTGCAAGTGCTGTTAGAAGGGCCAAGGATTTTATGAGTCAAATTGGAAGAACAAGCTTAAAAGGCAAGAAGGATACGAAGTACGGTTTTGATAAGGATGCGGTTACATGTTTTAATTGCGGTGAAATGGGTCACTTCAAACGTGAGTGCGCCCGACCGAGCAGACAAGGCAATCAAAATCCCTTCCGTAATCAGACAAGTACTTCCAACACGAATTAAGCTAACCGTGAAAGAGGGATAGTAGCAGTGAACAACACAACGAACCAAACTCAGGCTGGACCTTCAAACACCAACCGAGCATTAGTCGTTCAAGATGATGAAGGGTGTAACTGGTCAGTACAGTTCGGAGATGGTGATCAAGAAGGAGGAGGAGTCGCATGCTATGCAAAAATCATCAATCACATCAAGCATGTTCACAAAGAAGAATTTTCTGAAAGTGATGATAGTTCTGGTTATAGCGGTAGTTCGGATGAAGAAAGCTCGAATTCGGGAGATTATAATTCTGAATCTGATGTGAAGGAAGAGTTGAATTCTGATGTTGATGATTTATTAAAGGAAGCTGAGGAGTTAAAGTGTCAGAAATCCATTTTGATCAAGAAGGCTGCTGTCGCATCAAAGGAAATGGCGAAGTTCTTCTCTGAAGATGGATCTTTTTCTTATCAGACTGCCTTTATGGCAAATGTCTCAGCCTCGACAAGTCAGGTAAAATCCGACACTCCTACTCCTAGTAATATGTGTGTAGATTTGAAAGTGGAATATGAAAAGGTTCATAGTCATAATCAAAGTTTGGTTATTAAGCTGTCTAAATGCAAAGAGGCAAACATGGCTTTAGCTTGCAATGAAAAGGATTTCAAAGAAGTAATCAAAACTTTAAAGAAAAGTGTTTCTGAATAAACAAAAACTGTTTTTAACAAACAAATTGGTATTAATAACTACATTAATATCATTGAGGAAACAAAGAAAGAGTTAGCCGTGGCCAAATGCGAGCATGGTGCAATCAAGCTCAAATTAGAGAGTTATTCTAACTCCCGATATGTGCTTGATCACATCATAGAAACTCAACAGCTGAAAGGGAACAAGAAAGGCGTTGGGTATAAGTCATGTCCACCCCCTTTGAGACACAATTATTCTCGAATGCCCGATGAAGAGGAAATGCCTCGTTTTGAACCCAGTGTGCCTCTTGATTATGAGGAAGTTACTGCTGGATTAGGGTTCAATTCGGACAGTTCCTCGAGTACCTCATCTGAAGGAATAGAAACTTCAACGTTGACGAATCAAAGTGCTCCAATTATTGAGGACTATGATTCGTCTGATGATGAATCAGATGTGAGTGATCAGGATGAATCACTTGATAAGATGAAAGGAGTAGAAATTCCTATTGAGAATTACATTCTATGTGATCCTCCTACTCCTGCTGTGCAACCTGCCGTTAAGAGTAATAATGTTTCGTATACTTTGGTCGGTGATGCTAAAATTTATTCAGACAATGATTTTCCAATTAAAAATGTCAATCCACCTTGATTGATAAAGTTTTTAAAGATAATACGAGTAAATTTTTGGGAAAGACGATTCCGGGAGTGGTTGTAACTCAATGTGATCCTATTCCAAAATCAGAAATTATAAAACAATTTGGAAACAAAGATCACCGACAAAGCAACAACCTATTGCTTCTAAGGGTAAACAGCCAGTTCAACGAGCTCAAAAGCCTAAAGTTTCTCAATCAAAATTTGAAACAAAAGGAGCTCATTTCAAGAAGAAAAGCAGTGATGTCAAATTTGTAGCATCAAAGGGTACTGATAAAATTGAGACTTTTGAAAATAAATCAAACAATGATTTTGTCCAACAAGTCAAAATTTTAAAACGTAACAGTCAAAACAACTACACCCAACACACAAACGGGTGTGATGAAAAAGCAAGTTCCTCTGGTTCTACAGGTTTGACATCTGTTCGCCAATCAGAATCTCCTAGGTTTGTTGAAAGGAGAACTTGTTTTAAGTGTGGGGAGTTTGGACATATCATCAAAAATTGTACAAATACTCCCAAAGAGAAATTTGTTAAGAGAGCCCGTCCTGAAAAGGTTCACCCACAACGTCGTTCTGTTTCACCAAAACATGATAAACGAACGGTTAAAGAACAAGAAACAAAACAACGACGTCAAAACGTCAAGACAGTAGAAAAGGCTTTAAAATCTGAAGTCAAAACTATTAAAAAGGAACCAAGTTCATCACAATCTTTGAAACCAGAAATTTCAAAATCTTTTCATAAGACTCAAACTGGTAAACAAAAACAGACTTGGAAACCTAAAACGGGTGAAAGTTCAGTGGGAGGTGCTATTTTTTAGAATCATCAAGAAATCGAGATCACATTTCGTGATGCTCAGGGACGACCCAAGACCACTAAGGCTTGGGTCCCCATCCTCAACTAATCGTTGAATGAAATGTGTAGGATGTTCCAGGAGGAACTGTTAATAGTCATTGGATTGTTGACAGTGGAGCATCTAGGCACATGACAGGCGACTTACGACTTCTTTATGATGTGAAAAACATTAGAGGAGGTTATGTCGCATTTGCTGGAGACAAAGGCAGATATATCACTGGAGAGGGAATGATCTCCAGTGGTGTTGTGTGTTTCGATAAGATCAATTATGTTCGTCAAATTGATCACAATCTTTTGAGTGTTTCGCAAATCTGCGATAAGAAGTTCACCGTGCATTTTGATGATGCCGGTTGTTATGTGCTGAAACCTGGATTCAAAATTCCTAAAGAATGGATTCTCTTATCGGCTCCAAGAGTTAATGATCTTTATATTCTTGATATGAGCCAAGCGATTACGACATCTACACAAGTGACATGTTTTGTCTCAAAAGCCACATAAAAGGAGTCTATATCTTGGCACAGGCGAATGGGGCACATTCACTTAAGAAAAATGAACCATTTGGTGAAAAACAACCTTGTGAATGGCGTGCCTGTGAGAAGTTTTCATCTGCAAGATGTCTGTGTTTCGTGCCACAAGGGAAAGCAAACGAAGAAGTCTCACCCGATTAAGAAGGTCAACATTGTTAGCATGCCTCTCGAACGTCTTCATAAGGACCTCTTTGGACCTATGAAACACAAGACAAATTTTGGGGATGCTTATTGTTTGGTGGTTAGTGATGACTATTCTAGATTTTCTTGGGTATCTTTTATGGCGCACAAGAGTGAAACTCCTGAAATCCTCAAGAATCTTCTTACTTTGTTAGAAAATTTGTATTCGTTGAAAGTAAAGAGGATCCGAAGCGACAATGGAACTGAGTTCAAAAACCATATAATGGATGAGTTCTGTACTTCAAAGGGCATTCTTCATGAATACAGTTCTCGCTACACTCCACAACAAAACGGTGTCGCTGAGAGGAAGAAGCGGACAATAATAGAGACTGCAAGAACAATGTTGGTAGAGTCGGAGCTTCCTGTTCAATTCTGGGGGGAGGCTGTGTCTACTGCTTGCTACACATTAAACAGAGTTCTCACAGTTAAAAGGCATGACAAAACGTGTTTCGAACTCTTACACAAAAGGAAACCGAATATTTCTCACTTAGAACCTTTTGGCGCTCCATGCACTATGATTGAGCCGCACGGAAAGTTTGGTCCCAAAGCTATCGAGGGCTTCTTCCTTGGATATGCTACTCCGAATTTTTGTGTATGGAATTTGGCGACCAAAAAGATTGAGTTATGGAATGAAGTAAAGGTTCAAAGGTATAATGATTCTGTTAGAGCTCCGGGTGATCCTTGAATGTTCGATTATGATGGGCTATTCGACTCCTTTAATCTGCCAACCTTTGAAGAAGCATCTGCAGCTGCTCAAATGCTATTTGAAGGTGACAATGTGGCTGACTCGCCATTGGTGAGACCAATTATTGTTAACCCCCAAGCTTCTAATTCGGTTAACAACATGGTTCCAAATGAGGACTTTGAAGATGCTGTTGATTTCAATGAGTCGTCAGAAGATAATGAATACCATGATGCGAATGAAGGCACTTCAGCTCCGGTTGCTCCTGTTCAAGGTGCTTCTGAAGCAACTCCTCATGTGCAGAATGTAGACACTGCTGAAGGGAATGCATCCACTTCTACGCCTATGCCCGGTGTGGATTTGGTTGTTGATCTGAATCTTAACAATTTGGGCATTAATACTCGTGTTCCTGAAACGAGAATTCATGATACTCATCCGTAGCAGAATATTATTAGAGATGTCCATCGCGGTGTGTAGACGCGTAATCAGCTGAGAAACAAACAGAATGCTGGTTTGTATTCAGCCATCAGAGAATCTGGTCTTCAAAATGATTGGTCCTTCGCGTGTTATGTTTCACAAGAAGAACCAAAATCTTGGAAAGAAGCTTTAAAGGATAATTCTTGGGTGGAAGCCATGCAGGATGAACTGCAACAATTTCAAAAGCTGGGTGTTTGGAAGCTTGTTGAAAGGCCTGAAAATTACAAGAAAATTGGCACACGTTGGGTTTTCAAATGCAAAAAGGACGATCGTGGAGTAGTCATTCGAAACAAGGCGAGATTGGTTATTCAAGGATTTCGTCAGATCGAAGGCATTGACTACAATGAAGTTTATACACCGGTTGCACGTCTGGAAGCTATTCGGGTCGTTCTAGCTTATGCTTCATTTAAAGGATTCAAAGTCTACCAGATGGAAGTCAAAAGTGCTTTCTTACACGGTGTGGTTGATGAAGAGGTGTATGTAGAACAACCACCGGGTTTTGAAGATCCTATTCATCCAGATCGGGTTTGGTTGCTCAACAAAGCTCTTTATGGTTTACATCAGGCACCAAGAGCTTGGTATGCAACCTTATCTAACTATCTATTGGAGAATGGTTTTCGGCGAGGTCTTATTGATTGCACTCTCTTTATCAAAGAACAAGATGGAGATCTTCTGTTGGCACAGGTATACGTTGATGATATAATATTTGGTTCAACTAATGATTCTTTGTGCAGGCAATTCGAGCGTGTGATGCAAGAAAAATTCGAGATGAGCGCAATGGGGGAAATGAATTTCTTCTTGGGCCTAGAAGTTCAATAAACTAAGTCTGGGATATTCATCCATCAGACTAAATATGTTGGTGACATCTTGAGCCGGTTCCAGATGTCTGACGCAACGCCCATCGGTACCCCACTTCCGCAGAATCACGGAATTACTCCGGATCTGAAGGGTGAAAGCATTAACTCTTCATATTATCGCGCTATGATCGGACCTCTCATGTATCTCACAGCCTCGAGGCCTGACATCATGTATCCGACCTGCTTGCTTGCAAGATATCAAGCCAACCCGAAGGCCTTACATCTAGCAGTTGTTAAAAGGATTTTCCGCTATTTGAAGGGTTGTCCGGACACCGGTCTCTAGTACCCTAGGGATGATAGCTTCATCTTGATCACGTTCAGTGATTCTGGTTTTGGTGGCTGCAAAATTGATGGCAAATCAACAACAGCGGGATGTCAATTCTTAGAAAATCGTCTGGTCACGTGGCAGTGCAAGAAGCAAACCTGTGTTGCTACATCAACTTGTGAAGCAGAATACAATGCTGCCTCTAGTTGTTGCTCCCAAGTTCTTTGGATACAATAATAAATGCGCGACTACGGTTTTGAATTCCTATCTACTCCTATTTTTGTTGATAATAATGTTGCCTTACAGATCACTAGAAATCTTGTGCAGCATTCCAAGACCAAACACATCGAAATTAAATATCACTTCATACGTGATTCTTTTGACAAATGACTCATCGATGTTGTTAAAGTCCACACCGATCACCAACGTGCCGACCTGTTCACTAAAGATTTTGCTAAATCACGTTTTGATTATCTTCTTTTGGTCAATGGCATTAAGGTGATACCCGAGTAAAACTCCTTTGGCTAATCGTTTTTGTAAATATTTTCTTTTAAAACTCTAAAAATACAAAAAGATTTTCATTTTCGTAACCTTTTAGCATTTTAGGGGGAGTAAATTCAAGAAAATACAAAAACATTTGAAAAAGTCAAAAAATCCAAAAATATGTCTTTACTTTCTGTCTTTAAGTTTGAAAAGTTCAAAATTCAAAAAAATAGAAAAGCAAAAATTCAAAAAAAAAAAAATAGAAAACCAAAAATGAGTTTCTTGGATAAAGGAAGATGATGATATTCACTGGTGTGGTCGGTCAACATGTTCAAAATGTAAAACAAAAAAATCGAGAAATGATAAGTATCTCTACTAACGATGTATCGGTAGGCTCACAATCAGAATAAAATGTGCAGGATGATACATACCTAACATACTTCAAGTCAGGTGGAAACCATTCATTGGCATATAGTCTTGGTACCGAAATTTCATTTGATTGATTGCCGAGGTTCTGAGATATACGGTCTTTATGCTATCTTATCATCTGGGTATCATGGTTGTATCTTTTACCGAAAAATAACGGAGACGAAGTCTAGATCTTCCATGATACTATACATACGTGTACATATTGCATTCGACCTCAATAAGTGATCAACAATCACATGTCCAATCAAATAAGTGATAAGATATCACATCTTTCCGGGAGTCAAGTTCGTCTCTTTGCTGTACATTGTACTGACCTGTTCACGGACTTGCTCCTGTGCCCTCATGCATATGAAAATCAAGTTTCTCATCAATAAGTGATTCTATCACATAGGGCTTGTTTTCAATAAAAAATAAGTGAGTTTCTCACATTCTTTTATACGGTCAAACAGATGATAAACGGTATACTCACCGGTAAGATGAACTCTCGTGCATACCTTGATACGGGAATGTGTCGTGAGTGGATGAACACCGACTTATGATTACATCTGATAAGTTTGAGCTTATGTGGACAACAATACCGATAATCGTGGTAGTATACTTATCCAGAGCTTTAAACCGAAATCAAAAACCATGTTGACAAAGACCATAAGCTGGTATGATTCCTTTTCCTTGAAATAAGCAAAAAAGGTTGACATTGTACAATCGTTTATTGTTTTTTCATTGCTTCTCGTTAGTTTACCGCACTTTAAATTCTAGTCTAGTGTAATTTGTAAAGTTCATTTTTTATTAGCCGAAGTTGTAACTTGGAGTTTTCTGCCGAAAGCCTGAAACCTACTTCATAAAATGTCCTTTGCATTTGGTAAACTCAATCACAATGAAAATCTGTTCAAATAAACAAAATCTGTTCAAGTGTGTAATTTTCAAAGACTTGGTAATTTTTGGAAAAATGTTTCACAAAAAACCCTAAGGTCGACAAAAGACCCAAAATGTTGACGAAAAACCATTCTTGGTCAACGGTGGCCAGTCTTGGTCAAAATTGAATTTGTTCGCGACGAAACTCATGATTTTTGTCGAGGTCACGACGAAAATCCACATGGACTTCATTAATTTTCATCATGGGCTTACTGTTCAAGCCCAACCAAGTCCAACCAAGTGTTTCGTCGAGCCCGTAGATGTTTCGCCGAGGATGAAGTTTCATCGGGAGTATGAATATATAAGGGGTCCCAGTGTTCAGAGACCTCACTTTTCAAACCTACTCAACTGTTTATCTTCTCCAACACTCCAAACACCCATACCCCCTTTTCACCGACTTCAAACCTCAAAACCCTTCATTTTCTCAAAACTTTTTCATCAAATTAAAGGTATACAAATGCTTGATCAAATGATTCGAACCTTAGGAACCCTGTGTTTTGTTCGAAACTTTTTCACAAACCCTCGGAGACCCTTTGTAGGTTGATTTCATCATGATATACTCTTTTTATTTCATAAAATCTATAAATCATAGGATGTTTATGTTGATTTATACATTTGATTTGGGATGGGTTTTGGATAACAAAAATAGGGGATGTTTGTTTGTTTGTTGTTTAAACTGTTTAGGTGTGTTTTCGGTCAAAACTTTCGTCGATTTCAATTCTGGGTTTGTTTCGTCTTGATTGTGGTTAAAACAAAGTGTCAAATTGTGCTTGTTTTTGTGAATCGGTCATCGGTTAACCGTCTGTCGGCGAAAAACCTTTGATTTTGAAAAACCCCCAAACTGCTGATTCATCGACGAAACCCTAACTGTCTGCGACGAAACCCCTCAGACGACGAAACACATTTTTCTTCGAAGTGACTACGACGAAACTCCCTACGACGAAATTCCCTTTTAATAATGGAGCGTCTTTCGTCGATAGCCTGTCGACGAAAAACCACAGGTCAAAGGTCAATGATGACTTGATTTGACCAAGGGTGTTTCGCCATGAAGAAGAGTCTTTCGTCGATGTGCCGGTGTTTCGTCATCCAACACTTAGAAAATTTTCAAGTTTGGGTGCCCTTTCACAGAAGATGTGTATTTGAATGTTAACTGTCCACTTCATACTTAAACTTGCATAGACATATGTCTAATGCACATTTTGACTTTGTGACTTATTGTGGATGTTTGCAAATACAGATGGCCCCAAAAGAGAAGAAACGTAAGGCCGCGACCAAGATAACAGATAAACCGGAAGAACATGTGATGTCTGAAAAGCGTCACAATATGATTGCCTATCTTGATCCGGAAGGGAAGATCACTGAATTGAAACAGATCATGCAATGGATAAGGGAGTCGCAGATAAACAAAGCTGTCACTTTCTCAACTCCAGTTTACAAATCGCTTATCAAAGCATTCTGGACTTCTGCAAGCGTTGTCGAAATTGATGGAACAGAATTTATTAAAAGGCAAGTGAATGATGTAAACGTGAATGTCTCACTGGAAATCTTGAACACCGTTCTAGAACTGCAAGACGATCCTAATGCACCGTACTCTATTCCAATAATGTGCACACGTGGTTGTCTACTAAGGATGAAGTGTACTGGTGATATCTTCAGCAATCAAATCAACAAGGGAAATCTGCCAATGCGGTATAAGTTTTTATTACACGTACTTATTCAATGTCTTAGCAACAGGCGAGCTGGCTATGAAATGGCAGGCAACGATCTCATGGGACTCATGGTAGCATTAGTGCTGAACAAACCGTTTAGCATTTCAAAGTACATCTTTGCCAACATGAAGGAGAACATGACAAGAACTGGTGGTCGAACAACTGGGAATAAATTTTGGATGTACCCTCGTTTTCTGCAAATGATCATGAATGTCCAGCATCCAAATCTTCCAAAAGTCGATGATGACATTTTGAAGATAGATTCTATGATCGAACATTCACTGAAGATATTTAGGGGCCTTGCAATAAAGAGATACAAAGAAAGCAAGCCGCCTAGAAAGTTGTTTGGTGCTCTTGGTAAAACCGACTACATCGCTCCAGAAGATGACAAATGGCGTCACAATGACAGTCAATCTGATGATGAGGAACCAGAGTTAAAGAAAAAGATGGAAGAAAAGTTTGGTCGAAAAGATTCTGATTCTTCCGAGAGTGACAGTGCTGGTGATGATGAAGGTGGTGATGGTGGTGATACAGGTGCTATTGGTGTATCTAGTGCCGGCGCATCGACTGCTGGTACTAGTTCAGCCGGTGATGATGAGGAGGATACAGAATCGGATGACAATGTTCCTGAACTTGGATACGAATTCTACTTGGATGAACGTGGTGTAAGGCAGGTCAGGAGGATTAGGCAAGAGGATGACTGTGAATACATTCCTTCGGATACCGAAGCTGAACGCTTGAAGAAAAAGAAAACGCTTGCCCGACGAAAGAAGAAAGCCAGGAAGTACATTGGTTCTTCATCTGCGCAGCAATCCGTTCCTCAACAAGAGCCTTCTCAAGAAGCGGAAATGGATCCAAACCTTGGATTCACGGCCACTGAAGCTTCTGCAATGGTGTCATCTCCTCCAAGATCTTCAGAACCAACTCCTGTAGTGACTTTAACTCCTGAAACTCCTACAATGACTACTCAAGCACTGACTCGCTCTATTGCATCGGCCATTCGTGCTACTACTTCGCAGCCAACCGCAGACAGAGTATATTCTCTCAGATGCAGCAGGATGAAAAGGTAGACTTACTATTCTCTCAACTACAAGCTGCTGCAGGTCAAATCAATAGGCAAACGGAAGTGATAAACGTTACAAGAGCCGACATTATCAAGAAACAGTTGGAAATGAACACGTTGAATTCTACTGTTGGGCGACAACAAGCAAAAATCACTCGCCAACAAGCAGAAATAGAGCAACTGAAAGCTGAAAATGCTCGTTTGAAAGCTGCAGACGAAGAGAGAGAGCGACAGTTGCAACAGATGCGAGCGGCGGATAATACTCACGGTATTGACATGAACCGCATGAAAGAAAGAAGCTCTGAGCTTCAGAGGTTGGCCGAGGCTCTCAAAGAAAAGCATGACTATTTGAAGGAGTGGTACAATTCTCAAAACACCACGATAGTTGATGGGGTCAAGCGAATAACTGAAGGCTTTGAGTTTGTTAGAAGGCGCGTCAATATTATGTGGGCCGATCGATGTAAACAGCAGGAAGTGTTACAGAAAAGGGATCATGATTCTGAGGATCCAGGGAACCCTAACCCTTCTGCCACATCAGAGCAACCGCCAGCAGCTACTTCTTCTCAAATGGTTGTCTTCAAAACTTTGCAGCTTGGATCTGCTTAAGGAACCTCCAGTGGAACCGTTGAAGAAATACACCAGCTTGAAAGCAGTTCTTTTATCGAAAGCTCCTTGCCTGGTACATCTTCTGTTCCTAGCACAGCTGACTTTGCTTTATAGGCTATTCATCCTATTACTAGGGAAATTATTGAAGAGGGAGAGTTCGTTGCGGATCTTTCACATGAACAGCTGCTTGCCTTGAACGAAATGAAATCGGTTGAAGATTCTGTGATCGATCAAATGTCGGTTGAACCAGAGACTGCAAATGTTGAAAACATTGAAGAAATAGTGTTTGAAGGTGAATCAGGAAAATCAACTTATGTTCGTGCCGACGGAATGGAGTTTGATCCATTTGATGAAGAATGGATGAAGGAAAATCAAGAAGACATTGATGAGCAGTTAAAGAATCGTACATCTTCTGATAATCCGACTGATTCATTCCAAGAATGGAGAAAACGGTTATTGTCAAAGGTTGAAAAGCCTACGCCTCCGGAAGCACAAGTTGATTTTCTGCAGTTTGACAAAGTTAAGCCGCATGGGAAATTCTGAGCTGGATGTTCGTGAAGGAAATTCACTGTGTTGCGATTAAGCATGAGCACGGAATCAAGTATTTCAACTCCATGCTGAGTATTCTATCTCTGCCGTTCTATGATGTAGCTGCCTTATCGAAGCTGGAAATTATTAATCGTTCAAATTACTTTGGCGCAACAATATTTGCATGGAAGATCAAGTTCGAGCGGAAGAAAGGATGGAAGGATGCATTGTACAAGCCATAGTTTCCAATATATCAAGAGATCAAGTTCACGTTGGATCCAGCGACCAACACGGCTCGATAAAAGCTCATATATCAGCCGGCGAAGGTCATGAACTAGATTTCGTTGATGCCTATGGAATAGAACTTTCTTGAAGAAATGGCGTTGTGGTGTTATGATTCGGATACTCATGAAGCGGTGATTGTGTTTAAGGGTGATCGTGAGAATTTTCGGATGCTAGATCCAATGTGGATCGTGAATACGTCGGCGAACGACATCAGCAAGCTATTCCGACATGATATCTTCTATGAAGACAAGGACGCACATCAAGCGCTTCAATTTCAATGCGCCGCTTGTTACTATTTTTACCAAGGAATTCACGCCGGAAGCACCTGGTCGCTGAAACACTGAAGATTGAAGACCGAAGACCAAGTAACAGACAAGGGGGAGTTTGTTGATGCATATTTTGGTGTCTGTAACTTGTCTTTATTAACGATGTATTTTATGGTCTTTTATTTATCAAGTCTGTAATTCTGTCAGTCGACCAAGTCGAATATCCTCTTATTCTACTTGGGTCCGACAATTTGTCTCTATGGTTTGTAATGTTTATGAACTATGCATGTTGCATATTGGGTATATTATGTCTTTGTGTGTTTATCTGTTTGCTGCAAACTGTCTGTTTGCAGCACATCAGTTTGTGCAGCCATCGACGAAAGACCCTGTCTTTCATCGAAGACATCTATGACGAAACACCCTTTAAATGGTAACTCTATGTTTCGTCGTGATGGGTGACGAAGGACCTTGTCTTTCGTCGTCCATGGTGTTTCATCAAGCCTATTCTGTGTTTCGTCTACACTTGGGCTGGGCTGCCTATATAAACCACACATGGTTTCTGTGTGAAACCATGAGAGCATACCCTACTGTGAAGTTTACTATCAAACATTGTGTGTATTTGTTTGATCCTTGTTCTCATCAGGTTTAATCAATTGACTGTGATTCGTTGGTTACTTCGTGTTGTTATTATCTGTGTTTGGTTTGGCATCGTCACGGGGATTCCACACTCGTGACCGTGTTTGTGATAAACAAGTGATTTGGTTTCGAAATCGATCCTCCGAAAACGGACCTACAACTAGCATGCATCTCCTACTTGTCAATCCAAAGTTTTCAACTAGCGTAATCTTGTCATCGCAATGACAAGACCGTTTTTGTATAACTTAACATGACCTCAAGAATACGGGCGGTTTATTACTCCTATATCGTTATACATGTTGAGGAAGGCTTGTCGGAAGTTAATGACAAAGTATAGTCCAAATAAAGTTTCTAGCATGTATGAATTCTAGTATAACGTATTAATCATATATAACGGATTGTTTGTTCGTGTCAAACATGTTTGTATGTGATTGTGTGATTTTGATAAGTTATATGTGTTGCACCCAAAAGTATCGAAAAATAAAAAGGGGGTCATGTACACTCACGGTTTGAAAAGCTTTCCAAAGTAACGTGAGTTGACGAGTCATTGAGGGTGAAGCACCAAAGTTACCCTATGTTGGGGAAATGAAGGTGTGTGAGTATACGGAGTTTGGATTCGGAATTTATATAAAAGTATATGTGCATGAAAGTATATCTTGTCTAGATATTCGTTTGGACAGTAAGTTTTTATGCGTTTTCATGGGTTCTAACTTGCTTATTAGAATAACAACGAGGAGTCTAGAAACTAAAATAATCTAACCTAGGTCCTTGACATCTAACCATAATCCGATTAGCATCAAGAATTCAGTTAGTAAGTGCATATTATATAGAATATAGTATAAGTATAATTTAGTCCATCATGCATTATCATATAAGTCAAGCATAGAGGTAGGATGATTCCCATTCATTAAACCTCATTGTATAATTCACCAAAGCACAAACTTGTCAACTTAGTTGATGAGTTCTGTTGGTCATGATTATAAGATTAAATTTAACTAGCTAACTAACTAAAACAACCAAGTGATCAAACAAGATGCGTACATCTCGATCATGGTAAGTGTTCGAGGACGTGATGTAGCCTTGTCACTTTATGGAAATTGTTTCAGTACAAAACATACAAGTGTGGTAGTGGAACAAATTTGGAGAGCCCAAGCTTCCATGGTTCACACATTAGCTAAAATACAAGACTCACCAAAAGAACAATGGTGAGCTTGGATGGTTACACACTCGAAGGTTGCTTGGAACCTCATCAAAACAGAAAGTTTAGAGGGTGTTTGCACCTCTAAACTCATGATAATCCACTGTACACAAGCTACTTAGTCATAGGCTTGACTAGAAGCAAGGTAGGTGTAAGATTGTATATGTTTAAACAAGTTTATAAAGATTAAATAAAAGTTCTTCCAAAACAAAAAGTTTGGGCCTCAAAATGATGACGTTCCACCTTAGTTTACCATGGTAAACTTGTGGAAACACTCCTAGAGGCGTTCCAAGCTTTCAAGAAGAAGAAAGGATGAAGAAATGTGGAAGAAGGTGAAGTGATGGCTCACTTTTGCACTTAAAGAATTTTGATTCAAACTTGTTATCCCAACAGATTTAAGTGTTTTGAGAGTGTTTAGAGAGTTGGAAAAGTGAAATGGAGTTGTTTGAGGCTTGGTTTTATAATGGTGGATTAGGGTTTGTGGTTAAATGAAGTTGTGATGTGATGGGGTGAAGAAGGAGGTGAGTGAAAATGGCTAACCCATGAGCAGCAAACAACTTTTTGCGGATCGAGCCTCCTCGCCACCCACGAGAAGAATAGGGTAATTGGCTCGCAGACCGCGAGAATCCCTTTTTCATTCGAAAGTTTGTTTTCTCACAATTTGGCCCCCAGACTTTGAAATGTCTATCATTTTACGCCTTTTTCTTATATTTTAGCCTATTTTTAGGTATTTAAAGTGTAACAAGATATTGTATAAGTATAATGCATCTGAGTTTACGTATCGTGTATGTATAAATGAGAATCAAGCATATAATAAGTCTTAGTTTGTAGAAAAACAAGTATCCAAAGATTGATTGCGTATAAGTACAAGTATAACAAGTGTAAGTATAAAAGATGAATTTCATTATGATCGGAGCCTAGGATTACAAGTATGGAAGTGAATAAAGAATACGATACGATTACAAGTTCCTAGAAATAGAAATATGATTACGAGTTTCTAAATAAGAAGTACAAACATGCGAAGCGTTACATACATCAACAACGTGAAAGAAAAACATGGTTATTTAAAATGGATTATTGATCTGGCTGAATAAGAGAAACTACTGTTGGTAACCTGTATGCCTGATACTACACATGTGTTTACCAACCAAGCAACAGGAAGCTAATTAGTTGTATTGGATAAATCTTCAAAAGTAGATCTATAAGATCTACCACTTCAATCAGTGGCTCCCACTGAGGTCTTAGACTTTCCTTACATTATCCCTAACCCAAGGATTATGAGATGAAAACAATGAAGGACTAGAATGATGTGGAGAAATTTAAAGAAGATGGCTCTAGAACCCAGGTGGATGGGTATGAAGTCCAACGTCTGAGCCTAGAAGACATCAAGGTCATTCCTGATCTTAAATGGAAAAAGAGGCTGATAATGATCAAGCTCTGAATCTTAAACTTGGAATCAAATGCATGATCAGGGAAAGACTGAAGGGCTCCATCAAATAAAAGAATAAAGACATGCTTTAATAAGTGTGATTTTGGCATCAACAGATCTAGGAGGAGATTGTTGGGTTATGTAAGATCTGCTGATAATGAAAGCCAAAACCCAAGGGAACCTTCTTCCCTGTCTGATGGAATAAGTTGAAGTACAAACAATGGACCAGAAATTTCCCCCTTGAAGGCTTCCCAAAACAAATATCCAAACTACTAGAAAAGAACTGTTTCCTCCAAGAATAGAGAATAGAGAACAGAAGTACAAGTGCTGGATTGTCAAAGTGTTGGTCAACCAGTCAACAAAAGTCTAGACTAAAGACCAGGAGATCAAGTCAACAAGTCAACCAAAGACCAGAAGTACTAGATTCCTAAAAATGCTGGTTTTCAACAGAAGTTTAGGAATCCAGTTGTTTACACTCTATCAGTAGAAGCAGGAGTTCAATATAACAGTGTAACTACCTATCAGTTTTACTAACTGCTGGCAGTTACATCATTTAGTGAGTTATTAGGGGACGCTTTCATCGTAACTTCACCAGTAGTTCTCTCCTCCTATATATAGAGTTCTTTGTACTAAATGTAACAGTAACACTAAGAGCCAAAAAGGCATAAGAACTAGTGGGAGAGAGAGAGATATATCACCTGGTGAAGGGAAGTACACTTTGTAACTTTGATTGTATTGTAAACATTTTGATAGAATGAAATCATTGTGTAATCATTCCCAAATCCAACCGTGTTGTTGGTGATATGTTTATATTAACAGTTTTTGCTTGAATTTCTACATCTATTCAAACTATTTAATCAAAGACACACGCACCACACTCTCTCATATCCAACATATTTTTTTCTAGACTAGTTTAGTTTGATTTTTTTGTACTGTATTACGTGTGTTTTTCTCATTTCTTTGGTCGAGGTAGGCTTCAAGTTACATGCATCATACAAGGCACTTAGGAAAGTCATGACCACATATCTTTGACCTAGAAATAGAGTAACTAGCCCACTATAATCGAGTCTTGCATAGAGCCAAAGTTTTAGCATCACCTAGATCTCTAGTTAGCAGAATGGAAAACTTAGGTAACCCAGACAAGTCACAACTTGACCCAGTTAAATCAGATCACATTCCTTGTTTTTCTTCCATTGCAATCCCCTTGCACCTTCCTAATTGCTTACAATTTTTGTGTGTAGCCTTCGAATCCTATGATCTTCCATTCATTCATATCCAACTCCTTTGTGCCATCGTAAACGCATCCAATCTTCATGTTTAACCTACAAAACAACAATCTCTCATAGTTACTTTAATCTACACATTAAAACTCTTAAACACTCATAAGACCTGACATTAGCACATATATTTATATTCCAAAACCGATCCATCGTTCATTGGGTAGCAAAAAAGAAAGGAACCGTGTAACCATGAGTAAAACATATATGTAAAAAACCTCATAAACATATTTATTTTTATATGTAAAAAAACATTTCTATCTAAAATATTCCAGAAGTTTTTCATATAAATAAACACATATAAGCCATTTTAGTAAAAACAATTTCAAAAATTAAAAAAAATGTTTGAAAAACAAAAAAAAATTAAAAAAAATTAAAATTTCTTTTTGTTTACACAACTCTCACATGTGTCTATATGTAAAAGTTTCAATTTTTTTGGTGGTTCCGCAATGAGCCTCTACACACACACACACACACACACACATATATATATAACACATAGCAACGCTAAGGTAGGGTCTTAGGAGGGTAGATGTAGACAGCCTTACCTCTACCCCGTAGGAATAGAGTGGCCGCTTCCAGTGAGACCCCCGGCTCGATTGTAGTTTTGTATCAAGCCTTGGACCTAAGACACATAACACTTAAACAATCGGGATAGAGACTGATTGGTGCATGTACCCTGTGTCTTTCAGCTATCAACGTCACCGAATGATGCATAATTAACCATCCGCCCCTTTTAACGTTATTTTCACGAAATTAGTAAAATAACGTTAAAATTAGTACCATTTCACTTTTGCCCCCCGAGCGCCCACATATATATACATTATATGTGCACACCGTGAGTAGGGCAATTTAAGAATACTCAATGGAAAACGTTTGAGTTATTAAATAAGTGTCTTCAACAAGAAATGTCATCTTCAAGTGTCGAGTAGCTTCATGCAAGATCCAAGTGGTAATTCATTCATCCAACTATCCTGGAATTAATCTAACATGCATGCAAAAGTCAGCTAGGCTGAGTGAATTCAAGTTTATATAATGTAATACAATAAGATAGCTTATAACTTTTTCACCGCATTCTTTGAAATAACTTCAAACTTTCATTCAAATGAGTCAAACACACAATAAGGATCCATTCACTTTTAATCACCAAACACAAACTATGAGATAGAAGAAAATTTTCATTCGCACTCCACCCCAAGGAGAGTTAGACTGTTAAGGAACTTTACATTCCGCCCCAAGGATTACTAGGCTATGTATGAGTATCATCCCCTAAAGATAGTTAGATAGTTAGGTGTAACACCCCAAATTTCATATGTTATATTATAACGTTAAACGTGTGATGCCTTAATGGAAAATGGTAAATATAGACTTTTACGATAATAAAAGTTAGTTATAAGCTAGTAAGTTTGATTGTTAGTATAAACCAAGTTAACTAGGAGAAGGGTAACCAAGTTAGTACTTGGAATAATAAAATGACATGTTCCAAAATGATAAGGACTGAAAATGTAAATTGGAAATAAACTGTATGACAAAAAAGAAATGCAGAACTTGTGTATGTGTGTGTACGATCATGGGAGAGGGAGAGAAGGAGATAACCTTCCCCTTCAACAATTACAAGGAAAATCATCAAAATGAAGGTAAAATTTGGCTGAATGTTAATGCATGGACTAAGATTTATGATCATCTAAGTGTTCTTATCACCAAGTATGTTGAATTTCATGTTTTACTAATTGTTGATGAAATGGGTTATGTGTAATCAGTGAATGTATTTTGAAATTGAACATGAATGCTAGTTAATATCAACATGTAGAAGTTGTAATGTGCTTAATTTTTATTATATTGGTGATTTGGGGTAAAACCCACTTATATTTGTAGAATGCTGAAGTTTAGTGAAGATTATGTGCAAATTAGTATAATGTTAATGTTTGAAGTTACATGTAGTAGGTATTTTGTTGGATAATTGGATATAGAACAAAAGAAAAATGGTTATGAAGATGAAATGACTTGATTGATTTAGTTGTGTTTTGACATGTGTACTTGTTAAATTGATGTATTAGGATGAAAATGGAAGTGTATATGGTTAATTAGCACCATAATAAATAAAGAAGTATGCATATGTAATGAATTGTATGAAAGCTAAAAATGAGAAGTTGTAACTTATAGGAGCGAGCAAGGAAGAAAGCACGAGCCATTTCAAGGTGCACGCAAGATCACAGTAAGTTCATATGAACTTCACTTTATCTTAATGTAGATTATGGCATTAGCTTCATTGTATTGCTAATAGCTTGTAAATAATAGTTTAGAGCATGGTAAATTTGATGTGTTGAACATTGAAGAATTTTTTTTAAAAAAAAAGGTAATTTGAAGTATGTATGATGACCCATTATGAACGGGTCAAAATGAATGGAAAAAACATGTAACACCTCGGAAATTTGTATTGAATCATATGGCAACACGTGTCCAATCAACTTTCAAATATGCCAAATTATTTGGACGAGAGGGACTAGATATGTAAAATTATGGAAGATTGGTTGTGGAGGGACCATTTATGATAAATTGCCAAATTATGGCTTTCGAGTGATCCTTACGGACCGTAAAGCATTAAATAACATTGTTCCTGACAGTTCCATACAGACCACAAGGATTGTTCCTTACGGACCATAAGGAATTTGAATACCATGGGCACGCTAGGTCCTTACGGGCCGTAAGCCATGACCCTTACGGTCCGTAAGGGGTGCAACTGGCAGTTTGTGCTTGCTTCCCAAGACAACCTGCACTCCTGCTACCTATATCTCGAAATGCCACACTCTCCCTACTTCAAACACATCATGGGGCACTTGTTAACATCAGGAAATGTTTACCAACGCTTGGCATGATCCTATGATCCTTGAATAAGTATAAATAGGGGTGATCTTGCACCATTTCAGCTTGCTCATTCACAATTCTTTCTCTTTAATCACTTCTAGAGTTTGCTTCTGCTTATAGAGGCCTACTACTGAAGTATAATATTCCTCTTGAACACTTATAAGTGTTCTTCCTTAGTTCTTTTCATTCTAGGCTAAGTTATTAGCCGAAAGTCAAGCAAATTGACTTTTGTTTTGACTTTTGGTTAGGACCATTATGTTCAAGACAATGTTCAAATCAAACATGGCTACGTGATCATAATAAGGTAGGTGATAATGATATGAGGTACCTCCGGAAGATCACGTTAAGTCGGTCAAATGACGAGTCAAAGTCGTAATAAAATAAAAGTCAAAACGTAGATTTTTGGAAAATATGCTAAATGAAGTTCTAATTTTCTAAACACAATTTTTTAACATTATATCAGTTGGTATAACATATTAGGACATGTTAGATAATGTTCAACCCGTCATTTCCTGCTTATAGCTCGGTTTGCAACCAAAAGTCAAGCAGTTTGACTTCTGCTTTGACTTTCGATTATGACCCGTTTAAGATAAGTTAGCTACTGATTTGAAGTTGTATTATGATCATATTAATGTATGGAATAACCCTCTGAGATTATACCATTTGATCATAATCATTTATCGGGTTTTATGCAAGTTCTTATATTATGCCTTAAAAATGCCAATTATGCCCTTTTGCACATAAAATGATTCTAAACCATAATGAGCAGGGATTATAAACTAATGTGGTAATATAATACACATGTTTTGGCATAATGAACTTGACATTGACTCATCCGATCACCCGATGTCGCCTATACGCATACGGTTGACTTATATAACTTAGTTCATATAAGTTAACCGAATTGGGTCAAATTCCTTCAAAACAATTTATAATCAGAATGTATTATTTTTTACCCATATTATACGAGTCATAGTACTCGTGAGAGTGGAAACCATATTCTATCCAGTCTCCGCTTAGTCTAGCGAACCGTATCGATTTATATTTATTAGTTAAGCAGTCCAAGTCATATGACTTGAATAAGACCAGCTAACATTGTAATGGATCATAATTCCATTCATTCCAGACTAAAGGCGTACAGTAAATTGCAACCTTGTTAGTTGTTTTGACTTAAACGACAGTGCTTATAAATATTTTTGGATTATAAAGATTTAAGCTCAGGTAAACACTCTTAACCTATTCTCCCTACACGTGCTTGGGATACAGTAAATTATTACCGCTTGGTCGGGTATAAGATCAATGACCTATGTGTCCAAAATCCAAATAACCCGTTTTAATATGTTATGATTGATAACTTAAACATTGGGGGTTAATGTGACCGTGTCCTGGATATCCACGGCTCATTTAATTGCAAATGGCCACGACCTAAGCACGGGATGTAGGCATACACCTGACAGATGTTAATGCTATGATAAAATATTTTCTTACCCAATATGGGGAATAAAGTGGTGTGTCGGTTAATGATGTATCGGAGTTTAATTCCGAGCCCCATATATATTGACAAGCATGTAATACTTGTAATAAGAGATATAGTTTGTCCTAAGTTATTTATGAAAATTAATATACCAAATGGTATATACAATGATTTTGAAATATTTTCAAAATGTGTCGGTTATTTGTATTAACAGTGAAAACTGACGTATTTTCAAAAGATTAAGCGCAGGTTTGCAAAGTACGTAATAGGCTGGAAGCTGCCCGGTAATTGCTTAGTGGAATTTGAAACTCCATGCAAGAAGTCGAGTAGTCTCTAGTCTCTTATGTAATCATTTGTTATTCGATCCGCCTGTGGATCTTTTAGTACACTTTCGTCTGTATAATATTTTGAACTTTGGACATTGTACTTTGTAATAACTATTTTATACTCCGAAGACTTCCGCTGTGTTATTGTGAATATCTATATCAATTTGTCACGCATAACCGGGCCCATCGGGAAATCACGGTGTGACAAAACAAGATAAGGAATGGATATGTAATGACTCATTGTAAACGCGTCAAAATGGATGAAGTTTTAAGATAATGAAATCGTTATGTGTTGACTCGTTATGAACGGGTCAAATTAGCCACGGATGATAGACTATGTTGAAGATCTAAGGTTTTGACCCGTTATGAACAAGTCAGATGGATTAAAGATGTTGATGATGAAGGAATGGGAAACACAAGATCCATTTAAATGGAATTGCTAGTTGAAAGGAATAAATGGTAAAAGGATGAATTACAATTATAACCTTGTTAACGGGTCAAATAAGAGATGGAATGGAAGATGTAATTTCGGTGTTTAAAGAAATGTACAAATGAATATTTTTGTTATGATCGATTATAGGAAAATCTCACCCTTGATGATGGCCAGCTTAGATTGAACTAGGGGTGTGCACGGTTCGGTTCGGTTCGGTTATTAGCATTATCCGTAATCGTAACCAAAGTCATCGGTTAATCGGTTCAGTTAATTCGGTTAAATTGTCGATTTTCGGTTCGGTTCGGTTAATTTTCGGTTAATAAGCAATTCAAACAAGGGCTAATTTTTTTTGCTTAGAAATACATGTAATGGAGGTATAAATACATGAAATGGATGTATAAATAAATGAAATGGAGGTATAAATGCATGAATAGATGTTTAAATACATAAAATGGAGGTATAAATAAATGAAATGAAGGTATAAATAAATGAAATGAAGGCATAAATAAATAAAATAGAGGTATTATTACATGAAAGGAAAGTACAATCAATGAAATAGAGGTATAAAAGCTAGAAATATATAAAAAATAAATGATTCGGTTCGGTTAACCGATGGTAAAAAAATATCCGTTAACTGACATTTGGTTTCGGTTAATTCGGTTTCGGTTAATTTCGGTTCGGTTTTGTCGGTTTTCGGTTCGATTAACGGTTCGGTTATTGCACACCCCTAGATTGAACACACTTCACCGCCCTTTACGTGCTTCCGTCTTTTGTTTGTTTTCAAATGGGTCAAAACACTTTTGGTTTGTAAATGATAGACTAAATGCTTAGGTCTTTTGTAAGTAAGTTTAAAGTTTGTATCTTGATATGGTAGTTCGGGTTAACACTTGGTTGTGTTTGGTTCGAACAACTACAAGGGGCATTTTGGTAAAAATTGAATTTACGTTATGAAAAATTAAAATTGTGACATTTTGACCTTATGATAATATGAGCGTTACATTAGGGTACTTTTTATTCCGCCTTAAGGACATATAAATTGTTAGGGGACTTTACATTCCACCTTAGGACTACTAGGCTGTTTATGGGTACCATCCCCTAAAAACAATTAGATAGTTAGGGGACTTCTCATTCAATTTCGACCCGATCATGGCAAAAACCAAGACATACACCTTCACTTTCACATATAGATTAATGTAACACAATAATCTACACAAAACATAAGGGTTTAGTCTTCAACTAATACATCATACCAAGAGATTCCTACGTGTATACAAAGAACCATACTTATGCTCATACATAGTAAGTATATATATGTATATATATGTATAGGGGATGGTTCAAATGAAAACCACTTTTAACGCGAAAACTCGAAAACTAACTAAAAAAAGCCTAAAAAACACAAAAATTTTTTTTTCAATTTTTTAATAAAAATCGCTGGTTTTTATATATTAAAAAAAAAAAACTTTTAAAAAAAAAAAAAAAAAAAAAATTTGTGTAGTACACATACACATGTGTAGTATTACACATGTGCACTACACAAATTTTTTTTTTTTTTTTTGAAATTTTTTTTATATAAAAAAACCTGCGAAATTTGGTTTGTAAAAAAAAAAAAATTTTGTGTTTTTTAGGCTTTTTTTAGTTAGTTTTCGCGTTAACTAGTGGTTTTCATTTGAACCTTCCCCTATATGTATATTCATATATATGTTTATTTTTATAAATATCTAAATGTGTATACATAAATATACATATATATATATATATATATATATATATATTCTTTCAATCTTCACAGTTATAGAATTAAATGGTAAATAAAATTATGGAACCACATGTAAATGTCTCACAAAAAATCATATATATGCAAAAGCCTTGTAACCTCATTCGTAAAAGTAACTTTATGAGTTTAGCATGCATTTTAACCAAAGATTTAATAACGCTTAAAAAGAGTGGCCTCAAGTACTCACCTCCGTGTAATTACTTCAAGCAATCGAGCTACACAACCGCGAGGCACACATAATACTTATGAACCTGCCAAGTAGTCATGTATATCACTATCTAGCTTTACAATATATTCAAGTGGTTAAACAGTTCAAACGGGTCGAAATCCATCAAGCACAACTGACACAATCCTAACCTATACACCCACGCCCCATTCATCTAATTATGATCTAAGTGGTTTCCAATAATGGTTTTAAATAACCTAAGGTCATATTTATCCATTCTATAGAAAATTTGACCTGTTTCCACCCAAAGTCATCAACATACATTTTAGTTCATCCAAATGCGTTAATTAAATGCAATTTGATATCCTTAGAAGGTCAAACCCATCCATTACCCATACTAGTTAAAACCCATTCAATTTAGGCCCCCAACCATTTTGTTAATACCTTAGAACGTGAATCAACGCAATTTGGTGGCAACGGTGTGCAAAACCACACACATTTCATCCTAAACACGTTTATTTAAAGTGTTAAAACGGCACTAGCATGATGACCAACCATTGCAGACCCCAACCATATAAAAAATCATCTATCACATTCCAATAAGTCATTTTAATCTCCTAGGACCTGAATTGGTTGTTCAACTGGTCACCCATAGCTCTATTTGCAAAATCCCGAAAATCGTCAAATCAAAAACCCTAGATTTACAATATTTCAAATCGGACATCAAGAAAAAATCAATTAGACCAAATACCAATGTATGACTTTGATTAAATTCTATAGAGGTGATTTGAAGTATAAACCCTAATTCTTGCCTTCAAGTATTACCTAATTCATCCTAAAAACATTAATTTGACGAGTTAAAATCATACTAATAAGGTGATCAACCAATTCAGCCCCGTTATAAGGTGATCAAAATATTCTTTTCAATAAACTATTATAAGGGTTTGTGATCTAATTTGGTTGTCAATTTGATCTCCCAATGTTCTATTAACAAAATCCCCAATTTCAACATACCAAAAACCCTAAATTAACATGTTTTCAAATTATTATCAAAAAACCCATCCAGTGGTCCCAATACTCGTGTATGATGTCAAATACATTCTTTATAAGAAATTAGAAGCCAAAGCCTCAAAAATGAACCTCCACAAGGCCACCAATTCGACCAAGCCACAAATTCGTTCAAACCGAAAACATGCATCAAAATCAATCCTAAGCTCATCTAATCAACCAAATATTGAATCAAACACATCGTACTTACCTGAAATCAATGTGTAGCTGCCTCCTATTGGGTTAATTGGTTAAAAGGTCATGAATGTGGGGGTGGGGTTGTGGGTCACGGTCGTAAAAAAAGTAAAAGGCAGGGGTTTAGGGTTTTAATTTTCCAAAGTTTCACATTAGGTTCCTTTGGTTTGGTATCTCCCTTGTTCCCAAAGTTAATTACATAAAGTTTTTATAACGACATAAAGGCCCCTAGACTTTATTAAACAAGCTTCGTCTAATAATTAAACATATAAACGAGGTTCTTCGAGTTTCGAAAATTCTCGGACGTTACATGAAGGATCGGGAGGAGGGCGTGGTGTGTCCCACGATCCCACAATGCCACCTGGCTCCCAATCCCCCCTCCCGATGGAATACCGGATGGTCTTAATTAAAATTATTAAAAATCACATGTTTCTTCTCCTTATATGTATTATAATACTATAGGTGTGTCTACAAGGTATGGAGGAGAACACATACACTTATGATCATATAACATGTTATTTTTTTAATTTATAAAATTATAGCATTATCATACTCAAATTAAAGAGAATAAAATACTTGTTTTTATGGTGTAATTTAAAAAAAAATGACATATGAAAAGGTACGGGATATAGTGAAGGGCGGAGGGGTTTTTTTTGTCCTTTTATATTCTTTTTTTCAGTGCGTCTCACAACACCGCTTCATTTTTTTGGCGTGTAAGATTTTTTTGGCATTTAGTTAGATTCAACAATTACATGGCGTTTTATTGTTTTTTAGATCATGTGCATAGTAAATACATTGGCATTTATGGCGTCACCAAATTTAATAAAATCATTTAGTAATTATAACTTCTTTTCGTCCATGGTGTTACCAAATTCTTAGGCGTTTTTGTAGATTTCAACGGTTCATATATGTTATCAAGGTAAATTTCTTAGCGTTTTAAATTCATTAGTAATTTAAAAGAGTACAGCTAAGACGAAATCAAACAAAAACTAATAGTCTTCTGTGGATGGTATTACATCAGAGATGTAACCATCGCTTTGTTCATCACTCTCATCAGACTCATCATCATCTTGTTCATTGGCGTATAACGCCATAATCTCGTTTCTTCTTTGTTGCACCATGTACTTGAATGTATCCACAACGCTGGATCTTGCATCGTTCGAAGGTGCTAAATCACAGAGCTATTTAAGAAGATGTAGTCTATCTGTGTTCAAAACTTCGTCCATTGTCAATGAATAATCCACCCCGTGTTGATAGCTCACATTCACCATTCTTGATTATTTATTCAGAATCTAACTGGTAACTTTTAGTAGATCAGTATCGTCAACATCATCATCATCGCCTGTTGGCATATGGCTTGGCCCTTTAGGGGCATAGACTCATTTCGTTTGTTCTAAGTTGCCAATTACAAGGTTATTTTGCTTCTATAATTTGAATTTTTTTTATTGAATGACTTCATTTGGTTTATGAATTATGAGATTGTTTCTGTGACACTTGCTACCTTGTTAAGTCATATGTGAATTTGGTTTATGAAAATGCTTATAAAATTTAATTTGAAAATGTTATGATTATTTTGTTAACAATATGTATTGTTGTTTTAGTTTTGTAGTGAAAAAAAAATTCTTCATTTTTTGTCCATTGGGTGTGTATGCTTTACTTTTCGGCTCTTTAAGCTTTGCTCTTTTATGGTGTTAAAGCTTTCTCGGTATAAATTCGAGTTTGTTTACGTTTTAGGACAGGTTTTTTTGGGTAAAGACGTTTTAGGGCAGGTTGCGGTATAAGTTTGTGTTTGTCTTTGCCTATGTTTTACATCACGTGGTGCTACAAATTCGCGTTGTTGTTTTATGTTTTTTTTATCGTCAATTGCTTACTACTTGACACGGTTTTACGACCTCGCTTCCGCAACGCAGGGTTAAACACAAGTTTGATATTATATCAGTCATTTAGCATTAATACACTTAATTTAGCCCAGTTAACATAATAGCCACGGCCCAAACTTGCAGCCCAGTTCAGAAAATAATATTACATTCAGTGCTGGCCCAAACTATCCACCTCTGTCTCGGTTAAACGGTTTCGGTTCTAGGCGGGGTCAGTCTGGTTCCAACACGTTACTCCTATATGCCACCCTCGCCCCTAGAAACCCTCAAATCTCATCTTAGCGGACTAAGAAAGTGCAGAATCTATAGGAGAGGCGGATTCATTCGTTAACTACGGTGGGCACAAGCCCACCGTCCAGCCCATATTTATATATGAGTTTTTTGTTCAAGTCCAACTCCTTCTGTCATGCTCTTTTAGTCTTTTAAATTTGTTTAATCCAGTTTATCTTTTTATATTTATTCCATCCATTGCACATGAAGAACCAAAGAATTGAATTAAGGCCGAAGCCTGTAATCGAGGGTTTGGATCTTGTAAGATAGCTTGGAAAACGATCCTGCAAAACAGAAAACCGTTAGGCTCGCCGCAGAGATGGGAGGGCCCCTCTGCGACCACCCTCCGGCGTGAGGATAAGTATTTGTAGAGAGAGAAAATAGAGAGAGAAAGTAGGGACGAAGGTTCAGAAAATCGTACTTGGCCTTGTACTTGATGGGGTATTTATAATGGTCAACTGAGATTACGTCATTCGTGCAAACGCACTTGAATGGAGGTTCGTCCTCGGAGTTATGGGAGAACGGGCGTATCTGAGGTATCCGTCCAGGTGAGTCCGGTTCGTGCCTAGTGATCATGTCCGGCCCCGGATATGTATCTTCAAGTCCCCCAGTTTGTTAAGTTTCGTACGGGACTTAGCAAAATGTTGACATGAGTTATTCTATTCAGGTGATGTGTCATCGCTGGAGTGGTTTGAGTTAAATGACGTGGCACGATCTGAATGGTATTGACGTGGTGTGGGTGACTTAAATGACTTGACCGTCAGTCACCCACCCGTGACGGTTATGAATCCCTGCGTTGGTACTCGCGATATCCTGTTGAATTGACGGTTCGATTTGACCGTCCCTCAACCGACATAAAACCCCTATAAAATCAGTTTTTACCATTTTATTTTTACTCTTTTTTCTCTTATCTTCTTCCTCTCTATTTGTATCCTCTTTAATCTCTTTCTTCTTCTTCCTCGAGGTGCGTCCTTTTTCTCTTTTTTTTTTATAAAAAATGGCTCCTGGTAAGGACAACTTGTCTGATAGTGTGAGTGTTCTCACACAACGGCAGTTAAATAAGTTTGTTAGTGAGTATAGGATCCCACTAGACTTGAATCCGGTCCTGCCTTCGAAAGACGAAACCATTTACCCTTTTCGTCAAGGGAAGTTTCCATTCTATACTCACGTCTGCAATTTCGCGAATTACAGGGTCCCGTTCTCTCGTTTTTTTATTAGGGTCCTTCAATTTTTTAGGGTTCATATTTGCCAGGTCAACCCGTTCGGCCTTAGTCGCATCAATCATTTTGAAATTTCTTGCAGGGCTTTAAATCGGAGACCGGACTTAGGAGTCTTCCGGTACTTTTATGAGTTTATAACCGCCGGAGATTGGTACACCTTCGCTCATCGGAAGGGCGTACCTTCCCCTTCCTCCAATGAGCGGTCCAGCTTGAAAAATTGGAAAGACAACTTTTTCTGGCTGGACGATCGCTGCCTTCCGGAGGGTATGGTCTGGCGTTTTAAGGATCAGACGATGTCCTTTGATCTGGGCGAAAACTTTGTTTTTGACCAAGAGCTTGCTCGTGCCTTGATTGAGCACAAGTCCCCAATCCGTCCCCTTCCCGATCATTTCCTTTTGTTAGGTCGAGTCTGTTTTTCCTGGGCCCAAGGGGATAGGGATTGGCCGATTATTCGCCGAAAGAGTGATCGTAAGTTCCGGCCTTTTGCGTCCCATTCGGCACCATTACTTTGCTATTTTACTAACTTTCTTTCTGTTTTGAAAATGTAGGTGCCATAATGTCTCTTCTGGATGCTCTGAAGGTTCCAAGTTTGGACGTTTTTTACTTTGATTTTGCAGATCAAGGCGAGGACGAGGTTCCTCTCATGAAGCAAGTGGCTTCTTCGGCTCAGGAGATTCGGCCGGTGATTCCTCAAAACGTTTTCTGAACAACCTGTTGCGGAGGCCACTTCTTCCATCCCTTTGGGTACTCATGATCAAGCCGCTGTGGAGGTTACTTCTTCTATTCCTACATCTTTAAAGGATGCTGTTGGTTCATCCGGATCACAAGCTGGTAAGAAATCCGTCCTTGATGACGTGGATAGCGATCCGGAGGTTCGCAACTTAGATGAAGCCCTTCAATACCGTCCTTCTTCTGCTTCTTTGAAAAGCAAGGGTATTGCTCATGAAGTGGACCAGCAGCCTCTTGTTCGGAAGAGGCAAACCGAGTCCGTTCAAATCCGATCTTCTGATCCTCTTCCAATGCCGAAAATGAAGAAGACTAAGAAAGGTTCCTCACGTTCCGGTGGTGACATGACGGATGAGTTGGATGAACATCTTACCGGTGGCAAGTTTTCAAGAGAGGAGGCCGCACGGGCTAGATCCGAACCGACCCCTATTTTTTCCGAAGGTTTCCTTCCTGACGACGAAACAGAAAGTATGGAGTTGGAAAATCCGGAGGCTACGATTAAAGAAAAGGGAAAAATTCAGGGTGAGGCAAAAGTAGTGACTTTCTCAAGTACGAGTTTGAGTTCATCTTTGGGTCCGGACCGCTTTATCGATGGTGGGGAAGATCAAGTGTCTTCTTTCCCATTGTCTTGGTTCGGACCCGAGTTGATGTCTTTCTTTCGATATGCAGATGTGTTTTCGGATGACATGGAGATCGATCCAGCGACAGCCGATGAGAAGTTTGTTCCGGATTGGGATATCCGGAATAAAGATTTCGTGATGGATGAACTGGTGGTAAAAACTCTTCTTTTTAATATAAGCACTCCGCTTGATCATGCCCGGAGCCGAAGAATGAAAAGCCAAGACTTGGGGATTGCGGTCTTAGCTAACCAAGCTCAATCCAATGTCTTTGTGACGGAACTCTTTTGCCGGTGGGTGGAGGCGGAGTCTGTCAGGGAGTACCTGGAAAAGGAGACCCGTTCTTTGAAACGGAAGATTTCAAGGACTCCGGATATGGAGAAGAAGGTCACCCAGCTTACTCAGGATCTCCAATCTCAACAAGAGAATGTCAAAGCCTTAACCACCCAAAACCAATCTTCTCAGGCGGCTGCCGCTTCTGCGGCGGAGGACCGTGATAGGATTGCTGCGAAGTTAAAGAATTTCTCTGAGACGATGAAAAAGAAGGACGAGGAACATAAAATTTTTTGGCCAAGATGGAGGAATCCTTTAATAACGCTCGTCTGGCTTATGCAGGCATGATGGCTGGTACGTCTTTTACCTGATTTAATTTCTTTTTTGATTTACCATTTCTCTCCAACACTTTGGTCAGAGCGGGATACGCTAAAATCATGAGAAGCCGAGTTGAAGACGCAGATTGAAGAGATGAAAGGTCATGAGGAGGAGATCAAGATGGAGAATGCAGCTTTGAAAGCTCAAGTAGAGGATCTTCAGGCTACTAAGGCTTGGATGCTTTCGGAAGGGGCCAAGCTCCTTGCGAAAAACATTCATAAAGGGCCGGAGATGACTGCTGCTGTTGCCGCGGTTAACAATGCGATGAGTACTGTGGGTGTTAACTCTGGTTTACATAATGGCTACCTTCATGCCTTAAAGAAGAAGACCCCTTATGCCGATGTTCCGATGCTAAATCGTAATGCGACAGAAGAACTTAATGCAGCCGTTGCTTGTTTTGATACTCTTACCTTCCCGGTGGTAGAGGATCTTCCGAAGCTTATCAACGAACCACTTTCTGAAATCAAGAAGGCTCTATTTTTTGCAAGTGGTGGTTCCCCGAAAGAATGAGGTGGACATGCCCGGCTTCTTGGGGTATGCACCTTTTGGAAGTTTTTAACTTGTTTTAACGTTTTAGAGGGTGGACATATCCGGTAGTTTGGGATATGCACCCTATTTTCTGACTTCGGAATGAATGTAATGATGTTCTTACTTGTGTTTGACAATTATCCTTTTGATATGTAAATGTTTTTGTATCATCCGGCTATATTAGTCCAGTTGATTTTGATGTAATCACTTTTGTGCATGCGTCCATGCTTGTGTTTACGTTTCTTCTATTTTAGAACGTTCTTTTTCAAGGTACGGATCCGGTTTGCTTTACTTTTTTAGGATAATTTTAAGTGAAAGGAAGAATATGAACGAAGCCAGTTCATTCTTTCCTTTTAGGGTTAGCATCCCTGGTTCGGCCGAAAATATTTTTATGTTGCAACTTTGTTAGTGATAGAAAATTTTTGTTAATCTACTTATCCGATCCGGAGTTAAACTTCTCCGGTTAACACACGGTAAAAAACATTTCAAATAATCCGCGGGTAAAACCCTCCACGGTTCTTGGAATTGTAAAATTGTTCGGTGCGGGCAAAAACATCCGCATTACAAGGAAAGCGAAAGGTGACGGAGGCATTTTCCCGGTACCTTCAGCTAAACTCGCCTCGTTCCAAGTGCGAGGGACAATGGTGCCGTCCATCTTTTTGAGAGTGTAAGCACCGTCCTTTCCTGCGGTGTTAATTTGATAAGGACCCTCCCACTTCGGAGCCATTTTCCCGGTACCTTCAGCTAAACTCGCCTCGTTGCTCCGCATGACATAATCTCCGACCTTAAACCGGATCTCCTTTACTTTAGAGTTGTAGTTTTTTTCCAATTCTTTTTTATACTTTGCTTCCCGGATGGCCGCGAGTTCTCTTCTTTCTTCGGCCAGATCGAGGTTTAGGCGGAGTTCTTGTTCATTCTCTTCTTGGCTGTGTTGCATGCGAGGTGTGCGTATCCCTACTTCGGCGGGAATGACTGTTTCTGTACCGTACGTCAAACTGAAGGGAGTTTCCCTAGTGCTTGTCTTCGGCATCGTCCGGTGAGCCAACAGGACGTGCGGTAGTTCATCTGCCCATGAGACGCCCTCTTTCCCCAGGCGCTTTTTTATGCCTTCCACAATACTGCGGTTGGCTCTTTCTACCTGCCCATTGGCTTGAGGATGGGCTACTGAAGCAAAATTTTGTTCAATGTGCATTCTTTCACACCAAGTCTTGAATGGTTTTTCTGCAAACTGCTTCCCATTGTCACTGACAATACAGAGCGGCATTCCGTATCTGCATACGATATTTTCCCAAACAAACCTCAGCACTTGGTCTCCGGTGATAGTCCGGAGGGGTTTGGCTTCGATCCATTTTGTAAAGTAATCGATGGCCACTAGTAGGAACCTCACTCCTCCGGTGGAAACAGGGAAAGGTCCGACAATGTCAATTCCCCATTTCTGAAACGGCCAAGCCGAAGTTACTGGGACGAGGTTGTTTTAGGCTCGGTGACTAATGGGAGCGTGCCGCTGGCAATCTTCACATGCTTGTAATTCACTAACATCGCTTTGATGCATGCCCGGCCAGAAATAGCCGACATTCATAGCCTTGGCTACAACCATCCTTGGTCCGGAGTGGATACCGCATATCCCCCAGCGAATTTCTCTTATGACATAACTGGCCTCCTCCAGAGTTAGGCATTTCAGAAGCGGACCTAGGAAAGTCTTTCGGTAGAGTTGCCCATTGTGAACCTGATACTGTAACGCTTTCACCTTTAGCTTCCGGGCCTGAACTTTTTCTTCCGGTAGTGTGCCATCTTTCAAATATTCTATGATCGGAGTCATCCATGTCCTATCCTGGACGGAGATTGACATTACGGATTCTGTCTGATGGATTGCCGGAGCTTGCAAAGTTTCTACTAGCACTTCCTTTGACAAATGACAGAAGGCCTCGGATGCCAGTTTGCTCAGAGCGTCCGCCTTTTTATTCTTGCTTCGTGGTATGTGAACTATCTTGCAAGAGTCAAACGAGGAGATTAAACTGTTAACTTGGCTTAGGTACCGGATCATGTTTTCTTCCCGTGCCTCATACTCTCTGCTAACCTGGTTGGCGACCAGTAGTGAATCAACATGAGCCAGTACGGAGGTTGCACCTGCCTTTGCCGCAGTTTGGAGCCCTGCGAGGAGAGCCTCATATTCTGCTTCGTTGTTAGAAGTTTTAAATTCAAATCGCAGAGCATAAGTATATTCTATACCCTCCGGATCTATCAGAATTAACCCGGCACCTAACCCTTCTTTGCTGGAGGCTCCGTCTGTATATAAGTTCCATACCCTGGGGAGAGCGGTTTTTTCTTTAGTGCTTTCTCCGGTTGGTACCTCCGTGAGGAAATCTGCCACAGCCTGCCCTTTTACCGGTCCTCTGGTTCGGTATCTGATATCGAAGGCGCTGAGTTCGATTGCCCACTTTGTGAGTCGTCCAGAAACCTCCGGCTTTCTAAGAATTTGCTGGATCTGAAGATCAGTTTGTACTTCTATATTGAAAGCCTGAAAATACCTTCGGAGACGTCTGGATGCATGAACCAACGCAAGTGCCAATTTCTCTATTATGGGGTACCGGGTTTCATAATCTTTCAGAATGCGGCTTACGTAGTAAACCGGTATTTGTGCATGATCCCGGTGCACCACTAGTACAACACTTATGGCGAAATGTGAAGCGGAGAGATAGAATGTGACGGTTTCTCCAGTGATTGGTGCGGTTAGAGTGGGTAAAGACCCAAGACAAACTTTCAATTCTTGGAATGCTGAATCAGCCTCCGGTGTCCATTCTATTTGACCCTTTCCTGTTCGCTTTTTTAGGACATTCATGAAAGGAATGGTGCTATCGGCTGCTTTCGAGACGAAACGATGGAGAGCTAACAACTTACCGTTCAATGATTGGATTTCTTTGACCGTTTTTGGAGGCTGCATGGAGATTACCGCTTTGATTTTATCCGGGTGTGCCTGTATTCCGGACTGTGTTATCCATACGCCCAGGAACTTTCCTTCTTCTAAACCGAAAGAACATTTTTTTGGATTAAGCTTAAGATTGATACTCCGAAGCCTGGTGAAGGTTTCAAGTATGTCATCGATCATGTTGTCTTCGGCTTGACTTTTGATGACCAGATCATCCATGTAAATTTCTAAGTTTCGTCCGATCTGATCTTTGAATGCCTTATCCATTAACCTTTGGTATGTAGCTCCGGCGTTCTTCAGCCCAAACGGCATTTTGGTATAACAGAAGAGTCCCTCATTCGTTACGAACGTCGTCTTATCTTCGTCTTCTAGAGCCATCTGTATCTGGTGGTAGCCTTTGTATGCGTCCAAGAAGCATTTAAGACGAAAGCTGGAAAGGGAGTCGATCTTTAAATCGATTTCCGGCAGAGGATAGCAATCCTTCGGACACGCGTTGTTCAGATCGGAAAAATCGACGCACATCCTCCAAGTTTTGTCTTTCTTGGTTACCATCACCGGATTGGAGACCCATGTTTGATACCGCACTTCTCTGATAATTCCGGCGCTGAGCAACTTTCGCACATCTTCGGAGATGGCTTTGTTACGGGCTGGAGCCATGTTTCTTTTTCTTTGAGCTACTGGCTTTACTGAATGCGACACTTTCAGTCTATGTTCAGCCAAACATCGGGGCACTCCGACCATGTCAGAGGTTTGCCACGCAATACATCAAGTGAATTGGACAAAAGCTTCCACAGCTTCTTTTTGGTACGTTCAGCGAGCTGGGCCCCGACTGCAATTTTTTGCTCCGGAAAATGCGGGTGTATAGCCCATTCTTCTGTAAGGAGGTTCGGAGGTTGGATATTACCGTTACTTTTTCGTATTTCAGCTACGCAGATTGTTGACTCAGAGTGCAAAGTTGCTACCCCTGCTTCGGTGGGGAATTTTAATGAGCCATGGATGGTAGAACTGATGATATCGAAAACGCACATGCCTGGTCTCCCTAGTATGACGTTGTGGACGAATCTTGCCTCCACTACCAGGTACGTCAAATTAACGGTCTAGACCATACTTCCTTCTCCCAACATTGTTGGCAGAGTGATTTGCCCGATAGGCTGCACCACCTCTCCGAATAAACTTACCAACGGCATAGAGACTCGTATCAATTTTGCTTTGGTTTGCGGGGCTAGCTGTTGGAAGCACTGCTGTTACATGATCTCGGTGGCACTTTTGCTGTCAACATAAACTCTCCGGACCTTGTGGCCTGCTATTATTGCAGACACTATGATTGGTCCGTCTTTGATTTCTCCGGGAGTGATGGGAGGGAAAGCAATTGGTTGCAGCATCCAAGCGGCCATATGGTGACTGGACCGCTTAATGCCCTGATTACCCACTTTCCTGATCATGCAAATTGCTGGTTGATTGTTTGGATTATCCGCCGAATTCCCTGAAGACTTTCCCTCCTTTACTTCTTTTACAAGGTGCGATAGCTTACCAGACCGTACTTCTTTTTCTATTTCTTGCTTCAAAGACCAACAATCGTCTGTATTATGGCCTCGCGCATGATGGTAATCACAATATTTTTTGGAGTTCTTATCTCCTGGGTTTCGGAGCTTTAGACTTTACTGGGGTGGTGTCTTTTCTTTTGTAAACGGGGTTGTTCAATTTGACCAATCCATGCTAACAACCACATTCCTTATGCGACACAAAATGTCTTATGAGGAATTGGTCGATTCAATCTGTAATCATGTTCCACTACAGAAAGAATCCGTTGTGGTTTCGATGTTATTAGGGTACACATATCAAGGGACATCTCAAACAACAAAAATTTTCAATGAAGATGACGTTGAAATGTTGCACTACTTAGCCAGAGTGTTTGAAGGCAACTTCATTGCCGAGATCTACGTTCAATGGGAGGTAGTTAATCCCCTCCGTCATATGAGTTTTACAAACCTTCTCCATGACATAACACAACGTAATGTTGTTGACAACCAGTTATCCGATGATGATGGTGAAGGAGATGGGCAAACAACTCAAGAACACCATCTCATGCCGTCTGTTGAGAACCTAGTCGGTCCCGCTTCTCAATTTGTCGTTGGTGACAACAAAAATGCCGGGTTTGATGAGTCAGAAGTTTACAGCACGGGAGACAGTTCAGAAAGTGAGGAGGCCCCCCATCAGATGAAGCCTCTTCTGACGATGAGACCGCAATCAACGATCAAACTGCGTTGACCTTGTCTCAGTTAACGCATTCTAGGCCTATCGTTGCAGGTCCACATGATGACCCCCAAGAGGATGAGGAGCTTAGGGATTACATGTGTCCGGATTATGAAGATAACCCAATGGACATATGGAATCCAAAATCAAAACAAATTCGTCTGGGATGTTTTTCAAGTCCAAACAGGATGTGGACCTTGTTGTTCGAGAGTGGAACATTCGCCGAGGAAGGGAAATATTCGTGGTGGGTAGCAAACCAACTTTATACAAAGTTAAATGCTACACGAGAAACAAAAATTATAAAAACCCTTTCCCTGGTGCTCTTGTTTGCGAATGGCGTGCAACCGCATCAAAACAAAAACTCCAACACCTGTGGCAGATTACCAACTGGGCACCTGCCCACAGTTGTTATTCAACTGTGGTGCGCAACAACAACAGATGCCTTAGATCTAAGGATATCGGTGTAAACATCCTTCCACAAATTCGTACAGACATCGCGTTTAAGGTAAAACACATCTGGACTTTCATAAAGCAAACCATGTCCGTCGATGTTACGTATACAAAGGCGTGGCGGGGTAGAAGAAAGGCAATTGAGAGGATATATGGAACTTGTGACAGCAACTTTGTGGAGCTCCCGAAGTACGTGTTACGACTTCAGTCTCGAAACCCTGGTACGGTGGTTAACTGGTTTCATCACCCACATTCGGCTCCAGGACATCCAACATTCAAATATGTTTTTTGGGCCTTCAGTCCCTCTATTAGTGCACTCCGTCTATGCCAGCCTGTAATCTCCGTGGATGGCACACACTTGAAAGGTCCGTATCGGTGGATTATTTTGGACATTCGACGTATATATTTGGTTGTCAGTAACCAAAGTATTAACGTCCCCACCGATAAGGTCGGATATTCTATTAACAGCCCAAAAATCTGGGTGGTCAACATCATTATAATTTTGATTCACACCCAAATTACCACTTTCGTTCACAAATGAAGGCCCCCCTTGTTCCATATTGTCTAACCCGAGGATACGCCGTTGATCATCAATTTGAGTTTCGTTAACATTTGAAGGCCCCCCTTGTTCCATATTCACAAATGACGGCCCCCTTGTTCCATATTCATGCCCCAATTGGAACCTCCACCCTCGGAAACATTTGAACCTCGTTGTTGACGTTGTCGTCGCCTGCGTAACCTCTGCGGACGAGGAATAGGCATTAGGTCAACAGGGTCTGTTGTCAAGTGACTCGGATATTGTGAGTATCCTTCTTGTCGTGACATTTCCGTAGCTCAATAAGCGGCAGCTTGGGCCAACTCTAGATCATCACACCGTTGTATTACCCCCATTGCATCCGTCTAAATAAATAAAAAAAAAGTTAGTTCACAACGTATTAATTTAGACTTTCTAACATGAATAAATCTAAACTAATACATATATATATATATATACCAGCACTTGGGCACGAGCCCCATCATCTTGGAAACCACGCATTGGAACTGCCGAAGACCTTGGATTTGTCAAATAGAGCATTGTATGGTTCATGAACCAAGACATATAATCGTTTGCGACCGGATAAGAGGTGATTGTTTCTCCCTCGACAATCGAGTCATGACAATGGTACCAAGCATAAAGATAAACATCGTGTCGTATGGTCCAGTCCCAACCAGTTTTCCCAATCCGGGTCATTTTATGCAGTCTGGCAAGCTCTTCAACGGTTAATGGTATACTGGGAGGTATATGTTGAACCATGCCAAACTGCCGCATAACCCGTTGCGGGTAATGATGCTCGACATTTTCCCAGAAAAATCAGCGGGCAAGTGCTCCTCCAACTAGAACTCCCACTAGTGCAAATTTCCTGGAGTCTACCGATAACATCATCGTACGGTGTCCAAATAAACTACATTAAAAATTGAATAGTTTAGAGACAACTACATAAAATTATGTGTATTTTCCTAAAACTAGCGTACCATCTCCTCGCGAACCGACTGAAGTTGAGATCGATGAGATCTAAGACAGTGTGTGGGGGCGTCAACATGATTAAGGTTTCCCTTCTATATACAAAAAATAATAAGTGCAAAAAATTAATATTATATATTTAAGTTTCTATAATTTATTCATAAACAATTTTATACTTAATCAGCTTACAACATACCGAGCAGCTAAAGGCGCGTCGTAATTAAACCGGTGGTAGGGCTCCTGTGCAACACAACGGATCCTCTCCCAGGCCCAGACTTGCAGAATTGACATTGGTCCCCTAACGCATACGACATCGGGTGTTGTAGCGTTACACAGGTTTCTGTAGAGACAGCTTAAAACAGCACTGCCCTAGCTAATATTAACACACGAACTTAAATCCTCTAAGTATTGTAAAAAATGAAGATTAATCCAGTTGTTCGAATTATCTGGAAAAACTGTACAACCTATTAGATAAAATATTATTAAACGTGCACGTATAATGCACTGATCGTCCGTAGTCTCAACTTCAGAAAAAGTAGAATCTAACTCAGAGATAACACGGACAGAACTAACTCGTTTACCACTGAGTTGGTTATTCGCTGGAGTGAACCCAAGCAGGCGTTCACACTTCTCCTCAGCCTCAGAAAATGTAAGGGCGTTATCCGCCCCACATACCGGCACCCCCTCAATTGGCAGGCCCCACAAGACGTTAACGTCCTGTAATGTGACAGTTGTTTCCCCCACTTGAAGATGAAACGTGTGGGTTTCAGGCCTCCACCGCTCAACCAACGCCGTTATTAAAGCGTGGTCTATATAACGGTACCCACTATCAAGCAAGCCACCAAACCCTGCTTCACGTATATAACCTTCCACACGTGGTCCTATAGGCTTTTGCCTCACCAACTTCCAAAACGAACGATCAGAACGCTTGATGTTTATGGATGATCGGAATTTTTCCGGGTTATTATAAACCTCTAACGCACGGTGTTTCTTGTGTAAAAACAAAACCTCGTTACTGAGAGGACCAGGATTCAACTGATAACTCATTTTTAACTTTGAGACCTTCTTGTGCGTGCTTAAACTAGGGTGAGGTTTTGTTCTTGATGGTTCGTGTGAAAGTTTCTTAGCTACGGTTTTTAAGTTTGTATCAATAAACCCCATTGTATGTACATATATGTAGCAACAAAGGTATCTTGATTCCATTGATGATCTGATAAACCACCAGATTCTGCAACCTACTATTCTGAATTTTAGGGGTGATTAGATGGCTGTATAACAAATACTATATCCCTCTGAAGGTATGGTTAAAAGAATGCTGCAACACTCAATTCAAATTGAAGAGACTACTCTCTGAAAAAAATACTATTTCACTATTTGAAACTTTGCCATTCACACACACCTCTATATTTCAAGTTCTCAATGCCATGTGGGTGATGGAAGGCAGACAAAAATCTGAAAAGCATTAACTGTGCTACACCTTCAAAAAATAATCAGCAAAGCTTTATAACTATGCTTATAAAATCAACGAACCTTGGTAACTTTGCTTATGAAATCAACGAAGCTTGATAACTTTGCTTGTGAAATCAACGAAGCTTGATAACTTTGCCCTTCAATTCAGCGAGTTTCTTCAAGATTGCCCTTCAATTCAGCGAACCTTGAGTAAATTGTTCATCAAATCAGCGAACCTTGAGTAAATCGTTCAGCAAATCAGCAAACCTTGAGTAAATTGTTCATAAAATCAGCGAGCTTTCAAAGTTTGTTCATAAAATCAGCGAAGTTCTATTTAATTCACTGATTGAATCAGCGAGGTTCAAAGTTTGCAGGGATGTTGTAAGATGCTAGCAGCTTTCTGCAGAAATTGTAAAGAAGTTCGCTCATTTGAATGGCAAAGTACCTAAACTCACTCATAATTTTGAATCATACCTAATATCACTCTTTGGGGGTTGAAACCCCCTATTTCTGCAAAAAAACTCTCATAGAATTAGGGGCATGCACGGTTCAGCTCAGTTTTATGGTAAAACCAAAACAGAAACCAAAATGTTGGGTTTTCAGTTTTTGAAACCGTTCAATTTCGGTTTTTACGGTTCTTGCAACAGTTCGGTTCGGTTTTTCGGTTTTTGAAACAAAATTACGTAAGATTCAAAATAAAAAGTATAATCCCAGATTGAATATATAATCCAAGTATAAACATGTGGATTTTTATGTTTCAATGCATACAGAATAGTAAGTGGTATATGCTTGATACGCTAGTCCCATTGCTTTTTATTTGAGTTATTGGAAACAGTAGGTGGTATAACAGTAAGTTATGTTAGCGTAAATTATTTTAATAAATAATTTTTGGTGCCCTTTTGATCATTTATCTAATAACCAGATCAATTTACCTTAATATCCCTATAAAATTAACTGTGCTTTATTTGATGGACATAAAGGCCCGTACTAGTTAATTAGGGTTACCCCTTGGGCGAAGCATATAAATACAAGTTATTGGGAACCTAAAGACACACCATAAATCTTACGGCCTCCCTCACTACAATCTGTTCCTCTCCATCCTAACTGCTCACCCTAAACGGGAACCGATCAAGATGGCTTCTTCTTCATCTCTAACCGCTACTGGATTGTCAGGTATATCAAGATCCCTAAAGTGTTTTCCATTAGATATTAAAAGAACTGATTAACATGTGGTATCAGAGCGATTTTACTCAGTTTTTAAATTCCCTTATGATCTGGAATTGAAAAAAAAATGATCAAAATAATTTTACTTTTGATAGTCACTAAATCGTTTTCTAAAAGAATATTAGAAATCGCTTGATAAGATCGTAATTGTCATCAGTTCCCATCATTTTTTATTGTCCTTTTGGTTTTGATGACGGCGGAAATTTGATACAAATTTTATAATTGGTTTGTCTTATGTTCCCATCACATTGATAAGATCACAATTGTTTCTTGGGGTAATCACGAAAATAGCCATTGATTGGTCAACTTTTCAAAAATAGCCGTTGACACGGCTCCATAAGCCGTTTCAAGAATTCTGACACGGCATAAAAGGGATTTCCACAACAACCACTCAGCTTTTCACACGTGGCGACACCCTTTCTCTCTCCTCTTTTTTTTTCTTTTTTTATTTTGTCATCAGACAAATGTGGCAGTGGTCCTATTTTGTCATCATAAATGCAAACCTGTCATCTCTATCCTCTTTCTCTCTCTCTCCTATTTGAACAGACCCCTCCCACTCCCTCTTCTTCAACCTTCTCCACCGTTCCATCCATATCCACACACACAACATGAGCAAAGGCAACAGTTTAGCCGAAATCCTGCCGTTATCCGGATCATTAAACCCACCCCACGGCTTCGCTGACGACGTCGACACCCTCGGCCCATACTCCGGCGACCTCCCACCGCCCCCGGCGGCGTAGATTTGGTTCCCTTTGCCGCTCACAATCACCAGCCGCCGATCTCTTTGGTAGCTGAAATTGCTTGGCTTGTTATAGGTTCCATCAATTTTTGTGATAAGTTTATAATAAAATTAATGGAAGTTGAGGTTGAAAATTTCTGATATCTGCAGAACCATTGAAACTTCAATTTTTGTGATAAGTTTCACATATTAAAGGCTTTGGCAAAATGAGGAAGTTCCATCAATTTTTTGGTACAGTTCCATCATTTTTTTGAAATGAGGAAGTTGATGGTGGTTTACGGTGGTAGTGGTCGGTGAGGGTGATGGTGGTATACGGTGGTGGTTGGTTGCAGGGTGGTGGTGCTCGGTGAGGGTGGTGGTGGTGGTGGTGGTTTACGGTGGTGCTCGGTGAGGGTTGTGGTTAGTTGCAGGGTGGTGGTGCTCGGTGAAGAGTGATGGTGGTGGTGATTCATGGTGGTCGTTATTTGTGGTGGTGCTCGGTGAGGGTGGTGGTTGGTTGCAGGGTGGTGGTGCTCGGTGAGATCAGTGTTTCGTGTTTGAATTTCGTGTATCTGTTTTCGAGAGAGAGAAAGAGGAGAGAGAGAGGAGAGAGAAAGATGACAAGTGATGCTTGACAGTTAACTTGTGCAGTGGATAGAGGAGTGAGGGAACATGATAGATGACAGCAGTACACGTGTCAAAACCTGACTGGTCTTTGAGGAAAGCTCTTAACTTTTGTCTTGAGCCGTGTCGGAATTCGTATAAAGGCTTGGGGAGCCGTTTCAGTTGGCCAAAATTGAAAAAACGGCGTTGACTTGGCTATTTTCGTGATTTTCCCTTGTTTCTTCTTTTTTACCTCTTATTGATGTCGTCAGTAACCTATTATGTGATTAGGAAGGACCAGCCTATCAGATTAACTTTTATTATTAGGAGAGTAGTAACACATGAAGTTGAAAAAAAAAACAATCAAAACAATTACTGTATTATTTTGTTTCCTTCGAGTGGAATGATTATTTACATAGAATTCATACCTAGTTAACTGAATTAGGTGTATTATATTGTTAACTTTTATTTCAGTTATTAATATGAATGTTTTATATGGTATCACCTAATTTTGTGATAGATTAGATTTTGATTATGTTTCCTAAAGTTGTGTAACTTTATCTTCAAGTTTCGTTTAAAGATTATTTTATTTTTAGTTTATAAACGAATAATTAACTTGGATAAACCTAACTTTTAAATAATCATTCAACTATTTTTTTTTTTTTTGATTGATTTAAAATTTGCTTAACTAAAATAACATTTTTTCAAGTTCTCACTTATGCCCAAAGGTGGTGTGTTTACTTGTGGCGTTATTTAGTGAACTTAAGCATAGTCACTTATGTGTACATCCTTATTATATGAACAAGCATAGTGTAACACTTACCTTATTACATTTGTTCATATGATATAGACATGACTTCTGCCTAAGACGCATGAGTGTTTCATTTTCTGCCCAAAGGTGATGTGTTACACTCATGTCTCGCAAACTTTGACTTGTGCCTAAAATTATGGTGTTTCAACTCCTGCCCAAAGGCGATGTGTTACATCTAATCTGCACAGTCTGACTGTTCATAATACTTGTATGATTGGTCATAGCCAAAGCGAAAACCGTCATTCAAGTAGAACCTTAATTAAAATTGGTGTGTATAAATAACGTTATCACAGCTTCCTTAGTATAATGGTCTTAATTTCCGCCTGCCTTAGTTTTAGGTTACCCATAAGTCACTCTAACTTCCTCTTTTGCAATGTACCTTATTCTTCTCATTTTAATCCACTATCAGCTCCTACTATGGCTATTGATACTTTGACTGGTGTGAACTATGCTTCGTGGAAAGATTCTCTTAACCTTACTCTCGCACTCATGGAGTTTGACTGTGTGCTAACTGAAAACGCTCATCCTACTCTTAGACTATGGGGCGAGGGTTGGGGCGTGGGTTGGCTGAAAACGCCCAAGCCACCACCCCGGGTGGGCTTGGGTTTGGGCGTGGCCCAAGGGGCGGGAGTTTAAGGTCGGGCGTGGGGCGGATCTATCAATATGACATGGCGGGCTCTCAATGGCCAAACCAACTAGCCGTTGGCCAACGGCTATGTGTAAAAAAAATATTTTTTTCACTATAAAACTCACACTTCTATTCTTTTTTACCACATCCAACCACAATACACTCCACCTCTTCTATAATCATCTCTATTCTCATTCTACAATACGAAAAATGAATCCTCATAATCATGGTTTTGACCCGAATAACCCGTGGGCATTCCAAGAAAATCCTAGCCCACCACCCAATCGTCCAATGCCTCCTCCATTTTTAATACACTCTACTATGCCCGATGTGGCGGGTTACGCATCGTATCTCTCGAATCGTGTGTATACTAACTTCCCTCACACCGACGATTCTATACCTAGCCCGTTTTCACAAACGCCCATCAACCTTTCCCCAACCTCCATCAACCTTTCCTAAACAGAAACCGTCCCCAAAACTCAACCCCCCATCGATGGTCCTTCCGCATCCAAACCCATCAAAAAGAGAAGTCACAAGAAAAAAATTGAGGCCGAGAAAGCACTTGAAAGCGCTAAACGAAAACAACAAAGATGGGTCGTTAATGAAGAACTTACATTGGCGAGGGCTTGGCTTCAACAATTTCAACATCCAACTTTAGGTATTTTTAAATATTTTGTAGCCCATATTTTAATATTTATGTTTTTTTATATAACTTTGTAATATATTAATTTTTTTTATTAAAATAGGAAATTCTCAACATAGAAGCCATTTGTGGGAAGCGATTAGTAAAGCATTCCATGAAGAAATGGAAAGGGAGGTTTATCGTGAAAACGATAGCTTATCCTCGAAGTGGACCGAGATAAGCGGGCAACTCACCAAATTTAGTGGTTTTTTAAATAAAGCAAAGCAAAACCCAAAAAGTGGTGTAACCGAAGCCGACTTTGTGACAAATGCATTGGTTAGATACAAAACGAATGTGGGGAGCGACTTCCGTTTCATGCATTGTTGGGAGATTTATAAGTTCCATCCCAAGTGGGCGAATATCCCTAGTGGTAGCGAAACTAACACGTCTTCCAAAAGGTCAAGGACACCCTCGTCCCAAGCCCAATCGGATGCACGAGATCAAGAGTTGGAGGACTTTCTGGATGATTCACCAAACCGGCCTGAATACGGAAGAGATGCCGCCAAAAGGCGCGCTCAAAAATCAAGATCGGGTACGGCATCGCCTTCAGTTGGGAGTTCGGGCTCGCGTAGGGGAGTATACAGCGATCAGTTGGATGACATTGCAAGCAAGTTAGATACATTCAACGTATTCCAACAACAAAGGGCCGAAATTCGGAAGAACAAAGAAGCTCGGGATGCCCTGAAACAAATACTAGATGATATGAAATTTCTAGCCCAGCCCATCGATCACCTATCAGGTGAAGAGTTGGAACTAATGTTGGAGACGAGAGAAGAGATAAAGAAAAAATATTACAAGCACTAGGAATTTTTTTATGTATTTTTCTTTATTTAAAAAACATTATTAAAAAAATTTAAATTTTTTGTTTTAAAAATAATTTAAATAGCAGTTTGGGCTGGCCACGCCCCAAACCCCCGCCCCACCATACCGTCTTCAATGTGGGTCAGCCCAGCGAAGCCCACCCAAGCCACGTGTCGGGCCACGCCCCAAACCCCCCGCCCCACCATACCCCACAGTCTTACTGATAAGAGTACTGAATCTGAAAAACTACTCCATCAAAAGTGGGAGAGAGCTAAACGCTTGTCTCTTATCTTCATGAAAAACTCGATAAGTCTTGCTATCAGGGGAGCCATTCCTGACGCTGCTACAGCTAAGGAATATCAGACTAATGTGGAGGCTCAATTCCAAGGGACGTCTAAGGCGCAAGCCAACACCCTCATTCTGAAATTGGTGACTACAAAGTATGATGGGATCAGCGGTATTCGTGAGCACATCCTGAAAATGAATTACATGGCCCAAAAGCTCAAGGGATTAAGCATGGAGATTAGTGATGGTTTTATGGTGCATTTTATCGATCATGACGTCTCTTCCCGCATCTTGTGAAGCATTCAAAGTCAACTATAACCTTCAGAAGGACCAATGGAATATGAACAAGTTGATTGTTATGTGCGTGCAAGAAGAAGAACGTCTGAAACTCGAGAAAGCCGATGTTGCTTACCTGATGACTACTGACTCGAAGAAAAGAAAGGGGAACTACAATAAGAAGCCTAATATTAAGGTCCAAAAGCGGGATGTAGTTGCAAGTGCTTCTGGCTCTAATGACTCCAAAGGGAAGATTCACTGCAAAATCTGCCGTAAGGTGGGACATAAGCAGAAGGACTGCCCGGACTTTAAGGAGTGGCTAGCCAAGAAAGGTGATAATCTTTTCGTGATACTTGAGTCCTTTAATTTAAATGTTCTATCTAATACTTGGTGGTTTGATTCTGGTTCTATGGTTCATGTAACCAATTCCTTACAGGTATTCCATACAATCCGGAAGCTGGAAAGAAACCAAAGAACGCTTAAGCTGGGAAATGGAAAGCCGCTAGTAGTCGAGGCCGTGGAAACATTAGATTTGGTTATGAAAACTAGTTTAACTATTAGACTTTATGATACCTTATATATTCCTGAGATTACTCGGAATCTTGTATCAGGACCAAAGTTAGACATAAACGGTTTTCTTGTTTCTCATGGTCATGGCAAACTTACTATCAGTTTTAATTCTCAAATATTTAGTTATGGTTTCTTGGATGGTGGTCTCTATCGATTAGAATTAGATGATGATTTTTCCAAGTCTTTGTTATCATATAATATTAATGAGAACTTAACAAAGAGAAAATGCAAACGAGACTTAGCAACTTCATCCATGTTGTGGCATCAACGTTTAGGCCACATTTCACGAGAACGCTTAACTAGACTCGTGAAGGATGAGGTATTACCACCTCTCGATTTCAATGATTTTGGAACATGTGTCAAATGCCTTAAAGGTAAAATGACATCAGCGAATAAGAAAGGTGCCACTAGGAGCTCTAATTAATTAGAACTCATTCATACTGATATTAGCGGCTCTTATAACATCGTTGGCATAACTGGACACACTTCATTTATCACGTTTATTGATGATTATTCACGTTATATGCACTTGTATCTTATTAAAGAAAAATCTGAATTGTAACACCCCGTGTTTCTGAAGTCAAAGTCAAAGTCAAGATTGAAGTCAAAGGAAGACAAGATTGCTAATTGCGATTTGTCTCTCCTTGCTCAATTCCTGTTTTGACTTCTTTGACTTGCGATTAGTCTATTTTATTTTGCTTTAGTTGTATTATGTGGAGTATCTATTAATAATCGCATGTTTAATCGCTTTATCACTATCGCAACTCGAAATACGCATTTTGGTTATTGTATATGTGTGTGTGTGCCTTATGTGTTACTTGTGCATGATTAAATTATGTTATGTGTGGTAATCAATCGAATCGCAATCGAACTCAATCGCAATCGAAACAGTATGATAATTGGTAGAGAAGAGATAGTGCGAGATATGAGTAGTTGGGATTAAAAGTAATTTGACTAGGAAACTCTATCGCATCGCAACGCTCACAATCGAAATCGAAATGGCAAAACTCGTCGCGCTGAGCACTCGAACCAGGTGCCAGCCGGCCGGATTGCCATCCCACCAGGCTGCCACCCGAGCGAGCTGCCATCCGACCGAGGAGCCATTCGGCCGGGCTGCCACCCGGGCGAGATGCCATCCGACCGGCCAGCCCCTTTCCACTTTGGGCATCCTATAAATATCCCTTGTCACTTTCAAACTTTCTACTTTTGGCAAGTGACGTCCGACCAGCTCATTTTCCTCACTTTTCTTCAGATTTCTCACGATTCCTGTAAGATCTCGTCCTAAATCTTGTACTTCCTTAATCTACACGCACTCCTACACCTTTCTATCTTTTAAATCTTAACTTTTAACCGTGAAATCTGTAGGATCGTATTCTGACCCGAACGAGTCTTTCAGAGGAGTTTTAATCGGTTTCAGGTGCGGAAAACAAGAAACTGATGTAGAGACAGCAAGCAATTCACTTTTAAACACCTTTTGTATTGATCTTTAACAGTTTACATGCAAACGTCACACCGGCAGCACTTCGGTATGGAAAACAAGGAACTAACTAATGATTTCGCTCTTGAGGACCTATATATAGGCCTCTTAATTCCGCTCATAAAGACACAAGACCATCAGGAGCGAAATCACACTATGTGATTTCGGGCAGAATCAAACACATGCACGTGTCTAGGAGCGAAATCAGCCACTAATGCTAGGAACGAAATCAGCCACAAAATTACAATTAATATTCAAACGTGCAATCTTTTTTTGTCTTCTTGTGATGTATCATTTTGTCTCAAGTATCCATTTCATGTAATGATGTCATCATTGATGTCATTTTCATGATGTCATCAATGAGTAGGATGACATCATGTCTTGATCAGATTCGCACCGCGACCGAGACTCGACATAAGACGAAGACGACAGATGTGTGCACCAACAAAATCATCAAGATCCAAGGTGTTCTAGGATGACGTCATCATGTGTTCTTGAAGAACTTCATGTTTTGGCCTCAATCCACCAAGAACAACTTAGATCTAGTCGATTTCCACATAAACAAACCAAGATCTTTCATATATCTAAACAAACTCACAATGAAGAGTAGTGAAAGATGGTTTTCTAATTTTCTTTCAACTCTTTTACACTCAATACACTCAAACCCGATGGAACCGGAGCTAATACTGATCGTCTGTTCATCCTTAGTGATGCATCAGTGCTAGATCTAAGTCCCATCCAAGAGATAGTGATTTCGGGTTTGGACATGAACAACCGTCTCGGACCGTGCACCGTCAGACTAGGGTGATTCCTGTTCGGTCAGGTCATTGGGGATGAGATGGGGTTCCCATTGTTTAAACCAGTCACCACAACGTCTCGCTCAAGTTACAACACTTAAGCAAGGTCAAGTAACAGCACGATCAAGTCGTTGGAACCCACCGTCCGATCGGGTTGCATCTTGATTCATTTAAAAACTTAAACAATTTTCAACATGTTCAGTAACAAGGTTGCCACCCGGTCGAATGGACATCTGACCGAGTGACCACCCTGCTGTGAATTTGTTCTCACTGAAGTGCCCAACCGAACGGGTTGCCATCCGATCGAACGACCGTCCGACCTGAAAGGTAGAGATACTTCAATGTTTTCAAAATGCTACAATGAAAACTTCAAAAGTCAAGCCATCATACACAAACACATCCTTCTCAAAGGAAGAAACAATCCACTTGAACAGCCATCCGACCGGACCGCTGTCCGACCGGACTACTGTCCGAACGGATTACCACTCGCACGACTGGTCGTCCGATCGGATTACCATCCGACCGAACTGCTGTCCAACTCACTTGTACCCGGCACCGTTTTAACGCGTCACTTATCGTTATGCTATCGATTTGTTCAGGCTAATCCTACTCTCTAGCGCTCCCTTCAATCCATCAATCGCTGTGAGTATACTCGATCCCTTTTTGCTTTACGCACTTTTAGGTGTTACATACGTTACTTATACAAAATCACAATCGAACACACTACGCAATACTTTAAACGCTAACTGTTACCGCATGTTATACGTGACTTAATGAATGCTTGTTTGTTATGTTTACACATGGAATGCTGTCTACCTGCCTTAGCAACAGTAGTACTATTAGTTTGGACTCAGCACCCGTTCACTCGGGGGTTGTTAAGGACAATTACCTACATGTCTCACAGTGGTGAGAATGTATCGCGAACTGCCTTGGGCAGTCAACCCGCAGTCATTGGTATCGTTAGGTTCATGTCGATAACTAACATGCCTCATTTCACTCTGTGTACGTGCTGGTTATGCGTAAACTATTTCGAACTCTATATGCTATTATCAAACTTGTATGCTCACCTTTACACTATGTGTATTGACTTTTACTTTAACGTATGTGACAGGTGATTAAGAAGTTTACATGCTTAGCTTGCTGTGAACTTGAGGCTAGGAAAGGTGTAGGATGCTCTCTGTGCTGTGATGAAATCGAAGCTAGGAAAAGAGGTCCTAGAAACCAATAAATAAACTATCTATGTATAAATCTGAGTTGTCGGAACAGAACTACTTGACTAGAATTATCTGTAATAATTTGTTTTCCCTTTAAGACATGGTATGGGACATGTTACTTTAAATTAATTGGTAATGATAATTGTTATGGAAACTTCTGAACAATTTGTTTCGCTCAGTGCCATGCCCTGATGTTTCCGCCATCGGTTGGGGTGTGACATGAATCTCTCACAACTTTTGAAGACTATAAAGATGAAGTTGAAAAACAATTAGATCGTTAAATAAAAGTTGTTAGATCAGATAGAGGAGGAGAATATTATGGTCGACATATTGACGTGGGTCAGGTTCCTGGTCCATTATATGAGTTTTGTAAGTTCTAGGGGAACGTGAACCAATATACTATGCCCGGTACTCCTTAGCAGAACAGTGTTGCTGAGAGAAGAAATAGAACTCTAATGGACATGGTATGCAGTATGTTAGCCAACTCAGGTTTGCCCTTATTCCTCTGGACCGAGGCCTTAAAAGCAGCTGTTCATATACTCAATAGAGTTCCTTCGAAGTCTGTCCCTAAAACTCCTTATGAACTTTGGACGGGAAGGAAACCGAGTCTTAGATATATGAAAGTATGGGGTTGCCTTGCCGAAGCTAAAATTTATAATCCTTTCTTAAAGAAACTGGATATGAAAACAAAAAGTTGTTTCTTTATTGGATATACAGATCACTCAAAGGGTTATAGATTCTATTGTCCCTCCCATGTTACCCGTATTGTAGAAACCAAGCGTGTCGCGTTTCTTGAGGACTTTAAGGCCAGTGGGAGCAGTGAAAATCCTTACAATGATTTACAAGAAGTACAAGACGCGGGGGGGGGGGGGGGAGACACTCGTCCATTTCATTACCTCCTATTTCTACTCCTCTTGTACTCGATGCTGAACCGCATGTCACTACACCACCTCCAACTCATTCAGAATTAAATGTTGCTCCACATGTACTTGAGAATGAAGGACCCTCCAATGTCGATGTTGAGAATCAACCTAGAAGGTCATCTAGGGTGAGAAGGCCTACTAATTTTGTTGATTATGAAACCTACCTAGCTGAAGCCGTATCAGATGATGGAAAGTTTACCGATCCTACCTCTTACAATGAAGCCATTAGTAATGATCAATCTTCTGAATGGAATAAAGCTATGATTGACGAGCTTGACTCTATGAAGAAAAATGACGTTTGGGATTTGGTTGAATTACCCGACGGTGTTAAACCTATAGGATGTAAATGGGTCTTCAAAACAAAACTAAATCCAGATGGAAGCGTTGAATGATATAAAGCAAGATTGGTTGCAAAGGGCTACACTCAGAAAGAGGGAATCGATTATCAAGAGACCTTTTCACCTGTCTCTCGAAAAGATTCCTTAAGGATCGTCTAGGCCCTAGTTGCTCATTTTGATTTAGAGCTCCATCAGATGGATGTCAAGACTGCTTTCCTCAATGGAGACTTGTATGAAGACGTGTTCATGAAGCAACCTGAGGGGTTCAAACCTAAAGGTCAAGAACATCTTGTCTGCAAGCTGAAGAAATCCATACACGCTTTGAAGCAAGCATCACGTCAATGGTATCTTAAGTTTGATGAAGTCATGAAGACGCAAGGCTTTATGAAGAACCAAGTGGATCAATGCACCAACCTCAAGATGAGTGGGAACAATTTTTCTATACTTGTCCTTTACGTAGATGACATTCTATTGGCAAGTAATAGCATAGATATGTTTCATGAATCAAAGCGCTTACTCTCGCATAACTTTGACATGAAAGATCTCAGAGAGGCTTCGTACGTTATTGGCATCGAAATACACCGAGATAGAAGTAATGGAATGTTGGGCTTATCACAAAAGGCTTACATTGATCGTGTCCTTAGTCGATATAACATGCAACACAGCTCTCCCTCTGTAGCTCCAGTAGTTAAAGGAGATGATTTCGGTTCTTTTCAATGTCCGAAAACTAAGGATGAAAAGGTGCAAATGAGAATGATACCTTATGCATCAGTTGTTGGGAGCCTCATGTATGCTCAAGTCTGTACTCGTCCAGATATCGCTTATGTTACAGGGATGCTAGGCCGTTATCTGTCTAACCCTGGCCTTGATCACTGGAAAGCAGCGAAGAAAGTACTTCAATATCTTCAGGGGACGAAAGACTATAAACTAACTTATAGAAGAAGTGACGTTTTGGAAGTGGTTGGTTATTCTGATTTTGACTTTGCTAAATGCAAAGATGACAAGAAATCCACTTCAGGGTATATCTTTATGTTAGCCGGCGGACCTATTTCATGGAGGAGTCATAAACAACAGCCAACTTCAACATCCACTTTGATGGCAGGATACATTGTTGTATATAACGCTACCTGTCATGGAATGTTGCTAAAGAATCTGATTACTGGACTCAAAGTTGTTAATTTCATATCTAGACCATTGAAGCTGTACTGTGATAACTCAGCTGCCGTTAACTTCTCGAACAGTAACAGTTCGACCGGAGCTGGATTATATCTTGATACAAAGTATTTGTTCGTACGTGAACGTGTTGAGGAAAATAAGCTTTGTATTGAGTATATAAGTACGAAAAATATGCTTGCGGATCCGATGACTAAATGTTTCCCACCTAAAGTATTCGAAGAACACGTTTCGAAGATGGGCTTTTGTAAGGACCTTATTAAATGCATATTGTACTTACTTACGTTTAATGAAAAAAATTTCCTCATTTGATTTGTTTGTCTCTAACTAAGTTTCGCTAGCCTAATGACGTAAAGACTATTGTTATACAAATCATCGTTTAAGGGCTTACTTGTAAATTGATCCTTATTTTGCTTAGGTTTTAAATTTAGGATTGTAGTATGATTAATGGAGGTCCTGAGTTGAATAACTGACTCAACGACTGTATTTTTCTGCTGCAATTTTGGTTTAAAACTAAAATGAGTATTAACTCCTGATCATGCTTACCTAGTACTCATAATAAATGATCACTTGCCCAAGTGGGAGAATGTTAACGTAAATTATTTTAATAAATAATTTATGGTGCCCTTTTGATCATTTATCTAATAACCAGATCAATTTACCTTAATATCCATATAAAATTAAATGGGCTTTATTTGATGGACATAAAGGCCCATACTAGTTAATTAGGGTTTTCCCTTGGGTGAAGCATATAAATACAGGTTATTGGGAACCCTAAAGACACACCATAAAATTTACGGCCTCCCTCACTACAATATGTTCCTCTCCATCCTAACTGCTCACCTAAACGAGAACCGATCAAAATGGCTTCTCCTTCATCTCTAACCGCTACTGGATTGTCAGGTATATGAAGATCCCTAAAGTGTTTTCCATTAGATATTAAAAAGAACTGATTAATAAATTATACCTAAATAACAAAAAATATCACAAGTCATTATTCCATCTTATTGTTTCCTGTCTTTTCTTTATTATGCATAACATGTCGATGGTATATTAGTTTACCATAATTATTATGAAGTGAGGATTGCGTTTATTTTTGAAGGTTTGTGTTTTTGATTATGAGTATTATGGTATTGTTTGAGAAGAGTAGCAAGTGGAAGAATTGGGAAGATATACATGGGGAAATATGTAATTGATGATATTAGAATGAAGAAATATGTAATTATTTATTTAATAAGTTCATTGAGGGTAAAATAGTAATTCCTTAATAGTAATTTTATTGAAAAGGGAAAATATGTAATATATATGGGTTAGGGAGTGGAAATATGTAATATATATATATTAGGGAGGGGAAATATGTCATTGAATTTGTTGTTTGTAGAAATATGTAATAAGCACTTTTAAAAGGGAGAAATATGTAAAAAACCATTTTTTAAAAAGGCATAATTGGTTGAAAGAGAGTGGAGCCCACCACTACCCCCTCTCCCTCATCTTCCCCGCATGCGATAACAAGTCCCCGCAAAACACCTTCATCGAGCGGCAAATTGATGTTGGCGGTGCACCCCTCATGCGGCAAATTAACCTCCTCCCCGCACACGTTTCCCGCTCTACCTAGTTCACCCTAAAAGACAATGCCACATCATCATTATTTTCTAGCTAAAAAATGTGTTTAATATCACTGCCCAACCCTCCCACCCGAACCCACCCACTGACACCATCCCACCTTTAACTAGTTTAATACCCGTCCGGTGGACGGGCCAGACGGGTACTTTACCATAATAATATACGTTGATCTCACATCGGTTATAGCTTTTAAGACCCTAAACTAAGCATGTAACCATGTGTAGGTGGAAGAACCCCTAACAAATATGCAAAGCAAGAACTTTTAAAATTTAAACACTCAAAGAAGATGATAATTTAAAAAAATAATCGTTAAGAGAACGTGTACCCTCAGGGAGCATCTCCTAGATCTCAAAATCTGAAACATTGAGTATATTTGATTTCATATATTTAATTAAACATCAAACAATAGCGCTATTCAGTGAACATGTAAATCATAAAAAACGTATGATAATTTACGTGATATTTGAGAAAAATACAGGGTATCCGTCAAATTAAAGAGGCTAACCCATTGCCTTTGTTCATTAAACCATTCAACTGCTTGGTCTTTTGATAAATTTATGCTTTTGGGCGTGTTCCAATAACCACGTACACATAGTACATCATGGATGGATACAAGCTAGATTGATAATTGTGGAATTAGCAAGCCAAAAATCACACTTGTTTGTGTGTGGTTACTGGTTACTTCGCCCAACTTTTAAAAACTCAACTTCTTTCCAAAAATACTGTACCAGCTAAGCGACCAGCTGCCACTGGGAGTTCTCCATTTGAACCGCAGTATGCAACGTTAAACACAGACGAAAAGCTTGTAGTACTTTTTCGTAATTTCAATACACATGTGTTGTGCAACCACCTACATCATCCAACCAACACAATATAAACCTATCACTCTCAAATATAATATTCCAATATGAAACTACTGAGTTCTAAATACAAAATAACATGTGACCAGTTTCAACCCCCACCAATGCAATCATTATATATTACACAAATAATTAGAGGACAAAAAGGTTAGGCAGCCAACACAAACACAGCTGAGCATTTCAACCCGTATCAAAAGTTATAAGTTTCAACTCGAACCCGTTTTGACCCGTTACCCAAACTGCATTTACCAACTCTAGTAATGATGATAAGATATGCACTTGCCACCTGTAGTAATAATGATAAGATAACTTGAGATGCATAAAGATACTAACCAAAGTCCAAAATAAGTATACGTAATAAAACTTGAGCAAATGGTTTATTTCTTGTGAAACTGAAGTAATGCCCACACAATAATTTGAAAACCAAGCAGCAACACAAGTAGTTTTTACTCCAAAATCCAAATAACACTTATAACAGTAGAAAATAAATGCCTATCATTAAATAAACTCAGACATTAAAATTTTGACTTTCAACTTCAAGCATTAAAATCAATCTCATCTGTTCCAAAATTTTCATTTTTTAATAGCCACACAAAATCATTAAAATTTATTAAAATGTGTCTAGGTTTAATTATGAATTCTAAATCTAATATATTTGGTTGAGTCAACTTCAAGCATTAAAATCAATCTCCTCTGTTCCAAAATTTTCATTTTTTAATAGCCACACAAAATCATTAAAATTTATTAAAATGTGTCTAGGTTTAATTATGAATTCTAAATCTAATATATTTGGTTGAGTCAACTTCAAGCATTAAAATCAATCTCCTCTTTTCCAAATATTTCATTTTTAACAGCCACACAAAATCATTAAAATTTCTTAAAATGTGTCTAGGTTTAATTATGAATTCTAATATATTGGCTTCAGATTTCTAATTCATAACATTTGAATATAGTAAAATCATAGAGCACCCTAGCAATGTAGGATTCAAACCAACAATAACAACAACCAAGCAAATTTCAAAATCAAAGCAATGCTATTCGGACCCAACATCAAGAATCCCAAACAATCAAATCAAATGAACAAAAATTGAAAATCAGGGGATACCTGAGATTTAGATAAATCAAATGAGCAAAAAAGTGGATCCAACAGTTTCAGCATGGCCAAACACCTCAAGAGGTACTGAAGCTACAGAAACTAATGGCTGGCAAGCATAAACAAACATACATATTTAGTGCCAAGCATAGACAAAAATGTAATTTAGTGTAAATCTATAAAGAAGCATTAAGCAAACATGTCATAAATTTTGCAAAGAATAAAACATAGCCAACATTAAAGATGATTGGAGGAAGAAGATACACAAGGAAAAAGCCTTCACTGAAAACAAACAAATGTGAATTTGTTCATCCACTGGATAATAAAGTTTTAGAACATGTGCAAAGACCCTGCCATTGCCATCCAACAGGTAGTGATAATAAAAATTCTAATTCTCTTTACACTTTTGATTTAAAATTAATGCCATTTCACAAAATTCAAAACGAAAACCGGATTAACATGATACCTTACTATTATTGCATATGCTTAGTATACTTCAAGCATGCCTGACGGCTAAAGTGGAGGTAGATGAAGTTGATGAAGACTCAGATGACCTATATATGTTTTCACAAATCTAATTGAGTATCTTTGAATCTTTGTAATAAGTTGTTTCCTTTGCACAACCTTGAAATATTCCAGAAAGAAAAACAATTAAAGCCTTTATTTGCTTCCTCGATTTCAAATAATTTGCCATGATTTGTAAGAAAGGAGAATCGTACCCAATAGTTGTTGCTCATGTGAAAATTCCAAGCAGTCCAACGTGAGAATCAGAGTATCAGACAATTCGTCGAACAACTGGTGCGCAACAAAAACAGAACACTCTTAGATGTTGAATCAAACCAGTCACAAATCAATGCCTGCCACCACCCACCATCATTATATGCCTACCTTCAATACAAACATAAAATGTTAATAGAATCTTTGTTTTCAAGATGCATAAATTCATGTTAACAACTGTACCTGCATATGAGAAAGGACTTCTTTGGGTCTCCTAACGGTGGAGAGGGAAAAATTATGAGATCAGCGATGGCTAACCGAGAATCGTGATCGTCACTTCCGACGTCGGAGGTCAAAAGAAACAGGGAGGTTCCTCCACAAACGCTGTTTTGTGGGGTTCTCACTGAGAAGATACAAATTGCAATTGACCGGATAATAAACCAAATATGAACACTAAAATCCCAATTTCACATTAGTAACGGGCATTACCTGTTAAATTGAACCTTCAGATCTTTAGCCATAAGAGAAAGACGCAGCAAGAAGTGTGAATCCATCAAAATAAACTGCTAAAAACTGCCCAAATTCATGATTTACTTCAAAAAACCCATAAACGCATATACCCGGAGAGATTAAATGTGATGGATTACTTACAGTTTTAGTATATCCGATGTAGGGATCGGGAAAGAGGACGTACATGGTCTTCTGGTGTGTTTCATGGGGAGCTTGTGCCTTCTTCAATCCAAAAGCCAGTTAGTGGTATATGAAGTTGTTGTAGTTGCAAAAATTTAGGAGAGTGGGGGTGAACTGACAAAGGGAATAAACCGCTTGAACTCTAAACCCACGATCCAGTTTTGCAACTGGAAACTTGATTTGCGGAGAACATGGGAATTGAAGAAAAAGATGGAGGTAGCGAAACTGACTGGAACTGACCTGAATTGCTACTACAGCAGTTATTTTTGAGAGTTTAGGTGGCTGAGATTTAATTTCAGCCAAATCCAATGATGGATATTGATTCAAGAGTTGGTTAGACTTAATATATACATATAATTCGTTTTTTGTACTCTTCTACAAAAATGGATTGTAAAATGATCCTCACTATAGCTAAAAACATAATATACACACACATCATCCTTAAAAATGAGTAAATATGCCCTATTGGGGCTGCTCTATAAGTCCACTCCCTTAATTAAGTCTTCTCTTAATTTTCTTCCAGAAAAGACAAATCCAAATGAGATAAAATATGTATTCAATATAAGTATCAAACTCATGGTTCAGATCACACAATCAGAAAGTCACACAAAAGTTAATCTCTTCATGGATCTCTTCTCCTTCCTACAAGATTATACCCTCTTAGCTGGAGCTTCAGCTCTAATTCTAGCCCTCTACTTCTTATCATTGGTACCTAAAACAGCAAAGCACAGAGCTGTGCCTGAAGCAAGTGGTGCGTGGCCTATAGTAGGTCACTTCAACCTATTCCGAGGATCATCGGACCTTCCCCACAGAGCCTTAGCAGCCATGGCAGAAAAATATGGACCCATCTTTATGGTCCGACTCGGCATACATAAAGTCTTGGTAGTGCATAGTTGGCAGGTTGCTAAGGAGATATTTACCACCCATGATGTACATGTTTCCTCTCGTCCAAAGTTCCTAGCAGCTAAGATTTTGGGATATAACTATGGGATGTTTGGTTTTACACCTTATGGTCCATACTGGCGTGAAATACGTAGGATAGTTTCGTTAGAGCTGTTATCAAGTCGTCGTCTTGAGCAGCTTAAGCATGTTCCAATATCTGAACTTGATAACTCGATCAAAAACCTGTATAAGCTTTGGAGGGAGAAAGGAGATGAGCAGAAAAAGGTACCTGTGGAAATGAAGAAATGGTTTGGGGAGTTAAACATAAACGTGATTCTTAGAATGGTTGCAGGAAAACGGTATAGTGGAGCTACGAGTAGCGAAGAAGAGAAAGAGATGAAAAGGTCTCGTGAAGTTATGAGGGATTTTTTTCACTTCTTGGGGCTTTTTGTAGCGGCCGATGCACTTCCTTTCCTAGGATGGTTGGATTTGGGTGGCCATGAGAAGGCCATGAAAAGAGTTGCAAAGGAAATTGATATTATGATGGGAAAATGGTTAGAAGAACACCGTATCAAGAGGAACTCTGAAGAAGCTGTTGAGGATAAAGATTTCATTGATGTGATGATATCAGCAGTAGAAACAGAAGGCCTGAAGGAATATGATTCTGATACTATTATTAAGTCAACAGTCATGGTAAGTTGCACATATTTTTTCTTAGAACTCTTTTGTAAGTTAGATTTTATGGTACAGTGAAGAACATATTTTTTCTTAGAACTCTTTTGTAGGTTTTTAAAAGTGTGTTTTGCTTTGTAGCGTGTTTGCTACCTAGGGTAGTGGACAAATAAAAATTGACACCATATATTCAAATGGTAAGCGAACACGAATCTAATACCTAACACGATGCTGTGACAAAACTATAAAAAGTATGTCGGATTCGTTGATTAGAGGACTCCAACTGAGTATGCTCCACAAGCAGAGCCGGAGTCCCTATAAACCAGAACACGTTCAAAAACCTTTTAAAAACACTTATGAGAGCATCTAGAAATTAAAAAAAAAAAAATTGCAAGTGACTAGCTCATGACGGCGATAAGAAATTTTGCAGGTTCTAATTGCAAGCAGTGTAGATACAACGACTGTGATGTTAACATGGACTCTCTCTTTATTATTGAATAATCCTCATGCTCTCAAGAAAGCACAAGAAGAACTTGACAGGGTTGTCGGAAGGGATAGACAAGTAAACGAATCAGATATCACAAATCTAGTCTACCTACAAGCCGTAGTAAAGGAAACACTGCGACTATACCCGGCAGGACGTCTTGGAGGTCAAAGAGTATTCTCAGAAGATTGCACGGTTGCAGGCTATCATGTCCCTAAAGGCACATGGTTGATGGTCAACGTGTGGAAACTCCAACAGGATCCAGAAATATGGTCCAACCCATCAGAGTTTAGGCCGGAGAGATTCCTTGATGAGAATCATAATCATGTTGATGTTAAAGGGGCACATTTTGAGTTGATCCCATTCGGTGCTGGGAGGCGGTCTTGTCCTGGGATAGCTTTGGCACTTCAACTGTTGCATTTGGTTTTAGCTACTTTGCTGCAACATTTTGATATTGGTACACCAGGTGGTGCGCCAGTGGACATGGCTGAGACTGCTGGCTTAACTAATGCTAAGGCATCTCCCCTTGAAGTTCTAATGTCCCCCCGAATGTCATCTGCTACTATTTGGTAGTTATGTACCTAAGAAGTGTTATGATGTACGATCGTATTAATCAGTTTGCTAGCTACTACCGTGTCAAAGATATCATCTACCATTTAGTAGTTATGTACCTAGAAAGTGTCATCTACTACTGTTTGTGAGAGATGTCATTGTCGTATACTTGTATTGTTACTACGGAATCCTAGTACATGACTGAATTAAACTTATTGATATGTCACAGACTTAGGGTGTCCGGGGCACTCCCCTCTTAGGGGAGTCCCCTCTCTTACGCATGACCAATCAGCACGCGCCACGTAAACTCCCCTCTTAAGTCCCCATTTTGCACCCAAACGTTGGCATCACTCCACTCACACAATTATTTTTTTATAAAAAAAAAGGAAAAAATATGATTGGTGGAGTTTGGATGGTGGCAGCACTCAAACCAATCACCCCCTCTCTCTCCTCTCTCTCAATCGGTGAACACACACCGCTTGTTTAAGTCCCCGCGCGGTAAACATTGGATGGCGCCGGTGTACCCGCTCGGCAAAAGCATTCACCGCATGGGGTCACCGAGAGTGCCCCGGACACCCTTATATTAATTAAAGTTGTCATCAAGATAAGGGCAAGCATTTAGCATTGTCCATTGTTCTCTTCTTGGTCCATTATGGTGGCTAATTAGTTTATATTATCTGTATTTTTGTCATATTCAAAGGTCATAATTGAATACGATTTTTTTTTTCTTTTTTTTTTTCTTTAGACTAGTCACTTGGTGACCAAACTCTATAAAGAGTTGTCGGGTAGATAATGAGACAAAAAAAAAAAAAAAAACAAGCAACTTTTTAATATAATAATTTATCATATCTCACAAATAGGTTGTGAACACAACCAAAGTTTGCAATCAATTTATATAATATTTAATTCTTTTACTCTTTTTTATTATTTAACTTCTATTTATTGATAATTATAAATTATATTTGTATAATAAAATATTGAGTTAAATGCTTGGTTGGTCCCTGTGGTTTGCAAAAATTGCAGATGTGGTCCCAATGGTTTACTAATTACACGCGTGGTCCCTGTGGTTTTCAAAAATGCACTCGGTTGGTCCCTAGCCCTAACATCAGTTAAATTTCTCAGTTAAGTCCATGTTAAATGACCAAAATACCCTTGCTTATTAACTCTCTTTGTAATTTAAATAATCCCTTTGACCACATCATCTTCCCCAAACCTGCCTTTGACCACATCATCTTCGCCATCTGCCGCCTCCTCCACGGCTCCACCTTCACAACCCACCACAACCTGCAACTACCTCCACCACCACCACCGCCATCTGCCATCATCGCTGTCTCTCATCTCTCTGTTGCTCGATACATAAACTTGTAAATTTGTGTGTTTTTGATGTGCAAACCTGCATAGAATCGGCGTTGATGATTTCAATGGGGAACTGTGAAGCTAGGTCAATTGCGAGCCGTGATTTTCCAGAACCAGTTGCTCCCATTATCACCACTACTTTTGGCTTTGAAATTGACATTTTAGGGTTTTGTTCTTCATTAGGGTTTATGAGACTAAAATGTCAACCGCATCAGAGATGGAGATGGAGAGTGACAGTCTCATAAACAGAGATGGAGACCACTTTATCTCCGCCATCTCCGCCGCCAGTGGCGTCGCCGATCTTCACCGTCGCCGCCGTGAGCGGCGGCGCCGCTCCTGCTCCGCTGTTGAGGGATGCAACAGGTGGGTATGTTGCAGAGGGTATAAACTGGTGTGGGGGTTGGGTGTTCGATTTTTTTAACAGATTTGAAGAGTCTTGTTGATCGGTGGTGTGATGTGTTGGTGAAGAAGCATCCTTATGAACGCCCAAGTGATTCAGACGCGAAGAGAGAGACCTGGGCTAGAGAAAATGCGGTGCTTGTAGTGGTGGTAGGGGGTGTTCGGTGGTGGAGGTGTGGTGGTGGTGGGTGTTCAGTGGTGGTGGTGGTGTTTGTTTGAGAAAAGAGAGGGGGATGGTAGCGATGGTGATTTGGGGAAGAATAGATGCAGAGGTTTGATATATACTGATTTTAATTTTTTAATTCTTAGTTTTAGGTTTTTAATTGTTCAGGGGTAATATAGTCATTTTACACATAGTTAACTGAGAAATTTAACTGATGTTAGGTCTAGGGACCAACCGAGTGCATTTTTGAAAACCACAGGGACCACGCGTGTAATTAGTAAACCATTGGGACCACATCTGCAATTTTTGCAAACCACAGGGACCAACCAAGCATTTAACTCTAAAATATTCGTTTAGGTTGGGTTGGGTTGTGAATGTAGGTGAAAAATCGGATTGGATTGGGTTGTATAGGTAGAAGAGAGAGAAATTAGTATTTTAATAAAAGATTGAGCTGGGTTGAGTTACGATAACGGATAGTCTTAGTGTTTTTAAATTTTAGTGTTATAATATGCACCATTGTTGTTACACGGGTCGTACCTTTCACAACACGTGTCAAATTCCTGATGTGATCGGTTCATTTTCTATATTCCTAGCTATACGTTTATTATTTATTTAGAACATTAATTTTACTATAAGCCCATGACTTTATAGCCTAGTGGCATCTTGGGTGGGATAAAACTTTGGGACCAATAGGTCCTGGGTTCGATTCTCACAGGGGGGGGGGGGGGGGGGGTTTCCCATATTTATTGGGTTTTCTTCTGAATTGGTGTATATGCATTATGCTTAGTGGAGATGGATATGATCGGGTGGTTCTGCTGGTGGCACGATGATACTCCAGTGGTCTGTCAGTGATCCAAATTTGCCGTTCAAAAAAAATAAATAATAATAATAATAATTTTACTATGAATTATATGATTTTGATTTGTTTTTATATTTTATACATTTCTAAATATGATGGAATAGAAATAAAGAGTGAAATGTAATTCGCGTCAGTCTGGTTATATTATGGGATCATTGTTCATCCCTTAATTTTATTTTTCGTTATCTCAGTCCATGTGGTTTACTTATTTACACTATAATCCCCTCCCTCTAACCTCGTCTGCATATTTCGTTACCTACTTCACCACATGGGAGGCATTTTGGTCTTTTCAACCCATTAAAAACTCTAATTCCCTATATATATCTTATGATCAACACTAGGAATGAGCATTTGATATCAAATACTGATCCTGTCCCGGTACCGTCCCGATCCCGAAAATTCCATACCGAATTTTTTCGGTACCGGAAACGACATCCACTTTTTGGTATTTTCGGTATCAGTATTTTCGGGATCGGTACCGGTTCGGTACGGTACCGGTAAAAAACCGAAGTTTACCTTCAAATACCGCTATCGTACCGATACCATACCGATAGCGTACCGTACCGACATATTTCGGCATCGGTATCGGTACCCAGTTTTGGCGAAATTCGGAATCGGGATTTTCGGGATTGGGACGGAATCTGGATTTGCTCCTCCCTATCAACACAATGAGTCTCTATCATTTCCCCACCAACCCTCCATCTCATTCCCTTTCAAATGTCCGCCAACCACGACCATACTCCAACCCAACACTGCTGGCCACCGCGGCCATACTCCAACCTAACACTGCACCTGTACTCCAACTCGACACCCCACTTCACTTCACACTTCACCTGTACTCCAACCTGACAACCTGGTGCACTTCCGACACCCACCCACCTCTAAGCATCATACACCAACCCTTATGATGGGTTTTTCTGTGGAGGCGCTGATGGTTACACAAGCAGTCACATGTAACTTCGATTCGCTTTTGCTTGATCTTGATTAGCGTAGTTTGCTTGAAATTGAATATGATACAAATTGATTTGAACATTTTTAGTCGGCATTAGGATCAACGCTATCCTAACCCACCTCGAATTGTACTTGAATGTGGTTGTGAAGTTCTTAAACAACATGAAATTTGAATTCCACTTTGAACGAGGACGAGATGATGGGATCTAGTAAATTGGGTCAATTATGGGTAGATGATTTTGTAAGATTTGTTGCCTAAGTATATTAAAACAAACATTTATTTACGGTATTTTTGATGATCTAGGTTTATTGTAGATCTTTCTTTTAAAATGTACATCATGGTAAATGGTTTGAATTATCACGAAAAGTTTGGTTGTATAATGTTCAGTGGCAAGTCAAATGGTTTGACGGTTTAGGGTATGTGGTTCTTGTGACAACTGTGGCGAAACTAGGTAAACCCCAATTGATATTGATCATGTCTCTGATGAATCCAAGGGCACGTTATGAATAACACATGAACAATAATAAACACAGTGATATTGGGGCCATTTATTTCAGAAAACTGATTAAACGGAAGGATGTCCGGTTAACAGTGCATTAATCGTTAAACACGAATACACGTGCCGTAAACGATGCCAGATGCACGGAATTACTTAAATATGATATGTAGACTATAACATAAGGTCATTGATGCCTTATCTGGTTTTAACGTGCACGGTATTGACCAAACATGCATTGTATAATCCGTCAAGCCTAAAAACACTTATAGAACATTAATATAATGCATTTTAAATAAATACGTTAGAGCGTTCGGGTTTCATTACCGGTGGGTTCGTTTTTTATTATTACGAAAAAACGCGCAAAAATCTCGTTAAATCGTGACCGTTTAACGAACCAGGGGCGCGTTTAATGTCTGATAATTATTCACAACATAATACTTCAGCCATAATTATAAACACTTCTCAAAATCCTCAAATTTGAGCAAGTTAAAGGGTCTAGAAGACCCTACGATGGTCCGTACGCAATAAGGGGGCCTCCCCTTAGTCATTTTTTTTTGAAAAGGGACTTTCATTAACCAACGCAGCCGAACCCGAAGACCGGGCCGGACCAAACAACCAAAACAAACCTACATAATTACAAAATTACACCAATCGTTCCAGTCTAAGGGGCGAGAAGCCGATCCATGTTTCAACCCTAAGAAACCTAACGATCTAACCTCGCTGAAAACCTCTTCCACACTTGGCCGTGTACCTGAGAAAACCTTCTTATTCCTTGCCAGCCAAAGGCACCAGCAGGCTGTGATGATAATTCCTTGAATAATCTTCTTTTCCTCAGCCCGCAACCTACCGTACTTGTGAATTTCCAACAGATCTTTCACCGAGAAAGTAAAAATACTCGGAATACGGCACCAACGACTCACTTTTTGCCATAGAATAGAAGCGAAATGACAGGAGGTAAAGAGATGCTCGGCTGACTCATCTTCGAAGCCACACAAAGGACAGGAACCGATATCCACCAGAATACCTCTCGAAACAAGAGCGTCGGAAGTAGGAATGCGGTTTAACTCCAATCTCCAAACAAAGATATTGCATTTCAGAGGCACCCACTTGCACCAATCCAGCACAAAGCAATTCGGAAAAAGTCTACCGCGAACCAAAAGGCTTTTAACCGATTTCACAGAAAAAATACCCCCATTATCACCCTTCATTTGTTTCCATTTTTCAACTTAAACTAGAAAAAGAGACATCTAATATTAGATGCCAATTTTTCAATCTAATATGACGGTATATTAATTGTCTTAAAAGACACCGTCATTTTTTATCATTACCGTCATATTTGGTATTAAAACCTTTTTAAGACGTTTCAATAGACCGTCATATTTGATTTGTTTTAAGGTTCCATATTAAAGCCTAATATGACGTTTGTGTTTGTTAACCGTCAAATTTAATATATATAAAGCGTCATATTAAAGCCTAATAAGACAGTTTGTGGTGTGTTAATAAGACGGTTTCTAATGTATTGACCGTCATATTTATAACACATTATATTAAAGCCTAATAAGACGGTTTGTAGTGGGGCTAATAGCCGGTTGGTTAGGTGGTGCATCCATATATTTCACCTAGGCCCATATATAATTCATGTTGATTCATGAGATTTACAAACACATATATGAAAAGGATATACCAAACAATGAACCGTTTTATAAATAGCTAAAGAATCCATCTTGACCCATTAGTCTAAAGCATTCAATTTAACAAAGAAAAAACACACAAAAAAAAAAAAAAACATCGAATCATTCTGTTTTACACCCATGCAAAAAACACTTCAAAAACCTTTGACTTTTTGCAACTTCCTTCATCCACCACAAGCTATAAGTAACACCAGCTAACCAGAATTCCTTTGCCACTGATCAAAACAAAAAATGTCTATCAGCTAACATTTAGGATTAAAATAAAGCACGATCCAAAAATCTAAAAATTTTTAATGCATAAGTCATGCCAACTATAGTCAACATTAATACAAAGCCATGTGTTGCTCCTAAGAAATCCTAATAATATATGTGTGCCTAGGCCCTTGGGGTCAAATAGACGAACGAGTCAAAGTGACTTACCATCTTTGCAATTAATTCTCAATATAATGAATCAAAAGACTATGTTCGGAGGCTCACTCAAGTGTCCTAAACAAATATTTATAAAAATGTAGAAAAACTGAAAAAAAAAAAAAATACTATGAATAGATTTGCATAATAATACACTTACCTTCATTAATCCTTCTCATCCTCAACGTCACCGAAAGATGATATAAACACCTTTAAAGTACGCTCTACAAATTCATCAATTTCACCTTGACGAATTGATGTCTGTCGTTAGTGACATGCAAAAACCGAAATAAACTAGTAGCTAGAGTAAGTCGGATATCGAACCAGAGGAGGATTGTGGAAAGTGTCGTAATGAAAAGTATTAATTAACTACTACTGAATTGAAAAATCGATTTGATTGATTATGAGAATTATCTAAATTAACGAACAAAAATTGAGATTTGAATCAATAGGAAAAAAAATGGTTCCTCCAGATTTCAGGTTTTACAGTTAGTTCAACTATGTGTTTAATCGTAACACCTACATAGACATAAGTGTTAACTTGATTAATTAATTGTGATAACCAACGACTAAGTACTCCGGTCAATACATAACGAGAGGTTATCGAATGATTATCAATTACAATTACCATCCCTAATCCCATGTCAAATATATCCCAATTACTAGAACTCTCGGGAACTGAATGCTTAGAAATCAAGGTTTAAATAAATGCAATTGTTTACAATCAACAAATCAAACTAAGGTGAAAAGCATCGAATGCTTAGATCACCAAGTAAAAACGATTATAGCAAACACATAGTATCATCTAACTTACAAAAACCCTCCATCCGGAGGAAACCACTAAAAAGACTAGCCGCTCATCTCAATCACGTGATCTTCAGATGCTTGATTCGCAGTTGAAAAACCTCTCCCTTTGTGCGTGATGATAGATGATATATTCTTCCAAACAAAACCTTCTGGCGTCAATATTGATGATGGATGATACTACTGGGCCCCCAAAATCTACGAGTCTGCCCTTACAAAACCCATATGTCGGCCCAAAAATCCTATGCATGAATGGATTCCATAAGTCCAATCTGTCGGCCCATAAATGATGATGGATTCTTCATATTGGGCCGTCCAAGAAGTCCAGCATGTACCGTCAAGTCCCTTGTCTATCTTGATGAGATTTATGTTTTTATTATTTTATGGATGTGCCCCACCAAAAGTCCACAAAGCCTGCCTTAGTGATAAGACCATGTGTAGTGGTTAGTTTAATAATGCCTCAACCATGGGCGTTTTTTGACATATGGCAGTCCAGTCAGCATAGGGGTATTATTGGGCGTTATTGCAAAAGTGCCGTAGTGAGAATAATGCCCAATACCGCCCATGCAATCATTACACAATTATTTATTTTTTTAAATTTAAAACATAAAATTCTTCATTAATTTAAAAAAAATACACTACTTGAAATAAAAAAAACGAAAAAAAAAAACAGAATATAAAAAAAACGAAAATAAAAGAAAATAAATTTAAAAAATGGATGATGATCTAGAGTCCATATTTTTCCCGAATTTTTTGGCGATTCATTTGCGCAAGGATCAACGCGTCGCCTTGGAGGTGGTCGATCGGTTTGGAAAAAAACTCAATGTCCTTTTCCATTTGCCTCGCCTCTTGCATCTCGTTAAACTTTTTGGTTTCGGCGACGCGTTCTTTCATAGTCTCCAAACGTTGGTAGCCGAGGTCTCGAATGTCCTGGAGACGACGGTTCATCTCCTCGAAATCTTCCTTCAATTCGAGATTGGAAGACAACTCCACCGTTTTTCCCGGTTCGCTTATCCTTTCTTCTACCGGGCGGTCGGGCCAACTCTTCTTCAAGTTGGAATTAAAAAAAATCAAATAAATAAACAAATGACCGTTGCCAACGGTCAACTCCATTCCCAATTCAATTTTATGCGTTTTTTAAAACACGCCGGGGACAATTTTTTCTCGAAACACGCTCAAAAACGCCCGGATGTAATGGGATGGGGGCGTGTTCCGGCGTTTTTTTTTGAAATTTTTTTAAAACAAACGCCCCATTACGGGTGGTCTAATAATGATTTGATGTTGTCAGTTGTTGTTGCTCCCCAATTAATGATGATGTTGTTAACTTGTTATTGGTACCACCCCCAAAGTCCCAATATGGCTGCCATTGTCCACGTGAATCCCTTCTCCACCTTGATGTCGGCTGCTAATCTTGGTCTGCGTGAATGTTTATGGCTCCAAGCCCATGTGCGGCCCTCAAGTGAATTGATGATGTTGTGCTTGTTTGTTTCTCGAACTCCCAAGTCTGCGCAAGTATGTTTGTTGGCCCAATATTCACGTGATACCTCAAGAAGTCAGCCGCCAATTAATTCCCCTATGTTGCACGTGATGCTGATGGAAATTCTCTTTTTGTTTTGAGCCGACTGTTGACGTCAATAAGACTAATGGGTATGGTTTGGCCCATCCCCACGGGGATGAGCCTCCACGTAGGCGCCACGTGGGGGATGGGCCTCCATGAAGTTTGAGGGGGATGGAGGCTAGTGTGGGATGCGGCCCCACCTTATTATTTTATAATTTTCTAAGTTTTAATTTATTAAGTTAATTAAAACTTTATAAAAATTAAAAAATACAACATAAAACAACATAAATAATTTCATTTCATAACATAAAAAAAAATTACATTTCATAACATAAAAAAAATTACATTTCCTAAAAAAAAAAAAACAACCTACGACGACTATTTTTTCATCACTTCTTCCTTCATCCTCCGATAAACCGCTCGTTCCTCCTCCGGAACCGAGTCGAGATCCAACCTCATAATCCTAAAATCCTCCGCTCGAGCTTGGTCGGCCGACACGGTTTTCTTGTGAGTGTATTTTTCGGCCGCGAACTGTTTGAACGAACGGAATTCGTCTATCAACTCGTCCATTTTCGCCGATGCCTTCGACCCGCCCCCTCCACCCGAGCCGCCCCCTCCACTCGACCCGGCCCCTTTGCGATTTGAGTTGTTCAAACGAGTTGCGTTGCATGATTTGTTGTAGCGCTTGGTATTGTTGGAGTTGTTGAACTTGAGACATTTGTGAGAATGCGTTGGGTGTTTGTTGGAAACCCGAAAAAGGAAATTGCGGAGCCCCCCACGATTGATCCATACTCGGAGTGTAAGCGGGGGTCGAAAAAAAGTTAGGTTGGTTCGGGTTGGGGTTGTTCGGGTTGTAATTATTCGGGTTGGGGTTGTTCGGGTTGGGGTTGTTTGGGTTGAAAGGATTCATGATTTAGAGAAAAAGGTATAAAAAATATGGAGTGTTTTTATAAAAAAGGAAGAGAATTGGAGAAGAATGGGAGTAGAAATGATAGAAATGTATAAAAATGGTTGAGATATTGGGTATATAAATTGAAAAATGAATTTAAAAAAAAAAAAAAAAAAATAGCCGTTTGCAACGGATAGTTTTTTGAAAGTGGGTCCGGCGCCACCGGCGCATGTGGGACGATTGAGCCGAGCCGGGGCTAAGGGGGGCGGTGTGGGGGACCGGCGCCGGTCCTAGCCGGGCCTAGCCGGCCCCCATACCCTTTAGTCTAAGAAGTCCACATGAGTTCCTTAAGCCAACGAACCCACTATGTCTTCCACTATGTATGCGTGTATATGCTGCCAATCCCCTCAATTAATTTTTTCTCTCCACAAACCCTTGTCTGCATGAATAATGATGATGTCGTCCTTTGGGTTTTGAGCCATCTATTAATTCTTTTCACCACACATTAACATGTGCGCTCCTTTTTCAGCCGTAAGTTACGTTATAGTAACCGTAGGTTACGATACAAGATGACTGTTGAAACCACATTATCTAATCCGTATGTTACGTCTCATACCGTACGCTATGGTTGTTAGCTGCTGGTTACGTAGCACCCCTTAGCTCCATATTTGGCTTATGTTTCAACTTTCAATTAATGTCTCCCCTGTCCCTAGACTTTGATGTTTTACGTTTCTTGCACATTCAAGATACATACATCTTCGACCCGAACATCTACCGAAGGATATAGTATATTGTGATTTCCATCCTCGGTTATTCCTCATCATCTCTAAGCATCCAACTTTACTGGTTTAAGCCGATTAACTTGTAACACCACAAAACTCGTAGATATCACATTCGCAATGCATAACCGCTTAAAACACAATAAGACACGTAATTTAAACACTTTAACACTCGGGTTTCACACTCTCCATCACGAACCATTTTAGTTTTATTTGCCAACTAAAACATAAAGATAGATAAAAGTTAGGTTATAGTTTAATACACATTATTGTTAAACGTATATAAATAGGAATAGGAATGTACAAAATATACTTACCATATGTTCTCTGTTACAAATCACAAAATCATACATAGCTAACATAACACAATAACCGCACTCCCATCCATTAGGTTGTAGACGACACTAAATAGTTAATTGAGCTTACAATTCGTTAACTAAAATCTAAAAATAAACAAGCTATAGAAAATGAATCAGAACTTACTCTAACGTTAGCCCACGTCATATTTTCTTCTATGGCATGTTCGAATAATGTTGTAATCTCGTAACATGAATAATCATCATCTTTACCTTTACGTGAATCAAATATGTAACCCTTCCAAGTTTTATATACCGGATGATGTTGAAGTATAATTAATACCCAGTGTTTCCTGCGTAAAATGGTCTGATTTAAGAAACACTTAATAAATAAAAACAAAAACAATATTCTGACATAACTAAAAGAAGGTTGAAGCACTACTTTAAATGATCTTGATATGAAACAAATTGAATACGAGGCTATGTATGGTGCAATAAACCATTGTTTGTCCTTATGAAAAGAGATGACCTTTTTGATGTGGTTAATCACAAAGTCACCATCATCTGAGACAAGTTCACCTTCAATATAACGGGGATGAAAATATACAGTATTATTTAAACCCTCTCGTTCCCCAGCTGCATATAAATACCTGACATAAAAGTAGAAAGAAATGTGATAAGATTAGTAACCCTCGATTATATTCTAAAAAAATACTACCATAAATATTTAAATAAAAATTAGCGGAACATACATTGTGAACCAATGCACAAAGCAAACATCCGCCCAACCGTTGACACATAACTGTATAACCGCCTCAAATTCAACTGTCTCTTGAACACGTTCCTCATACATCCCAGTTGGCGAAGTAAAAACCATAAACAAGGCTTTTTCAGAATGAAGTGCCACTTTTTGTGCTAATCTATATATGTTTTGAGGCCTGGATCTCGCCATTTCTAAAAGTTCTAATACTTTTGTTTTTTTCTTTTGATACTTTTGTTTTTTCTATTGAAGGTTTAGAAGCAACAACAATCGGTTTAGTATGCTGACAATCACGAATGGGCTCGGTAGATTGATTAGCATGAACGGTCTTCGTAGGTTGATTATCAATAACGGGCTTGGTATGTTGATAAGCATGAACAGGCTCAGTAGGTTTACAAAAAGAAACATGCTTGGCCGTTGTATTCTCAGAAAACTGTTTATCAATGAAATACATCAATCAATAACAATGTTATTAGTAAACAAATATAAATAGAAACACAAACCACATATGTATATATATAAATAATGTGATTACCAATTGATTAGAAGTCTCATCATCTTGTAGTGCATAGGAGTATATTTGATACTCGTTTCTTTCATTTGGAATCGCTTGTTGTTGGTCAGCTGGCGTTGCCTCAAACTTCAATGGAAAAGCAAATTGTTTTTTAATATAAAGTAATTAAAAAATAATAATAATATATATTAAACACAACCTGTGGCCTATAAGGTGTACTTATAAAATGGTGACATGGTTCTACAGTTTGTGGAGAGTCTTTGTTCAAAATCTATACGTTGTAAAAAATATTAGTATACCAATAATGAAATCAATAAACAAATATTATTTATATAACATATACCTTTATTAATTTAACAGGCCATTGAATAAAACTTCCTTTTGCATCTTTCAAAAGTTCTATTTCACCATAAATACATGACTCTGGCAAAAGACGAGTCGATCCGCAACCTTCTACAACTCTATCTATTTGAACTTTGACGAAACCATCTATTATAGGGCATCCATGTACAACCCTATCATCAGTAGGATGAACACGGCCAGTTGCTACAATCTTAAGAGCACCTTGGTCGTCAAGATGCAGAAGTTCACATTTTTGAATAGACTGTAAAAGGTATCTTTTAGTATATATATCTAAAATAAATAAATAAACAAACTTTAATATTATGTTACCAAGATTTATGACAAACTACCGAGCGCAAGGCCCATGCCAGGACTACCAAGGATCTCCCCAGGCGTTGTCTCTACAGCCTCGCTCTTGTTTTTCTTTGTGGAATAAGAGCCATCATCTTTCAGTTGTTTTTGTTTTTCTTTTTTATCCTGTTCAAAAAATGTGACAGTTAAAATTTTGATCGCTATAAATTTATACAATAATTATATAAATACTTACCAATAATTCAAGTAATCCTGTCAAATCACCATTTGATACAAGGTTTTCTCTAAGTTCATATAGCTTTGTGACCGGATTAAGACGTGCTTTACTTACTGTATTCCTTATAGAGCTAGGATGTTCAATAGCATCTAAATGTGGATAGCTTGAAAGAAGTTGATTCCATCTAATTTCAATGTGGGGCTCCAGTCCAACAAAACTGTTAGGCCCTATAGGTTTATGGATTAGTAGATTAATTGCTTAATGGATCAAGTTCTAGAAGTGGGGGTATTAGAGTGGGCTTTGGGGTAATTATGGGCCTATGGTTTAGGGGGAAACCCTCCCTATAAATAGTTAATGGAAATTAGGGGTTAAGGTTGGTTGGTTCCTTGTTTTAGAAACTTGTATTAGACAAGCTCCTTGTATGCAAGTTTAAGCATTGAATCATTTGAATCTTCAAATCTTCATCTTCTTGTTCTTGATTTCTTGAATATCATCAAGTTTGGATTCCGCCCATCCTTGGTGATCGTTTGATATCGTTGTTTGATCCGGATTTTCGGGACTTACAATTGGTATCAGAGCCAATTAGATATCAAACATTCAAGAAAATTCTGTTTTTTATTGAAGATCTTCATCGCGTTCTTCGTGTTCTTCGCGTTCTTCATAAAATCTTCATATTTTGCTTCGGTGATTCGGTTAGAAGGTGTTAAAATTCTTCAAATCTTTAAATCTTTATAATATATTTTTTAACATTTATCATTCATCGTCACTGTTCAAGCATCATCATCAACAGCCGACAACAACATCAGCTTTGTCATCATCATCACATCAGCTTCGTATCATTGTCCGTAATTCATCTCGGACCAACATATTCAATACGTGATCAGTACGTGATCTACACCATACATCCGAGATCATCAACAACTTTCATCCGGAATCATTCTTCATCATTCATCATCCGTAATCATTCGTCTTCATCCGTAATCATATCAACATCATCCGTAATCAAACATTCTTCCATCCGAAATCATCAGGAACCACCATCTCGGATCGTATTTATCATCCGGAATACAACCTTCTTCAATCTGAAACACACACAGTTTTATCCGATATCAACATCAACCTCAGTAATTAACACTTCATCTATTTACACCTCATCCTTGATACATCTGTACTATCATCCGAGACACTCATTCCATCACCACCGTCATTTCCGTCCACCGTACCCACCTCCATAATCACCACCCTCTTCTTCATACAACATCACAACCTGCAACTGTCTTCGTCACTTCGTTTCTTCATCATTCTCCGTCGCTTGTTACCACCTCCATCCTCGATCATCTTCTCCATCGTTCATCGTTGACCTCCGCCATTATCTCCGGTCACCGCTGAATCTCCGTTCATCATCATCGGCTCCGTCGAATCTCCGTGGCGGCTGCGTTTAGTTATTAGGGTTTCGGGAACGGTTTTACGAAGAAGTGACAGAAACGACATTCATAATTGTCGTTTTAGGATAATTTTTATATTAATATAATAACAATCATTAAGTAATGATTACTCTGTCATTAATATTAAATTAAAAGTTTTATTATTAATATATATAATATTTAAAAAAAAAAGGTTAAATCTTATTATTTTAAAAGTTAAAAAAAAAATTTAGAAAACTTAAAAAATTATAAAAAAGGAGGAGTTTGTTTCTGTTTCGGTGAAACGGTTTGGACAGGTTTTTGTGTTGCGGTAAAGGTTGCGGGTTCATACGTTTGCGACGTACCTGCGATTTCACGAGTTATTACATGATTCAACGATGAATTCTCCAAGCACTGTATCTCAACGCTAGTTGGTCTGGAAACAACTCGATAGTTTCGGATATACTGAGGGTGAAACTGTAGAAGACGTGATCAGAAGATTTACGCAGCTGCTTTCTGAAATCGAGAAGAGCGGATTAAATGTAACACTTGGTAGGATTAACAGGGCTTTTCTGTACGGTTTGCCACGTAGCAAGACATGGGACTATCGTGTTGCAGTTATCATGGGAACATACAATCATTCTACAACGAAAACAAAAGATGTGATCTCCTTAGTTAATGAATATGTCCAGGAGGACAAGCAGAGGAGTCAGAATCTCGCAAGCACATCGTCATCTATGTCCAACTGTCAGAAGGCCATTGCTACTTCACCATTTGTTACTCATCCCAACGCCGCTCAGATTCCCTCATCTTCACCCGTGGCTGCTACATCATCTGATAAGAAGGCCCCACAATCGACAGGATCTCATTCCGATGAAGTGGCCCAAATTGAAGAACCGAAATCACTTTCTGAAACGCTAAATTCTCTTTTATGTTCCGAGCACTGTAGAAAGAAAGTTGCTTTGCTGAGATCTCAAAATTCAGCATTAATCACAGATTACAACACTGTGATGGGAAAGTACATCAGTCTTCGAGAGAATAATAAAATTCTCTATGAAAAGATTGAAGCACTTAAAAAGGACATAGCTCAACTTCACAGAGACGTGAATCAACAGCAATGTTGGGTTCACGACTATAAACATAGACTCACAGTCAAAACTCTTGAATGTGACTCTGTGAAGGGTGAGCTAGAGCTCCTCACTGGAAAGTACAAACAGAACGAGTTAAACATCAAAAAGTTTGACACTTCTAGTGCCACAGTTCAAAATCTGTGTAATGTGCAACTTGCTTATCAAGAAAACAAGGGAAAAGGTTTGGGGTATAAACAGGTTCCGCCACCATACAATCATAATTATTCTAGATTACCAATCACTGAGCAGGAAATGGAAAATTATGACACTATGATGTATGGCAAACCTAGAGATTATGTTGAATATGATCCATCTAAGTTTAAAAGGAATTCACATGCTGATTTCAAAAAACCAATGAATTTTGTGAAAAATGATAATGTTCAAAACAAATCAGCAGATAAGTCCGATCACGAAAATGAAACAGTAAAAAATACAGAAGCAGAAACTGAAACAAAAACGGAACCAGTTAACACATCCGCAGAAGAGATGAAGAAAAGTTCACAAAATTCTGATTCTGTTGAAAATACTAATTGTTCTAGTTCATGTGCAGAGTCAGTAAGAACAGAAGAGAAGTCTATAGAGGATGATGAATCACATCAACGTGTTGCTGATAATGTTATTGCTGATAAAGATGGCCTTTATGCTTGGAATTGTGTTTTTTCTTGGTTTGCTGAGACTTGGGGTGTTCCCACTAAGACTGATGAATCTGGTGCTATTATTCTAGATTATGCTTGTGATAAAAATGACCATGTTGAAAATGTTGAAGATGTTTTGACAGGAGAGCCTGATGTGTTAACTGAGGAACCTGAGACATCTGTTTCAAGTAACTCAGAAAACAATTCTGATGATTCAGGAAATTGTGATTGTATGCCTGAAACATTGAATAATACATCAAAAGCTCCCTGCAATGATAAAAAATTTGATGATTTTGTTTGTGATAATGAAGAAATTGTTGTTGAACAGGGGTCATCTGACAAACCTGGCAATCAAACAGATGAGTCAGGAACATCAGATAATGAGCATAACTCCTCCCAAGATTCTGATTGTGATGAACAATTAGAATCTCGCAGCGTTGCAACTGAAGAGAGTCAAACAGTTTTAGACGAAGACAACTCATCATCTGAAAAGCCAGAATCGTTTGATGTCAAGGACTCAGAGGTTGATGAATCTGAAGAAGAGATATCCGTAGAATTCAATTCTGAAGAAACTCATGAGATCTCAAAGCCTGAAGAGAAGGAATCCATGGAAATCAATTCAACAGTTGAATCAACTGAAGAGGAAATTTTTGTGGAAGCCTTCTCTACTGAAACTACTGAGAACATAGTTTTTGAGGAAAAGGAATCTGTGGAGGTCAATTTGATAGATAATTCAACTTTTGACCCCAAAGGATCAGATTCGGTAGAAAGTGTTTCAAACGAGGCAAAAGCTACTGAATCTGCTCCTTCAAGGAAGAAACGATCACGTAAAAATAGAAGACCACGGAAAAAGAAAGCTCAAAAGGAAAACCTGACTCTCAAGCAAACTGAACCAAAACTAAAGGGTAAAGTTGCGGATATTTACTCTCATGCCGACAACCGTGAGCAAGGTTCATCCAAGATCAAGATCAAGCATGCACACAAGCAGTCAGTGTCAAATGAAAAGAAGAGACTAGATCAGTTCTCGAAAATAACACAAGCAGAACTAAATGTCTTTTTCTCGAAAAGGCAAACGTGTTTTAATTGTGGAGTTCCGGGACACATTGCAAGAAATTGTGTTCATCGTCCTTACCACCATGGGAACATGTATCATCAGAAGGCTATGCACTCTCACTTTACCAAAAACGGTCCTCCCAAAGCAAGGCCTTCTAATAGAGACTGGAATCTTGCTAAACAGGAAAACCAAAAGTTTTCAAAAACAAACAGGTTTCAAGAAAAGACAAAATCCTTTTCATCAAATGAAAGTGTTTCAGACACTAGGAATTGGAAACCTAAAACTCCTGTTGGATCCCAGTCTCCGTGTTCACAACCATCAACATCCACTTCATCGCCAAAAACCATAAGCGATGTTATGAGCCAGATGATCTTTCGCGAAGTCTCATACACAGATAGTGATGGTCAACTCAGGTCCACTATGGCCTGGGTTCCAGTGTCTAACTGATTCCACTGATTGTGCAGGAACAACTATGGAGGGCTATCTTAGACTTTGGTTTATTGATAGTGGTTGTTACAGGCACATGACGGGAGACATATCCCACTTGAATGGCATAAAAATGTTCAACGAAGGATGTGTCGACTTCGCAAAGGAGAATCCAGAAATTTCACCAGGAAGAGCACGGTCTATAATGGAGTTCACCCTTTTTCAGACGTCAATTAATTCCCGAAGCTGAAGGACAGCTTGTTGAGCGCACCACAGATGCTCAACACAGTAATGGAGATTCTCTTCACCCAGAGTGACTCGCTATCTTGTTCTTTGACCAATTCAGAAGTCGGTTTCTGAACCTGCGATAGCTATCCCTGATGGTGCAGTCCGTAACACTGAAGTCTCCTCAGGACCCTCAAATGCTCAAGGAACTTCTCTGTTTCTGGAAGCAATTCCCTTAATTTGCATTGTAGATCCACCAGTGATCAACATCGCTACTGCATCAAATGAGGGGGAGCAATCTGTTATAATATCTAGAAGTTTCTCAATCTCAAGCTGCTGGTGTGTGATTCCATGGCAAATCAGGGGGCATCAACTCATGACTATTCAGAAACAAACAAGATAACCCCGACGTGATAGTGAGAAACGAGGCACGATTGGCAGTTCAAGGTTTGAACAAGTTGAAGGTCCGAATCTTGGAGAGATACACGCATTGATGGCACATCTAAAGGCCATTCGTATTTTCGTATGATGAGAAAGAAATTCGAAATGCGCTCGTTGGGAGAAGTGAAAATGTTTCTGGGCTTACAAGTTCGTCAAAACAGGGATATGAAGCGTACATCAGCTGGATGCCAATTCTTGGGGAACAGTCTCATCTCATGGCAGTGCAAGAAGCAACAACTCACTTTTGCAGTGGAAGCAAAGTACGTTGCAGCATCTGCTGCCTGCTGCTCTCAGGTTCTTGGTTCTTTGAATACAACACCAGCTCAAGGATTTCGGTTTGACTTATCTAAACTCTGCTAGTTATTTTGATAATGATGCCGTTATCCAGATTATCAAAAAAACCCTGTCTTTCAGTATAAAACCAAGCACATTGACATCAAAACCTGTCAGCATCTCGAGATTCAATGTGCTTGTGGATCTTTTGAAAATGACACGTATCACCGACTGAGCGACCCAAAAAAAAAAAAAAAACGGTTTCATGCTAATGTAAATAAATAAGTAAATTTGCGCATAAAGTGTGATGCACAAATTTAGGGGGGGGGGGGGAGGGTCATATATGTACATATGCATAGTTTGAGGGGGAGAAAAGCAAAAAAAAAAAAAAAAAACCATATATGTACATACGCATCGTTTGAGGGGGAGAAAAGTTGCTGGGAAATGAAATGAATTTTCGTGTTAAAGAACTTGATTAACACACGTAAGGTTTCAATGTTAAACAGGTTCGGCTCCACTGCGATGTGTTGATAGGTCTGCCGCTCGAAAAGCAAAAGAAGCAAAAGTGATACAAACATAATGGACTGGACATCTCGTGGGTAACAGACCAACGGTGTATGATTTCATGGTCTTAAATCCTGCGTTGATAGATAGCCAACATCTGAGGTTTCGGGTCTTTACACTGATGATTCATCCAGGATATCAGGGCTGTCCCTCTGCTGTACGGAAGTACTGACCTGGACACAGTCAGGATATCTTGCTAAAAGAGCCCTCGTCAGATCTTCCTTGGTCTCTCTGCTGTACGGAAGTACTGACCTGTTCACCAGGAAGTCTGGCATTAACAAAAAAAAGGGCCCTCGTCAGATCTTCCTTTGTCTCTCTGCTGTACGGAAGTACTGACCTGTTCACCAGGAAGTCTGGCATTGAATAAAACAAAATAGAATAAAAGGGTGATCTCAGTATACTCACCTGCAACGATGAACCGTTGTGCTTACCTTGATCGCGGGGGTATGCCTTGGAATGGGACACACAGATGTCACAGTATAAAACTACCTAAAAGCGTATCACAAAGCAAAAAGTTGAAGTTTGAGCGGTGGATTTAAGAGGACAAACATATCAACAATTGCGTGGACCAACTTAAGTAAACGAAGAGCTGAAAAGTGTCCCTTAATCAGTTCGAGAACGATTTTGATCCCATGGCAGGTTCTCCCTATATTACTCCTCCATTAGTTTTCTATTATTAATTTGTTTTGTTTTGATAATTTCTTTTCTCAAAAAGGTTGCTCGGTTGGTTGGATCGTTGATTTTGAGAAAGATGTTTTCTGTCATGAAAAAGCAAATCATTAAAGTAATAGTCTGACACACTGTTTCGGATTAGGGCCCACTGTCGTGGATAACACGAATTAGATCCGGCCCATTGCTCTCACATATAATTCGGACCATTGTTCCGAGTTGGGGCTTGGCCGTTTGATCTCAGGCCCAATCCGAAACACTATTATTGGCAATCATTCTCTCTTTCAAGTCACGTTTCGGACTAATCTCATCTCCTAAGCATTTCGGATTCTCTCATTGTCTTCCCAGACCACTTATTCGAATTACAAGGTTTGCAGGTTCCTATGCTTTTCAAACCAAAGCCTTTGAATGCCACAGTTGCTGAAGACCATGGCGAGCAACTCATGAACGCTGCTGCTAATGCTGAGATGAAAACTGAAGTGTTAGAGATAGACGAAGAAGAATCTGATGACGTCGGTGATGTGGAAGTGATTGTCTATGAGAAAGCTGAAGAACCCATTTGAAAATCAACGTTAACGACTGAAGAAATCCTACAAGCCCTGATTGAATTCTTGAAGGATAGTGTCGGAAACCCTCCTTCCGTATCTATTCCTGAAACTGAAGATGATTCGACAGATGATGCTGAACAAGCATCCAACAAGAAACGAAGAACCGAAACAACTCCTAATAATCATTCTACTGGCCCAAGCTCAGAACCTTAGCCTACTATGCCCACCGATCCACAAGTCACTGCTGCTACTCAAGAAACAAGCACGCAAGATCTCGATTTTGATTTAAAATTCGATTTCGATCTCGATCTGCCTGAAATAACTCATTTGCAACCAGAAAGCTCAAGCAGCATCAGGTTCAATGTAGGAAGTTCCAGTGGTGCCGATTTCTCTGAGCATGATAAAGCAGCCATGTGCTTTGTAGCCAACAAATTGAAATTTATTGAAGAAAGAGATAGTGATGATGATACGGCTGTTGATGTAGCAAAGTTGCAGCGAAAAGTGATTGTGTTGAAACAAGATGCTGCCCTGAAAGAAGCTCAGATCTCATCTTTGCAAAATCAAAAATCAAGCAAAGATCAGACGATCGATTAACTACAAAGAGAAGCGGGTATGCTGTTGTCTGTTGAAAGTTAAGCTGGAAAAGAAGTTCAAGATCGTAATCAAGAATCGGTTGTTTGCTGATCCAGCTCCGTTGCCTGGTGGTCCTCCTAACGGATTCAGCAACTAATCCAGTAAACCTAGGGGGAGATTGTTAGGCCCTATAGGTTTATGGATTAGTAGATTAATTGCTTAATGGATCAAGTTCTAGAAGTGGGGGTATTAGAGTGGGCTTTGGGGTAATTATGGGCCTATGGTTTAGGGGGAAACCCTCCCTATAAATAGTTAATGGAAATTAGAGGTTAAGGTTGGTTGGTTCCTTGTTTTAGAAACTTGTATTAGACAAGCTCCTTGTATGCAAGTTTAAGCATTGAATCATTTGAATATTCAAATCTTCATCTTCTTGTTCTTGATTTCTTGAATATCATCAAGTTTGGATTCCACCCATCCTTGGTGATCGTTTGATATCGTTGTTTGATCAGGATTTTCGGGACTTACAAAAACCACAACTCCCTACACATGCGGGGTTAATGTTTTCTTTTGCGCTCTTCTTTGCTTTTTCACTTATTTTCTTCAAAAAATATTTTAATAAGTGTTAATAATAATAATAACAAATAAATAAATAAATCACAAATTGCCTTCCACTCTTCGGTATCAACACTTGCAATGAAAGACTTCCTTCCCCGTCTAGATAATCGTAATCTTCAAAGGGAGGTTCGCCTTTCTCTTTAACAGGGTTTTTATTTTTATCTTTATTGGAAGATTCTTCTTTATAAATATATTTTTTTTCTAAGTTCGTAACGAAATTGCCTCATTATCTTCTTCCCCTTTTCTAAAGTTTTTTTTCCCCCGAGGACGTTAGGAATATCCCAAATTTGCTACATATTAAAATTAACAATCAAACATTAGCAAGAACCTTCATGGTGAGTCCAGCAAGCAATTAATGGCTACAAGCCCAGTAGTGTTAATAAATCCATTAAAAATAGTTTAGCCTATGATATTATGAAAAATCCATTGGATGTTTAGCCTGTGATATTTCTAATCCGATTTTGCAATCAGAACCATCATCATCAAGTTTGACTTCTACAATTCGATGTTGTAGCTTTAATTTCAAACTGGGGGCAATTAGTAATTTAGTATACCCATTTTGAGAGAGTAGTCCAACATGAAATTGTTGTTTCATGAGGTTCCTCTTCCAAAGATTAACAATTAGTATTGGTGAATCAATTTTTTGAATTTTGTACATGTTTTCTCCATCACAAATTAAACACGGTTGTTGCAAAAATGATAATATAAATATGTAGAATTAACTTTTGTTTCTTAAAGGAAGATCACATGAATCAACCTCAATAAGTGTTGAGTGGCATCCACAAAACACCTCTATATTGTCTTTATGATCAATTAAAAATATTTTTTGTTATCGTAAACTATACCTAATCGATACCGACCGGGTTCCGCGCTATCCCACTAGCTAAAAGAAAAAAGAAGAAACAATACCTTAGCGTATTCCCAAATATCTTAGTATATTTTAGGGTTTACTTTTCTGGCACGTTTATCGTACGGGATCTTTCTTTTACATTCGACACCAATCCAAGACATAAAGTTCCCTGCATTCTTACCGATCGCTATACCCTTCTCATTAAAATCAACTTTAGATTGATCCGAATTTGAAAGCTTCTTTTTGCATTTAGAAACTCCCCTATTTTTCTTCTCCGACATTTTTAAACTTGGTTTCTAAAAAACATAACATGGAAAGTGAAGTGTTGCGTGTAACAAAGAGACAAGTAGAGGTCATCTAGATTATGATACTTTAACCATCTTTAAATATAAATCTATCCAACACTTTGAAGTTTTGAAATATAATTATTTTCTAAATGAGTTTATTTTCCATATATGGTCTAGTTTCATCATTGTTGTTCAATTTTGTCTCTTTTTATTGGTTACAAGTTAATGCACATATACAAACCCACTAATATACTTTTTGGTTAAAAGTAAATCAAACATTAAACCATAACAAGAAAATTATGTGGTTTCACTCGTTTTGTTTCCATTTGTAAAATCACCGTCACCCCATCTCCAACCTCATATGTCTACTTTTGTCCCTTTTCCCACCATTTATGTTATTCTGATCATACCTTTATCCCCTCCAATTTTGTCTCGTTTTTCAAGAATATTTCATAAAAGTTCTAAGTTCTTCAAGTATAAAGCTTGATCTCACATAAATCTTTTGTTGGGTTTCTTTGAAATCATCTTGTGGTTTTGGGTTTTTCTTGTTTTGCAATAAAGTTTGCATCTTTGCTCTGATCATCCAAAATAAGTACAACTCTTGGTTGGTTCTTGAATTGAAAAATTGTCAAAAAAAATTCATAAATTCTCATTTGGGATTCTTCAAAAATCAAAATCAACTTCTGATTTTGGGGTTTTCTTGTTTTAGCATTAAGTTTGCATCTTTGCTCCAATCTTCTAATATTAACTCTTGTCTTCTGTTATTTTTGTGCTTGATCAGTTTTCTTGAAGCCTCATTAGGGTTTGTTGAACATCAATCCTATTGGGTTATTTTATTTTCTAATAAAATTAGCTTATAATCCTTTGGTTCTATAAAATTTTGTTTTTGGTTCTTGAAGTATAAAGACTCAAAATCTCACTTTAATTCACAAAAAAATCCCAAATCCTCGTTTAGGTTTCTTGAAAATCATTTTCTGTTTGTGGGGTTTTCTTTGTAGGAACCGTTCGTATAATTAAATAAAATAAACAAATTTTATTAATGATTACAATACAAAGAAAGCTGAAAACAATACTATTACAACTGAAATAAAACAAATACAAGAATGGAGTAGAAGATGAAGATTGGCTGAGGCACGTGTTCAACACGCTTCCCTTAAAACAAATTCCGAGTCTCCCAGGAGTACTCGTTTTGTTTCCCAGGGTACAACAGCCGGAGCAGTAGTACTGCCGGAATTGACACAAGACCCGAAGTCTACCTTGAGAGCTGCAAGAAAAAAGATCAGAAATAGGAAGAGAGTTGTTTGCATAAAGCTGTTGTGTTGCTGGTAAAATCTTCTGCTGGGTATGGAGCTGTATTTATACAGCTCCTAAGTTGAAACAGTCAAAAAACGAATTAAAGAGAGGTTTAAATTGCATTAAACGTCTTCAATGCAATTTAATACGTCATTTAATTCTCAGTCAAAGCCCGTTAACTCGTCAGTTACGATGCTGGACTGAAACTGTTCTGTCATTCAATGCTGGAAGCTTCTGCGTGCGCGCGCGCCCAGGTGTGCACGCCATGCGCGGTGCGTCCTCTTGGCTCACACCCATGCGCGCGTGCGCCTCACTGACTCAGGTCCATGCGCGCGTGCGCCACGTCACCTATGAGCCTCTACGAGCACGCCACACAGTCGCGCCGTTTTGGCTCAATTTGGTGCGCCGCGCACGACACCTCCGGACCCATGCACCATGCGTAACCGCGCGCCGACTGCCACGTCACGCGCTTCGAACCTGCACTCCACTTGGTCCCTGCAGCCTATGAGATCCACCACGCGCACGTGGTCAAAAATACAAAGGCGGCTCTCAAGCGGCTCGCGGCGATGCGAGCGTGCGAAGTGCAAAGTGCGCCATCAAAGCGCCACATTGCGCCTCATCGCCCACGCCACGCGCGCGCGCGCGAGCGTGTACGAGTACGAGTGCGAGTTAGGGTGCTCCGCACCCTTTGCGAGTACACTAGTGAGTGCTCCCATGAAACAATAAGGATGGAGAGTTCCCACTTAAATACCCCTTTAAGTTCCATCTCTCATCCGATGTGGGACAAGGTGCTACTTTCCCTTTTGTTTCAGCATTGAATGTTCCAAACACCCAACTTTGAGCATCGATATCTCATTCATCTTAGCTCCGTTTTGGACGTGGTTTAGTTCGTTGCGAAGCTCTTCCAACATAGACCACAAACCCACAAATAAATATATAAAACCCGCTCATTTTATTATATTTATTTCTAGTACAAAATAGGAAAAAATCATTTTCCTATATTTGTGAAAATTGCTATTTTCACCTATTTTTCCAACAATGCCCCACATGAAAAATGCTATTTTCATCAAATTTCCAACAATCCCCCACATGTATGGAAATGGATCTTTTCCTTACACCTTTCAACGATAAACTTCGACAGTTGAGTATTGCAAGATAGGTAGGTTGAAGCCTTTGAACCTTCTTTTGTGAAGCGCACTTAGCTTACTAGCGGTGTGTAGACGCGATGTCCTTGAACATACCCCCATTTGTGTAAACGACAATACACTTCACACAATACTCTCCCTGGTTTGGCCAACTCCTCATTGTCGTGTCCTATTATGGTCCTGGAACACTAGCCTGGTTCTGCGAGAGCTCTAGGATTTGCGCACCCCACAAATCCATTTGAAGCGACCCCACTTCTCTCTAACATAGGTGATTCCCCTGAATCATTAAAAGCATCATGGTTATTTGATTTCCCGAAATCGTTAACCTTAATATGCTTAGCCTCACATTAATGTCACTGATTGGAATGGACTAGGAAGTATAAATAACTCCCTTTTTATTTAGTTTGGGGTACTCCCCCACAGTGTCTCCGTTTGGTAATATGATTAAGTTGTCCTATTGAACTTAGATCTTGGGATCTCCAGTCAACTAAGTTAGGTTTCCCTCATATTCCCATTTACCACGGGCTTTAGTCCCATTCCTCTTGACAACGTTTCTACTAACTCTCTGCTTAAGCCTTTTGTAAACGGGTCCGCAATGTTATCCGTTGATCTCACATAATCAATTGTGATAACACCCGTTGAGAGTAGTTGTCGTATCGTATTATGCCTACATCGCATATGCCTTGATCTGCCATTGTACATCAAGCTTTGGGCTCTACCAATCGCTGATTGGCTATCACAATGTACACATATGGCTGGCAAAGGCTTTGGCCATCTTGGAATATCTTCCACGAATTGACGTAGCCATTCCGCCTCCTCGCCTGACTTATCCAAGGCGATAAATTCAGATTCCATTGTGGATCTCGCTATGACCGTTTGCTTGGAAGACTTCCAAGCAATAGCAGCTCCTCCAAGTGTAAATACGTAACCACTTGTTGATTTAGAATCTTTATTGTAACAACTCTCATCAAAAGTCATAATTATTAAATTAATTAGTCTAAAAGGAAACCCTAATTGAGAGACCCAAGTGATTCTGAACAAACCCTGAAATTTTCATAATTTTCAGAATCAGGATTAGGGCCCCTAAAACTCAAGGGGGGTAAACCCTAGTGGATAATTATCCACTAAAATACGTTGTAAAAATACTGAAATTCGAGTGTACTGACTCATCAAGGCTAGTCCCAGTTGTGGCTAGTCTATGAGCCTATTTTTCAACCCATACGCACCGTAGCAAGATATGCCCTACGATGCGCAGCCAGTTTAAATGGCATACGATGCGCAGGGGATATTTGGCTACGATGCGCAGGGCATCCCAAAATTCACCTATAAATAGCAGACACTGGTAGTCGAATTTTGAACATTTTACGTCGACCAAATTCTCACAAATACACTGAGTTCGATCTGTTATTCCAAAATTCAACCCCCGGGTATAGAAATTCTGCTACAAAACAGGGTATTAGCACAATCGCTGCTACGATTCAATTATCCGAAGATCAAGATATCCAATGCATGTTTAAATGCCGCCCACATTAGGGTTATACTTTATCGTTCGTCATTAATTTGACGGATTGTCGTTAATTCGATAGGTAAAGTATTATACTTTATCGTTCGTTGTTAATTCAACGGATCATCGTTAATTCGATGGGTAAAGTATTATACCTTGTCGTTCATTGTTAATTCAATGGATCATCGTTAATTCGATGGACAAAGTATTGCATTTTGACATTCATTGTGATAATTTGATTTCGTAAATTATCGTAATTGCTGGATTGATTACTAACCCAGTTTTGTGTGCATTGTATTTATATTAGGTTAACAAGGCTAAAATCATAGATTAGACTCTGACCATATTAAAACAGCAATGTGAGTCATTCTCTCTTTTTATCAAATCTATTTACAAAAGTGTTTTATTTCAAAGTTATAATTACGGGGATTAAGTCTTTGTAATCACCAAATTACAGCCGGTATGTGGGGTATTGTGCACAGTATTACAGTTTTATCACTTTAGGTGGGCGAACCTAAATTTAGTGATATTCGTCATTCATTGGGGCAGCCAATGGTGATATGACCACAGTCACCGTAAAGATTCGAGTGACAAATACTGTGGGTAGTTGGATTGATATCAGAAACATTGTAATCGCTCTTAATACTGTAAATTATAACAACTGTGTCATTTTAGTAAATAGAATGATTCACTCAGTATTTCCCGCTGACAAAATTTTTTCAAACATGTTTCAGGTGATCTGTTGTAATCCAGGAAAAGTGCTGGGGAGTATTTCTAAGCTTACTGATAGTGGCTCAATATAAAATAAATAAATACTTTTGTAATATCACGTTTTATAGTAAAAACATACTATTGTAAATTATCGGGGTTTTATCCCGAATTGTGAAATAAAATAATCGGGGAAAAATTTTAGCTTTAAGCGATCCTGTTTCCGCTGTTAAACTCAATTAAATCAATACCGCAGTATTTCTGTCCCGCGGCTCTTGAAACGGGTCAAACCGGGTCGAGGGTCGTGACAGAAAAAGGTGGTATCAGAGCCACTGGGTTAAGCTGATTGAGTATTCAGAAATGCTCCATTTTTCCTGATTACAGCCACTGGGTTAAGTTAATTAAGTATTTAGAAATACTTAATTTTCTGATTACTGTTATGTGATTATTTGTATTATTAACTGACTATTTGATTATTTGTTAGTTACAGTATGGGTAAGAAAAAGCTGTCAAGCATTTATCTTAAATTAGAGAAATCATCTAATGAAAAAGGAAGTTCATCCCGAACCAAATCCTCAAGTCAGTCTGAAATTCATGAAGAAGGAATATTCGTGCGTAAGGCACAATACAAGGAATCACTTTCTCCTCGAAGGAGGGAAATGATTATTAAGAAAAGTAAAGAGAAAATCCAAGAAAAGAGGATTAAACGGGAAACTCAGGAATTAATTGATAAATCACCTTGGGAAGATAAACTAGATGAGAAATGGGCAAATTTATATATGCTAGCTACAGTAGCAGAAAATATAAATCCTTAAAGATTAGCACCCTATTCTCATAAATCTAGAAACCTTGTGTGATAAATAAAATTTGAAACCTAAGTATGGTTGTCAGTTATCTTTGTAAATCAACTAGTAAATTGTGTGAAATAAATTACAAAGTTTATTTGTAAATTTTAATTTAGTATTTTATGCATTTTGCATATATGCTACATCAGCATGAGTGAGATATCCGAAGATTTTCAGAATCTTAATCTTTATCCTGTAACTGTTGAAGCTTCCAAAGAATATATTAGCTATTATCCTGATGTTGAACAACCAGTAGAATTCAAGGTTCCACCTTTGAGCAAGCCTAAACAGAAGAAAAGAACTTATGTGGGATGGAGGAAAATCCGTAAGAAGAAGCCAGCCAAGAAACTGCCCAAAATAAGTAATCCTTTGAAAAAGGGAAAAGAAGTCATAACTGGAGAGAATTCCAAACCGCAAGAAATGGAAACTGGAGACAAAAAGAAGGATAAGGAAATAGAAGTCCAAATGGAGGAGATTACTAAAGAAGTAATAATGGAAGTCGGGCAAGGGTCTATACCAGCTCAGAGAGAAATCGGAGAGAGTTCCAATCCAACCCAGGAAAGAACTTTTCAGGATGAGATAGATTTTCTGTTAGAAAACTGTGAGACAATTCAGCCTGTCCAGACAAATCTTTTTACTTATCCTATTGAAAACCAATTCCCTATGAATTGGGAACCAGCAGCAATTCCTGATCCAATAGTTCACTCCCAACCCATTGGAATGGACGAATGGTGGACAAACGATTGGCAATTTCAAAATATTGTCAATGATCCTTACACTTTTCTTCCACAATTCGATCCAGAACCATTACCTAATCCACCCATGAGCACTGAAAATATGGCCGAACTTCGCCACTTTGGCGAAGAGTTGTTTGATATGGGAAATAGGATGAGGGAGATAGGTGGACAGATTGCTTGGAAGTACGACGAAAGGGAAATGCGTTTTTAACAGCAAGTAACGAGAGTTAGAATGAAGATAAAATGGTAGTTGTATAATAGTACTAATAAAGTTAGTCTGTAAATACCCAATAAAACCTTGTATGATACCTGTGAGTAATGATGCATAATGGATATATATAAATGAAATCGAAAGATCGATTATTTTGACTTTATCTGTATTATACAATTTTCTGATTGTTTGTATATAATTATTATTTGTCAGTTACTAATAAAATTTATATATATACATTATCAGATGGCAAACAGTAATGATGAAACTATTAATGAAGTTAATCATTCTGAACAACATTCAAGAGATCAATATATGACTCGGCAAGATATCGAAAACATTGTTGCTCAAGGGATAGCCAATGCTATTCCAGCATTCGTCGCTGCTATAAAGAATCCACCCGAACCACAACAAATTGTTCCGAGCAAACAGATTACTGAAGATAACTTCAGTAATAGTGTAAATGGAGGCAATAATCATGTTAATCATAATAAGGAACCACATCAAGCTCCATTACCCAAGAAAATGAAAACTGCAACGCCTGGTTGCACTTTCAAAGAATTCATTGCTTGTAAACCCACTGAATTTGCAGGCAATAAAGGAGCAACTGCATCACTGCGTTGGTTAGAGAAAACCGAAGCAGTTATTGCAATAAGTAAATGTGGTAAAGATGATCAGGTCATGTATTCATCCAATCTGTTCAAAGAAGGAGCACTCGAGTGGTGGAATACTGTATTACAATCAAAAGGAAGAGCAATAGCTTATGCTATGACTTGGGAAGAATTTAAAAGTTTGGTAGAAAGAAAATTCTGTCCTGAGTATGAGAAGGAACAGATGGCGAATAAATTTCTAAATCATCGGATGATGAGTGTGGACTGTCGCGGTTACACCTCGACATTCTTCGAATATGCTAGAGTGGTACCAACATTGGCTTCGCCAGAACCGGTACTTATTTCTCGCTATATTTGGGGGCTAATTAGCGAAATCCGCAATATTGTTAAAGCTGCGAGACCTCGCACTATTGACGATGCGGTAGAATTAGCCAACACTCTGACCGATGAATTGGTGCGCACAAGAGATGAAGATAGGAAGAAGGCAATAGCTCAGAAAATTACCCAAGGATTTCGTGTGGGTAATAATAACAGCTTCAAGAGAAAAGGAACAGGGCAATCTCAAGGTCCGTCATTTTGCAGGAAATGCAAAAAGAAGCATTTTGGAAGATGCGATATTATTTGCAATTTTTGCAAAGCTGTAGGACATCGTGAAGAGAACTGCAAAAAGAAAACAATAATCTGTTTTAATTGTGGTGAAGCGGGGCATTACAAAACAGAATGTCCTAAATTGGTCAAACCAGTAGACAACAAACCTAAGGCGACCGAAGGAACTACTAAGAAGAATGCCAGGGCATTTCAGCTGACTACGCAAGAAGCAGAACTTATTCCGGATGTGATAGCGGGTACGTTCCTAGTTCACAACGTATATGCAAAAGTATTATTTGACTCTGGTGCAAACCAAAGTTTTATAAATACTTCATTCTGTCAAGCTCTTAGTTTACCTTTAACTAATATTAGGCAGATTTTTACTGTTGAAACAGCAGACGGAAATTCAGTTAAAATAGATAAAGTATTGCAAGAAGGAAACATAGAACTTTTAGGACATAAATTCTCTGCAAGACTATTGCCGATGAATTTAGCTGAATTTGATGTTGTATTAGGAATGGATTGGTTAGTAGCCAACCATGCTAGAATCCTTTGTGATCAGAATTCCATAGAAATTCAATCACCTACCGGAGAAGTGATTAGGATTACAGGAGATAAACCACGGAAACCCATGAAGTTCATATCAGTAATGAAAGTTGCTAATTATGAACGAAAACAAGGAATAGTGTATATGATTTCAGTAATCATTAGCACTAAAGGAAAAGATCTTAAGGAAATACCAGTAGTATCGGAATACTCTGATATATTTCCAGAAGATTTACCAGGGTTACCTCCAGATAGGGAAGTAGAATTTAGGATTCATTTAATTCCAGGAACTACACCGATAGCCAAGGCACCTTATCGGTTAGCACCCACAGAAATGTTAGAATTGAAAAAGCAATTAGATGAATTACTAAGTAAAGGATTCATACAACCTAGCTCATCCCCTTGGGGAGCGCCAGTGTTGTTTGTGAAGAAAAAGGATGGTTCAATGAGAATGTGTATCGATTATAGGGAATTGAATAAGGTTACAATTAAAAATCGATATCCATTACCTAGGATTGATGATCTTTTTGATCAACTTCAGGGGGCTAGATATTTTTCTAAAATAGATTTACGCTCTGGATATCATCAATTGAAGGTACAAGAAGAAGACATACCTAAAACTGCTTTCAGGACTAGGTATGGTCATTACGAGTTTACAGTCATGCCCTTCGGGTTAACGAATGCACCTGCAGCATTCATGGACATGATGAATAGGATCTGTAAACCGTATTTGGATAAATTTGTAATTGTTTTCATAGACGATATACTTATTTATTCCAAAAGTCAGACAGAGCATTGTGAACATCTTCATGCACTCTTAACTTTGTTAAGAAAAGAAAAGTTGTACGCCAAATTCTCGAAATGCGAATTTTGGCTAAAGGAAGTACAATTTTTAGGACACATGGTGAATCATGAAGGTATTCATGTAGATCCTGCTAAGATAGAGGCAATTACCAAATGGAAGGTTCCACAAACAGCAATGGAAATTAGAAGTTTTATAGGTTTAGCTGGGTACTATAGACGGTTTATTAAGGATTTTTCCAAGATAGCCGTACCATTAACTAAGTTAACCTGTAAAGCCACTAAGTTTGAGTGGGGACCTAAACAGGAAGAAGCCTTTAGGATTTTGAAACAGAAACTAACCCATGCACCAATCTTAGCCTTACCAGAAGGAACTGAAGATTTTGAAGTATATTGTGATGCTTCAAAATTAGGATATGGATGTGTGCTTATGCAACGCAAGAAGGTAATTGCGTACGCATCAAGGCAGTTGAAAAAGCACGAAGAAAATTATACGACTCATGATTTGGAATTAGGAGCCGTAATTTTTGCCCTTAAGATTTGGAGACACTATCTTTACGGAAGTAAATTTACTGTCTACACTGACCATAAAAGTTTAAAATACATATTTGGGCAAAAAGAGTTAAACATGAGACAAAGGAGATGGATGGAAATTTTAAGTGATTACGACTGTGATATTCAGTATCACGAGGGAAAGGCGAATGTAGTTGCAGATGCCTTAAGTCGTAAGTATTATGAGAAACAACGAAGGGTTCGTGCTCTCAGATTAAATCTACAAATAGATTTAATGGAACAATTGAAGAATGTTCAAACTACAGCAATCAAGGATGATGCTGAAGGAATGAAAGGACGAATCAAGGAATTAGAACAAGGAGCAGATGGAATTTGGAGATTCCATAAAAGTAGAATCTGGGTACCTAAGTATGGAGACTTAAGACCTAAGATTTTAGAAGAAGCTCATAAATCTAGGTACACTATGCACCCAGGAAACAATAAGATGTACCAAGATCTAAGGAAGAATTTCTGGTGGATAGGAATGAAAAGAGACATAGCCAGCTATGTTTCTAAATGTCTTACTTGCTCACAAGTTAAGGCAGAACATCAGAAACCTTCAGGATTACTACAACAGTTAGAGATGCCAGTATGGAAATGGGAACTTATAACAATGGATTTTGTTACTAAGTTACCCAAAACCAGAAAAGGTAATGATGCGATTTGGGTAATTGTGGATCGATTAACCAAATCTGCTCACTTTCTACCTATGAAAGAAACCTTTAGTATGGAAAGACTGGCTAAATTGTATGTAGATGAAGTTGTATCCTTACATGGAGTTCCACTCTCCATTGTTTCGGATAGAGATAGTCGTTTTACTTCCCATTTCTGGAAAAGTTTCCAGCAAGCTATGGGAACTCGACTAAACCTGAGCACTGCATATCATCCACAAACAGACGGACAAAGTGAAAGGACAATCCAAACTCTAGAAGACATGCTCCGAGCATGTGTAATAGACTTTGGTGGAAGTTGGGATGATCATTTACCATTAATTGAATTCTCCTATAACAATAGTTATCATTCAAGCATTGATACTGCTCCATTCGAGGCACTGTATGGAAGAAAGTGCAGAACCCCAGTTTGTTGGGCAGAAATAGGAGAAAGTCAGTTATCAGGACCTGAAATAGTGCAAGAAACAACTGATAAGATTACTCAAATCAAGGAAAGATTGAAGACTGCTCGAGATCGTCAGAAGAGTTATGCAGACAATAGAAGCAAGCCATTAGAATTCCAAGTTGGAGACCGAGTACTGTTGAAAGTTTCTCCTTGGAAAGGAGTAGTCAGATTTGGAAAGAAAGGAAAGCTAAGTCCAAGGTACGTAGGACCATTTCCAGTGATCCAACGTATAGGACCAGTAGCTTATCGTTTACAATTACCAGAAGAATTATCTGGAGTACATAATGTATTTCATGTATCTAATCTCAAGAAATGCTTATCAGATAAATCTCTGGTAGTACCTCTTCGAGATATAGAGGTAAACGAAAAGTTGAAATTTGTTGAGAAACCTCTTCAAATTGAGGATCGAAAGATCAAGTTTCTCAAACACAAACGACTAGTTTTAGTCAAAGTCAAGTGGGATTCAAAGAGGGGAGCTGAATACACTTGGGAACTGGAGTCAGAAATGAAGAAAAAGTATCCATACTTATTCCAGTAAATCTCGAGGACGAGATTTTCTTAAGGTGGGTAGAATGTAACAACTCTCATCAAAAGTCATAATTATTAAATTAATTAGTCTAAAAGGAAACCCTAATTGAGAGACCCAAGTGATTCTGAACAAACCCTGAAATTTTCATAATTTTCAGAATCAGGATTAGGGCCCCTAAAACTCAAGGGGGGTAAACCCTAGTGGATAATTATCCACTAAAATACGTTGTAAAAATACTGAAATTCGAGTGTACTGACTCATCAAGGCTAGTCCCAGTTGTGGCTAGTCTATGAGCCTATTTTTCAACCCATACGCACCGTAGCAAGATATGCCCTACGATGCGCAGCCAGTTTAAATGGCATACGATGCGCAGGGGATATTTGGCTACGATGCGCATGGCATCCCAAAATTCACCTATAAATAGCAGACACTGGTAGTCGAATTTTGAACATTTTACGTCGACCAAATTCTCACAAATACACTGAGTTCGATTTGTTATTCCAAAATTCAACCCCCGGGTATAGAAATTCTGCTACAAAACAGGGTATTAGCACAATCGCTGCTACGATTCAATTATCCGAAGATCAAGATATCCAATGCATGTTTAAATGCCGCCCACATTAGGGTTATACTTTATCGTTCGTCATTAATTTGACGGATTGTCGTTAATTCGATAGGTAAAGTATTATACTTTATCGTTCGTTGTTAATTCAACGGATCATCGTTAATTCGATGGGTAAAGTATTATACCTTGTCGTTCATTGTTAATTCAATGGATCATCGTTAATTCGATGGACAAAGTATTGCATTTTGACATTCATTGTGATAATTTGATTTCGTAAATTATCGTAATTGCTGGATTGATTACTAACCCAGTTTTGTGTGCATTGTATTTATATTAGGTTAACAAGGCTAAAATCATAGATTAGACTCTGACCATATTAAAACAGCAATGTGAGTCATTCTCTCTTTTTATCAAATCTATTTACAAAAGTGTTTTATTTCAAAGTTATAATTACGGGGATTAAGTCTTTGTAATCACCAAATTACAGCCGGTATGTGGGGTATTGTGCACAGTATTACAGTTTTATCACTTTAGGTGGGCGAACCTAAATTTAGTGATATTCGTCATTCATTGGGGTAGCCAATGGTGATATGACCACAGTCACCGTAAAGATTCGAGTGACAAATACTGTGGGTAGTTGGATTGATATCAGAAACATTGTAATCGCTCTTAATACTGTAAATTATAACAACTGTGTCATTTTAGTAAATAGAATGATTCACTCAGTATTTCCCGCTGACAAAATTTTTTCAAACATGTTTCAGGTGATCTGTTGTAATCCAGGAAAAGTGCTGGGGAGTATTTCTAAGCTTACTGATAGTGGCTCAATATAAAATAAATAAATACTTTTGTAATATCACGTTTTATAGTAAAAACATACTATTGTAAATTATCGGGGTTTTATCCCGAATTGTGAAATAAAATAATCGGGGAAAAATTTTAGCTTTAAGCGATCCTGTTTCCGCTGTTAAACTCAATTAAATCAATACCGCAGTATTTCTGTCCCGCGGCTCTTGAAACGGGTCAAACCGGGTCGAGGGTCGTGACATTTATTATCCGATATCCAGTTTGCATCAGTGTATCCTTCGATCACTGCTGGTTGTCGGGTATAATGCAGTCCATAATCTCTTGTGTATCTTATGTATTTAAGCACCCTCGTGATAGCTTTCCAATGATCCGCGCACGGATTGCTGGTGTATCTACTTAGCCTACTCACCGCGTAAGCCAAGTCGGGTCTAGTACATGTCATTAGATACATTAGACTGCCAATAATTCTTGAATACTCTAACTGAGCAACTCCATCTCCTTTATTCTTCTTGAGATGTTGGGAGGTATCAACTGGAGTTCGAGCTACACTTGTTGGTGCATGCGTCTGTCGACTTCGTCTTGTATCGAGTCTTGTATTAGAATTGTTAGATCAGGGTGTGTTTTACGAGAAATAGGGTAGGTTTTAGATGTGTTTGAGCCCCTTCCCTTTGAAGGTGACCCTTCCCTTTGAAGGTGACCCTTCCCTTTGAAAGTGACCCTTTCCTTTGAAAGGGTTCCGTTTGAAAGTTTCATGTCATTTTCAAACGGAAGGGTCTTTCCCTATAAATACCCTCATGTCTAATTCATTTGTAACTTTCCGGCTTGTGCAACGAAGTGCTGCCGAAGTGTTGTCAGGTTGTAAAACGTCTACAAATCAATGATACAACAGTTTTTAGTGTAAATCTTGCTGAATTGAACTTAGTTTCTTTGTTTCTGCCTCTGAAACTAAGATAAACTCTTCTGAACGACTCATTTGGGTCTAAAAACGATCCTACAACACTCGTATCTCCCGAGTTGAAATTTTCAAGAATTTTATCCACATAGTGAGATTGACTTAACACAAGACCTTCTTTGGTTCTTATGATCTTTACTCCAAGAATCACATCCGCTAAACCCATGTCTTTCATGTCAAATCTTGCTTTTAACATGCTTTTAGTAGCTTTGATAATTTTATCATTACTCCCAATGATAAGCATATCGTCTACATAAAGGCATAAAATCACATAACCTTCATTTGTGTCTTTGAAATAAACACATTTGTCGCACTCATTTATTTTGAAACCATTGTCAATCATGACATGATCAAAGTTTTGGTGCCATTGTTTTGGTGCTTGCTTCAAGCCATACAAAGACTTGACGAGTTTACATACTTTACCCTCTTGACCTGGGGCGGAGAAACCTTCAGGTTGCTCCATGTAAATCTCTTCTTCTAAATCGCCATTTAGAAATGCGGTTTTAACATCCATTTGGTGAACTTCCAAATTTCTTAAAGCCGCTATAGCAAGAACCAATCTAATCGAGGTTATGCGCGTCACAGGCGAGTAGGTATCAAAGTAATCTAGACCTTCCTTTTGTCTAAATCCTTTAATCACCAACCTAGCCTTGTATTTATCAATACTTCCATCAGTTTTCATCTTCCTTTTGAATATCCAACGATATCCAAGTGGTTTGCAACCAGGTGGAAGATCTACTAACTCCCAAGTATGATTTTGCAATATAGAATCTATTTCATTTCTTATTGCTTCTTTCCATTGAGGTCCTTCTGAAGAAGAAACCGCTTCGCGATATGTATTAGGCTCGCCCTCAACCATATAGCTAACGAAGTCTGGACCGAAGGATTTTTCAACCCTTGGCCTTTTGCTTCGCCTACGGTCACTTTCTTCAACCTCAGGTTGTTCATGTGTCTTATCATGAACTACCTCATCAACTTGTCTAGATGAGCTTTCACCTACTTCAAAATTAGGTGTTGATGACGTTGCACGTGTTTGTCTTCTCAAAGGAAACACATTTTCAAAGTAAGATACAACGTTAGGATTCACCTCCATAATAGTGTTTACGTGTACATCAGGATTCTTGGACTCATGTACAAGAAAGCGATGTGCACTACTTTGATGCGCATACCCAATAAATATGCAATCAACAGTTTTGGGTCCTATCCTAAGAGCCTTAGGAGGTGGTACAATCACCTTTGCTAGGCACCCCCACACTTTCAAGTATTTATATGAAGGCTTTTTCTTTTTCCATAACTCATATGGAGTCTCGTCTCTCTTTTTCAATGGTATCTTGTTCAAAAGATAATTGGCCGAGAGAATGGCCTCCCCCCACATTTCCTGGCTCACCCCAGAACTTATCAACATGGCGTTCATCATTTCTTTCAATGTGCGGTTTTTTCGTTCCGCTACGCCATTTGATTGTGGAGAATAAGGAGGTGTACACTCATGTACAATGCCACTTTTTGCGCATAAATCAGCAAAAGGTGCAACATATTCGCCTCCTCGGTCGCTTCGCAAAGCTTTTATCTTCTTTTGAAGTTGATTCTCAACTTCATTTTTATACAAGATAAATTTACTTATTGCTTCATCTTTACTTTTTAGTAAATATACATAGCAATATTTAGTACTATCGTCAATAAACGTGATGAAGTACTTATTTCCACCTCTTGTGGGTACCGCTTTTAAATCACAAATATCAGTGTGAATTAAATCAAGGGGTTCGGTTATTCGTTCAACCGATTTTGATGATGTTCTTGTAAGTTTGGATTCAACGCATGTTTCACATTTATAGTGTGAATCAATATGGAATGTTGGTATACAATTTAAATTGATTAAACGGTGTATTGAATTAAAATTTACGTGACCTAATCTACCATGCCATTTATTGGAATCAGAAAACTCAAGCATATAAGTAAAAGTAGTAGCAATTTTATTCATGTTCTTCTTGACTGCCATTACATTCAATTTAAACATACCATTTTGGGCATAGCCCTTGCCTACATACATTCCTCGTTTAGTTAGTACAAATTGATCGCTCTCAAAAACTAAACGAAATCCAAACTTATTAAGCAACCAACCCGAGACTAGGCTCTTGCGCAAGTCTGGGACATATAACACGTTGCTTAAAGTGAGCTCCTTCCCTAAAGTCCACTTCAAAATCACCGTTCCTTCACCCTTGATGTCCGCGGTGGCTGCATTTCCCATGTACAGCTTCTCATCTCCCGCAAGCTCCTTAAAGGTGGTAAAAAGGCTCCTATCTGGGCACACATGACGGGTCGCTCCCGTATCAATCCACCATCCTTTTGGAGTGTTGGTCACAGCATTGACCTCATCCAACATTGCGGTTTTGTCAGAAATCATTGCCACCAAAGGCATTCCGTCTTCATCCACCATGTGCGCGCGCTCACGCTTTGGTTTCTTGCATTGGTTAGCCCGATGCCCCGGCTCGTCACAGTTGTAACAAGTCCCTTGGAACGTTCTAGGTTTCTTTTTCACAACCCCTTTCTTCGGTCCAAGTTTGCTAGCCTTTGCTTTCTCCTTGTCCTTTTTCCCCTTACCCTTTGCGCCTTTAGAGGATTGCCCATGCTCAACCAAATTTGCGCTAGCAGAAGTTTGCGCCTGGCTGCCTTTTAGGGCAATTCTATTGCCCTATTCAATCCGAAGACGAACAATAAGGTCATCTAAAGTCATCTCCTTTCGTTTGTGTTTAAGATAATTCTTAAAGTCCAACCAACTAGGAGGTAACTTTTCAATCATCGCTGCCACTTGAAATGTCTCGCTAAGTGTCATGCCTTCCGCAAAGATGTCATGTAGTATAATTTGGAATTCTTGGACTTGATTCATAACACTTTTAGAATCAACCATTTTGAAATCCAAAAAACGGGCTACCACAAATTTCTTTGTGCCAGCATCCTCCGTTTTGTACTTTTTGTCCAAGGCATCCCAAAGATCTTTGGAAGTCTTGACATTGTAGTACACGTTATACAATGCATCCGAAAGCCCGTTTAACACATAGCCTCGACAAATAAAATCCGAGTGCTTCCAAGCCTCTACCGCGCTCAGAGCCTGAGCGCTGGTCTCCCCTTCCGCAGGTTGGGGAGCGGATTCAGTTAAGAACCTCGCAAGGTTCATAGTGGTCAGGTAGAAGAACATCTTCTGTTGCCACCGCTTAAAGTGTAGACCCGAGAACTTCTCGGGTCTTTCAGCGTGATTGGCCACTGTGGACGCTCCCACTGTGGTGGCGTTAAGAGGGGTTCCCGTCACAACATTTGTGGTGTTGTTAACGTTGACATTATCGTTCGACATGCTGAAAAAATTTAAATTAAAATTTTTAGTCAAAAAATTCTGATTTACGCACAAACCAGAAGGAAACTACTAAAATTTAATTTACCACAATTTACTGTTTCGGCTTCTAAGTCCAACTTTGAAGACCAAAAACAGAAAATTTATAATTTTTAGAACTTACTAATTGGCTTCTAAGTCCAACTTTGAAGACCAAATCAGAAAGTTTTAGCACTTTTTAGGACAAAATTAAAATGTAACCACAAAAGTTTTCAACCAAAGTCGCTCCTTTGAAGAAGAAAACTAAAAAAAAATCTGTTTTTAAAACACAAACTGAGTGAAAACAAAACTCGTTTGAATCACAAACAGAATGGTTTTGATACACGAACGGTTTTTAAAATTTGTTTTAAGATTGTAGGAACCGTTCGTATAATTAAATAAAATAAACAAATTTTATTAATGATTACAATACAAAGAAAGCTGAAAACAATACTATTACAACTGAAATAAAACAAATACAAGAATGGAGTAGAAGATGAAGATTGGCTGAGGCACGTGTTCAACACGCTTCCCTTAAAACAAATTCCGAGTCTCCCAGGAGTACTCGTTTTGTTTCCCAGGGTACAACAGCCGGAGCAGTAGTACTGCCGGAATTGACACAAGACCCGAAGTCTACCTTGAGAGCTGCAAGAAAAAGATCAGAAATGGGAAGAGAGTTGTTTGCATAAAGCTGTTGTGTTGCTGGTAAAATCTTCTGCTGGGTATGGAGCTGTATTTATACAGCTCCTAAGTTGAAACAGTCAAAAAACGAATTAAAGAGAGGTTTAAATTGCATTAAACGTCTTCAATGCAATTTAATACGTCATTTAATTCTCAGTCAAAGCCCGTTAACTCGTCAGTTACGATGCTGGACTGAAACTGTTCTGTCATTCAATGCTGGAAGCTTCTGCGTGCGCGCGCGCGCAAGCCACACTGGTGCGCGCGCGCCCAGGTGTGCACGCCATGCGCGGTGCGTCCTCTTGGCTTACACCCATGCGCGCGTGCGCCTCACTGACTCAGGTCCATGCGCGCGTGCGCCACGTCACCTGTGAGCCTCTACGAGCACGCCACACAGTCGCGCCGTTTTAGCTCAATTTGGTGCGCCGCGCACGACACCTCCGGACCCATGCACCATGTGCAACCGCGCGCCTCCGTGCCACGTATACCCGCGCGCGGACTGCCACGTCACGCGCTTCGAACCTGCACTCCACTTGGTCCCTGCAGCCTATGAGATCCACCACGCGCACGTGGTCAAAAATACAAAGGCGGCTCTCAAGCGGCTTGCGGCGATGCGAGCGTGCGAAGTGCAAAGTGCGCCATCAAAGCGCCACATTGCGCCTCATCGCCCACGCCACGCGCGAGCGCGCGAGCGTGTGCGAGTGCGAGTTAGGGTGCTCCGCACCCTTCGCGAGTACACTAGTGAGTGCTCCCATGAAACAATAAGGATGGAGAGTTCCCACTTAAATACCCCTTTAAGTTCCATCTCTCATCCGATGTGGGACAAGGTGCTACTTTCCCTTTTGTTTCAGCATTGAATGTTCCAAACACCCAACTTTGAGCATCGATATCTCATTCATCTTAGCTCCGTTTTGGACGTGGTTTAGTTCGTTGCGAAGCTCTTCCAACATAGACCACAAACCCACAAATAAATATATAAAACCCGCTCATTTTATTATATTTATTTCTAGTCCAAAATAGGAAAAAATCATTTTCCTATATTTGTGAAAATTGCAATTTTCACCTATTTTTCCAACATTCTTGAATTGTAATAAAGTTACAATCTTTATTGTAATCTTCTTGTTTTAACCAATAAAAATTTGATCACATCAAACAATTTGATTCCTCGTTTGTTAAACAGCAACGCAAATCACACACACAGTAATGATGGGAAGAGGGGGGGGGGGGGCGAAAATTCGAATGAAGTAATGGTGGGAAGATGGAAGATTTTGGGGGTTTTGATTTGGGGAATCTTTTGAAGATTGAGAGAGTGACAGGTGTGAAGAAATTGGGCGGGGTTTGCAACTTTTGGGGGTTTTTGTTTTCTTCCCTCCAAAATACCATTCTTTGGATAAAATGATGAACATAAGGGTATAAGGAGTGGTTAATCATTTGAGAGTGGTAAACTTAAAAATCAACCAATTAGAGTGTGTCACGTCAATCAGTGAAAAGTGTTTAAACTATGCTGAAAGGTGTTGACAATGGTTAGAGACTTGGTGAAGTGGTAAACTTTAAAAAAAAGGAAAAAGGTGAGACTGGTTGAGATGGAATGGACCCCACCACACACACCCCTCTCTCTCCTTCCTCCCTTCACCGCTTCGGCAACCCCTCACCGATTCATCAAAGTTTACCGCGCGGCAAACACCCTCTGCCGCTGTCACAACCCCCGATCCCAAATCCCCGGGAACGGGCGCCCGCGAGCCAGTTTCGGTGGTATCGCGTATTGTCTAATTTGGCAGCGGAAATTTTCATCAGGACCGTAGTTAGGAAATATTGATCAGAGTAAAATACCACCTTTTCATAACATTAAACAAATGGGTTAATACCCAAGTTCATAGTACATACGTTTTTATAGGAATAAATCCTATATTATTTAAATAAAAACATCTATTTTATTTTAGGTAACTTTATCGCCACTTTTCCAAGCCTTCAGTGCTGTCCAACTGGCTTCTATTTGGCTTTCACAGTTTGTTACCTGAAACGCGTTTTAAAAATATTTGTCAGTGGGAAATACTGGTGAGTGAATCCCAGTTTAATCAAGTTTAAGTAAAACCCAGTGTATAGTATTGAGGGCGATCTAGCAATTATATTTGTTTCCAAGACATATCAATTAACATCCATGGTACTGTCAGACCCGACTTATGGAAATGTTACCCCTTGACCAGGTGGTAACAAATTTTGTATACAAAACCCCAACATACTCATGATAATTGTATTCTTACAAATACTCAATAACTGTTATTCGCATGGAAAGTATTTAAGGTTTTGTAAAAACAGTTAACAAAAAGTGGATCAACTCACATTGCTGTCTTAGATTTTCCCGTAAGGGTTTCCTGGTGACAATCTATAATTTACAGAAATGCACACGCGTTAGTATAATAACCCATTTTAACATTAGTAATACCCTCCCCGAGACGGCATTCCAACGACTACGTCGGGCAGAACCACGACAGCCGTTACGGAACCCTAGATCAATCGGGCAGCGTATCTAATACGTATCCAGGGGTTATAATACTTACAACGGAGCAGAACTTCGCTATTTAGGGGGTATAATACCCGCTTATAAAGCCTATTATCAGAAATTGAGAGAAAGATTTCGAAATTGAACGAATTCTAACTGGGATCCGAGGCCATCTATTTATAGTTGCTGAATCTGGTTCTCTCGCGGCCTGCGTAACACTAGGATAGGTCCTACGCGGCCCGCGTTGACCTCCGGTCAATGCGTAGCTTAGCTGGGTCACTATGTAGGCTCGCCAGATGTTGTGCCACATGGCGGCCCAGGGCCGTGCCAGGCCTTAAGTTGACGCGGCCCATGTCAGGCTTGGGGTGGGGCTTACGCGGCCCGCCTCAGCCCAAAAATTCAAATTTTTAATTATTTTTAATACTATTTAATGTATTTGAGCCCCGTTTTTGCGTATGAGGTGTATTTTGGGATATTTTAAAATATAATAGGGTGTTGGAAAATAATCGAGGGTGTCGTTTTATTTAGGATTATTACATCCTCCTCACCTTGTTTTAGAGCTCGTCCTCGAGATCTACTGGAACAAGTGTGGATATTTCCTTTACATTTCAGATTCAAGCCCCCATGTGTACTCAGGTCCTCTTTTGGGAGTCCCACTTCACTTTGACCAAAACTAATATTTTATGCTTGAGGTTCTTGACTTTCCTGTCTTCAATTTGTAGTTGTTCATTTACCTCTATATCCTTAATAGGTACTACCAGGGATTCATCGGCTAGGCATTTCTTGAGATTATATACATGAAATACATCATGTATTCCTGCCATTTCTTCTGGCAGTTGTAGCTGATAGGCTACAGGTCCTATTCTTCTAATAATCTCAAAAGGTCCAACATACCTGGGACTTAGCTTTCCCCGTTTGATGAATCTTACTACTCATTTCCAAGGAGAGTGTGACAACTGTGCTCTGTAATCGATGTACAATGTAAAACAATGTTGTTTATCAATAAAACAATGTGCTTTGGTGTTATTATATGTGTTTTGATGTTATTATGTGTGTAATTGTGTTTGATGATTTTACAATTTGATTCGATTCGATTCCGATTCCAAGCCTTAAATCGCTTTCTGGAAGGTTATATGCGCACTGATGCGTAAATATAACCAGTTTAACGCGACAAACACTCCGGAATAGTGACATAGGCTTAACATACCCTAAATAACCTCCACATAACTTATAAATAAGCTTTGGATGGTTTGGTGTGTTGAAATCAAGTTTGTTCGATCACAGGGACTAATCGTGTCAAACTGTGAAACTATACCGATTTGTATAGTAACGAACATTCCGGAACTTGATCATAAGTTAAACATACCCTAAATATCCTTTACATAGCTTAGAAATAGGCTTTGAGGGGTTCGGTATGCTAAAATAAACTTTATTGATCAATAGGGACTAAAAGCGTCAAAAAGTGCACAAGTTTGCATTTTCGCGCATATCTTACGTTCTGAATATATCCGGACATCCAAAAATTTATGTAATCATTAAAATATTTTATTTTAGTGATTGGCTTGATAAAATTCCATTCGTCGCTTAATTTGGATCGTTTTTGCGTTCGTTACGACTTCCGTCGTAATTAACCGAACAACGCAACCGTACTACCAAACGAGCCGACATCCGAGATATTTTTGAGCATGTTTTAAGTTCCCTATACTTTAACTTCATTTTAGAGCCTTGAAATGAGGTTAACGGGGCTTAAACGTGTAAAAAATAAGCCGAAATGCAAGTTTCTGATGTGTAGGGACCTGTTTTGACAATCTGCCAAACATCCTTACACGGGCCGCGTAAGGATTGTTGTATATTTACGCGGGCCGCGAGGCCATGTCAGACAGAAAGTTCTGTTTCAGTAATCTGGGCTAAATTCAGGGGTTTTTATGCAACTTTTGCAATACCTTGAGCTGGTTTTCGGCCCCCATTGTATTCTAATACCATGTACCCACATGTATGGCCAAGATTACACCCTCAAAACACTTGGAATCATCCTATTGATCCTAACTTCCTATCAATAGAAAGCTTCCTCATTTGGGTTTTTCACACCTTGATTCAATCTCTGCTCTAAGTTGAGGTTTTAACACCTCATACCTGAGTAATTTTGAATCAAAACACCTTCTTGGACCCTTTGTAAGTCCTCTTCTTGCTTGTTCTTGTATTTCAAGCATGAAAGTCAAACAAAGTTTGACTTTCAGCTTTGACCAGTCAATGGTCAACACAAAGTTCATTTGAACTTTGCAACGTGAGCGTAATCACGATGGTTATAGTCCCTTGTGACTATACCTACTGATTACCACGTTGACTAGGCGTAGTGACGAGTCGTAGTTTCGGCCAAAATGCGTATTTATGCGTATTTTGTAACCAAACTACTCTGGGGTATCAAAACCGTTTGTTTTGATACCAAAACCTGTTTTCTAACTTAACTAAACATGTCTTAACATGTTTAGCTCGTCACTTTTAGTTTAGTGCTTGTGTAGAGTCGCAAGTCAAGCGGACAAAACACCCGCTTAGACTTTTGAACTCGACCCGTTTGGTCGATCATTAGGATCCGACCAAGCATGTTTAGTGACTATAGTTGTATAGGGAATAACCTTCCGAGGTTATACCTTATGGTCACTTAGGTTTAATTAGTTGTATGATAGGTAGTTTATATGGATTAGGTAAATGACCAAAATGCCCTTTTCATGCATAATTGATAATTAAGCATATGTAACATAAATTTTTGTCACATAACTGATTATGCAACATATTCAAACATTTTTAGGCATATAATACCTGTCATAGGACTAGTTAGACGTCTCGAACGCGCTTTTGCGCGCACGACGCGTTAAAGTAGCGTAAGTTACCTTAATGGGTCGTGACGGGTAGAAAGCACTTAGGTTAGGTTCCGATTTAGGATGTAGGCTTTGTTAAACCATATCACATGAGTTCCAACACTCATTTGGTTTACAAAACCTCATTCTATCCGATCTTCCGATTTAGGTGTCGATTATTTGACTAGTGATTCGATTACTAGGTGCTGCTTGATTTCTCTGGTTTACTTGAGTTTGTTGAAGTTCTATTGATTGAGGATACTTTGCACTTCAAGTGAGTACATAGTTCCCCTATTTTACTGTTTTCAATTGTTTTGGGGTGATTCATATGTATCAAAACGATTTTCGATATTTTAACGATGGTTTCAAAAACGATTAAGATGGTTTATACTAAACTAATAACGATTTCGATAATGTGAACGAACTTGTTGGTTGTAGTTACATAACGAATGACATTCATTAGCATTGATCAAGCCGACCAGTATTAGGTTATGGTACCATAGGATCTGAAAAATCCCGTTATCTTACTGTACCCATGGCTATGTGTGGGTTAGGTGGGTAATGACTGAATCTGATTGTTAACTTACCCTTTGGTGGTTTGTTAATACGAGAAGCGAGATAGTCGAGTCATGATGGTTTGAATGTTATTTACGAGACGACCATAAATAGTTTTCACAATTAAAAACGAGTTAAACGATTTGGAAACGAGTTAAACGATTTGGAAATGAGTTAAACGATTTGGAAACGATTTGAACAAGATTAAACGAATTGGATAAACGATTGGTTTTTGGTTAAGTGTTTAGATAATGGGACGGGTGTGATATGGTGAAAACATGGTAGATACGCCGCTGGTACTTCTTATATATAAGTGTTTTCAACATATTACATACCGTGGCATTATTTAGTTCACTTGGGTAAACGATTTTGAAACGATGTCACATAACGATGTTTTCGAAAGGATATAAACCATACGAGTTTTATTAACGAGTTAATACGAGATGTTTTGCAATTTGGTTTACTAAAACAAATGTTTTTGGGTTAAGAATCATGGCTACGAGGTTTTATAAAGTATAACCCGCTTGTTTTGAGTTGGTTAATTTCGTTGCAATATTATACTCTTTTCAAAACAAGGTTTTTAATAAGGTATTGCAACATGTAAACTAGCCATGAATCCGACACTCTCATAAAACCTATGTACTCGCCAGCATTTCTTTGCTGACTTTGTTTTTACATATGTTTTAGGTGTTGTTGCTTGATGTTGATTGCTAGGATGCATGAGTCACATAGGATCTGGACGAGGACTTAGTGACATAATAACAGTGATAATCGTTATGTAACTTGTTTGTTTCATGTTAAAACAATGTAAATTACTTATTGAATAAATAAAACGAAACTCTTTTGTATCCATGGTTGTGAAACAATAATTCTGCCATGACACTCCCCGACGTTTCCGCCATGGTTTGTTGTTTTAACGTAGCCGGGGTGTGACAGAGAGACCTTCAACAATACTTTATCTCCTACTTGAAATTCCAATAGCTTGCGTTGGTTATCGGCATAGCTCTTCTGTCGATCACGTGCTGCTTTCAGTCGTTCATTGACTTGAATGATCTTGTCGGTTGTTTCTTGTACTATCTCAGGTCCAGATAGTTGCTTTTCCCCAATTTCTGCCCAACAGACTGGGGTTCGGCACTTTCGTCCATAAAGTGCTTCGAATGGTGCAGCGTTGATACTTGTGTGATAACTATTATTATAAGAAAATTCTATTAAAGGTAAGTGATCGTCCCAATTACCTCCGAAATCAATTACACAAGCTCTAAGCATGTCCTCCATTGTCTGAATTGTTCTTTCGCTTTGTCCGTCTGTTTGAGGATGATAAGTTGTGCTCAGATTTAACTTGGTTTCCATGGCTTTTTGGAAACTTGACCAAAAATGAGAGGTAAATCGACTATCTCTATCTGAAACAATTGATAAAGGAATTCCATGTAATGAAACAATTTCATTTACATTTAATTTAGCTAACTGTTCCATGCTGAAAGTTTCCTTCATTGGTAGGAAATGAGCTGACTTGGTTAGCCTATCTACAATCACCCAGATTGTATCATTTCCTTTCTTTGTTTTGGGTAATTTAGTAACAAAATCCATTGTTATTAATTCCCATTTCCACACTGGCATTTCTAGTTGTTGTAACAAACCTGAGGGTTTCTGGTGTTCAGCTTTAACTTGTGAACAAGTTAAACATTTAGAAACATAGGCTGCTATGTCCTTTTTCATTCCTATCCACCAAAAATTCCTTTTTAAATCTTGGTACATTTTATCATTTCCTGGATGCATCGTATACTTAGACTTATGGGCTTCTTCTAATATACGATGACGTAGGTTTCCTAATTTAGGTATCCACATTCTCTTCATATGGAATCTCCAAATTCCATCTGTTACTTGTTCTAATTCTTTTAGCATACCTTTTAACTTTTCAGTATCATCTTTGATTACTGATTCTTGTGCTTTTCTTATCTGATCATTTAAATCTACTTGCAGATTTAATTTAAGAGAACGTACCCTTTTTGGCTTTTCATGATACTTTCTGCTTAAAGCATCTGCCACTACATTTGCTTTTCCTTCATGATACTGGATATCACAATCATAGTCACTAAGCATCTCCATCCAGCGTCTTTGTCTCATATTCAACTCCTTTTGCCCGAAAACATACCTTAAACTCTTATGATCAGTGAATATGGTAAACTTACTACCATAAAGGTAATGTCTCCAAATCTTAAGGGCAAAAATTATAGCTCCTAATTCCAAGTCATGGGTTGAATAATTTTCTTCATGATTCTTAAGTTGTCTAGACGCATATGCTATAACCTTTTGGCGTTGCATCAATACACATCCATAACCTAATTTAGAAGCGTCAAAATAGACTACAAAGTCTTCAGTTCCTTCTGGTAACGCTAATATGGGTGTATGGGTTAATTTATGCTTAAGAATTCTAAATGCTTCTTCTTGTTTTGGTCCCCATTCAAACTTAATGGATTTATAGGTTAACTTAGTTAAAGGAATGGCTATTCTAGAGAAATCTCGAATAAATCTTCTATAATAACCGGCCAATCCTAAGAAACTTCTAACCTCAGTTGGTGATTCAGGGGTTTTCCATTTAGTTATCGCCTCGATTTTTGTGGGATCCACATGAATTCCTTCATGGTTTACTAAGTGTCCAAGAAACTGTACCTGTTCTAACCAAAATTCACACTTTGAAAACTTAGTGTAAAGCTTTTCCTTTCTTAATAAACTTAGAAGTGCGTGCAAATGTTTTGCATGATCTTCTTTACTCTTAGAATAAATTAGAATATCATCTATATAGACAATTATGAATTTATCCAAATATGGCTTACATATTCGATTCATCATGTCCATAAATGCAGCTGGGGCATTGGTTAAACCAAATGGCATGACAGTAAATTCATAATGGCCATACCTTGTTCTAAATGCGGTCTTAGGAATGTCCTCTTCCTGTACCTTTAATTGATGATATCCTGACCTTAAATCGATTTTAGAAAAAAATCGAGCTCCTTGCAGTTGATCGAACAGATCATCGATTCTCGGAAATGGATACCGATTCTTAATCGTAACTTTGTTCAATTCACGGTAGTCAATGCACATACGCATTGATCCGTCCTTCTTTTTAACGAACAGTATCGGCGCTCCCCATGGCGTCGAACTTGGCTGTATAAACCCTTTTTCCAACAATTCGTCTAATTGTTTCTTCAGTTCTTGCATCTCTACTGGTGCCAAACGGTAGGGTGCTTTGGCAATTGGTGCTATTCCTGGCATTAGATGAATTCTGAATTCCACTTCTCTATCTGGCGGTAGTCCTGGTAATTCTTCTGGAAAGACATCTGAAAACTGAGACACTACTGGAATGTCTTTTAGTTATTTTCCTTTAGTGTTAGTGATTATAGAAATCAAATACACTATAGAACCTTTTCTTATATAGCTTGCAGTTTTCATCACAGAGATGAATTTTGTGGATCTAAATGATTTATCTCCTTTAATTGTGATCTTTTCACCTTTTGGTGAATTTACTTGGATTGACTTTTGATCACATAGAATACTGGCTTTGTTAGTTATTAACCAATCCATTCCTAATACAACATCAAATCCTGCCAGATTCATGGGATAAAGGTTTGCCGTAAACTTTTGGTTTAAAATTTCTATTCTTGCTCCCTGCAAAATTTCAGAAATCCTAACAGTTTCTCCATTAGTGTACACCCCGAAAACGGGTTTGGAAATCAAACAACCTTAATATTAATGAACGGGTAAAATAACGTTAGTGGTAAAAATTAACCCGGTAAATATTAGGATTTAAATAATTAAACCTAATATTAAATAAAACGTGAATAAAAGCTTTTAAGGAAGTAAAGTTTATAAGAAGCCCGAGTTAACGGGACTTAAAATAAACTAAGTCATAACTTTCCCGAATTTACCAAGTAGTTAGGAACATTAACCTAGTTAAAAAGGTGTCTTAAAACAATGAAGAAAATATGGGTAATAACCCTTTTTATAAAGTTACAAAACATGAGGGACTAAAATTGCTAATAAAGAAACTTGTTTTATTAAAAACAAAACATAAAACACAACACACACATAGAGTGTGTGTGTGTGCGTGGGAAACGACAGGAGCAGGACAAGAGGGTTACAAACCCTATCTCAAACAATATCTTCAAATTGGAGGATCAATTCAAGACCAAATCAATGCATGAACGCGTATAAACGATCACCAAGACAAGAGGATCGAAAGGTATGTCAAATTTTGTAATTTGGTGATACTTTGAGATCATGATGAACAATCATATTCGAAAATCTGGAATGAATGTTGATGTATATAAGTGTTATTATGATGAAATATTCGTTTAGAAACAAACCCTAGTTGAAAACTTGAGGAATTGAGGCCGAAACTAGGGATTTGATAATTACCCTATCATGTGTTAAATGAGTTTTGTAGAAATATGATGAACACTTGAATTAAGGTGTTAAATGGATGAACATTGATGTTGTGATGCTAGTTCTAGGTGTAGTTCATGTACATAAGACATAGAGGCATGATTTTGATACTAAAACTTGGTTAAAATCATGACCATAATTAGAGAAAATATGTGATCAAAATCTCGCCTACAAGATGTTTGTTAAAATGCCTGAATGAATATTAAAAAGAATATTTTATGAGAGAAATGCATAACTGGCTAGTTTGACTAATTACATGAAATATGGGTTAAAACGGATTCTAATCATAACGATGATTTAACTTAATTACGCCTACGGTATGATTAAAGGTAGTTGACTTCTAAAAGTCAAACTAACCAATGATGAAGTCGAATAGTAGTTTCGACATAAAACCCGTAAGATGGAATAGTCGTAAATGATTATGACTAATCTAACCATCTCGTGAATTATAATGATAGTTTGTCGCCTAACGAGCTAGGTGGAGGCTTGGGAAAGAAGCAGTCAAACGAATCAAGCACGAGAAGAAAAGCGTATTCGGATGCGAGGTAAGTGAGACTTACACACTTATGTAGAATACTTGTGTATCTTATACGTTATAAATGCGATAACGGAAACATCAAAAATACGGATTTCCGTTAAGAATATCTTGTAGTGTTGACTAATGTAAATCGAAGTAAAAAGGATATCCATGGCGTAAGCCGATATGGGTTTAATTTGTGAGGAAAGAATTTAAGAGAAAAAGGATTTGGTATTAAAATCCGGGATGGGATGGATGTACGAATTGGAAATCAAAAACCATGTTTTTGATTAAATAGGTAACGTTCGGCATATAGGCCAAACGGGTCGAATGGTGGTGATATCACCCTTTGACAATATCGACTAATGATTATCGTTGAGTTATATGATTTCAGGAGTCTATGTAGAATGGATATTTGCATCGCTATTAATTAGCGATTTCTAAAGCAAGGTATTAAAAATGGGTCAATGTATTGATCCGAGTCAGGTAAGTAAAATGGTTCAACTCATTATTTAGTACTTGAGGTTCTCTAAGAGTTAAACAAGGTTAAAATTGGATATTTGGTTATCTTAAAGATAAACTGAATAATTTAAGTTATAATCGTGGTGTTTTAGAGACATAATGGTTTCTAAACAAGGTTATAGTTAAAAGATCGGATTTTGGGTCAAACAAGTATCTAAAAGTCCTTCGTCGTAAAAGAAGGACCAAAATTGACCAAAACACCCTTGTAGGCTAAATTGAACGAACAACCCTTAAAGGTTGTTTGGAAACGAGTTTTATGGTTGAATAAATATTTAGAGTAAGTATAGAAATCGAAGGGTATAAATCTTTAGTCAAAAGACTCTATATGAGTCTTTGCCGTAAAATGATAATCCGAGGAGTAAGACTCGGAATAAATATATCTCCACATTAAATCCTCTACACATATAGTTGTGGTGGAAGATCATTTGATAAATATTGCGAAAATAAGATGCTAGAAATAAACAAGTATGAATTATGTGGAACAGTGCTTAAATACCCTTAACGGGTCAAAATAAGCATTTAAGTACAAACGGGTTTAAGAATATACATAAACTCGTGAATTGAACCTAATATGATAGACAATATTGAAATTATAAGATTCATGTGAATTTGGGATCAAACAAACATGTTTGTTTGATAAACGCATGAACGGGTAAAAACTTTGTAAAAAGGTATTAAGTCGAAAACTTAAAGGTCTGAAATTTTGTTATGCCGGATGTTGGATTTTAACTCCATGAGATGGAGAATTAAATTACGGACGTGTAGGAAAAAGAATCGGGTAAAACGGATTAAAAACGAGAGAGTTATGCTCGTTTCTGTGAAATCGGGTCATGCTGGGATTATGCAGCAACTGTTTAAGCAACAATCTGTGAAAAGGGGCCTAGGCGTAGCGCGACGCCCCCTAATTCCGGAAAATTGTTAAATTTTGTTTGTTTGACCCATGTAACTTGTTTAAACTTATTAACTATCAAAACTAACTTTTAAGTTGGTTTTGATCATAGGTGATCGCCAAGAGTGCCCGGATGAAGATCAAGCGACGAGCAAGAACCGAACACTCGTTAAATGAAGCTTCCGCGTCAAATCTTGATTTGTTTAGTTATAAATGAATTACGTAAACACTTATAAATATGTTTTTTTGAAATGTTGTAAACATGTGGGTATGTTAGTATGAAAAGTTTTTGTAAAGTCACATTTTAGCATTAAAATGTGTATTTTATTATTAAAATATTGATTAATTAAGTCGGGTGTTACAAGTTGGTAATCAGAGCTCAAGGTTAAAAGAATAAAGTGTTCGGTTCGAGGCTTGATCTCAAATCCGGTAAGTACATGTATATCAAGGGTTTAGTATGATTAAAGTGTTGAGAACAACACATATGGTTATCGTGTAATACACGTTACACCAATAAAAACGATATAGAGTAGATATAGTCAACGAAATTACACGCGTTGATGCGTATAGTAGAAAAGCCTTGTATTATAATACGGGCATCCATTAATGCCGAAATTACTAACTATTGTAAATGTTTTAGTTAAAGGACACTCGCATATGGAGATAGCGAGAGTTAACAAATCGCGGATTTGACAAAGGAACGGTCCAAAGAACATGCTCACCAAGGACCTAAATCGCGTGGTGATAGCAAACAGGATTAATGGCAAGAGAAGCCCGTTAGGGCATGCATTACCAGGCGCACATTTCAAATTTAACTGCACAAATAATAATATGCAACAGATACGTAGAGATTGAAAGTTGCATATGTAGATTAAAAACTTGGAAAAACTCGAATAGAAAATCTATCCGGGATATTGTTTCCAAGAGAAACAACTAGAGGCATTACTTACATGGGGTGTAATGTGAAAATTATAAAAATGTCATGTATACCAGGTATTGATCGCTTACTCTGGCCAAGTAAGTGGTGAACACGTGGTACCATGAACTTTTTATGATGGACATACTTACATCTGACGTAGTAAGGATGGGGTAAATGGGACAAATTAAAAAGTACCCAAATGAATCAAACGAGCAAAATATTTGATAATAATGTAAACGCACAGCCGAGTGACGGAAGTGTATTACATTAGGATAATGAGCCCGAGTGAAGGGACAAAGGTTAATGTAAAATGATTAAGATACGCATTGGGAGGGAGTGTACTTGCACTCGAACCCGGAGAATCCAAACATGTAAAATGATTAAGATATGCAATGGGAGGGGGTGTACTTACACTCGAACCCGGAGAATGCAAATATGTCTCTTAACGGGCCGTTTTTGTAAAACGTCAAGCTTGAGGACAAAGTCAGAATATAAAAGTGAAGCGAACTCTTAATGCATACCAGGAGGGTTGCAATAATAATGACTTCGGTAAAACACCTGGTTGATGGGTAGGAATTTAAACACATGTGTAAACCAAGAGACGTGAACGCGGGTTAAAAATTCAAAAGACTTGGATTATGAATTGTGACTATAAAATTTCGTAAAAAGATATGTTCAACCATTTGAGATTGAACGGGTAGAATAAAGAATAAAGTTGATTGTTTATAAGTGATGAATTTCACATAACAAGTCAAACAGGTTGAATACAATATAATGCCGGATGGCACAAATAAGTGCTAGTCTAATAAAGGTAGCGTTAAATGCAAAAGAGTAATGAGCCCGGTAATGGGACACAACCAATTAAGAATATATGCAAACCAAATAACAGTGAGCATAAGAAGAACTGACGCATAAATGACGTGAAAAGTCATAAAGTCGGAAAATCGTCCGAAAGAAAACAATCGTAGCCACGAAGTACAGTCAAGGTTAACAGATCTTAAGCTTGAAACTAAATGATTCTCCAAATAAAAACAGGTTGCCTTGACACCAAACACGTATTTTAAGAATGACATGAGTAAAGAATGATCTACGGGATCAACATAACCTTTGGGGTTATGAACAATGGAAAGGTCTATGAGACTAAAACGACCTACGGGTCATGACTAGAAAGAAACAGATTATAAGTACCTCGCCTTAAAGAGGTGAAAGTCTAATAAAATAGCCTATAAGGCTAAGTGATAAAACCTACGGGCTAATTAGACAAAGCGAGGGAATCAGTTGAGAATCCCCGCATAAAACTAAGACTGTAAAAGAATAAATTACGGACTGTCAATATCCTGGTATGGATAATTGACAAAAGTTAAAGAGAAGATCCTAAACTAAAACTTCGGTTTTAGTAAGAAATAACGTTTTTACAAATATGAATTCTGATAGGAATTTAAATAGTAAGCATAAAAGATACAAGTCTTGACACTGATAGGCGCAAGACGATATATTCGAAAAGTCATATTTTCGAAAATGAAAGGTTGATATAAATTAAACATGATGTGACACGATCACGGTCAAGAAATGCAATGTGAAGTAGAATCACATTATACCCAAGCGAGCGGTAAAAAGTAACTGGACTAATAAGTCTAGTTAGTGAGACCGGTTAAGGTCATTTAAATAAATTTGGTTTGCTTGTAAGCAGTGGAATCGGTATAACTGAACCGAATAAATAAATTTGAAAACAAAAGAAATTGTGGCTAAAAGTGAAAGATTACACTAAAGACCTTTAAACGGGTCAAAGTAACGGATTCATAAAGAATTCGATAGTATATGAAAGCGATGGATATCGCTAAGTTAACTAAACTAGTAGAAATAACGAGATTACGTTATTTCAAGTTGCACTATGTCGTATGAGATACGTAGACAATTAGTAACCAAAAAGATGTTACCATACTTTTCTGGTAATACTAACAATTGGTTAAAAGTATAAGTAATGTTTAAAAGATTTCTCGGATCAAATACATTGAGTTTAAACTCAATGAATTATGTAAGAAAAGGTTTCGGGGACGAAACCTCTTTAAGGGGGGTAGACTTGTAACACCCCGAAAACGGGTTTGGAAATCAAACCACCTTAATATTAATGAACGGGTAAAATACCGTTAGTGGTAAAAATTAACCCGGTAAATATTAGGATTTAAATAATTAAACCTACTATTAAATAAAACGTGAATAAAATCTTTTAAGGAAGTAAAGTTTATAAGAAGCCCGAGTTAACTGGACTTAAAATAAACTAAGTCATAACTTTCCCGAATTCACCAAGTAGCTAGGAACATTAACCTAGTTAAAAAGGTGTCTTAAAACAATGAAGAAAATATGGGTAATAACCCTTTTTATAAAGTTACAAAACATGAGGGACTAAAGTTGCTAATAAAGAAACTTGATTTATTAAAAACACAACACGCACATAGAGTGTGTGTGTGTGCATGGGAAACGATAGGAGCAGGACAAGAGGGTTACAAATCCTAGCTCAAACAATATCTTCAAATTGGAGGATCAATTCAAGACCAAATCAATGCATGAACGCGTATAAACGATCACCAAGACAAGAGGATCGAAAGGTATGTCAAATTTTGTAATTTGGTGATACTTTGAGATCATGATGAACAATCATAATCAAAAATCTGGAATGAATGTTGATGTATATAAGTGTTATTATGATGAAATATTCGTTTAGAAACAAACCCTAGTTGAAAACTTGAGGAATTGAGGCCAAAACTAGGGATTTGATAATTACCCTATCATGTGTTAAATGGGTTTTGTAGAAATATGATGAACACTTGAATTAAGGTGTTAAATGGATGAACATTGATGTTGTGATGCTAGTTCTAGGTGTAGTTCATGTACACAAGACATAGAGGCATGATTTTGATACTAAAACTTGGTTAAAATGATGACCATAATTAGAGAAAATATATGTACAAAATCTCACCTACAAGATGTTTGTTAAAATGCCTGAATGAATATTAAAAAGAAGATTTTATGAGAGAAATGCGTAACTGGCTAGTTTGACTAATTACGTGAAATATGGGTTAAAACGGATTCTAATCATAACGATGATTTAACTTAATTACGCCTACGGTATGATTAAAGGTAGTTGACTTCTAAAAGTCAAACTAACCAATGATGAAGTCGAATAGTAGTTTCGACATAAAACCCGTAAGATGGAATAGTCGTAAATGATTATGACTAATCTAACCATCTCATGAATTATAATGATAGTTTGTCGCCTAACGAGCTAGGTGGAGGCTTGGGAAAGAAGCGGTCAAACGAATCAAGCACGAGAAGAAAAGCGTATTCGGATGCGAGGTAAGTGAGACTTACACACTTATGTAGAATACTTGTGTATCTTATACGTTATAAATGCGATAACGGAAACATCAAAAATACGGATTTCCGTTAAGAATATCTTGTAGTGTTGACTAATGTAAATCGAAGTAAAAAGGATATCCATGGCGTAAGCCGATATGGGTTTAATTTGTGAGGAAAGAATTTAAGAGAAAAAGGATTTGGTATTAAAATCCGGGATGGGATGGATGTACGAATTGGAAATCAAAAACCATTTTGATTAAATAGGTAACGTTCGACATATAGGCCAAACGGGTCGAATGGTGGTGATATCACCCTTTGACAATATCGACTAATGATTATCGTTGAGTTATATGATTTCAGGAGTCTATGTAGAATGGATATTTGCATCGCTATTAATTAGCGATTTCTAAAGCAAGGTATTAAAAATGGGTCAATGTATTGATCCGAGTCAGGTAAGTAAAATGGTTCAACTCATTATTTTGTACTTGAGGTTCTCTAAGAGTTAAACAAGGTTAAAATTGGATATTTGGTTATTTTAAAGATAAACTGAATAATTTAAGTTATAATCATGGTGTTTAAGAGACATAATGGTTTCTAAACAAGGTTATAGTTAAAAGATCGGATTTTGGGTCAAACAAGTATCTAAAAGTCCTTCGTCGTAAAAGAAGGACCAAAATTGACCAAAACGCCCTTGTAGGCTAAATTGAACGAACAACCCTTAAAGGTTGTTTGGAAACGAGTTTTATGGTTGAATAAATATTTAGAGTAAGTATAGAAATCGAAGGGTATAAATCTTTAGTCAAAAGACTCTATATAAGTCTTTGCCGTAAAATGATAATCCGAGGAGTAAGAGTCGGAATAAATATATCTCCACATTAAATCCTCTACACATATAGTTGTGGTGGAAGATCATTTGATAAATATTGCGAAAATAAGATGCTAGAAATAAACAAGTATGAATTATGCGGAACAGTGCTTAAATACCCTTAACGGGTCAAAATAAGCATTTAAGTACAAACGGGTTTATGAATATACATAAACTCGTGAATTGAACCTAATATGATAGACAATATTGAAATTATAAGATTCATGTGAATTTGGGATCAAACAAACATGTTTGTTTGATAAACGCATGAACGGATCAAAACTTTGTAAAAAGGTATTAAGTCGACAACTTAAAGGTCTGAAATTTTGTTATGCCGGATGTTGGATTTTAACTCCATGAGATGGAGAATTAAATTACGGACGCGTAAGAAAAAGAATCGGGTAAAACGGATTAAAAACGAGAGAGTTATGCTCGTTTCCGTGAAATCGGGTCATGCTGGGATTATGCAGCAACTGTTTAAGCAACAATCTGTGAAAAAGGGTCATGCTGGGATTATGCAGCTATCACGTCTGGAATCATCTTGGCTTCTTTTGTTGTTAGAACAAATTCTCTAGCATTTTTAGTGTTCCTGTTGTTCACAGCTGGAGCCAATTTTGGACAGTTGGTCTTAATGTGACCTTTTTCTCCACAATTGTAGCATAATCCATTACTAGATTTTCTCCTGCAATCTTCTTCCTTGTGTCCTGGCATTTTGCAGAAATTACAATGAGTAGAGCATTTTCCCGAATGCTTTTTCTTGCAGACCTTGCAGAATGGTGCAGAGGTAGAACCTATATTCCTACAGCTGTAATTCCCAGAACGGAATTCTTGAGTAAGCCTTTGGGTTAGGTTTCTCCTCTGGTCTTCTTCTCTAGTACGGATTAATTCATCTGTCAAGGTATTAGCTAGTTCTACAGCTTCTTCTATAGTTTGAGGTCTAGCTGCCTTGACGACATGTCTAATCTCTCCAATTAATCCCCAGATGTAACGGGAGATTAATACCGGTTCTGGTGATGCAAGGGTTGGTACTATTCTAGCATATTCAAAGAATAACTTTGTATACCCTTTACTATCTACCCCGGTCATTCTTAAGTTTAGGAACTTATTTGCTATATGTTCCTGTTGGGATTGAACCCTGCCAGAGGAACAAATAATGAAAGCCAAAACCGGATCATGACAGTGGATTCACAATAAGCAGCAGTTTACACTAAGTCTTCTCCCTTGAAAGTAATTATAACATCTGATGGTCTTGCATCCACTGCCCGGATACAACTGCTGCTATTCTTCTAACTACTGATGAAGCCATAAGACAGCTGAGAACTAAGCACTGCTGTTACAATCTACTGATGACAAAGCACTGCCCAATCAAGGACTGATCAACCTTGAGGAAAGCACTGACATAAAGAGAGTGCAGTAGTTTAGTATATCATCTGTTTCATGTATAGTCAGTAGTTAAGGTTTAGCAGTGTTTGTATAAGACCAGTAGATACAGGTTGTTAGACTGTTAGACGTCGCTTTCATGGTGACGTCAGCATTAGATGCCTCAGCGGTTTGGATTGTCTATAAATGGAACAGTGCTCTGTACTGTTACATTTGATTCGTTTTGAGTGAGTTCTTCTCCTCAATTCAATCCTTTTATCTTGTGCAACCAACCACTGTAGTATCAGGCTGAGGGGGGGGGGGGGCTTAGTTTGTAAGCTTGCATTGTATTCTTTTGCTTTGAATTGTAATCTTTCGACTCTATGAAAAGCAAACGTTTATCAAACTATTTTCTCCTTTGATTGTGTTTACAAAGTTTGTTATTCATTTCCGTTGCACTTTACATTGTTTCATATTCATTAATTGTTCAAATCATACAAACAAACACAATCGCGAGAGCCTCCGATCCTTACAATTGGTATCAGAGCCTGGACAGTCAAATTCGATCTAACAATAAATTTGACATAACAGTTCGGCTCATAATTCATTGATACTAAGGTTGGGTGCATTTAGTTGAAAAACAGAGTACCGAGTAAACCATGTTCAAAGTGGCTATTCAAAAACTCTGTAAATCAACCAAGATGTCATATGACACACAAATCTCACACAACAAGGGATTTCATGCACAAGACACTCATGGTTTTTAGATCTGAAAACATATCTGTTAAAACTATGGGATTATTTCTTATTTTCAAAATTGATTTCAACTGTTGCTATGAAATCTGTGATGTCGCTGTATTAGATGACAAAGTTGAACCTCAGATTAACAAAAGCCTATGTTCATAAAAACATTAGTGTTTTTGCTAACGTATAAAGAGGGAAATTAAATCTTTAGTCATTAGATCCTATGTGTTGAAAACAGGTTGAGATCCTCAAAAGGAACAAATCAACTCTGTTAAAATACATTAAGGAGTCAAGATAGTCCGTATCTTATGTAATGTGAGATTGGTCAAAATTTTGTAAAAATGTGGCTAAACCTCTTAAAACATTACTGCAAAATGATTCTGGATTAACTATTCCTTCAATAAACACCTCCTAGTAAGTATTCCATTACTTATGAATGAGAAGGGTAAAAAGGGAAGAAAAATTTTACAAAAACTCAGAAGTGTGTTTTATCTCAAAACTTTTGAAGTCAAAAGAAAAGAGTATAAACATAAAACACTTTAGAGTCAAAAATTAGGGTAAAAATGGCCATCAAAGCAGCTGTGTGCAGTAATTGGTTCAGGAAAAGGTTCAGGTAACCATGGTATTTCCAGTGAATAAGCTTTCAAAAGAGGACTAGACAAACTTTTCTAAATAATCACGTAGTAACAAAGTCTATAACAGGATTTTGAAAAACTCATCTGAACATCTGTCCTCATTTCTGTTTGTAAGTCAATCAAACAAGAAAATGGTACCAAACAGTGGACAAACTGTAGTTAAAATTCATACCACTGTCTTCAACCACTGACCATTCTCATAAACTTGAGCATGAAATGATTATGTGCTTTATTATTGTTTTACCAGGTTCTTTTGGTGCTGTTTTAAAAAATCCTTTAATTATTTTTTTTCCTAAAAAGGATTTTCTCGAATAAAGCAGGATATATTATTCTCTATTTTTTTTGGAATGATATATTTTGAACTTTTACTGGTTTTTGATAGTAAAAGTTTCAATCTCCTGTCAGGATAGATAACCTTTATTTTTGTTGGTTAAATTATCCTCAAGCAGATCAAAAGAAAATGATATTGTTGTCAAGGTCATGACAAACTCAAGTTTGTTCTTACTTTATAAAAAGGATTGATTGTCAACAGATCTTAAAATACTTGGGCACTCATGTTTTAAGTCAAAAATTATAACAAGGATAAGTTGCCTTGGTAAAAAGTTTACATCATCCGGGTACTAAACAACTGTCAGAAATTTGAAAAAGCTTCAAATGTGCAAGTGACTTGTGGTAAAACCTTGAATGAAAATTCCTGTAAAAGTTGCTGATATAATGTGTTTTCAAATCATCACCATTATTTTACCTTTAACCACTGTCTTGTTCAAACATCTTGTTACTAAATATTGTCCACTGCTGAAAGTCAGCCACTGATCCTTCATGTTTTTGGCAAGCACTGATGCTCAAAATCAGTGTCTTATCCACTGATATACTATCTACTGATAGTAAAAATCATCCACTGATGTCACATTATTACCGTTGTAACTACTGATGCTTGGTACATCAGTGGCTCTCAAAACAACTGTTCTCCATTTTTCATCCATATCAGCAGAGGTTGACACGTGGTCAGTTTTTAGCCATCAGATCCTAATAACCGCTGCCACATCAGCGATCATTTTTCTTCCCCTAAATAAAACCCTGATCAAAACCCCAAACAGGGTTTTACTGTCGAATTGAATTCTCAAAAATTCTTTTCTCAAAGCAGTTTTTCTTCACATTCCTTCACAAATTTCTTCGATCATCATCTCCAAAATGACAAAATCGAAGCCATCTGTAAAACCCACTTCCAAATCATCGTCGAAAGCGGCCTCTCAAAAGGTCAATCCCACTGAAATCCCACACAAACCATCTCACAATATTCTGGGTCTTCTCACAAAACCCGGCACCACAGATGCTTTCGACTCCATCATTGCCAAAATGGCTAAATCAAAGTACAAAACTTTGTTAACAGCCGATGCACCAATTTACTTAGCAACCCAACGAGAGTTTTGGAAAAACGCAACCCTTGACAAACAAGGTGAAACTGTGGTAGCCATTAACTCCTTTTTAAAGGGTAAAGTTGTTCAAATCACGCCACAATCTATATCAGAAGTCTTTCAACTCGAGGATCAGCAAGGTAAAACTTCTTTCCCTAAAAACGAGTTAAAAAATTGACTTCATTGAGAGAGGGTATGCAGACACAATGATGAAGAAAGCTACCTTACAAAAAGGTTTCTTTCCTTCTGCAACAAGGTTTTTATTCCATACCCTCCTAATGTGTGTTTCAAACAAAACCACTTCTTTTAATGAAATACCATTAAAGATTCAAAATCTGGGATATGCTATTCTTCAAGAAGAAAATTTTAATTTTTCTCGGGAAATCTTTAATGATTTGGTTAATAATGTTGAAACAAAATCATTCTTACTGTTTCCAAGGTTTTTAAGTTATTATTTTTGAGAAGAAATTCAGTAAGGATGATATTGCTGCAATAAACCAAGGTGAATATTTTCAAATGCACAGCTTAACTGCTGAAACTTTTACAAGAATGTTAACACCTTGCAAAACACAAGCAGAGGTACCTGAGCAGAATTTAGCAGCTACCACTGCTCCTCAGGTATCTGCTGCTGAGCCCACTGCTCAAGGTGATCAAAGTAGCAGCACAACTACTTTGAAACCCACACCTAAAATCACCAAAACGCCACAGAAAAAGAAAAATCAAAACCCCCCAAAACCAATCAAAAAGGCAACTCTGGAGGATGAGTTACCAGAGCAAATGCCTGTGACAACACAAAAGTCACAAGAAACCACTGCTGCTTCTTCCTCACAGCAGTTGGTACAAATATCTCAACCCATAACCAAAACTCCTCCTGCTTCTTCTAAAAAAGAACAGGTTGTACAAATAGGGACTCCACATTATGATGCTCTGGAAACACTCGTTTCCATCATCCACAGCCCAATGCCCGGGCAAATCCTCTTTCTACACCAAACATCACATCCACAATTCCCCCACCAACTAAACTTCTGTTGGATGCAATCGATTTGAACCAGGCACTAACCAGTCCTTCTCAATCACCTATTAATGAGAATATACCTCAACAAATGACTGGGTCTGATGTATCAATCCTTGCTAACCCACCAACACAACCTGAGGAGGTTACACCCCTTGAGTTATAAGTAACTCTTGGTGGTATTCCAAGTGAAGCAGCCACTACAAATGTTGAACCCACTGGTTTACATTTGGACAATGGTTACATCAATAAGACTTCCTTGGAGGCAATTCCTTACATAGCACCTCTGCCAACCACCAGTGGATTTATTTTTACCACTGGAAACATCAAAAGGTTGTCAAGTGTTGAAGGAAGAAGACCCCAGTACCAAGAAAAAGGGGCATCAGTGGTTAATGTTTGGAGTACACTCCCTACCTCAACCACTGATAAAACCACTGCTAGTGGGAAATCAGATGATCCCATTAAATTGGGTGATGGTTTAAAATATTTGGAATTGACAAAACGTGTTGATAAACTGGATACTTCAGTTGCAGATATCAAAGAGATGCTGCAACAGTTGTTGATAGTACAAAAGATGCAATCCACTGTTGTTCCACCTCAAGCACCTGCTCTACCACAAGCATCTGCTACAAATGAGCTCTGGAACCTCTTCCAACCTTTTCTCCAACAACAAAAAGAAATGGCTGATCAGCAACATGAACTACATGTCCAAAAGCTGAGAAACATAATGGAGTCTAGGTACAAGAACACTTAAGCAGATATTAAGACAATCAAGGCCCATTTATTGGAAACCACTGGCACTGCTCCTCCAACAGTACTTTTCATTGATCAACTTCCCCCAGATAATGCCAAAAAGGGGGAGAAAATTCAGGAGTGGAAGAAGAAGGGAATAGATGATGGTCTTTACATTGAACCAGAAAGGGATGCCATGACCAGAAAAATTCCTGTGCCAGATGGTAGTAAAAAGGTTGATGCTACCCAAGAAGCACTTGATGAAGGAGTAGCAAGTGTAAAAAGGGATCGAGTGGCAAAGGATATTTCAAGGTGGAATGAGGAGAAAAGAGCTTTCATGGAGCTGTATGCGCAGGGTTGTTCTGGGTCAAAGGATACTAAAAATCCTAAGCCAAAAAGGAAACCTAAGTCCATCCCATCCAAAATTCCAAAGCATTTTCCAAAACCATCATCCAAAAGCCATCAGCATCAAACCTCCACCCAAACAGCTGTTGTAACTCCTGCTGTATCAACTACTGCGGGTACTTCAGAGGTTTCAACATCTGTTATCACTTCAACACACACCACTTCAACACACACCACAATCACTGCATTACCACCACCACAATCACCTCCAAAAACAATCTCACCAACATCACCTCCTGCCAAAAAGCAGAAGACAACAGATGTTACAACATCTGTTGTAATGACAACAGTGGTTGAAACACCAGTTGTTTCAACAGCTGTTAGTCAATCACAAACAACTGTTCCACCCAAAACATCATCAGTCCCTCCTCAAACAAAAAGGAGAAGGCTAATCCTCAAAGTTGATGACTATTCACCACCACCAACATCTTCAAAATCCCTGTCACTTGTCACCATTCCAAATCCCATACCGCTCTCTTCAGCTCAAATTCTAAAGCCATTACCTCCTGCTGGTGTCTCATTTCCTCTGGAACTCATTGTAGTTAGGGAAGAAATCAAATCCTTTTACTATGAGGATGACCCAGCTAAAAGGAGTTTACCATCAGTTGAAGGATATCCCAGGCCTAACAATATTGAAGAATATTTGAAACTCAAGGCCAAGCAAGCAGACGATATCGCAATCAGAAATAAACAAGGGAAATCTAATAGGGAATTTCAGCAAAACTATCAGTTTCTACTCACTCAGGTCAGAGCTATGGAGCAATTTGCCAAAAATGTATGTCAGCAAATCTCAGAAAGGGCATATGAGTCCTTGAGAAAAGACTACATTGAGAACATCATGACCTACAAGAAATACAAGGGGGAGAAACACATGTACAAAAACTGGACTATTCCTGAGCTTGAAAAAGAGGCAGCCAGGATACAAGAAATGATCAAAAATAAGGTCAAGCAGACTCCTCCTGAAAAATTCAAACAATTTGAAGCTGATAAGATTTTAGAGTTGAAGAGAATGAAAGAGGAGATGACAGCTGCTGATTATGGGTCAAAGAATTCAGTGACAAAGTGGGGAGAAGATAGGGTCAGGGCTACCTACAAAAGGTTAGAGGAACTTAGAAAGAAAGATCCAACAGTTCCACAAAAGCCTGACTACTCCAAAGCAGAGGTCTCAAAAAGACCACCAAAGCTGCAAGTCAAAAGAACCACTGCTCCAGCTGGTGCTGCCATCTACAAAAGAAGGAGTCAAACCAGTCAGGTGCTGAAACAATTCATGATCTAAAAGCTGGAAATGCTGTTGTAAAAGAGGGCATTAAATTAGTGATAAAAGAAGATCTTGAATTGGAACAATCTGCAAGTACTGCTCAGCCAGTCATGAATAGGCCAGCCTCAACAAACACCTCTGCAAATAAAAATCTCCCAAGAAACCCACCAGGCTCAAAAATACAAAAGTGGGAAACTGACAAACAGACCTACGTATTGACTTTGCTCAGGTCTGGTGGAGAAGTGAAGAAAAAATCAAGGGAACAAGCTCTTGGCCTGAGTCTTGAAGATTTTGCAGGATCTCCTTGACCTTTCACTTAGCAGGGATGATGATGACACAGATGCCCTAGATTTTGAACTACAATTTAAAGGTCAGATAAGGGAACTTCTGATGAGGAATAAAGATCCAGAATAATGAAGGGTTTTGGCATTATCTGTTCCAGGGGGAGATTGTTGGGATTGAACCCTGCCAGAGGAACAAATAATGAAAGCCAAAACCGGATCATGACAGTGGATTCACAATAAGCAGCAGTTTACACTAAGTCTTCTCCCTTGAAAGTAATTATAACATCAGATGGTCTTGCATCCACTGCCCGGATACAACTGCTGCTGTTCTTCTAACTACTGATGAAGCCAGAAGACTGCTGAGAACTAAGCACTGCTGTTACAATCTACTGATGACAAAGCACTGCCCAATCAAGGACTGATCAATCTTGAGGAAAGCACTGACATAAAGAGAGTGCAGTAGTTTAGTATATCATATGTTTCATGTATAGTCAGTAGTTAAGGTTTAGCAGTGTTTGTACAAGACCAGTAGATACAGGTTGTTAGACTGTTAGACGTCGCTTTCATGGTGACGTCAGCATTAGATGCCTCAGCGGTTTGGATTGTCTATAAATGGAACAGTGCTCTGTACTGTTACATTTGATTCGTTTTGAGTGAGTTCTTCTCCTCAATTCAATCCTTTCATCTTGTGCAACCAACCATTGTAGTATCAGGCTGAGGGGGAGCTTAGTTTGTAAGCTTGCATTGTATTCTTTTGCTTTGAATTGTAATCTTTCGACTCTATGAAAAGCAAACGTTTATCAAACTATTTTCTCCTTTGATTGTGTTTACAAAGTTTGTTATTCATTTCCGCTGCACTTTACATTGTTTCATATTCATTAATTGTTCAAATCATACAAACAAACACAATCATGAGAGCCTCCGATCCTTACAGTTCCTTTTCATTAGGAGGGCAGAATTTCCTTTCTACCATATTCTTAAATTCTTCCCATTCCATATTGTATACCCTATCACTTCCTCTTGACTGGAGGATAGTGTTCCACCATTCTAAGGCTGAGTTTTTAAATAGATTGGAAGCAAACATTATCTTGTCTTCTTCCGCACATTTGCTTATTTTCATAACAGCCTCAGTCTTTTCTATCCAGCGTAGAGCTGCAATAGGTTCTTCATTGCCCGAGAATTCTATTGGTTTACAGGACCAGAATTCTTTGTAAGAACAACCATAAGGCATGGTTCTTCTTCTTTTGGGAATGGGCACTTGGAGTACAGGGCCATTGTTCACGCTGTGTTCTGGTTCAATTGGTCGCTTACTGCTATGTTTACTTTTATTATTCGCTTCTTGAATCGTTTGAATAATAAATGGCATTGCATCTATGATTCCTTGTGCCACTACGTGTTGAACGACACTATTATCCATTTGGTTTCCATTGTTATTGATGCTCGGATTCTCATTAACCACGTTAATGTTACTCTGGTTATCATTATTCAGATTTCCTTGATTTCCTTCGTCGGCCATCTGAATTTTAAACATTTACCCCATATTAATGTCACAAAATAATATTTAAATAGTCAATCACATGACACGCATTTTGGTCAACATCGTCGATCATTGCGACTTTACTCTATTCAGCTACTATATATCTATTACACACCAGTACTGAAATAAAATTACAATACCAACTGAAATAAATAATAGTAGGCATCCGTACACACATATTTTATTATTTTATTATTTATTATTATTACTATTACCGTTCCCACCATCATATTACGGATACAGATTCATCCAAAAATCCATATTGCGGTCGTCATACTTCCAGACGAGTCGCTCTCCCACCTGTCGCATTCGTTCACTACTCTCTAAAATTTCCTCACCAAGTGTCCAAAGTTCTTGTACGCTTTTTGCTCCAGATTAGGGTCAGCTGCAGTGGTTGCTAAGATGTGAATATTTGCTATACCCCTATTTATCACATCCTAGGCATAGGCATCTGTCTCTCATTTGGCTGCTGGTAGTACCCTCTGGTCTTGTAACTTTTTCATACGTTTTCTATGCTCGTGTGCCCCTCGACTGAACCATCCCCTCTTTTTCTGAGGACATGGCTCTTCTGACTGAGCCTTAAACACAAAGATTCCTTCTTTCGTATCAGCAGAATACCCTGAGAGGGCAGGCTGAGAAGAGGAGGTGCCTTCGCTTCTAGGCGAACCAGACAATTGACGGTATGCGTCAGATGGTCCTTGGTCGCTCATACTGTAAACTAACAAATAGTCAAATAACACATAGCAATAAAATACAGTTATGCACCTATTTTCGTAATTTATTTCCTAACAGATTGAATTTTGATGTCAGCAGAACACTTCTGTGGCTGAATCAGTGGCTTAGCTCTGATTCCACCTTCTGTCGCAACCCCCGATCCCAAATCCCCGGGAACGGGCGGCCGCGAGCCAGTTTCGGTGGTATCGCGTATTGTCTAATTTGGCAGCGGAAATTTTCATCAGGACCGTAGTTAGGAAATATTGATCAGAGTAAAATACCACCTTTCCATAACATTAAACAAATGGGTTAAAACCCAAGTTCATAGTACACACGTTTTTATAGGAATAAATCCTATATTATTTAAATAAAAACATCTATTTTATTTTAGGTAACTTTATTGCCACTTTTCCAAGCCTTCAGTGCTGTCCAGCTGGCTTCTATTTGGCTTTCACAGTTTGTTACCTGAAACGCGTTTTAAAAATATTTGTCAGTGGGAAATACTGGTGAGTGAATCCCAGTTTAATCAAGTTTAAGTAAAACCCAGTGTACAGTATTGAGGGCGATCTCGCAATTATATTTGTTTCCAAGACATATCAATTAACATCCATGGTACTGTCAAACCCGACTTGTGGAAATGGTACTCCTTGACCAGGTGGTAACAAATTTTGCATAAAAAAACCCCAACATACTCATGATAATTGTATTCTTACAAATACTCAATAACTGTTATTCGCATGGAAAAGTATTTAAGGTTTTGTAAAAACAGTTAACAAAAAGTGGATCAACTCACATTGTTGTCTTAGATTTTCCCGTAAGGGTTTCCTGGTGACAATCTATAATTTACACAAATGCACACGCGTTAGTATAATAACCCATTTTAACATTAGTAATACCCTCCCCGAGACGGCATTCCAACGACTACGTCGGGCAGATCCACGACAGCCGTTACGGAACCCTAGATCAATCGGGCAACGTATCTAATACGTATCCAGGGGTCATAATACTTACAACGGAGCAGAACTTCGCTATATAGGGGGTATAATACCCGCTTATAAAGCCTATTATCAGAAATTGAGAGAAATATTTCGAAATTGAACGAATTCTAACTGAGATCCGAGGCCATCTATTTATAGTTGCTGAATCTGGTTCTCTCGCGGCCCGCGTAACACTAGGATAGGGCATACGCGGCCCGCGTTGACCTCCGGTCAATGCGTAGCTTAGCTGGGTCACTATGTAGGCTCGCTAGATGTTGGGCCACGTGGCGACCCAGGGCCGTGCCAGGCCTTAAGTTGACGCGGCTTGCGTCAGGCTTGGGATGGGGCTTACGCGGCCCGCCTCAGTCCAAAAATTCAATTTTTTAATTATTTTTAATACTATTTAATGTATTTGAAGCCCGTTTTTGCGTATGAGGTGTGTTTTGGGACATTTTGGGATATTTTAAAATATAATAGGGTGTTGGAAAATAATCGAGGGTGTCGGTTTATTTAGGATTATTACAGCCGCTCAACTTTGCCGACCACACCGGACGCCCTTAGGTAGGGAATATGATTATTAAATTTGGAATAAAATGATGAACATTAGGGGCATGTTTGGCTAAGCTTTTTGAAACAACTTATTGACTTATTGGCTTTTTGAAAAAGTCAGTATGGAGTGACTTATTGACTTATTGGCTTTTTCCCCTCACATACACCCTCATTGCCAAACATCATTTTGGAGCTTATGACTTTTCAAAAAGCCAATAAGTCAATAAGTTGTTTCAAAAAGCTTAGCCAAACATGCCCTAGTTATGGAACATGGTTTTCGACTTTTCGGTTAAGACCCATTTTCTGTTTTAAGTGAATAGTCATTTTTTGACATGTGGTTTCATAGGTATACACCAGATAGGAAAAAAAAACTTTAATTTAAAAGGAAAGTCTAAACATAAATATGAATTTGGATATGGAATGTGTATTCGGATATGAAATTATGTATAATTTTTTTTGTTAATTAAAATTTATAGGATAGGAAAGGCTATAGTGTTAAACAATATATTACTAGTTTTTAGGACTCGCGCTTTGCTGCGAGACTGTTAAATCGAACAAAACTTAGACGTAAAAACGTCGAACCACGTACACGTGTTGTGACGTGTTAAGTCGCAAAAATGATACCAAAACACAAAGCATATAAAATGTTATTAAGCTAATGGAAATATTCAAGGACGACTTTTTATAAGACGGGTAGTAGATCTAGCTATTGTAACTGTGTGATTCGGTAGTGATACGGTGTACTGGTAAAAATAGTTAATGATTGTGATCATTATCTTGGAAAGGCTTTTTTTATTCTTCTTGTTTTTATAATAAAGTTCTTATTAGTTTATACATTTTTATATTCATTTGTCCATATTTTATTTGGGGTAATAGCATTCACATCCTGGGAATCAAAATCTGTGTGTGGGGTTTTTACAATATAAAGAGTATAAAAAGTGGTTGTGAGTGGAGGAGAGAGAAAATGTTACTGTTCATCTGTATATTTGGGTGGATACTGTTCACCCACTATAATTTTTTAATATATATTGAAAGTGGTTGTGAGTGAAGGAGATAGAAAAATGTAATGATAAAGGTAGAAAAATATAATTTAATTGAAAAGGAGAGAGAAAAAATATTTGTTTATAGTGGAAATATATTGATATAGGAGTTGTTTTTTAGTGGAATGTGTGTATATTTTTAGGGAGTTGGATGTGAATGCTCTGAAGAGATCTAATCTATTTATTTAAGTAAATGCATAAGTACGAAAATTTAAGTAAATACGTAAGTATGAAAATAATATTATAAGTTCATAAATTCATAAAAGAAAACATAGTTGTAGACTAAAAACATGGAATATAACTGGTTTATCTACAAACATCTCTTCTTTGTGCTCAGATCGTAAGTATTCATCATTGTTTGTCCTGGAAAAAAAAACTTTTATTACAACTTTAGTTTAGTGTAATTATTTATATAGATAGAATATGTAACACCCCAACCCGGAAGGGCTGATGTGTCACAATAACAGTAGTATCATAAACAAAAGTCATAATTCCATTTATTTATTTGACAAGGATACAACCACATAACAACTAAACTTAAGGTTAATATACAAGCGGAGACATTCGACTTAATTAACTAACATCTTCAGATTTATTCCTAAGCTTTATTCTTCTCTCTTTTCCCCGCCCAAAGTAACATGCGGACCTGTATATACAAAAAGTTTACGGAATGAGCCGAATGCTCAGTACGGAATAATAGGCTCAAATAACAAGTAACGCTTTATATGAAATGTTATCCGAATGAAACGTAACGTAATTTCATAATCATATCATACGGATGTACCCATGAGCCAAACTTAAAACGTGACAATACACAGGTAGCTACTCCTGCATAATTATCACATGAGATGGCGAGTTGGCATACCCGTTATCCACCTCCTTAACTTAAATCCTAGGATCGATCCATACGCCTCCTAATAGCCTTATGTACCACACTTGTACTTAAGAGACGCCGTGAACTGATCTCTCCGTCACGGATGGAGCACATGATGTCGATGCCACAACAACATGCTCGTGGGACACTCCACGAGAAGCGATACTCAGGGTAACAGAGTACAAATAGTCTTATTTACATAACTTATCAAAATATTTTCTTAACAAGACTTAACATATATTGGAACATGCGATAATGAGTACAACTTAACAGAAAACTATCGCATGACATGAAAGCTAAATCCAAAGTTTAGAATAGGAATTCAACGGACTGTCAAATGAATCGATTATCAAAGACGTGAGGAGTGTACGAATTTAATGGGTTTATAACAATTTGAATATGAAGCAATAAGGAGTGGGGTAAGGATCCGTACCTTAATAATTTCAAAGTGATGCTACCTTGTGATAATATTTCGGATTTATACGGCAGAGTTTAGACTACTGATTAGTCTTTTAACCTAATTTAAATAATATGCACATAAACTAGGTTAGTAACTTAATACAGCAATTACGATAACTCACGAGATTAAAATCCTCACAACGAATGACAAAGTGCGATACTTAAACATCCATCGGATTCACAATTAATGACAAAGTGAAATCACTTAAACATCCATCGGATTCACAACGAATGACAAAGTGTAAACACTTAAACATCCATCGGAATCACAACTAATGACAAAGTGAAATTACTTAAACATCCATCGGAATCACGACTAATGACAAAGCATAACCCAAATTTGAGCAGCACTTAAACATCCATTGGATTGATTTCAATCAATCGAACATTGAATCGTATCAGCGATCGAGTTATTACCCTGTTCTGCAGCACCCCGCTATACTAATTAGTGTTTCGTGTGTGTTAATTGTGATAAACAGACGATAACTCGAAGCCTGAAACGAATTTCTTCGTCGAATGAACACCAGAAATCGAGTGCCAATGTCCTCTATTTATACCCGAATTTTGCCCCCCCCCCTTACGGACCGTAACAAATAACCCCTACGTTCCGTAAGGGTTACCTAATTTTTGTAGAGTAGCCACGGTTGGGACTAGGCCTGATGACTTGACACATTCTCGAAATTCAATTTAGACAGCAAGATTTTAGGATAATCATCAATAGGGAATACCCCCCCCCCCCTGAGTTTTAGGGGCCCTGATCCTGATTCTGAAATTTCTGAAAATTTTAGGGTTTGTGCAAAATCACTTGGGTGTCTCAATTAGGGTTTCCTATTGGTTAATTTATATAAATAATAATAATAGTTTTGGTTGATATACAGAAAGATGGATCATAAGATAAATATATATTATTATTATTCTTTTATTTCTAGAATAATGATTTTTAAATTTTGGGTTATTACAGAATATGTGTGTGTGTGTATATATATATATAACCTTTGACTTCTTGGTTTGGGTTGGTTTTTCTATAGATATCCAGTCGTCGTGGTCAGATCGTCGTAAGTATGAGGTGCCAACGGTGATATAGTCGTTACCCTATTGAATACCGACAGAAAATGGAGGTAATTCATAAAACTGGTTGTATTCTTCCTCGTCGTCAACATCATCAACACCAAGAATACGTCGCTTACCTTGCAATACTATATGGTATCTTGGATTACACGGGTCTTTGACAAAAAATACTTGTGTGGCTTTAGTTGCGAGAATGAATGGTTCTGATTTATACCAATCCGTTGTAAGGTAGACAAGTGTAAAACCATGTTCGTCAACTTTAACACCTGTGCGATTATTGACCCACTTACATCTAAACAAAGGTATTGTGAACGAAGAATACGATAACTCCCAAATTTCTTGTATGACACCGTAATATGATTCTTTAGTGATTATCATTTTGTCGCCTTTTGTATTTGAGGCTATTTGTGTGACTCTGCTATTTTGCGTTACACTTTTATCATCTTGTTTTTAGTGTAAAATGTATAACCGTTAATATCATACCCTTGGTAAGATATTACTCTAAAATCTGGCCCCATCCCCAATTTCTCTACAGATTTATCAACATTTGGTTCACCATAAGTTTCCTCCACCTTTTTCTTCAACCAATCATAAAACCCCTCGTTATGTTGTTTGGTATACCAATTATCTGACTTGAGCAAGTGTGTCGACCGTAGTATATTCTTGTGTTCATTGACATACGGAGCAATACATGTCATGTGTTGTAAAACTGTAAAATGAGCAATTTGTATCTCATCAGATGGTTGGGGTGATTAATCTCTTACCAACTCCTCCAACGCCTGCAAGTCGACCTGAATGACGTGATTTAGGAACACCAATACTTTTAACACCTTCCAAATACCCTGTAAATAAATCAAGTATTGCAATGTCATTTATGATTAACAAAACTCAATTATTTTATAAATGTTGTGATATCAATACCTATGCAGAACTCAGTCGCCTCTTCGGATTTATACCCTTGAACAATGCTACCTTCTGGTCGATTATTGTTTCTCACATAACATTTTAACACACCCATATATCTTTCAAATGGATACATGTATCTCAGGAATACAGGACCACAAGACTTTATCTCTTTTATGATATGAGATACTAGATGGACCATTATATTAAAAAAGGATGTTGGAAATTACATCTCTAGTTCACAAAGGGTAATATAAATATCCTTCTCCCAACTATCCAATACTTCGGGATCAATAACCTTTGAATGAATCATGTTAAAAAACAAAAAAAGTTTTGTGATTGTATGTCGGACTTCCTTAGGTAACAACCCGCGAATTGCAATGGGAATCATATGTGTCATCAAAACATGGCAATCATGAGACTTCATACCAAGCAATTTACATTCTTTCATCGACACCAGGCTTTTAATATTTGTTGAATAACTAGATGGAACTTTAATATCGTGTAAACATTGACAAAACTTCCTTTTCTCTTCACTTGACATGGTATGACATGCCGGTGGGAGATAAATACTCTTAGCTCTCTCAACAGGGGCAAGGCCTTTACGTATTCCCATTTCTTCCATGTCTTTACGAACATTAATCCCATATTTAGTTTTTCCAGGAATGTTTAACAATAGGCCCAACAAACTATCGCACATATTTTTCTCAATATGCATAACATCTAGGCAATGTCGAACTTCCAAACTTTTCTGGTAAGACAAATCCTAAAAAATTGACCTCTTTTTCCAATTTTCTCTGGTCTCGGTACGATATCTTTTTCCTAGAATGGTATTCATATTTTCTACTCGTAAAAATGCATCAAAACCTTTCCTAGCCCTTCCGAGCTCATTATTTCCATCAAACTCTTTTGTGAGTCTTCGATAATAGTGATCTCGTGGAAGAAATCGTCGATGTCCCGTATACAGAGTTTTTTTTGCAATGTTTAAATCTTATAGAGCTTGTTTCGTTTTCACACACAGGATAAGCTAGTTTACCTTTTGTGCTATATCCTGACAAATTGGCGTATGCTGGGAAATCACTTATAGTGCAAAAAAATCATGGCGCGTAACTTAAAGTTCGTCTTTTCATAAGCATCGTACATGTCTACCCCTGAGCTCCATATGGTTTTAAGGTCATCAATCAAAGGAGACAAATAAACATCAATGTCATTACCAGGTTGTTTTGGACCCTGAATTAACAATGACATCATTATGTATTTTCTTTTCATGCATAGCCATGGAGGAAGGTTGTAGATGCATAAAAGAACCGGCCAAGTACTATGACGACTACTCATGTTTCCGAAAGGATTGATACCATCTGAACTAAGACCAAATCGTATATTTCTAACCTCGTTTCCAAAATCGGGATAATCATAATCAATGTTTCTCCACTAAGGTGAATCCGCCACATGTCTTAAGTTTCTATCATCCTTACGCTCTTCGGAATGCCAACGCAACAACTTTGACTCTTTAGGATTAGCAAATAAACGCTTTAATCTCGGTATAATATGGAAATACCATAATAATTTAGCTGGAGGCCCGTTTTTCATCACATCGTCGTCATAATCATTAGTTTCATTTTTACGTTTGTTGTCACAGCCCCCGACCCCACCCTGGGAGCGGGAGCCGTGAACCAGTCAGATGGTATCGGTTTTTATTAATTACGCAGCGGAAAATTTTTCATCAGGATCGTAGTTAGGAAATAATTTCAGAGTTTATAAAACACCAAACATTTAATATTAAACAAATGGGCTAAAGCCCATATTCCATTCAATTGTTTTTATAGGGATAAATCCAAATAGATAAAACATAAATTTCTTCTTTTATTCAGGTATTGATAGCCACTTTATTTAAGCCTTAAGTGCTCCATAGCTGGCTTCCATTATCTTTATAGCAAGTTACCTGAAATGCGTTTTGAAAACATTTTATCAGTAATAAATAATGGCGAGTTCATTCCATTTTTATAAGAATATATTGTTATACTTTACAACATTAAGGGTTTTTATGTCTGTTTATATTTACCCAAAACTCAATCAGTATTTGTCACATGGTGGCAGTTTCGACGTGACAGTGGTCATATCACTCATTGGCTAACTTTCGTCCAATAGTGAAGTTTATCAAGTAATAGATATATAGTATATCTTACTATTATTCAAAGGTATCGATCACTAGGCGATTCCCGTGACGGTGGTCAAATCACTGTTAATCATTCTTTCAACTAGTGACTGAGGTCATAACACTGTTGATCATTCTCTCAACTAGTGCCTGTGGTCGTATCATTGTTGATCGTTCTCTCAACTAGTGTCTGGGATCATAACACCGTTGATCATTCTCTCAACTAGTGTCTTTGGTTATGTCACTGTTGATCATTCTCTCAACTAGTGACTCTGAACTTAGTAAAGTCCTATGACATTACTTTGTCAAATATATTTTCTATAGCACAAAACCAATTATTCCAGAAAATGAAAGATATCATTTTCTGTTAAATTAATATCTATAACTTTACCAAATATAATATACTAATTAAATAATTGTTATATTATTATTTAATATATTAACGTGACTAAGATTTAAAGTATAATCTTAGTATAGTAGAATATATTATATTTGACATATTTTATCATAATATACATTTATTGACTAAATATTATTTTATAATGTTAATAATAATTTAGGTTTACTAAATATATTTTCTTTGATATTACTAATGTTTATTAATTATATTTTCTTTAATATAATTAATACATTTTAATAATGATTAATATATTAAAGGATATATAAAACTATGGCTTCTATTAAAATGTTTTAATTAAATATATACAATATAAAACTATGATAAACTAGGTTGGTTCCCCCGCGCTTCGCGGCGGGTGCCACTATCGTACTAAACCGAATTTAAACCGACTGAACAACATATCGGTATGATACTGGCACTCGTTATAGCAATCGAAAGGCAAAACCCCAAAATAAAGTCATTATATGCCCAAAAGGATGTCGACGCATATTTTATATAAATCGAAAAGCATAAAAACGAATATCAGTAATGTCTTCCGAAATGAATATCAGTATTCATTCCATTCTGATGGTACCGATACCAGTACTGATATTGTTCGGTTGGAATTGACGTGGTACCAATACTCGCTATATTTTATGATAATTAAAAGAAACTCTATACTACCATCGAAGTTCTTCGCAGGGTATCAGTTCAATTCATCATATTAAAGAACATACGGTATAAGTTTGGTTCGTCAAGGTACTAGTATGGTATCCATACTCGCTATAGTTTATAACATAAAAAGATATTGTATACTGCTATCCAAGTTTCGCATGGTATCTGTTCGGTTGATCACGGTAAAGAACAAATAAAGATCAATTATATTGATGCGTTTGATTTTGAACAAAACCTTTAGCGGAACGAAGACAAAAATAAACATGCCGCGTATGTTCAGAACTTTATAAAGTATTACACTATATTATTAGAGTAATGAAAAAAGTAATGTTAATTTATATATAAAAAACTAAATGTGAGTTAGGTTTGATAACATGTATATTTATGCTTTGATTACTTAAGCTTTATCACTCACAACTCAGTTTCGAGGAAAAAAATGTATCAATACAGAGAAAAAATTAGACACGTCGAAACAATAAATTCAAAATTATATAAAATATCGTATCTTAATAGTTATAAAAGAAAAAAAACATGCAAAATCAATTAAATTAAAAACATATTAATAAAATAATTAAATATTAAAAACAAACAATATTAAAATAATTTTAAAACACTATTCATGGTGACTTTCTATTAATATATATAGGAAGATTTCCTCGCGCGATGCGGCGGGAATTCAACCGGTATCAGGTGGTTTCATGACAATATCGTTATGGCTATGATACTAACACTTGGCTTACGGTCATGTTTTTTTTTCAATGAAGTTCATACATGCACGCCGAGAAAAATATATTAAACAATGTCGTGTATTCATCTTTAAAAACAAAAAGATAATGAACGCAAGTTATCATAGGAAAAATCAAATTTAATAAAAAAAATTGGTTAGAATCATATATTATTTAAGGTATAACTAGGATTGCGACCCGCCGCAATGCGGCGGGGATTCTTTAGTTATAACTAAATCAATCTAGGATCCGCACGTTATGTTAAACCAAATGGGGGAAAAATAGACGATGTAAAAACGTTCACCCAAGCATGCACGTTGCGTCGTGTTAACTCGCAAAATTTAGAACGAAACGTAAAACCGTTAAACCAAAGACGCACGTTGCGATGTTTTAAGTCACAAAATTTAGAACCAAGCATAAAGCGAAAAATTTGCGGAAAATGAAAACTATAAAGGATCAAAGTTGAAAGTAAAAAAAGTTGTGAGGATAGATTGTAAAAGATAAAAAGTTTTGGGTTAAAAGTAAAAAAAATAGTTTTTGGTTAAAAGTAATTTATGAATTACTTTTGGGTGAAAAGTAAAAAAAATCATTTTTTTTTTGAAAACCCCCCAAAGCCAACGTTACGACAACCATATGCGTAACCATTTTTTCTTTGAAAACCCCTCAAAGCACACCCCGCATTACGGTGGGGCGTAAAACGACGTGTCAAATAGTACTAATGTCACACAACCGTCATCTACCACCAACACTGACTCGACCTACGATATGCGTGTTGCGACAAACCTGTCAATTATGGAAAAATAGAGGTAAAAATGTTGAACAACATATGCACGTTGCGTCGTATTAACTCAAAAAATTTAGAACTATACGTAAAACGAAAATTTGCGAAAGATGAAAAGTAAAAGTGACAAAAGTTGCGAAGTTAAATTGCAAATAATGAAAAGTTTTGGATTAAAGTTAAAAAAACAAATTATGTAGGGTTAAAATTGGAAAAGATAAAACATTTTGGTTAAAAGTAAAAAATCAACTTTTTTTTTGAAAAACTCACAAAGCACAATGTACAAGTGCTTATGCACAAAAAACTTGCAAACTTATATATGGAATAATGGGTGAAATTGGAACATAAAAACTTTTTATATAACATCTTAAAACATATGTTACTATTCAACACGGTTCTAGATTTATATATTTTATGCGTGATGTGGTGGGAATTTGCTCGTTACTGGTTTGGCTCGTATCACTATTGTACCGGCTTTCGGTTTAAAGTCAATGATGATATGCACAAATAAATATGTTTACATTGAAAACCATACAAAAGAATACCATTACCCGTTCCAATAATAACACCGGTATCCATGTCAATAGAGAATCATAAAAAAAAGAATATCGGTGTTGGATCCGATAATAACAAACAATAGAAGAACTGATGCGAGTATTGGTTCAGTTCACCACTAAATTATGTTAAATAAAACTCTTTTTTTAACAAAATTTATACAGACACGTCAATAAAAAATATATTAATCACGTATTTAGCTAGAAAAATACTGAACGCGAGTTATAGGAAAAATATCGAATTAAATAAGAATTAAATTGATTAAAAATATATATAATTTAATGTATAAGAGGTGAAATTGAAAATTAAATAAAATTAAATTGAACATAATAACATAAAAAATTTATTTTACTATTCATGGTAAGTTAAAATTAATATGTATAATATATTACTTTGTATGAAAATTGTTCCCTAGTAAACTTATATTATAATGATCCTGTGTATCACTTGTTATTTTAACACTTGTATTTTCTTTACTATAACTAATATATTTTAATAATGTTTAAAAATGTTTTAGTATACTACAAAGCTCTATTTTATATACATCTTATTGAAATTTATTTCAATCATATATTAAATTTATTATTAATTTAATATAGTAATTTAGAAATAATATTAGTTATACGCTATGGCTACTGGGGCACAATTCCCCGTGCTTTTGGTCATGCTACTATTGGCTAACTTTTTGGCCAATAGTAACGAGTGTCAAGTAATGTATAAAAACCCCACATACCGGCAACTATTGCAGAATATAAAAATTTAATCACTGTAAGTATAACCGATAAACATTTAGGATTTTGGAAAGCATTTTTATTGTATCACAAAAATGTGATAAAAAGAAGAATGACTCACAAACTGTGAGAAAAAGAGAATGTACTCACTTTATAATTTTATGGTTCAACTAGAAAGCCTTCTGGTATAATCTTGGGTATAACTCTTGAGCTATTTAATAAAATATATAATGCACTCGTGTTAAGTATAGTAACCTAATTCAACTTTATCCCTACGTCACGAGACAGAACCCTAACGAGCTTAGTCGGGCAGAGCCTTGATATGCGTTACGGGTCCCTAAATTAATCGGACAGGGTATCAGTGACCAGGGGTTAAAACACTTAAAACGGGGCAGGGTTTTAGAGTATTATAGGTGAAATACTAATAAAAAATAGATTATAAAAGAGACAGAGAGAGACGGCGATTGAAGAAGAAATGAGTGAGCAATTTTTTTGAATGATATGTGTATGCTATATATAGCTGAAGATACACATAAGTAGACATTTCACAATATTCACCATTAGGGCTGTAAACGAACCGAACGAACACGAACAAAGCCTTGTTCGTGTTCGTTCGTTAAGGAAATAAATGTGTTCACGAATGGTTCATGAACACTTACCGAACGAGATTTTATGTTCGTGTTCGTTCATTAAGGAAATGAGCGTGTTCGCGAACGGTTCACGAACACAAACGAACACAAATAAATTTGGCGAACGTGGGGAAGGATAAAGATAGATGGCCCAGAGAGTAGCACTCGAACTTGAATCCCTTATTGTGGAATAGGGGTTGATCGTATTCGTCGATGTAAATAATGAGAAATGAAAGGGAAATAGTGCATAAACAATGTGAAAGAGGGTTCCTAGTTTAATTGTTAGGGTAATAAAATAAATAAAAGTTTAATAATATAAAAAGCACACATAAAATATATGTAAGTACAATGATCTTCAATTAAAACACATACATACGAACATAAACGAACGCAAATCAACGAATGTTCATGAACACGTTCACGAATACCTTACCGAACGTTCACGAACACAATCGAACGAACGAGACCTCTGTTCATGTTCGTTCATTTAACTAACCGAACGAAGTTTTTTGTTCATGTTTGTTCGTTTATTAAACGAACGAACATAAACGAACTTCCCACCGAACGGTTCACGAACTGTTCGCTGAACGTTCAGTTCATTTACAGCCCTATTCACCATTGCTAGACACGTAGACATTAGCAATAAATTCCTAATTTAGTTTTTTATTTTATTTTATGTATTATAATTAATTTAGCTGCTTCACTTATTTGGCGCGTATAACTTCTAAAATATGACGTTTAATAAAATAATGAATATGTCATTAGAACGAGAATAATCTTATCTACATTTTAAAACAAGTTTCATTAAAAACGGAGTAGGTTCAAATATAATGTATTTTTATAATTATTAAACGGTTCCTAGGCCTGTCTAGGTACTTCATATTTCTAACATTAAACTTACCCGTAATTTACCCGTCTAATAATATAAGTTTTTATATACTTTATTTTAATATAGAAAATAGAAATATCACACATATACAAGCTAATTAATTAGTATAACATTCCAACCAATTATATAAAATAGTTTTTAAAACTATATGGATCGAATAAGAATATTAAAAATAAAACTAGTTACTAATGGTTAATAAATTTAAACAACCTATAATTCTTATATGATAATAAAATGGAAATGTTACATTTGTACCTCGATTCACCGCATGTAACACACGTATGAGCTTTCTCGTACTGATTTCTATACAACATACAATCATTAGAACATGCATGTATTCTTTCTACCTCTAATTCCATTGGACACATCAATTTCTTAGCTTGGTACACAGATATGGGTAGCTCGTTGTCTGTGGGTAGCATATCGTGCAATAACTCCAATAGACATGTAAAACTCTTATCGCTCCAACTGTAGTTTGTCTTTAAGTTAAAGAGTTTTAACACAGCGCTAAGCTTAGAAAATTTTGTACAACCAACTTATAACGGTTTTTCTTCGTCGGCAAATAATTGTTGTAGTTTTTCTAGATCACTATCATCAACATTAGCTTCCAAATTATTGCGCATGTCATTTAAATTATCATTGACCTCGTTTATATTATCATAGCCCTCGTTTAAATTATCACTGTCATCTCTAATATGCGGAGCGTTGTTCTCATCATTATAATTAGAGCCTAAATTTATTGAGGTTGTGCTACGATTAGCAAGTGACTCCCCATGTTTGACCAACAAGTATAATTAAACATAAATCCATTTCTCAACAAATGATACTCGATGTCTCGTATATCCTTGAAGTCGGTAAAATGTTTACATTCCATACAAGGACATGGAACAAGTTCGTTTCCTTTTTTCACACGATCCTCTTGAGCAATCTTAAGAAAAAGTTTCATGTTGGTCACAAATCTTGGGCCAGTACGTCTAATTTCATACATCCAATAGTTACGATCCATCTGAAATGCATAACCAAAAAAAAAATAATTTGAATTGAAATATTAAGTATGATGTGGATGAATCAATGGAAATTAATATCCAAGTTTTGTCCTTTATGTTTGTATCAAAAGGGTATCTTAGTCTTTTTACTCATTTAGTTAAAGTATTATAATAAATAAAAAACCAAAATTAAAAAGTTAATTATATTATAGCACATTTATATTTAAAAGGTTATAATACATTTATAACACAATTATATTGTTGTATTATAACACATTTATATTTAAAAGGCAAATTATATTAGGGGAAGATTCAAATGAAAACCACTAGTTATCGCGAAAACTTGAAAACTAACTAAAAAAAGCCTAAAAACATACCTATTTTTTTTGCATACCAATTTTCGCTATTTAAATTATATAAAAAAATTTCAAAAAAAATATTTTTATTTGTAGTGCACATGTGTAATATTATACATGTGTATGTGTACTACACATGTGAATTATTACACATGTGCACTACATTTTTTTTTGAAAGCGATTTTTATAAAAAAATTGAAAAAAAAAACAAAAATTTTGGGTGTTTTTAGTTAGTTTTCGAGTTTTCGCAATAAAAGTGGTTTTCATTTGAAAAATCCCCAATTATATTATAACACATTTATATGTCTGACTCTCTCACTCTCAGCTGGCCTTCACCACGGGCCACAACCACCAACCCAACACCTCCCACCACCACACCTACTATTGCAACAACCTGTAACAACCAAACTATCACCGTCCACCGCCAATGAAACCCCACCAAAACCCTTACCACATCTTGTTGGTGCACTGAATGTCTGTTTATTGCGTCTTAATTGAGTCTTAGGTCAAGATAGGTTAGATTGGAGTTTAGAATTGAAAATGTTACTTAATGTTGTAATTTCGCTCCAAAATGTATAGTAGGTGATTCCGCTCGTAAGAGATCTTAGGGATTCTGCTCGTAATAATCATGCGGTTTCGAGCGGAATTAAGACCCCTATATATAGGTGTGTGATGTTGTCACTTGTAACGTTTGGAGCGGAATCTGATCATGCTGTAGGTGTCGAATTGCTGTCAAAATCTACTCAGAAAGCATTAATAGAAAGGAAATTGAAAGGATAAAGCTGTTGTGACTTTGTATACTTTGATTCCACCTCTGTATTCAAAGATGAACTACTTTTACTGACTATTTAGGGTTGCACACGGTCCAACAAGTGGTATCAGAGCTCAGGACGAGGAGTTCATACCATAGCAGCTTGATTCTACCGGATTTTCTCATTTCTACTCACTTCTTCTCATACTTTTCTGATTTGAACTAGTTCCAACGGTTGAAATGGCCTGATTTTCGAGTATATTGTGTAAAACATAGTTTTAACAAAGCCTACAAAGAATCAGATTAAAACTCGACTTAAAACTGGTAAAAATGACCTACGAACCTGATTCCGCTCGTAAAGTTTTTCGGTGATTTTGCCTATAATTTCATAAATTCTGATTTCGCTCGAAATTTATCTTCTGATTCCGCTCGAAATCAGATCAAGTCTGATTCCGCCTGAAAGTTATTTTTTGATTCCGCTCGAAATTAGAACAAGTTAGATTCCGCTCGAAATTTATTTTCTGATTTCGCTCGAAATCAGATTATATCTGATTTCGCTTGTATTGTTTCTGTTAATTTCGCTCGAAAGCTGATTTCGCTCGAATTAGCTGTTTTTTAAAATTTCGAAAAATTTTCTAAGTGTTTGACTGATTTTTCAGGTGTACGTGAAAGATGGATGATTTCAATCCGTTTTATGATGCCTTTGCTTTTGCTGGAAACGGTGGAGACGATACTTCTTCGAACAACACTAATGAGAACACGCCTAGTACAAAGAAAAGCATATTGGATGCCTTGGGTGTGGAGAGTACTTTCGGAACATATAACAAACCCCCAAAATTAATGGCTATCGAAGAGTACAGTCGGTGGGCAAAGAAGTTTGAGGAATGGTTGAAAGCCTTTGCTTATCTTAGCTGGAAAAGTCTCAAGAACGGATATGCTAATGGAGGCAAAAAGGGTGAAATCTTGACATCAACTGAAGAAATAGATTCGTTTGTTGCTGAGCAAAAATGCATCGCACTGCTATTTCAATCTGTTCGAGAAGATATAATATCCTTGATCGATTACGACAGTTCTAAAGATCTCTGGGAAAAGTTGAAAAATAAATGTTTAGGAAGTGCTGAAATAGTGAAAAACAAAAAGAAGTTGCTTAGAAAAGAATTTGATTTGTTTGGTTGTTTAAAGAATGAATCAGTTTGTAAAATGATTGAGAGGTTTGGGCATCTGAAGCTGGAACTGGCGAGACATGAAATTTTCTATTCTCAAGAAGAGCTAGTCGATAAATTGTTTGACTCGTTGCCAGATGAGATGGATTGGCAATACTATGCCTTGATGTTAAAGAATACGATCAAGTCTGATCAGCTCACAGTGGATTTGCTAATTGAGAGACTAGAGAGTTACGAGCTGGAGTTAAGGAAAACACACAAAGTCAATCACTTGTCCTATCAACAGAACTTGGATTTGTATTATCCAAAAAGCATGATGCCAAAGAATACTTCTCCCAAAACAACATTTTCTGCTGAGAGTTCCAACATTTCAAATAAAGAAAGCCAAAGCAGTGGATTTCACAGTGGTTCTTCGTCACATTCAAATCAGTCTGATGCAAAGAACTTATTTCAATGCAACATCGCTGTAGACTTAAAGAACGCTCAAAACTTCAGTGAGGAGTCGGCAAAGCAACAGATGGTTTTCCTAGCTTCTGTGCTAGAATCATATGAAAGCCTTGTGGCAGGGAAGATTGGCAACACCAACCTGACGAAGGAAGATTATGATCAGATAGATCCTGAGGAGATGGAATTGATTGACATAAGGTGGTGTATGGCCAGTGCAGTTCGTCGGGCACAGCGTTTCATGGAGATAACAGGAAGGAAGTCTATTGGTGGACCATCTACCAAGTTAGGCTTTGACAAGTCTAAAGTGACATCTTTCAAATGTAAACAAAAAGGTCACTTTAAGCGTGAATGCCGAAATGCGTATGCCGATGAGTCTGAAAATCCGTTCAGAGAAGATTACTACAAGAAAGCGATTTATCATCAGAATAAATCAGAATCGCCAAGGATGAAGCAGCTTGAGGATAACAAAGAGAAATCTAGAGCTCTTGCTGTAATTCATGACGATGAAGGTTACGACTGGAGTGAGTTGTTACCTGAGGAGGATGCGGTTGGATATGCATTCATGGCAAAATCTGAACCTATTCCTTGGAAAGATAACATAAATGAAGAACAGAAGTATGGTTACAGAAAGCTGATAGCTACGAACAAATTGATCAGAATATCTGGTATCTATCTTGAAGCAAAAAGAGCAAATAGATGGGATCCAGACAGAGAATGTTATCTTGACCCCCAGGGAAACATTGCTATTGACCTTAACACTCTTGATATAGAAACCATAATCAAAGAGATGAAAGAAGAAGATGATTACTGGCAAAGGAAATGGTGGGGAAGCGGAGAAGAGAAAGAGAAAGAGGAGAAGGAGAAAGAAGAAAAAGAGAAATAAAAAAAGGTTGAACCTGGAATCATTGACACGACTCAAGAGTTGAATGCTGAAAACATGGGAAAGATGGCTGACAAGGTGCTGGCTGCTAAGGCACTTGAGGTAGATTCTAAATCCGTTTCTGAGTCTAAAAGCCAGGTCAGTTCAAACGCGTCAACGACTGAGTCAGGTAAGAAAGTCAGTGATGATGTTGACTGCAAAAATTGCATCAAAGAATGCAAAGTTTGTAGTACAAACACTTATCTTAAAGGTAAGAAGATTGATGATCTGACTGCTAGAGTCAGAAGTGTTGAGGATCAAATCCTTGATCGTGATAAAATGATGAAAGCTTCAACTGAATGATTGAAAGAATTAACTAACACAATTGAGAATGATAAAATTGATCTAGAAAAGGTTAGGAAAGAAAATGAGAGGTTAGTTCTTGAAAATCGTCAGATTACTGAAAAATTTCAGAAGCTTAAAAGCACGGTTAAAGATAATGATGATAGAAACGGTAAAACATACAAAGAAAATTGCCAATTGCAATGTGTTTTGAGGATTAAAGAAGAATTAATCAACAAACAATTGGATGAGATTGCTAAGTTGAAGCTTCAATTTGAAGAAGCTAAGATTGAGAATGAGAGAATCAATTTGAAATTGAACAGTTACAACTCTGCAAGCTTTGTTTTGCAACACATTGTTCCCAAACCCATCGGGAAAAACAAAGCCGGCGAAGATGTATACTGTGATGGAACTGGGGTCAGGTTTCGTCAAGTTCCACCACCAGTTCTAGACAATTATTCGAAAAAGCAATCTGGGTTGGTTAATCGTGAAAATGAAAATGAAGTGAAACTTCCTGATTCAATTGATGTGACATTTTCTTTATCATCATCTGATGATAGTGTTCAAACTGAGATTGTTAAAGGCATGGCTGAAAGTATTTTGGATAGTGATTCAGTTGAGGATGAAGAATGTTTTCTGGACAAATACATTCTGAAACAAAAGTCCAAAAACAACTTAAATGATGAACCTAATCTTGTCATGTACAAGATGTCGGGATCTGATAAGGTGTATTCGGATTCTGAGTTTCCTCTAGAGAATGTAAATGTTTCAAAATTGACAAATGTGTTCAAAATGGTTGAAATCGATTTGTCTGAAGTAAAAAGTTTAAAACAAACAAAAAGGCAAATGAATTTTGAGAAAGATAAAGCTTACAACAAGAAACCTGTAGTTCCACCGCGATTTTATAACAACAATCGAAATAATTGGTCGGGTGGTTATCAGGGTGGTAAGAATTATCAGAAAAAGAATGTTCAAAACAAAAGGTTTGCTGAAAAGAAGGTGTTTGTGAACGGTTCATATTCACTTTCTGATGAGGAAAATGAAATCTTTTCGAAATCAAATGAAGAGTTCTTTGAGAAGAAAGTCTCACAACCTCAGTCTGAAGGCACAAGTCGGGTAGTTGATACTCGTACATGTTTTAGATGCAACAAAGTTGGTCACATTGCAAGAAATTGCACCAACTTCAAGCCTAAGACTGAAGTTGTTGAGAATCAAAAGAAGAAGGTTGATGCAAAAGGCAAAGCTTCATTGGTTGTTGAGAAAATTTTGAAAAATGAGAAATCAAAAGTCAAAATTGAACCTGTTAAGAATGTGGTAACTAAAAATGACAAATTCTATAAAAGGGTTGCATCATCTCAACAAACATGGAAGCCAAAAACTGTTGACAAGAAAGAAAGTTCATCTAAACCAAAGGTTTCTGATTTGGAAAAACAATCGTCTTCTACCATTACGGTAAAGATGGATGTTTCTTTGGATTATTATGAAAAGTTGGATAAACGAACTTCTAATCAATCAGAGAAGAAGAATGTTCAAAAGAAAGTTCAACCAACCGGTCAACTTAAGATAGATGAGTTTTTCTTATACAAGAAGGTTGAGGTTGGAGCAGATGAAAGCTTAAAAATGAATGATAAAAATTTTTCGCCACTTTACACTACAAAATCTCACATTAAAGTCCAATTACCTGAGTCGAAAGAGGCTTGGGTAGCATCGAAATCTCACTAAAAATTTTGGACTTGCCGGAGCTTCCTAGTTGGTAATTGTGAAGCATGAATCGGCATCTTTATTGAATTGTTTGTGATATGTGCAGGAACTTCCGAGAGCTATTTCAAGATGGATTATGGATAGTGGAGCGTCTCAACATATGACAGGAAATACTGCATTGTTGTACGATGTAAGAAATTTCAATGGTGGATATGTGGGATTTGCAGGAAATCAAGGTGGTAGAATTATTGGTGAAGGAACGTTATCCAATGGGATTGTTACGTTTGAAAGAGTTAACTACATTGCTGAGCTGGAGAATAATCTGCTGAGTATTTCGCAGATTTGTGACAGGATGTATACCACTCACTTCACAGGCAAAGAATGTTTGATCTTGAAACCAGGATTTGTTATCCCTGAAGAATGGATTATCATGAGGGCACCTAGAGTGAATGATCTGTACGTGTTGGACATGAGTGTAGCAACTACAACAACGGGTCAGGCACATTGTTTTATGTCTAGAGCAACGGAGAAAGAATCAAGATTGTGGCACCGAAGGATGGGTCATATACATCTTAGAAAAATGAATCACTTGGTGCATAATGATTTAGTTCTGGGTATTCACATTAAAGGTTTTCATCTGGAAGGGGAGTGCATTAGTTGCATCAAAGGCAAGCAGAAGAAAAAGTCACACCCTAAAAAGCAAGTCAATTCAGTTTCCAGACCGTTAGAGAGACTTCATATGGATCTTTTTGGTCCAGTAAACGTCAAAAGTATTACAGGAGATCTCTACTGTCTTGTGGTTACTGATGATTATTCCAGATTTTCATGGGTATCATTCTTGAAGTTGAAAGATGAAACGTTTGATAGTTTGATGGCGTTGTTCAGAAAGATTGAAAATCTGTACCAAAGGCGTATCAAAAGAATTAGAAGTGATAATGGTACTGAATTCAAGAACAACAAGATGAAAGAATTTTGTGATGAAAGAGGTATATTGCATGAGTTTCGTGCTCCATAAACTCCACAGCAGAATGGAGTAGCTGAAAGAAAGAATAGGACACTAATCGAAACGGCCAGAACAATGCTTGCTGATTCAAAGTTACCGATAAATTTTTGGGCAGAAGCAGTTTCCGCCGCATGCTATACGCTCAACAGAGTTCTCACTGTCAATAAATTCAACAAAACATGCTTTGAGTTGATCAATAACCGCAAACCGAATCTAAAGTATCTTGAACCGTTTGGGTCACCCTGTACTGTTCTAGAGCCTTTTGGAAAGTTTGGTCCGAAGAGTATTGAAGGGATATTCATAGGTTATGCAAGTCCGTTACGACGAGTCTTCGTTCCAAGTCTGAAGCGGATTATTAAAGCTTTAAATGTTGAATGTCAAGGTTTTACAATGCCACCGCAGAATCCTGGAGATTCATGGCGTTTTAATTACGATAAGTTGTGGGATTCGTTTGACATGATGGAAGAACAAGAAGAAGAAGAAGATTTCATTGATAAGTTGGATATTCTGAGAGAGTATGAAGAATCGGAGGAAAGGTTCCCAGCTGAGTATTCAAGAAGACCATGACAAGCTTTAAATGATGATGAAGCAGGTCCAAGCAATGCTGGTGAACATGATGATGTCCAACAAAATGAAGTTGCTCAAGATAATCAGACGGCACAGAATGATAATCAAGAATCTGAAAATATGCCAGTATTTGATCATGGTGATTCAGATTCTGAGGGGGAGCAAATTCAGATTTCAAGTCAAACAAACCCAGTCAGTGAACAAGGTGCAAATAAGAATGTTACTAATCTGGAAGGCGATATAGACGTTTCAGGCAAAGTGATGCCACGAACTCTTTCATACCATCCAGAGGAGTTGATCATTGGAGAACTGCAGTCAGGCGTTCGCACTCGAAGACAGCTTGATAAAGGGCTTACATGTTTTTATTCAAAAGTTGCTCCTTTACAAACTGAATTCTCATTGAGTTGTTTTATCTCGCAGATTAAACCAAGGACTTACAAAGAGGCGCTTACTGAAGATTCTTGGGTCAATGCAATGCAGGAGGAACTAAGCCAATTCGAGAAGTTAGGTTTGTGGAAGTTAGTGGATTTGCCTGATGGTCAGAGGAAGATAAACACCAAATGGGTGTTCAAGTGCAAGAGAGATGATAAAGGAGTTGTTGTTCGTAACAAAGCTAGACTCGTAGTCCAGGGTTTCTGTCAGCAGGAGGGTATAGATTTCACTGAAGTATATGCTCCAGTTGCTAGACTAGAAGCGATCAGAATCTTCCTGGCATTTGCATCTTGGAAAAACTTCAAAGTATATCAGTTAGATGTAAAATCGGCTTTTCTCTATGGTAAGGTAAAAGAGGAGGTGTATGTCGGTCAGCCACCGGGCTTCACCGATCCAATCCACAAAGACAAGGTCTACTTGCTAGACAAAGCGCTGTATGGTTTACACCAGGCCCCGAGAGCTTGGTACGAGACATTGTCTCAACACCTACTAGCCAACAGCTTCATCCGTGGAAAAGTGGATGCCACTCTCTTCACCAAAGAGGTCGACGGACATCTTCTGATAATTCAAATATACGTGGATGACATCATATTTGGGTCAACGAATAAAAATTTGTGAAAAGATTTTGAACAAGTTATGACGCAGAATTTTGAGATGTCATCGATGGGTGAGATGAAATTCTTTTTGGGACTTCAGGTTGATCAACTGCCTAAGGGAATTTTCATACATCAAACGAAGTACGTTCATGATATCTTGGAGAAATTCGGGATGTCAGGTTCTTCTCCAGCTTCCACCCCATTAGCAACGAATCATGGGATAAACCCTGATCTCATCGGAGAGAAGGTAGATGAAACGATGTATCGTTCCATGATCGGATCGCTGATATATTTGACAGCTTCAAGACCCGATATCATGTACCCAACCTGCCTCGCAGCAAGATTTCAATCTAACCCGAGAGCATCGCACATGGTTATAGTCAAAAGGATATTACGCTACCTGAAAGGAACTCCATCGTTGGGGTTGTGGTATCCAAAAGTTGGTGACTTTACGCTCGAAGGATATTCCGATTCTGATTTCGGATGCTGCAAAGTTAACGCTAAATCAACAACAGCAGGGTCGCAGTTCTTTGGATCACGATTGGTCACCTGGCAATGCAAAAAGCAAACCTTTGTGGCTTTATCCACATGTGAAGCGGAGTATGTATCTGCTAGCAGTTGCTGCTCACAGATCTTGTGGATCCAGCAACAGATGCGCGATTACGGTTTGCAATTTCTAAACACCCCTATCTTTGTTGATAATGAGGCAGCGATTAACATTACGAAAAATCCAGTACATCACGCTAAAACCAAACATATTGAAATTCGTCATCACTTCATTCGTGATTGTTTCGAGAATAAGTTGATACGAATTGAGAAAATCCACACTGACGATCAAAAAGCTAATTTACATACCAAAGCATTTGACAAAACTCGTTTTCAATATTTGCTAAAATTGAATGGTATGAAGCTTTTATCGGTCTTGGAGGAGATTCTTGGCGTTGATGAAGGAGACATTGTAGATGATGTTGAGAAGCAATCTGCAATGGTTTGTCGATTTTTTACTTGTTTTGGTATTTAGGGGGAGATATAGGGTAATATTTTCAGAAAATACAAAAACAGTAAAAAATTTCAAAAATACAAAAACATGAGATATTTTCAAAATCCAAAAACAATAGAAAACCAGAAAAAGAGCTTGTGTAAAAAGGGAAAATGATAGTACATCGGCTTGACAGTTACGGTATGCTAAAGATATGTAATGTTTAAATGCATTAAACAGTCTCGCTGATGATGTGCCGATAGGTTTTTACACATTTAGTAGGTTTGTTCGGGATATAACCTAAATCTTCACTTACTTATTTCGTGGGGAACACTACTTGGATATATAGGTAACCCCTGAAATCTTGTTTGAAAGATTCCTTTTTCTGATATACTAGGTCTTTATACTCAGTGATATCTGGGGTATTATTCCGGGACTTCTGCTGAATGGAAGTTCTGACCTAGTCCTTGAATAATACTTTCCGCAATGCTTGAAACATAGCATCACCCTCAGCATATATGATAAGACAATAAAATTGCTTAGCAATGCTGTTGTATCAAAAGATCCTCTAAAGGGGACACACCTAAAAGTTGAGTCATGATCTCTCTGCTGAACGGTAGTTCTGACCTGAGCTCTCATGATTCTTCATAATTTATTAACCCCTTACAGATATCATATGTGGTATACTCACCTGTAAGACTGAATATTGGGATCTGGATACGGGAGTATATTCAAGAGGTGGGACACACGTATAAGTTTAAGTCTCTAAAACATTAAATCAGTATCCTGGACAGATTGAAAATTGTGTGAGAATTTAAGTGGATTAGTATATCGACAATCTATGCGATTTGTTTAATTCTGTGTATGTAATTGAAGCTTAACGGTACTTGTGACTTGTCGAATAGCTGATATGATTCCCTAACATGCTCACTAAAAATATGTCTGTAAATAGTTTACTTTCACTGCATTTTAGTTCTGTATTTCATTTCTAGTTTAGAAACTATATTGAAAATCCAAAAAGATTTTTCATTTCTGCTTTATTTTTTTTACAAACCAAAGTGGAGAGTTGATCTTCGGATTCGAAAGTTGAAAGTAGAAGCAGGAAGTTTCTGGACTGGATGATGAGTTTGGAGCTAAACATGATAAGTCTGTGAAAGTTAAAAAGTTGAAGCAAGTTCATTAACTTGAAATTTGTAACTTTCAGAAAAACAAATTGAACTGAATGTCAGTGTGAATTGTCTTGAATCAACCAAGGTCATTAAATTGGACTTGGTAGATTAATTGAGTAAACAGGGTCATTAACTTGGACCTGAATATTTAAGTGAATTTCTAACACTGAAGGTTGATGGTAAGTATAGATTGATACTATTCTTGTCATATATCTTATATTTGGGTAGAGATTATGCAGGAATTCCCATGGAAATGAATATGACAAAAGTTTGAACCAGAATTCGAGCCCTAGCTGATTGAAAGGGGGAGTCTGTGAAAGGGAGAGTCAGAATTCTGGATCAACAATCAAAGGAGAGTTTGAGAAGACAAGTTTGGAAAAAGACCAAGACTAAAGACTCGACGCTGAAGACTTCGTCAACATCCAAGGGGGAGTCTGTTGGTGCACTGAATGTCTGTTTACTGCGTCTTAATAGAGTCTTAGGTCAAGATAGGTTAGATTGGAGTTTAGAATTGAAAATGTTGCTTAATGTTGTAATTTCGCTCCAAATGACATTTATGTCATTAGAAGCGAAATCAGGTTTTATGTAATTCCGCTCCAAAATGTATAGTAGGTGATTCCGCTCGTAAGAGATCTTAGGGATTCCGCTCGTAATAATCATGCGGTTTCGAGTGGAATTAAGACCCCTATATATAGGTGTGTGATGTTGTCACTTGTAACGTTTGGAGCGGAATCTGATCATGCTGTAGGTGTCGAATTGCTGTCAAAATCTACTCAGAAAGCATTAATAGAAAGGAAACTGAAAGGATAAAGCTGTTGTGACTTTGTATACTTTGATTCCGCCTTTGTATTCAAAGATGAACTACTTTTACTGACTATTTAGGGTTGCACACGGTCCAACACATCTTCAACTTGCCGCCGCATATGGTTAGATCTGATCGGATTTCATGCCAGTTGCAGGCTTTGAAACGAGAAGGATGGTCAGATATGAGATATCACAGTTCTTATCCTGATTGTATAAATCAAATGCTTAACTGAGTTGATGCCTATCGGCTACGGAGATAGCGTTTCAGCAGCGTCGATGGGTGTTGATGTCTTCCGACGCGGTGACGGAGATGATGTTGTGAAGAAGAATAAAGGTCCAACCAACTGTTCACAGTGGCTCAATTGAGGTATTTTCTATTCAAGATGGTCCAGTAGATTCTTCAAGTAATTCTTCAAGTAAAGTGCTTTTTGTAGATGGGTTAGGCTGCAGCTCTTATGTTTTCAGTAAAATTGTCAAAAGTTTGGGGAAAAAATGGGGTTCATGCTGTTGCTATTGACCTGTCGGGTTCCGGGTTTTCGGAAAAGTTTGAATCGGTGACGGAGGAAAAGGGTATTTTTTTGGGGGGTTTGATCAGTTAGTAGAGCAACGGTATGTGAATTATGATTATGCGGAAAATGAGGTTTTGATGTTGAAAGTGACGAGTTTGAAGGCGATTACACTTGGTCCTGATGAAATGGGAAGGGTTTTGGGGAGAGTGATTGATGTGAAGGGTTTGGGTCCGGTTGATTTGGTTCTTCATGATTCAGCATTCAATTTGTGGGCGAATTGGGTGGCGAAAAATCTAGGGGTTGTAAGAAGTGTTACTCTTGTTGACAGTGCATCGGATCAGTCGGCTTTTCCTTTGTGGATTTTGAAAGTGCCGGTGGTTAGAGGGGTTGTCTCTGGTTTATGGTTTGTTTTTTTATAAGGTTGTTCGAAGTTGTTGTTCGAAAACAGGGGGTGTGTTGGATTCGGAGAGTCATAGGCTTCTTTTGAAGAGTGCAGATGGAGTTAAATCGGTTCTTGAAATGGGGAAAAAGATGAATTCTAGTTTTGATGCTGGAGAATGTGGTAAACTAGATGGTGTGAGTAATTTTCCAATGCAAGTGATTTGGTCCAGCGGTTTGTCTAATGAGTGGATTGAAAAGGGGTGGCAACTGGCGGAGGTGCTTCATCATGTGGCATTTGTCACACCTTCTGGTGGCTGCTGGCCACAGGTGAGAATTACACAGTTTGAATTGGGCTGCAGTATAGTTTTGTGATCATGGTGATTGTTAAATTTGAATATATTGTTGCTTTTGATGTCTATAGTTTATCTTCGAATGTATCACATATGGGTGGGAAAACAGGCGGACTGGGTAATTGGTTACAATGGGTATGTTTTTGCCTTTTTGGTGTGTTCATGTTGGGTTGACCTTAAACACTTTGTATCCAAATCTTTTAAGAAAAGTTCCTGTATGGAACAAGAATTCGTATTTTTTGAATAACAGTATATTTCCATCAATGAAAATAAATTTTGAGTGCCTTTAAACCAGTTTGACCTATTCGACCTGTTTGTTTTTTACTAATTTCTTTCAACCTCTTTCGATAACAATAACCCGAATGGTTTAACTCAGAAGTGAATGGGTCAAAAGTGTGTCATGTATGGTTGAAAGTTGATTCAAAAGGTGCATCAGACTATCAGATTAAACGATCATATAGAAAGCTTGTGTTGAAATATCATCCTGATAAGAATCAAGGAAATGAAGATGCTAACATAAAGTTTGCTTAACAATGGTAGTAAATCATACATGTATTGTGTATTGTGTTCATAGATTCCGTGTTTCCTGTTGGTGTGAAAATGAATGTTTTGTGTGTATGTTGTTTCAGCTTATGAAGTGTTGTCGAAGCATAAGGTTTGTTTTCATAAACGGAAACGCGTCAAAGCATGTCTAAGTTTCCCATATTTTATTTTTTTTTAATGCATGAAACCTTCTATATGATCTATAAAAAACTAGTGCTATCAAAACCGGCGCGTTGCGCCGGGTTACCTCGCGTTTTTCTTTTGCAATTACTATTAGAAACATTATCTGCAGTGACTTGTCTTCCTAAGTTTCACATTCTAGAATACTAACCAAATAAATAACTCCTAAGAAACAAAAAAAAAAACAAATTCTAAACATTAAAAACTGCCAAGAAATTTATATTTTATACAGTTTGGTACTTTTGGTTGTTAATTTATAGTTTTAAGATATTAATAACTGAAAGAAAACAAAAATATTAGGTTATATGGGTCATATTTGTGTCAACCCGTAAATACAGTTGTCGTGTTTGGGTTCATACCTTAGACATGATTTTTGGTTTTTCGCCCTGCCAACCCGCTAACATGACCCGCCTCCCCGTAATTGGTACCAACATACCTTCTTTTCTTTTTCTTTTTTAAAGGAGTAAACCAATAAGACACCAGATTGAGAATCTTTGTTCATAGTTTATATTAACAATGAACTTTAAAAAAATGCCTAGAAATATAAATTTATAACAATTTCCATGATGGACTTTAACAATTTCAGTAAACTTAATTCAAAATATCTGGGTTAAAATATCAGCATAACTGACCCACTTGTGTGCATAAACATATGTTCTTTCTAAAATAACTTCTAATGCACATTTGATCATAAACAAAGAAATAACTGAATTCGCACAACAATGTACCTGGACCACAAAATACATAGACTTTATCAACATCTGAGTAAATACAAACAACAAAGAATATCATCAGAAACTTGAATCAAGCAGAAAAGTATACAATCAGGGTTAGGAACTGAAGTTACTGCGAGTTAAAGCACGAATCAATCCGGCACGACGACCGCTAGTAATTGAAATATGGATCAACTTCATACACAACACTTTGATACTGAATAACCTGCAACAAAAACATATCAAAACCGAATAAAAAAAGTACCAATACAGATCAGTATACACAATTCAAAATAATCTTATCATAAACGCATCAACCGATGTTCAGATCCACTAAATTTACCCTAAAAGGACGATCGACTGTATACAGATTGTCCTCTTTGCATTTGCATTCATGTCCATTATAAGTGTCCTTACACGTACACATTGACAAGCTATACTTCCTTACACTTCATTGATATCTACACTCCAGAAACTCAAACTCAATTAAGCAAGCCGAAAACCTGTCTTTCGCGTATATCCGACCAACACCAGCCATTCTTGACGTTGACGGTACATCTACCAGGTCCAATGGTTGTCATTTCAATCATCTAATTTCTTTGTTGTATAAATAAAAAATTTAGTATATGGGTTATTAGAAAGTCTGTATTTATTAATAACAAATAACTAAGTTGACCAAACCAAACCAAACAATTAACTAATTACCCGGTCGGTTAAGGCATAGCCGATTAAGCAAATTAACAGAAACCGATTACTCGAGATAGAACATTTCACCCCGGTAAAGTTTTGTTTTATAACAATTGAAATTCCCAAATTGAAACAACATTTTATGTTAGAGCAACTGAAATCACCACTGGTTTCTTTCTACGAGAGGCATAATCTGGACATGGCTATCTGTTTTCACCACCACAGCCTGCAATACCCAATTGAAAATCAGGGTTCACCTTTGTGAGCATCAGATTTACCCTAAAATACATGGGGTTTAATTCTCAGATGAGCCTTGGCTCACCATCACCGAGCAAACAACTAAAAAACATCAGAAATTCAAGAGAGACAAAGAGAGATTTGAGAGAGCTGACAGAGGGGAACACACAAAGAACATCAAATCCAACATGTAAATATATATGCGAGAGATGATAGCAAAACATCATCACCTAGTAACCATCTTCGTTACGCCGTCCCCCCATCTTCCGATCTTTGCAGCCGACGTTAAACCCACAGGAGACACCACCAGCATCATCATCACCGGCGATGTGCGGCATAGCCGGCTCCACCGCCATCGGTCTACTCTCTCATGCGTTTCTCTCGATCCAGTTGTTTCCGTCTGTCTGGATCTGGCTAGGGTTGTGCGTGTTTTTGGAAATGAGTACATGGGGAAGGGGCGGTGGGTTTTAAGCTAGTTTTTGGATGCGTGGCAAACCTAATTATAAAAGGAAATTACAAAAAATGTCCTCCAATACTGTTCATTTACTTTGCTTTTTATCATATATGAATTCTGATGTTATTGAAATAATATTTATTTTGGTATCATGCAGTTCAAGATGGCTCAAGAGTACTTCAAGCAAGCAGAAGGTGGAATTTTAGTGGATGTTAGTTGTGGAAGTGGTTTGTTTTCCCGCAACTGTAGTGAACCTTTTACGAAACACAATTTTAGGTGAAACAAGAAAAAAAAAACTATATATGTGTAACAATAATACAATACATGTACAAAACCACTTAAATTAGTGATTTCATTAAATGATAAATTAAAAAAAGTATTATCATAAGTGTTACCTTGAAGTGTGAAGATCCACAATGAAGGAAACTAGGATTGAACAACTTGAGTAGGTGTGGTTTTAATGAAGAATGAACTTTAACTTGAATTGATTTGGCTTGAACTTGTTGAAGAAATGAACTTTAGAATTTGCAATATGATCTTCTATTCTTATAGAATAAATAATGATAGATTTTTTTTGGTTTAAATTTTAAAAGTATTATCTTTGTTTTTGTTTAAAGATAAAAGGATTAGTATGATTTTTTGTTTAAAGATAAAAGGATTAGGGTCTGTTTGGTTGCATCTTAATAGCCTCTTAATGCCCCATGTCTGACTGAGTCAGATTTCAGATTGTTTGTTTTATCCCTCTTAAAACTTACCCAACCACTTATTGTTCTCTGACCGAGTCATACATGATAAAGAGTCTGACTAAAAACTTTCCACCAAATACCCTAAAAAGCCCACGCAACTTTTTCTCCCCTCTTCTACCCATCATGCGCCTCCTTCCCTAGGGTTTTTTTCTTTGCAAATCTACAACAATCTGTTACAAAGGAAGCATCAAAGGTATGTTCTAATCACTTTAATCGAATTAATCGCTGATTTTGTTGATGTCGTTGTATGAAATCGTCTTTTTTCTGTTTGTTCTTCGATTTCATCTGATTGTGTTGTATGTATTCCAAACTAGCTTCGAATATCTATAAGTTTTTTGTTGATGCTGCTTCGAATATCTTTGATTTCATCTGATTTGTTGCTTATGTGATGATAATTTGACACTTGCTGCTGTTGTTGACGATATGAAAGCTGGGTTTTTTTTTTTTTTTTTGCTGTAATAACTTGAAATTTGCTGCTGATGTGGGTTAATAGTAAAGGTTGGTTGCAAATTGGTAATTGGTAAGTTGAGAGTTCGGTTAGTGATAAGTCATTATTCATATATATAGCCTTTATCATAATTTCTTTAACAAAGTACCATTTAACAAATGAAAGTAACCATTTAATTGGTAAGTTGAGAGTTCGGTTAATAGTAAAGGTGGGTTGCAAATTGGTAATTGGTATGAAGCTGATAATATAAATTTAGACAAAAAGAACAACAGGAAATTTAAAGGAAAAGAGAATTAACTTGAAGGGAAAAAGTCATCTCCATATATCCCCACATCAAAAGTTTGTGAACTTATTTGTAGATTCTAAGTTTGTGAATTATGGGTCTGTGGATAATCCAACACCGTGGTGCCTTATATGAACAATCAAGATTGTTCTCAACAAATTTGCAGCATATATTGTCCACAATGGTGTAACTACGCCGGTTTTTTTTTGCTGCTGTAACTTGATGTTCAGTGTTTAATTATTTAATTAGAGTTGTTTTTTTTATCAATTGATAGATTCTACTAAAGAAATGGCTGAAACAAAGATTGGGATTAATTGGAAGCAAGAAGGAGTCGGTAAAACCTTTCTAGAATCATGTATTCATGAAATTGCACTTCATGGACGTGAGGGTAGTAGCCTGAAAGCAATTTCATGGAAGAGAGTTGCTGAAAAATTGAAAATAGAACATGATTTTATAGTGGATCAAAAACAAATGAAGAATCGCTATGATTACTTGAAATAAAAATTTGCAGCTTGGTCAAAGCTTAAGAACAAAACTGGAAATGTTTATAACCCTCAAACATCATCATCATCATCATCATCATCATCATCATCATCATCATCATCATCATCATCGTACTCAGTATATCCCACCTATAGCAAAGCTAAGGTAGGGTCTGAGGAGGGTGGGATGTAGACAGCCTTACCTCTACCCCGTAGGAATAGAGAGGCTGCTTCCAATGAGACCCCCGGCTCGATTGTGGTTTTGCATCAAGCCTTGGACATAAGGCACATAACACTCAGCAATTGAGACAAACGCCAATTGGTGCATGTACCCCCTTGTCTTTCGGCTATCAACGCCACAACATGATGCCTGATTAACGATCCCCTCTTTTTAACGTTATTTTCACGAAATTAGTAAAATAACGTTAAAAATTAGTGCACTTTTGCTTTTGCCCCCCCGAGCGCCCACACATATATTACAATATATGAGCAGACCGCAAGCGGGGCCATTTAACGATCCCCTTGTCTTTCGGCTATCAACGCCACCACATGATGCCTGATTAACGATCCCCTCTTTATAACCCTCAAACAAACACCTTTAACTCAACGGAAGAGGAATGGCAACTTGAGAGCAAGGTATTTCTTTATATATACATATATATATTTCAATAACCTCATAGTAATTCTTAGTTTTTTTCCACATAGTCCAACAAATTCGTAGAAAAGTTGAGAAGAGGGCCACTTGATTATCCCGACTTGTGTATTCAATTGTTTGAAGGATCTACTTCAAATGGTTTTGATAGTTGGGGGCCATCTTCTACAATTCCTCATCCTTCTGTGGAAATGATTGATCAAATTTCTCCTTTGGACATTGATGGCACTCAAATGGAACATGGGGCTAGTGAAGAGTCTTCTGATCAGTCTAAACACAAACGAAAATCATCAACTGAAGGTGTTAGTTACGAGTCATCGGGTCGGTCTAAAAAAGGGAAACAAACATTCAATGCACATTTCATGGAAGTTGGGGAGGATATAAGGAAGGTGGCAAACATGTTGCTTGAGAAACACAACAAGTCTAATGATATACATGCATGCATGGAGAAGATGGAGACTTTGGGATGGGAAGAATTTGATGCGAAATATCAAACGGCGATTTTGCTTTTTGGTGAAGTGCTGATTTGAGGAAAGTGTGGTTAGAACTTAAGCCGCACACTTGTGAAATGTGGGTTAAGAACGCGGGAGCGAAGTATGGATTATTTTAATGTTGTGTTCTAGTTGCCTTTTGATAGCTAAACTTTGAGCTATGTTAGTATGTGTTTTTTTTTTTTTTTTGATAGCTAAACTTTGAGCTATGTTTGTATTTGTCTTGTTGAATGCTAAAGTTTGTATTAGATGCTAAACTTTGTACGCTATGTTTTGGAATGTTATTTGAATTCTATGTTCATGCAATGTTATTTTGGATTCTATTGTCTTGATTATTTTGGGTGATAAGTAGCCTATGGACTCGGATGAGGAGATTATGCTTTTCTTGTTGCTTTGTTGGCATTGGCTACAATTAGCCTCGGTATTGACCAATCATGAAAGGAAAAGAGATATGAATTCGGCATTGACCGGTCATGAGTACACACAAGAATTGTTGCATGGCACTTCTACACAATGTCATGAGATGATGCGCATGTCACGTGATGCGTATGTACTATTGTGCAATCATTTTAAGCAAAGAAATTGGTTACAGAGTAGTAGGTCAATAACCTTTGAAGAAAAGATGGCTATGTTTTTTATTGTCATAGGACATAATGAGCGATTTCGAATGGTTAAGCGAAGGTTTCAACACTCAACAGAAACAATTCATAGATGTTTTCATGAGGTCTTAATTGCGATGATGAATTTCGCAAGAGAAGTTATAGTTCCGACATCTTCTAATCCAATCGCGAATGCTTCAGAAAACCATAGAAGGCTAAAACAAATATTTCCTGGAGCAATAGGTGCGTTAGATGGAACTCTTGTACATGCAGTCGTACCTGGTGATCAACAGACTCCTTACAGGGGAAGAGGAAAGGGTGAATGCTTTCAAAATGTCTTAGGAATCTGTAATTTTGATATGATATTCACGTTCGTATGGGCCGGATGGGAGGGTATTGCACATGATTCACGTGTTTTGAAAGAAGTTGCTTTTAATCCGAGTTCCTGCTTTTATTTCCCCCCACCAGGTTTTTAACCTTTCCTTAAATTTGAAGTAATTGTTTATCTAGTTTTTTATTTAATAGTTTTGATACTAACATTTGCAGACAAATATTACCTTTGCGATGCCGCATACACCAACACTCGTGGGTTTATGACTCCCTATCGTAATACGAGATATTGGTTAGCCGATTTTCGACGACAACGTGCATTGACTAAGGAAGAAAAGTTCAACCATGCTCACGCACAACTCAGAAATGTGATTGAGCGCGCATATGGTGTTTTGAAGGCAAGATTCGCAATCCTAAAACAAATGCCCCCCTTTTCATTTCCAATACAAAGAGACATAGTGATTGCGTGTTTCGCCATCCATAACTTTATAAGGAAATGGAATATTCATGATCAGTTATTTGTGGAGTACAACGAGAACACTTTTTTTGGAGAAATGCAACAGGAGGAAAGTGATGGCCAGTCTGTTCACGACATGAAATGGGGCTCACAAGGCATTGAATATATGACTACCTTGCGTGATGAGATAGCTACTCAATTAATGTCAAATGCTTAAAACCAAAATGGTACGCGAGTTATTAATTTCTACTTGGATTAGTATGTTTTCAAGAAGGATTTATGTGTAATTTGGATTTTCTATGATGGTTTGTATTTTTTTTCTTTAATAATTATTCATTATTAGGAGTTATGACCAACAGATACATTATACTTAGCAAGAAATAATTCAGAAGGGTAAAATCGTCATTGTACACAGTCATTCAGAGATCCAACCAAACAGACTTAAACTGGTTCAGCACTTACTGGTTCAGACCTCTTATTCTTTCAGCACTTATTCATTCAGAAGTTGCCAAACAGCCCCTTAGTATGATTTTTTTCTTTAAAGTTAAAAGGATTAGTATGATTATAATATTTCAAAATAATTTTCATATATTAAACTGTCTAAAACCGTTGCAATAGCTTGGAAAGTTTTGGTTTTAGTGGCATGACTTTAATTTTGCATAATTGTTGTTAAAGAAACCATCATTTGTTTATTATATAAAAATAATTAAAATTGGTACTTTATTTAGTTTTTTTTTTTTGAACGGCTAATTTCTTTCATCCTTTGTCGTATGTGGGACTTGAACTCAAGACCTTCCCCTTCCCAACTTAGGTGTTTTTAAAGGCTTTGCCTTTACCAATGGACCACCACCCCATTGGTAGGTACTTTATTTAGCTAACTATGCTTCTCAATGATAAGCTTTAATGAGAAATGGTTTCACAATTTGATAACATCTATTTATAAATGTAAATTTAATGAGGAATTGTTTCACAATTTGATAACATCTATTACAAGTGAAAATATAAAAATAGTGACATTTGTTTAATATATAAAAAAAACCCGTTAATATGTGTTAGGCCTAATATGACGGTTTACATTTTAATATATAAAATTTTAATAATAAAATGAGAAATATGAAGGTTCCATATAATAAAATAGGACTAATATGACGGTTTAATATATCAGGTCTAATATGACGGTTTAATAGAGATTTCATAAATCCAAATCTCAAATATGGCGGTTTCATTTATCAAAATAAGATGGTCCAATAAAATAGGTTTAATTCCAAATCTCAAATGTATCGCTTTCCATAAAATCGTCTTAAAAACCTTTTCTAAACCGTCTTATTTGCTCTTTTTTTGTAGTAGTGAATAAAACCCTCTCATGCTTCCTAACATACTGTTCCAACAAATACACATCTAAATCCAACAAGCAAATACACATCTGAATCCAACAAGAACTTGAGGTATAACATGCCTTTTATCAAGTTTTTTATGCCTTTTTCATAAGCAAACATGTTTTTTTTTACTTTGTATTTTAATCTAGGTGTGTACAAAAAAAATTGGGGCAAAATTCACACAGGAAGATCGAGTTATCTAAGTTCTCATAACTCATAGGAGTTTTCTCTTGATCCTTATATATATATATAGGGCTGAGTTCATTTCAGAACTCTAAATAACTACAGAACTTTCAGAACTCCTAATAAACAATCATTTTATATATTAGTTTTTGTATTTAGGATCTTTTTATCATCTATTATATGTATTTCTTTGATTACATACATGTTAAAAATAGTTTACATATGTTTAATGGCCAAAATTATATATATGTGTCATAACTAATTACATATATGTAAAAAAAATAGGTTACATATGTGTAATTATAAAATTACATATAAAAATTATAAAATTACTCTTAACATGTATGTAATCGTAAAAATACACATAATAAATGATAAAATTATCCTAAACATAAAAATATATAAATAAAAAGATTGTTTATTAGGAGTTCTGTAAATATTTATGGTTCTGAAATGATCCTGGCCCTATATATATATATATATATATATATATATAGGGGAATGTTTATTTGAGAAGAAAATTAAATTAAGAAGAAAAAGAACAAAAGGTACAAATATAAAACATTAAATAGTTTTTCTCTCCACTAATATTTTATAATTTTTGACTAATTAATTAGTAATAAACACTATCATCCTCCATGCTTAAATTTTTGCTTACACACATCAAAATTTATCCTATGCATTTTGAAAATTATCCAACACGTATTAAATTTATCATACACAGCTCGTAATTCATCTTACACACCTCGTAATTTATGCTACACTTTAAATTATATATATATATATATAGGGGAAGGTTCAAATGAAAACCACTAGTTATTGTGAAAACTCGAAAACTAATTAAAAAAAGCCAAAAAAACATACCAATTTTTTTTTGCATAATAATTTTCGCTGGTTTTTTTATATAAAAAAGAATTTTCAAAAAAATTTTTTTTTTTGTGCAGTGCACATGTGTAATACTAAATTTTTTTTTTTTTGAAAAAAAGTTTTTTTTCATATATAAAACCTGCGATTTTTATAAAAAAAAATTGAAAAAAAAATTTGTGTGTTTTTTAGGCTTTTTTTAGTTAGTTTTCGAGTTTTCACAATAAAAGTGGTTTTCATTTGAACCATCCATATATATATATATATATATATTTTAGTAAAATAAGTTTGTTTTTGAAAATAAATTACAAATTTAATATAGTTAGCTATTAAAAAGGAAAACTACCAATTAATGATCCATCTAAGTTTACCAATATACCCTTACACTAATATTAAATACAAAAATTAAATGAAGTAAAATAAAGAATTCTTATTGGTTGAAATTTCTTTTTTTTTTGTTATTCTTACAAAAAATTTCTTCTCATTTAAACTCTTCACTATATATATATATATATATAGGGGGCCGTTAGAATAAGAACCACCTCCAGTTGTAAGAACCGCGAGAACCACTCTCAACCAATCAGAATGTGACAACCCAAAGGGTATTATAGTCATTTACCCCAAATGTCATTTCACACCCCTCTCTCCTCATTTATTGATGTCATTTCACACCCCTCTCTCAACCTTTGTATAAGTCCATATCTTCTAATCAATTTCTCTGCTGTCTTTTTTTCGCCACCCGCAGCGTCTCTGTCTGTTCTCGTTTAGGGTTTATATATTTGTTTTATACCTGCACACATTCATTCCACCAATTCACCGCCGTCGCTATCTCTCTCCAGCGATCTACACCGCCCTTCAACCACCAAACTGTTCTTGCACAGGTAATTCCCGTTCACATTCGCTGTTTATACATTTCAGTTCTTCTTTTGTGTTCGTGTTCTTATAATGTTCATTGAGATTCACTAATTGATCGTTTCGATACACACGGACGTATCACGGTATGCGAATTCTGATCTTAAGGTTTTTAATTTTAGGATTTGTTCGTTGTTGATGTTAGGGTTTTGTTGATGGCAGGTGGTGGGTGTTCGATGACGGTCGTGTAGTGCCGATGTCGGAGGTGGTGGGTGCTCGAGATGATGGTTTGAGTTGGGTCAGTGAAGGTGGGTTTTTAATTTTGTTGAATTTGGGTTTGAATCTTGTGGGTTTGATTCTGTTGAATCTGGGGTTAAAACATCGGAGATAAAACTCTGTTTTTGATGCGAGGTTGATTCTGTTGAATCTGGGTTTGAATCTTGTGGGTTTGTCTTTCTTGATGGTTTGTTTTATCTGCTTCAATTTGGGGGTTGATTCTGTTGAATTTTTTTTGAAACTGTTTGAAAATGTTTGAATGATGTTCTTGTTCCTTTTGAATGTTTAAATCGGTTGAATATGGTGCCTTATTGAATCGGCTGTGATGATGCAAAAAAAAAAAAGAAACTGACGATGGCGCGGCAAGGATGGCGGAGGGTAGGGTTTTGAACCTGCAACCCCACTTTGCAGCCTCTGATTATCGGAAAATCTGAGCCAAAACTTCGTTTTTTTTTCAAGAATCCTCTCGTTCTTTTGATTTTTTTGAGGCGTCGATGATGATAACAAAGTATCTGAGACACATCCCGAGTGTGCGATTCTCTGGGTGCGTTCGTTTTTGCGTAAAAACGTTTTTGTAAAAAAAAAGTTAAACCGTAAACTTTTTAACGTAAAACGTAAAAACGTAAAACGTAAAAAGTTTTTCGTAAAACGTTAAAAGTTTTAGGTAAATCGTAAAACGAAAAATTTGTTTAGTAAAACGTAAAAACGTAAAAAACGTTAACGTAAAAAAACCGACGCGTAAAACGTAAAAAAACGTTAACGTAAAAAACCGGGGCGTAAATAGTAAAAATCCGGCGCGTAAAACGTAAATAACGTTAACGTAAAAAACCGGCGCGTAAAACGTAAAAAAACGTTAACGTAAAAAACCGGGGCGTAAAACGCAAAAAACCGACGCGTAAAACGTAAATAACGTTAACGTAAAAAACCGGGGCGTAAAACCTAAAAACGGCGCGTTGAAAAAACGACGCGTGAAAAAGCCGGGCGTAAAAACGGCGCGTCAAAAAACGAGGCGTGAAAAGGCCGGGCGTAAAAACGTAAAACGTTAAACGTAAAAATCTGTAAATAAATCTGAATTTAATAATACTTAATAAAAAAACTATGTTTAAAAAATAAAAATCTAATATAATAATACCAAAAAGTAATAAAAAAAATAAAGACAAAAAGACAAAATAGAGTAATTTACTTAAATACCCTTTTGGATTAAAATATTAAAGACATAATAAGACAAAAAATACTTAATATTATTTTTAAATACTTTTAATCTCATCCATCCATCTTCTTGATCTAATGGCGAGAAAGTGGTTCTCGCGGTTCTTACAACTGGAGGTGTTTCTCATTCTAGCAGTCCCCTATATATATATATATATATATATATATATATATATATATATATATATATATATATATATATATAAGGCCAAGATCATTTCAGAACCATAAATATTTACAGAACTCGCAGAACTCCTAATAACCAATCTTTTTATTTATGTATTTTTTGTTTAGGATAATTTTATCATTTATTATGTGTATTTTTACGATTACATACATGTTAAGAGTAATTTTATCATTTTTTATATGTAATTTTATAATTACACATATGTAAACTAGTTTTTTTACATATATGTAATTAGTTATGACACATATATATAATTTTGGCAATTAAACATATGTAAACTACTTTTAACATTATGTAATCAAAGAAATACATATAATAGATGATAAAAAGATTTTAAATACAAAAACTTATATATAAAATGACTGTTTATTAGGAGTTCTGAAAGTTCTGTAGTTATTTAGAGTTCTGAAATGAACTCAACCCTATATATATATATACATTACAAACATTTTGTTAACGATTTGTTGTACACTGGGTTTTGGTTGTTTCACATTGGGTTAGTATTTAAAGTTGAATAGGCTATGATGTTTGAAATCAGAAATCTGGTTTTAAATAGTAGAGAAGGTTTAATACAACTAACCGGTAAAAACCAGATTTCTAGAAAAAAAAAAGATAATCTTACATGTGGGTCGAATAGAATGAGTCCTTTTTTCTATATACCTTTTGTTGTCCTTTATTATTTATATATGACGCATCAATTGTTAATAAGGTCAACGACTATAATGATGTATTCAAGTCTATTTATACCAACTTGATAATAAGTTTGCTTTCTTTTTTATTGTTGTTATTTAATTGAAGTATAGCATAATTGATATACATTTCTTGATAATAAGTTTGCATTCTTTAGAATGTTTAATTCTAACGAAAACGTGGACGTATTTTAATGGCTAACGATGATTTTTGAAGATGTAAACTCCGACTGGTGGATGAACGAGAAACTGAATGAGCTAACTTAGAGAGTTAGCAAAATTCGTGAAAAACAAGTTAGGTTACAACTTATGATCGACGTGTTTAACGTGCGTTATGCTAAGCCTAATAATGTTATAAAAAAAGAGGAGGAAGAAGAAGAGGCTTATATGTATTAGTGCTTTAACACGTTGGTTGTAAATTTTGTAACATTTTTGTAAACAATCAATGTTATTATACATCATGTATGGTTTACCTAAATTTAATTTGTGAGACAATTACCATACTTAATATTATTTAACAACCCCTTCGCAACACGGGGGTTCATTATAGTTAAAGATCAATTTGAAAATTTTGAAAAATCAAGTAAATAAATTTGTAGGTGAATTGTTTTGTGGGAAAAAGTTCATGTAGGGTCTAAGATGGTCTGCAACAAGAAAACCAAAACTGGCTTGATTGCTTAGCCTAATGGGTTGTTAGTTATTACTGGACCGTTATGATCCTTGTTTAGTATTTTTGGTCTGAAATTGCTGACATGGTAGATTTGTGTTCAAAACTTGTAAAGGTGAAATATTTTGTTATATGATCTACTTAATTGCTTATCCTCGTGGCTGTATTGTGACCATCGGTATTGCTTTCTTTGATAAGTGAGGTTAGGAATCCAGACCCAGTAAATAACCTATCTTTAAAGATTCGCATGAATAAATATCAATAGCTCACTAATGAATGATTTTAGGTGGTTAACATGTGACCATCGCGTTAACTTTCCGAAGAATCATAATGCTAGAAATCCAGACCCGGTAACTAGCTGTCTTACAATTGGAAAATTGATCAATTGCTTTTGTGACATATCTAGATAACATGTTTAGTTTGTTTGTGAAACAAGATAATATTTATTTTTAATATTTGGAGTCTATTATGTTTTAGATATAATTTTAGATAATTCTAGTTAAACAATCATTCACCTATCCTTTTATCTGGTAATCTAATGACAAAGATTTTGTAGTTAATAACGCTCATCTTTCATGGATCATCTGGCTCTTACCAATACTTTGCTACATATATGACTGGATACACTTGTCCTTTTGTGTGTGTTTTCATGTTAAGGTATAAAAGTAACGTCCCAAATTTTTGTAGAACTTATTTATGAATGAGGTTCTGGTGTCCTATAATAATATTGAGATTAGCAAAAAGATAGCGAAGTATACTCGTATAGTAGAAGTTGTCAAAATTAACCAGAAATGGAATGTGGTTACGGATTTTTCTTAACAAATAATCGAAAGTGTGATGAAACATGAAGGTTTTCCTTTTTTCTCTTTAAAACCATTTCTACAATTATTCTTTACACAGCAGGATTCAAGGACGAATCCTATTGTAAGAGGGGGAAACTTGTAACGCCCTGAATTTAAGTAATGACATCTAAGTAATGACACACCAAGTCAAATTTGGGAATTAAAGTAATTGAATATAATCTTGGAGGGCCTTTTTGTATATTGTCATAAACAACAAGGTTAGAGCTTTTGTCTTTTATTGAGTGAGGGACCAATAATAATTATTATGATAAGTGAAGGGGCCTTGGTGTAACATGACACTTATTTCCTTACATTAAAAACCTTGTAATCGCTACCATGAGATCATCATTTCTTTTCTTTTCAAAACCCTAGAGCCGACACCTCATTGTATCTGCCTTTTCATCTCTTTTCAACATACATGAAGCAATTCAAGAATGAAGAACCTCCATTCAAAATTTCCCAGATTGTTTCTTATTGTGCTGACACTGTTCCGCGTATGGTCTGGATGATATACTAGTTTTTTTTTTACACAAGATGTTATCTCTTGGTTTTTTTTACGGTTTCTCGTAGAGTGTTATGTCGTGGGAGAGAGATGGAGACGATGTTCAGTGTAGGAGATAGGTTGTCATGGTGACGTGGTGGTTAGCTTGGTGCTCCCGGGGATGATGGAAGTAGCGTAGTGTGATAGAGATGTTGAAGGTTGTCGTGTACAGTGGTGATGATGTTCGGGTACGGGCTCGGTGCCTCGGCTGTAGATGATGGTGAGTGCGTATGATGATGAGGGTGTGAGTGTGTGCCATAAAAGAAGACATCATCAAGCGATGGTGTTGATGGTGGAGATCAATGGCGATGGCGGATGGCGGTGATGACGTTGTGGACGGTGTTGGTTGACGGACAATCTCATCATTTAGAGAACCTACCTTGCGACATCCTAATCTCTATTATTCAAGTAACAGCCTGATGCCTTGGTTGTAGTTCATTTTGGTATTGGAATTTATTATGTAAAGGCAAATAACTAATATGCCTTGATGGTGCGTTGAAGTGCATGAAAGGCACTAAGGTTTTGCATGGAAAATAAAATAGTAGATTTCATGAATTGTTACATGGGTGAGTGCTGCCACATTTTTGGTGGTGGTTATGGTTTATATTTTATCTAAAGGATGATTGGGGAAGGTTGGTTGTGATACAAAATCACATGGCTTAGGTATATGTTTTTGAAGATCTGTGTATTGTATTGTGTGTATTTCAAAGAAGGTGCATGATAGCTAGGAATGGATTATGATGAATATGGACGTTGTTGGATGTAATCTTGATTTATCGGGTCAATGTCGGTTTTGGATACTAGTCTGATGAGGCTCTAAACTGCTACAAAAGTTATCTATATTATTCACGTGCATGGCTTGAGATTTAGAGTAAATTATTTGGGTTTTATTTTAGAGTATATTTAATAATTTGGATGTAGTTGGACTTGGTATACTTTGACAGAATCTGTTGGATGTGTACGTTGTGGAGCTGCACATGGGTTAAATAGTGGGTCTAGTTTTAGGGTGAGTTTGTTGAGTTTGAGGCTATATATAGCCAACTAGCTTATTGAATAAATGCAGCTTTTAATCTTTCTTCTTTCTCTTCATATACATACAGTGTTTTTTATCATCCCATATTTGAGAGTTCAACACATACCTGAGTGCATTGAGTGTGTGTTGTGTGTGGAGTGGGGCCTGAACCAACAGACGTATATTTCAAGATAATAATGATGGGGTATACGCACGAGATGCTAGTGTGTGTGGTATATGATCTAAAAAAATTCAATACGAGGACAACCCTGAAGAGTGGCTGGGGTGAAATATTAATTCCATACATGTGGGTGTGTGCATGTGTTACCAAGGGTTATTGGCTTAGTGAAATAATTTTCATGGCTTATAGTATGCAAAGCTGGAGATGATGGTTCTTTACCCAAAAAAAAAAAAGCTGGAGATGATGGTGAACTAAGGGCATGGGTGTAAAGGTTTCTGACGCCAATTTAACATTCACGTCTTCACTCGCTTCTCTAGCTTCTTACGGTTCGTGTGCTTTATTAAGGATCGTTGGAGTACGAGTTCACGGGACGTTTAGCTTACAAATTTGGGAAGCTTTGCAACCATCCTTTGATTGCTTACACTTCACTAGGAGCTTCTAGCTTGTTGTGAGATGAGTACTTTGACGAGGTGAGTTCTTGAGCCCACTCTTTATATACAAGAAACATGAGCATTAGTGACGACCTTTTTAGCGGCGACACTAAGCATGTCGTCGCTAATGCTCATAATCCGGAGCGCTCACATAACACCTAATGCTGACCGTTGATTAGTGGAGGGATTCGATGGCTAGGGTTTCTTTTACGCTGTGAATGCCAAAAGAAAAACAAGCGCCAAAATTTCCCCCCGCCCTAACCCTAAACCCTCACTTTCGGACCCAAATTCACTCTTTCTCTCCCAAAACTGCCCACCGACCTTCTCTCCCTCCATCACTGTGCACCTCATTTTCCACCTAAGCAAGAGTTCCTTCCACCGCGAGCCACCATTTTCAGGTCATCTGTGAGTCAATCGCGTTCAATCCTGTGTTTTTTTTGTTTGATGTTAAAAATCGTTAGTAGGTTAGCTTGTGTGAATGTGATTGAGTACCATTATTGCTTGCTGTTCTAATTGTTTGATTTTGTAGTTCAACTCGTAAGCATAGATAGAAGCCGGATAAAGATTTTTGTTGAGTTTGTTTGGAAATTGCATCTGAATGTACTCATAGGTTGCGATTTAGTGTTTTTGGTAGGTGTAGTGCTGGTATGGAATAAACAGTTTGTGATAATATGTAGAATATAGCTATATCATGAAAAAAATTAGTGCTATCATTCTAAAATCATAATTCGTTGCCTAAAACTAGTGTTGAATGGGTACAGAGAGAAAAGGGAAAGTGTTATTCGAATTCGTCCACGAATCAGCGACTGTAGTCTTCGAGCGGCAGACATTCACCAGCTCACCAGCGGTTCGAGATGGCTCACCGGACTGTAGTCTTCGAGCGGCAGACGTTCACCGGCTCCAAAATCGGTATCAACATTCCTAATTTATTTGTAATTTCAGTAGATTGTGTCATTTTTTTAGTTTAACACACATACATTCTAGTCGATTCGGTGGGTCTTTTGACCATTTGAGGTTTTGATTCCATGTTGTTTGACTTTTTTTAGTAAAAAACAAGTGCTGTTAGGGTTTTAGGTCCGGGTCCAAGTGTGGGTTGGGCTTGGTTCTTCAGGTTGTTGCAGGTTGCGGGTTCGGGTTGGGTATTCAGCTTGTTGCGGGTGGGTTTTTAGATTGTTGTGGGTCCGGGTGAAGGTTGGGCTTGAGTTTTTAGATGTTGTTGTGGGTTGCCGGTCAGGGTGTGGGTTGGGCTTGGGTTTTCAAATTGTTGTTGTTGGTTTTCAGATTGTTCTGGGTGGGTTTTCATATTGTTGCGGGTCGGGGCGGGTTGGGTTGGGTTGGGTTGGGTTGCGATGTAGTTGTATGTTGTATGGACTAATTGTATGTTAGTTTTACTGGTTCGGATTTGTTAGTTTGGATGGTTCAGACATGTCGTTACTACTTTAGAAAGTTTTCATGTTTTGATTAAAAAGCAAATTTGCATATAGTGCATCAGATTAAAACACATAAGAATACTGCAGACGTTCAGGTCAAATCTCCATTGTATCAGTGAATCTGGGCTTGTGTCGAATCTGTGCCTTCACTTGTTGATGTTATAGTATGGTATTACAATCTGTGAGCTATTTTGTTGAATAATTTTGCTTTGAGATCATTTAAGAAACTTGGAAGAGATCCCATGGGCCTAAACTGGAGCCGGATATGTTGTGGAATCGACCGGTGTTTTTACCATCATGGACAAAGCCGCTGCTCATCTATGGTCAAACTAGTCAACTATGGTCAAACTCAGCTACAGGGTATGTCATGTTCATTTCATTACACATTAATGTTGATTCCATCTATGTTAGTGGTTTTTAGCACGGGAATTGTTAGTTTGAAATGTTCATGTGCATTTGAAGTTGGTTTAATTAATTTAGCAAATCATTCCGTCGCGAAGCGCTGGTTCATTTACTACTTTTATTCATTTTGGATGGAACGACAGGTTTGAAAATGATGCCACAAGCTGGGGAGTTCAATGACGTAAAACTAAAAGAATGTAGGTATTGAATATGTAATATAAAGCCTATTAATACTCGCGAAATGCTAACCAGTAACTAGAAGACAAGGTATATTCTTTTATTTGTTTTTGCATTCACATCAACTGTCACTTATTTTAAATAAATATAGTGATGGTTCTTGTTGTTGGCTCATTTCTTCTTTCAGTAACTCATTTCAGGAGTCAGCTGCTGCCACAATATGGAATAAGTTAAATAAGTAGCTAGTCTATATACAAATTCTTGTTGCCCGTGTTTGTCTAATTACAAATGTCGCCGCTAAAACTCCGGTTTGTTGTAGCAAGATTTACGGTGATATTAGTGTTGTGCAGTTATAAGGTGTATGTATGTGTCTTTTGTTTCTGGGGTGGTGCAGGGAGGACATAAGCATGAGCATAAGGCTTCTCTTTAGTTGCAATGGAATTAAAATCAGTATCGTCAACACTTATCAAGTAAGATGCAATAGATTTAGGGATATGTGAATATACTCTTATTAATATACACTTATCAAGTATCTGCATTTACGGCTGTATAACGGCTGCGAACGGGCCGTAAACACATCGGTTAACTGTTGCGTTTGCAGCCGGTTATCCGCTGCGTTTACAGCCCGTTCGCAGCCGTTAAATGGCTGCGTATGGGCCGTAAACGCAGCGGTTTAACGGTTGCAAACGCATCGGTTATCCGTTGCGTTTATGGCCCGTTCGTAACCGTTAAACGGCTGCGTTTACGCCCGTATAACAAATGCGAACGGGCCGTAAACGTAGCGGTTAACCGCTGCATTTGCAGCCGTTAACCCGTTGTGTTTACGACCCGTTCGCAGCCGTTAAATGGCTGCGTTTACGGCCGTATAACAGCTGTGAACGGCCCATAAACGCAACGGTTTAACGGCTGCAAACGCAGCGGTTATCAGCTACGTTTATGGCCAGTTCGCAGCCGTTAAACGACTGTGTTTATGGACGTATAACGGCTGTGAACAGGCCGTAAACGCAACAGTTAATCACTTAGTACCTTATTACTTTAGCTTCTCATAACAACTTTTATATATAATGAGTATCATATATATGTAACTTAGAATAATGCATAGAAAATCTAAAGTGTTGAATCTATAATATCCCGTTATTCTTTTTTGTGCTCAATAACTGTACACACACATGTACTAATAAACTCATGTACAGCTTGCAGAAGGGCTCGTCTTAGAAAAGAAGTCATGTCCTTTAGGTGACCCGACCCGAGCGTACGATGAACATTTGGGTAAGTTAGAAGCCATAAGAACTAAATATGAGTAATAACTCATTAGTAACTTAAATGCTGACATAGATTACAATAAATTAGTTGCATATTACTAACTTAATATATTTATCATATTAAGGCATTAGCAATATGAAGAGAGGCCAGAAACTACCATCTTCCGACAAGTTAAGTTGCGGCAGGTGCTTTTCGATACATAACAGGTCCGCGAATCAAATTGTAGTTTAACTTATACAATGTCAAACTACAAATGTTTGTCATCCCCGCCACAACACGCAGGTTGAAAGCACTAGTTACTACTGTTTTAATATGGTGATATAAACAAACTGCTATGTAATTTTTGGTTGTTTGAATGTGAATTAGTGTTTAATTCTTTGTATACATATGAACGTTTTGGTCCATGTATGTTTAGGAAAAACTTAAAAAATGTTCATGTAATTGTATTTGGGTAACAATGTAAATAGCAGTAAATTATTTTTTTCCTTTTTTTACTTTTAGTGGCGACATATGTCGCCCCTAAAAGTCACAAATGTTGCCGCTAAAAGTCATTCACAATAGCGACGACACACCCTTTTAGCGACGACAAGTGACCAATAGCGGCTGATCTATAGCGGCGACCCTTTAGCGACGACATGTCGCCGCTAAAAGGCAATAGCGGCGACAAAAAGGACTTTTAACGGCGACACGTGTCGTCGCTAAAGGTGACTGTTTCTTGTAGTGTTAAATGTTTTTAAATATTTCGGGCTAATGTGCATGCTAAACACGTATGTTTATCTTTATGAAGGAAGTTGTGAAGTTCTTTTTACGTACGTATGAAATTCATATTTACTATTATGGTTTTTAACGATGAAAAATAATTAGAATTATGTTTTTTGTATACTTATTTGTGTGAAGGCGAGCTTTGAGTATACTTATATTTATGTATATATATATATATGTCTCTCTCTCTATATATATATATATATGTACTCGAGGCCATGAAGGGAATATATATATGTATACAGTGTGTAGGTACGAAGCTACACGTATGATGGTTGAAGTATACACACACACGTATGTATTTAAGTGTAAGTTCATGATGCCCTTTATTTAATGTTTCAAAGTTTAGGGCTAACGGGCATGCTCGATGTATTAAATTGATGATATACTTCTAAGATGTTTGTATAGTTACATTGAATCTATATTTTAACTATACATGAGGATTATTTACTTGCCCTTATATGTACTTGCGTGTGATGTGTTGGGTCATGCCACAACCAGCTCGAACAGAGGAAGTCCCCTAATAGTTTATCTGTCTTTGGGGCAAGAAGAAGCCCCCTAGCAGTTTATTTGCCCTTGGGGAAAGAGGAGAAGAAAAAAATTCCTTTATCCCTTACTTTGTGTTTGGGATTTAAGGTGAGGAGATCTGTGTTGTGTGCTCGACTCATTAAAAGATGAATTTTAATTATGAGGATAAAACAAATACATTTATTTATGAAAATGATGTAAATTATTATATTGCATTAATCTGTATGTGAATATGAATTTAAATGTGTAGGTTTTGGGTCTTTCCGTGACTGGGTCGAAAAGTCCCCTAACTGTTTAGTTGACTTATGTGGGCAGAAGTAGTCCTCGCAGCTTAACAGTCCTTGGGGCAGAGGAAGTCCCCTAACCGTATCTATCTGTCTTGGTGGGAAGACCCCTTATAGTTTAGAGGTCCTTGAGGGCGAAAAAGGGTCCTTTTTCCTTACTTTGTGTTTGGATTTAAAGGCCGAGGAGACCCATTGTTATGTGCTTGACCCATTTGAATGGATGTTTGAAGTTATCTTATAGAATGTTTTAACGAAGTTGATGTTTATTTAAGACGATGCGATGAAAATGTTTTCCTACTATTTTTATTGTATTACAATATAAAAAAACTTGAATTCACTCAGCCTAGCAGACTTTTACATGCATGTTAGATTGATTTCAGGTTAGTTGGATGAACGATGACCTCTTGGATGTTGCACGAAGCTACCCGGCATTGAAGTTGGCATTTCTAGTTGAAGATGATGTTTTAAATAAATAAATTTCAAACATTAAAATTTTGTATTTTAGTTTGGATATTTCCCATGATTGGGAATTTGACTTAAAAGTTTTCCGCTGCGTAGTCTTCAAATTAAGATAATAATAATAATAATAATTAAAATTTTCAAGTGTTGTGATTGTTTATGCAATGATGTCCTAACTGTGAGACACCCGGATTTCGGGTTCTTAAAATAAATCATTTTTATAAATATTAAAACCCACGTGAGTGCGAAGTTCACTGTAAATAAATACGTGTACATAGACACGCACCATCATACCAACAATAAAAAGGCGAATAATGTTACTACACAATTTTTTTTGAACAATGAATCTTTCATTCAACATAAACAAAGAGGAAAACGTCACAACAAGAAGCTGTGAAGTCCCACAGCAAACATACAACCAAATGGAAAACGATACAACAAAACAAAAAAAAAAAAAAATATGCCTCAGCCAAAGGAAAATGTAAACAATTGCTCAAGGCTTTTCTGGGCACTTCCGCTCGATTCGACATCCATAAGAAAGTTTCGTCTTTGATACTTTCGACCACATTTAACTTCGAATGAATTCTACCATTAAAAGTTTTATTGTTTCACCGCAACCAGAGCTTCCGCGTATCTGGGGAGAGTCAAGGGGCTAGCGACGGTCTAGTAGTCGACTTTGACTACATCGTCCGGTGTCACGGTGGTTGGCACGTCGTTCTTTTTCATTTAAAAAAACGTGAATACTTTTACTTTTATACACACATTTCATTTAAGATGTATAAAAAACGTGAATACTTTTACTTTTAAACCATGCTATGCACCTAATTAGCGCAAAAACCGATATTTGATGATAATTACAAAGTTTATGTGATTCTGAGATTTTGACCACCCTTGAGTGGTCAAAATATTTTATTCTTCATATTAGATCAGTAGAAAAAGGTTTTGCATTTTGATTATATGTAAAACGTATTTTATGCGCAAAAAGGTATTATCGTCAATTATAAGCTTTATACACGAACTCAATGTTAAGGTCAGTATATAATCTGACCCAACATTCCAAAAATTCATAAAAATGATATCACAACAGTAGGTAAAGAGTTTTGAGTAAAATTTATGTTTTAAGCATGATTTATACACCAAAGGGTATTTTAGTCTTTATAAAAGCTTAATTTACGATCTTTTGCATAACATTAGTTTATGACTAGAATGTAAGTGTCAAAATACTTTAATCAGGTTTACAAATCAGTACCTAATCCATTTGTATGTTCATTTATTTAAAAATTTCATTTTTATACCATAAGGGCATATTGGTCAACAATAAGCATAATAACGGAAACATGCATATAATTCAGATTACTAAGTGACCATGTAATATAACCTCAGAGGGTTATACTACAACATTATATGGTCATAATGGAAGCTTAAAACATAAAGGAATTAAGCTAAATCTGGTCAGAACTGAAAGTCAAAGCAAAAGTTAAGCTTTTGCGACTTTAGGTTGCGAACCGAGCTTAAACTTAGAATTGTCGGGTTGAACATGTTTAGACATGTTCTAATAATGTTTACCAAGTTATTAAAGTGATAAAACATGTTTTATATCTTCTACATTATCAGTTTTGATTTTTATTTAAAAATTTGACTAGTTTGACTTTTTGTTTAACTACTTTAACCCGACAATTAACTAAGTAAATGTGATAATTAGGAGGTGCCCTTTTGAGGGATTAACACCTACCTAATTACGATCACGTAGCCATATTCGCCTTGAACAATGGCTGGACCGTTTAGGTCTAAACCGAAAGTCAAAATCGTTTTGCGGTAACTTTGACTTTCGGTCTTTAAATGCATAAAACCGAACTTGAGTGGCTAAGGACACTTACAAAGGGTCCTAGCTCGATCTTTGAACTCAAGGGCGCTTCCTTCTTAATATGGAACCTCAAGAAAATGCTCAAGAAAGCTTAAGCAATGAGAAGGGAGTTGTGAATGAAATGTGTAAGGAATGAAGGCTGTCCAAACCCTCTATTTATACTTGAAGAGGGTAATGTTGGATCATGCTAGGTGTTAGGGAGGTCCAGAGATGATCACAGGTGTCCATGGTGGTTTTAAAAACCATCAAAAGTTCCTAGTTTTCGAGTATAAGTGTTAGTGGTTTGTTTGGAGGCCAAGGAAGAAGATAACCAACAAATGTCCACAAAGTTCAGTCAAAATGGAGCCGTCACGTCGCGCGACGGCAGAGAGGGGGAGGGGTCGCGCAGCGCGAGCACCCAGGTTACCAACAAAAAAAGTTTCATTCTTGACACTTTCAGTCCCTGAACCTTTTAATGAAATTTATCTTTCATTTTTAGCACTTTTAACCCTTCTACTTAGTTTGTAAGTGATCTTGGAAGTATAGCCAAAAACCATTAGGCTCTTGTTCCGTTAAAGGTCACCCGAAAACACATGTTTCTCTTGTTGACCCTTTTAACCCTTTCTTCTTGAAATCTTTCACAATTAACACATAACGATACCGAAACCTTGTGAATTTATTATCACATATTCTCGAGAGTATAATCGAACATTATGTAGTCTCGGGTTCGTTAAAAGGTCACTCAGAGGTAAGAATTAACATGTTGACACGTTTAACCCCTTTGTTTTGTAAACTTTCGATTTCTTTCACAAACGGCTTCTTACGTCCGAATATTTACTCATTTAAGAATATGTTCATCGTGTGTGGTCAACCAGAGGCATAAGTTTAGCATGTTGACACTTTTAGTCGCTCTGCATACGTATTTTCATTGTTTGTCAACTTTAATCCTTCTAACTCAAACTTTTACACGTTTAGGGTTTAGGACACGTGTCTTCACATAATTGGACACGATTTTACGAGGTGTTACATACTCACCCCCTTAAAGAAATCTCGACCCCGAGATTTACTGAAATATGTGAGGGTACTTTTGTCGCATAGTAGATTCAACCTCCCACGTATACTCAGGGCCTCTACGGGCATCCCATTTTACTTTCACAATCGGTACATGCTTCCTTCGGAGCTTTTTAACCTGTCGATCCTCGATCGATATAGGTCTTTCAACAAACCTCATGCTTTCATCTATCTGTACGTCTTTATGAGACATTGCTAGCGATTCATCAGCTAGACACTTCTTTAAGTTACAGACGTGGAACACATTTTGAATTCCACTAAGCTCCTTAGGCAAGTCCAGCTTATAAGCTACACTCCCGACACATTGAATGATCTCGAATGGTCCAATATACCTCGGGCGTAGCTTGCCTTTCTTACAAAAACGCATCACACCTTTGCAGGGTGATACTTTTAGTAAAACTTTGTCTCCTACCTCAAACTTTAGAGGTTTTCGCCTTTTATCTGCATAGCTTTTCTTCCTATCTCTGGCAGCCTTTAGGCGATCACGAATCTGGACAATCTTGTCCGTTGTTTCAAGGACTATCTCAGGTCCTGATAGTTGAGCTTCTCCAACTTATGCCCAACAGACGGACGTTCTATATTTTCTCCCATATAAAGCCTCAAAAGGCGTAGCCAAATTGCTGGTATGGTAACTGTTATTGTAGGAGAACTCAATTAAGGGAAGATGGTCATCCCAACTACCACCTAAATCAATGACACATGCATGAAGCATGTCTTCCAATGTTTGAATTGTACGTTCACTTTGAGGATGGTAAGCAGTACTGAAATTCAAACGAGTGCGTAATGATTGTTGGAAGCTTTTCAAGAAATGTGAAGTGTATCTAGTATCTCTATTAGATACAATAGATACTGGAACTCCGTGGAGAGATACAATCTCATCCACATATATTGAGCTAACTTGTCGGAGCTATGAGTCTCCTTGGTGGGTAAGAAATGAGCTGACTTAGTCAGTCTATCAACTATGACCCATATTGTATCATTTCCATGCTTTGTCTTAGGTAACTTGCTAATGAAATCCATGGTTACCATCTCCCACTTCCATGTGGGAAGTTCTAATTGTTGTAGTAATCCTGACGACTTTTGATGTTCAGCTTTAATCTGAGCGCACGTCAGACATTTAGCTACGTATGTGGCTATGGATTTCTTCAAACCCATCCACCAATAGTTGGCCTTTAAATCTTGATACATTTTGTCACCTCCTGGGTGTACTGAATATCTGGAGTTATGAGCTTCTTGGAGGATTAGGTCTCTAAGTCCCCCATGAATAGGAACCCAGATCCTACCATTAAATCTGAGGATTCCATCACTACCATGTGATAACTGATCAATAGTTGCACCTAATTTCTCGTTTGGAAGGTTAGCCTCCAATACAGCTTCTTTCTGAGCATCAAATAATTTTTCATTCAAACTGTTCTTCAGTTCGATACTCTTGGCATTTATCCGTATAGGTTTAACTCTTTCTTTTCTGCTCAATGCATCTGCGACTCGCTTTGCCAGGATGGTAGTGAATCTCACAATCGTAGTCATTCAAGGTTTTTATCCAACGGCGTTGCCTCATATTGAGATCTTTTTTATTAAACAAGTGTTGGAGACTTTTGTGATCTGAGTATATCACACACTTAGCTCCATACAAGTAATGTCTCCATAACTTAAGTGCAAATACAACGGCACCTAACTCCAGATCGTGGGTGGTGTAATTCTTTTCATGCACTTTCAGTTGTCGTGATGCGTAGGCAATCACTTTGCCCCTCTGCATAAGCACACAACCCATGCCAGTGTGCGAAGCATAGACAACGAATTCTTCTATTCCTTCAGGTAATGTTAATACAGGAGCATTGCTCAACTTCTGCTTGACGATTTCAAAAGACTCCTGCTGTTTAGGACCCCAATCAAACTTCACATTTTTGCGGGTCAGAGTAGTTAGCGTTGCAGCTATCCGTGAGAAGTTTTTGATGAACCTTCTGTAATATCCTGCTAATCCCAGAAAGCTGTGAATCTCAGTAGGTGTCTTAGGTGCTTCCCAGTTCATGATTGCTTGTATCTTAGCGGGATCTACTTGGATAGCACGCTCGCTTACAACATGTCCAAGAAATTGGACTTCGCGAAGCCAGAATTTGCACTTGGAGAATTTAGCATAAAGCTTCTCCCGTTGTAGCAGTCCTAGGATGCACCGAAGGTGTTTCTCATGATCAGCTTGATTACGAGAATAGATAAGTAAGTCATCTATAAAGACGATGACAAACTTATCTAAGTTCGGCTTGCAGGCTCAATTCATGAGGTCCATGAATGCTGCAGGTGATTTAGTGAGCCCGAAAGGCATCACTAGGAACTCATAGTGGCCATACCTTGTCCTAAACGCGGTTTTAGGTACATCTTCAGTTCTAACTTTGAGTTGATGATATCCCGACCTTAAATCAATCTTCGAGAAGAAGCTTGCCCCTTGAAGTTGATCAAACAGATCGTCGATCCTAGGCAATGGATAACGGTTCTTGATTGTTACTTTGTTTAGCTCGCGGTAGTCAATGCACAGATGCATTGAACCATCCTTCTTTTTAACAAATGGGATGGGTGTAGGTCCCCTATTCGTATGGATCTTCACAGAATTGTCAATCCAATTAAGAGTGCGGAATCCTCTTGATCAGAATATCATAGAAACAAGTAGATGAACATAATTCCAATTCAAACCGGGTTTCTATTGATTATCAATCACAAGAATTACAATCAATCAAAACCCTAACAACCCAAATTCGTCCAAGCCCTTAGCACTCTAACGAATTCTCTCTAAAAATTGTTTTGGCTGATTTTCCTAAAACCTAAAGCAAAGCCTTGTTTATGTAACACAAGGTTGCTACTTGGGCTAGGGATTCCTACATGGGCAAAGCCCAATTCGTCCCCCTATGACCCAACTGGGTTTTGTTTAGCCCAAACCCTATTATTCAACTCATACAAAGCTAAACCCGATAACCGTTTATCGTTTAACTAATTACAAGATATCCAAAGACCAAATCTAAGATGTTGTCACAAATATGCACCAACAAACTCCCCCTTGACAATAGCTTCATAAAATAACTTTGTCTTCAGTCTTCTTGCATTCTTCATGTAGTCTTGCAATGTCTTTGGTCTTTGGATAGCTTTAGCTTCAATAGCTTCTGTCAGCAACAGACTCCCCCTAAGCTGATGCATCCAATCACCAAATCTTCAAAAACTTTAGCGTCTGAGTAAAATCCAGTTCAACATATGTATAGCAATCTTCAAACTCTTCAACTTGTTTGCAATGTAGAAAGGAGGTTCTACCATGCATTCAATCAAACTCTCATCTTCTCAGCAACATACAACTTCAATCTGTATATTATTAAACAAACATCTCGAGAAACCATAAGAATTTTTCAACACAGTTGAATAAATTGTTATTATTCAAGAGATTATATCACAGATTAAGCATTTTCAATTTATCACCAACACGCAAAACTTTTTGTCCAACACACAAGACCCTGTCTGATTTAAAAATTTTGAACTCACTTTCTAACACCGTCTCCCCTTATCGGTAACAATTCCTCCAAGAATAACAGTTTTCCGTACATTAAGAATTTTAAACAGAAAAAGACACTATTTTTGGATTTTTATATTTTCTGAAAGCAAGTAAATAACAAAAGCAATAAACACTCTATTTTTGTGAGAATCACCGGTAAGAAGATCATATCAGCACAATCAAACTGTTTTCACACTATTAGATAATTCTTTATTTAATTTTTCGTGAAAAGCAGTCCAAGACGATTACCAGTATGTTTGTCCACTTAAACAAAATGCATGAACATTTCAAGTACCATTACCGTATGATACGTTAAGGTAATTTTATTACTGATATATAGTATGTCCCACTTCAGGATATACCCCCGCGATCAAGGTATGCACAAAGATTCATCGTAGTAGGTGAGTATACTGAATTCATCCATTTTGTTTTTCAACGTTTAGATAATTGGTGATCAGGTCAGTACTTCCATACAACAAAGAGACCAAAATATCTAACGAGGGCTAAGACAAATACCATTTTTGGTACGATTTATTCTTTTTGCACATTTGAATGACTCTCTATGAGAGCTTCTTCATTTATGGGATTTGGCATTTTTTGCTCTTTTAAGATATCCGGGTTGTGCCTAGGTCAGCATGTATCTGGATGCAGCAGAAGGATAACCCTGATATCCCTAGATGAAATAACAGTATAAAGACCCAAAACTTCAGATTTTGGCAATCTATCAACGCAAGATTTAAGGTCATTAAACCATACACCACTGATGTGTTCCCCACTCATATTCAGTTCATTTAAGTTTATATCACATTGCTAAGTTGATTATTTCATGCTTTTTGCCTACTGGTACATCATATGATGAAGCTGCTATCACATTTAAGCAATTTAATTCATTTTCAGTGTGACAGTCTAACTTGCTGATGTACTATCATTTCTTCTTTTTCACACAATGAAAACTCTTTTTTTCAATTTTTCATTTTTTATGTTTTTCGTTTTCAATTTTTTTTGGATTTTGTGGTTTTCTTTTTTTTTTTAATTTTAGGAAAACAATAAAATATTTACAAAATTCTTATGAAAAACCAGTTATTCAGGATTCCTCATCCCGTTGAGTTCGACTAAATGTTCAAAGCGAGCCCTGTTAAAAGCTTTAGTATAAAGATCTGCCAGGTTATCTAGTGTGTCGACTCGATGTAATTCAATTAGTCTCTTTTCAGCACAATCCCGTATAAAATCATGACGAATGTCAATATGTTTTGTGCGACTGTGTTTCACGGGATTATTAGTTATAGAAATTGTGACATTATTGTCTATCATAATAGGAGTACGAGTGAAATCCAAACCGTAATCGCGCATCTGCTGTTGAATCCAGAGAACCTGAGAGCAGCAGCTACCCGCAGCAATATATTCAGCTTCACACGTAGAGGTAGACACACAAGATTGCTTCTTGCATTGCCAAGACACAATCCTGCCTCCTAAGAATTGACAACCACCTGTTGTAGACTTTCTGTTCGACTTGCATCCTACAAAATGTCTGAGTCAATGTAAGCGACAAAATTCAGATCACTATCAGCTGGATACCACAACCCAAGGTTAGGTTTCCCCTTCAAGTAACGAAGAATACGCTTCACTGCTTTCATGTGTGACTCTTTTGGATTAGCCTGATATCTGGCACACAAGCATACGGCAAACATGATGTCGGGTCTTGAAGCAGTCAAGTACATTAGAGAACCAATCATTGCCCTGTATTGAGTAGGATCAACATCTTCAATGCTTTCATGATCTGGGCCAAGATTGTGATTTTCGCAAATAGGTGTGTTGAAAGTAGAGCAATCATTCATTTTGAACCGATCCAAAATGTCATACACATACTTCGTTTGATGAATAAACATCCCATCCTCCTTCTGTTCAACTTGTAATCCCAGAAAGTAAGACAGCTCACCCATAGCGCTCATTTCAAACTTGCTCTTCATCACCTGGTCGAACTCTTTACACATGCTCTCATCTGATGACCCAAAGATGATGTCAACCACGTACACCTGTACAAGCAGAAAATATTCCTTCTTTCTCTTTATGAAAAGTGTACTGTCAATCTGACCTCTTTCAAAACCATTCTTGATCAGATGTGTAGACAGTGTCTCGTACCACGCCCTGGGAGCTTGATGTAATCCATACAAAGCCTTATCAAGTTTGTAAACCCGATCTGGATAGTCTGGATCAACGAACCCATCTGGTTGTGAGACATACACCACTTATTGGACTTTCCCATAAAGAAATGCACTCTTCACGTCTAGTTGAAAAACTTTAAAGCCCTTGAATGAAGCGAAAGCTAGAAACAAATGAATTGCCTCCAACCTTGCCACTGGTGCAAACACCTCATTGTAATCTATTCCTTCTTGCTGATTGAAACCTTTTACCACCAATCGAGGCTTGTTTCGCGTTACTATTCCTCTTTCATCTTTCTTGCACCTAAATACCCATTTAGTGCCAATTTCTCTTTCACCTTTACGAAGGTCAACTAACTCCCAAACCTTCAACTTCGCAAACTGGGCCAATTCCTCTTGTATAGCTTCAACCCATGAATTGTCTTTAAGAGCCATATGAATGTTCTTCGGCTCCTCTTGGGAAATAAAGCAACTATACAAGCATTCATTCACTATCCCAGTCTTTCAATTGAAACAAATAACCCAGAATTTGCAGCTATGCTTCTTTTCGTCTGAACACCTGCAGTAGGATCTCCAAGTATCATGTCAACTGGATGATCTCTATTTGCTCGTGTAGTTGTAACAACATCGACTTCTAGATTGTCACCCAGGTTTGATCCAACCTCCCCTTGAATGTTCTGATCTGCAAATGGATTAATGAAATCCTCCCCCTGAATGGGTTCAGGTTCACTATCGCTTGAATCAAGATCAGCAACACCTTGGGAAGTTTCCGGAGCATCTGTCATATCAACATTCGATCTAGGCATGAACTCGCCTTCATCGTCTTCACCAATCACTATTTGAATCAACTGAGAATCATTTGCATTTGGAAACTCATGAATATTAAATGATTTAAAAACACTATCATAATCATATAATATAGCAGGTCTATTCGTTGATTGTTGAGGTTTGTATGAAGTAATTTCAACAATAAAGACAACCTCAATTTTACCAGTTTTTAGATTAAAAACCCTTTTATTCGGTGTGCCAGGCACGTAACCTAGAAAGTATCCATCATCAGCCACCTCACCCAATTTTTTTTATCTTTATTTCGCACAATGGTGTAGGGTAATCCAAATGGTTCAAAGCCTTCCAAGTTTGGTTTCTTGTTAAACATTAATTCATGACAAGTTTTATTAAAACGTTTAACAGTCAAAACTTTGTTTAGGACGTAGCAAGTTGTATTCACAGCTTCTCCCCAGAAAAGAACTGGTAGCTTTGAGTCTGAAAGCATCGTCCTACCGGCTTCAATCAATGTCCTGTTTTTTCCTCTCGGCGACTCCATTTTGTTGAGGTGTATAAGGAGCAGAATATTGATGATCAATTCCCTTTCGAAGACAGTAGAGATCCATAATTCGATTCTTGAACTCTGTGCCATTATCACTCCTTATCCTCTTGATCCTTGCATCATGGACGTTTTCCAATTTCGTAAAAAGATCTATCAGCATCTCCGCCGTCTCATCTTTTGTACCTAAAAAAGAAAACCCATTAATATCATGAGTAATAATCAGTAACAACAAGACAATAGAACTTTCCACCTATGCTCCTCACGTTCACTGGACCGAATAAATCCATGTGAAGTAATTCATAAGGGGCATCTATGGAATTTACTGTTTTAGATTTATGAGGTTTCTTGTGTTGTTTTCCCTTTTGACATGGAAGACATTTATCTTCCACTTGAAACCTCTGCATTGGAACCCCTTTCACTAGCTTATTTTTAACAAGGTAATTCAGTTTTCGATAGTGAATATGGGCCATGCGTCTGTGCCACAACATCGATTCAGCTTCAGATGCTTTTGATAGTAAACACGCCACCACAACAGTTGGATCCTTAGCACCCATGTCCATGACATAAGTGTCATTTCTCCTTGGCGCTCTCATCACTATCCAATCGTCCTGAATCACCAAACCTGGTTTCAACACTAATGCTTCATTCTTGGTAAAATGGACCGAGTGACCCTTGTCGCAGACTTGTGACACGCTCATCAGATTGTGTTTAAGCTGCTCAACATAGTTCACTTTGTCCAGTGTGATCTTCCCATTGGTCACTTATTGTAACACCTCGAAAATTTACGTCCTATGATGTGTTGACACGTGTCATAGGTTTGAACGTGTAAAGGAATGTTCTAGAAGGACTAAAGTTGACAAACAATGAAACTATGTAAATATAAGGGTTCAAAGTGTCAACAACGAATAATTACACTTTACAATAACCCTACATGATGTTTATAACCTTAAACGAATGGATCATGGATCATACGAAGCGAATTGTGAAAGAAAGTGAGAGATTACAAACTACAGGGGTTAAATGTGTCAACATGTTAAGCAATACCTCTGAGTGACCTTTTAGCAAACCCGAAGCCTTGTAACGATTAATTATGCTCACTAGAATGCACCATAAAAATTTCACCAAGTTTCGTTACCGTATGAGAAAGTTATGATAAAATTCGTGTGTGAGGGTTAGAATCGTCAACATTGAAAATTAGGGTTTTTCGGGTGATCACAAAGTTACCCGAGGACTTGAAAAAGATGGTATAAGCCTTAAAGCCCCTAAATGTTAATTTTAAAAGCCTTACATTGCAAGAAATACTATGAAAGCGATGTTTGGAAGGACCAGGGACCAAAAGTGCAAAAATGGGAAGCCTGATGACTAGCTTGCGCACCGCAACACTATGGACCTTACGGTCTGTAAGAAGCCTTGCGCACCGCAAGACTTAAACCCATACGGTGCGCAAGAAGTGCCCAGCGACTAGAAAACAGACAGCTGCCTGTTTTCATGTTGTAACCGACATAAATTGCCATTTTGGCATACCATGGGCTTTCCTATACTGGTATATAGGCTATAGATGGCACATGTTCATATCTTGGACCAATTATAGGCGTAGATGGCATGATCTTGGACAATCAAAGTTTATATATAAGCTTCATAATGTTGCAACATTCTTCCATTCATCATCTGATCAACTTCTGGAGCATAAGGACCATTCTCAAGCTTCCTAATCATCCATTAGACACATGTAAGTACCCTTGACCTTTCTAAATTAAGTTATGCTTAGTTTATAGCTTAAAAGTCAAACCGTCATAACTACAGTTTGACTTAGCGATAAAACACAAACGGTCCAGGGTTTTGTCGAAACGAAAGTTGTTATAAGTTGGTAATCATGTGGGCTTTAAACCCTTAAAAGGGCACCCCACTGATTCCAATCCTAACTAGGTCGATTGTCGAGTCAATGGTAATTAGAAAAAGTCAACATAATTGTTATTTTCGATTTCACGCATGATTATCGATGTAAAAGGCGTATCACCTATTTTATCATTCTTATAACCTGATAATAAGTATAAAAACTTGTCTACGCTTGTTTGATTCGACAACTTTCTGTTTTGAACCGATTCGGAACCGAAAGACGCAAAAGTTTGACTTTTGCTTTGACCTCAGTTCTGACCTGGTTTAGATAGGTTTAGACATGCCTTAAAGTTCCATTAGGACCTAGTTACATGTGTGTATAACCCTCTGCGTTTATACCACATAAATCCTTATTTGTCCGACGTTTCCGTTAATCGCCTAAATATTGACCGTAATGCCCTTATGACCGTAAAACGAGAATTTTGGAAATGTGAAAGTACAATAATCTTAGTTACTGATTATTAAACATGTCTGTAAATTTTCACATCAGATGGAGGTCTAGATTAGGAGTTATGCTTAATGATGTAATTAGAACGTTTCTTAGTAATTAAACGGCGTCATTAGCGTAAAGCCTATCTAAACCCAATTTTTGGCACCAAACCTTTTACCCACTGATGTAATATAATATTTTGGGATTTTTGAAGATTTTTAACTATTTTTAAACTAATCATAAGCTAGGATTAGTGCCTTGATTCGGTAAATACCGAATATACCCTTTTCGGCCATAAAATGAGTTTTACAAATCCTTTTGATGCCAATCCAATTGATACTGATTTTAAATATTAAATGGAGTGTTTTGAACCTGTTTAACTGATTAGGAAACTCAGAATCATATTTTAACCCGTACGTCGCTTAAAACGGCTTTATACGCGTATTATACGCATAGTTAGGGTTTAAAACTATTTTGGCATATAAGACTTATAACCAAATGTTATAACCTGTTAAAATAAACCATTTTACTGATTTAATCAGACCCGGACCACAGAAGATAAATTAATTCCTTTTATAATCTTTAAAATGACCAAAATACCCCTACGGGGCTTAAAATGAGATTAAACTCGTTTTGGACATAACGGAAGGTATCCTACTGATATCACAACATATTTAAGGCATGTTAACTTAGGAAACCTGTTTAGGACTCTTATGGTTACCCGTTACGCTTCATACGCGTTCGGTTCAGTTTATGTAACTAGTTTACATAAATTAGCCAAAACGGGTCAAACCTTATCGGTTTTATCTCAAAATCCAGAATGTGTATAATATACCCATATTAAGCAAGTCTTCAAACTTGTCGGGTCTAAAACACATTCTATCCGGTCTTCGCTTAATCGTGCGTACGAACCGTATCTTTAAAACTAACCGGTCTAAGCTTAAGCTTAACTAAAGACCGTTAGGATTCTAATAGGTTATTATTAAACCTTCGTTCCAGATTAGGAGAACCGGTAAAAGATACTTGCACTCGCTGATTTTGATCTATACTTGCTCAGGTAAATACTTTTAACTTATTTCCCGATACGGGCTTGGGGTACGGTATATAAAATACCACTTGGTCGGACATTCAATCTTTAATTGTATGATGGTTAAAGTATTGAGATGTTTCGTTTAAATTTTTTTGTTTGCTTAAATCCTTTGGGGGTTAATGACCGTGTCCCGGATATCTCTGGCATCATTTTACGGAATGGCCACGACCTTAGCACTCAGGTGTAGGCGTACACCTGTCAGTGTCTCATTTAAATAAAGTGGTGTGTCTATTGATCTTTAACCCATCTCGATCCGGGCTACTGAACGCATAAGGAACATGTAAATCCTTTACAAGTTTATATATTTAAATAAGCATCCCAAGTTATAAAATATTATTTGTGCCTTGTGCCTTAAATGCATTTTCTTAAACTCTTTTCAAAATGAGTCGGTTGATTGTATTTACCAGTGTAAACTGACGTATTTTTCTTAAAAAGGTTAAGTGCAGGTACTACGCGTAATAGGCTGGCTTGTCTCCTAGCATCCACAATAAGTCTCGCAAGCTTGGATGTCATAGACTGTTGAACACTGTTTCCTTTTATTTTGATCTACCTGTGGATTTATATTCGACTACTTGTGATACTTAATATTACAATATCGTTTGGTTGAAATGAATCTATACTTTGCTTCCGCTGTGCATTTAAATATTGTGTTGTTTGACTATTATGTTGCCAACCACGTCACGATACTCCCCTACCGGGCCCACCGGTAAAACGTGGAAATTTGGGGTGTGACAGGTTGGTATCAGAGCCAACACTGAGTGAATTAAATACTAGCCTTTTGTGTTTAATCTCAGTTACACAATTGCACATTCCTAAATCTTCGAGTCTAGACAAAGAACTTAGGAATAATCCAAAATGTTTTTATTTTAATTTAAATTTGTCCTTTATTTTTCCTTGTCGTTACCTTTGTTATATTAACAGGTTTAGCAATGCCGCCAAGATTCAGGCGAGGAGATCGAGGAAAGGCGCCGATCAGCGCCCCTAACGACCACGAGGCCGGGCCTTCAGGCCGGCGAATGTCACACCATGGCTTTGCGGAAGCATGGTTATTTTGGTGTGACTTCTTAATACCATAGCTTAACCATAACAAAGCTATATGAAGTAAAATCATGCAAGATCATCCATAGATTTAAGTTTTAAAACTGAAGTAACATAACATTGTTATAGGGACTTACAACATCATAACATAAAACATTGTTTTGAAAGACATAAACATCAACATGAATAAAACGCAGTTCAAGAATTGTGACCCGTCCAGGAAAAATTCACATTTCCTAAACTGGGATGATCTCGGAACCCATATGCAGCGGGAAAACATAACATACCGCGCCAGATCTTTAATTTCTTGAAAGACATGTAAGTTGAAAAATCAACAATAATGTTGAGCGAGTTCATGTGTAAGTGAGTAAATAAACCTTGTATGTATAAAAATCCTGGTATGTAGCAAATAAGGAAAAAGAGATCACCAACGGTTTGCAAGGCCATTGATATGTGTGAAGTGCAAGTAGGAAGACTCAAACCTTGCGATTTTGCGTCGGGGCACAAAGTCACCCCGAGGTCCGTACTGTTGGACCTGGGGTTGGGCTCGCTACACCCAGTTAGATCTACCGCTTACGTCCCTCGGTCCTATAATGAGGATTAATGGCCTCCAGTTCACGCCTACCCACTCACATGATCTAAGTAGTAAACCTCCTTACGCTAACCATACCATGTAAAAAGTACTCGTAATCATAGTAACATGTATTTCACCCCCGTAGTTTAGAAAACTGAAAACAGTTAAGAGAAAGGGGGGACATGAACTCACAGTGGTGCGTCTCTACCAAGTATGCCTCCAAATCAATCAGCTGTGTGACGACCTACACGTACTAACTCTATTAGACGGACGGCCGTTTCTTGGCTTTATGGTTTAAGTTCTTGGGAAATAGTTAGGCAACTATTTCGTGTTTATATTCTGTATATACTTGGTCGTCATTTTCCTTCCCAAGGATGGGGGATTTAATACATGTGTGTTCGTATAATTTCGTAATATATTATTAAGTCTCACTTAATACATTTTATTTCCAACTTCAAAATATAAATATTCTTCTCAAAAATATTATATTTTAATACATGTGATTTTCCCAAAATAATACTTAGTAATATTATTTTTACTCTAAAAATAATATTTATGTAGTTCACAAAATAATCATAAACACTTATACAAGTGATGTTGTGAAAAATATATACTAAATATATTTATGTATCACGTTTTATTTTGTGAAATCCCACCTCCGATATTTTGTAAATAAAGTCGTGGCGAAATTCATAGTTTGAAAACAAGTCGACAAGTATCTCTAACACTTATAGTGAAAATAATTCTAAGTGTTAGGTTTTTAGAAAAATTTCGCCAGAGTTTCCTCTGTAACTGGAGGCGGCCACGCTTTCGAGCGTATCATTTTCTTTTATAAATCAAACCACCCATTTTTATCATTCAATCAAAACAATGTTCAACGTATCAACTAGTCAAAATAGATGTAAATCGCAAAAATACATGAACTTGTGGTTTTTCCAAAATATGTAGTATCTTTACATCATTTTTAGTGGATTTTTATATAAATCAATCCGGTTTCGTAAAAGTCTTGTTTTTAAAGAAATTCCATCTTTACAACTTCTTGTCAACTTTTACAAAAATAATTATTTTGTCGAAACTTTGTATTACACAAGTGTTTACACACTTGTGTGTTCTAAAAACTATTCGTGTTAGTGTAAGATCCGTCTTTAGAAAGCATGATTTCTTTGATACGTGGTCCTTTGAAAATACCTCTTGTAGATACGTAGATCTACTAGTTTTAAACACTATTTTACAAGCAGAATCGCTTTTACACAAGTTCATGATTCGTGTGTGGTAGAGTTTCATCCTTTAACCCTTGTTACTTCCAAAACAACCTTATGTCATGATCCATGATCATGACCAACCCGGGTTAAATGATGATCCGAGCTACCACAACATAGATCGGGTCCAAATACTCACACAAATTAAATACTACATGATTTACACAACATATGAGCTTTTATCCAACACTTATAGCATTTTTAGTAGACTTTTAAGCTTCAACTTGTATGTTCATAACTTTTAACCGTTACAAATCATATTAACCACTTTAAAATAGTTCGAGTAGGTGATTTAAGTAACATACCACTAGCTCGAGGCTAGGGAAGAATCTATGCGAAAAACGGGTGGATAAAAGCAAGATAACGAGGTCCTTCGCCTTCCGATTGCACCAAGCTTCTTCGTATGAGATCCTTATCACTTGTAGATGATTGGAATGGCTTGCATGGAATCGAAAATGGATGGATGGGGGGTGGGTGCTCTCGGCCGAAAGTTCAAAGAGAGGGAGAGAAAGTGTTCAAGTGTGGAGAGTTGTGGTTAAGGTTAAGTGTGTTTAGACTTGAACTTATAGACAATGCACAAGTTAATTACCTAATGGATCATGTGTCTAGATGATATTAAGCATGAAAGATTATAATAATCATCCAAGGACAAGGTATGTCCCCTAGATGGGGACGGTTTCTAAAGGGGGGGGGGGGGTCTTGGTCCGATTCCAACTAGTTAGTTGGATATTAGTTAGGTGAAGTAAGTTAGTTAAGTGCTTAACCCGGTTAGTAGTGTGTAGTGTGTTACAACGGGTGTTAGGGTATTCAGGGACCCTAACTGGCTCAGAAAAAGATAAATAATGAAAATAATAATATTTTCAGGTTCCGGGTATAGTCCGGTAGTTCGGTTGGATAGTAATCCGTTAAAGTGCTTAACAAAGCTTTAAAGTGTCGTTAATACCCTTTTTAGTGACACAACTCATTTCTGACACTTTGGAAAGTGTCTAGTAATATTGTTCTCATGTTTTGGCACTTTATTAGGTAGCTAAAAGCTGAATTATTATGTAAAGTGCTGAGTTTTGTACTTAGAGTACGTTTTAGGCACATCCAGTCATTGTAACTTATTCCTAGAGACGCAGTTCTACAACCCTTATATCCCTACACTCACCACTAGTGTAGCAAAATATTTCTGGCTCATACAGGCCTTAGAGGCAGTGTTTGCCTGATGCTGGCTTTATCAGCATGTTCAATAGGTTATCCGTTATAGTGCTACTGTGCTTTTTGTGCATCATGTTTGTCACTAAGGTTCAGCATGTAAATAATGTAGTGACAGTAAGTAAAGTATGATGCAAGTAAGTACATGTATCAGTATTCACGTAGCAGTTTATTCACAAGTTCAAGCAAGCACAGTAATTAAGCAGTAATTAATTATTAATTAAGTCGTACGGATACCTGGTTTAGTGAGGGTTGTCACATTCTCCCCCCGTTAGAAAAATTTCGTCCCGAAATTTTAAGTTCTGCTTGTAGATGCAGGGTTCTTAGGAAATAGGTGGGGGTATTTCTCTTTCATCCGGTCCTTACGTTCCCAGGTGTACTCAGGACTGTGTCTGGCATTCCAACGAACTTTGACGAGCTTGACACTGCTCCGGCGGGTCTTGTTTACTTTCCAATCCGTAACCTCCACCGGTTCTTCAACGAAATGGAGCGTGTCGTCAACATGGATCTCGTCGATGGGAATGGCAATGGTATCTTGAGTTGGACTTTTCTTCAGGTTGGATACATGAAATGTATCGTGAACTGAGTGGAGTTCAGCAGGTAAGTCCAGCTTGTATGCTACTAGCCCTATTCTTTCCAAAATTCTGAAAGGACCAATGTAGCGCGGATTTAACTTCCCACGCTTTCCGAAGCGTGCCACACCCTTCCAGGGTGAGACTTTCAATAAAACCATTTCTCCCACTTGAAATTCCACGTGTTTCCGGTTTGGATCCGCATAGGCCTTCTGTCTGTGGCGAGCTGCTTCGATGCGTTTAAGAATTTGCGCAATCTTGTCTGTCGTCTCTTGGACGATTTCGGGACCAGCAAGCTGTCTATCACCTGCGTCAGCCCAGCATAGGGGTGATCGGCACTTGCGTCCATAAAGGGCTTCAAATGGCGCGACACCAATACTGGTGTGGTAGCTGTTGTTGTATGAAAATTCGACCAAAGGCAAATGCTTATCCCAGCTACCGCCCAAATCCATAACACACGCTCTCAGCATGTCTTCCAAAGTCTGTATCATTCGCTCGCTTTGACCGTCAGTTTACGGATGAAACGCAGTGCTCAGATTCAATTGTGAGCCAAAGGCTTCTTGGAAGGATTGCCATATCCTTGACACAAACCTTCCGTCTCTATCAGAGATGATTGAGAGAGGTACTCCATGGCGTACGACGATCTCTCTCATATAAATTTCAGCCAATTTGCTCGTATTATCCTTCTCTCTGATAGGTAAGAAGTGTGCTGACTTCGTTATTCGATCCACTATTACCCAAATAGTGTCATGGCCTCTTGGTGTTCTTGGCAACTTCGTAATAAAATCCATTGAGATTTGTTCCCATTTCCACTTGGGAATCTCAGGTTGTTGCAGAAGTCCTGAAGGCTTCTGGTATTCCGCTTTAACCTTAGCGCATGTTAAACATTTGCTCACATAAACAGCAACATCGCCTTTCATCCTAGGCCACCAATAGTAATCCTTGAGATCTTGGTACATCTTATCCGCTCCAGGGTGGATAGAGTACCGCGACTTGTGAGCTTCATCAAAAATAACCTTCCTTAAACCTCCAAACAAAGGAACCCAAATCCTTTTCTCAAAACATAACGTTCCTTCCTCGTTTGGTACCAGTAGTTTCTCCATCCCACGGAGATATTCTTCTTCAAGGTTTCCTTCCTTGAGAGCTTCTTTCTGCGCGGCACGAATGCGCAAGGAAAGATCGGTTCGGATAATCATTTCTAAAGCCCTAACCCTTATGGGCTTGATCCTCTCCTTTCGACTTAGGGCATCGGTGACCACATTCGCCTTCCCTGGATGATACTTTATCTCGCAGTCGTAATCGTTCAACAACTCAACCCATCGTCTCTGCCTCATATTTAGCTCCTTCTGGTTGAATATGTGCTGTAGGCTCTTGTGATCTGTAAAGATTGTACACTTTGTACCATAAAGGTAGTGTCTCCAGATCTTTAATGCAAATACCACTGCGCCAAGTTCCAAATCATGTGTGGTATAGTTCTTCTCGTGCACTTTCAGTTGACGTGATGCGTAAGCAATAACCTTTTGGCGTTGCATCAACACACAACCCAATCCTTGACGCGAAGCGTCGCAGTATACCACAAAATCATCTGTACCTTCCGGTAGTGCTAAGATTGGCGCATTGCAGAGCTTATCCTTCAATATCTGGAACGCTTCTTCCTGTTTGATTCCCCAATCAAACTTCTTATCTTTCTGCGTAAGGAGCGTCAAAGGTTGAGCGATTTTTGAAAAATCTTCAATGAACCTTCGATAGTAGCCAGCCAATCCCAAGAATTGTCGAATCTCGGTTGGCGTCTTTGGCGTTTCCCAATTCTTGATCGCTTCGATCTTGGTTGGATCCACATGGATTCCATCTCCATTCACCACATGTCCAAGAGATTGGACTTCACGTAGCCAAAACTCGCACTTAGAGAATTTGGCGTACAACTGTTCTTTCTTCAGCAGCTCCAAAATAATTCTTAAATGCTGTTCGTGCTCAGCCTTTGTCCTTGAATAAGTCAAGATGTCGTCGATGAACACAATCACGAACTTGTCCAAGTACGGCTTGCAAACTCTATTCATCAAATCCATAAAGACTGCAGGTGCGTTTGTCAAACCAAACGGCATAATAAGGAACTCGTAATGTCCATAACGAGTTCTGAAGGCTGTCCTCGGGATACTTCCCTCTTGTATCCTTAAGTGATGGTATCCAGATCGTAAGTCGATCTTTGAGTAAAAGCTTGACCCTTGCAGTTGGTCAAACAGATCGTCAATCTTGGCAGAGGACACCTATTCTTAATTGTCAGCTTGTTCAGCTCCCGGTAGTCGATGCACATACGAAAACTACCGTCCTTCTTCTTGACAAACAGGACCGGAGCTCCCCAAGGCGAGAAGCTTGGTCGGATAAATCCCTTGTCTAACAACTCTTGAAGTTGTGTCGACAATTCTTGCATTTCAGACGGGGCAAGTCTATAAGGTGCCTTAGCCACAGGCGCGGCGCCTGGAACTAAGTCAATGTGGAACTCTACTTGTCTCTGAGGTGGCAGTCCAGGTAAGTCCTCTTGGAAGACTTCTGGATATTCCCTCATGACAGGGATGTCTTCTATTCTCGGCTCAGCAGTCTTCTTATCCACAATGTGTGCCAGGAAGGCAGCACGTCCCTTCTGTAAGCACTTTCGTGCTTTCAGGCAGCTGATAATTCTTAACGGCGTATCACGCTTCTCCCCGTGAATCACCATTGTTTCGCCATCTTTGGTTGGGATACGAACGACCTTTTCATGACAAACTATTTCTGCCTTGTTGCCTGATAACCAATCCATTCCTATTACTACGTCAAAGCTCCCCAGCTGGACTGGTAGTAGATCCAAAGTAAACTCACGCTCTCCCAATTCGATCTCACAACCTCTGATTACTTCATTGGCTTCTCCTAATTTCACATTAGCCAATTTGATTGAGTAGGGAATATCTAACTTACTAGCGGCTAAACCAAGCATGTTCTTAAATTCTAACGATACGAAACTATAATCGGCACCAGTATCAAACAAAATAGATGCAAAAGTTTTGGTTGATAGAGAACGTACCAAAAGTCACGCCTGGTTCCTGGCATGCTTCGCAAGCTCCGATGTTGGATGTCCTTTCATGGTCTTGTTTCAACTTCGGGCATTCCCTCTTAAGATGTCCAACATCCCCACAATGGAAGCATCCTGGATACCTCCCATTTCCACCTTGAGCGTTGTTACTGTTTTCTCCTTGTCTGGGACCCTTCATCCCACAACCATCCTTGTTGTGTCCTTTCCTTCCGTACCTAGGCTTCCGACATCCACACTCGTGGTGATACTTGCACCCAGCACGTCTTGGTTTAGTTTCTAAGTAGATCTTATCATTGGCTTGTTTGTTGTTAGGGCAGTCTTTCTTGAAATGCCCTTTGTCCCCGCAGTCAAAACAACCTCGAATAGATCTTTGTTCATCCTTATTCGTTTGGGTATCTTCGGTGAGCTTCCTTTTGTTCTTTCCGGACGTCTCCACCTGAGTCTCCTTCTTCCTGTCGGGGTTCGCAAGTTCTTCTAGTCTAATTGCCTCCGTAGCGAGTGCCAAACCCATCTTACTTGCAACATCAGTTTTTGGTGGCGTTGATGTTGTCATCAAGCTCAAGACTTGAGGCGCCAGTTCCCAAATGAATTGTTCCAATTTCTTTAATTCTGGTTTCACCAGGTACGGAACAACTCGTGACGAATCATGAAGTCTTTGCACGTACTCCAACACCTTCGGACCTTCCATCATCAGGCTCCGAAATTCATCTTCCCACTTCTGGGTTTCCGTTTGGGGGCAATACTTCTTATGCATCATTCCTTTCAGTTCGCCCCAGGTTAACGCATATGCTGCAGTAGCACCCTTCATATGGGTCTGAAGATTCCACCATAATCGGGCTTCATCTAGAAACAGCTCAGAAACGTATAGGACTTGTTGTTCCGGCGTACAACCGCTCACTTGAAAGATGGAATCCATACTTTCAATCCATTTCACAAAAGCTATGGCACCTCCAGTGCCGTCGAACTTCGGAGGCTTGTAGTTGAGGTAGTGCCAGTAGGAACAACCGTTATTTTTTGAGGTACCTCTGCTAGGTTCGGAGCGTAGGGCCTCGTGCTGTGCTATAGCTGCAGCAATTATCTCTTGAAGTTCCGCCTCTGAGGTGGGCATGCGTATTTCGCGTCTTGGTGGCATCTTCTAAAAGATGTTTCACGTAGGTTAGGTCATAGCAAGTAAAACGTACGTATGTATTCAACAATACATAACATCTCATGCTATAAATAAATCAACCACATAACATCTCATGTCATAGAACCTAAACAGTAAATCAAACATCACAAGTGATGAGAATACTGCGATTGCATAGCCACAAATTGGGACCATAATGTAAAGCTTACAAGTACACAACTGTATCATACAACGTCAGTGACTTAGTAGGGGACGACCCTAGACAAGTCGTGCGATCGCTAGACAAGTTCAGGAATCTCTGGTTCATCCATTTTCAAATTCCAGAACTCCACCTCAAGCTTCTGAATTCCAGTTCTAGGACAACATTTCTCCTCAACTGTTTCCTTGAGCTCGTCCCAGCTCAGTGCATAAGCAGCGTCTGTGCCAAGGGTCTGAAACTGAAGGTTCCACCATGAGAGTGAGTTATCTAGAAATAACCCCGGGAGGTAGGTAACACTCTGTTGGGATGAACAGTTACTCATTCTTGGAATGGAGTTAATCTTTTCGGACCAACGAACAAATGCAACGGCGCCTCCCGTTCCGTCGAAGTTCAAAGGTTTGCAGCTCAGGAACTGCTTATAGATGCAGCCAGTTGGAGGGTTATTTTCAGTAGTGCCATTGCTGTGCTTGAAGCGGAGGGCCTCATGTCGTGCAATTTCCTGTGAGATGCATTTTTGCAGCTCGGCTTCTATCCTTGGCAACGTACTGGTGTTTGTGTCACGCCTGGGTGGCATTCTCTTCTGCCGAAGTGGCATGAAGCGGGTTAGACATCATCTCAATTGTCTAGGAGATACATAGCACCATAAGCCATCATGTAATCTCCCAATTTCACACGTAAATATACTAAATGTATGAGTGGGGAAATAAATTATGAGCCATCACGTAGGCTTGCCAATTTGGCTTGTTGCTTGTAATAGAATGAACTCGAGGCTATATCGCCTTGGTCATTCGTGTTTTAGTTATTTCCTGCTACATTGGTTTTCATTAGCTTGACCCGCAGAGTCCACCAGGATTTCTGTGCACTACAAGCCGTTATTACGTGGGCCCCCGTAATAATAAATTGTCTTGCACAGTTACCCCAAATTTTCTCTCGTCCAAGCCGATGATCAATCAAGGAGCAACAGCAGGTGCATCGGCATGAACAGGGTCATGCTCCAATGCGGGGTTAGGAGCAACGCCTGGCTCAGGGGCCACAGCCGGCTCCGGATCAACAAACTCCATCTCAAAATCAGCTGGATCAACAAACATAGGGTCGACAGGGGCTACAGGATCCTCCAAGGGCTGGTCTAAGTGCATGAACTCAATGTCATGGTCTGGATCAAAACCAGGTGGAAAAACAGAATCGTTCTCAATATCGCGATCAAACTCAAATCTGTGTGCGGGAACTGGTGCAGCTGATGACGCCATATCAGGGTCGGCGTCGTGTGAGTGGTGCTGCACTCCCTGTATATGCAAAGATGCGGACGCCACAGACTCATATGGGTCTGGGACAGGTGAAAGGGGCATGAGCCTCTTCTTGCAGGAGCGTCAGCAAGCAGCAGGCTATCACCAACAGCAATAGGGCCTCGCCCTCAAATGGGTCCTCCTCCAATAGATCGTTATCGTCGTCAGAGACCACGTCGGGGGCATATCAACAACGGGATAAGCGGCAAGGGGCACAGGAGCAGGGATCACCGCGAGTGGCAAATTCCCAACAAGATGGCCATCAGTAGGCTCTGCTACGACTTCAGGCAGCGCAACAAGGGCTGAAAGTCGTCATTGTCTGTGCCGGTAGTATCGGAAATGTACACCTCGTGCTTCGATGAAACTATGTCGTCTGATACTATGGCCATGGGATTCGTAGTGTCCATCTTTCTAGTACATGATGAAAGCATGACGTTTGTAACACAAACACATATACGTATAATAATCAATCATATAATCATATAAACATGTTAGTCAATCAAATAATTCTCCTAGTCTCACTAGCCTCTCAGTCTCCTAGACTGACATTCCTAGTCCCACTAGCCAAATTCTTCCCAGTCTCTAAGAATGCTCTATCATCTACCTCGACCTCTTAGATCGAGCCTCGGCCTCTAAGACCGAGCCTCAGCCTCCAAGACTGAGCCTACTCTTCCTAGTCCAACTAGCCAACTACCTCGATCTCTCAGACCGAGCCTCGGCCTCCAAGACCGAGCCTCAGCCTCCAAGACTGAGCCTAAATAATAAATAAAATGTGCTCAACATTTGTAAAAAGTTTTGGATCTGGACTTAAGTGGTATGCAGTGTAAAAATGTTTTCGTGAGAGCCCTAGTGATCATAGTCTAGACTCGAGAACGAATCCTAGTTCGCTATGATCAGAGCTCTGATACCAAGCTGTCACACCCTGGCTTTGCGGAAGCGTGGTTATTTTGGTGTGACTTCTTAATACCATAGCTTAACCATAACAAAGCTATATGAAGTAAAATCATGCAAGATCATCCATAGATTTAAGTTTTAAAACTGAAGTAACATAACATTGTCATAGGGACTTACAACATCATAACATAAAACATTGTTTTGAAAGACATAAACATCAACATGAATAAAACGCAGTTCAAGAATTGTGACCCGTCCAGGAAAAAGTCACATTTCCTAAACTGGGATGATCTCGGAACCCATATGCAGCGGGAAAACATAACATACCGCGCCAGATCTTTAATTTCCTGAAAGACATGTAAGTTGAAAAATCAACAATAATGTTGAGCGAGTTCATGTGTAAGTGAGTAAATAAACCTTGTATGTATAAAAATCCTGGTATGTAGCAAATAAGGAAAAAGAGATCACCAACGGTTTGCAAGGCCATTGATATGTGTGAAGTGCAAGTAGGAAGACTCAAACCTTGAGATTTTGCGTCGGGGCACAAAGTCACCCCGAGGTCCGTACTGTTGGACCTGGGGTTGGGCTCGCTACACCCAGATAGATCTACCGCTTACGTCCCTCGGTCCTATAATGAGGATTAATGGCCTCCAGTTCACGCCTACCCACTCACATGATCTAAGTAGTAAACCTCCTTACGCTAACCATACCATGTAAAAAGTACTCGTAATCATAGTAACATGTATTTCACCCCTGTAGTTTAGAAAACTGAAAACAGTTAAGAGAAAGGGGGGACATGAACTCACAGTGGTGCGTCTCTACCAAGTATGCCTCCAAATCAATCAGCTGTGTGACGACCTACACGTACTAACTCTATTAGACGGACAGCTGTGCCTTAGCTTTATGGTTTAAGTTCTTGGGAAATAGTTAGGCAACTATTTCGTGTTTATATTCTGTATATACTTGGTAGTCATTTTCCTTCCCAAGGATGGGGGATTTAATACATGTGTGTTCGTATAATTTCGTAATATATTATTAAGTCTCACTTAATACATTTTATTTCCAACTTCAAAATATAAATATTCTTCTCAAAAATATTATATTTTAATACATGTGATTTTCCCAAAATAATACTTAGTAATATTATTTTTACTCTAAAAATAATATTTATGTAGTTCACAAAATAATCATAAACACTTATACAAGTGATGTTGTGAAAAATATATACTAAATATATTTATGTATCACGTTTTATTTTGTGAAATCCCACCTCCGATATTTTGTAAATAAAGTCGTGGCGAAATTCATAGTTTGAAAACAAGTCGACAAGTATCTCTAACACTTATAGTGAAAATAATTCTAAGTGTTAGGTTTTTAGAAAAATTTCGCCAGAGTTTCCTCTGTAACTGGAGGCGGCCACGCTTTCGAGCGTATCATTTTCTTTTATAAATCAAACCACCCATTTTTATCATTCAATCAAAACAATGTTCAACGTATCAACTAGTCAAAATAGATGTAAATCGCAAAAATACATGAACTTGTGGTTTTTCCAAAATATGTAGTATCTTTACATCATTTTTAGTGGATCTTTATATAAATCAATCCGGTTTCGTAAAAGTCTTGTTTTTAAAGAAATTCCATCTTTACAACTTCTTGTCAACTTTTACAAAAATAATTATTTTGTCGAAACTTTGTATTACACAAGTGTTTACACACTTGTGTGTTCTAAAAACCATTCGTGTTAGTGTAAGATCCGTCTTTAGAAAGCATGATTTCTTTGATACGTGGTCCTTTGAAAATACCTCTTGTAGATACGTAGATCTACTAGTTTTAAACACTATTTTACAAGCAGAATCGCTTTTACACAAGTTCATCATTCGTGTGTGGTAGAGTTTCATCCTTTAACCCTTGTTACTTCCAAAACAACCTTATGTCATGATCCATGATCATGACCAACCCGGGTTAAATGATGATCCGAGCTACCACAACATAGATCGGGTCCAAATACTCACACAAATTAAATACTACATGATTTACACAACATATGAGCTTTTATCCAACACTTATAGCATTTTTAGTAGACTTTTAAGCTTCAACTTGTATGTTCATAACTTTTAACCGTTACAAATCATATTAACCACTTTAAAATAGTTCGAGTAGGTGATTTAAGTAACATACCACTAGCTCGAGGCTAGGGAAGAATCTATGCGAAAAACGGGTGGATAAAAGCAAGATAACGAGGTCCTTCGCCTTCCAATTGCACCAAGCTTCTTCGTATGAGATCCTTATCACTTGTAGATGATTGGAATGGCTTGCATGGAATCGAAAATGGATGGATGGGGGGTGGGTGCTCTCGGCCGAAAGTTCAAAGAGAGGGAGAGAAAGTGTTCAAGTGTGGAGAGTTGTGGTTAAGGTTAAGTGTGTTTAGACTTGAACTTATAGACAATGCACATGTTAATTACCCAATGGATCATGTGTCTAGATGATATTAAGCATGAAAGATTATAATAATCATCCAAGGACAAGGTATGTCCCCAAGATGGGGACGGTTTCTAAAGGGGGGGGGGGGTCTTGGTCCGATTCCATCTAGTTAGTTGGATATTAGTTAGGTGAAGTAAGTTAGTTAAGTGCTTAACCCGGTTAGTAGTGTGTAGTGTGTTACAACGGGTGTTAGGGTATTCAGGGACCCTAACTGGCTCAGAAAAAGATAAATAATGAAAATAATAATATTTTCAGGTTCCGGGTATAGTCAGGTAGTTCGGTTGGATAGTAATCCGTTAAACTGCTTAACAAAGCTTTAAAGTGTCGTTAATACCCTTTTTAGTGACACAACTCATTTCTGACACTTTGGAAAGTGTCTAGTAATATTGTTCTCATGTTTTGGCACTTTATTAGGTAGCTAAAAGCTGAATTATTATGTAAAGTGCTGAGTTTTGTACTTAGAGTACGTTTTAGGCACATCCAGTCATTGTAACTTATTCCTAGAGACGCAGTTCTACAACCCTTATATCCCTACACTCACCACTAGTGTAGCAAAATATTTCTGGCTCATACAGGCCTTAGAGGCAGTGTTTGCCTGATGCTGGCTTTATCAGCATGTTCAATAGGTTATCCGTTATAGTGCTACTGTGTTTTTTGTGCATCATGTTTGTCACTAAGGTTCAGCATGTAAATAATGTAGTGACAGTAAGTAAAGTATGATGCAAGTAAGTACATGTATCTGTATTCACGTAGCAGTTTATTCACAAGTTCAAGCAAGCACAGTAATTAAGCAGTAATTAATTATTAATTAAGTCGTACGGATACCTGGTTTAGTGAGGGTTGTCACAGCGAACTCCTTCTTCTACAAGGAGTATAGATCCGCGAGAACCTTGGAGGACCTATGAGGAGCCTGCCAGACAATCCACGTCACATAGCTCAACGCCTCCATATCATCACTCCTTTGGGCCTCAGTCCGAGAATGAGCCCAACAACCCGCAACCTTCATACATACCGTTACAGCGATCCTCATCGCAAGATTCCTTCCGCGACCCTACTCCTGTCTTTCAGGGCCAGTTTAACCCAGCAAAGTACCTACCAGAACAAGTGGGCTTTAACCCACTAGGACCGGAGGATCACTTTTCTGGTGATCAAGATATGGACGAGGACACAGATCCCGTCGATGCTTCAACCGGAACCCTGAACCATCCTTTTGTGATCTCAGATGGTTCGTCTTTTCACGGAACACCATACCAAGGTCTGGATAGTCACTTGGCACGGTTCGAACGGTGTGAGTGGTACTATACACCATCTTACCACTCATCACCTCACCATCAGCCGCAACAACAGCAGCAAGATCCCTCTGGGGACCCACATTTCGAGGCAGTCACGCCACCGCCTCCACCGCCGCCAGTTCATCTAGAGCCTCCAGAACCACCAAGACGTAGGAGGACTGGCGCACGGATGTCAGCACGAGGAGGGGAGTTTCATTTCAGTACCCCTCAACACTCTAGCGGCAGCCACTACCCGCCTATATATGAAGGCCCACAAATGGGTGGACCTTCAGTTCCAGTTTCAGAGGTGAATTCGGCACCTATTGCACCGCCATCACCGGGTTTTGGCAACCCTATCCCTGCTTATACTGCTCCGGCAGCTTACAACCCATACGGACCGCCAGCATACCATAACTATAATTATGCCGAGGCCGACCCATACCTAGTGGCAGCAAACTACCTTGCCCAAAACCCTGAGGGACCATATGGAACCCCTTGGGGAATAGGACATCCAACTCGAGGGTATCAAGTACCTGCTCAGCCGCCGCCACAGTACCAGCCACCACGGTTTTCTCCACCAGAGCAGGAGGATCTCCGTCAAAGACTGGGCAGGGTTGAGCGAGACCTCCAGAGAGAGCGTAAGAAGAATGAGGGATTCATGAGTGGCTTGGCAAATTTGCTGAAGGGAAAGAAGAAACGGGATCGTTAAATCCCAATATGTATTATTGTATTTCCTTGTTTAAATCAAGTCCCTACGTGGACATTTATTTATGTGTGTATGTAGTCCCTGCGTGGACATCTATCTTTGTACTTAGTCCCTACGAGGACTTGTCTTTATTAGTCCCTGCGAGGACACTTATTTTAGCAAACAGTCCCTGCGAGGACTTGTATTGCCAGTATAGCTCCTGCGTGGGCAAGTGTTTCTGTGAAAGTCCCGTTTAGGGCAAAATGTACTACTTTTTTTTTTAATGGAATGTAAGTTTATAAATTTCATCTTTGCTATGTTATGCATAATTGAATTATATATGAAATAAATAAATCAGAATCATTCCTTTTAAAATCTATCGGCCTATGTTATTTTTTAATTAAGGATCTTAAAGGTATAACCTAGCCTGCATGTCATTTTAAGACCTGGCCCAGATGGTAAAACTCGTTAAAAAGATTCAAATCCCTGTTAGCATCTGAAAACATGTTAACACTCCTGGCAGACATGATTCGTTAAAAACACACGTGTTATTATTATATATGGATCCTTTTAAAGATTCCAAACCAACTAAATGATCTCTGAATCATGGGTTAAATCATTAATAAATATGATCAGTTCTTTTTACCATCCATTGGTAATGGAATGCCTACGGGCCCTTCTCATTTTCATATGAGACAAAAGACAGTATTAGTCTGTGACCCTGTCTGATAAAGGTAATGAACTTTGTTCAAACCTTCATGCTTTGATTCTCTTAAATCATAGCTTATAATCTAAATTGTCCTTGTGACTAGGCCTTATGTGCTAATAAAACTGTTATTGTTTTATAATTAGGATAAATTATATTAGAAATCCTAAATTTATGTGAGTAATAAATTAACCACACATGGTCTACATTTACCACGGTTAATAAATTGCCATAAAAGACAATTTTATAATAAACTCACCAATGAATTGATGTCGATATGTAACAGTTCAAGCTACATGGCAGACTCAAATGAGGTCAACAGTCACCCAGGGAGAGAGCATGATAATGCCCAAGTAAATGTAGCGGGTGCAGAATTACAGGCAATGATAGATAATCCCGTTAATCGAGCTATGGATAGATAGCTCCATGAATCCGGTGGTACCCATGCCAGGACCCAATCTGCACCACACTCTAGAACACCCTCCAGGACCCACACTGCCCACAATAGTAATTCTCACCACTCATCAAACCAGAGGAGTGCTCCATCCCAAAGAATCGTACAGAATTAAGAACCCCGTAATAAGGGTTGCTCCTATAAGTACTTCGTATCGTGCAAACCCAGGGATTTTACTGGGGAAAAAGGAGCAGTAGATTGCATGACTTGGATGGACGAGATGGATACGGTTGTGGATATCAATGGTTGCAAAGATAGGGATATTGTGAAATTCGTGTCACAGCCTTTCAAGGGAGAAGCATTAGCTTGGTGGAGATCTTTGATCCAAGCTACGGGGAAAATCCCGTTATACAATATGACCTGGGAACAGTTCATGACGCTGATTAAGGAAAATTTCTGCCCTCAACACGAGGTTGAGAAAATTGAATCTGACTTCTTGTTGCTGGTCATGAGAAACCTAGACTGTCAGGCCTACCTTACCAGTTTCAACACCTTGTCAAGGTTGGTTCCATATTGGGTAACTCCGGAGCCTAAACGTATAGCTCGATTCATTGGGGGTTTGGCCCCGGAGATCAAAGCAAGTGTGAAGGCCTCCAGACCAATTACTTTTCGGTCTGTAGCAGACATATCGTTGTCCCTTACCTTGGATGCGGTTAGGCTGAAATCGCAGAGGAACACCGATACCGAAAAGAGGAAGCGTGAGGATGACAACTCACGACGTTCAGACAAGAAGCAGAAGGGAAACAATGACCACCGAAAAGGGTCAGGATTTAGGAAGGATGGTCAGCAGTCGGGTGAAAAACCCAAATGCAAAATCTGCAAGAGACAGCACTTCGGAAAGTGCAGGTATGAATCAAACTCGAATTCACAATCAAAATCTTTTGCATGTGGGTTGTGCAAGTCCAAGGAACACAAAACCTTGGATTGCAAAAAGATGAAGGATGCGACCTGCTACGGTTGCAATGAAAAGGGGCACATCAAGACCAATTGCCCAAAATACGCCAAGAAGCCCGAAGAGACTAAGAAGACCAATGCTAGGGTCTTCAGGATGGATGCTAAGGAAGCCGTCAAGGACGACCATGTGATAACAGGTACCTTTCTCGTAAATGATGTTTATGCGAGAGTGTTATTTGATTCAGGTGCTGATAAGTCGTTCGTAGACAATAAGTTTTGTGAATTGTTGAAATTACCTGTTAAGACTTTAAGTGTGAAGTATGAGGTGGAACTAGCAGATGGCACTTTAGAAACCGCTTCAACCTTATTAGATGGATGTTTCATGTCCATTAAGAACCACTCTTTTCCTTTGTCCCTATTTCCTTTAAAACTAGCCGGTTTTGACATAGTTTTGGGTATGGACTGGTTATCTCATAACCAGGCCCAGATTATTTGCAATAAGAAACAAGTGATGATCAAGACTCCGTCTGGTGAATCACTTACTATCCAGGGAGATACCCAGTATGGGCTACCCGAGAAAATGTCAATGCTCAAAGACTCTATGTGTTTGAAGAAGGGTTGTGTCATCTACATGGCACAAGTGATAATTGATGAGCCGAAGCCCAAGATTGGGGATATCCCCGTCATTTCTGAATACCCCGAAGTATTTCCTGAAGAACTACCTGGTTTGCCACCAGATAGGCAAGTAGAATTCAGAATTGACATTATTCCTGGATCAGCACCAGTTGCAAGGGCGCCTTATAGGTTGGCACCAACTGAGATGAAGGAATTGAGAACGCAGCTAGATGATTTGCTAGCCAAAGGTTTCATCAAACCTAGTTCGTTTCCATGGGGAGCACCCGTTTTATTTGTCAAGAAGAAGGATGGATCGATGCGTCTGTGCATCGACTACCGTGAGCTTAATAAGGTCACTATCAAGAATAGGTATCCTTTGCCTAGAATCGACGATCTGTTCGATCAACTTCAAGGGGCAAGTTTCTTCTCGAAGATTGACTTGAGGTCAGGCTACCATCAATTGAAGGTTAGAGATGAAGACGTGCATAAAACAGCATTTAGTACTCGTTATGGTCATTACGAGTTCCTAGTGATGCCTTTTGGGCTCACTAATGCACCGGCCGCGTTCATGGATCTCATGAATCGCGTCTGCAAGCCGCACTTAGATAAATTCGTCATCGTTTTCATCGATGATATCCTCATCTACTCGAAGAACCAAGCTGACCATGAGAAGCATCTTCACTGCATTCTGGAACTACTTCATAAAGAAAAGCTCTATGCCAAATTCTCGAAGTGTGAATTCTGGCTTCGAGAAGTCCAATTCCTTGGACATGTTGTTAGTGAGAGTGGTATTCAAGTAGATCCCGCTAAAGTTGAAGCTGTCATGAATTGGCATGAACCAAAGACGCCTACAGAAATACGTAGCTTCCTAGGTTTGGCAGGATACTATAGGCGATTCATTGAAAACTTCTCAAGGATTGCTGCACCCCTGACTTCGCTGACGCGTAAGAAGATTAAGTTTGACTGGGGTCCTAAGCAGCACGAATCCTTCGATATTCTGAAACAAAAGTTGAGCAATGCTCCAGTACTGACATTGCCTGATGGAATAGAGGAGTTTGTAGTTTATTGTGATGCATCACACACCGGGATGGGATGTGTGCTTATGCAGAAAGGCAAAGTCATTGCCTATGCTTCACGCCAGTTAAAGGTGCACGAAAAGAATTACACCACCCATGACTTAGAGTTGGGTGCCGTTGTATTCGCACTAAAACTGTGGAGGCACTACTTATATGGGATCAAATGTGTGATCTATTCTGACCACAAGAGCCTTCAACATCTGTTCAATCAGAAGGACTTGAACATGAGGCAACGCCGTTGGATGGAAACTCTGAATGATTACGATTATGAAATAAGATACCATCCTGGCAAGGCGAATGTAGTCGCCGATGCCTTGAGTCGAAAGGAGAAGGTGAAACCCATCCGAATCAATGCCAAGCGCATGGAAATAAAGAACAATTTGATTGAAAGTTTGTTAGCTGCACAGAAGGAAGCTGTGTTGGAAGCTAACTATCCTAACGAAAAGCTAGGGGTAACTGAGGAGCAGTTAACACTTAGCAAGGACGGAATAATAAGATTGAATGGACGAATATGGGTTCCAATTTATGGAGGACTTAGAGATGTTATCCTCCAGGAAGCCCATAGTTCCAAATACTCTGTTCATCCTGGAGCTGATAAGATGTACCAGGATCTAAGGGCGAATTATTGGTGGATAGGCTTGAAGAAGTCTGTAGCCACCTATGTAGCTAAATGCTTGACATGTGCGCAAGTCAAAGCAGAACATCAAAAGCCGTCAGGTATGCTACAACAGCCTGAACTTCCCACATGGAAGTGGGAGATGGTGACGATGGATTTCATCACCAAGCTACCAAAGACAAGGAAAGGCAATGATACTATATGGGTGATCGTTGATAGACTGACTAAGTCAGCTCATTTCTTACCCATCAAGGAGACTTATAGCTCCGACATGTTAGCCCAGTTATACGTGGATAAGATTGTAGCCTTACATGGCATACCTGTGTCTATTATCTCTGACCGAGATACTAGATACACGACACATTTTTGGAAGAGTTTCCAACAATCTTTGGGCACACGTTTGAATTTTAGTACGGCTTATCATCCTCAGACTGACGGCCAGAGTGAGTGTACTATTCAAACGTTGGAAGACATGCTACGTGCATGTGCGATCGATTTGGGTGGTAGTTGGGATAAGAACTTACCATTAATCGAATTCTCCTACAACAATAGCTACCACACCAGCATAAAGGCTGCGCCTTTCGAGGCATTATATGGTAGAAAGTGTAGATCGCCCGTGTGTTGGGCGGAAGTTGGAGAAGTCCAGTTATCAGGACCAGAGATCGTGTTCGAAACGACGGACAAGATTGTCCAGATTCGAGACCATCTCAAAGCTGCCCGGGATAGGCAGAAGAGTTACGCTGATCCAAATCGTAAGGATTTTCACTTCGAAGTAGGTGACAAAGTCCTACTTAAAGTGTCACCCTGGAAGGGGGTGATGCGATTTGGTAAGAAAGGCAAGCTAAGCCCGAGATACATAGGACCTTTCGAGGTTATCGAACGTGTCGGGTCAGTTGCCTATAAGTTGAACTTACCTGAAGAGCTCAGTAGTATACACAATGTGTTCCACATCTGCAATCTGAAGAAGTGTTTCGCTGACGAATCACTGGTCATACCCCATACAGATGTGCATATAGATGAGAGCTTGAAATTTGTGGAAAAACCATTGTCGATCGAGGATCGACAGGTTAAGAAGCTTCGAAAGAAGCATGTACCGATAGTAAAGGTCAAATGGGATGCCCGTAGGGGTCCCGAGTATACATGGGAGGTTGAGTCCACGATGAAAGAAAAGTACCCTTATCTATTTCAGTAAATCTCGAGGTCGAGATTTCTTTTAAGGGGGTGAGGATGTAACACCTCGAAAATTTACGTCCTATGATGTGTTGACACGTGTCATAGGTTTGAACGTGTAAAGGAATTTTCTAGAAGGACTAAAGTTGACAAACAATGAAACTATGTAAATATAAGGGTTCAAAGTGTCAACAACGAATAATTACACTTTACAATAACCCTACATGATGTTTATAACCTTAAACGAATGGATCATGGATCATACGAAGCGAATTGTGAAAGAAAGTGAGAGATTACAAACTACAGGGGTTAAATGTGTCAACATGTTAAGCAATACCTCTGAGTGACCTTTTAGCAAACCCGAAGCCTTGTAACGATTAATTATGCTCACTAGAATGCACCATAAAAATTTCACCAAGTTTCGTTACCGTATGAGAAAGTTACGATAAAATTCGTGTGTGAGGGTTAGAATCGTCAACATTGAAAATTAGGGTTTTTCGGGTGATCACAAAGTTACCCGAGGACTTGACAAAGATGGTATAAGCCTTAAAGCCCCTAAATGTTAATATTAAAAGCCTTACATTGCAAGAAATACTATGAAAGCGATGTTTGGAAGGACCAGGGACCAAAAGTGCAAAAATAGGAAGCCTGATGACTAGCTTGCGCACCGCAACACTATGGACCTTATGGTCCGTAAGAAGCCTTGCGCACCACAAGACTTAAACCCTTATGGTGCGCAAGAAGTGCCCAGCGACCAGAAAACAGACAGCTGCCTGTTTTCATGTTGTAACCGACTTAAATTGCCATTTTGGCATACCATGGGCTTTCCTATACTGGTATATAGGCTATAGATGGCACATGTTCATATCTTGGACCAATTATAGGCATAGATGGCATGATCTTGGACAATCAAAGTTTATATATAAGCTTCATAATGTTGCAACATTCTTCCATTCATCATCTAATCAACTTCTGGAGCATAAGGACCATTCTCAAGCTTCCTAATCATCCATTAGACACATGTAAGTACCCTTGACCTTTCTAAATTAAGTTATGCTTAGTTTATAGCTTAAAAGTCAAACCGTCGTAACTACGGTTTGACTTAGCGATAAAACACAAACGGTCCAGGGTTTTGTCGAAACGAAAGTTGTTATAAGTTGGTAATCATTTGGGCTTTAAACCCTTAAAAGGGCACCCACTGATTCCAATCCTAACTAGGTCGATTGTCGAGTCAATGGTAATTAGAAAAAGTCAACAGAATTGTTATTTTCGATTTCACGCATGATTATCGATGTAAAAGGCGTATCACCTATTTTATCATTCTTATAACTTGATAATAAGTATAAAAACTTGTCTACGCTTGTTTGATTCGACAACTTTCTGTTTTGAACCGATTCGGAACCGAAAGACGCAAAAGTTTGACTTTTGCTTTGACCTCAGTTCTGACCCGGTTTAGATAGGTTTAGACATGCCTTAAAGTTCCATTAGGACCTAGTTACATGTGTGTATAACCCTCTGCGTTTATACCACATAAATCCTTATTTGTCCGACGTTTCCGTTAATCGCCTAAATATTGACCGTAATGCCCTTATGACCGTAAAACAAGAATTTTGGAAATGTGAAAGTACAATAATCTTAGTTACTGATTATTAAACATGTCTGTAAATTTTCACATCAGATGGAGGTCTAGATTAGGAGTTATGCTTAATGACGTAATTAGAACGTTTCTTAGTAATTAAACGGCGTCATTAGCGTAAAGCCTATCTAAACCCAATTTTTGGCACCAAACCTTTTACCCACTGATGTAATATAATATTTTGGGATTTTTGAAGATTTTTAACTATTTTTAAACTAATCATAAGCTAGGATTAGTGCCTTGATTCGGTAAATACCGAATATACCCTTTTCGGCCATAAAATGAGTTTTACAAATCCTTTTGATGCCAATCCAATTGCTACTGATTTTAAATATTAAATGGAGTGTTTTGAACCTGTTTAACTGATCAGGAAACTCAGAATCATATTTTAACCCGTACGTCGCTTAAAACGGCTTTATACGCGTATTATACGCATAGTTAGGGTTTAAAACTATTTTGGCATATAAGACTTATAACCAAATGTTATAACCTGTTAAAATAAACCATTTTACTGATTTAATCAGACCCGGACCACAGAAGATAAATTAATTCCTTTTATAATCTTTAAAATGACCAAAATACCCCTACGGGGCTTAAAATGAGTTTAAACTCGTTTTGGGTATAACGGAAGGTATCCTACTGATATCACAACATATTTAAGGCATGTTAACTTAGGAAACCTGTTTAGGACTCTTATGGTTACCCGTTACGCTTCATACGCGTTCGGTTCGGTTTATGTAACTAGTTTACATAAATTAGCCGAAACGGGTCAAACCTTATCGGTTTTATCTCAAAATCCAAAATGTGTATAATATACCCATATTAAGCAAGTCTTCAAACTTGTCGGGTCTAAAACACATTCTATCCGGTCTTCGCTTAATCGTGCGTACGAACCGTATCTTTAAAACTAACCGGTCTAAGCTTAAGCTTAACTAAAGACCGTTAGGATTCTAATAGGTTGTTATTAAACCTTCGTTCCAGATTAGGAGAACTGGTAAAAGATACTTGCACTCGCTGATTTTGATCTATACTTGCTCAGGTAAATACTTTTAACGTATTTCCCTATACGGGCTTGGGGTACGGTATATAAAATACCGCTTGGTCGGACATTGAATCTTTAATTGTATGATGGTTAAAGTATTGAGATGTTTCATTTAAATTGTTTTGTTTGCTTAAAGCCTTTGGGGGTTAATGACCGTGTCCCGGATATCCCTGGCATCATTTTACGGAATGGCCACGACCTTAGCACTCAGGTGTAGGCGTACACCTGTCAGTGTCTCATTTAAATAAAGTGGTGTGTCTATTGATCTTTAACCCGGCTCGATCCGGGCTACTGAATGCATAAGGAACATGTAAGTCCTTTACAAGGTTATATATTTAAATAAGCATCCCAAGTTATAAAATATTATTTGTGCCTTGTGCCTTAAATGCATTTTCTTAAACTCTTTTCAAAATGAGTCGGTTGATTGTATTTACCAGTGTAAACTGACGTATTTTTCTTAAAAAGGTTAAGTGCAGGTACTACGCGTAATAGGCTGGCTTGTCTCCTAGCATCCACAATAAGTCTCGCAAGCTTGGATGTCATAGACTGTTGAACACTGTTTCCTTTTATTTTGATCTACCTGTGGATTTATATTCGACTACTTGTGATACTTAATATTACAATATCGTTTGGTTGAAATGAATCTATACTTTGCTTCCGCTGTGCATTTAAATATTGTGTTGTTTGACTATTATGTTGCCAACCACGTCACGATACTCCCCTACCGGGCCCACCGGTAAAACGTGGAAATTTGGGGTGTGACACTTTTCCTCGTCCTGTAATTCTACCACCTTTAGCACCCGCAAAGTTCACCTTTCCACCATCATAATCTTCAAACTCAGTTAACAATCTCGCATCCCCCGTCATGTGCCTAGAGCAGCCACTATCAACATACCATAAGTTGATAATCCTCCTTAGTAGCTCCTGCACACACCAACCAAAAGATTAGTTAGATTGGGGGACCCAAGCCTTAATGGTCTTGGGTCGTCCAAATTCACCAACTACTGGAACGTCCATCCAATATCCATTACTCCTAACTGGAGTCTTGGATTTCAGACCTGTTGATGGAATTTGATTTTGATTTCCACTAGGTCTTTGGTCCTGAGGGTTCCTATATGTGTTTGGACTATTTGACCTTTGAAAATTTTGATTTTGGTACGTTGAATTTTGATTCCAAGAAGCATGATTGTTATAATTTCTAAAGCCATTGTTAAAAAAGTTCGACCACCATTACTCTGGTATCGATTTTGATATTGACCTTGACTTCTGAAATTATTTGAATTACAATTGTTCATTCTAGGTGAACTGCTTCTAGGTCTCTCATATCTGCCTGGTGGAGATTTAGGCTGAAATCTTGGTTGATTTCTTTGAAAACGAGGAACTTGTGGAGTTCCTTTTTCAGCCTTATCTACACCAATAACAACTTTCTCTGGTTGCTTAGGAGCAGATTTCTTTGGATAATTTGCAACTTTTTCCACATTATCACCTTTCTTTTCAGGTGATTTCCCTCTCTGTTTCTCACTCACTTGTGCTTCATTCTTTTTATTAGGACAGTAGCTAGCTACATGTCCCTTGGTGTGACACTTGAAGCACGATCTCTTTTTCGAAGACTTCTTATCTGAAGCCTTTGAACTAGATTTTGGTTTTGATGATGATGCCTTAGAAGGATTAGGTTCAGTTTGCTTAGTTTCAGAATTTTCTTTGTTCTTGTTTTTAGCAAACTCTACATTAGATTCGTTTTCAATAACAGTTGTTTCGTTTTTCATGTCACTTCCTTGAACAAAATTAACCCTTTTAACAAAAGTTGGATTTTTATTCTTAGGATGTGAATAGGGCTGTAAACGAACCGAACGTTCAGCGAACAGTTCGTGAACCGTTCGGCGGGAAGTTCGTTTATGTTCGTTCGTTTAATAAACGAACGAACATGAACAAGAAATTTCGTTCGATTAGTTAAATGAACGAACATGAACAGAGGTCTCGTTCATTCGATTGTGTTCGTGAACGTTCGGTAAGGTGTTCGTGAACGTGTTCGTGAACATTCGTTGATTTGCGTTCGTTTATGTTCGTATGTTTGTGTTTTTATTGAAGATCTTTGTACTTTCTTATATCTTATTTGTACTTTTTATATTATTAAACTTTTATTTATTTTATTTCCCTAACAATTAAACTAGGAAACCCACTTTCACCTTGTTTATGCATTATTTCCCTTTCAATTCTCATTATTTACATCCACGAATACGATCGACCTCCGTTCCACAATAAGGGATTCAAGTTCGAGTGCTACTCTCTAGGCCATCTATCTTTATCCTTCGTCGCGTTCGCCAAATTTATTTGTGTTCGTGAACCGTTCGCGAACACGCTCATTTCCTTAATGAACGAACACGAACATAAAATCTCGTTCGGTAAGTGTTCATGAACCGTTCGTGAACACATTTATTTCCTTAACGAACGAACACGAACAAGGCCTTGTTCGTGTTCGTTCGGTTCGTTTACAGCCCTAGATGTGAAGTTTTCTTTTTCAAAACAGGTTTGCTGTTATTATCCTTCTTAGCATCAGCACTCTCAGACACATTTCCTTGACTTGATGTGGAACTACTTGGTGATGTTGACACAAAGTCCATGAGCTCATCTTCATCAGGCAAGAAAGAATAGTCATGACTAACAGGAGGTGGAACTTCATTGAAACCATGGAATCCCACACTGGTTCTGTCATTACTTTTCTTCAAGCCACCCATCATATGTTTCATAACAAAAGTAGAGTCCCTGAATTGACCTAATTTCTTTTCAAGTTCAACAATTTTGAGTTGTGCATCTGACAACTCTTTGCATTTTTCAGAAATCTCTTTTGTTTTCTCAGCTATCATTTCATGAGCTAAGTCTATGAATTGAAGTTTTTCATTTAATTTGCAGGTTAAAGCTTCAATTTCACTTTCATAACCTTTTATCTTCTTCAAGTATAAAGATTCGTTTCTTTTAGCAAAAAAGTTTGATTCTTTAATGTTAGACATCTCGCTTACCAGACTTTGGTTTTGTGTTGACAACCTGTCTACCTCACCCTGTAGTTCACGACATTTTAAACACACAGAATTAGACTGTACCTCTCCTGTTTGTTTGTCAAGATTGGCCATTAGCGCTGCAAGTTGAGCTTCCATTCTTTTGTATTTAGCTTCCTTTTCTTCAGCTTCCTTTTCATGGTTAGACTTTTTCTTTTCTTTTTCAGCATCTGTTGTCTGATCAGCCTTATCTATCTCAGCTTCACTTTTCTTCTCGACTTTAGCATCATCTACTGTAGCTTCACCATCATCAACTGGTACAATTTCTGCCATGAATGCCTGAGTGACATTGTCATCATTTTCCAAGTGAACACTCCAGTCATATGAACCTTCTCTAGCTGTAGAGATCAGCGCTCTCGAGTTAGAGTTGTTTGATGCATTCCTATTGTTTGAACTCTGACTCAAAGTCTCCTGCTTTTGTTTTTGACATTCCCTAGCGAAATGCCCATAACTTTGACAGTTGAAGCATCTCACTTTGTTCTTATCGAAACCAACAGTCTTTCCTACAAACTTCCTTCCTGTTCGGTTCATAAATCTCTTCACTCGTCTAGTAATCATGGCCATTTTCCATTGTAAATCCATATCTTCAAGATCATCAGGGTCAATCTGATCTTCATCTAAAATAGCAGGATCAGATATCTTCCCCTGAATGTAGTTTTCAAATGAAGCAACAAATGAAGCAAGTAGAGCAAGATGTTCTTCAGGAGACTTCACACTCATAGGCATTGACTTTGTACTACTACTCTGCTTAGAAGTTGATGTTCTCTTGGCTCCTGTTGATCCTCCTGAGGCAACTACAAAACAAACATCACCATCCTCATTCACTGTGACCTGCTCATTTTCACACGATAGAAACGCAGTAGCAGAGTCGCTAGAAGCATTGTGAGATGAAGAAGATGTAAGCCCATTGTAAATCCCTGGATCTTGAACCTGATCATATCCAGTGTCTTTCTTCTTCATACTGAGCTCATAAGCTCTCAGCTTTCCTACCACTTCTTCAAGCTCTTTTGTCTCATAATCTGCTTCTCCCTTGATCATGAGAGTGTAGATATCCCATTTAGTAGGTAAGGCATCGAGCAGCTTGTCATTCTTTTCTACGTCAGTATAGCACTCTATCTCATAATTTTCCATTTCCGACATCAGATGGTAGTATCGAGTGATGATGTCCTCAAGTGACTCATGTTTCATGTACTTGAAAACAGCGAACTGCTTCTTCAATAGATCAACTTTGTTTTTCTTGACATCTGCATTTCCCGCATATCGTTTTTCTAATGCATCCCACATATCCTTTGAATTAGTGTACTTCTTGAAGGTATGCTTGATGCTATCAGGTAAGGACATTTTAATTGCAGCGAAGGCTCTCTTTTCAGCCTCATACATCTTTTTATCAGCCTCTTGCATGTTCACATAGGCTGTTCTACGTGGTCTGCCCTCAAAGTCATGTGTTGGGTTTGTGTACCCATCTTCAATACATATCCATATGCGCGTGTCCTGATATTCAACGAAGGATTGAAAACGATCCTTCCATGTCAAATAATTTTCCACCTTCATCATCTTAGGCGGTTTGTTGGTAGTTCCAACCTCATGCTCCATTCTCAAAAGCTCATTCAAAGTAGACATGTTTGACATTTTAAACGTTGCAGACTGTTAAAACCGTACAACATATCTCCGGAAACAGTGGTTACCAAATTACACCGTTAGAATCGTCTCAAAAAGACGAATCCAATGCATTTTTTTGTCCTAAAAATGCAAGGAATTCAACGGTGCAGACGATTTTGTCAAATGAGCTACTGATCAATTTCTATTTGCAAAACACTGAAATTTTATCGACGCTTGCTAACGAAAATTCCACCCTTTTAAATTTGCTAGTTTTAAGTCCTCTGTTAATTTCGCTGGGTCAGTAATTAATTTTGCTGGCCTGAAATTTGTTCAATTTCGCTGATCAAAGCTCGTTGAAAGGTCAATTTCGCTGTCAACTTCACTGGTCAAATTCGCTGCTTAATTTCGCGAATACGACGACTGGTAAAGTCGTCGAAACCGTGATAATTTCGCTGAGGAAAATCATACGGTTACCAAAGTCGCCTTTGGATTTTAAATTCGCCGATCACCGAGTTATTAACTCACAAGTTCGCTGGTTTGTCAATTTCGCAGGTCCAATAAATTCGGAAACTTAATCTTTTCAAAATTCTGAAGATTTTCCTGATTCTCCTAACTCTTTCCTGCAGAATCGTAACAACAAAATATTAGTAGTTTTCGAAACACAACGAAGAACAGAACGAAAAACGTGAAGAACACGAAGAAAAATCTTCGAATCTTCAAGCCTTTCCAGTCAAACTTCTTCAACCAATCAATAAAATCTTTCCTGAAATCCTGCAAAACAGCAATCAAACAACGCAGAAGATCAAAACAGCCAAAAAAATTTTGAAAATTTGTATAAAACCAACAAAAAATTTCGAAACCCTAATTGTCAGGTTTCAAAAGATTTTGAAAAACTCCCTGTTTCTGCCAAGCACAATTCTGAACCGAGCCTTCAAGAGCCTAATGCTCTGATACCAATTGTAGGTCCCTTATTCGTATGGATCTTCACAGAATTGTCAATCCAATCAAGAGTGTGGAATCCTCTTGATCAGAATATCACAGAAACAAGTAGAAGAACAAAATTCCAATTCAAACCGGGTTTCTATTGATTATCAATCACAAGAATTACAATCAATCAAAACCCTAACAACCCAAATTCGTCCAAGCCCTTAGCACTCTCACGAATTCTCTCTAAAAACTGTTTTGGCTGATTTTCCTAAACCCTAATGCAAAGCCTTGTTTATATAACACAAGGTTGCTACTTGGGCTAGGGATTCCTACATGGGCAAAGCCCAATTCGTCCCCCTATGACCCAACTGGGTTTTGTTTAGCCCAAACTCTATTATTCAACTAATACAAAGCTAAACCCGCTAACCGTTTATCGTTTAACTAATTACAAGATATCCAAAGACCAAATCTAAGTTGTTGTCACAAATATGCACCAAAAATGGGTGCTCCCCAAGGTGATGAGCTGGGTTGTATAAAACCCTTTTATAGTAATTCATCCAATTGGGTTCTCAGCTCTTTAATTTATGTTGGTGCTAAACGTAATGAGCTCGTGCAATTGGTACTGCTCCCGGCAGGATGTCAATCCTGAACTCTACTTGTCTCTCAGGAGGTAATCCAGGTAGCTCATCAGGGAAGACATCCGGGTATTCAAAAATGATTGGAATGTCTTCTATCTTGGGTTTCGAATCATCTACTGTCACTTGTGCCATGTAGATGACACATCCGCTTTTCAGGCACTTGGATGCTTTGAGTATAGATACATTGTTGGGCAATCCGTAGTGCGTATCTCCATGAATGGTGATCAACTCACCAGATGGGGTTTTGATGTTAACTAGCTTCTTATCGCAGGCAATTTGGGCTTGGTTACGTGAAAACCAATCCATGCCTAAAACTACATCGAACCCAGCCAATTTCATTGGCAAAAGAGATAGTGGTATTGAATGATTCTTAATGGATATAAAGCATCCATCAAGAAGAGTCGAAGCGGTTTCTAAGGTACCATCTGTGAGTTCTACCTCATATTTAATGTCTAGAGTTTTAATAGGTAGATTCAATAATTTACTAAACTTAAGGTCTACAAATGACTTATCCGCACCTGAATCAAATAAAACTCTAGCATAAATATCATTAATGAGGAAGGTACCTGTTATAACTTTATCATCATTCACCGCCTCCTTGGCGTTCATTTGAAACACCCTAGCATTTGACTTCTTTGCCTCATCAGGCTTCTTGGTGTTCTTTGGGAAGCTTGTCTTAATGTGCCCTTTTTCATTGCAACCGTAGCAGGTTGCATCCTTCAAATTTCGGCACTCCAAAGACTTGTGCCCTTTCTTATTACAGATTCCACAAGGCTTGGCTTGTGGGTCTAGAGTGCATTTCCCGAAATGCCTCTTATCACAGTTCTTACACCTGGGCTTGTTACCTGACTGATCCTTTTTAAACCCAGAGTTTCTTTTCTTCTTCTTACTTGACTGGTGGGACTGGTCATCCTCTCTTTTTCTCTTCCCATCCTCAGTGGTCCTCCTTGACTTACTCCTTATAACACCAAGAGTAAGAGACAGTGATAGATCTATAGCCGATCTATAAGTGGTAGGCTTTAAAGCCTTGACATTCCCATTGATTTCAGGGGCTAAACCACCAATGAAGCGCGCAATGCGCTTAGGCTACAGAGTGACTAGGTATGGGACAAGTTGGGACATTGAGTTAAAACTGGTAACATAAGACCTACAGTCCAAATCTTTCATAACCAAAGTGAGGAAATCAGTCTCCATCTTCTCCACCTCATGCTGTGGACAATAAGTATCATTCACAAGTTCAACAAACTTGACCCAAGTGAGGTTGTACAAAGGAATTTTTCCCGTGGATTGCACTAAAGCTTTCCACCATGTCAGGGCGTCGCCTTTAAAGGACTGGGACACAAACTTCACGATGTTCTCCTTGGCACACCCGCTTATATCTACAACTGTCTCCATGTCATCCAACCATTTCATACAATCAATGACTCCTTTTTCCCTAGTGAAATCTCTTGGTTTACAAGAGACAAAATATTTGTAAGTACAACCCTTGTACCGGGAAGCCTGATCAAATACAATCTTTTGGGGTTCACTTCTCTGATTGGATATATGTTGAGATTCATCCTTTTTCGATGTATGCGGTTTTGATAGGGACTTAGAATGGGTTTTCGATTGAGCATCACTTGAATCTTTGAGTACCTCATTCACAGCTTTAGTAATCGCTGGGTTTATCATGGCTTGAAGTTCGGCGCCAGTAACATGTAGCCTTGTATCATTATTCCCATCAACTGGGTGACTATGAGCTTCATTGGAGCCAACCATGATTTGAATGCTATAAGTCAATTTAATAGTTTGTTCAGTTATCGCATAGCGAATCATCGCATTTGATGATTAATTAGCCATGGTATGAAATAACCATATAGGCCAATAAGTTTAATATTTATGAGGGAAGTATATTTGAAATTATTTGATTATAAATAGCCTAGGTTACAAATGAACCATTAAAAGGCATTTAAACAGGATATAATCCTTTATATATATATATATATATATATATATATATAGAAACGGGATCAAGAGAAAACGTTCAAAAGTGTGAGAACGGTGAGAACGCATACTGGCCCAACACGTGTCCCGCGGCATAGAGAAGGGCGGATGGGCTTTTTTGTCTTTTCATTCTTCTTTTATTTTCCCAACGTGGTATAATATTTTATGGCGTCTAAGTTTTTTCTTGGCGTTAATTGTATTTATTAAACTTTTTGGCGTTTAATTAATTGTTTTTGTGTCCCATATATATTTTTTGGGGTTATAGCATTTTCTTGTTAATTTTTTGGCTTTTTTGTATAATAATTCACTACGAGTCATTAAAATTTGCATAAGATTACAATAAGACCAATTTTTTTTTGGCGTTTAATACCCTTTTTACAAGGTGCTTTGCCAGCAGCTGTTCTCCCAGTTTTCATACTACTAGCGTTTTGGTGTTTGTAGTTTTTGGCGTTTTATATAATAATGTATTTTATTTATAGAGAATTGGATAACAAAACAACATATAACTTGATATCAAAACAATATAAAATGAAAACAAAAATAATACAAAATGGTAATCTAATTTTTCTTCCGAATCTTCAATGTCATCAGCCTCTTCCTTCTTGAATTTGTTTTTGGCGTTTTGAACCTTTTTTGAATACTTTAGTTAGATGCCAACTTTCCTTCATAAACCCCATTTTTTTAGAAGAAGCTGCTTAGTGGCAACCTGTTTTTTGGTGTGATATTCTTGTTTGGTGGCATGTCATTAAAGATAAACTCTTGCTTGATGCTATTTGTAATAATGGAGTCCAAAATAGCATTTTACACTTGTGTTGATCCCTTTATTCCATTCAAATAATCATCAAGAACAAAGCTCACCTGATGGCATATCACTGTCATCAGTCTCTTTTTCTTGAATATTTGTCCATGTCATTCAGCAAAATATTATTGAGTTAACCCCCTCAAAAAAAGATCCATTTCATTGAAAGCTTTGACATCTGTGGCGTTTAAAGGGAGTGGTTTCTAGAGGATATGACGTTTTTGTGTTTTTCTAGGTGTGATTAATTTCATTGTGTATAGACCCTTCTCTTATAGGAGTTTTTTGGCGCTTAATTTAGGCGGGACTTTTTATTGTAATAAATGATAATAATAATAATAATAATAATAATAATAATAATAATAATAAAGTAACTGTCTTTTCAGTTACTGTTTTTTGTATTGACTGTGTTGATCAGCTTTTATCAGTTTTATAGGTTATAGACGTCTCATCTTCTAAGTTTGGCGTTTTTTTAAATGGCCTTATGCAGACCAACATGTCAAAATACAATAACGGAGTAAATAAAATATTAAGCAGGAAAAATATTTTTTGTTATTTTTGGCGTTTTGTTAGGGTTAACCATTTTTTAGTATTATTTTGGCGTTTTGCTAATAAAGATAGAAATATATCATTTAATTATTATCTTAAAAAAAAAGAAGATTACATAGAAGAAAAAAAAGAAGAAAAAAAATTAAAATCCTTCGTCAGAAGGTACTTTGCCAGAAGGTACTTTATCTAAATAGTATCCATCACTTGTGTCATCTTCTTCCTCCTCGGAGTCTTCTTCTTGATCTTCATCCATGTCTTCACATTCACCTTCATCAGCTTCTTGTTCCTGTAGATTGTGAAGCCTCCACCTAAACATGTCTTGCATTAACTCCAATTTTGAGTCTATTTCTATGTTGGTACAAGTGGCGTTATACAATTCTTCATTGAAACCCAGTCGCTGCTTTGTCATGATGTTCTCTAGCCAGTAGACTTCCTCCTCTCCGCTGTCGTATGTAACTATCACCATGTCTGTTTCATCATCAAAACGCCAAGATGTCATGACAGGGTCTGGCTTCACATTTCCTTTGATTGGTCCAAATTTGCTGGTTAATGCTTTCATAAGCATATGCGTTTCATGGCATTCGTTGTCTAGAGCGATGCCAATGGATAAGATTTGCCTCTGTATCTCTTCTTCCATTATCAGAATTGCCTTGACCGTCTTAACATACACCCTCCTTCTGTTGTCAAAATGGAGGACGTATCGCCTGATTCCCATAGTGTATCTCCACGAAACGATTGTTGCCATTTTTGCCGTTTTGTTTTAAGTTGGCGTTTTTGGTTAAAGATGTTTTTTTTTTTGCAGAAAATGGATAGATTGAAGTGATTATGGAAGCTATGTTTTTACGTTTGTTTATATAATGATGTTTTTGGCGCGTAATTTAGGAGGGAATTTCTTCTAATAAATGTTATTAACTGAAATTTAGTTATTTGTCTTGTTTCATCTTCCTGTAATATTCAACGCGTTTTATTTTTAATTTTTGGCGTTTTATTTTTAATGGCGTTTTATTTTTTGTATGACGTTTTATCATTTGGTGGCGTTTTAAATATGATCGGTAAAAGACCCTTTTACCCTTAATGAAGCGCGTCCCACATAATAATATTGATGTTATTTACGAAAACGCCACCGCACAATCTAGTCCATGGATTGTTTTGATCGGATGATCCATAAGCGTTCTCACCGTTCTCACACTTTTCACCGTTTTTTCTAAATCCTGACCCTATATATATATATCAGACAGGGGACATAAGTCACAACTGTCAATGTCGTATAGACATTTTTATATAGCACAAGGGCTCGTCTCGAAGGACATTTAGATGGCACAAAAGGCCTTGTCACTAGGACAATTTAAAATATGATTATTATCTTTTTAGATTGAAGGTTTGAAGGATCGAACATAGTTCATTTCCTTTTGACAAAAGTTATAGTCTATAACTATACTTGTCATGAAAAACAATACAATTTGGCCCGTAGGCAGAATGAATAACATCTCAAATGGATGTTTTGGTATAGACATCATTTTTTTTGATGATATTAGCCATGATTTACAATAATCATTTAGGCTATGTAAGTGCTTGGAAGAATCCAAGTACTTTGGAAGGCTGGTGTGGTTTATCAAGCCACACTGCCAGGAGTGTTAACATGTTTTTGGATGTTAACAAGAATTTATTGTCTTAAGAGGGTTATACCATTATAGCCGTTGATATTTTGGCTAGGTTAGACCTTTAAGAACATCTTTCGAAATTTCCATAGCAGATTAATTAAAATTAAATGATTGTTTGCATGTTGATGTAATGAAAATACATACATACATATATATATATATATATATATGAATTTCAAAAGAAAGTTCCAATAATAGTACTACGGATTACAAAACTGCCTTAACGGGTCTTTGAAATAAATTGTCCATGCAGGGACTAAAAAGAAAGAAACAAGTCCTCGTAGGGACTGATAAATAAAAGAAATGTCCACGCAGGGACTTAATTAAATAATAATTACAAAATAAAATAAAGGTCTTCAATCCTTCTTCTTTCCCTTAGTAAATTTAGCAAGACCCTTAAGAAACTTATGGATCTTTCTATCACGTTCTTCCACCCTACGTTCAACCTCTTCCACCCTTTGTAAGATATCTTGTTGTTGTTGTTGGGGTGGAGGTTGAGGTTGTGGTTGTGGTTGTGGCTGATATGAAGGGTATTGATACCCTTGGACAGGATACCCAGTTAGGTATGCAGGCGGAAACGGTGAAGGATAAAGGGCGTTAAAATTTGCTGCTTCGACGTATGGGTCGTAAGTAGGTGGTTGGTAATGGTAACCAGTAGGATCTTGCGGCTAGAACGGGTTATACCTAGTCATTTCTGGGTAGGTCGGAATTGGGTTTTCAAAGCCCATTGGAGGTGGCGGTGGTGCAAAGGTGGCCGGTGCGGTATCAATTTCCGGCACCGCATGTGAAGGTCCACCCATTTGTGGATCTTCTGGAATCAGAGGGTAGTTGCTAGAAGCTTTAGGGGAACTAATTCTTGGTCCCCCTCGCACGGACATGCGTGTATTTCTCCTCCGTCTTGGTGGTTCTAGAGGTAACAGAGGTGGTTCCTCTGCTGGTAGAGGTGTTGGTTTCACCGCTTGAAAGTACGGCTCCTCTAATGGTGGTTGTGGTGGGGTGTTGTGGTATGAAGGGGTGTTAGCAAACTTCCACTGCCCATACCACTCTTGATAGGTATCGGGACCTCGATAGGGAGATCCCGCAAATGAAGAACCGCTAGAAATATCAATGGGATGCGTAGGCGTCCCGGACGATGGCATTTCTGGATTCGGATCATCAACCAAATCCATATCTTGCGAGAAGTGATCTTCGGGGCCCAATGGGTTAATTCCCGCTGGTGAATTGATATAATCATGAGGGTTAAAGTAACCCTATGAGTAAGAATGATGTGATGAGTGGTGAGAATGGTGTGAGTGTAGCGAATGCTGCGAGTGATGTGAATGTTGGGGCTCGTCTGGGTTGTAGCGGCCCGAAGGAGTGGTGGTAGGAAGGTCAGGTGATAAGCGAAACGGATCGTCTCGCTGGTTCAAGAGAATGTCTCCAATCGTCATATGGATCGGAGCTGAATAAAGCTGACGGCGTACGTCTATGAGAGGGCCCGGCTTAACTAGATGGTCCCCCTCTCATGGGACCTTTTCCTCGACCTCTTACACGTGGCGGCTATCAAGAAAACAACATATAAACAAAATAAAGGTTAAGAATAATCCTAGGTCATTTGCCTAGACTCGGAAGTCTAAGGAATGTGCTATTGTGTCATTGAGATTAAACACAAAAGGCTAGTGTTTAATTCACTCAATGTTGTCTCTGATACCAACATGTCAAAGCCCGATATTTCCACATATTCTGGTGGGCCCGGTGGGGAGTATTGTGACATAGTTGATATCATCGTAGACAATTAAACACAATTATAGCACAACGGAAGGCTTGGAAGTTATTTAGTATTAAAACCCGAAATGTTCAAAGTTCAAAATGAAAGAATATACCGACCGACGGTTGTAAAAGAGATCCACATGCAGACCAATAAAACAAATACATAAAACAGAGTTTGACAGACTTTAGGCATCTAAGGATTTGTAAGATCCTCTTAATAAACGCCAAGTAGCTCCAGCCTAGTGACGGGTGGTCCGTAGGACAACCCTTAAAAGGTCTAAATATATGCACATTCCATGCTTTATTCGGTTAATTGCTTGAGCTTGGTAACCACTCTATGTTTGATTATGCAGGTGCTAAAGTACTCAAAATATGGGTTTTAGAAGGCAGGATCGGTTGCTAGAAGCTGGTGGAGTTAAAGAGTGAAAGACGTGAAGAGTTGGTGAAAAAAATAAAAGGAAAGAAGACGGAGCCATAACCTACGGCTGCCTGCCGTAGGTTACGGCCCCAAACCTTTCCAACATCTTCCAGCCGTAAAACAGGAGCCCCCAGCCGTAAAGCTTAACTGCTCACCGTAACCTACGGCAGGCGGCCGTAGGTTACGGCTCCATCTTGGCTTGTTGACCCACTGCTTGCCGTAAGCTACGGCCATCAGGTGTAGCTTACGGCGCCGACCTATCTCAGCTTGTAACTTCCTACATTAAATGCCATTTTCATGGGGTTTAAGTGTGACTTATGATTGGAATCGGTTACACACACTTGGGGACCCGAAATTGGAGCAACTTTTGGAGACTTTTTGGAAGAAAACATTATCTCAATCATTAGTTTTTGTTGCTTTGATCCTTATGAACATTGAAACTCTTGTTATGATGTTTGTTCAAGCCATGAGTGGCTAAACTTTTGATGACTATCTTGGGTTGAAGGTTTGTGTAAGACTTTGTGCTTTGATTTCATATTTCTAGAATAATGAACTCATCTTTATGATTTGTTTGTTATGGTGTGCGATTGTTTGTTTGTAAATTGTTAATTAGTATGCTAATCTTGTTTGAAACTATACGTTCTTGGTGCCGTTGGCAATCGAGATATCATAGGTAGAATTAGGATTGGGTATTGATTAATAGGTCATCGGGTAACAACCTCGCGTTCTAGGAATCCGAGTACTTAGTTCCCTTTCATCACAACAAGTAATCATACATGAATCATGTCTATGTGATTCTTTCTTGTTGAATGTTAGCATGAATGTCGAAGCAAACCTGAAACTTAAGATAGTCTTTTGTCTCTAAAGTGTTTACAAACCAAATTTCCATTTTTGCAATTTAATTAGTTAATTTCAGTTTTAAAACCAAATCCAATCAAATCAACTTTTGAATTTTACTTTTCTTGCAATTAGATTAATTTAGTCAAGTTAGAGATAATCTTTTAAATAACACATATTCCACAAACTCCCTGTGTTCGATACCCACTTACTGCTATCTACTTAGTTGTATTTGGATTAAATTTGATTGTGACCACGACATCACGTCAAATTTTGGCGCTGTTGCCGGGGAGTAGTGCGCAACGTGTGTTATTTTCTTTCTTTTTAAGTTTGTTATTTTTCTGGTTTACGCTGGGTGTGTTAGTGTGCAGGTATTTACAGGTGCATGCGTACTAGAAGCTCTCACAAGCTATCACCATTGGCGTTTGATCCGGAAATTGAGCGAACATTAAGAGGAAACATAATTTTGTTAAGAGAGAACAGAATCAGTGGTTCACCGACAACACCAACTACACCAATCACACCAATTCGATACATGGATCCACCGCAACCACCACCTACTACGGGTGACATTATATCACCATTCATACCATAATCCACTCAACCTTCACCAAACACTACTATTCCAAACACCACTACTAATCCTATTCAACCTCACAATGTTACACCAATCAACACCACCCAACCTAGTACCACTCAAGAAGAACCTTCACTTTCTTTTAATCCTTCTACTACAATTCCACCACTCACTGATTTCTTCCCAGTTTCAGGTCAAGCATCCTCAACATATACATTACCCCAAGGTTCAACTGTCGTTCATGCAACTTCTACATTTAGACCGTCGAACCAATTGGGTTTTCAATATTCAACCCTTCCATTTGGGCAAACTTTGGGTATAGGGGGAGATGGATATGAGGAAGGATATGAGGATTTTGAGGGTTATGATGAAGACGGGTATGCCTATACTTATGGGGGTGATGGTGATCAAGGAGAGTTTGCTTATGTGCATGGCCAATCTCAAGGAATGGCAAGTGTTGGTGGAATGCCACAACAATAACAACTCATACCACAACACATTAGGCCAAGGCCACAAGGGCCACCAATGCAACGCCCTATACCATTGCAACAAGTACGGCCACAAAATGTACAACCTCAATTTCAAAGGTCGATTCAACACCCACCGATGCCACAACAACAATTTCAACAACCATTCGCACCACAAGGGCATATACCAAGACCAATGGGTCCTATTCGTCCAAGGGGTCGATTGGGTGTACCAAGAAGGCACCTTAGGGAACATGCACGGGGAATTGAAGCACATTTTAGGCCAGTAATTACGTACAACCCTTCATCGGTGGTTATTCCTCACAATAATCAAGGAAGAACTTTTGAAGTGAGAACCAATTCTTTGCAAAGTTTGCCGAAATATAAGGGTCTAGCAACAGAGGAGCCTTATTTCCATTTGGAGGCCTATGACTCAATTTGTAATACTCTTGGGAGTCAAGGTTTTACGGCCGATGATGTCAAGTTGGTCTTGTTTCAATTTTCGTTGGCGGAAATGCAACAAATTTTCCTAGACGAATTTTATACCGCCCAAAAGACCAATGATGCTAGAAAGGGTTTGAGGAGCTTTCAACAACAACATGGTGAAATGTTTCATGAGGCTTTTGAGCATTTCAATATGATGATCAAAAATTGCCCTCACCATGGAATTGAATTGTGGGAATTAATGAATGCGTTTCACGAGGGGTTGAGTGCCGAAGATGCTCGTGATTTAATGTCTATTACCGGTGGGACTTTTGGTACAAATTACGAGAATGATGATTGGGAGTTTTTGGAGAACATGGCAACTACATCAAAAAGAAAAGCTCAAGCATCGAGGAGAGCACGACCGGCCATTGCCCGACCTCAAGTGCACGCAATAGATGATGGTAATGTTCAAACTACTAACCAAATCTTCATTCCTCGTGACAGGTACCTAGTTGTCACTTAGTCTTTGGAAAATACGTCAGTTTTCACTGGTAAATACAATTAACTGACTCATTTGAAAACATATATGAAAATTGGTTTAGATGCCCAAGGCACAAAATCTTTTATAACTTGGGACAATTTTATTTAAAATCTTGTATACAAATTTATATGTTTATCATACATTTGGGGCCGGTTTGGAAGTTAGTCATGATTAACCGACTCACCACTTATAAAACCCACAAAGGAGTTATCCCCAACTTGTGGGTAATTTAATATTTAGCATTTGCATCTGTCGGGTGTATGCCTACACCCCGTGCATGGGTCATGGCCATTAATAAATTAAATGAGCTGAGGATATCCAGGACACGGTCGTTAACCCCAATGTTTATGTTATCAAACAAAACAGATTAAAACGGGTTAAGCGGATTTATTAATCACAATCGACCAAATGATCCCATACCCATCCAAGCGGTAATAATTTACCATATCCCAAGCCCGTATAAGGGAAAATAAGTTAAAAGGATTTACCTGAGTTAATTATGCAAGGAATGCTACTCAGCCGTATATTTCTAAGACTTTATGCACGTATCTTCTATTGAGGCTACTTAATCTGTAAGGAAGGTTTTATTAACCTATTAGGATACTAACAGGTCTTATTTAGGTCAAAGACTTAGACCGGTTAGTTTTAATGATACTTTACGGTTCGAAACGCTAGATTAATCGGAGACCGGAATGGAATGTGATTTAGACCCAACAAATATGTATAATATGGGTAAACTAAACACATTCTGGATTTTGAAGTTTAGATGATAAGGTTTAACCCGTTTCGGTTACTTCATGCAAACTAGTTACATAAACCGAACCGAACGCGTATAAGCGTAACGGGTAACCGAATGAACCATATACAAGTCCCATATGTTATTATGCTTAAAATATGTTAAGACATCAGTAGGATATCAACATATATGCCCAAAAAGAATTTAAATCCGAATTAAGCCCCGTAAGGGCATTTTGGTCATTTTAAGATTTATAAAAGAGGTTTATAGGTAAACTGAAGTTCTGGTAAAAGTAATTCTGTAAAAATATTTATTTTATGATGTTATAACAGTAGGATATCATACATATGTGTATTTTACTATTTATGGCCAAACTATGCCCCGGAATGGCATTTTGGTCATTTCACATATGCTTTGAAGGACACAATTAGAATTCTGAGTTCATGACTTATACCTACTGTAAAAATATTAAAAATTATTTATAAAGTTAGTAGGTAACAAGTCTTGGGTGCTAAATATGGTTTTAAACCATACTATGCACCTAATTAGCGTAAAAACCGATATTTGACGATAATTACAAAGTTTATGTGATTCTGAGATTTTGACAAGCCTTGAGTGGTCAAAATATTTTATTCTTCATATTAGATCAGTAGAAAAAGGTTTTGCATGTTGATTATATGTAAAACTTATTTTATGCGCAAAAATGGTGTTATCGTCAATTATAAGCTTTATACACGAACTCAATGTTAAGGTCAGTATATAATCTGACCCAACATTCCAAAAATTCCTAAAAATGATATCACATCAGTAGGTAAAGAGTTTTGAGTAAAATTTATGTTTTCAGCATGATTTATACAGAAAAGGGTATTTTAGTCTTTATAAAAGTTTAATTTACGATCTTTTGCATAACATCAGTTTATGACCAGAATGTAAGTGTCAAAATACTCTAATCATGTTTACAAATCAGCACTTAATCCATTTGTATGTTCATTTATTTAAAAATCTCATTTTTAGACCATAAGGGCATATTGGTCAACAATAAGTATAATAACGGAAACAAGCATAAAATTCAGAGTACTAAGTGACCATGTAATATAACCTCAGAGGGTTATACTACAACATTATTTGGGCATAATGGAATCTTAAAACATAAAGGAACCAAGCTAAATCGGGTCAGAACTGAAAGTCAAAGCAAAAGTCAAGCTTTTGCGACTTTCGGTTGCGAACATGTTTTAGACATGTTAAACTTAGAATTCTCGGGTTGAACATGTTTAGACATGTTCTAATAATGATTACCAAGTTATTAAAGTGATAAAACATGTTTTATATCTTTTACATTATCAGTTTTGATTTTTATTTGACTAGTTTGACTTTTTGTTTAATTACTTTGACCCGACAATTAACTAAGTAAACGTGATAATTAGGAGGTGCCCTTTTGAGGGATTAACACCTACCTAATTACGATCACGTAGCCATATTCGCCTCAAACAATGGCTGGACCGTTTAGGTCTAAACCAAAAGTTGAAGGCGTTTGCGGCAACTTTGACTTTCAGTCTTTAAATCCATAAAAACCGAACTAGAGTGGCTAAGGATACTTACAAAGGGTCCTAACTCGAACTTTGAACTCAGGGGAGCTTCCTTTTTAATCAGGAACCTCAAGAAAATGCTCAAGAAAGCTTAAGCAATGAGAAGGGAGTTGAGAATGAAAGGTGCAAGGAATGAAGGCTGCCCAAAGCCTCTATTTATACTTGAAGAGGGTACTGTTGGATCGTGCTAGGTGTTAGGGAGGTCCAGGATGATCACAGGTGTCCATGGTGGTTTTAAAGACCATCAAAAGTCCCTAGTTTTCGAGTATAAGTGTTAGTGGTTTGTTTGGAGGCCAAGGAAGAAGATAACCAGCAGCTGTCCACAAAGTTCTATCGAAATGGAGACGTCGCTTCGCGCGACGGCATAGAGGGGGAAGGGTCGCGTAGCGCGGGCACCCAGGTTACCAGCAAAACAAGTTTCATTCTTGGCACTTTCAGTCCCTGAACCTTTTAATGCATTTTTTCTTTCATTTTTGGCACTTTTAACCCTTCTAGTTAGTTTGTAAATGATCTTGGAAGTATAGCCAAACACCGTTAGGCTCCGGTTCCGTTAAAGGTCACCCGAAAACAATTGTTTCTCTCGTTGACGATTTTAACCCTTTGTTCTTGAAACTTTTCACAATTAACACATAACGATACCAAAACCTTGTGAATTTATTATCACGTATTCTCGGGAGTATAATCAAACATTACGAAGCCCCAGGTTTGTTAAAAGGTCACTCAAAGGTAAGAATTAATATGTTGACTCGTTTAACCCCTTTGTTTTGTAAACTTTCGATTTCTTTCACAAACGGCTTCTTACGTCCGAATATTTACTCGTTTAAGAATATGTTCATCATGTGTGGTCAATCAGAGGCATAAGTTTAGCATGTTGACACTTTTAGTCCCTCCGCGTACGTATTTTCATTGTTTGTCAACTTTAGTCCTTCTAACTCAAACTTTTATGCGTTTAGGGTTTAGGACACGTGTCTTCACATAATTGGACACGATTTTACGAGGTGTTACACATATGAAGACCCTTTTCCCGTGCAAGAAATTGTACCGGATGAAGTGAGTGTATTACAAGAAAAACACAGTAACTACTGCAGAAGGGGAGATGTCTGGTTCTAGCTCAATGCCTGCAAATGATCAGTCACCTTTTCATAAAGAGTCTCAATCAAGTAGAACAGCTGGTACTTCTCACACACCTTTAAATGTTCAGTCATTGTCTGATATTAATGCATCTACACATGCTCTAGAACCTGAAGAATATATACACTTACAATTTTCTTTAAGTATATGTGATCAAATGTAATATAATGATGCTGCTAAACGAAAGGAATGGCAAATTGCAATGTTTGAGGAACTCGCTGCCATAGAGAGAAACAATACATGGGAAATAGTTTCTTTGCCTCATGGGAAAAATGTTTTTGGGCTGAAATGGTTGTTTAAAACAAAGCTAGGTGCTGATGGTCAAGTTGTAAAGCACAAAGCCAGGCTAGTGGCTAAGGGGTACTCACAAAGAAAGGGCATTGATTTCGAAGAAACATTTGCACCAGTAGCTAGGTTGGAAACAATCAGGGTTGTGCTTGTTGTGGCAGCTTATAGAGGATGGACTTTACATCAGTTAGATGTAAAGTCATCCTTTCTGAATGGAGAGCTTGATGAAGATATATATATTGAACAACCAGAGGGGTATGAGTTGAAGAATTCAGGTGGTAAAGTATATAAACTTAAGAAAGCATTGTATGGGCTCAAACAGGTGCCAAGGGCCTAGTATGCTAAAATAGATGGATATTTTACTCAGAATGGGTATCATAGAAGTCTTAACGAGCCAACATTGTCTGCAAAACAAGCTGGTAAACATGATATCATCTATGTGTGTCTCTATGTGGATGATATCATCTGCACTAGTTCATGTTATCAACTTATTTTTGAATTCAAGCAAGGAATGAAGGAGGTTTTTGAAATGACAGATATGGGAGGCCTTGAAGTAAAACGGTCTGGTGAAGGTGTGTTTGTAAGTCAAGAGAAGTATGCTAAGAGTCTTCTTAGTAAATTTTAGATGAAGGGTAGTAAAGTAGAAGCGGTGCCAATGAGTTCAAATGATAAGTACAAATCTGATGATGGTGAAGATAAAGTGAATGAAACAATGTATAGATGTTTAGTGGGAGGACTTATGTCTCTCACTCACACAAGACCAGATTTAGCTTTCTCTGTGGGATTTTAGCAAGATTCATGTAGGCTCCTTCAAAACTTCATCTAGGTCTGCCAAGATGGTTCTCAGGTACATTGCAGGCATAACTAGTTTTGGTCTATGGTATGAAAGAAATAAAATGTTCAACTTGTCGGATATACTAATAGTGACTGGGCAGGATGTTTGGATGATAGAAAAAGTGTATCTGCAAATGTTTTTCTCCTGGGTAATGCATCTGTATCATGGTGCTCTAAGAAAAAAAGTACTGTGGCGAGTTTTTTGCTGAACTAGTGCTGATATTGAAAACTAAATCAAAAGTAATGCTGCATTCCAAAATATTTCACAAATAATGCTTTTGCCATTGAGAATGGCGAAATTTATTGGTTTATAGGCTTGTGTAAGAATTGTGTAAGGAATCTCAGAACTGTAAGAGACCAATGATTGGGTAATGGTACAGTTCCTGCATATTAAAGCCATTTGAATGGGCGAATGCTGCAGATTTTCCACTTGAAATGGCGAATTCTGCCATTTTACTGCATAAAAGCCAATTGAATTGGCGAATTCTGCACATTTTCCACTTGATCTGCACATGTCTGCCATTTTACTGCATAAAAGCTGTTTGTATTGGCGAAAAGTATTAACTTTTCTGCAGAATTGCCATTTTAAATGGCGAAAAGTAAATCTTTTCTGCACAATTGTCATTTTAAATGGCGAAAAGTGAACCAAAGCTGTTTGTATTGGCGAAATTTTTGAAAAGCTGCACAATTAGCCATTCAAAATGGCGAAATATGTGACAATGCCATTGAAAATGGCGAAATATCTTCTGACAAATGCCACCCGTACACCGTCATTCACCACCATACCCATCATCCGTTCAAACCGTGTCAAACCACCACGTACCCCATCGTCTAACCCCACCATTGTTTCACAAGTTAGAGAGAAAAGAGTAGAAAGTGAGAGTGAGAGTGTAGATCAGTTAAAAAAACAAACCACCATCTTCATCTCCACTACACTGCCACACCACCCGAAATCTCCACCTTCGTTCCTCCTCAGCCGTATTCCACCACCATAAGCCTCTACACCTGTAACCCATTCTTGTGAAGTTGCTGCTGTTGTGATTATAGAACATAGCAGAATAGAGAGAAAGGGTTTGCTGTTGTGTGCTAAGAGAGTAAGAAGTGTGTGAGCGGCTGATGCTTTTAGATTTTTAGGGTTTGGGTGTAAAGATGATCTAGAGAGAGAGAGAAACAATATTGGACGGTTGGATCTGGATGTTTTGAATATTTAGGGTTCCTCTTTTTTTTATTTCTCTTTTTATGGTAATGGTAACATGCATTTGCAGCTTTAAAAATTTTCTGCCATTTTGAATGGCAAATTGTGGGGCTTTTCAAAAATTTCGCCATTTTGAATGGCAAATTTTGCAGTTTTTCTTATTTCGCCATTCCAAATGGCAAAGATGCAGATTCTTACTCCTTTTCAAATAATTGGTTTCGGAATATTCCTGACAACTTATGACATTAGCCTAGGACATGAAAGAATTCGCCATTCCTAATGGAGATGGCATCATTTGTGAAAGTTTTTTGAAACCGGCATTAGTTGTGATCATGCTTTGAAAATTAGCACTACTTCTGCAAAAAAACTCTACTGTGGCTCTCTCTAGCATAGAAGCTGAGTATATTTCAGCTATAGGAGCTGCTTGCGAAGCCGTATGGTTAAGAAGGATTCTAACTGATCTTAGTGTAGTTCAGGAGCAAGAGACTACCTTATTCTGTGACAGCAAATCAGCGATAAACTTGTCCAAAACTCTTGTCTTGAACAGTCGCTCAAAGCACATTGAACTCAAGTACCATTTTATAAGAGATATGGTGAATCAAAGTCAAGTCAGGTTGGACTTCTGTGGAACTGAAGAGCAGTTGTCGGATCTTATGACTAAGGCAATCTCAAGGGAGAAGCTGGTGTATTGCAGATACAAGATTAGAGTGCAGGAGTGTGTATCAAGAGGGTGTTAAAGGTGACACAACACTCCCATGCAAAGTTGAAAATGAGAAAAGCATGCACAAATAGCTTTCTGCACGTGTTGGGAAATGGTCCAGAGTTGTTGAGTCTTTTCTTGTTGATTGAGTCAGTAGTTTACGTTTAAGTTTGAATAAGTTGTTTAGGGTATGCGAGTTATAAGCATAGCCGTTTGTGTTTCCGTTTACTATTTAAAGGGATTTTCCCTTTGTTTTATGTACTGCAATCTTGAAAGAAGTAAAAAAAAAAAAAAGACTCATTATTCTCATATTCTCTCATATACAAGGTGTTGTGATATTAACCTCTGATTTTATCACAAACTTGAATAAAACTTTCTTGTGTTTGACTTTTTCACCCACAAAAAGCAAACACACTTCCCTATTTTCTAGGTTACGTACCCACTAAACTTTAAACCCTTTTGGTTCAATCACACTAACGCCTCAAACGTTCTTAATTAGTCGAACCACACAACCACACATGTAACTATCATGATTCACACAGAAATTATCACTCACAGAGCCATCTTGTTTTCTTCACTTAATGTTGCACCTTTTTGTCACACAAGTTTTCATCTTGAATCACACGCACCACACACATCTTCTCTACTCGAATCGCTGAACCACATAGGTTCTTGTCTCCCAAGCCACTCATACATAGTTGTTTTTTCGATCACATAGATCCATCGGTTCTTTCTCTAAACTGCATAATTATTTTTCCTCGATCAGACATATCATCCCTTCTTTTTGTTAACACAGAACACTTCTTCCTCTTAATCTTCTCTTCTCAATTGATTCACACAAAAATCAGACTCAACGAATCACTCTGATTCTTTATACGGCTCACACAGATCACCACATCGGTTCACCAAGAACCCTTTTGTCGTTTCAGTTAGTCTCGTTTTCTTATTACCCAGATCACATAGAACAATCTTGATCACACAGATCTTCTTCTTTGTTTTCTCCTCCCGGCTCACTTAGAATCGTGTTCGGTTCACACAGAACCTCCGCTGCCATTTTCGATAATCGATCTCGCCTTCTTCTTTCTTTTCTTTGATCTCTAATACTTTCGATGCGTCTCTCTTTCTTGATTTTCTCAGCCCCACAGTTTAAAGGGACTGCTCCCTTCTTCTCCGAAAATCGATTACACTCAAGAACTCATGAAGAAGATTAGTATTTACTGCTTGAAAACCCACACTTTTCATAGATTACAAATTTACATTAAATAGACTCTAAACAAAACTAACCATCTCCTAAAACCCCTATATTTACAAAACTCTGACTTAATAAACAAACTTCCTGCTGACCCATATCCATGACTGGCCGCCCAAAACCGAGAGCCAATTGATAAGTGAAAACAACTTAGTGAAAAAACAAGAAAAACCTACCCTAAAACGGCTTCTTGTGGAACTCGAGGTAACATATGACCATATATCATACTTAAAGTGTATATGACCATATATCATACTAAAACTCGTTCAAAATAATTTGAAAATGCTTAAATTTTTCAAGTACATTGGATTAGGAGAAATGCATCTATCAAAACATCACGTACGTATTTCACATGTATAGGATTTTAGCTTTGCCATTAAAAAGTTTACAAGGTGACTGGCCATCTGTTGATTATAAAAGACTATATTATTGTTTTACTTGCAACACATACAATAGGAACATAACCAACAAATTAAGCAGCATACACTTTTCCCCTTTGACAAAAAAAAATAAAAATAAAAATAAAAAACCACCAACAATACGAAGAGCACACTTATTTGGGTTTACGAGTGTATCACCTTTTATATCTAAACTTATTGAATGGTAGGACTTTTAGAGGTGACCTAATTCTATGCATCAACATGATACACATCACTGGATAAACGAGGTCTAAGCAGGACATCAAGTGGAGATGCTTTATTGTTGGTCAGTCGGAAGATCTCACTCGTATCAACCGGCCCATCGGATGATATGGCTAGCTCAAACCCTTGAATCAAACTAGCTAAGGTTAAATGCAAAGACTGGAGTGCAAAAGAAACACCCGGGCACATTCTTCGACCACTACCAAACGGAAGCAATTCATAATGTTGACCCTTGAGGTCAATATCCTTTTTGTCTGTCAGGAACCTCTCGGGTCGAAACTTGTACGGATCTGACCAAACATTAGGATCACGATGTAATTTCCATAGATTTGCTATTAAGAGGGTGTCCTTTGGGACCGTGTAGCCACCAACAACACAGTCTTCTGTTGACTGATGAAGAAGTGAGATTGGTGCAGCTGGGTATAAACGTAAAGTCTCTTTGATAATAGCTTGTAGGTAGACCAAATTTTTGATGTCTGATTCGTCCACCAGTCTCTTTCTTCCAACATGGAGATCGAGTTCCTCTTGAGCACGTTTTAGTGTTTCTGGGTTGTTGAGCAGCAAAACTATAGCCCATGTTAAAGTTACAGCCGTTGAATCAAAACCTGCGGTGATGATTACCTGCAACATGTTCAAAAGACATATGCTTAAAATTTACAAATGGAAGCATACATGGGATTAATGGTAGGATTATTTAGCTTACGAGACTCGTTGATCTGATGACTGTGTCACGGTCATAGCCAGGAAACTCATCTTTAGAAGCAGCTTCAACTATGGAAATCAATATATCCATGAAGTCCTGTTTCACCTCATTTGACTCTCTCCTTTGCTTGTGCTCATTTAACCATCGTTCAATTATGTCATCCATCTCTTTCGCGACTAACTTCATTCTTTTCACATGTCCTCCTAAGTCCATAAACTTCAAAGAGGGAATGAAATCAGACACCACGAAAGTGCCCAAACACTCGAAGAATCTTTTAAGCACCGCGTGAATTTCAACCGCTTCTTCATCACCGGGCGAGAATCGCTTTCCTGCAATTGTTCTTGTTATAATGTTAAACACCAGATTGGCAAAGAACTCTCTCATCTCCACCTTCACCGTATCAGAATCTTCTACCTCTTTGTTTCTCAAGCAAGCCTCGTAGGTGTCTTTCATGAATGTTCTAACTTCGGCGACTCGAACGTGCTTTAGCATCTCAACACGTCGCTGAGAGAGAAGCTCAACTGTAGCCAGCTTGCGCACTTGTCGCCAGTACTCCCCGTATGGACTTAACACGAACATGGCGTAGTTGTAGCCCATGATAACCGAAAGCAACGACGTGGGTCTGCTGGCAAAGGCCTTATCGTTGGTGGTGAAACACTCTTTAGCAATCTCCGCATCGCTCACTACCAAAGCTTGGCGAACACCTAATTTGATGGTAAAGACCGGCCCATTTGTATCCGCCAAGTCACTGAAAATTCGATGAGGTAGCGCAGATCCACCTAGAAGGTGTAGATGTCCTATTATAGGCCATGCACCCTTCGCTTGAGGTGGGTTTTGCTTCTGGCTTATCTTTGCCCTCTTTTGGAACAAGATTTGGAATATGAAAATTAGTAGAATAACGGAGAATGAGGCTATTGTAAGAGGCAGATGTAACTCCATGATTCTGGGATTGTTTACAATGATCGTTATGACTTGAGGGTGGCTCTTATATAGAGTGTGTATTTTTTTATTTTTTTTAAGTAGTGTATTTTGTAAAAGTGGATTGGTTGGTCAAACAAATATATTAGGGCCTGCTCTGTTGTTATAATTATCATATTTTGACGGTAACAAACCAATCAGAACTCAGTTTTATTTAATAAAGTTTTCACTACATATTTAGCCGTCTTAAACCACCACACCGTTAGTTTGGTCAACTACATCAACAACTACAGCATTAGTTTGCTCCCTTTAAAATTATTTTACAAAATCTTCTAAAAAAAAAGGGTACAAAGTTACAGTATAACATAATGTCAACCAAAATATAAAACAATGCTAGGAAACATAATACAATATTAAGGAAAAAAGACACAATGAATTATAAATTAAAAAGAACATCATGACGCAAATATAAAAAAGATACAACGTTAAATAAAAAAACATAATGATGTAAACAAAAACTATAAAATCTGCAAGCTACAAAACCAAAAGGGAAAAGCGAAAGCCTACAATCTCATATCGTAGTGTTCGACGATATGGTACCAATATCGTTTAAATGAGGTTAATCAGACTTCGTTTGATACCCTTCCTATGACAACCTATTTTTAGGAGATTATGTATTTAATAATAACCTTACTTGATAATTCATTTAAGAAGCTAGTATTTATTGTTGGACTTTAATTGTCTAAGTCTTGTTGATCAAGTTTGAAAGAGAAGATACGAGTCAGAAGTGTAAATAGTATAAAGTATGTTTACGTTTTAATTAGAAGTTACGTCATAGTATAAGGGTTAGTTGTGTTAAGAGCCAAAGATTATAACCTACAAGTGAAGGGATGCGACGTACCAGAATAGATACATCGATCAGAAGAGGCGGCAAATCAAGAGGACATGTCGATTGGAAGCAAGAGTCGTGATGAGTCACTAGGAGACGCGATGGTTCAAGACGCAACCGTTCAATATGTATAAATAGGATTAAGGTTTCAGTTTGTTCTTTTGTACCTTGAAACAATCATATTCAATTGTTCAGTTTATTAATACAATTGTGGATTAGGGTTTATCCCTCTCTTCTTGTTCTTTGTTCGATTCTTATTTTGTTCTTGATTGATGGGTTGAATTCATGGTCTCCTGGTATCTATATTGGTATCAGAGCCAAGGCTCAAAGAATCAAGATCATGGGTTCAATTCTTCAATCAAGACAAGGATTTTGGGGTTCGGAAGAATCATCTGAGGGAAGGCAGGAAATCATCGGGCGAACCGAGCAGTGGTGAAGCTTGAGATTTCCGACCGGGGGTCGAAAATGTACACACCCAAAAATTTATATAAAACGGGGGGTCGAAAACATATATACCCAAAGATTTTTATACGAAAACTACATACTCTCCACTACTGAGCGAAAAGCTCGGTTGGTCGGCCGCCGTCTCCCGCCCCACTATCGTATGCTATTGGAACCGAGCATATTGGTGGGGGTCTGAATAGAGGAAAGAGTGCTAAGAGCAGTGGAAAAGGTAAACAGTACCCGCAGGTGAAGCCATCCTTCGTTCATGGAAATCACCAATTAACAAGTCTTCCAAGAAGTTGATCTCGAAGTCCCATATGGTTAAAGACACCGGGTTTAGAGATTACCCAGGAAGGAGAGCACGAAGATTGGAAGAACAAGACTTAAATAATTAGGGGGGAATTGTTGGACTTTAAATGTCTAAGTCTTGTTGATCAAGTTTGAAAGAGAAGATACGGGTCAGAAGTGTAATAAATATAAAGTATGTTTACATTTTAATTACAAGTTACGTCATAGTATAAGGGTTAGTTGTGTTATGAGCCAAAATTATAACCTACAAGTGAAGGGATGCGACGTACCATTATAGATACGTCAATCAGAAGAGGCGACAAATCAAGAGGACATGTCAATTGGAAGCAAGAGTCGTGATGATTCATTAGGAGACGTGATGGTTCAAGACGCAACCGTTCAGTATGTATAAATAGGATTAGGGTTTCAGCTTGGTTTTTTTTTTTTTTTTTTTGTACCTTGAAACAATTAGATTCAATTGTTCAGTTTATCAATAAGATTGTGTATTAGGGTTATTCCCTCTCTTATGATTCTTTGTTCGATTGTTAATTTGTTCTTAATTGATGGGTTGAATTCATGGTCTCCTAGGATCTATATTTACAATCAATTAATTTTATTTAGATTTGTACTAGTTTTTTTTTTTTTTTTTGCATCTTTTATAGTTTAATTCTTGAATTAGATAAACAAAACTATGTAACTCTTTTTCTATAAAATTATAATCCTAAGAACACCTAGTTTGATGGTAAAGACCGGTCCATATGTATCCGCCAAGTCACTGAAAATTCTGTGAGGTAGCGCAGATCCACCTAGAAGGTGTAGATGTCCTATTATAGGCCATGCACCCTTCGCTTGAGGTGGGTTTTGGTTCTGGCATATCTTTGCCCTCTTTTGGTACAAGATTTGGAATAGGAAAATTATTAGAATAATGGAGAATGTGGCTATTGTAAGAGAGAGATGTAACTCCATCATTCTGGGATTGTTTACTATGATCGTTATGACTTGAGGGTGGCTATTATATAGAGTGTGCGCAAGTGATTCTGGGATTGTTTACTATGATCGTTATGGCATATAAAGCCACCACTATCCTCTTCCATCAAATGCACTTAGCCATTTTCCGCTCACCCATGTCTTTCTTTGACTCAACTCCAAGCGGATAGATACTTAATAGAGTAAGCTAGCGAACGTCTTCTCCCTACAACAAATACACAATTTGCGCTATCTTTTTTACAAATGTTAACGTTTTAATATTTTGCTTTGTTATTGTAGGTCCGGCTAGGGGAGGATCTAGTCGCCTAATCCTTGTGTACAAACCAACCCGGTTGTGCGGAATCCAACCGGGAAAGCAAACCGAGATCGAACACGCAAATACACGACACACAATATTCACCGTTTAACACCTCTGTATTAATACGTATGAAAGGTTCGGTTACAAAGCAATGTTTACAAATGTATTTTGTAAACTCTCTCAGAACTCTCGTGTGTGTGTGTGTTCTAACTTGTGTCTCCTCTTCTTGTGTCTTAATTTTCAGTCTAACTACTGTCTATATATAGCACCAGACACAACGAAACAGAATCAGACTTGGCGAAAGGGACCTTGGCGAAACAGAAGCTTGATGAAACACATTCCATTTTGATGAAACACAATTTAGGTTGACGAAACAGACTTGTTTCGTCAACTATACACATGTTTCATCAATGTTGGGCTTGGGCCCAAATTGGGTTTCGCCAAAATGAAACAGCCCATGTCATTCTTGTTATCCCATAGACTAAGTTCCTGTTCTTTATGTCTTCTTGGCCCATGTTTGATCTTGTACACGACTGAGGAAAGCCGAGTCCTTGATCATATCACGTCGAGTCGAGTCGCGTCCACAAACATGCATCAACAAACTCCCCCTTGGACGCTACTCGCGTGATTCGCCTTTCATGTCTTCTATGTCGGAGGATCTTGAAAGTCTTCACGTCTTGAAAGCAGAAAGTGTATCAACGAACTACCCGTATCGTGTAGGAAGTGTGTTGACAAACTCCCCCTTAACATAAGCTCCCCCTTGAGTTATGCTCGTGAAAGACTTGATCTTTATTACTTGAGATCCTTGTGGTATTGATGATGGTCAGCGGCAACTCGATCATCTTTGTCTTTTGAGTGCCTTTCACCTCGTGTCTTCATTCCGAAGCTTGTCATCGACCATGTTCTCCTTGCCTTTAGCATCTGCACATGCAAGAAATCTAAACGCATAATGAGAACAACTGCTTGGAATATAGTTAACATAAACAAATGACACACATGTGACCATTATTCAATCAACTACCGTCCGACAGTTTGAAAGTTTAATAAATTTATCAATTTTAGTTTCTAACTTTCAAAAACTTGCAAATTTCGACCGTTTATGAATATTTAGTCAATTCGGTTTTCGTTCAGGTTTCAGGTAACGAAGACTCGAGCTCCAACATCGTACGATCGAAAATAAAATAGAAATAAAATCTTTTTGGCTTTTAGAAAGTTTATATTAAAACACACCTAAAATCTTTTTGGTATTTTGAATATTTCAAATTTAAAGACTGAAAGCAGTAAATAAATATATACAAAGAATCTTTTTGCGAGTTTCGAGGGTAAGAGAATCATATCAGTGTACGGTCATGCCAAAACGCTCTTGTTGTTCTATTAGTTAACATTAAGATAAGCATCCTATAACAATTATCGGTATTGTTGTCCACATAAGCTCAACTTATCAAATGTAATCATGGCGAGGGGATACGTTAAGGTATGATTTATACTTACCGACCGGTGTTCATCCACATCACGACACATTCCCGTATCAAGGTATGCACGAAGGTTCATCTTACCGGTGAGTATACCGATTATCATCTGTTTGACCGTATAAAAAGATGTGAGATTCTCACTTATTTTGATTTGAAAACAAGCCCTATGTGATAGAATCACTTATTGATGAGGAACTTGATTTTCGATGCATGAGGCACAGGAGCAAGTCCGTGAACAGGTCAGTACTTTCGTACAGCAGAGAGACGAACTTGACTCCCGGATAAATGTGATATATTATCACTTATTTTGTGGACATGTGATTGTTGATCACTTATTGAGGTCGAATGCAGTATGTACACGTATGTATGGTATCATGGAAGATCTAGACTTGCGTCACCGTTATTTTTCGGTAAAAGATACAACCATGATACCCAGATGATAAGCAGCATAAAGACCGAATATCTCAAAACCTCGGCAATCTCTCAAACGAAATTTCGGTACTAAGACCATATGCCAATGAATGGTTCCCACCCAGTCTTCAGTCGATTTAAGATTTATATCACCCTGCACACTTTAAAATGATTGTGAGCCTACTGATACATCTTATATAGAGCTGCTTATCATTTTTCATTTAAGGTTTAAAGAGGTTTAGACAGACCACTGATGTACTATCATTTTCTCTTTTGCTCGCCAGGAAACTCATTTTTGTTTTTCTATTGTTTTTGTGTTTTTGAAATTTTTCGATGTTTTTGGATTTTTCAAATTTTGGATTTACTCCCCCTAAAATCAATAAACTAAGATAAATTTAAAACACAAAGGTATTTACAAAAATGATTTTCCGATGTTGGTTTTACTCTTGCTTGACCTTAATGCCGTTTACCAATAATAAATAGTCAAATCTTGATTTGTCAAATGCTTTGGTAAAAAGGTCGGCACGTTGGTCATCGGTGTGGACGTAAGCAACATCGATTAGCCTTTTCTCAAAGAAATCACGTATGAAGTGATACTTAATTTCGATGTGCTTAGTCTTTGAATGCTGCACAGGATTTCTAGTGATCTGTAAGGCAGCAGAATTATCAACGTAAATAGGAGTAGTTAGGAATTCAAAACCGTAGTCGCGCATTTGTTGTTGGATCCATAGGACTTGGGAGCAACAACTTGAGGCAGCAATGTATTCAGTTTCGCATGTTGATGTAGCGACACACGTATGCTTCTTGCACTGCCATGTGACTAGGCGATTTCCCAAAAACTGACATCCAGCCGTTGTGGATTTGCCGTCGATTTTGCATCCGCCAAAATCAGAATCACTGAAAGCGATCAAGTCAAAGTTATTATCCCTAGGGTACCATAGACCGGTGTCAGGGTAACCCTTCAAATAACGAAAAATCCTTTTTACAGCTGCAAGATGTGAGGCCTTCGGGTTGACTTGATATCTGGCAAGCAGGCACGTTGGGTACATTATATCTGGTCTTGATGCTGTGAGGTACATAAGAGATCCGATCATCGCGCGGTAGTATGAGGGGCTAACAGCTTCACCCTTCAAGTCTGGAGTAATTCCGTGATTTTGCGGCAATGGGGTACCGATGGGCGTTGCATCAGACATCTGGAACCGGCTCAAGATGTCACCAACATATTTAGTCTGATGGATGAATATCCCAGACTCGGTTTGTTGTACTTGTAGGCCCAAAAAGAAAGTCATTTCCCCCATAGCACTCATCTCGAATTTATCCTGCATGATGCGCTCGAAATTCCTACACAAAACATCATTAGTAGAGCCAAATATAATATCATCAACGTATACCTGTACCAGTAGAAGATCTCCATCTTGTTCTTTGATGAAAAGAGTACAATCGATAAGACCTCTGCGAAATCCATTCTCCAGCAGATAATTAGATAAGGTTGCATACCAAGCTCGCGGTGCTTGATGTAGACCATATAGAGCTTTGTTGAGCAACCAAACCCGATCGGGATGGATAGGATCTTCAAACCCAGGAGGCTGTTCGACGTACACTTCTTCTTCCACCACACCATGTAAGAATGCACTTTTGACGTCCATCTGGTAAACCTTGAATCCTTTGAATGAGGCATAAGCCAGAAAGATCCGAATTGCTTCCAGATGTGCAACAGGTGCATACACTTCGTTGTAGTCGATCCCTTCAATCTGACGAAAACCTTGAACGACTAATCTTGCTTTGTTTCGAATAACGACTCCACGGTCATCCTTTTTGCATTTGAACACCCAACGGGTACCAATCTTCTTGTAACCAGCAGGTTTCTCTACGAGTTTCCAGACACCAAGCTTCTGGAATTGTTGCAGTTCTTCCTGCATTGCTTCAACCCAAGAGTTATCTTTCAAAGCTTCTTTCCAAGTTCTTGGTTCTTCCTGTGAGACATAACACGCGAAAGACCAATCGTTTTGTTGACCAGATTCTCTAATAGCTGCATACAGGTCTGCATTGTTATTGTTCCGCAACATGTTTCTTGTTTGAACGCCACTCTGTACATTTCCGATGATGTTTTGTTGAGGATGGGTATTGTGAATCCTTGTTTCTGGATTATCTTGAACTGGAATATTTGTACCCAGATTGTTGAGATTGAGATCAACAACCAATTCAATACCCGGAATTGACGAAGAGGATGATGCAGTAGCTTCAGCTGTTCTAGGGGTGTCCACTGGAGGTGTACCCTCTGAAGTACCATGAACTGCTGTTGTTGGAGCTTCTTGATCTGCATCGAGAAATTCATCATCCTCTGAAGATTCGTTCAATTCGGTAGCATCGTGAAAATCCTCATTGTCGAGAGCATTGTTGTTCACTGAAGATGGTTCTTGATTGACAATAATTGGACGAACCAACGGTGAATCTGTTGCGTTGTCACTCTCGAAAAACATCCTTGCTGCAGCATTTTCTTCAACTGCTTCAACATTGATCGAATTGAAAAAAGTCATCGTACTCAAACATCCATGGTTGACCTGGATTTCTGACTGGTAAAGTGTGCCTTTGTACTCTGACTTCAGACCATTCCTCGACCCTTTTAGTCTCTAGGTTCCAGACTCTTAAGTTTGGGGTGGAATACCCAAGAAAGTATCCTTCAATTGCTTTTGCCCCAAACTTTTCACTAGGATCGATTATTGTGCACGGAGCTCCAAACGGTTCAAGATATGACAAATCTGGTTTCCGTTTGTTAATAAGCTCAAAGCAGGTCTTGTTGTGCCTTTTGACTGTAAGGACTCGGTTCAACGTGTAACATGTAGAGGCCACAACTTCAGTCCAGAAGGGAATCGGCAACTGTGACTCTACCAACATTGTCCTAGCAGTCTCGATCAATGTACGATTTTTACGTTCAGCGACGCCATTCTGTTGAGGAGTGTAGGCTGCACTAAATTCGTGAAGAATACCTTTTGAAGTGCAAAACTCCACCATGGCATGATTTTTTAATTCAGTACCATTGTCGCTGCGTATTCGTCTAACTTTCAACTTATACAAATTCTCAATCTGAATGATCAAGTTTTTGATAATACGGAAAGTTTCACTCTTGTGTGCCATAAACGCCACCCAAGAAAATCTTGAATAATCATCAGTTATCACGAGGCAATATTGATCATTCCGGATGCTTTTATGCTTGACAGGACCGAACAAATCCATGTGCAAACGTTCAAGTGGAACGGCCACCGTGTTGATCTTCTTAGTCGGATGTCGCTTCTTCGTTTGTTTTCCTTTCTGGCACGAAACACAGACGTCTTGAAGATGGAAGTTTTTAAGAGGAACACCATTCACCAATTCATTTGACACCAAATGATTCATTTTGCGTAAGTGAATGTGACCCATTCGTCTGTGCCAAGAGATTGAGTCTTTTTCTGTGGCTTTAGAAACGAAACAGGTTGCTTGTGCAGACGTTGTAATAGCTTGGCTCATATCAAGGACATACAAATCATTTATCCTTGGAGCAGATAAGAGAATCCATTCTTTGGGAATCTTGAAGCCGGGTTTCAGCACATAACATCCATTTGCATCAAAGTGTACTGAAAACTTCTTATCACAGATTTGTGAAACGCTGAGAAGATTGTGATTAAGTTGTTGTACAAAGTTGATCTTATCAAAGCTTACAACCCCGTTGTATATCATTCCTTCACCAGTAATATATCCGCCTTTATCTCCAGCAAAAGCAACATAACCTCCTCTAATAGATTTGACGTCGTAGAGAAGCTTCATGTCGCCTGTCATGTGCCTGGATGCCCCACTATCAACAATCCAATGACTATTAATAGTTCCTCCTGGAACACCCTGCACATGAACTCACTTGATTAGTTGGAGATGGGGACCCAAGCCATTGTGGTCTTGGGTCTTCCATTTTCATCAACAACAATAACTTCTATTCTTTGATGATTCGAAAATTGTGATGATCCCCCTGAATTTGTGGTCAGTTTAGGTTTCCATGTCTGTTGAGTTTTACCAATTTGATTGTTTGAAGATTTAACTTCGTGATTGTTTGAAGTTTTTGAAAACTTTGGACTTTCTGGTTTAACTGAAACAGATTGTTTTTGAACCACATCAGTTTTAAGTACTTTCTCAATTTTCTTGACCTGTTGGCGTTTTTGTTTCTTTTCCCTTTATTTTACAAGGCGGGGATCTTGTTTTACAGAAACAGATCGCTTGCGGTCAGGTTGGTCACGGGTATCATCAACTTTGCCCTTTTGTTTATGAAGATATGGACAATTTCGAATTATGTGTCCAATTGTACCACATTCAAAACATGATCTTCGTTCTACAAACCCCGAAGTATCATGTGATCGTCTTGCCGATGATGAACTTTGTGATCCCGAGGTACTAGGTTTTGAACTGTTTGGTTCATTTCTTTTCAACATTGTTGCTTGTTTAAAAAAATCTAAGTTAGATTTGTTTTCAAACGTTTCAATTTTGTCCGTTCCCTTTGATTTCACAAAGTTCACATTCTTGTTCTTCTTCTGATTCGGCTTCCTTTGACTTTGAGTCGGTGTTTTATCTCTTGGTTTGGTATGATTTTGCTGCGTTTTCACTGTTGGTAATTTTTTATTGCCATATTGTTTTCGAACTTCGGCCTTTGGGATAGGTGGACACTGTGTTACTGTAACATGTGATCCTGTCTTTCCCAAAAACTTACTTGTCGAATTTTCAAAGACTTTACTGATTAAGGATTGATTAACATTCTTAATAGGAAAATCTTTGTCAGAATAGATTTTATCATCACCAACAAGAGTGTACAGCAAATCCACACTCTCAGACTCTTTTGCAGACGAGGACTCGGTTGTAGCAGTCTTAGCGGGCTTTGCGGGAGGATCACATAGAATATGATTCTCAAGAGGTATGTCCTCTTCTTTGATCACCGCATCAGACTTTGCTGAATCAGTATCATCAGATTCATCATCAGAAGAATCAGCATCCTCAATCACAACTAGAGGATCCTGATTCTGTTCAGCAGTTACAAATGTATCTGCTGACACATCCGAATCTGATGATACTTCCTTCTTGTATCCGAGTCCTGTTGCAAATTCCTCAACATCCAAAGGAACAGATGGTTCAAAGTGAGTTCTATACTCCTCATCAGGCATGGCATCATAATTGTGTCTCACAGGTGGTGGACATTTCTTGTAACCTATGCATGTGACATCTCGTTTCTCTTTCTGTACGTCAATGATGTGATCCAACACATAGCTAGAGCTCAAATAACTGTCTAGCTTAAGTTGGATCGCCTCACTTTCAGTTTTGACACAAGCCATCTCCTTTTGCATTATCTCAAGACGTGTGATATACAAATTTATGTCAGTTTGTTTTCTGGAAACCATTTTTGTCAGCTCTGTTTTATCTTTCTTTAATGTTTCAATCATCGATTTAAATTCCTTTTCATGGTTTTCATAAAACATGTTGGCTTCAGTGCACTTAGAAAGATCCACGGTCAATTTCTGATTGTGAATGAATGTCACATCATATTTCTCTTGCAAAGCCTCGTGTTTGCTTTGCAATTCACACCACTTATCATTCAACGAAACATGTTTGTCTTGCAAGTCAAACAAACTAGCTTGCAAAGCATCATGTTAGTCTTGCAACTCAGACATGTTTACCTCTAAATCAGCACATTTAACATTTAAACTATCACAATTTTCACAAATAACAGCAGTGGGTTCATCGACACATACCTGACTTGATGAACTGTCGACATTAGCCATAAAGGCTGAATGGAGAGAAGACGAAGAATAAGCAGCTTGATCCACCAAAATAGATCTTCTTTCAGTTCCTGCTGCAGCTTCTTCCAAAAGCTCATCAATATTTTCATCGACTGACGCACTTGATGTCTCATCCACATGATCATCACCTGAACTCGAGGATTCTTCATCCGAACTTCTACTGTAACCAGAAGAGTCTTCATCCTCAGAAGATTCACCACCATTGGTGGAAGATTCTCCACCACTGGCGTGTTTAAGATCCTTGACAACTTCAGCAAAACACGCTGTTCTATTAGGAGCATCATTTCCCAACCGAATAGACCAATCACAACCTTCATCTACTTGAACCACAAGTGCCTGATTGGCATTTGATGGTCCCGCTTGGCTTTGGTTGTTGACAGGTATCAACGTACGCTCAGTATTCCTGTTCTGATTCTGTTGGTTGCCTTGATTCCTGAAAGGATTCTGATTCCCATGCTGAGCTGGCCTTGTGCATTCTCTCTTGAAGTGACCCTGTTCACCACAGTTAAAGCACTTGACAGCCTGTTTATCGAACCCATACTTGGTGTCTTTCTTGCTTTCCAAGCTGGTTCTGCCCGTTCTTTCCATGAAATCCTTTGCTCGCCTTACAGCACTTGCGAACGCCCATTTGATATCCATCAAATCCATCTCTTCCTTATCAATCTGCTGATAGTCTTCTTGTGTCAGATTAATGTTGCCAATCTGACCTTCCACTAATCCACAGTATGCGCTCACCAAAGTGTTTAGCAGCTCCATGTGTTCCTTTGCTACTTCCACACTGACTTTAGAAAAGCTTGAGGTGTCGAGCCGCACTGTATTTGGCTTGGATTGCTGACCAGCAGATGATGTGCTTCCATAACATGCTTGTTGTTGAGCAGGAAGTGGATTCCCATACATGTCTGTTGTTGGAGGAGGCTTGACCGGAACTTGGATAGGATTGCCATACATATCTGTGCTAGACACAAACGCTGTTTGAATTGGAGCGTGTGAAGAAGGTCTTGCAGGAGTACTAGGAGTTCCATAATACATCTCAGGATCATGTCGCACTTGTATTGCAGGAGCGCTAGGAGTTCCATAATACATCTCAGGATTCTGTGGCACTAGGACCCTTTTCGCCTTAAGGGTTTCTTCCTGATTCTTATTCTCCAGGATTTGAACAAAGTCATTGAAGCTTGTTGTACCCAAAGTGCCATTGAGCTTCAGTATTTCCAAGAAATTACTCCATTGTGGTGGCAAAGCATCAGCAAACTTGGTGACAATTTCGATTGGAGTCGTTATCACTCCAAAAGTTCCCATTTCAGTCAACAAATGAGAAAATCGACTCGTCAAATCTCCCAAAGATTCTTTATCCATGCATGTAAACCCATCAAACTCTTTCTTTAGTAGACCTTGTCTCAATTGGCGAGTCGCTTCGTTTCCTACACCTCTCGTCTTCAACGCATCCCATAATTTCTTTGTCGTTTTATAGTTGACAAATTGATGGTAAATATCCTTGCTCAATGCCTGAGTAAGAATGGCATATGCCTTCTTTTCCAAGTCATATATCTTTTTCTGATCTTCAGGAAGATCGGCAAATGTAGCCGCAGTTGAAGCGGCAACTTCTATAGCTTGATCGAAATCTGTGGTGAAATGTAACCACAATTCCGTGTTTTGCCCAAGGACATATGTATGAAATCTGTCTACCCATCCCGGATATTCGCTTAAGTGCATCAACTTTGGAGGCCGATTCAAACTTCCGGTTTCGCTCTCGCTTAAGAGAATGCTTTGAATACTTGGAGTTTGATTTGATACGAATGCCCATTGACCGGTAGAAATTGCATTAGCTTGTGAAGATACCGGTGCGGGAGATTCGGCCCACGAAGGAGACAAACTCGTGTTTCTATACTTTCCGCTATCCGGAGACGGAGTACCATAATACATATCTGTATTTACCGGAGTACCCCAAATCGGATTCATTTTTTATCAAGAAAAATGAATACCTGAAAATCACACCTCAAACAAACAGTTAAATCACTTTGACAAACTTTCTGTTTAAAATTCACAAAGTGTTTCGCCGAAACCAGTTTCCACGAAACAGAAGTTGATAGCAATTCAAATCGGCGAAACAAGTTTGGTTGATTTGGGCTTGACGAAACAGGAACCCAAAAAGACTATCGGCGAAACAGGTTCCTTTTTGGGCTTCCACGAAACAGATTTTAAACTTGGGCCACAACGAAACAGATTTGGGCCCAATCAGTCGACGAAAATGATTTTAAATAAAGCCCAGTTACTAAGCCCACTATGTAAACAACGAAACTGATTATTGTGTTTCGTCGGGGTCTGTTTCGTCGAAAAGGTATGATCTGGTAGGTGAGATCAGTCTGACACAACACTCCTTTGTCAACTATGCACGTCTAGACTCACCAACTAAATCATTGTTTTACCAACTTGATATCTCTGATAATAATATTATAATGGGTTCACAATTTTCAAAACATAAACAAGTTTTATAAATCACTTTTGAAGATCAAAAAGTTGAATAAGCAAGAACACTTTGAAGGGAAGATGAACAATATGAAGTTCTGGAAAACCAACAATTTTTCAAACACAATATTTCTGCTAAAAGTTTAATAAAAACCAACAAGTATCATGCAAACATGTGTAATAACATGGTTTTGATAAAAACAATCAGCAAAACAACAAGATTTGATCCGATTTTAAGATGTTTTCCAGAAAATAAGAACTTTAAAAACCCGAAGAACATCCCGAAAACACCTCGGTTTTAACAAGGAGAAGAGCCAAGGCTCTGATACCACTTGTAGGTCCGGCTATGGGAGGATCTAGTCGCCTAATCCTTGTGTACAAACCAACCCGGTTGTGCGGAATCCAACCGGGAAAGCAAACCGAGATCGAACACGCAAATACACGACACACAATATTCACCGTTTAACACCTCTGTATTAATACGTATGAAAGGTTCGGTTACAAAGCAATGTTTACAAATGTATTTTGTAAACTCTCTCAGAACTCTCGTGTGTGTGTGTGTGTTCTAACGTGTGTCTCCTCTTCTTGTGTCTTAATTTTCAGTCTAACTACTGTCTATATATAGCACCAGACACAACGAAACAGAATCAGACTTGGCGAAAGGGACCTTGGCGAAACAGAAGCTTGATGAAACACATTCCATTTTGATGAAACACAATTTAGGTTGACGAAACAGACTTGTTTCGTCAACTATACACATGTTTCATCAATGTTGGGCTTGGGCCCAAATTGGGTTTCGCCAAAATGAAACAGCCCATGTCATTCTTGTTATCCCATAGACTAAGTTCCTGTTCTTTATGTCTTCTTGGCCCATGTTTGATCTTGTACACGACTGAGGAAAGCCGAGTCCTTGATCGCATCACGTCGATTCGAGTCGCGTCCACAAACATGCATCAACAGTTATCTATAGGCATCTACAGACCAAAGTGCAGTGGACTTGCAAATTCCATACCAAGTGACATTATTTGTGTTTGCAATCATTCAACTTATTGGCATCGTTGCAGTTATGTCACAATGTGCTTGGCAAGTGATCATTATTTTCATCCCTGTTGCGGGAATGTGCGTCTGGTTACAACAATATTACTTGCCATCAGCCAGAGAAATGTCACGATAAGAGTTGTTGAAGGAGAGGTGGCAGCAATGAAGATGGGACTTGGGATAAGATTATTACTAGCATCAACTACTGATATGGTGACTGCTAAATATGTCAAGTTCTCTTTAAATTGTAGTAAAAACATGAGAAACAAGCAACTAAGTTTTTGTTCTAGAAGGCTTTATTTGAAACACAACACTGGGTGTAGTATTGCATATGGAATTTAGCATTTTTATACATAATCACGTCGTTGTATTGCAAGTTTTTTTCGGATCCCGCTGCAACGTGCGAGTAAACCTACTAGTTTTTTATAGTAGGTTTTATAAACAAATATAGTTTTTTTTAAGATTGTTGAATAAATTAAGTGGTGACAGACACATACCATGATTAAATCATTAGTTAATTAAATCATTAGATTGATCCAATAATATTAAGAGTGATAAACAAAATAAATTTTCAAAAACGCTATTTTGGTAAATGCTTTTCTAGCAACACCATTTTGTTAAATACTTTTTCCACAAACACCACCATAGAAAAAAAAACTCCACCAAAACCACCTCGAAAGAGTAAATACGCTCAGAAGCGAACAAGTCACTTGCTTAGGGAGAGCCAAGGCACCCAATCAAAAACATTTTTTTAGTGTTAGCTTTTGTTAGAAATTTTGTTGTGCCCTTCCATAATTTTAAAAAGGGACTAAAGTAGGTGCGGCAATAATTCTTGACACAACTTGAAATACTACCTGAAGAAAATAGGTTTTAGGTCGACTAACACGACTCATTTTAAAAAACGGGTCGTGTTCGAGTTGAGTCGTTTTAAAAACAGGTCTGCTTCGGGTTGACACATTGACCCGTTTAAGTATTCAAAAAAATCATAATTTTATTTTTGTTTTTCCGTTTTCTATTTTACATAGTTAATAATAAAAATGATAGTTTTGTCATACCATAAAAATGGTAGATCACCGACATAACACTTTCCTAATCACGAAGTCTATAGGTGGCAAAATTAGTGGATCAGACCGACTCAGGTCAAACATAAGTTATTTCAAAAAAGGTTTAAGATGGGTCGGGTTATGCTGATAAGAAACAATTTGTGTCTAGTTTTTTAGCACTTTATAATTGTGTGTCAAATATGATTACATAAAATATTTTATCACAGAGTACCTCGTCCTAAAACTATGCACATACTAATAACTTACTAATTTTCCCTTGATTATTAGTCTTATAACATAAATTTAATCTAAAACTATGCACATACTAATAACTTACTAATTTTCCCTTAATTATTATTCTTATAACATAAATTTAACTAGAAATGAATAAAGTGATATTTAGTTCAACAAATTGGATTATAAGACAAAAATAAAATCATATTTTAAAAAGGTGACATGAAGGTATGGACAACTCTGATATTATACATTATACATTATAAATAAGCAACAAGTTTTAGCTTAGGGTAGTTGTACTCTTGGCTTTGGGTGTGTTAAAAAAAAAGGGATTGTGTCCACACATAACAAAGTGCTTTGCATTGTAGGCATTATTTTAATGAGTAACTGAGGCTTTAATGATGATGATGATGCAAGTTGATTTGTATTAAAGTTTGAGATTATATATCTTAAATTTTGATTGAAAGTAATGGAAACTAGTATTAAGCACCCCCGCGTTGCGCCGGGTGCGAGCACTAATGCCACACTACTGCCAGCGACCATCAACACTGAAGTTAAGGCGTGTTAATGCGAAAAAATTAAACCGAAACGTAAAACATAGAATAAAATAACTAAGTTGATCTAGGACTCGCGCGTTACGACGAACCCGTGTCTATTTTTTCCCGTTTGACAGGTTCATCGTAATCTATATATATTATATATCATTACCACTATACAAACCATAATGCATATATTACAATAACCATTGCATCAATATGTTGCAAATTATATCTATATAAGATTTTGGCTAAATTAATTAGATTATTATAAATAATAATAATTTACAAATAAAACAACACAAATTTGAATGGATCAAACTGATTGAACATGGTAAGATAATAAAACCATTATTGATTAGGGCACAACCACTTAAGTACAATTTACAAGCATACATGCATACAAAACAAATTGAATTTGGTAAAGTAATGAAACCATTATTTGATTAAGGGACAACCACTTAAGCAATTTACAACCAAACATGCATACAAATTATTTGATTAAGGTACAAACATTTAAGCATAATTTACAACCAAAGATGCATACTATTTGATTAAGATACAAACATTTAAGCATAATTTACAACCAAATATGCATACTATTTGATAAAGGTACAAACATTTAAACATAATTTACAACTAAAGATGCATACACATGTTACAAAATAATAGTATATAAATGTTTGCAATTTTACTGATCAAGGGCCTAGGTAGTTGTGAGGGGGGAAATGGTTACCAGTTTTAGCGAGGAGTTCGAGATTAGCAGATCGTTAGAAGGCTTGTCAACGAACACCGGTCTGGGAGTGGTCGTCTTATGCCAACATGTCATCATATTACCTTCTTTTTGTAAATGCAATTTGTACTTTTTTTTCTTACAAGGCTTGACTCAGATGTTTATATTTTGGGTTTACTCTTTTGGTGCTCTAGCGAATGCCGATGGTGTAACGAATCAAACAATACCGAACAGTCTTTTTAGCTTTTATGAAATGTGAATGTGAACCCGGCCGCAACGCGGCGGTTGTTACATCTAGTTTAAGTACAACAAATAAACTACAAGTGGAAAAAAATTATGAATTTAAATGTATTATTTTTCAAACAAATATTGTTTAAGAAATTAATATAAATAATTTTATATTTAATTTAGCAAACTGGACTAAAATACAGAAGTAGCATGGCCGGCTCTGAAGGTGGGCGGGGAGGACCACCGGCCATGGCCCGATATTTCGAAAGACGCGTTATTTTTTTTTTAAAACTCCGTTATGTATATGTAAAAAAATAAATTAATAGCTTATACCGTTACAAACATCAACATATACCCAATTACAAAACTATTTTTATGGTTTAAATTAGTTACTAGACCATTGGAATTAGGTTTAGACCTTTAGTGAGTCCAATACTTAATTTCATTAAGCCCTAAGGGCAAGTTTTTTTTAGCTCGACCAGGGTACATGAATACTTAGGACCGGCGAGTAGAATTATTATTTAAAAAAGTGATGTGAACGTCTAACTAACTTTGATATTATACAATACTACAAAAGGAAGTGTCGGCTGTGGGCTTCCATTGGCCAAAATGGGCGGCTGAAATTTTTGTTTTCTTTTTTTTTTTTTTTTTTTTTTTTTTTACTGTTTTGCCCCTATCTCAACCTAAAATTAAGGTTTTGTCTCCAGCTCAAAACTACGATTTTGCCCTCAAGTGAAAATTACGATTTCGTCTGCCACTCTCCCATTGGACCAACCAGTTTATTATTTTATATCCATTTTAAAATGACGGTTTTGCCCCCCAGCTCAAAATAATATTACGTTTTTGTCCCAAATAAATATATGTTTTTTCCCCATATAAAAATTACGATTTTGCCCTCAGTTAAAAAATGTTATTTTTCCCCGTTAAAAAAATTACGATTTCGCCCTCAGTTGAAAATTATGTTTTTCCCCCCTTCAAAATAAAATGATGCTTTTGCCCCAAACTCAAAAGCACGATTTTGCCCTCGGTTCAAAATAAAATTGTGCCTTTGCCTCCAGCTTAAAATTACGATTGTGCCCGTAGTTCAAATTTATATTACGCTGTTACCCTAGGTGCAAAATTACGAATTTCTCCCTATTAAAATTTCAAATTCCCCCCCCCCCCCCTTCAAATTTACAGTACTGCCATCACTTTGGCTTTTGGCAATTTACGATTTTACCCCAGTCAAAAAATAGAACTTTCCCTCGGTTAAAAATTACAATGTTGCCATTGTTTTAGTTTTTTTTTTTATCAAAAATATAAAACGTTTTTTTTTAATTGGTTGACTCGATTTAGTTGTTTTTCGTGTCAATGAGCTGCTGCCTAACGCTCGCTCATTATTCGTCCACCGCCCCGCAACGCGGGCTTGGCCAAAATGGGCGGCTGCCATATTTATTTTTTTAATTTTTTTTTCCGTTTTGCCCCTAGCTCATACTAAAATTACGCTTTTGCCTCCATCTCAAAATTACGATTTTGCCCTCAAGTCAAAATTAAGATTTGGTCTGCCACTCTCCCATTGGACGAACCAGTTTATTATTTTATATCCATTTTAAAATGACGGTTTTGACCCCCAGCTCAAAATAATATTACGGTTTTGTCCCAAATAAAATTATTTTCTTTCCACGAGCTAAAAATTACGATTTTGCCCTCAGGTAAAAAATGTTATTTTTCCCCGTTAAAAAAATTAGGATTTCGCACTCAGTTGAAAATTACGTTTTCCTCCCCTTCAAAATAAAATGATGCTTTTGCCCCAAACTCAAAATTACGATTTTGCCCTCGGTTCAAAATAAAATTATGCTTTTGCCTACAGCTTAAAATTACGATTGTGCCCGTAGTTGAAATTTATATTACGCTGTTACTCTAGGTGCAAAATTACGACTTTGTCCCTATTAAAATTTCAAATTTTCCCCCCCTTCAAATTTACAGTACTGCCATCACTTTAGGTTTTCGCAATTTACGATTTTACCACAGTCAAAAAATATAACTTTCCCTCAGTTAAAAATTACAATGTTGCCATTGTTTTAGTTTTTTTTTTTTCAAAAATATAAAAGTTTGTTTTTTTATTGGTTGACTCGATTTAGTTGTTTTTCGTGTCAATGAGCTGCTGCCTAACACTCGCTCATTATTCGTCCACCGCCCCGCAACGCGGGCGGGGCATCTAACTAGTTCAAATACAAATATATAATAATTCAGCAAACCGAACTAAACACCTAGTAAAAAAACAAAACGGAAATTTATTTTAGTGGTTGGCCCACCAGCCGCTCACTTTCACCAATTACTCTGAAAGTCTTGATTACCTCCTAAGTGTATGTATTGAAAATATCAAAGTTAGTTAGAAGTTCACGTCAGTTTTTTAATTAATAATTCTACTTTTTTTAGAATGTGACTTTCTATGTACTGGACCTATTGGTCACCGGGTTCATGTCGAAGACATTCCCCCATCAGCCCCGCACTCTCAGACGCGATGTTCGATCGGGCCCCGGCCGCCCCGCAAACTGACTTCCGCCCGGAAACCTTAGGAGGTAATTAAGACTTTCAAAGTAATTGGTGAAAGTGAGCGGCTGGTGGGCCAGCCACTAAAATAAATTTTCGTTTTGTTTTTTTACTAAGTGTTGCCTCGCCCGCGTTGCGGGGCGATGGCCGAATAATAACCGAGTGTTAGTTAGCTCATTGACACAAAAAACAATTAAATCGAGTCAACCAATTAAAACAAAACACTTTTATAGTTTTGATAAAAAAAAAAAAAACTAAAACAATGGCAAAATTGTAATTTTTAACTGAGGGAAAGTTGTATTTTTTTACTGGGGTAAAATCGTAATTTGCCAAAAGCTAAAGTAACCGGCCAGGGCCCGATATTTCGAAAGACACGTTATTTTTTTAAAAAAAACTCCGATATGTATATGTAAAAAAAATAAATTAATAGCGTATACCCTTACAAACATCAACATAGACCCAATTACAAAACTATTTTTATGGTTTAAATTAGTTACTAGACCATTGGAATTAGGTTTAGACCTTTAGTGAGTTCAATACTCAATTTCATTAAGCCTTAAGGGCACGTTTTTTCGAGCTCGATCAGGGTACATGAATACTTAGGACCGGCGAGTAGAATTATTATTTAAAAAACTGACGTGAACTTCTAACTAACTTTGATATTTAAATACAAATATATAATAATTCAGCAAACCGAACTTTTTTTTTTTTTTTTGAACGGCCAACAGAAATTTTTATTAATACTAGCAAGGCGATAGTCACCAAAATTACATCAAAACTAAAGAGACATTACACCAAAATTACAATCTTATAGACTAGAAAACCGAGAAACCACACCAATCTTCCCATGTCATCGACGTCTCCTTCGACCTATTTTTTACCAAAAGATAACCGAGCGATTATTCAGCAAACCGAACTAAAATACTGAAGTAGAATTATTAATTAAAAAACTGACGTGAACTTCTAACTAACTTTGATATTTTCAATACATACAAGGGTCAATCTATTTGGACACCTTATCTGCCTATTTAGACACCCTTTGCCTCGTATAGGCCTCGTATAGGCCTATACGAGGCGTATAGGGTTACATCAAAATTAGTGCCTGACTCATGTCACTTCTGGTTTGACCCCTTCAAGACGCCTCGTATAGGCCTATACTGGGCGTATAGGACCCTTCGTATAGGCCTCATATGTGACCATTTGCCCCTTATATGCCTCGTATAGGCCTATACTGGGCGTCTTGAAGTGTTTTTTTTTTTTTTTTTTTAACAAACATTTTATACAATATTAATCGTTTTAGCAAACTTTTATACAAAAACAAGTTTTTTTATTTTAAATAATTAATATTAGGACCCCTCGTTGGTTTTTTTTAGTTGAAAAATAGATGTTTTGGTAGGGTAATTTGATTGTTTTTTGAGGGTGATGTTTTTTGAGTAAAAAAATGGTGTATAGTATAAGTCTAGTATAGGTCTCATATAGGTCTTGTATAAGCCTATAGGCCTAAACGGGACCTAAACCACACCTATAGTCCTATACGAGTGTTGTATCTTATCCAATAGTCTAATATCGTATTGTATTGTATCGTATCATATCGTATCGTATAGTATAGTATAGTGTAGTATAAGTCTCGTATAGGTCTTGTATAAGCCTATCGTGTTGTATCGTATCGTATAGTATAGTATAAGTCTTGTATAGCTCTCGTATAGACCTATATGGGACCTATACGAGACTTATACTATACACTATACGATACAATACGATACCATACTATACGATACAATACGATACTATAGTATCATATAGTGTAGTATAGGTCCCTTATAGGTCTTGTATAGGCCTATCGACGTATACGGGCGTTGTATCGTATCATATAGTGTATAGTATAAGTCTAGTATATGGCCCCTATAGGTCTTGTATAAGCCTATAGGCCTAAACGGGACCTAAACCACACCTATAGTCCTATACGAGTGTTGTATCTTATCCAATAGTCTAGTATCGTATCGTATCATATCGTATCGTATCGTATAGTGTAGTATAAATCTCGTATACGCATTGTATGGGCCTATGGATGTGGTATCGTATCCTATAGTATCGTGTTGTATCGCATCGTATCGTATAGTATAGTATAGTGTAGTATAAGTCTCGTATAGGTCTTGTATAAGCCTATCGTGTTGTATCGTATCGTATAGTATAGTATAAGTCTCGTATAGGCATCGTATAATTAATATTAGTGTTATTATAATTAATATGAGTTTTTTATAATTAATATTAGTGTTATTGATATTAATATGAGTTTTTTTATAATTAATATTAGTGTTATTATAATTAATATGAGTTTTTTATAATTAATATTAGTGTTATTATAATTAATATGAGTGTTATTATAATTAATATGAGTTTTTTATAATTAATATGAGTTTTTTTATAATTAATATTAGTGTTATTATAATTAATATGAGTTTTTTATAGTTAATATTAGTGTTATTGATATTTAAAAAGAGAAAACAAAAAATAACCCTTCAAGACGCCCAGTATAGGGCTATACTGGCCGTCTATGTGGACCAAAAGACCATTATACCCCTGAATTAGGCCTATACTGGGGGCAATTCAGGGGTTTAATGGTCTTTTGGACCCTTCGTATAGCCCCAGTATAGCCCTATACTGGGCGTCTATTTTTATTTTTTTTTGTTTTTTCTTTTTAAATATTAAAAAAAGAAAACAAAAAAAAATAATAATAGACGCCCAGTATAGGGCTATACTGGGCGTATACGAGGGGTCCAAAAGACCATTATAGCCCTGAATTAGGCCTATACTGGGGGCAATTCAGGGGTTTAATGGTCTTTTGGACCCTTCGTATAGCCCCAGTATAGCCCTATACTGGGCGTCTTGAAGGGTTTTTTTTTTTGTTTTTTTTTAACAAACATTTTATACAATATTAATCGTTTTAGCAAACTTTTATACAAAAACAATAAAACTTTTTTTAAAAAAACAACTCAAATTACCCCACCAAAACACCCATTTTTTTACTCAAAAAACATCACCATCCAAAAACAATCAAATTACCCTACCAAAACATCCATTTTTCAACTAAAAAAAAACCAACGATGGGTCCTAATATTAATTATTTAAAATAAAAAAACTTGTTTTTGTATAAAAGTTTTGCTAAAACGATTAATATTGTTAAAATGTTTGTTAAAAAAAAAACCCTTATATACGCCTAGTATAGGCCTATACTAGGCATATAAGAGAGGCAAAAAAGACCAATTTACCCCCAGTATAGGCCTAAATCAGGGGCTAAATGGTCTTTTTCCCCTATACGCCCAGTATAGGCCTATACGAGGCGTATACGAGGCAAATAAGACAAAATATGACATAATCAGAGATTCTCTTGGAAATTGAAAAAGGCTATACGCCTCGTATAGGTCTATACGAGGCGTCTTGAAGGGTGTCCAAATAGGCAATAAGGTGTGTAAATATGTAGACCATACATACAAACCTTAGGAGGTAATTCAGACTTTCAGAGTAATTGGTGAAAGTGAGCGGCTGGTGGACCAGCCACTAAAATAAATTTCCGTTTTGTTTTTTTACTAGGTGTTGCCCCGCCCGCGTTGCGGGGCGATGGCCGAATAATGAGCGAGTGTTAGTTAGCTCCTTGACACAAAAAAAAATTAAATCGAGTCAACCAATTAAAACAAAACACTTTTATAGTTTTGATAAAAAAAAAACTAAAACAATGGTAAAATTGTAATTTTTAACTGAGGGAAAGTTGTATTTTTTGACTGGGGTAAAATCGTAATTTGTCAAAAGCTAAAGTAATGGTTGTACTATAAATTTGACCCAGGGCCAAAATTGTAAATTTTCACAGGAGCAAATTCGTAATTTTGAACTTGGGGTAACAACATAATATAAATTTGAACTAAGGGCACAGGCGTAATTTTAAGCTGGAGGCAAAAACACAATTTTATTTTGAACCGAGGGCAAAATCGTAATTTTGAATTGGGGGCAAAAACATAATTTTATTTTGAACTGGGAAAAAACGTAATTTTGAAATGGGGGCGAAATCACAATATTTTAAACGGGGAAAAATCACATTTTTTAACAGAGTGCAAAATCGTAAGTTTTAGCTGTGGGCGAAAACAAAATTTTATTTTGAACTGGGGGAGAAAAGGTAATTCTAAGCTGAGGGCAAAACCACAATTTTATTTTGAATGGATGGAAAAAACGTAATTTTGAGCTGGGGACAAAAGCGTAATTTTATTTTGAGCCGGGGACAAAACCGTAATTTTAAAGAGGGGAAAAACGTGATTTTAGAATGGATATAAAATAATAAACTGGTTGGTCCAATGGGAGAGTGCCAGGCAAAGTCGTAATTTTGAATTGAGGGCAAGATCGTAATTTTGAGATGGGGACAAAAAGCGTAATTTTATTTTGAGCTAGGGGCTAAAACGTTAGTTTAAAATGGATATAAAACAATAAACGTGTTGGTCCAATGTTGGAGTGCTAGGCAGCTGTCTGGCACTATTTCCCCCCAACTTACAAATGTATATGTAGTATAATAGGGGAAATAGTGTGGGCCTGACACTCTCTCATTGGTCCAATCAATTTATTATTTTATCCCTGATTTAAAATTACAGTTTTGCACTCAGTTTAAAATTATGTTTTTACACAAAGGTTACGTTTTAAATTACGTTTTTTCCCCATCTCAAAATAAAAATATGTTTTTGCCCCCAGCTAAAAATTACTATTTTGCCTCGATTCACAATTATAATTTTGCCCCCAATTCAAAATAAAATTATGGTTTTGCCCCCTGCTTAAAATTACGAATTTACCCTTAGTTAAAAAAATATGATTTTCCCCCGTTTCAAAAATTATGATTTCACCCTCATTTCAAAATTACTTTTCCTCACCACTTCAAAATAAAATTATGCTTTTGCACCCAACACAAAATTACGATTTTACCCTCAGTTCAAAATTTTGATATTGCCCCAGTTTAAAATTATGAATTATAGTTTTGCCCCCAGCTTATACGTTTTTGCCCTTAGTTCAAATTTATATTATAATATTACTACACGTTCAAATTTACGAATTTGCCCCCGCGCAAATTTACGAATTGGCCCCTACTTCAAATTTACAGTATTGCCATCACTTTAGCTTTTGCGAAATTACGATTTTACCCCTGTCTAAAAATAACACTCGCTCATTAATCCTGATAAATTACAGGTTTGCCCTAAGCTCAAAGTTACGATTTTGTCATCGTTTTAGTTTTTTTTCTAACAAAACTATAGTAGTGTTTTTTTAATTGGTTGAGAATTATTCGGCCATCGCCCCGCAACGCGGGCAGGGCATCAACTAGTTTAAATACAAATATATAAGCTACAACTCAAAAACATTGAATTCAAACTAGGATTAAGCACCCCGCGTTGCGGTGGGGAACACCAGTGTCACACTACTGCCAACGACCATTAACATTAAAGTTGCGACGTATTAATGCGAAGATATTAAACCGAAATGTAAAACATATAAAAGAATAACTAAGTCGATCTAGGACCCTCACGTTACCATAAACCTGCCAAACGGAAAAAAATAGACAACGTAAAAATGTTTAACCACACACGCACATTGCACCATTTTAACTCGCAAAATTTAGAACGGAACGTAAAGAAAAAAATTTGCGAAAAATGAAAAGTATAGAGGACCAAAGTTGAAAGTAAAAAAGTTGTGAGTTTAAATTGTAAAAGATGATGCATAATAGTTTAATGCATACAAGTGTTACAAATTATATCTATACTAGGAACCATATGGGAGTAGTTTGAAGTTCAAGCCCCACTACACATGGTCTGATGCTTGCTACAGACTCATGCATTATCATGGGGCACCCTACGTAATAATCACTTGTACTTTCTTATAGCTCAAAGTTGTAAACTCGCATTGTGTACAACCATAAGATGCATAATACATCTACAAAGCTTGATGTACAGGTGTTACAAATTATAGCTATACTAGGAGCCATATGGGAGGAGCTTGAAGTTCAAGCCCCACTACACATGGTCTTATACTTGCTACAGACTCATACATTATCATGTGATATCCTACGCAATAATCACTTTTACTTTCTTGTGGCTCAAAGTTGTAAACTCACATTGGATACAACCATAAGATGCATACAAAGCTTGATGTCCAAGCTTTAAAGCAACAAAATATCTACAAAGCTTGATGTACAAGCTTTAATGCAACAAAATGTTCCAAATTATATAATTATATAATATATAATATATGGTAGAGGATCCTGTAAAAAGTGCTCAAAGTGTGAGAAGTGTATTATAATACTATATAACACCATGTAAACACCGTATAACAATATGTAACACCATATAATACCATATAACACTATGTAACACTATATATCATTATATAACAAATATAACACTATAGGTTGTCTGATAGCATGTCTATGATAGATGTATAGTGTTATATTTGTTATATAATGATATATAGTGTTACATAGTGTTATATGGTATTATATGGTGTTACATATTGTTATACGGTGTTTATATGGTGTTATATAGTATTATATATAGTGTTATAATACATTTCTCACATTTCTCACACTTTAGGCCCTTTTTACACTATCCTTACCCTATAATATATAATATAATAATTATATAATATATAATGTGATAAATTTTATTTCAAAAACTCAATATTTATTAATGTTAATGAACAAGAACAACAATAAGAACAAGAACGTGTGGAAGTAGAAGACGAGGAAGAACGTGTGGAAGTAGAGGACATTGAAAAGCAACAAGAAAATGTTGAAAATCAACAAGAGCAAGAACGTGTGGATATATTTGCTATGAAGAGCAAGAGCTTCTTCATTCTGAACAAAGAATCCATGGAGTTCCATCTCTCACTATCATCAACCACAGCAACCACTTTTTTTTCTGTTATTCTACTAGCTTTCCTACTCCACATCGTCAACAGAAAGAGGGTAAAGATAGGGAAGAACAGAAAAACCCCTCAAGCAAAGGGTGCATGGCCAATAATTGGACACCTACACCTTCTTTGTGGATCTGAGCTACCTCACAAGGTACTAGGTGACATGGCTGATAAACACGGCCCTATTTTCACTATCAAGCTTGGTGTTCACCAAGTCTTGGTGGTAAGTAATGGGGACATAGCTATGGATTGCTTCACTACAAACGACAAGGCCTTAGCTAGTCGACCCAAAGCATTAGCAGTAGAGCTCATGGCCTACAACTATGCCTTGTTCGGCTTTGCTCCATATGGAGATTACTGGCGAAAATTGCGCAAGATAATCATGCTCGAGGTTCTTTCTCAACGACGAGTTGAGTTGCTTGAACATGTTCGAGTTTCAGAACTTAGAGCATCCATAAAAGATATATATGAAGCTTGGGTACACAACAAAAAGTGTAAAAATTCAGATATGGTGAAAGTGGAGATGAGTCAATGGTTTGGGAACTTTGTATTAAACATTTTGGTTAGGATCAATTCAGGAAAGAGGTTTTCTCACAATGATGAAGAAGGGATAAGATTTCAAATGGTAGTAAGGAAATATTTCGAGTTATTAGGGGCATTTGTGGTGTCTGATTTTATACCTTATCTCAAGTGGTTGGATGTGGGTGGATACAAGAAAGCAATGATACAGACAGGGAAAGAGCTGGACATCTTTTTTGAGGGATGGTTAAAGGAACGCAAAATAGAGGGAGGATCAACACAGAAACTCGAAGGCAGCCAAGTGTTCATAGATGTGTTAATTGACATTCTTCAAGCTGCTTCCAAAGACGAATTTCCTGGTCTTGATCATGATACAATTATAAAATCGACATGTCAAGTAAGTGTGTATCACGATAACAAAATAATTGAAATAACAAAAATGAAACAAATCTAAATCGTCTAGTTTTTTAATCAAGGGTTCATATTATTTGCATTTTATTGTTTTTACATACACATGTGTAGCTACATTATGCTCATAAAAACATCAAACTAATTTGTCCATATATGTTCCAATTCTATACGGTTTACCTACACATGTGTCGGCTCTATTAGCTACTCGCTTGTAGGTTATATTAATAAACGAATAATGTGACTAATTTGTTTAATTTTTTTTTTTTTTTTTTTGGAATGTTATGAAAGAGAGTAATAAAAAACAATAACCATTACATTTATATATCTAATACTTTCATCTAAGTTGTAAATTTTCATTTTTGCTGCACATTTTAACAAGTTGGTTGCCTAAAAGGCCCTAATACATTCAATATCACAGCAACTGCTAACAGCAGGCTTGGACACAACAGCAGTGACATTAACATGGGCTTTATCATTGCTGCTAAACAACCCAAAAGCATTAGAAACTGCCAAACATGAAATAGATGAACGTGTTGGAAATGACAGACTGGTGGAGGAGTCAGATATTAAGAACTTGGTCTACCTGGATGCCGTCATCAAAGAAACATTACGTTTATACCCAGCTGGGCCTCTTTCTGTTCCTCACGAATCCATTGAGGACTGCATTGTGGGCGGATACAACATCTCAAAAGGCACACGTTTGCTTGTAAATCTTAGGAAAATGCATCGTGATCCTAATGTATGGTCAGATCCCAATGAATTTCAGCCAGAAAGATTCTTGAAGAGTAAAAAGGATATTGATGTCAAAGGGAAACACTTTGAGTTGCTTCCGTTTGGTAGTGGTAGAAGAATGTGCCGTGGTGTTTCGTTCGCCCTACAGGTTTTGCGTTTAACATTAGCAAGTTTGATACAGCAGTTCACGCTCAAAAGGCCATCAAATGAACCTATTGATATGAGTGAAAACCCTGGGATGACAAGCGGCAAAGCAACATCACTTGAGGTCCTCCTTGCTCCTCGTTTATCCTATCATATGTATCAGTGAACTTGTAATTATTGGAAGTAATTCAATCAAGTAGAGCCGTTATGCATGGATGAGAATAAATTAAGTTGCTTACTGATTTCACGTATCAGATCCATCTTTATCGTTTTATTTAGTTATTTAGTTTATCTGATTTAGTCATCTGTTTACGTTATGTTTCCGTTGCAATTTCTATTTGATGTAATCTCTATTTAAGGCATTGCCTAGTATTGAATAAATTCATCCGATTAAACATTTTACTTTGTGTTCTGTATACTTGGTTTGCTCTATCATTGTGGTATCAGAGCAACCCAGGTTCTCTAATCGCTCTTAAACACCTCTCAAATCTGTCAATCTGCTCTCATTCTATTCTGTTGATTACTATTCTCATGGCTAATTCCAACTCTGGTGGTATTCCAACCACTCCCCTTCCAATCTTTAAGGGGGAAGGCTATGAATTCTGGAAGATACGTATGAAAACCATCCTATTGTCTCAAGATCTCTGGGAGTTTGTGGGAACAGGGTTTAACGAGAATGATGGAGACCGGAATCGGTTAAAAGAAAACAGAAAAAAGGATGCCCGTGCGCTGTCGCTGATTCAATCTGCTGTTCACGATGAGATATTCTCTCGTATTGCTGGAGCAACCACATCCCGGCAAGCTTGGATACTCCTCCAGAATGAGTATGAAGGTGACTCGAAGGTACAGATGGTTAAGTTGCAAGGACTTCGACGTGAGTTTGAAACAATTCAGATGAAAGAAGGAGAGCCAGTGGGAGATTTCTTGTCAAAAGTCATGAAGATTGTGAACCAGCAACGAGCTTATGGTGAAACTGTGACAAATCACAAAGTTGTGGAGAAGGTGTTAAGAAGTTTACCGGTAAAATGGGATCATGTAGTTGCAGCTATTGAGGAGTCAAAGGATTTGAGTCGACTCACTTATGATCAATTAATGGGCTCTCTACAAGCTCATGAAGCTCGAGTAAACAGAGGCAGCCAAGTAGTTGTTAAAGAACATGCTTTCAAAGTTAAAGAAGAGACCGAATTGTTTGCTCAGGGAAGAGGACGAGGATCCTCTCGAAGTCGTGGTCGAGGACGAGGACGAGGAAGAGGAAGAGGTAAATCAAACATCCAATGTTACAACTGCTACAAGTTTGGTCATTTAAGCAGGGATTGCTGGAGTGAACCACAAGCTTCTCCTGCTATTGGTGATGACAATGAAGAAGAGGAAGGACAATTGTATATGGCCATACAAGATGAAGAAGAACACCATGCCCTCATGACAACAAAAGATGATGTAAGTCCTCCACATATATGGTTTCTTGATAGTGGTTGTTCAAACCACATGACTGGACAACAATCTCTATTCAAGAACATTGATAAAACTAGTACTGTAGCTGTTCGTATGGGTAATGGAAAGAGGATTAATGTAGAAGGAAAGGGTTCAGTGAAACTTGAGGTCACAGGAGGGAAATATAAGACACTAAGTGATTTTCAATATGCCCCTGCCTTGGGTTATAATTTACTTAGTGTGGGATAATAGATGAATGCAGGGCATAGATTAGTGTTTGATGATGGAGAATGCACAATAACAAAGAAAAATACTGGTGAAACTGTATGCATGATACCAGGTAATAATACATTTCCACTTGATGTTTCAAACTCAAACAATGTAGCATTTGCTACTATTGTTGATGATTCATACCTGTGGCACCTAAGATTTGGGCATCTAAACGAACGAAGTTTGCAAAGCTTGAGTGCAAATCAATTGGTGTATGGGCTACCTAAGGTAAAGAACTGGAATGTATGTGAAGGGTGTGTTCATGGCAAGATAACAAGGGCTCTTTTTCCCTCTCAATCATCTCGGGCAACTCATGTGTTAGATCTAATCCATGCGGACGTTTGTGGACCAATGCCCACCAAATCATTAGGGGGTAGCAGGTATTTTTTTACTATTTACTGATGATGTAAGTAGGATGACATGGGTTTATTTTCTACAAAACAAGTATGAGGTGTTTGAAAAGTTTAAATTGTCTAAGGCCAAGGTTGAAATTGAAATGAATAAGAAAATCAAAGCATTTAGAACAGATAGGGGAGGAGAGTTCTGTTCTAATGAATTCATGACATTTTGTGAGCAAGAGGGTATAAAGAGGGATTTAACACCCCCCTTATACTCCAGAACACAACGGAGTATCTGAAAGAAAGAATAGAACAATAGTAGAAATGGCCTTGAGTATGCTACATGAAAAGAATCTTAGTAATGTGTTCTGGGGAGAAGTTGTAGCAACTACGGTGTATCTCAGAAATTTGTCTCCCACAAAAGCCCTTGATGAAGCAACACCATTTTAGGTATGGTATAATAGAATTCCTTCGGTTCATCATTTGAAAGTTTTGGATGCGTGGCATATAGTTTGATACCAAAACAACAAAGAAGGAAGTTGGAAGATAAGGCATGCAAATGTATCTTCATCGGTTATTCTCAAAGTTCCAAGGCTTACCGGCTATATGATCCTGTCAGGAGGTGTGTCATAACCAGCAGAAATGTTGTATTTGATGAACATGCTAAGTGGAATGGGAAACAAGATGACAAGTATGGAATTCCTTCTGAATTTGTTAACATGTGGGAGCCTGATGAAGGTGAAGATACTAGTGCACCAGACAGTGAAAATGAGAGTAATGAAATAAGCCAGAACAATGCAAGTACTAGTAATGAAACAAGAAGTCCAACTGCAGACGAAGAAAGTTCAAACTGCAGCCGTGGTAACAGTGAAAATACAAGAATCAGGTCATTGAATCAAGTGTATCAAGCAACTATTCCATTTGAACCAGAACATGTTCAACAACTATATGAATGTCAGCTAGCTCTCTCTTCTGTTGAACCAAATTCCTATGAAGAAGCTGCTTCATTCAAACAATGGAGGGAGGCTATGAAAGTGGAATTGGAGGCTTTGGAAAAACACAAGACCTGGTCACTGGTTGATTTACCAGATGATAAACAAGCAATTGGCCTAAAGTGGATATTTAGAGTCAAGTTGGATGCAAATGGGCAGATTCAGAAGTATAAAGCTCGAATTGTTGCTAAGGTTTGAAATAATTCGAGTTATTCTAACTCTAGCTGCACAACAAGTTTGGAGCATCTATCAGCTCGATGTGAAATCAGCATTCTTGAATGAGCCACTTCAAGAGGAAGTCTATGTTACTCAACCACCTGGCTTCGAAACAAAAGGGAAAGAGCACAAGGTATACAGGTTGCATAAAGCACTTTATGGCCTCAAGCAATCACCAAGAGCCTGGTATGACTGCATCAATTCTTATTTGAATCATAATTCTTATTTGAGAATCACTAGTGAGCCTACTGTGTATGTCAAGAAAACTGGTAAATGTGATATAATCATCATATGCATTTATGTTGATGATATCATATACACTAGTTCATCTCAGTCATTGCTGGAAGAATTCAAGTCAAAGATGATAAGAGATTCTGATATGACTGATCTTGGGAAGTTAACTTACTTCCTAGGATTAGAAATCAATCAAACTTCTAATGGAGTGTTTGTGTCCCAAAAGAAGTATGCTACTGATCTTCTCAATAAATTTGGAATGTGGGGATGTAAAGGTGTTGTAACACCTATGAATAAAGGTGAGAAGTTACAGGAAGGCAATTCTGGAAAGGTGGATGAAAGAAAGTTTAGAAGTCTGGTAGGAGGCTTATTATATCTAACTCATATAAGGCCAGAATTGGCCTTTGCAGTTGGTTTCATCGCTAGATACATGCAAACTCCATCTTCGCAACATTATGGAGCAGCAAGAAGGATCTTAAGATATATTGCAGCTACTATTGATTTTGGTTTGTGGTATGAAAAGGGAGTTGATGTCAAGCTAGAAGGTTACGTAGATAGTGATTGGGCAAGATCGTCTGCTGATCAAAGAAGCATTTCTGCTTATGTGTTTTCAGTAGGAAGTAGTGTTGTGCCTTGGAGGTCTTAGAAACAATCAGTTGTGGCTCTTTCATCTACGGAAGCAGAATATATCTCAGCTAATGGTGCAGCCTGTCAAGCTATTTAGATGAGGCAGTTGTTAAATGAACTTGGATATAAACAAGAGCAGCCTACTGAAATCTATTGTGATAATGTGTCTGCTGTCGAATACCCGAGTCCCTGATGACGTTCAAAGGGTCTTCACTGACGTTGGAATATCCCAGCCTTTGTCACTACAAAAAAATAAACCGTTAGCCTCGTCACGGAGGGCCCCGGGAGGGGGATCCATGACCAAGCTCCGGCGTGAGGATAAGTAAACTTGCCGGAGAGTGTGAGAAGTTTATTCCGATGAGTATGATCACTGGAATATTTCTCTATGGTGTGAATCTAATAAATGTGTGTGTAGTTAATGTGGGGGAATATCGGTTGGAATAAATGAGGGAGTAATTAGTATAATACCTTGAATCCGCCTCTTGATCGTTTCTTCCCCTTCTTATATAATCGAGAGACCTTATCTCATGTGTGGGATATTAACGAGGTGATCTAACGGGTTCCGTTGATCTTTGGGGAGCTCAGATACGTGTCTGACCCCCAACGGTAAGATTCCCTTCTCATTTAATATTTCCGGCTAAGAAGTACAATGCCAGCCATATATCCTCTTCACGTCATGCATTAAATGCGGCCTGTCTTCTTTGATCCTTTTCTTCCCGCTCATTTTTGTATAAAGGAAACCTTAGTGGGCAAGGTAAACTGCTTCTGGGCCTTATCTGTTGGGCCCGTATGATAACAGCCCAAGACGGACAAATGGAGCAATCCATTGGCCCGTCGTCAAGTCATCTTTAGTCCCTGGTTATGAGACTCAAATCTCATAATACAGGGCTGGGTCATAATTATCAACAGGGATGGTCTACTGGTGTTAGGAATACGGGCCCACCCTCAGCTAATCATCATGTGCCCCTTTTTTCTTTCTCAAGAGTCATTTATCGTCAATAATCGACGGTTGGGGTTTAATCTCGTTGAAACACATGCATGGTGGTTTTAATTTGAAATGAGGGTTATGTGACAGTTTTCTCCTTGCTTGTCAGTTACTGTCTTTAAATACCCTCTTTGCCTTTTGAATTTTCCTTCAACTTCCATCACAACTCCCTTTTTCTTTCCTCCCCTGCATTCTTCCGATCACTGCCCTTCCTTATCATGAGTCGTACCGATCGCTCGATGATCCGTTCCGTCCTGACGACAAAGGATTTAGAATCCTTCGTCGATACTTACAAGATACCCCGGCGTTTCTCTCCTACATTACCAGGCCCTAATGACTCAGCCGAATGTACACCAGATCAGATCGGTCTGTACACTTTGGCATTTTCCTCCTGCGATGTCCGGTATCCCCTTTCTGCCTTTAAGATAGCTTTATTGCGTCACTTCGGAGTTCATTTCTCCCAATTGCACCCTCTAGGGTTTATGAGGGTGGTACATTTCGAGTTATCTTATGTGGTTGTTTCCGGCGAGCCGTCTATTCCCCTGTTTTGTTTGTTTTATAAACTGATTTCTGATGGGGACTGGTTCACCTTCGCCAAACGGAAGAATAGTGTGTCTCGGCCTTGGTATTCCTTCATGCCGACTTCCACTTACCCTAAAGAATGGAAGAGTAGGTTTATTTTTGTTTCTGCTACCATGATATCAGAGTCTCCACCACCGAGGGATGCCGAGGCTGCTATTGAAGACAGTGTTCCTATTTTGTCTGCTGATGAGATCGTCCAATGGAAGCGTATGTATGAGAATCCAACGAGAGGTTTTACTTTTTCTGAAGGGATCCTGGCTATGGGAGGACTGAGCCCTTCCTATTCGGTCCGACCCAAGGCCTTTTTTGGCAAAAAATGTATCCTTTTGCTCTTGATTTGTTGTGTCTGTTTTTACTTTTGGAGTTTGTGCAGTCATCTTTAGTGTTTCTCTCGTGCAGAGTTGACCTTGTGGAGGTTGCTTCAAGGGGATTCTAAAGATGTTAAGTTTTTGGTTGGTAATGAGGTTGAACCGGGTTTGAACCGGGGTGTTGAGATGTAGGTTACTGGTGGGTCCGTTCAGGCAGGGGGCTCTGCTGCTGTGGAAGGAGATGAGGAGGCTTCTTCTGGTGGGGAAGAGAGTTCCCCTGATTCTCTTCAAGTTAAGCATTCTAGTCATGGAGATGAGGAGGACCTGGAGAGCCATTTGGCTCGTAAGCGAAAAGCTGCTAGTCCCAAACAAGTCCCGGCCCCGCGTGATATCCGCCTGAGGCTCCGGAGTGCCAGTGGACAGAAGGCCCCTCCTGCAATGAAAGCTGCTTCCGAACTTCCCCCTATTGGGGTTAAAGGTTCTTTGTCTAAGCACCTGCGGTCCTCCAGTTTTGTGAGCGAACCCTTGCTGGTGAGTTCACCTTTTTATTTGTTGTCTTGCATTTGCTTTGTTTTGGCAGATTTCTGATGTTCTTTTTCCTTTCTTTGTCTGAGTAGGGGAGTTCTCATGCTCCAATAGAGATCCCTACTACCCCTTCCTCTTCTCGTGTTCGAGACAAGACTCCCGAAGTAAGCATTGCTCGCGTTACCTCAGCTTTTGAGATTTCTCCCCACCATGCTACTGGGACCAGCAAACCTTCTCACTTTGAGGGTTTCAGCTCCCGATCCCCTCTTGCTCCCTTGTTTGCCGATGCCCTTCCTGCCCCGTATGTCCCTAAGTGGAAAATCACTCAGTCCTCCGTGGTGGGCAATCCTGAAACTACCCGGGACTTCTTAACTCATGCTGTTCCTCCTTCCCAAAAATTTATGAATTCTGCTTTGAGGGATGATCTCTTTGACGATCAGTACAGCATGTCACTCTATGAGGGTCTTTTCAGGGGCGTTGGCATGTTGCAGCGGGTTGATGATCTGAGGAAAGAGAATGAATGACTCAAGAATGATCTTAAGACTTCTCAATCTGTTGCTGTTGAGCTCCGATGTCAAGTGGTTGAGGCTGAGCGTAAACTGCAGGAAGAAAAGGTGCATAGCCTTTCTCCCCTCTCTCTTTTTTTTTTGTTTGATTCCTTTTGGATTTTTTGCAATGTCTTTTACTCAGGGGGCTGGAGCTATGCTGGAGCGGAGAGAGCGAGCTTAGGAGAGGGAGATGGCCGCGGAGTTGAAACATCTGAAGGAGGCCGATTCTATTTCCCAGGAGCAGCTGAACACTATGTATGCTGATTGGGGGATAACTTCTGATGACAATCAAAGATTAGCAAAGGAGAAGCACTGGCTGATTACTGAAGGCTTCGGAGCTTTTCTCACTGCCGTCTCTCAATCGGAGGAGTCCAAAAGTGGTCTTGAGCAGGTTTATAGGGAGTATCGGGACGTTGGATATCTGTCAGGCCTGAAGGATGGGTACATTTATTCTGCTCAGGGCTTGGACAGGAAGGAAACTCCGCTTTAAAATTCCAAGGCCAAGAAGCGGTTGTCTAAGTTGGACAAGGAGTTTGGGGGTAAGACCCCAGCCCTTCTTGAAAAGATCCTGGAGCATCCTATGATATCCATCGATGAATTAAAAATCCTGCTTACCCCTGCCGGTCCCTCGTCTCCGAAGTCTTTGTCCGGGGGTGACTCCCAGTAATTTCTGAACATTAACCTACTTCGATATGGTTGTATTCTAAATAATTATGCACTCTAGGGTACACTTAACTTTTTGATGCTTGGGGGAGATCCTTTGTGTAGGGGCTCTCCTGGTACCTAATCGTATGACTTATGACTGTACATTGCTATCTTGCTTTTGCCTGTTTGTTGGTATGTATGTTTTTTTTTTTTTTTTTTTTGCAGGAGTCTTTGCCAGGGATCAGGCCAGCATTTTCCTGAAGACTTTTAGTTATTTGTAGTATGTTTACGAAAAACTATGTTTGATCTGTTTACCAGGCCTGCTAGCTTGTATATTAGCTTTTCTTTTTAGGGCTAGTAGGGCTTCCTGTTGTACATTCACCTTGTAGCTTGTACACGAAAAACTTCTTTTTTGTAGTTTGTTTACAAAAGTATGTTGTGTTCATGGTTTGCTTTATAAACCAGGATTGTCTGTTCGAGGACAATCGCTGGACAAGTTTATAATGTAAGATTATGTTTTTGGCTTGTTTGTCCGTTTTCTTTGGGTTAGCTAGACCCTATTTTGCCCCACAGCCGGGCATTTGGTTTGTTTGATATACCTTGTACACGTGTGTTTGTTTGTTGTTAGGTTTATAGCTTTTCTGGGCACGTCTGCCTTGATATAACACCTGTTATTTTGCCAAAAGGGGACAAGTGAGTTGTCCGTTTTTCATTCATTTCTTGGGGACCAAGTCCTCCAGTACAAGTTTTTCCAAAAAAAAAATTCTTGGGGGTAAGCCCCTGACTAGCAGTTAATCAATACAAAAGTGGCTCACTGGCCGTTTTTCCTAAAAGGCCTTTTTATGCCTCATATGTGGTACTTCCTGAGTTGCATGAGGTTCCATGTTCTTGGAACCTCCTTGCCTTGAAATGTTTCCAGCTTGCAACTTCCCTTGCCGTTTGCCCACGTAACCCGGTAAGGTCCTTCCCAGTTGGGCCCTAGTTTTCCGGTGTTCTCCTGAAGGCTGGCTTCGTTTGCTCTTAAGACCAAATCCCCCGGGACGAGATTAAGCTTTTTCATTTTGGCATTGTAATAGCTTTCAAGCTGCTTTTTTTGTATTTAGCTTCCCTGACTGCTGCCACTTCCCTTCTCTCTTCAAGCAAATTCAGGTTCATCCGGAGGTCTTGCTCATTTTCGGCTTCCCTGAGCTTCATTCTGGCAGTTGGGGACCCTATCTTAGCCGGGATGACAGCCTCCGTCCCGTAAGTTAAGCTGAAGGGAGTTTCCCCGTTGCAGTCCTTGGGGGTGCTCCTGTATGCCCATAGCACAAATGGCAATTCCTCCAACCATGCTTTTTGTTTCCTTCCGAGTCTCCCTTTCATTCCCTTGATAACGCTTTGATTTGCTCTTTCCACTAGTCCATTGCTCTGGGCATGGGTGTCGGAGGTAAACACTTGGTGTATGTGCATCTGCTCGCACCATGGCCTGAAGGGTTTTCCAGCAAATTGGACGCCGTTGTCACTCACCAGTTCCTTAGGGACCCCGTATCTGCAAATGATGTTGTCTAGCACAAACCGTCTCATCTGTTCCTCGGTTATCTTTGCCAAGGGCCTTGCCTCTATCCACTTGGTAAAATAATCGATGGTAACCACCACGTACTTAACCCCTCCCGGGCCTTCTGGGAATGGCCCAATTATGTCGATGGCCCACTTCTGGAATGGACAAGACGTTGAAACAGGTATCATTGGGTGTTTGTGGTGGTGCGTCATGGGTGCATGGATCTGGCAATTGCCACATCTCTTGATCTCCTCTGATGCCATCTCATACATTCTAGGCCAATAGAATCCCGCATTCATCACATTTGCCACTACTGTCCTTGGCCCAGAATGCATTCCACAAATCCCCTCATGTATTTCTCTGATCACATACTTAGCTTCTTCATTATCAACGCACTTCAAGGATGGGCCCAGGTATGACCTTCGGTAAAGTTCTCCATCAATCAACTCATAATGTAAAGCTTTGACTCTTACCTTGTGCCCAGTCTCCTTCTGGTAGTATTCCATCTTTGAGGAATCTCACAATTGGTGTCATCCATGTCTCTTGTGCGTTTTCGATCGCAGCCACCTCTTCTGTGCCAAGAGAGGGGGAGGTCAGGACTTCCACTTTGACTTCTCTTGCTAGGTGGTCAAACGCCATGGAAGCCATCTTGTTGAGGGCATTGGATTTCCTATTTCTCCCGCGGGGGATATATTCTAGCTTGAAGGTTCTGAAAGCCTTGGTTGTCTCCTTCACCTTTACCACGTATTGAGCCATTATGCTGTTTTTAGCCTCATATTCCTCCTGGTATTGCTTGACCACTAACTGCGAGTCTGTACTGGCTTCCACATGTTTTGCCTTCATCTTTTTGGCTAATCTCATTCCTGCCAGAAGAGCTTCGTATTCTGCAGTGTTGTTGGTATTCTCTAAGTCTAGCCTGATGGTGTAGGTTAGCTCAACTCCCTCGGGGCTGATCAGCGTAATACCCGCCCCGCTACCTTCTTCGCTGGAGGCCCCATCTGTGAGTAGTTTCCATACTGCCTCGTCTTCGCTTTCTTTCTCTTCCCTTTCCAGGGCTTCCCACTTTAAAAGTTCTTTCTCCTCATCCTCAGGAACCTCCGCTAAGAAGTCGGCCAGTATTTGCCCCGTCATGGCTGTTCTAGCTTTGAATTCTAAGGACTGTTCTCCCAACTCTACCGCCCATTTGGCCAGTCGACCCGATAACTCCGGCCTCCTTAGCACTTTTTGGAGGGGTTGATCTATCATTAGGGTGATCTTGTGTCCCTGGAAATACCTTCTAAGTCTCCGAGACGCAAAGACAAGAGCCAAAGCCAATTTCTCTAGGGGCATATAGCGTTCTTCAGGACCTTTGAGGGTCCAGCTGATGAAATATATTGGTATCTGCTTTCCTTCCCGTTCCACCATCATAACCGCACTTATGGTCGTTTTTTAGGCAGATAGATACAAAAGTAGATCCTCCCCGGGTACTGGAGTGGCTAAGGTTGGGAGCTTACAGATGTAATCTTTCATTTCTTGAAAAGCAGCTTCCGCCTCCGAGATCCACTTAAACCTGTCCGTTTGGAGACAATCCTTCAGTACCTTCATGAAGGGAAGGGTCTTATCGGCTACCTTTGAAAGGAAGCGGTTCAAGGCGATTAGCCTCCCATTCAGCTGCTGGATGTCCTTCAGCGACCTGGGGGACCGCATGTCCGCAGCTTCGTCGTTTTGTCCGGAAAGTCCTCGTTTTCGCTATCATCTTGGCTGGTATGCTGTTTTAGGCCTGTAAACATAAATGTAGATAAATAAGTATCCGAATGACGGTTTTACGGCCAAAAACGCATAAAATAGGGGTAAAACGGGGAACTAAAATATGTGTAAATTAACGAATATCAAATCTCCCCACACTTGAACCTTGCTTGTCCTCAAGCAAGCTAAACTAAAAAGCAATGAAAGACATAAACAAACAAGAACGATAATTTACACACTATTTTATTGAAAACTAATATAAACGGTTAGCCGGTTTGTCGAAAGACAACATCAAAAGATTCAAACCCAACAAGCATATGCAATTAAAAAGCGACAACCAAAAAGTCTTGACAAAACATTTAATTGACTCATATGTTAATCTTCACACGACTCACAATGTTCACACACTCGGTTTTATTTATGAAACATACATAAAATGTGTATGTGTAAACACTCAACGCCTAGTCAATGAAATGTGCAATATCATAAGCTTGTCATAAGATCTCGTCTCCACCAACTAACATGCAAATAAGTGTAAATCAAGAGGTCTTTACGGGTTATAACATTAGGCTTGGGCGAAGGGTATGGAAGTGGACATTTAAAGTGGCGAAAATGGTTAAAACTCGGTAGTAGCGTTTAACTAGCAATAAACAACACAACTTTACATAAAAACGCCTTAAAAAGGCGACTAAAGCGCAATCGAGCTTATCAACGAAATTTTTAACATTTAAGCATTCAAAATTGCTCGATTTCTATCAACTTCACCCTATTTTAGGGTGTTTTATTTTCTGTTTTTTTTTTTTTTTTTTTTTTAGCAAACTATACAATGAAATATAAACAATAACAAGCTAGTTAAACTATTATTTTAACCGAGTTTCAACACTAAAAAGGTTTAAAAACATAAAAAGGCTAAATTTGGTTAAGTGGGCGATAATGTGGGTAAACAAAGGTGAACGGGAAGGCTCGACATGGTTAATCCTAAAGGGTAATATAAGGTGAACGGGAAGCACAACACAAAGAACAAGGTACACAACAAAGGGGTAATCTAAGTGCCTCTATCACGTTTACACAAATCCGCACGTTCATGGTCTTAACAAGCATACTAGTGACAAGTTCTAAATTGCACATAACATCCGGCTCACTCCTATATCCGTAATGAACAAATATATAACAATCTAGGCTCAAATGCGAGACCCGAGAAATAGAGAAAAGGATAAAAAATACTCCCCTCAAGATGATGTTGGTGCCACGAGACTTCCGAAGCTGTATCTGGTACGTGCTCCGGGCCAAGATCCGATAGATAAAACCTGCGAGTATATCACATGTGCACCCAAAACATAACAGAAATAGAAAAATCACAAACAACCATAATATACATAAGTACTAAAATCCAAACAAAATACAAAGGAAATTGTCTGAAAATACATAACCGGGGTGTTTTAAATAATAGTCAAAATAAACACCCAAATAAAAGCAAAGTACTGAAAGATAAAACACCACCAAATGCTATCACCACCGCCAACTACTCATCATCATCATCATCATCATGTCTCGTGCCAGATGGGCCCTGATCGCCATAGCCAGGGGGTTCCACGGTGGGAACTGCGGAGGGTGCTGAAAGTAGTCGGGGTATGCGTGATGCATCTCCCCGAAAAGATAAGAAAACCCCTCACTGACCCCCTGGTATAGAGTATCCTGGCGATGCTGAAGCTGGTCATGTGTGGCCCGAAGCTCTGCCTGACTGGCCCGAATCTCGTCCTGGCTAGCCCGGATCTGGTCCTGGCTAGATCTGATCTCGTGGAAGTAGGTACCATGCTGCTCCTGCGTCACACTCTTATCCTGGAACTGCTGGTAGAAAGTGGGCCAATCCTCATGCTGATGAAATGCATGGTGCTGCGGCGAGTGTGGTGGTGTCGGTGGCTGGTGCTGCTCTCCCATTTCAACATCCTCCTCTTCCTCCTCATGTTCCTCCTTAGCTGGGGGTAACGGGTCCCAGACCTCGTTATTCAATCCCCTCAACCTATCTCCCCTATCAAGCTCAGCAATCACCCCCATGAACTTCAGAGACCGGATATCAACATGAACCCCCTCAGTAATCAAAGTGAGACCCCTAAGCACCCCCGGCGTCATATAGCGCTCATTGTACGCTATTTCGGTCACGTACTGACCGCCATGAATCTCACTATTCGGGGTCCGCCCCGAACACTTGACAAAGTACTCAGCCATTCGCGCGGCGAAGTTGATTGGTGCTTTGTCAACCAACGCATATAGAAAAAGCAAGTCAGGTGTGGGACAGTTACCGAGACTGTCCATGCGTCAGCATATCGAATGGCTGAATACATGGTGCATCACTCGCACCAGAGGGTCTCGGAGTCGCGAGGCCTTTGACATCCTCGGGTTGTAGGGGTCCCCAACGGCATTTTCTGCCCAGAATGCATCCCGCGCTGCATCATTAGGGAAGTTGAACTGATCGTTGAAGACGTCGGGATCATCCATGTCCTCCCGCGTATAAATCCCAAGCCTTCGTCCCAAACGACCAACCGACCATGTATGCCATCGTGCGAGTCATCATGTCGTCCAGTCGATCATACTGATTGAGTTCACGCATGACCTCCCAATCAAACCATCGGGGGACTCCAAACTGCCCCCGTCTCGCCCACAATGCATCGCGCTTCGGTATGCACAAAGCTTCTTTCTCAATGTTGGGGTCAAACTGTAGGAAGGGATGGTTCATCTGTAATGGGGAAAATTGTTAGAAAGACAGAAACAGGAGAGAAATGAATTGAAAACAAGCGAGCAGCCAATTATGAAGAAACTGTCTAACTGTACTGGGGAAATGGCACGGTCGTTCTTCGAGACGCACGGTCGTGCGTCACCGAGAACTAACAGGCCAAGCCCAGAAGATATCGTGAACAAGCCGACGAGGCACGACCGTTCCACATGAGGAACGACCGTGCGACTCCGTGTCTGCAGATTTTCGACCCCTGTACTTAGAACAATCTGATCTTTGCAAAATTTCAACAAGTATTGGGTCAACAGGGGTCTGAAAGTCAACCGGGTGTTCACGATACTTCGATTCAACAAGGGTTAGGGTTTCGATTTGTTTATGAAGAGAACCCTAAAAATTTCCTTGAAGAATCGGAGGAAATCTAACCTAGAAAGCAAGAAAACAAGAAATCTACAACTAGGAACGTACCGTGCGAAGAAGGGTGTGAGATCGTGCGAAAAACCGTGCGATATGGTGAAGAATCGCCCTGGAACGGTCTGCAGCGACTCGGGTTCGCGAATGAGGGATTTTGCAGCAGATGATGATATATATAGTGTGCAAAATGACAAAATTGCCCTCAGCCTGTGGCATGGTCGTTCCTGGTATGGAACGGTCGTGCGGTACCGACATCGCTCAAACCCTGCAGCATGTTCTCGGATATGCACCGAGGGTGCGATCCAACGTGCCGGCTTGCTCGGAATCGCACGGTCGTGCGACCCGAGGAACGGGCGTGCATCAGCTACAGATACAGAATTTTCTGCAGAAGCTATTTCCAGCAACCGTTTCGGCCGTTTTTCCCCGTTTTTTCGACACACCAACTGTTCTAACAATATTGCAATACAGAACCTTCGCCCGGTACGTACGAAAACTAAACTAACTAACGTAAACTACCTAACTAACCTAAATTACGCTAAAACTACAAAAATACAAAAAAGGACTATTTTACCCTTACAGCGCCAAAGACGCTCCTGCTGCATTTTTGTCGGCGAGTCAGCAGCGTAGACTCATGCTAAATTTTTGTCGACGAGTCGATAGCAAGACTCAAGGCTAAAACTAGAAAAACTACTAAAAAGACTAAACTACCCCTAAAGCGCAAAATACGCTCTTGCTACATTTTTGATCTGCGAGTCAGTAGCGTAGACTCTCTCCTCCCCACACTTATGATGTGTGCGGGGTTTGGAGTTCAATCACCTCCACCGCCGATTCTATCGGCCCGGCAACGTACAACTTCAACCGGTGACCATTTACCTTGAATGTAACGCCATCCGCGTTCTCTACTGCAACAGTACCATACGGAAATACCTCCTTAACCGTGTATGGTCCTGTCCAGCGTGAATGAAGCTTCCCAGGAAATAAGCGCAGCCTAGAATTGTACAGAAGAACAAGATCACCCGCTTGGAATTCTTTATGGTCCTTCAAGCGTTTGTCGTGAAGTTTCTTCGTGCGCTCTTTGTAGAGTACGGAGCTCTCATAGGCTTGATGCCGCAATTCTTCCAATTCATGAATTTGGAGAAACCGGGCTTCACCTCCGGTTTTAAGATCCAAATTCGCGGTTTTCAATGCCCACATAGCCTTGTGCTCCAACTCCACCGGTAAATGGCATGCTTTTCCGTATACCAACCTAAAGGGGGTGGTCCCTATAGGGGTCTTATAAGCTGTACGGAATGCCCATAATGCCTCATCAAGCTTGTCCGACCACTCCTTACGGTTCGCTCCAACAGACCGCTCAAGGATGCGCTTTAGCCCACGGTTCGTGACCTCCACCTGCCCGCTCGTCTGCGGATGATAGGGGGTGGACAAACGGTGATGCACACCGTATCGGGACAAAGCCTTTTCAAGCTGTGTATTACAAAAATGAGTCCCTCGGTCACTAATGAGCGCTTTCGGAGCGCCAAATCGGGCGAACAAACTTTTAAGAAACCTCACAACTACTCTGGCGTCATTAGTGGGTAAGGCTTGCGCCTCCGCCCACTTTGATACATAGTCAACAGCCACGAGTATGTACTTGTTTCCACGTGAGGGGGGGAATGGTCCCATGAAGTCTATCCCCCAAACATCAAAGACTTCACAAACCTGTATCCAGTTCTGGGGCATTTCGTCGCGTGCCGATATGTTCGTCGCCCTCTGACAAGCATCGCACGCTTTCACCCAACTCTGCGCGTCACGGAAAATGGTCGGCCAGTAAAACCCGGAATCCAACACCTTCTTCGCGGTGAAGTTGGCTCCGTGGTGGCCTCCGGTAGGTCCCTCATGACACTGGCGCAGAATGTCGGTCGCCTCAGCCCCTGATACACATCTCCTAATCACCTGATCAGCACCCACCTTAAACAAGAAAGGGTCGTCCCATATGTAGTGCTTAAGATCCGAAAAGAATTTCCTCTTTTGCTGGTGAGTCAATCCTTTAATCAAAATCCCACAGGCAAGATAGTTCGCAAAGTCGGCGAACCATGGCGACTCATCGCATATCTCAACAACCATCAAAGACTCGTGTGGGAATTTGTCATTGATTGAATCCCAACGTGAGTCCTCGATGTCTCCGTGCTCTAAACGAGATAGATGGTCCGCCGCTACATTCAAGGCACCCTTTTTATCTTGTATCTCAATATCAAACTCTTGCAGCAACAGGATCCATCTGATTAGACGCGGTTTTGCGTCCGGTTTGCTGAAGAGGTATCTAATGGCTGCATGATCAGTGTATACAACGGTTTTCGAAAGCACTAAATACGATCTAAATTTATCAAATGCGAATACGACCGCCAAGAGCTCTTTTTCAGTCGTGGTATAATGCTCCTGAGCGTCGTGAAGAGTTTTGCTCGCATAATAGATCAGATGAAAGTGCTTTTCCTTCTTTTGACCCAGAACGGCCCCTATAGCGTAATCACTCGCGTCGCACATGATTTCAAATGGCAGACTCCAGTCCGGTGCGACTAAAATAGGGGCCTCAATCAACTTCTGCTTGAGGAGGTCAAAAACCCTCAAGAAATCATCTCCAAACACGAACGGAGCATCTTTCTCCAACAAACGGGTCATGGGTCTGGCGATTTTTGAAAAATCTTTGATGAATCGCCGATAGAACCCGGCATGACCGAGAAAGCTCCGTATAGCTCTAACAGAGGTGGGGGGCGGAAGTCGTGAAATAACGTCGACTTTAGCTGGATCGACTTCCATGCCCGCGTGAGAAATTTTGTGTCCCAAAACTATGCCCTCCTTCACCATGAAGTGGCATTTCTCCCAGTTCAGGACCAGATTGGTCTCCTCACACCTCTTCAACATTCTTTTCAAATTTTCCAGACATTGATCAAAGGAATCCCCAAATACCGAAAAATTGTCCATGAACACCTCCATGGAATCCTCAATCATGTCGTGGAAAATTGCGACCATACATCGCTGGAAAGTAGCCGGCGCATTACACAGCCCAAACGGCATACGCCGGTAGGCGAATGTACCGAAAGGACAGGTAAATGTGGTCTTCTCCTGGTCCTCAGGAGCGATAGGAATTTGAAAATAACCAGAGAACCCATCCAGAAAACAATAATATAACTTCCCTGACAGACGCTCCAACATTTGATCAATGAATGGAAGCGGGAAGTGGTCCTTGCGGGTGGCGTCGTTGAGTTTGCGATAATCAATGCAAACCCGCCATCCAGTGACCGTCCTGGTTGGAATGAGCTCATTCCTATCGTTTGTGACCACAGTCATGCCCCCCTTTTTGGGCACTACCTGCACAGGACTGACCCAAACAGAGTCGGAAATGGGATAGATCATACCAGCATCTAACAACTTAATCACTTCCTTTTTAACGACCTCTTGCAAGTTCGGGTTCAGCCGCCTCTGGTGCTGCGCACATGGCTTGAACTGATCCTCCATAAGAATTTTATGTGTACAGAAGGAGGGATTTATTCCTTTTATGTCCATGATTTTCCAGACGATTTCTTTCTTATGAAGTTTCAACACATTAAGCAGTCTGCTCCTCTCTTCTCCCGCCAATCCAGATGAAATAATGACAGGCAAATGACGCTCCTCATCAAGAAATGCGTACTCCAGGTGCGGTGGGAGCTCTTTAAGCTCTAAGGTAGGAGGATCTTCCACTGAAGGCTTCGACTTCACTTCACTCTTGCGATCAATTTCTGTGAAACGATCCGGACTCTGGGGACCATCATCACCAATCTGATAGACTGGCTGCTCTAAATAGTGGCCCTCCTGCGTAATGCCATCTAAGTCCCCACACAACAGATGTGTGTCCGAATCTATCTCCTCGATCGTACCCTGGAAATGCGTGCTCACATAAGTGTCGACAATGTCAACATAATAGAGCGCGTCGTCCTGACTCAGAGGATGCTGCATAGAACGTTTAATGTCAAACGTCACATGCTCATCATCTACTCGGAGTGTGATCTGGCCCGCCGCCACGTCCACAATCGTCCGGGCGGTATTCAAAAACGGGCGTCCGAGTATCAGAGGCACTCTCGAGTCCTCATCCATGTCCAGGATAACAAAATCCACGGGAAATACAAACTTGTCAATCTTAACAAGCATATTCTCTACAAACCCGCGTGGATACTTGACAGAACGATCCGCAAGTCGAATACTCATCCTCGTAGGTGACGGCTCACCTAGATCCAACTTTGTAAAAACCTTATAGGGCATAAGGTTTATACTCGCTCCTAGATCTGCTAACGCATTACTGACAGACAGATTGCCAATGAGGCAAGGAAGCGTGAAACTGCCTGGATCTCCCATTTTTGTAGGCAGGCGATTCTGGAGAATAGCAGAGCAGCTTTCATTCATAACCACACAAGACATGTCCTCGAGTTTTTGTTTGTTTGAGAGGATGTCTTTCAGAAACTTCGCATACTTTGGCATCTGTGCCAAAGCTTCAACAAACGGTATGTTTATATGCAATTGCATAAACATTTCGAGAAACTTACCGTTTTGTTCATCCATCTTCTGCTTCTTCAACCTTCCTGGATAAGGCACTGGAGGCGTGTAACCTGTGACCGGCTCCTGGACTTGTGCTGTACTTGCTGGGCGTAGCCTGGCATGCACCTCATCCGGTGTGTCGGTCGGGACCGCTTCAGTGATCGGTGTTGAGTCCGATATGACGGGTCCGGTAGGTTTTCCACTCCTGGTCATCACCGCATTCACATCTCTGTGCGGGCCCGGGTTTGTCTCAGTATTGCCCGGGAGACCACCCTGGGGTCTCTTTGACATCATCTGTGCCAGCTGACCAACCTGATTCTCTATGTTCTGAATCGAGGCCTTGTGGCTCCTCATTTCTCCCTCATGAGAGAGAAAACGATCCTCGCTCTGCTGGTAGCGTTTTTCAGCTAACTGATTCGCGCTCGAGGAGCTAGTAAGAAGCTGGGCCATCATATCCTCCAGCTTAGAACTAGACTGAGGGGCCTGCTGCTGGGAACTACTCCCAGAGCCCTGATTCTGATGCGGGTATGAACGCTGCTGATAGGATTGGTTGTACTGCTGGAACTACTGACCCTGACCCTGTTGCGCTGGAGCGCGCGGAGTGAATCCCAAAGGATTTTGATTGCCTGTGTTCGCACGCCACCCAAAATTTGGGTGATTTCTCCAACCGGGATTATAGGTGTTACTGTAAGGGTTGTTCTGCGGCCTAACTTGGTTACTCACGAAATCTACCTCTTCGTGGCCCTCGTATCCGACTCCCTGAAAACATGCCCCAGGCTCGTGTGACACTCCACACTGTCACAACTCGAGCCCGCATGCGCAATCATTTGGGACCTGTCGAATTTCGATGCGAGAGCCGAGATTTGTGCAGTAATGGCCGTATAATCGTCTACAGCATGAACTCCTGCGCGGGATCTTGATGATGATGATGTAGCCCGACTTCTATCTCCTTCGCGGCGAGAGCTAGACTTCAACGCAGCCTTTTCAATGATATCGTAAGCCTCATTGGGCGTCTTTGTCCCCAAATCGCCTCCTGAATTCATATCTAATCGCTCCTGCGTATTGTAGCTAAGCCCCTGATAGAATGTCAAGACAAACTGTCTCTTGGTGAACACATGATGTGGAACATCAAGTAACAGATCCTTGAATCTCTCCTAAGCTGCATGCAATGACTCTCCCTCATCCTGATGAAAGGTCACCACTCGGTTCCTTAACTTGGTTGTCTTCTCGGGTGGAAAGTACTTTTTCATAAATAGCTCCGCCAACCCATTCCAGGTCCTGATGGACCCAGCTGGCAGTGACATAAGCCACGCTCTGGCTTTGTCACGCAGTGAGAAAGGGAACAACCTTAACCGAACGGCATCCTCCGAAACATCCCTCATCTTAAACGTGGAACAAACTTCGAGAAAAGCCGCAATATGTCGTCCGGGATCCTCATGTTCGCGTCCGTCGAACTGCACCGAATTCTGCACCATATTAATTATACTAGATTTAATTTCAAAATTAGGTGCATCAATAGTAGGTCTAAGGATACTCGGCTCCAGGCCTGTCGCTCCAGGCTGATTAGACTCATTCAACGGTCGCTCATCGTCTGCCATGATTATGTTTCCTCCTGAGCCCTCGGCTTCAGTAGGTACCACCGAATCCGGCCCACCACTGGCGAGCAGTAGCCCAACCGCACGCCCTTTCGCGCGAAGACGCCTCCGAAGATCACGTTCGGGTTCGTCTGACGGTTCAACAAGTTCTGGAGCGGGGGTCGAGAACATCAACCTGCAAACAAAAATTCGACACGGTGAATATTTTATTAATTAAATAATTCTGTTTTTTTTTCAGCTGAATAGAAGCAGAAAGTTATTATAAATGGGCTGAAAATTTTATAAAAATCCGAAAAATGGGCCCGAAATTTTATAAAAATTCAACACAATAAATAAATGAATCGACTAATACAAAAAAATGGTTTTAGGGTGCCGAAAACCCAAAGAATAAGTGAATAAATAAATCCGGATCAAATAAATAAATGGAACAAAAATAACGCAAAAATGAATAAATCGAATAAAACAAGAAATATTAACAAATAAATAAACAAATAAATAATCAAGAAATTATACACAAATATTAACAAGTATTTACACCGATAATCAAATGACTCGGGTCGTTCCTAAAACTCGCCATTTCCCCGGCAACGGCGCCAAAAACTTGGCGTGTGCGTATATATACATAATTTTGCAACGAATTACACACGATTTGGTTTTAAATTTATAAAAGTGATTATTACTTTTACATCAAAACACACACGAAAGAGGCAAGTGTACCCCGTCACATATGTAATAAAGTATCGGTAAGAACCAAGTATCGATCCAAGGAAATGGGCGGAGAAATAATACTAGGCCTTTGTCACTAAACTACCGGTAAAAACATAAGTTTGGTTGATGTTAACTAAACTAAAGTAAATATAAATAAATACATAATAAAAACATAATAGGTAATAGATAAAAAGCCTTGCTAAATACACAACCACAGCATGTCAACTAAGTCAGTTTTGGCACTAGAAGCATTTGGTCAATTTTCCAATTTAAGACAATTAGTATCCCTTTCGGGAATCCTAACATGACAATCATTCGGAAAGTTAAAACGATAAACAAACTTTAACCACCTAAAATTGTTCTTTAACGTGCAATTGATAAATGTCTATGAAAATCTCTTAAAAATAAGTTAGTCAGCCGTTAGGATTGTTCTAACCTCACTTAGACAAGGAAAGCGACACCGATAAACACAATGCAACCACTAACTGTCAAGCATAAACTAGATTAAATCACAACCGAGTTCATTTTACAAATCTTGCACAATAATTCACCAAGATAGCAATTTTGGCCTAAACTACTAACTAAGCTAACAAATCATGGCAAGAATTTATAACGACACCATCTAACCCGTTAAGGCCCTTACGTGACGGCAAGCTTTCTTGATTAACAATAATTACATTTTATTAAATCACTAACCATTTCTAGTATCATGATGCATACATTTAAACCAAGTTAAACTAGTTAACCAAATTCAAAGTTTACTAATACAAGATTAATTAAGCTTCATTTTTCAACTATCTTAACTAACCAAGCATCAATCATCCAACATAATTACTTATAATCAAGAATTCAATATCAATAACAAGGTTGCAAACTAATCATCAAAGATTAACATAGAAAATACTTCAAGTGTCATTACAAACAAAGCTTAACACACTAATGGCAATAATCTAGCAAGCGATTGTTTGTGTTTTTGCCCAAAGGCTACAATAATACATAAACAATAATCTAAGTACTTGAAAGATTAACAAAATCATGGAAAGATTAGAAAATCAAACCATAAACAAGTACTAGACTAAGGATCCGGGTAGTAATCGAGCTAAACGAGACAATGTGGCTTGAATCCGGGTGAAAGCTAATGCCTCCGGAGCCTGAAAATCGCCTGTGAAGCTCTCCAAAAATCCAGAATATCGAACAGAAGGTTTCTGTTCTGTTTTTATATTTTTCGCTGTCGCACGGTCGTTCTCCATATGGCACGACCGTGCACTTTAAGTAATTATTGGGGATGGGTCACCATACTGCATACGTCATCAGATCGTTGACCAGATTCGAAATGGCACGACCGTTATTCGTGTGGAACGGTCGTTCAGTTCCGGGTCATTTGTTGCACGCCGAGTCGCACCGGTCGTTCATCACCGAGACTCTGTTGGTTCATCGGATACGCACGGTCGTTCCTCAGATGGAACGTCCGTTCTTCACTGAGACACCTTGTTTTCCTAGAACGCCCAGTCGCACCTCTCGTTCATTGCCGGGTTGATCAACTTTGTCGGAGATGCACGACCGTGCCACAGGCCCAGATCAGTTTCCTTAACAGAATGTCCGCAGCTTCGTCGTTTTGTCCGGAAAGTCCTCGTTTTCGCTATCATCTTGTCTGGTATGCTGTTTTAGGCCTGTAAACATAAATGTAGATAAATAAGTATCCGAATGACGGTTTTACGGCCAAAAACGCATAAAATAGGGGTAAAACGGGGGACTAAAATATGTGTAAATTAACGAATATCAGATCCCTACTACCCCTTCCTCTTCTCGTGTTCGAGACAAGACTCCCGAAGTAAGCATTGCTCGCGTTACCTCAGCTTTTGAGATTTCTCCCCACCATGCTACTGGGACCAGCAAACCTTCTCACTTTGAGGGTTTCAGCTCCCGATCCCCTCTTGCTCCCTTATTTGCCGATGCCCTTCCTGCCCCGTATGTCCCTAAGTGGAAAATCACTCAGTCCTCTGTGGTGGGCAATCCTGAAACTATCCGGGACTTCTTAACTCATGCTGTTCCTCCTTCCCAAAAATTTATGAATTCTGCTTTGAGGGATGATCTCTTTGACGATCAGTACAGCATGTCACTCTGTGAGGGTCTTTTCAGGGGCGTTGGCATGTAGCAGCGGGTTGATGATCTGAGGAAAGAGAATGAAGGACTCAAGAATGATCTTAAGACTTCTCAATCTGTTGCTGCTGAGCTCCGATGTCAAGTGGTTGAGGCTGAGCATAAACTGCAGGAAGAAAAGGTGCATAGCCTTTCTCCCCTCTCTCTTTTTTTTTGTTTGATTCCTTTTGGATTTTTTGCAATGTCTTTTGCTCAGGGGGCTGGAGCTATGCTGGAGCGGAGAGAGCGAGCTTGGGAGAGGGAGATGGCGGCGTTGGTGGAGGAGAAAGAGGAGTTAGCCGCGGAGTTGAAACATCTGAAGGAGGCCGATTCTATTTCCCAGGAGCAGCTGAACACTATGTATGCTGATTGGGGGATAACTTCTGATGACAATCAAAGATTAGCAAAGGAGAAGCACTGGCTGATTACTGAAGGCTTCGAAGCTTTTCTCACTGCCGTCTCTCAATCGGAGGAGTCCAAAAGTGGTCTTGAGCAGGTTTATAGGGAGTATCGGGACGTTGGATATCAGTCAGGCCTGAAGGATGGGTACATTTATTCTGCTCAGGGCTTGGACAAGAAGGAAACTCCACTTTAAAATTCCAAGGCCAAGAAGCGGCTGTCTAAGTTGGACAATGAGTTTGGGGGTAAGACCCCAGCCCTTCTTGAAAAGATCCTGGAGCAACCTATGATATCCATCGATGAATTAAAAATCCTGCTTACCCCTGCCGGTCCCTCGTCTCTGAAGTCTTTGTCCGGGGGTGACTCCTAGTAATTTCTGAACATTAACCTACTTTGATATGGTTGTAATCTAAATAATTATGCACTCAAGGGTACACTTAACTTTTTGATGCTTGGGGGAGAGCCTTTGTGTAGGGGCTCTCCTGGTACCTAATCGTATGACTTATGACTGTACATTGCAATCTTGCTTTTGCCTGTTTGTTGGTATGTTTTTTTTTTTTTTTTTTTTTTTTTTTTTTGCAGGAGTCTTTGCCAGGGATCAGGCCAGCATTTTCCTGAAGACTTTTAGTTATTTGTAGTATGTTTACGAAAAGCTATGTTTGATCTGTTTACCAGGCCTGCTAGCTTGTATATTAGCTTTTCTTTTTAGGGCCAGTAGGGCTTCCTGTTGTACATTCACCTTGTAGCTTGTACACGAAAAACTTCTTTTTTGTAGTTTGTTTACAAAAGTATGTTGTGTTCATGGTTTGCTTTATAAACCAGGATTGTCTATTCGAGGACAATCGCTGGACAAGTTTATAATGTAAGATTATGTTTTTGGCTTGTTTGTCCGTTTTCTTTGGGTTAGCTAGACCCTATTTTGCCCCACAGCCGGGCATTTGGTTTGTTTGATATACCTTGTACACGTGTGTTTGTTTGTTGTTAGGTTTATAGCTTTTCTGGGCACGTCTGCCTTGATATAACACCTGTTATTTTGCCAAAAGGGGACAAGTGAGTTGTCCGTTTGTCATTCATTTCTTGGGGACCAAGTCCTCCAGTACAAGTTTTTACAAAAAAAAAATTCTTGGGGGTAAGCCCCTGACTAGCAGTTAATCAATACAAAAGTGGCTCACTGGCCGTTTTTCCTAAAAGGCCTTTTTATGCCTCATATGTGGTACTTCCTGAGTTGCATGAGGTTCCATGTTCTTGGAACCTCCTTGCCTTGAAATGTTTCCAGCTTGCAACTTCCCTTGCCGTTTGCCCACGTAACCCGGTAAGGTCCTTCCCAGTTGGGCCCTAGTTTTCCGGTGTTCTCCTGAAGGCTGGCTTCGTTTGCTCTTAAGACCAAATCCCCCAGGACGAGATTAAGCTTTTTCATTTTGGCATTGTAATAGCTTTCAAGCTGCTTTTTTGTATTTAGCTTCCCTGACTGCTGCCACTTCCCTTCTCTCTTCAAGCAAATTCAGGTTCATCCGGAGGTCTTGCTCATTTTCGGCTTCCCTGAGCTTCATTCTGGCAGTTGGGGACCCTATCTCAGCCGGGATGACAGCCTCCGTCCCGTAAGTTAAGCTGAAGGGAGTTTCCCCGTTGCAGTCCTTGGGGGTGGTCCTGTATGCCCATAGCACAAATGGCAATTCCTCCAGCCATGCTTTTTGTTTCCTTCCGAGTCTCCCTTTCATTCCCTTGATAACGCTTTGATTTGCTCTTTCCACTAGTCCATTGCTCTGGGCATGGGTGTCGGAGGTAAACACTTGGTGTATGTGCATCTGCTCGCACCATGGCCTGAAGGGTTTTCCAGCAAATTGGACGCCGTTGTCACTCACCAGTTCCTTAGGGACCCCGTATCTGCAAATGATGTTGTCTAGCACAAACCGTCTCATCTGTTCCCCGGTTATCTTTGCCAAGGGCCTTGCCTCTATCCACTTGGTAAAATAATCGATGGTAACCACCACGTATTTAACCCCTCCCGGGCCTTCTGGGAATGGCCCAATTATGTCGATGGCCCACTTCTGGAATGGACAAGACGTTGAAACAGGTATCATTGGGTGTTTGTGGTGGTGCGTCATGGGTGCATGGATCTGGCAATTGCCACATCTCTTGATCTCCTCTGATGCTATCTCATACATTCTAGGCCAATAGAATCCCGCATTCATCACATTTGCCACTACTGTCCTTGGCCCAGAATGCATTCCACAAATCCCCTCATGTATTTCTCTGATCACATACTTAGCTTCTTCACTATCAACGCACTTCAAGGATGGGCCCAGGTATGACCTTCGGTAAAGTTCTCCATCAATCAACTCATAATGTAAAGCTTTGACTCTTACCTTCCTGGCTGCCCAGTCTCCTTCTGGTAGTATTCCATCTTTGAGGAATCTCACAATTGGTGTCATCCATGTCTCTTGTGCGTTTTCGATCGCAGCCACCTCTTCTGTGCCAAGAGAGGTGGAGGTCAGGACTTCCACTTTGACTTCTCTTGCTAGGTGGTCAAACGCCATGGAAGCCATCTTGTTGAGGGCATTGGATTTCCTATTTCTCCCGCGGGGGATATATTCTAGCTTGAAGGTTCTGAAAGCCTTGGTTGTCTCCTTCACCTTTGCCACGTATTGAGCCATTATGTTGTTTTTAGCCTCATATTCCTCCTGGTATTGCTTGACCACTAACTGCGAGTCTGTACTGGCTTCCACATGTTTTGCCTTCATCTTTTTGGCTAATCTCATTCCTGCCAGAAGAGCTTCGTATTCTGCAGTGTTGTTGGTATTCTCTAAGTCTAGCCTGATGGTGTAGGTTAGCTCAACTCCCTCGGGGCTGATCCGTAATACCCGCCCCGCTACCATCTTCGCTGGAGGCCCCATCTGTGAGTAGTTTCCATACTGCCTCGTCTTCCCTTTCTTTCTCTTCCCTTTCCAGGGCTTCCCACTTTAAAAGTTCTCTCTCCTCATCCTCAGGAACCTCCGCTAAGAAGTCGGCCAGTATTTGCCCCTTCATGGCTGTTCTAGCTTTGAATTCTAAGGAGTGTTCTCCCAACTCTACCGCCCATTTGGCCAGTCGACCCAATAACTCCGGCCTCCTTAGCACTTTTTGGAGGGGTTGATCTATCATTAGGGTGATCTTGTGTCCCTGGAAATACCTTCTAAGTCTCCGAGACGCAAAGACAAGAGCCAAAGCCAATTTTTCCAGGGGCATATAGCGTTCTTCAGGACCTTTGAGGGTCCTGCTGATGAAATATATTGGTATCTGCTTTCCTTCCCGTTCCACCATCATAACCGCACTTATGGTCGTTTTTTAGGCAGATAGATACAAAAGTAGATCCTCCCCGGGTACTGGAGTGGCTAAGGTTGGGAGCTTACAGATGTAATCTTTCATTTTTAGAAAAGCAGCTTCCGCCTCCGGGATCCACTTAAACATGTCCGTTTGGAGACAATCCTTCAGTACCTTCATGAAGGGAAGGGTCTTATCGGCTACCTTTGAAAGGAAGCGGTTCAAGGCGATTAGCCTCCCATTCAGCTGCCGGATGTCCTTCAGCGACCTGGGGGACCGCATTTCAGCTACAGCTTGAGTTTTTTCTGGATTAACTTTGATTCCGCCCTTAGTAACCACTACTTCTAGAAATTTCCCTTTTTATACTCCGAAGCAGCACTTCCCGGGGTTTAGCTTCATATTCACATCTTGCATGGTTCGGATAGTTTCAGCTATATCCTCTATCATGGCCATCTCGGTTAGGCTTTTTATAACAATGTCATCGACATACACTTCCAAGTTTCGTCCGCGCTGCTCTCTGAAAAGGGTATTCATGAACCTTTGGTAGGTGGCTCCAGCATTTTTAAGCCCGAAGGGCATTTTGGTGTAGCAAAATGTTCCCTCGTCTGTGATGAAGGCGGTCTTTTCTTCGTCTTCCATTGATATCTGTATTTGGTGATACCCTTTGTAAGCATCCAGAAAGCACTTTAGGGGGTACTGGGACAAGGATTCCACTTGGACGTCTATCTCTGGGAGGGGATAGCAGTCCTTGGGGCATGCTTTGTTTAGATCTTGAAAGTCAATGCACATCCTCCACCCCCCCCCCCCCGTCTTTCTTCTTGACCATGACCGGGTTAGCAACCTAAGATGGATATTTTACTTCTCTTACTATTCCGGCTCTGAGCAACTTCCTAGTTTCTTCACAGGCGGCCCTCCTCTTACTAGGACCCATACTTCGTTTCTTTTGCTTCACTGGTCTCGCCCAGGTGTATGTATTGAGTCGATGTTCGGTCAAGCTTCTTGGGATTCCTATCATGTCTCCGTGTTGAAATGCAAACACGTCTATGTTGAAGAGGAGCAGCTCCTTGAGGGCACTCTTGCATTTGTCGCTCAGGTGGCTTCCCACCTTAACCGTCTACTCTGGGAACCTGTCACAAAGGACCCATTCTTCTACCCCGTCTTTCTAGGGCTTCTCCAACGCTTCTCCCTCAGAGACAGAAGATACTACCTCGTATGAGGATTTTACCCAAGCCAAGCCTTTTGGCGTTTGGAACACTAAAGCTCCGTGTGGGGTTGATGCCTGTGCTTGCAAATCGCCGATCCCAGGTCTGCCTAGAATTGCATTGTACTTTGAGGGTGCTCGGACCACTGTGAAAGTTAGATTTATAGTTCGGACACGATCTCCTACCCCAACTGTAAATGGGAGTCTGATCTTTCCCAAGGGGTGTGACACACTGTTGTTGAAACCCACTAAGGGGATGGAGTCCTCCTCGAGCCTATCCCTTACGTCCCGGTCAAATCTGAGAAAACAGTGTTCATATATCACCTCTACCCCGCTTCCCCCGTCTACATGTATTCTGACCACCTTGTGGCCGGCTATTATGGCTGAAATATTGAGGGGGAGTCGCTGCACCTCGTTCTCCTCCAGGTGTGGCATTAAGATGGGAGCTTTCATGCGGTCCGGGGAGCCCAGAATCCTGGCCTTTACTATCCTGGTGATATCAAATTCATCCCTTCTCCGAATCATGTCTACATCTGCCCTTCCAGGCTCCCTCACGTCTTTCCCTTTGCGATCCCCTCCTCCTTCCTTGATTTCCCTGACCAGATGAGCCAGTTTACCCATTTTTACCGTGGCCTCAATTTCCCTCTTTAGATACATACAATCATCAGTTTTGTGACCGAATCCCCTGTGGAAGTCACAATATTCGCTTGGCTGGGCCTTTGGCCCTGGCTTTATGGGTGGGGGTCTTGGAAATGAATTCTTCACCCTCTCAGTGGCCAGTATTTCACTTGGAGTTTTAGTGAGAGGGGTGAAGCTGTCGGAGTAGGGGAATGGGCCTCTCCCCCAAGGCCTATATGGGGAATATGAGGGACTCGTTCTATCATGCGACATTCTATCAAGAGCTGGTTTTCGTGAGTAGGGTGTACCCATTTCGGGAGGTTTTGGAGCTGGGTTGACCCTTCGGGGCGGGGTATCCATCTCTTTAGCTTTGCTGACCGTGTCTTTGCCCCTGACGAAGGCTCTGACCCTGTCCATGAGATTATCGAATGAGTGCGGGAACTCTTCCCCCAGTTTTTCACACAGCTGTGCGTGCTTTAGTCCGTTTATGAAGCTACTGATCTTCATAACCTCCGGGACATCCTTGATGTTCATACTTTCCTTCACAAACCTCGCCATGTACTGGTCTATCCGTTCATTGTCCCTTTGCCTTATGTGCATTATCTCGTTTGGGTTCTTCATCACTTTCCTTTGTTGGCCGAAGTTCCTTAAAAACTTCTCACTTAGCTCTTCATAGCTGTCGATTCCTCCTGGGGGAAGGCTGTCAAACCAGAGCCTAGCTCCCTCCGTTAAAGTTTGCACAAACATATGGCACCAAACTGGCATAGGCCACCGTCCCAGTTGCCCTGCCCCTTTGAAAGCATGGAGATGATCCTCAGGATCTCTAGTCCCGTCATACCTGTCGAAGTTTGGAGGCAGCTTCCTCTTAGGGGGCATGGGTGCTTCAGCGATTCTCCTGGTGAACTTTGAGATTTCAGCTAAGTCCCGAGGGAGGTAGGGTTGATCCAGGCCATCGTCGCTTTGATTCTTCTTTTCCTTTTCTTTTCCTTTCTGCTTCTTTCCTGTAATGAGGTCCTCTCTCTCCTACGAGGACATCTGCCTGAGGGTTGTCATGAAGGTTTCTAGTGGGTCATTGCCACCGTCTTTGTTTTGCGGATCCACCCATTCCTGGTTGGATGGTGTGTCGAATGACAGCCTAGCCCTGAGGCTATCGAGTTTCTCTTGTCTTTCTAGATCCTCAAGGTGCTTTTTCAACTTTTCTCTGTGCATGGTAACAAAATCTAGAGTAATGGCTTCCTCCCTGTCCAGGGTTTCCACCTGGTTTTCGTTTTCTTCTTCATGGGTTATGTCTTCCACTGTGACCTTGTCATGATCGCTTTGCACTGTTTGGATGGTACGTGAGCTTGGTGGTGTTGCCATGTTGTTTCTCGTGAAATGGGTTATCTCAACGTCGGAGTTTCGGAGTGGGAATACCAGCCAGACTGTATCGTCCCACGGATGGCGCCAATGTTGAATACCCGAGTCCCTGATGACGTTCAAAGGGTCTTCGCTGACGTTGGAATATCCCAGCCTTCGTCACTACAAAAAAATAAACCGTTAGCCTCGTCACGGAGGGCCCCGGGAGGGGGATCCGTGACCAAGCTCCGTGTGAGGATAAGTAAACTTGCCGGAGAGTGTGAGAAGTTTATTCCGATGAGTATGATCACCGGAATATTTCTTTATGGTGTGAATCTAATAAATGTGTGTGTAGTTAATGTGGGGGAATATCGGTCGGAATAAATGAGGAAGTAATTAGTATAATACCTTGAATCCGCCTCTTGATCGTTTCTTCCCCTTCTTATATAATCGAGAGACCTTATCTCACGTGTGGGATATTAACGAGGTGATCTAACGGGTTCCGTTGATCTTTGGGGGGCTCAGACACGTGTCTGACCCCCAACGGTAAGATTCCCTTCTCATTTAATATTTCCGGCTAAGAAGTACAATGCCAGCCATATATCCTCTTCACGTCATGCATTAAATGCGGACTGTCTTCTCTGATCCTTTTCTTCCCGCTCATTTTCATATAAGGGAAACCTTAGTGGGCAAGGTAAACTGCTTCTGGGCCTTATCTGTTGGGCCCGTATGATAACAGCCCAAGACGGACAAATGGAGCAATCCATTGGCCCGTCGTCATCTGCTATATTTTTATCAAAGAATGCAACAATGCACAGTCGAAGCAAGCGTATAGATATCAAGCTTCATTATATCAAAAGTCTGGTGGATACTAATCAAGTTGTGCTAAGATCATGTCATACTCAAGAACAGATTGCTGATTTGTTAACTAAACCTCTTGGACCTGAACAGTTTTGTTATCTAAGGGAGGCACTTGGAGTTAGAAAGATTGAATTAAAGGAGGGTATTGGAAGTAATTCAATCAAGTAGAGCCGTTATGCATGGATGAGAATAAATTAAGTTGGTTCCTGATTTCACGTATCAGATCCATCTTTATCGTTTTATTTAGTTATTTAGTTTATCTGATTTAGTCATCTGTTTACGTTATGTTTCCGTTGCAATTTCTGTTTGATGGAATCTCTATTTAAGGCATTGCCTGGTATTGAATAAATTCATCCGATTAAACATTTTACTTTGTGTTCTGTATAATTGGTTTGCTCTATCAGTAATGCGACCGAAATTGGAAAGAAAAATCTGCATTATGTTTTGAGAATGTGTCAAGTACGTGATTACTTAAATTGTAGGTAAAGGTTCCTGTAAAAAAGACAAAAAGTGTGAGAATGATAAGAAATAATCTACACCATTAGATCTTTGATCTAATGGTTTAGATTAATAGGGACCAAATTGTAAAATTTGTTTTATTTTTTTGGACTGAATTGAAAATTATAGGGGTAATAAAGTCTTTATATCCATTCAAGATGGGAAACTGTAACCAAAATCCCTACAATTTCGATCTCTCTCTCCAATCGCACGACCAGAGCTCTCTCTCTCTCTCTCTCTCTGCAATTTCGATCTATCTCTCTACATTGCAGTGGAGCGGCAGCGGCCGCGGCGGTGGTGGTGCCGGATCGGCAGTGGTGGTGCGGCGGTGGTGGGTGCCGGATCGGCAGTGGTGGTGCGGAAGCGGCGATCTCTCTCTCTCTACACCGCACGACCAGATGATCTCTCTCTCTCTCTCTCTACATGACAGCAGCGGCGGAACGGCAGTGGTGGTGCCGGAAGTGGAGAAGATGATACAGAGGTGTAATGATTATTGAATGGCGTTATATATGTGCTGAATGGTGTTATATTCTTTATTGAATGGTGTTATATATGTGCTGAATTGTGTTATATTCTTTACTGAATGGTGTTATATTCTTTATTGAATAGTGTTATATTCTTTACTGAATGATGTTATATGCGTGATGAATGGTGTTATATTCTTTACTGAATGGTGTTATATTCTTTACAGAGGTGTAATGATTATTGAATGGTGTTATATATGTGCTGAATGGTGTTATATTCTTTACTGAATGGTGTTATATTATTCACTGAATGGTGTTATATACGTACCGAATGGTGTTATATACTTGCTGAATGATATTATATACTTGCTGAATGGTGGTTGCAGTGTTATTCGTAGTATTTTTTTAGAGATTTTTAAAAAAAATCATGTTCCTATAATTAAGGTGACGGTTATGGTAAGTTTTGAATTAATTGAATTAATTATAAAATTACTTGTTTACCCTTTTGAATTAATTTAGATGGAGAACGCATGTCATATCCACAATATTTGTCATCTTTATCACACTTTTAACTTTTTTTACAATAATATTAATATAAACAATAAAGTAATGTGATGCATTTGGTTACTCTTCTGTATGAAATGTAGAAATAAAGCTGTGTACGGTTCTCTAATGCATGCTTCAGTGAAACAAGTACCGGATAATCAAACCATGAAAGATACTGTTAATATGGAAAACCTAGCTTTCGTATTTATGAACCAGTGATGGCCATAAATATTTACACTTTCACCTATGCAACATATACACTAGGCCTGGTAAATTGTGCAGCTCTGGCAGGCTCGTTTTGCCGATACGGGTTATAAGGCTGGGTGGTGTGGTCTCAAGCCCCTAGGGGGTTTATTACGCCACGTAAGCACCACGTAGCCAACACATAAGTAGGGGGCTTTATTATTAACTTTGCACGGGTTGTAATAACGCCCCCTATAAAGCCCCTTTTAACTATATTAAAAAAAAGAAAAAATAAATAAATAAAGTCAAATCTGATTGGTTCAAGCAGTGGGCCCTATCCCTTTCTTTCTCTTCACGCCTGCTATGGCTTTGGTGGAGGCCAAGGATAGCGCCCCCCTTGGCGGAGGCGGGGTGGCGCCAAAATGGGTGAGGTGGCAGGTGGCGTGAGACCACACCACCCATCCTAAGCAAAATGAATTTAGGTCCAAATGAATTCAAACGGATTGTTTTAAAAGTATCAATTTGGTTCGGGTAAAAATGAATCTTGCCTAAAATGTAGTTGGGTTGCAATGAGTAGTTTCTTTTTTTAAGTAGCAAAAAAAGTATCTTAGTTCAATTATAAAAACAAACAATTTGTATAATATCACCTGACCACACCCCCACACACCAAAAACCAAATTTTTTTTTTTTTGCACATAATTATGATAGTGGAAAAAGTATTTACCAAAATGGTGTTATTGGAAAACTATTTATCAAAATAGTGTTGTTGAAATTTTTTTGTTTCTCACTCCTAATATCATTAGATAAATCCAATTCATTGTATATTTTTAAAAAATATATATATAAAAAACTATTTTTATTTTATAAAACCTACTTTGAAAAAAAAAAGCCTATTTTAAAACTCCAAAAATGTGTATTTGATAAAAAAAACCTACGTGTACCTACATATTTATGTTTATGTTATTCAGTAATAAGGGAAAAGATCAAATAGGAAGATTAATTTCGCTAGGAAGGATAGGAAGCAATAAGAGGATGACATGTGGCAACATTTAAAATAAAGAAAAAGGGTATTTTAGTCAATCCAACCCTTTCTTCTTCCTTTTGCAAAACCCAGTAACTTCAAAACCCACCATCTTCAACCATTTCTTCACTTTCTATCTCAATAATCACTACATTATAGTGCGATTTTCATCACCAATCAATGATTCAAACCCCCGATCAACGTGTTCTTCAGTTTTTTTGAAGAAAACCCAGTTTAATTTCATACAAAATCTCGTTTTTTCCGGTGATTTTGAAGATAATCACTCGATTTGTTCGATTCAATCGCTGATAAGTGTTTCTATCATTTCAAATTTCGTCAATTGATGAAGAAACCGGCTTCGATCCATGTAAGAAATTCTTTAATTTCATTTTCACGATCTGGGTTTTTATTTAGTCATTGCGTTTTACGATCTTGGCGGGGTTCCGGGGGCGGCAGCCCCTAGCGGGGTCCAAGGGGCAGAGCCCCTGGCTGGGGTTGAGCTCGGAAAAAAAAAATTCGATTAAATTGCTGTACTAAAAACGCATCAGAAAAATTAATTTTCCAGAAATTGGCTCATTTCGAAGACAGTAATTCGTAGACAATTCAGACAGTTCACAGACAATTCACAAACAGTTCAGAAACAGTTTTATGTGTCCATTGCGTTTTAGAAATAAGAGAGTTTTATGTGTTTTCTGGCTATTGCGTTTTAGAAAAAACACATTTTTAAGTATCTTTAGTCATTGCGTTTTAGGTAAAACACATTTTTGAAGTGTTTTTAGTCATTGCGTTTTAGGTAAAACACATTTTTAGGTGTTTTCAGTCCATCGCGTTTTACAGAGAACACTTTCTTTTGTTTTTTTTAGGTCATTGCGTTTTAGAAATGAGACATTTTTAAGTGTTTTCTGGCCATTGCGTTTTACAAATAAAACATTTCTTTATGTTTTCTGGCCATTGCGTTTTACAAATAAGACATTTCTTTGTGTTTTTTGTGCATTGCGTTTTAGGTAAAACACATTTTTATGTGTTTTCAGTCTATTGCGTTTTAGAAATAAGACATTTCTTTGTGTTTTCTGGCCATTGCATTTTACAAATAAGTCATTTCTTTGTGTTTTTGGTGCATTGCGTTTTAGAAAAATGTCATTTTTTAGGGTTTTTTTTTTCATTGCGTTTTACGTAACTGGTTGTTTTTCTGTTGCGTTTTACACAACTGGGTTTAATTTTTTTTTTTTAAATATAGCAATAGTATACTCATTTTAAAGATAAAAAACGCTCGTTTTTTTTGTGCAATTTTTATAAAAAAAATAAAGTCGTATGAAAGAGTTATTAACGTTTAAAAATGGGGGGGGGGGGGAATTGGAGGAGAGAGAAACTATTGGCTTGGATTGACTAGAATGCCCTTGAACAAACTCACGCGCCTCTTTTCTTCTTTTCAATTTCCCTGATTTAATCTTAGCCCTTGATTTACTAAATGGATGGTCAAGATCACTTCCTAGCCTTCCTAGCCAAATTAACTTCCTATTGTATCTCCACCCTCAGTAATAAAAGTGAAAATTTATTCAAATCATCATTGATGTATTTCCTTTTACTTGTATTTTTTATTTATATTAATAACATAGTAAAGAACATTTTGTAATCAACTATTATTGCTGTATTGATTTAAAAACTATATGTAAAACTTATACGTAAAACTATTTAAGGTTAACCAGTAAATAAAATACTTTTCTCTATTATCATTTTTTTCAAAAACAATGATTGTAATTACAACTGATAAATATTTAAAAGTCTAAATCAAACACAGAAAAAAGTTTGTAGGTTCGAAGCTACTAATTTTATTTTTCTTGTTTTACTAAAGTGTAGATTTTATTTTTCTTGTTTTACAAATGAAGGGAATAAAAATTAGGGCTGGCAAATCGTGTCTTATCAGGTTTAACAGGTCTCTAACGACGCGTGTAACACAAGTATTAAACATGAATACAACTTGTTTAACTACTTTATATCTCATGTTTATAACACAGTCTTACGGTTTGTGTACCAAGAAGAAGAAATGATGGATCATAACCTCATAATTATATTTATTTTTAAAAAGTAAAAAAAAAATCATGTGTATTTTTTCAGTAAACAAGTCTAATTGTGTCTTAGTCATAATAAAAATCCCCCCACTCACACCTTGAAAACATGGTTTATATAAAAATAAGTTATCAAAGAAATGGGTGACTAAACAAGATCTGAACTATAGAATATTTTTGAGTAAAGTCCTATTTGAGTCCCTGTGGTTTGTGCAGTTTAACCATTTGAATCCAAAAAACAAAACTGTCTTGATTTGAGTCCCAGTGGTCTCTAATTTTAACTATTTGAGTCCTTGTGGTCTCTAATTTTAACCATTTGAATCCAAAAACAAATGTTTCTGATTTGGATGTTGTTTACTTTTGGATTCAAATGGTTATAATTAGAGACCACAGGGACTCAAATCAAGACAGTTTTAGTTTTTGGATTCAAATGGTTAAACTGCACAAACCACAAGGACTCAAATAGGACTTTACTCAATATTTTTATATGGTTTTTTTAATATATCATATTTAAGTTAATATAATAAGATATCAAATAATTAAAAAGTCCATTTTTGAAAGTGTTAAAAATGTCATAAACTAATGTAGTCAGTTATCTTTTAAGGAAAAAATATAAACAATAATGTGTGATTTATATTAAAAAAATAGGTCCAAAAAAAAATTATAACATTGGCCGTATATAGATTTAAGTAACCTTAATACATATATATATATATTTTTTTTTTTTGAAAAGGGAACTTTATTAAAACACAGCCGGCCTGAAAAAAACCAGGACCGCGCCACAACCGACTACAACATATACAACGGGTTAAGACACCAATCCCTACACACTAACTCCCTATACCTCGATCTATGTTTCAACCAAAAAAACCCAAAGGATCTAACATTACCAAATATATCTACACTATCGACTCTACCATTGTCAAAAAATTTCTCATTCCTAGCCTTCCATATCGCCCAGCAAACGATAATAATCAACCCGCGAATAATCTCCTTAGCATGGTTGTTCCGATCGATACCTTCATGAAAGCTTAAGACATCCGAAAATGAGAACGCAAAGAGCGGAGGAATGTTAACCCATCCGCAGAAGTGGCTCCAGACCCTCAAGGCAACTTCACATGCCGTAAATATATGGTCCACCGATTCCACATCAACTCCACAAAGAACGCAAAACGGAGAGTCAACCTGAATGTTCCTTCTTTCAAGCGCTTGCTTTGTCGGGATCCGATCGAGGGCGGTTCTCCACATAAAAATCCTGCACTTGGCAGGCACCCAGCCGCATCCCTTGACCGAAAACTGAACCGGATCGGACCTGACCCCAGCCGCTAACATCTTGAAAGACTTGGTCGAGAAGACCCCCGTAGGCTCCGGAGACCAAGACCAACTATCCCTTCCACCCGAAAGATTTACCCCAACAAGGGCAGCCGAGAGCTCACCAAATTCCTGAATTTCAACAGACAAAACCGGAACCCTCTTCCAACTAGAAATAAAACTCACTCCATCTCCTGATGACTCCAAACGGTCACTCACCCAGCAAGACTTGAGTTTCTCGAGGGCAAACAAAGCAGGCCATCTAAACATGAGAGCCGAATCGCCTAACCAAACGTCTATCCAGAATCTAATATTGTTTCCATTACCCACAACCCCTTTAACCAAACTGTGAATTCTCTTACCATTAATAACCAATTTTTCCTCCATTTTTCTGATATTGTTCCAAACCCCCGATATCGCCGAGTTGGAAGGTAAGAACGACCACCTTCTATTCCTGCCATGGCAAGCCATAATCACCCTTTTCCACAAGCTATTATCTTCCACTTTGAACCTCCAAACCCATTTCGCCAAAAGAGCTTCATTAACAATTTTGAGTTTACACAAACCGAGCCCACCATCTTTTTTGGGACACGTAACCTTATCCCAAGCTACCCAGTGAGTTTTCCTCACTTCGGCCGTACCACCCCAGAGAAAATTTTTCATCAGAGACTCTAACTTATCAACCACCTTCACCGGCGCTTTAAAAATAGAAAAATAATAAATAGGAATGCTCTCCAGGACAGCTTTAATAAGAACAAGGCGACCTGCTATAGATAAAGAATTTGTTTTCCATGAAGCCAAACGGTTTTTGATAATCTCCACAATAGGATCCCAGTTCCACACCCTATTCATGTTAGCTCCCAACGGAATCCCCAGGTAAGAAAACGGAGAAGATCCCCGTTTGCAACCCACAATCGATGCCATTTGAACAACCTCCGCATCTTCGGTACCAACTCCAAAAAGATTAGACTTGTTAAAGTTAATTTTTAGCCCCGAACATGCAAAAAACACACGCAATATCCTAGCCACCACCTTGAAATTACCCTCCTCTCATTCTCCCACAATCAAAGCATCATCAGCGTAAAATAGATGTGAAACACACGGGCCCCCATTAGGTAAGGCAATACCTTTGAACAGCCCCGATTCACTAGCCTTCGCTAATAAACAAGATAGCGCTTCCATGACTAAAAGAAACAAGAAAGGAGAAAGCGGGTCACCTTGCCTAATACCCTTCTGGCACTGAAAATCGAACGTGGGAGAACCATTAACCAAAACCGCGGACCGAGCCGAACTAAGAATTCCTTTAACCCATTTGCACCACAATTCTGAGAATCCCATCTGACCCATGATATCCAAAAGAAAACTCCAGTTGACGTTGTCATACGCTTTCTCAAAATCGATTTTAAAGATGAGCGCTTTCTTCCCCGATTTCTTAAGCCACGACCACAACTCACTCAAAATCATAGGACTATCCAGAATGCATCTATCTCTGATAAACGCAGATTGAGACTCCGATACTAACCCCCCAATAACACCTTTCAGCCGCTTGGCCAAAATTTTAGATATAACTTTACTAACCAGTCCAATCAAATTAATCGGCCTATAATCCTTTAAATCGATCGGGTCCACGGTTTTAGGAACAAGCGCAATATAAGACGAACTGCAACAGCTATCAATGGACCCGGAGCTGTAAAAGAAAGCCAGGATGTCACAAAAATCTTTTTCGAAATGCTTCCAAAAAAACTTCAGAAATTTAAAGTTAAAACCGTCCGGCCCCGGAGCTTTATCCGAACCACACTCAAAAACCGCCTCCTTTATCTCATTACAAGTGAAAACGCCCAATATACTCGACGCCTCCCCTTCCGAAAGCCGCTTTAAATTATTGCACACCAAACCCGGTCTACTACGAGCCGCCTCCGCAAAAAGATTTCTAAAAAAACCCAAAATCTCTTTTTTCACCAACTTCGGATTAGAAACCCATGCACCCTCAATCATAAGACCCGGAATACCGTTTTTCTTCTTTCTATTATTACACATAGCCTGTGGAAAAAATTGGAGTTCTCATCACCTTCTATCGCCCACTTACAGCGAGACTTTTGCTTTAGATCCATAACCGCCCAACGCTCCTTTTCCTTAATGTTTTTAACGCATTCCTCTTTGATCCATATTTCCTCTTCACTTAAGTCCCTCTCTTCGCTTAGAAGGTCTATAGCGTCCAGTTCAGGCTTATCTCTTTCCAAATCTTCTTTCTCTTTTTTCACTCCTTCTTTTCTCCATTCTTTGATTCTGTCTCTGATTAGTCTCAGTTTCAACGTCAGCCTGACATCAGGACGTTCGGCCACGATATCAAATGAGTTAACCGCATTATCCACCACCTCTTGGATACCATCCCTCTCTAGCCAAGAGTTAAAAAACCTGAAAGGTTTAACTCCATAGTTTTCACTGTTATACACCAAAATAACCGGACTATGATCCGAATACAACCTCGGGAGAGCTCTCAGACAAGCATTAGGCCATTTGTCAAAGAAATTTTTACAGACCAGCATCCTGTCGATCTTACTCAGTTTGTTAGAATTAGGGGCCAGAAAAGTAAAACTCCTACCTTTCATGCCGTATTCAATAAGGTCGTTCCTGCCTATGAAATCATTAAAATCCCTGGCACACACCGGATTAAACCCCGAATTTTTTCTCTCCTCACGACTTCTAACCGCGTTGAAATCACCCAGGAAAAACCACATACCGTTACCCGTGCTGATCAAACCCGAGAGAGCGTCCCATAAAACTCTTTTGTCCGACACCCGCTGAGGAGCGTAAACGTTAACAACGTTGATGATCTGATTGGAACCCACCAATTGACCCCAGATATGCAGATAAGATCTATTCTTAGCTACCCCCTGAGCCCGGAATAAGTTGGGGTCCCAAATACTAACCAGACCCCCCGAACGACCCGTCGCACCCACAAAATCCATCTCTAAATTAATATTACCCCACAATTTTATAGCCGCTTCCAAACAAAAGTCCCCAGATTGAATCTCTTGAATAGCCATGAAAGTAATCTTATTTTCCGTTTTAATCCTTTTAACCCAATCTGATTTAACATCAGACCCTAACCCACGAATATTAATAGAGAGAAAATTCATGACTTACCCATCTGGATGCCTTCTTCCATTATAATCTTCCTCACCAGCTGCTGATGGTTGCCCAGATCCGCTCCGATTTCTTTGCCCAAGGTCACCGTACAATCCGTTTCCTGATTAATCCATTCCTCGTCCAAATTAACCTCCACTTCCCTATTCACCGGATCGCTTTCCTTATCTACTTGCTCCAGAACCTTATCTGAGGCGTCCTCGACAGACTGAACTAAAACATTACCCTCCTCTGCCCTGACATTAAGATCCAGAATAAAATCCTCTTTCTCCGAGCTACTACCTGGTATATTAGACGGCACCTCCTTGTCTGTATTAACCCCTACCCCAAAAGATTCTAGGGGATCCTCCATTCTTCTTCTTTTTTTAGTGGAGGGCTTCCTGGATTTACAAATAAAAACATTTGTTTGGGCCTTAGGCAAACTCCTAGCCCATTTCTTGTGTTGTCTAGATTGGGCCTTAAGACCACCAACCCCACTAGCTTCATTAACAAAACTGCTGGTATTAAAATTATTGTGAATATCCTCCTTTTCTAGGTTCTCGATATTACCCCCGTTAGCCTTGGGACCGGGTACCGGTTCATTAACTCCCCCACCCTCCCCCATGCACGTGACAACCTCTACAACTTCCTCATCCATATTGACAGTGATGTCGTTTGAACTGCCAGCTCCCGGAGGTAACCCCGGTGACCGACCCCCCGGAGACGAAGATCCAGACGCCTCCTTATCTTGCTTTGAATCCACCTCAATATACTCCTCCTCACTTACGGACGAAACATCTCCTTCAACAATACTATCAGGGATCCACTCCTCTTGTTCTTCGTAAACCCAAACCTTAAACTTCTTATCATTCCACTTCAAGGTAACTGAACTGTTGATTCTGTCTCCGTCCCCGACAAGAACCCCTACCAAATCAAAAGAGAGATCAGTAGTATCACTTGTCAATGACGCCGCATGAACCACCTTCCCGAATAATCTAGCAACCGAATCAAATATTTCGACATCAACTAGGTGCAAAGGAACACCCATAATTCTCAGCCAAGCAATCCTCTCGAAAGGGAGAGGCTGCCCTTCCCAAACCTCAAACCATGAAAACCATTCTACCAATAACGACTTATACTCTTTAAACCACAAAAGCTTCTCCTGATTCTCAAAGATAAGCAACAAGTATAAACCTCCCACATACTTAATTTTGACCTCAGAAAAATCTTTTGCTTTCAACAGAAAGTCCATTTTAACAAGGGTAGCTAAATCCCGAGTACGAACAATCAGACTCCTTTCATGCCACTCCTTAAAAGATTTCACAAACCCTGACGCCTCCACCACCTTCTCTTCCGGTACCCTGCCCTGCGACTTCCCCAGCAAAGAGTCCCTATAGCTTGTGCCCATAGGGTTTGAATTGAAATCCCTGTTAAAGAAGGGCTGGTTCCCTCCACTCCTACCCCCCCCCCCCTGGCATCCCATGAGCCTGGCCTTTACTCTTCTCCGGCAGCCATGGTTCAACCTTGTTTTCCACCGCAAACCTCGCCACATTAGTATTAAGTTTGAAGCTACCCAACTTGATATCCTTAAGCCTTGTTTCCAACTCCTTTTTGTCACCAACCCCAGAGAAAGTGACAAAACCAAACCTTTCTTCCTTTTTATCCCTTTTTCTAGCCACATAAACCTTTTCCACCACCCCGTACTTCCTGAAAAGATCCCCCACTTCGTAAGAGCTGCATCTATCAGGAAGGTTGCCGACGAAGAACTTAGCAACCCCGGATGAACAGTCACCCATGAGATGCTCTTCACGATCAAGCCCCGAGCTTTAAAAGGTTAACCGGATTCGAACCGATCTAGCTGAACTATATAAATAGCCGCGATCGGTATCAGACCGACTAAGCAATCAAGCAAAGAGACCCGAAGACGGAAGAGCCGGACAAGAAATACGATTCGACAGAGCAAAGAGATCGAAAGCGCCCGAAGAAGACCGACCCGGAAGGCGAATGGAAGAGGATACAAAACAGGATAGGGAGTAAGGTAACCTGGCAGCACTTCTAAAAGGAAGAAGGTAGCCGAACCTATCCCACTATTCCGTTGAGAACACTCGACGTCGAGCACTTCCGGCGACGGAGCAGAGGAGAGAATTTAGAGCGTTGATTTGTAGTAGTATACCAAATCTAAGAATACAATATTTTAACCTTAATACATATATGAGGGTATTATATAACACACGTATTTTTTATAGTAGGTTTTATAAACAAAAATAGTTTCTTTTAAGATTGTTGAATAAATTAAATGGTGAGATACACAATACCATGATTAAATCATTACTTATTTAATTCATTAGATTGATCCAATAATATTAAGAGTGATAACAAAATAAATTTTCAAAAACGTTATTTTGGCAAATGCTTTTTTAGCAAAACCATTTTGGTAAATGTTTTTTTCCACAAACACCACAATAGAAAAAAAAAAAAAAAAAAAAAAAAAAAAAAAAAAAAAAACCCACACTCCACCAAAACCACCTCGAAAGAGTAAATGCGCTCAGAAGCGAAGTAGTCACTTGCTTAGGAAGAGCCAAGGCACCCGATCAAAAACATTTTTTTAGTGTTGGCTTTTGTTAGCAATTTTGTTGTGCCCTTCCATAATTTTAAAAAGGGCTTAACGCAGGTACAGCAATAATTCTTAACACAACCTGAAATACTATTTGAAGAAAATAGGCAGGGCCGACTCAAGCTATTTGGAGGCCCAAGCGGATGATAATATTGAGGCCCTTTCGGTAGAAAAAAATAATTATTTTGTTGAGATCCTAAATTGTGTAAAAACCAAAAAACGAAAGGGAGAAGCTAACTAGCTGGAAACCCATATAATCACCTCCATTCCTCTAATTTTCTATAGTAGTCATCAACCTATAGTTGTTATAAATATAGAAAATACATATCAAGGAAATCTTGAGAACAAAAAAAAAAGCAACTTACTTGCTAGAAAAGTGTCGACTTTTTCGGATTTTTTAACTTTTTTTAAATAGATAACTGAAACAAAAAATAAAGAAACGGAAGAGTAAGTTAAAAAACAATATCTCCAGTATCTTACACAAAATTTTTAGAATAAGTCAGTAGTACACTAGTAACTTAACAATAGTAAAAAAAAGATAGAAAACCATTGAGATCATGAATGTAGAAGTTAGAAATATAAATGAGAGATCTTAAAGAAACAAACCTCTATTTCGATTGAGCTATTGCCTGTGGTGAACATTGCCAAAAAATATCATAAGTATCTTTAAAAAAAATAACAAAATGATGGTCATTTCAATGGTCGTCTCTACCTATCGTTTCATCTAGAACCCTAAATTAAAAGAGTTGGGCAACACAAAAGCAACTTAACATTGAGGCCTGATTATAAATTCTACTAGGGCCCAATCTTTTTTATAAGAATTAAACTACACTGGGTTTCTTTATTGGGCCTTGAAAACAACCAAAAACAAAAAAAACTTAAGTCTGGTGGTTCGATCATGGGTCTAGAAAGACAAAAAGTTGAAGCTTTACTGCTAAACAATAGAGCCACTGTATATTACATTACTCAAAATATACCTAATATCCCGATCTTGAAACACATGTCGATCTTCTTTTAAAAAACAGGAGGCCCCAAAAATTTGGAGGTCCTAGGCCTAAACCTTGGTTTAACATACTATTGGGCCGGCCCTGAAAATAGGTTTTAGGTCGACTAACACGACTTATTTTAAACAAACGATCGTGTTTGAGTTGACTCGTTTTAAAAACATGTCTGCTTCGGGATGACCCGTTTAAGTATTCAAAAAATCACAATTTTATTTTTGTTTTTCTGTTTTTCATTTTACATGGTTAATAATAAAAATGATAGTTTTGTCATACTATACCAACATATCACTGTCCCGATCATGAATTCTATAGGTGGCAAAATTAGTGGATCAGATCAAACACAGGTTATTCCAAATAAGGTTTAAGATTAGGGATGGCAATCTAACCCAAACCTGCTGGGTTAACCCGAAACCCGACACATTTGGGACGGGTTTGGGGTCGGTTAATCGGGTTTAGGACGGGTTTGAGATTTAGTTATATACCCCGTTTACCCGACCCAATTACCCGATAAAGTGTACCCGTTTACCTGATTGTATACCCAATATAATTTATTTTATATTATTAAATATGTGTATATATGATACATCCATTTTTTACACATATAGGTATTCTATTCCGTATTTGATATATATTTTTATAATACCAATACAAAATGTGACCGGTTAATAGTTACCGGATAGATACCCAATGGGTTTTGAGATGAGTATACCCAACGATTAATCTTTTTAAATTAATGGGTTTACCCGAAACCCGTGAGTATACCCGATACCCGATGAGTATTTACCCGCTAGAACCCGACGGGTTTTGGGACGGGTTTGGGACAAGCATATCTAACCGGGTTTGGGTTTGGGATTACCTAAACCCGTCCCAAACCCGACCCATTGTCATCCCTATTTAAGATGGGTCGGGTTATGCTGATAAGAAACACATTGTGTCTAGTTTTTTTAGCACTTTACAGTTAGCTAGTGTGTCAAATATGATTACATAAAATATTTTATCACGGAGTACCACATACTAATAACTTACTAATTTTCCCTTGATTTTTATTCTTATAACATAAATTTAATCTAAAACTATGCACATAGTAATAACTTACTAATTTTCCCTTAGTTATTATTCTTGTAACATAAATTTAATGTGATAAATTTTATTTCAGAAACTTTGAATTAGGGGTTGTGTGCAAATTTGATACACTTTGAAAACTTTGTACTTGTTAGCCTTGTAGCTAGTTTTTAACTTTTATATGTTTAACTGAGTCAACCCGGTTTCTATAAATTCATCTTTTTCTTCTTCTTTTTTTTTTTTTTTTATTTTAGTCGGTTTTTAACTTATCTGCTTTAAAAATTTCTGATAAACGTCATTTTTCTTTTTTCTTTCATTCTAGTCATTTAGACCTTGGGTCAGAACTGCCATGTGTAATCTGATATACATATAGAGTAATGATTATGCTAATTAATCTCATGTACATAGGGATGATGCTGGAAATTATTTTGTTCATGTAGACAACATATGAGAGATATATTGTGGATGAATACGGGGAGGATGCTGGAAATTTGACTAAGACTTGTGGTCATGAGTCGTCCGGGGTAAAGAGTAGAGGAGACTGTATGGGTTAAAGGATGTCGAAGACCCATTAGCCTTAATCGTGTGTGCACCTTCAACGCAATGTAGCAGTACTTCATATGTACATGGGAGACAAGACCCAAATGTATATTCTTTATGGTAACAAGTTCATTCCTAATCATGTGATATAAAGAGGGGAACGGATCATAATGAATTTTAAATGGTTGTATTTAGGTGTAGTAGTAGCTAACATCGACTTACATTTGCTTGTAATTGATAATGATTAAAATAAAAGATATATATGTGTTTGTATTATATTAGAGTGAGTCCTAATTAGTCATATATGACTCTAATGGCTTGTACTGACTTAATAGGTGTTGTTGCTTATAATCTGATTATAACAAGTCCTAATAGGTCATATATAAGCTAGTGGCTTTTATCGTGTTATTTTTTATTGCAATGTAAATTAACGGGAGCTAAAGAATATATCATTTTGAGTCACTGTTTGCCTCATATCGATTAGACTGATTGATGGTCAAACAGGGAACTAATAGGTCATATTTGGTTATCACTAGTCCTAATTAGCTTGTATCATGTTATTTTTGCTTGTAATGTTGATTAGCGGGTGTTAATGGGACATACACTCATACTTGGTTATGAAAAGTCTAAATGAGTTTATTTTTGAGCTTTTATATTTAGGAGTTATTGAGTGTTGAATCCAACAAAACAAAGAGTAAAATTAGAACCTACTTTGATGCACAGATGATTACTATGAATGGGAGTAGGGTCTGTGTATTCAGGGATACCGATTAAAGGATTACACCAAAACATTTTAAGTGCAACTAGAATTTTTACTGAACTAAATTAAAAGGGTGTTTTGATGTAATTTAAGATTAAAGAAAACAAACTAAAAATAAAATACCAAGAATGTGGAAGCGGTTGTTCCAAAATTACCAAAGAAATTATATGCGATTGTTTTAAGTTGAGTTAACTGTCATTTTTGTCCATGTGGTTTGTTCACTTTTGCCATGGTATACCAATTTTAAAAAATGCAACAGTTTCCTTCCTCTCTGACATACTGGAAACGTGACACTTCAATCCAAAAATTAAAACTCAGCTAAGTTAGACAGATTAAATGAAGGATATTATTGTCAATTCATATATATTTTATTTTCACTTTATTTTATGAATTGACAATAATACCATTCATTTAACATGTATAACTTAGCTGGGTTTTAATTTTTGGACTGAAGTGCCACGTTTTCAGTATACCAGAGAGGAAACTGATGCATTTTTGAAAATTAGCTTGAAATGATAAAAGTGAACAAACCATAGGAACGAAATGACAGTTAACTCTTTTAAGCTTCTTGTTTAAAACTAGGAATTGGACTTTTAATTATGAAAAATGTCTACTGAACATTAATTAAATTGTGATGTAATATATCAAATTGAAAAGTAAGTCCAACACAAAGGCTATCCCTTCATTTGATACAAATACGACATATGATCATCAACAATTTTGGTGTAATGATCCTACAGTTTGTATTGATAGTAGACACGTGTATACAACAAACTAAACAAATTGGTATAAATTTTAAAGTACATTAAGTAATAAATATGAAAAACAAATCATATCTTAAACGTTATCTATATGTGAATCAAAACTTGTGAGAATATCAAAAATGCTTGGCAAGTGTTCTTCCTAAAAATTGTGAAAGTTGAGGTTTTAACACATTAAAGGTAAAGTTATGCTAAACCTGTTTTTAAGATTCTAATAGTTTATAATTGTCTAATGGTGATTTAAACATGTTAGAAGTGATTGATTTTATAATCTAAGAAGATTATTATCTAGGCATTGAAATTCAAGGAAATGGTCAAGAATAGCCCAAAATATAATTTTGAGCAAAAGTTGTGTAAACACCAAATTTTTGGTCAAATTTGCTTAGTAATGGTAATATCAGTGTTCATAATAGTTTAATCGAGTCTTGATATGGAAAATAAATAAGAACTAAGAATTTGATGAAATGGTAACTTTTGACCAATGTAATTAGGTCAGTTTTACTAATTAGTTTAAAGCACCTATTTAATTAGGCTGGAAGACTAGTGTAGATTTTGATTTTTGACCAATAAATGGAAATTTGGCGGTGATGAAATAAGACAGGTTAACGAGCTGAAAATCCAAAAAAATTGGTTACTTGGACTATTTATTTGTAAAGATGAGGTTACGTAAATCTATAGATTGAAAATTAGTTCATATGATATAGATTGAAAATTAGTTCATATGAAATGTTAGATGTATAATATAAGCATGTATGATGCATTTTCATTCTGTAGATAAGTTGAAGAATTTGACAAAATGTTGAAAAATAAGGCTTGGATTGATGAAACTTAGAATTTGCTATGTGTACACTCATATACTAAACGGGTCAGGCACCAAAATATGTTTTTTTATTGAAACATTTATAAATGATTAAAAGTGTCTATAAATGGGTTTTAATAATCAAGTTACAACTATTTGTAATTTGGCGAAGGTGTATCAAGTTACAACTATTTGGGCTAAATTGCATTTTTCGTCCTTTATGTTTCAGGGATTTTGCAGACGCTGTCCTTTAAGTTTAAAAATTACACTCTATGTCCTTTATGTTTGCAACCTATAACAGGCGGTGTCCTTTATCATAAACTCAGTTAACTTTTTTATGTTATAACCCCTCATGTGTAACTTTGTAAAACTTCTTAACAGCAGGGACCATATGTGTAACTTTGTAAAACCCCACATCTTCTCCGGCCATCAACATCACGTCACTCACTGTCATTCTTTATTTTCATATATAATACTCATATATAATACAAACTGCTGTCTGTTACGATAACTTTTAGATCAATATTGACAACAACGATGGCGTCGGAAGAACAAGTGAAGAATTCAACGGCACCGGCGGTGTTCGATACAGATGCAGCAAACTGCTTGACGAAGGAGTTACGAAGCACGTTTCTCGCCGGAAAAACGAAGAGTTACGAGTGGAGATCGTCGTAGTTGAAGAGCTTGTTGAAGATGCTTGACGATAGTGAGAAACAGATTTGCGATACTCTGTTTTCTGACCTAGCGAAACCAGATATGGAAGCGTACATACATGAGGTTTATTAACTTGATTTTGGCTTCAATTTTCATTATACTTGATTTGATTATTCGTGTTTAGTGTAATGATTAGTTTTTGATGAAATTGTTGTTATGAGCTTGTTTGATTATCTGTTTGTGTAATAGATTTGTTCATGATTTGTGCGTGTCCGTACACACACCTCGTGCGGTGAGAGTTTCAGAAAAGTTTCTAGATCTAAATTGACCTAATAGTTTCTGATTTTGTGAAATTGATCTTGTGTTATTGGACACATATGATGTTACTAGCAAGTTTGTGAGAGGAAATGCTGTACGGACAATACTGATGGTATCGGACTATCAGAATGTTCTGATTGTTCTTTAGGAATTAATTGCTCTGAAGTTTTTTTAGTTGGTGAATGCATTAAATGAGTGAGTTGTGCGGCTGTGGATATTTCTAGTAGGCTAGGGTTTGTTCCGAAAGAAAAATGGGAGAGACAAGGGGTTTTAACATTAAAGGTCCCTCCTGTTTACAAAGTTACACATATGGTCCCTGCTGTTAAGGTAAGGGGTTTTAACATAAAAAAGTTAACTGGGTTTATGAGAAAGGACACCGCCTGTTATAGGTTGCAAACATAAAGGACACAGAGTGTAATTTTTAAACTTAAAGGACAGCGCCTGCAAAAACCCTGAAACATAAAGGACGAAAAGTGCAATTTAGCCTTACTATTTGTAGTGGGGAAATTCCCATGTAAGTACCTCGGCCTTTTGGTGAGGGCAAACATGAGTCAAGTGAAACATTGAAAAAGTGTGGTGGGTTGTTTTAAAGCTGGGTTTCTAAATGGAAGTTGAAGACATTGTCGGTTGAGGGTAGGTTAACATTGCTAAAATCCATTTTAGATAGCCTTCCCTTGTACTACTTTTTGCTATGTAGAGCTCCGATGTGCATCTTGGATTCTCTAAAGGCCCTTAGAAGGCGCTTCTTTTGGGGAGGGAATGAGGAAAAATAAAAAAAAACGGTTTGGGTTTGTTGAGAGAATATAACATACAAGTCGTCAAAACCGAGCCTTATAATATTTAACATCTCCGCCGCAGCCCATAAGTTCCGTCAACTAGTTTTACTATATTCTTTAAATTGTTTTACACACATTTTCCATTTTATTGAGCGTTGTATTATGGAACGAAAGGTTATTAGTTTTAAATGTTTTTATTTACCATAACATTTACTTTTTGTGCCGATTAGCAACTTTTCGAATACTTGAATTTTGTTTCTTTCTTAGACGGGCCCCTACTTGCTGTATTTGAACCGACGCATATCTTATGCAAATCTTCTCTTTTTTGTTTATTTTATGGTATTTAAATTATTGTACTTTTAGTTATATAATTAAAAATTATAATATAATCTAGGGTGATAATCAAATAGAAAGTTTATTTTGGCCATGAAGAATAGGAAGCAATAGGATTAGGACATGTGGCAAAATTTAAAATAAAGAGGAAGGGTATTTTTTTCAATCTTATCCTTTCTTCTTCCTTCTTCTCCCCACTAACTTCAAAACCCACCATTTTCAAAACCCACAATCTTCAACCATTTTTTCACTTTCTATCTCAATAATCATTACATTATTGTGCGATTTTCGTCACCAATCAATGATTCAAACACCCGATCAACGTGTTCTTCAGCTTTTTTGAAGAAAACACAGTTTAATTTCATACAAAATCTCGTTTTTTCCGGTGATTTTGAAGATAATCACTCGATCCGTTCGATTCGATCACTGATAAGTGTTTGAATCATTCAAATTTCGTCAATCGTTGAAGAAATCGGCTTCGATCCATGTAAGAAATTCTTTAATTTCATTTTTATGATCTGGGTTTTTGATTTAGTCATTGCGTTTTACAATCTTGGCGGGGGTCCGGGGGCAGCGCCCCTGGTAGCAGGGTCCCAGGGGCGACAGCCCCTGGCGGGGTCCAAGGGTCAGAGCGTCCAAGGGGCAGAGCCCCTGGCTGGGGTTGACTGCCTTTTGATCTCTACTTCCTGGTTCAGACAATTCACAGACAAAACTATTGTCCTAGTTCAATGCGTTTTAGAGAGATAACAGTTTCTTTGGTGTTTTTAGGTCATTGCATTTTAGAACTAAGACATTTTTATGTGTTTTCTGGCCATTGCGTTTTAGAAAAACACATTTTTGAAGTGTTTTTAGTCATTGCGTTTTAGGTAAAACACAATTTTAGGTGTTTTCAGTCCATTGCATTTTAGATAGAACACTTTCTTTTGTTTTTTTAGGCCATTGCGTTTTAGAAATGTGACGTTTTTAAGTGTTTTCTGGCCATTGCGTTTTATAAATAAGACATTTCATTGTGTTTTTTGTGCATTGCGTTTTAGGTAAAACACATTTTTATGTGTTTTCAGTCCATTGCGTTTTAGAAAACAGACATTTTAAGTGTTTTCTGGCCATTGCGTTTGAGAAATAAGACATTTCTTTGTGTTTTTTGTGCATTGCGTTTTAGGTAAAACACATTTTTATGTGTTTTCAGTCAATTGCGTTTTAGAAAGTACACTTTCTTTTATGTTTTTAGGCTATTGCGTTTTAGAAATAAGACATTTATTTGTGTTTTCTGGTCATTGTGTTTGACAAATAAGACATTTCTTTGTGTTTTTTGTGCATTACGTTTTAGAAAAATGTCATTTTTTAGGTTTTTTTTTTCCATTGCGTTTTACGCAACTGGGTTTTAGAAATTTTTTTTTCCAAAATATAGCAATAGTATACTCGTTTTAAAGATAAAAAAACGCTCGTTTTTTGGTGCAATTTTTATAAAAAAATAATGTCGTATGAAAGAGTTATTAACGTTTAAAAAATTGGGGGGAATTGGAGGAGGGAGAAACTATTGGCTTGGATTGACTAGAATGCCCCTAAACAAACTCGCGTGCCTCTTTTCTTCCCTTCAATTTACCTCATTTAATCTTACCCATTGATTAAATAAATGGATGGTCAAGATTACTTCCTAGCCTTCTTAGCCAAATAAACTTCCTATTATATCCTAACCCATATAATCTATACTACCTTATTAAGGAAACTGGTTTGGACAAGATAGTACTTTTACCATGAGTATAAATTTTAAAGCATCATGTATAAGATAGCAAAGCCATTTTAAATGGGTTAAAGTTGAACATTCTTCAAAAATTTAAGACGCCTAAGGGTCATTACAGGGATTTCACCATGCTCCAACTCATCGGTCGTTGTTGAACATCAATCGCCATTGTTCAAGGCGACCTTTCGGTACTCCGCAGTTCCCATCTCCCCTATAAGACAAGACGGTATGGGGGCCGGCTTAGGCCCGGCCTGGCCCGGCGCCGGACCCCCACACCGTCCCCCTGCCCCACTCCTCCGGCTCGTCCTTTTCGACTCCCACCAGCCGATGTTCACGGGCCTCCTTCCTACCCCCTCACACACACACATCTATACATACATACATACATACATATATATAAAGGGGTTCATTCCCCACCCCCTAGGTCCATCCCCTTCAAGCCCCTCCTACGTGGCGGTGACGTAGCAGCCCATCCCTTGGGGATGAGGGTCTCCATACCCACTAGTCTAACCTGATTTTTTATTCTTAAAGATTCCATCAATAACGATGAATCTCATCTTCTCCCTAACCTGTTTTTTCGATTCTTACCTCAATCGACCATATCTCATGAGATGGGAACTGCTGAGTTCAAAAAAATCTATGGTTCGTTGTCAGACCTACAAGATGAAAACGAAGATTCAAGTTTATTTGAGATCCACCTATGAAGATTCAGAAACAGGTAACCTGTAACCCTAGGTGTTTCGATTTGTTTGGTTTTTTGTTTCTCTGTTAATTTGATTTTGATTGTTTGGAGTGTTTATTGGCTTTTGTAGATTTGAGTACAAAACCCTAAAATCAATCAATGTATGTGAATTTGGATTCTTTTGTATCTCTTGTGTTTCCTTTTTTTTCATATGATTATATGTCTAGGGTTTGCTATTTGTTAATTTGTTTCCCTGGTTTAATAACTATTGACACTTCTGTTTATTGCATCCAAACGGCATCCTGATGGTTCATTGCCAGTTGAAGGCTTTAATCTTGAATTGGAGAATTAGAATGGAGAGGAAGTGAAGCTGGGTACTGAAGACGACCAACGGTATGATTCATTCATAATTAATCGCTCTGATCCGGCCATGGGGAAAGATCGAACAACATATGTGTCGCAACCCCCGATCCCTTATTCCTGGGAACGGGCAGACGCGATCTCAGTTGTGGTAGTATCAGTTTATTTAATCTCGCAGCGGAATTTTCTTCAGGACCGTAGTTAGGAAATGTTTATCAGAGTAAAACCACCATATTTTATATTAATAATCACATGGATAAAATCCAAGTTTCTTATTACAATACATTTATAGGGATAAACCCTATCTTATTTAATTTAAAACATCATTTATTAGGTAACTTTTATAGCCACATTATCCTCAAGCCTTTAGTGCTCTCCAGCTGGCTTTCTACTAGTTGGCTGTCACATTGGGTTACCTAAAACGCGTTTTAAAAACATTTGTCAGTCGGAAATACTGGTGAGTGAATCCCAGTTTAATCAAGAAACATTTTATTGATTAAAACAGTATCGAGGACGATTACAATGTTTATGTCTACACAATTACTCCATTTGGTACTATCAATCCACTGACTTGTGGGTCATATTACACATTGGCTAACTCATTGTCCCAATGGTAGCGTACTGTCATCCTCGACTTACTACTCACAGTATAGTAAATTTTGTATACAAAACCCCAACATACCGGCAGTAATTGAAGACTACAAAGACTCAATCACCGCTTAATCACATTGTAAAACATTTAAGGTTTTGTAAAAACTGTTAACAAAAAGGAGATTACTCACTTTGCTATCTTAGGCTTCTTGTAAGGGTTTCCTGGGTATAATCTATAATTTATACAAATGTACATTGGTTAGTATCATAACCCTTTGAAATTATTAATGATACCCTCCCCGAGACGGCATTCCAACAACTACGTCGGGCAGAACCACGACAGTTGTTACGGAACCCTAAATCAATCGGGCAGCGTAACTATTATGAAACTGGGGTTATAATACTTACAACGGAGCAGAACCTCGCTAATTAGGGGGTATCATACTTGCAAAATATGCCTAATAACAGAGAATTCGAGATTGAGAATTGAGAATGAGCGACGGAAATTGAAACCCGAGGCCTCCTTTATATAGTTGCTGATATTGACTCTCAGGCGGCCCGCGTAAGGTAAGGCTAAGCCTTACGCGGCCCGCGTCAACACCGGTCAACATAATAGCTTAGCTGGGTCAGCTTGTAGACTTGCCACGATGTCGACACGTGTCAGCATCTGGTGTATCCGCGTTTTATGAGTCCGCGCGGCCCGCGTGAGCTTGAGGTGGGATCCTACGCGGCCCGCCTCAGCTCAATATTTCATGTTTTTACTAATTTTATAAATTATAACATAACTCGGGCTCGGTTTTCACATAAGGGGTGTAATATGAGACATATTGGAATATTTTAAGATATAATAGGGTATACAAAATATAATGAGGGTGTTGGTTTTACCGAGGGTTGTTACAATATGTGTTATAGGATACAATGGGAATCAGATCATAGGTGTGAAGGGTGGAAATCACGGTCTGATGAAGAGACTGGTAAGTGCATACATTGGTCAAATATGATTGAACTATGTAAATGTTATATGGTTAGTTATTAGTTATAGTGTTTTAACATAAAATTGAAGTTATAAAGAATGAGAATTATTTGATTTTTGGTTAATTTTATCAACCTTAGCTGATTCTTTAGGGATTTTGTAGTTGGTATTTGATTTTTAGTTAGTTTTATCTCTTCGTTTGTTTTTTAATATGTAATTGTATTAACCGGTCAGTGAAGTCTGTTATTGTTTAATTTGATAATAGGAAAGGTTCACAGATCATTGGATCACGCCGAAAAAGTGTGAGGCCAAACACTTAAGGTGGCCAAGCAGGACAAGAAGAAGCAGTGCGCCTTAGGGATGCGCTCACAAGCGTATTCAGTACAACCGTCGTTTCGTCACTTTTGGTAAGTTTCTAACCGACGCTGTTTAAATTGTTGTTTATTCAAGTTTATGTTGGTGGAAATGTGAATATGTTACTTGTGTTTTTAAAGTTGTTGGTCTTTGGAAGAAGAGGGGATCTTACTCATTAGAGAAGTAAACAAATGTTCAGGTTTGTAAGCTTGTTTCCTTGTTTTCATTAAACTTTTTCTATTTTCTGAAGTTTTTTGGAATTAGTTATTGCTTTTTATTATCTCATGTTTGACTAGCACATTCGGATTCAGTGATTGGTATATTTGGTTATTTCCTTTTTGATAATATTGGTACATAAAATGTCAATTTGGGGCTAAGGGTATCTGTACGTGTTTTAACTACACCATAATTGTTAAAATGCCGCGTCATTGACATCACACATAGGCAGTGAGCCTATAACTAAACCACATTTTCACATGGGTGTAGTGGTTTAAACTAAATAGCGAGATGGGTATGATTGGGGATTTTTAGTTGGACTTGTCCCGCTCATCATGAATTCAATTTCAATTTTATTTTTATATGATAAATATATGGTGGATATGATAACATAGGTTAAGGGATGGAGGGGAAAGTGATATGGTACTCGGGTACGATTAAAGGATGGGATGGGTATAACACAACCAAAAACTGAAGGGCTCCAATGCAAATTACATAATCCAAATTGGGTGTTGTTTGGGAATTTGAAAATGTTATGCCACCGCCCACAACAACCCTCCTCTGCCTATCTCTGGCATACCTTCTCGTCTAAGGCAATGTTGTTGTTTTGGTATGAATCACCGGTCTTAATAACATACTCGCATCCGATTTTCATGATCTTATGCTTATTGAAGCTACTTATAAATGGTTATTTTCCTAAATTTTACGTATAAATATATTAGATTTTGAGTCAGATTGAGTAACTTAGTAAAGTTGCAGATGAGTTTGTGAGATATGAAGTTCATAGATACTTCATTATACGGTATATTCGGGCAATGTACTCAGCTTTCCCTATTACGTATCATTAATATATGTTATATTGGAGATAAAATTCCTAAGGCAAATTGGATTTAAATAATCCCAACTCACTGTTATTGGCCAATAATAATCCCAACTCATTTAATCACCAATAATAATCCGAACTATTCACTTTTGTTTGTAAAATACTCCCAGTTAAAAAAACACTAACTAGGTTAAAAAATTGCTGATGTGGCATCTGATGTGGCCCTTTTAGCTGATGTGTCATATGACGTGGCAGTTGATGTGGCATTTTTTATGACGTGGCAGCTGATGTGGCAGTCTACGTGGCATTTTTCGATTACGTGGCAAGCCACATCAGCAATTATTTAACCTAGTTAGTGTTTTTTTAACTGGGAGTATTTTACAAACAAAAGTGAATAGTTCGGATTATTATTGGTGATTAAATGAGTTGGGATTATTATTGGCCAATAACAGTGAGTTGGGATTATTTAAATCCAATTTGCCAATTCCTAATTGACTATATTTATTAACAAGTCTTCGTAGCTGTATAACTATTATTATGAAGAATCCAATGCCTATCATTTCTTAAATTTATGCTATTACCTTTTGGAAGGATGTAGGTTGTGGCATGATTCTGGTTCTTTAAGTGAAAACAGTAATATATCAAAGCAAGTATTTGCATTCATTTTCATTTTATAATTTGCATATGAACATATTATTAATCTGACTAATAATTATTTGAATCATGTTTAATATGACTAATAAGTTACTTTAAATTGTTGTCAACCTATTGAGAGCATTTAAGTGATAATTATCTCAGTGTCTTGAATATATTTTCCACACCATGCAGACATGGATCTTCCCAGGATTAGGACACACTTCATTATTTGAGGACACACGCCACATTATACAGGGTTTTTAATGCTCACCTCAACTTGGTTTTATATCATCTTTTATTCGCTTTAGTGCTCGAGGATATTCTTGTAATTTTAATCAATATTATTGCTTGCGCAAATGCTTATCACCTGCATTTGTATTTTGGTTGTTGATTTTAAAATATTTTCTAGAGGATATGCTAAAACCGAGACCTATATACGTTTGAGACATATAAGGGTGAATGAGGTGCACCCCTCATGCGATGGGGGAAAATTTCCACTCACCCAATCTTGATGTGCCATGTCAATTCTCCTCTTATACACTACTCTTGCCCAAAAATCACAAGGGGTGGTTTCACCCAAACCATTTTTTTAAATGCATGATTGGTTGAAAAGAGAGTGGGGCTCACCATTATCCCGCTCCCTCCTCTTCCCCGCATGCGCCAACAACTTGCTGACAACACACCCCACTACGCGACAAATTAGGGACGGCGGCACATTCACCTTGTGGCAATGCCATTCCCCGCATACCTCCCCGCTTCCACCCCCTTCACCCGAAGGTTGGTAACCTTACACACAGCGTAGATCGACCCCAACAACAACTACGGGGCGACAAAACAGATGCACCCGCCGCAACGCACGGGCATTCCCACTAGTTTTCAATCAAGAGGCTTGGCCGTACGGCACTCTTTTTATGTATTTGCAAGTGTTGCTATATAATAAGATTGGTGAAAAAATAAAAAGCGAAGGTAATTATTACGATATTAGTGTCATCACCAAATCCTGACATAGAGTAAACTTGGTGTAATTTAAAAGGTGATTATGTAACGTTTGCCTTTTAAAAGAAAAAAATATTACTATATTAGTATGAAGAAATAAGTGCAGGGGGCGGTCAACTTTTAACACGTGATGAGGTAATATAACGAGTTATACAAAAAACAACACCGCCGCCACCAAATACTTTCACACGTGAAAGTTATAACAAGTTGAATTTATCACGCATTTTAGATGTTTGAGTGGTGAGTTATTTTTACATGGATATGGGTGTGTGGTGAGTAATGGGCATTTCCACAAAAATCCGTCACTAGTGATGGAATAATGCTTGATGACATGGCGGAACTTGATTGAAAGTTGTGAGTGAGTGATGACCACCCCTACCCCCTAAGAGGTCGCTTCTTAAAGTGAGAAGATTGTATGGTGATCCCTTACATATTTACATTTACAATAGATACAAACATAACTTGTAAATGTCGGCGGGAATAGTTGTGATAGGTGGTTGGCCAAAAGTGGCGGCCAATTTTTTTTTTTTTTTTTTTTTTTTGCATAAAATAGTTATTTATAGGTCCTGTTAAATTACGATTTTATCCCCTGTTTAAAATTTCGATCTTGCCCCCAGTTAGAAATTAAATTTATGCTTTGCCCCAACTTAAATTTAAGATTTTGTCTTGCTTAAAAAAATTATAGTTTTGCCCACAGCTACAATCCTGCCAAATTACAATTTGGTTCCCAGTTTAAAATTACAATTTCGCCCACAGTTCAAAATAAAATATTTGTTTTGCCCCCAGCTAAAAATTACGATTTTGCCCTCAGTAAAAATATTATGTTCTTGCCTCCAATTCAAAATAAAAAAATGGTTCTGCCATCAGTTCAAAATTTTATTTTACCTCCATTTTAAAATTACGATTTTACCCAAGCTTAAAATTGCAATTTTGCCATAGTTTTTTTTTTTGACAAAACTACGGTAGTGTTTTATTTTACTTGGTTTACTCAATTTAGCTTTTATTCGTGCCAAACAGTTGCCTAGCACTCACTAATTGGTACCGACAAATTATTGTTTTGCCCCCAACTCTAAATTAAACGCCTGCCATCGTTTTAGTTATTTTTTTTATCATAACTATGATAGTGTTTTTCTTTATTTGGTTAACTCGATGCATCTTTTTTTATATCGTGTTATAAGTAACATGTATAACTTTTTTTTTTGAACGGCAAATTTGGATCACTGACGGACCACTGGAGTATCATCGTGTCACTAGCAGAACCACCCGATCATATCCATCTCCACTAGGCAATAATGGCTATACAGCAATTCAGGAGGAAACCCAATAAATCTGGGAAAACCCCCTTTGTGGGAATTGAACCCATGACCTAATGGTCATAAGCCTTATCCCACACCCAAGATACCACTAGACTATAATGCCATGAGTAAGCAAGTATAACTAACCGAAATAAATACGTACATCTTATTAAACTAAGAAATATTTGGTTTAGCGCCCCGCAACGCGTGCAGCGCATAACTCTAGTCATAAACTAGAGACATGAGACAACATATATGATATTTAATTTCCTCATATATTCGGCTTTTATTATGCCAAGTTTTATCTGTTACATCATATTTAAGAGACAAAAACTTCTTATTTTCTATCTCTGATTATCTAATTCCAAGTCATTGATATTCAAATCCACATTTGTTATAACTATAACTTATAATTATATAAAATCTAAATGCATTGTACTTGTCGACGCTCTTGGCATTAAACTTTAGCGAATATACAAAGGCCTAGACTTTTTAAGTTAATAAGATCATATGTTTTTATTAATTTTGGTCTGTTTGTATATTACCCTCCATATGATTAACATATAAGCAGAGAATTTTGATTGATTAACCTTTATACATATTTTCAATTAGATATAAATAGAATCAAATCATTAATAAATTGTAGTCAATGGTTGGGCAAAAAGATATAAGCTAAATAATGCATCCGCCACCACAAGAATGTTGACAACAACTTTCATAATAATACCTGTAAATGTGATCACATGCAGTGTGTGGCCTGTCTTGAGAATAACATGCCCCATGATATCAACATCATCTACTTGCATTGGGAGCAAGGGTTGGTTTCATTAAAGAAAATATATGATATTAAAAGGTTTTCTAATTATATATATTTACTCTTTCTATAATCCTTTTTAATAAATAAATTAATTAACATTGTATTATTGAACAAAGGAACAATAGCCTAAAGCAAAGATGAATCATTTACCACCCAAATTACGCTACGAGTCCATGACCAAATCAAGTCACTAGACAAGCGCTAGCGCTATAACTCGATCAACCATGACAAAACATCAATAACCAAATTCAAGATGCGAGATATGGGCTGTTTCAAAATAACTAATTGAAACCTAAGATGACGTAAATTAACTGTAATAGCAGCTCCACGATGCATTTAAAATACGTCTTTTGTTAGGTTTTTGTTTGTTTTCATCATTGCAAATCATCGTTTGAATTCGAACTTTAAAACAACATTAAGATTTAAATCTAAAGTAAATGGTTTAAGTAAACATTTTGAAAAAAATATATATACACCTAAAATAGTAACCGACAAAGAACAATATAACATACATCATTATTATTGAATTAAAATTAAAATAGTAATTAAAGTACACAAAGCTCATTAAACTGTTTATCATTAAATACCAAAAACATAAACAAAAGTACTTAATTACACATATGTCATTACGCTTAAATACTAACTTGGTGATGCTAACTACTAATCCGGTTAGCGACATACTAACCGCACACTGTTAAAAAAAAAAAAAAAAAAAAAAAACATATGACATTATGGTTTAGAAAGAATCAATGCTCTTGCAACTGTACCATCAACTAAAGTAAAGTACTAAACAAAACAACCCACCTTAACTTAACACACCTTCCTCAGACCCAATTCATAACCAACCAGTCTCTACAATTTGCATTCTTAATTTTCCCGACGAATATTCTTCAATGTTCCCGCCAAAAACCGATCAGGCCGTTGAAAAGTCCCGCCGTAAGTTGCCGGAGAACGTGATCGTCGCCGTGAAAGCAGACAACAAGATCGTCTCAAAGGAAGCTCTGGCTTGGGCTCTTACTCATGTTGTTCATCCCTGTGATTGCGTTATGTTGCTTGCAGTATATTCGAGCGCTAAATCAAGTAATTCAATTGCTTTTTTTATATATATATTTTATGTCGGTGGTAATTTGGTAATATAGCAGGTCAGAAGTTCTGGAGATGGCGACGGTTGAATGGAGATTGCCGGAAAAGTGAAGACTGTGCTAATTTGCCAGATCGGATATGTCAGATCTCAGAAACGTGTTCACGGATGGTTCTTCAGTTTCAAAATCAGTTTGAGGTAATCACTTTCCAGTTTCCTCTATTGCTATTAGATCTAAAATCTGTCATCTCTAGGGTTTTAAATTGTATAACTAGTTGGATTCACCGCATCGGTATGCTGGTACGATACTAGCATTCGGTATAGCAACCAAAAGATATACATTGATCGAAATCATAAAAACAAAAAATGGTATTAGTTTAGATAATACCGATATCGGACCAGTGTTATTTGCTCGGAATTGGTTCAGTTCGTTACGGGTAGAAACGTTGAGAAAACCGTAAAAACAAAAACCGATGCAGGTACTGATGTTGATCGGTTCGGCCTGTCACTATAAAGGACAATAAAATCAGTTATATTTGACCTGTTTGCTTTTGAATAAAACTTTTGTTGAGACGCTGATGAAAAGTTAATTTAGGACAATAGTACACAGTTAGTTATACAAGAAAGAGAGAATTGCAGTCTACTGGGATGAAATTCATATTGATCTCAACTGCAGGTGATGGTGCAAATCAAGGTGGTGTCGGGTACGCCGGCGGGGGCTGTGGCGGCTCAAGCGAAGTATAATGCCGCCAACTGGGTCATATTGGATAAGTAAATAGAAGTAAAACTATTATCTCATTGTATTTCTCTGCATCCAGTCCCCAAATTAGAGTCCAATTTTGACTTTTGAGAGTCAAATGGTTTTGCTGTTGTTTGAATCAGGAAACTAAAAAAAGAACTTAAACACTGCATGGAGGAACTACATTGCAACATTGTGGTAATGAAAGGTTCAGTACCGAAAGTCCTTAAGCTTAATCTAGCCCGACCCGATGAGCTCCAAACCCCTTTCTTTTCAGCAGTTTCCTCACCAACTGTCGATCCAGAAAAACTCTTGGGCCATGGTGTGAATCATTCTACTCCAGTCAGCAGTCCTGAAGAAACTTCTGTATTTCATCCGCAAACTTGTAATAAAAATCTTTTATCAAACTCTGTCACGTCTTCTGTTTTTCTCGTTTACAAACAAAACCCGCTGTTTGAACACTTGATCAAAGGAAAAACTTCGCAAATCAATAAACCCGATAACTATGGTAATCCGCATACTGAAATGGACTCTTGTGGAGAAAGAATCATATCTCTCTCGCTCATACCGAATTCATCTTCTACGGGCCCTCAAAACAACATTGTAAATGACCGGTCCATCGTTAATCACAATTCACAGTTTTCAAATCGAAAAGACAAGATATTTAGTTCCGGGATTAGAGAAGCGGTCTCTTTGGGTAGAGCATTGTCGCTACCGCCACCATTGTGTTCGCTTTGTCAATACCAAGCACCCGCACTAGTAAAACCGCTGAGACAGTTTTTTTACAGTGAGCTTGTAGAAGCCACAGATGGTTTCTCGGATCCAAGTTTTGTGGCAGAAGGAAGGTTGTGGGTTGTTTACAAAGGCGTTCTGAAAGACGGGCTTGTCGTTGCAATTAAACAGTTAAAGTTTTCCAGGTCCAATGGAGATGTTGATTTCTGCAAAGAGGTAAAAGTACTAAGTTGCGCACAACATAAAAATGTCGTCTTGTTAGTTGGATTTTGCATCGAGAATAATCAGAGATTATTGGTTTATGAGTATGTTTGCAACGGCTCGTTGGACATTCATTTACATGGTATATAATATCCTGTTTTGATTTCTTCATTTATACGATTAAACATTCTAAATGTACTTACACGATGACTTTTGAATAACAGGCAACAAAAGAACATATCTAGACTGGCCGTCACGTTTGAAAATAGCAATTGGAACAGCAACGGGATTAAGGTATCTTCATGAAGATTGTAGGGTGGGATGCATAGTTCACAGAGACATGCGACCAAAAAACATCCTGCTAACTCACGATTACGAGCCTTTGGTAACTTTTAACTAATTATTTATGTCAGCTTAATTAAAAACATATTATAAAGTATATAATTTACTAAATGCATTCTTGTTCATCCAGGTTGCAGACTTTGGGCTTGTTAGCTTACACAGTGAATACGATACATGTGATGAGGATCGGGTCATAGGAACTTCAGGGTATACCCAATTCTCTATAGACATTAAACAAATTGTAATCGTTGTTCTTTCATAAACTTTCAAGTCTATATTTCAGGTATCTTGCACCCGAATACTTCAATGGAGGTATAGTAACAGAGAAAGTGGACATATATGCTTTTGGGTTAGTACTGTTAGAGCTAATCACCGGTCGACGAACCAGTGATTTACAATGCTACAAAACACAAAATTTTTGGCACGAGGTTTACACATCACAACAAATGGAACCTGTACATGTTCTCGCTTATAAGCATAATCTGCTGGACTCGCGCTTAGGATCATATCAACCTCATAATTTTCCTCATGAGTTGCATGCTATTGGTCATGCTGCCACCTTATGTCTTAAAAAAGATCCAGAATTCAGACCACCCATGTCAAAGGTATATTATTGACTTTATTGTTACTTTGTCACATTTATTATGGCTTTCAACTTTGGATATCATATGCATTATGCTAATGTTTTTGTTTACAATAATATTGTTAGGTGCTTAAAGTATTGGATGGAGAAACAAGGAATTACTTGGGTGTAGACCTGCATTCCCATGGTAATAGAAGCGGCCGCATCACACTCAATGCGCGAATCAAGAGGAGGGCCCATTCCCGTAGGCTGTCATACTAAAACAGTTAGACATTTTTTTACGTTGTGTTTTTTTTTCTATATATATTAGTTATAAAATGTTCAATTATTGATATAAAAAAGTGTACTTTTGATCTTCTGACAGGTGTGTAACCAAAACATGGGAGTATAATGTCTAAGAAAAGAGTGCCAAAAATGAAAAATACAAGGAAAAGGAAGAACAGTAGCAGCTTTGATACTCTACGCAAGAACATAGCTTCTTTTAAAAAGAATGGCTGCTCTAAGTTTTAGACATTTCTTAATCAAAGTTTAAAATAAAAAAACGTGATGGGTTTTTATTTCTTTAAAATAAACAAAAGTTATATATATTATAAACTATGTAAAGTAAATACAAAAAGAAAAAATATGTTACATAAACAATGTATGGAATCTTTTATTTTTTCAGACAATATCGGGCTTTTACATGATGTAGTTGAAAGGATATGCTTTTCTATTGAAGAATGATATAATATGTTTATATTTTGCTTTTCTGAAATGCATTTTTTGCTTTTTAGAAGTCAAGTTAACCTTATTCTATGATCTTGGTCATAATGTCATATCAACTGCTTTTGCTTGTATGAACATATTAAATTCAGAGAAGTAACCTCTTTGTTTATAACAATTCCGCCCTCTAGGTCTTTCTGTCTTACTTGTAGATGTTTGGCAAATTGTCTCTCAAAATAGAATGAAACAATGTATGTAGATTGTTATGATATAAAAAGGACATAAAATTGAGTATTATGCTGGCTTTTTCTGTTGCAAAAATGAATGAGAGGTATTTATAGGCTCCTTCGAACAATAGTCATATACAATCGTCAGGCGAGTAGTTGGAACATGTGGTTTATGCGTGGAAGAGACGTCATGCAACCAACCATAACTAGACACCGTATATTTTAACTCACGTCCAAACAAGACCAGCCAAATGAATCATATACGCACCATGAGACCCTATGCATATATGTGCCATGTATGAACCAAAGCGGTTATTGCGTAGAACGTCCAAATTGCAAAAATGGCTCACGAACGGTTATATGTGCTATGTATGAACCAACCATAACCTGAACCAATTAAAACTAGATATCAAATACTAGTACATGGTACCTCGTGCAACAAAGCTCTTCAACCGAAAAAGTCATTAAATGGAGAAAACCAAAAAAACTGAAACCTGAACCGATTAAAACTATTTTTTTTAAATGATATTTCATTCCAATCATCAGGGCAAATTAAAACTAGATATCAAAGACTAGTACATGGTACCTCGTGCAACAACCTCTTCAACCGAAAAAGTCATTAAACAGAGAAAACCAAAGAAAGTGAAACCTGAACCGATTAAAACTAGATATCAAATACTAATACATGGTAACAGGTAACTCGTGCAACAAGCTCTAAAATATCATTCGAAATGTAATATTAAATCTAAAAATATTGACATAAAATGTCAACTTTCCTCTGCTTCCATCATCTCAAATCTCGACCCTACCCTTACATACTAAGTTATTAACTTACAATCGGGCCCCACTCATGAAAACCAATCTCCACCGTCCGCTCATTATAAAAAGTAAAGAAGCAACTGGTCACCACACGAACCCACAAAGTACAACCTAACCCAAACTACAACCGTCCGTTAAGTTTACACCATCGTTATTTGCTCGGACACGCTCCATACCTTAACCGATTTATCCAAACTACCACTATACACCACCCATTTGCCACCTGAGGCGCTCGACTCCGCCGCCTTCTCCACCGCCACACACTTCACCGGCCCTGTGTGCCCTGTCAGCACGGACAAGCACGTGTGAATGGACCCCACCCTTTTCCACACACATATAGTTTTATCAGCAGACCCACTAAACACCAAATTCCCAGCAACTGCAAGACACAAAACCGCCAACTTATGCCCCTTTAGCACCCCGCTATGCGATAACTCCTTATTTCGCTCCCAAAAATTCACGATCCCATCCGACGACCCGCTGTAGACAACCGAACCATCTTTCGTTGCCACTAATGCGTTCACTGCACATTCTTGATCTAGCAGTGTTTGCACGTAGTTGTGCTTCATGTTTTTCCCTTTCCCTTCTCGCTTCCATACCTTCACGGATCCTTCCGCGGATCCCGTGAAAACCAAACCGTCCACCGTCGATACCACTGAGTTTACAGCATCTTCGTGCGCCTTCACTGACTCTAGACACTTTGAATTTGACATTTTCCATACCTTAAACGTCCTGTCCCATGAACCCGAGTATAGCAAACCTTCTTCTTCGTTGACGCTTAGGCACGATATCGCGTCGCAATGGTTGATCCATAATGCCGTACGGTTGCCTTTTACCTTGTTGAAGCATATAAGATAAATGTGTCAATATCCGATTAATGTAAATTCATTACAAAACACTAAATTAATTATTACAATGAAAAAAAACCTTGTTAATACATATAAAATAGATATGTCAATATCTGATTAAACTAAATTATTATCAAGGAAAAAAAAACCTAAATCGTTTAATTTTTTTATACACATACTATTATCATACCTCAACGTAATTCTTCGATTTCATGGAGCTCTTAAGGATGTCGAAAAACGTTGGAAACGTGCCGATTCGTTTATGAATCTTCGGATCCTTGGAGTTTGATTTCCAAACTCGAACTTTCCCGTCTTGATGTCCGGAGAAAATCTTGTCACCAGAAAGAATAATGGCCTTCACGAGGCCACTATTTGACTTGAAGGTGGACAAGAGCTTCATGTTGTTCCAGACATGAATGTTCTTGCTGTCGGATCCGGTGTATAGGAGGCCTCCGGCTGCGGCTAGGGAGTAAATGTGCCCTTCCTCCCGAACCAGGGAGCCGATGAGGCCGTCCTCACCAGGGCTGGTTGTGGACCAGGGAGATGGTTGGTTCCATGGTGACATCATCATGGGCGAACCCTCATCGCTCATTCGGTTCGATTCATAACCGTTGTCATCGGTGGCCTGAAAGTTTGTTTGATCGGAATGCATGGTATTTTTTTGAATCTCTTTCTTACAATTATATATGTAACAATTATATGTGTAATATGTCCTTGACGTTCAATAGAATCAAAATGTAGATAACTTGATCCCAAGATTCTTGGAATGAATTAGATTAATATATAAGACAGGAATTAAGATGGGAAAATTGTGAAAGAAATATGAAGAATATTATGTTGGAAGGTGCAGAGGGTTTCATGAATTGTGATGGAAAGTGAGAGGTGAGTGTTAGGAGAGGGGTATATATACAAGAGTGGGATTAAGGGCATGTTGACACGTGTGAGGACTATTGATAGAAAAACCTAGTCGCTGCGTGAAGGATGATTTTTTTGTTGGTTACTTTTGTCTCCCCTAAGTTCCATCAAATAATATACTAGTCCCTAGTCCATATATTAATAGATCCAAACAGCCAAAAATATATATCACTACTCTTTTTGTGACTGGGTTGAGTTATGTTAACCTATGAAAATTCGATTCATGCTCAGTTACATTTGCGTCTAACATAATTTTTGAGTTTTTATCATGTTCCACCAGTTAACACGCGCACACGGCCCATTTATCACCCTTACTTGACATGTGCTATTAACCATTAGGTTGGCTGGTATGAAATGGAACCCCTTGGAGCTCTATTACGCCACATCAATTAACGACACGTAAGCAATCACATTCCCCTTTAACAACCAACCCCCCAACCCTTTTTTTCTTTTGGTCTAAAGTGAAGTGGGCCCCACAGGTCATCCGTTGACCGTCGTTAACTCTTTATTGTGCTCGCGAGACCCACAATAGCGCCCCCAATGGCGTCGTGACAATGGAAGGATATACTAATGATTGTTATTTTGCTGAGGTGGAGGGGGACGCTACCCCATACCACCCAGCCTTAGGAATATCTTGACAATGTATGTACTCTTTATCATATTTACAAGTTTGTTCCCTTGGTGATGTAGGTTCAATTATTAGGTCTTTTCTTTATCATGTCTCGTCCTTCGCAAAGTTGGTGGGTGGGTGAAGGACCATGGTAGTCTTTTTGGAAGAAAGGATATTTGTTTGGTGTTCATGGGGTTAGGTCCCTTAAAGACCCCCTATCGGAATATTTCCTTCTATGGAGGTTCATCATCCTCCTTATGTCCTTCGATAAGGGTGTTCATGATCAAGTTTAGTTAGTCTTGATAGAATATTAAACATTGATCTATGGGCAGGAAGCCCATCTCATTATTTGCACATAAGTGTACTAGGCGCCTAGGCAGGCACTCGTTCTACCAAACACCTAAAACAAGGCAGCTATCGACGGTTTGGGTTGCAGGTAATTGTTTTTCATGGTGCAGTTGAGTTGAGCTGAATTGAAATAATATAGTTTGTTGATTATTGGGTCCATAAGGTCCTGATGTACCCTTGCTTGCTCGAGTAGAGTTTGGACTTCCACCTTGTCAATAATCTGAATTCTAAACACATATTAGATATAAGTAAAATTTTATATAATAAAATAAACGATCATTTATCTAATTTTTAGCATTCAGACAACCATCAATAAATAAAGTTTTTTATATTTGTACCTGGTCGGTGTATCAAATCACTTTAAGAACAAAAAGTATTTTAAAAGATTTCCCAACTCAACAACAACTATATAAAATAATTTTTAATTAGCACTTATATTTTAAAGTTTAAACAACTTTTGAGACATTAATACTAAAGTTAACCCTTTCTAAATCATTTAAAACGTTTCGATTGTAACCTCTTCAAACTTACTAAATATCAATAGTCTAATTTAAAAAATGTAAAATCTTCTAATTATTTTCTTAATCATTTTTTAATAAACATTTGGGTAAAGGAAATTATCAAATGCTAGATTTTGTGGTTACAGTCCCACCATTTGGTGGAGTGGCAAAGACGATGGAAATAAGAACTAGGCCTCCTTTGGAGGTTGCAAGTTCAAATTCGAGCCAACACAGGTTTTCGTTCCACCGTGCATTACGCCAAAGAGTCTCAGCTCTTGTGGTAGCGCAATCACTACAAGAAAGGGACGCCTTTAGCGGCGACAGGTCAAATGTCGTCGCTATTGGTCGATCCGCGTCACAGGATCTGAAACCAAACCCCATCCGTTGATCAAAATCATGATCTGACGGTTGGGGATTTAAAAGTCAATAGCGGCGACAGGGACAGGGTAATAGCGGCGACAGCTAGTCTCCGCTAAAAGTATATGTCAGAACTTTAATCCCTAGCCACATAAATCTTATCTCTGGTCAACCTCATTAAAGTCATTACCGGCGACAGAGGGCAATACCGGCGACATCTTGTCGCTGCTAAAGGTTAAACGTACCAAACCCCTATACAGCGCCAATTTCTCCCTCCTCCTTCACTTTTCCCCCAAAAAAAGCTCCGAACACCGCTGGTAAATCGCGAAATTTGTCCAAATTGGTTAGTTTCACTTTGTTTTTGTTAGATTTCTTCTCTATTTTGTTATATACATGTTATAGGCTTTAATTTTTGTGTATTTTTGTGTGTTTTTGTGCTTATGGTAGAGAAATCCGATCACCACCATCACTTCTCCGGTCACCACCATCACTTCTCCGGTCACCAACTCGTCTCCGCGGTCTACATCTCTTGGAAACTTGAAAATACGGTTAGTTTTATATGTATTTTTTTTCAAAGTTTAGATGTTGAATAATTTTTTGTTTTGGTATGTAAATGTATAATGTAGGTATGTGTTAGTATGTCAAATGTATAATGTAGGTGTATTTGGGGAAAATGTGTATATGAAAATCTATGTATTTGTGTATGTAGGTGTATGTAAGCATGTATGTGGGTATGTAAGTGTACGAATGAATGTATGTATGTAGGTGTATGTTAGTATGTTGGTGAAAAATGTGTATGTTAGTATGTATAAATTTTGTGGTTTTGGTCAAATTGTATAAGAAAGTCTATGTATTTGTGTATGTAGGTGTATGTAAGCATGTATGTGGGTATGTAAGTGTATGAATGAATGAATGTATGTATGTAGGTGTATGTTAGTATGTTGGTGAAAAATGTGTATGTTAGTATGTATGTTTCTATAAAGTATGCAAATGTGTATGTAAGTATGCATAAATGATGTGATTTTGGTCAAAATGTGTGTTTGGTCATGTTTGAAAAAAAAATATGTTTAAGTTGATAATTTCTATGTTTATGTATGTTTGTATAAAGTATGTAAATGTGTATGTATGGATGAATGTTTGTATGTTTATGTAGGTGCATGTAAGCATGTATGTGGGTTTGTAAGTCTATAAATAAAGTATGTGTTAATGTGCATACATTATGTTTAAGTTTCATGATTTCTATGTTTATGGTCATGTTTGAAAAAAAAATATATATGTTTAAGTTGATAATTTCTATGTTTATGTTTAGGTTTGAGAAAAAAAGTTTAAGTTTGATAATTTGTATATTTGTGTTTAGGTTTTAAAACATTTATATTTAAATTTGACAAATATATATTAGTTGGGAAATACCCTCTTTATATTAAAATCATCATTTAAAACATAACGAACATAGAAAATACCCGCCAAAATTGAAATCATCATTTAAAACAAAAGGAGCTAAGAAAATACCCGCCCGAAATATAAACCATTATGAACAACATTACGAGCTTAAAAATCGTGCCTGATATTTAATTCATCATTTCAAACATAACGAGCTAAGAAAACACCCAATCGAAATTGAAATCATGATTTAAAACATAACGTTCCGCCCAAAATTTAAAACAATCATTAAGAAAATAACAAGCTTAAAAAACTGTGCTCGTGTTTGAATTAATCATTTTAAACATAACGAGCTTAGAAATACCCGCCCGAAATTGATTTAGAAATTAATTTCGGGTTGTCCCCGTTTATCTTGGGACTGCTTTTTGAATACTTTATCTCATTTAAGATGTGAATGTGTATTACATGATTGTTTGTTTAAGAAGGATTCGGTTATCATTTTCTCTTTGCTCCTCGGGTATATATATCGTTACATATATACTTGGGAGCTAAGAGGAAATGCTGCCGAATTTTTCTTAAACAAACAATCATGTAATACACATTCACATATGAGATAAAGTGTTCAAAAGTGGGTTTAGCAGCCTACCCTTGTCTTGTTAATCCTAAATTAGATTTTCTTTCAATTGCATAATGCCTATCGATAAAAGTTGGATTGATTCCCCACGTCATTCACCTCACTACAAGCAAGGACTCAAGTCATTTATCGATATGTGTGAAAGAGTGATAAAAAACCACGATAAAGTTAGATGTTCGTGTACCCAATGTAAAAATTCCGGCTTAAAAACTATGGCAGAAATGAAATACCATTTGCGTATTAACAGTTTTTGGAAGGAATACACGAAGTGGACCTATCACAGGGACACGACTCCAATTGCAGAAGTAAACGATGTTGCGCCACAAGACGGTATGGTAAACGTTATTGAAGACATTAGGGGGGAGCGTATGGAAGAAGATACATACCTTAACCAAGAGAACTCGAATGGAGATAGTAGCGGTGTTGTTGATGATTTTGAAGACCTGGTAAAGGAAGTTGAAACAGAATTATATCCTGGTTGTACCAAGTTTTCTTCTATCGACTTTTTAGCAAAGCTTTTGAATATAAAGGATACGTACCATTTGCAAAATGAAGCAGTAGATCGACTCCTCTCGTTGTTGCGAGAGTCAATGCCAGAAGGCAACAAGATTCCCCCTTCGTATTATGTAGCTAAGAAGACATTTAAGAAGATTGGTTTGGCATATGAGATGATAGATGTGTGCACAAATGATTGTGCTCTCTTTTGGAAAGAAAACGAGTCCTTGCAAAATTGTCCCGTTTGTAATAAGAGTCGATGGGTCGATAAAGACACAAAAGGCACGAAGGTGGCTCGTAAGGTGTTACGATATTTTCCTTTGACGCCTAGACTACGACGTTTGTATTGTTCAAGGCACACAGCGAAAGATATGATATGGCATAGTACCAGACGATCGGAAGATGGGACTATACGTCATCTAGTTGATGGATCTGCATGGCAAGACTTTGATAAAAAGTACCCAAACTTCGCGATGGAGCCACGAAATGTTCGCTTAGGGCTTGCAGCTGACGGTTTTAATCCCTTTAACAACGGTAGTGGATCCTCGACTCATAGCACGTGGCCGGTTATACTCACCACATATAATCTGCCTCCCTGGCTATGCATGCGAGAGTCCACATTCATGTTGACCTTGTTGATTCCTGGCCCTAAATCACCGGGGAAAGACATGGACGTTTTCCTTAGACCGTTAGTGGATGAGCTTAAGCAATTGTGGCAGACAGGTGTACGTACTAAAGATGCAGCAACAAACACATACTTCACAATGAAGGCGGCGTTGTTATGGACCATAAATGACTTTCCAGCCCGTAGTAGTCTATCAAGTTGGAGCGGACAAGGCTACATGGCATGCCCAACTTGTAACTAAGACACTCCTTCAATACGTGTAACTGGTAAATGTGCTTATGTTGGTCATCGCCGGTTCTTAGATGCCAACCATCCTTGGAGAACAAGTCTCGATTTTAACGGGAAAATTTTAATTTTGATGAAGTGGAACGTGATTTAGAGGCCAAAAACTTGACGGGTGGCATTAGGGTTGTGCTTATGAAGTGGTACTCTGACCGCAAGTACGAAGCTAAAAAATTATTTAAGAGCAAGGGAGGTTACAATGATCTTGAGAGTGCAAGGGCATTCCATCCCGCGGATATGCCCTATGATAACTGGTTGAGAACCATCGAAGGTTTCCGGGACGCAAAATATATTAAAAGAAGGAAGGCCAACACACTAGTACGCGAGAAACAACAATTCCCATACCGTGGGGGGACATCGTCGTACGGTAGCACCGCCTATAAAAATGTAATGTTTTATGTATGTGTGCGTGTGTGTAAGCTTTTGTTTATTTAATTTCTAATCTAAGTTTAATGTTAAACAGGATATGGATTGGGTACCTACGTATGCTAAAACCCACACGGACAATCAAGGGAATTGGGTTGATCTGGTTGCTGAACAAAATTACGTAAGTATTTCTTTTAAGTATTATTTTCTATAACAAATATATATATATATATATACACACATATATATTTAATCATCTTTGTAAAATACAGCGGAACATACAACAGGCCACAAGTGAATGGAGCGGTGAGGGTCCGCCAATTGTCACGTATCAGGAAGCGTTGGGTGAGCGGCGAGGATGGTACCGCGGGATGGGGCCTAAACCTTCTTCCAACACGTCCTCGCACTCGTCATCTAACATGTCGCCTTCGCAAGCTCGGACGCAAGAACTCTTTTCCGAGGAAAACTACGCAATTTATAAAATGACAAACGAACGCATGTTTCCTTGTTAAATATATGCTAATATACATTTTGATATCTATTATTGTAGGATTTTGTTAACAGCTTGTTCCAAACCCCGTCCTTTTTGAACCAACTTAACAACTATCTTGCTTCACAAGGAAAAGGAAAAGGAAAGTCAAAAGACTACGATTCTGATGACTTATTCGATAATGAATCCAGCGAAGAGTGACTTGTTGTTTTTAATGTATGATTTAATTAAACGTTTGTAGGATTATAATGTACGACTTAAACGTAGTTTTTAACTATATTACCTTTAGTATATGTTGATTATGTTCATGGCGTATGCTTGCGTTGTTTGAAAATAGGCAGGTTTTGTTTTTTCGGCCGTAAAACTGGCTGGGCAGCTGTATATACAGCTGCTGTATTAAAAAAAAACAGACTTTTAGCGGCGACAGCTGTCGCTGCTATTGCCCTTTCATTCTTTACCGGCCATGAATAATACCGGCGACACTTTTAGCGACGAAAACTGTCGTCGCTAAAGATTGAAGATCAATACCGGCGACATTTACCTTTAGCGGCGACAACAAGGCAATAGCGTCCGAGCAATACCGGCGACTCAATACCGGCGACACGTCGTCGCTAAAAGTCAATAGCGGCGACAAATGTCATCAATACCGGCGACAGATATCGCCGCTAAAGGTGCCCCGTTCTTGTAGTGAATGTCCATCAAGTCGCAGTCATCGGTTTGATTTCCCGTGGTGACACGGAAAGGTCCGGAAGCCGGTGTTATGCCCCTTCGTGGAGAAACCCGGTGGGTTCGATCCAGGGCCGACCAGTAGGTGGTATCTTGATAGTCGTTCTAAAAAAAGATTTTGTTTGATTTCGGGTTTTAGTTTGTAGTTTTTGTGCTCTACTTCCTTGCTAGAACACATCATGTACTCAGTTGTGTTTTACTGCATTTTTTTTTTCTATCAGTCAAAAACAAAATTCTTGATTTATTCGAAACAACTTGTTTATAAGGCTATAGGGTGTGCCGGTGTGGTCATGACCCAAACTTTGGAAAAAGTTGAAAAAAAATGTTTGTTTATAAAAGGATATAGGGTATGGTCATGATCCTCATGGTCACCATAACCCTCCACATCAGCGTTATGTCACCCACTTCTAATCCACCATTCAAAACCAATACCCTAAAAGTGTGGTCATGAAATATTGAAATATTTCAATTATTTTTTGTTAAAAGGAAAATGAAATATTGAAAAAGGAAAGAAGGCCCGTGGTCGTCATGGTTTAATCCATGTGAACGATGGTGGATGAGGCAAGGGGTGATGTAGCAATCCAATAATGGCCTATGTGACAATTAATTACCCAACCCATACTCCCCACACCCTTCAGCCTAAAGGAACCAAACCGGGCTTATCTAATCCAACACCACCCTCTCTTACATTTCCTTACCCAATAACTACACTTTCACACAACATTGTTTCCTGATTTCCTTTACCCACCAACAGTCACAACCAGTTAGGAAACTTCTCCAATCATTATCATAAATTATCTTTTCTTACTATAATTTGATTTCAATCCCCTTCCCCTACTGTCATCACCTCAATTCTTTACTATGATGACCATTGACACATTTTAGGTCTACAAGTCCACAACCGTTCACTACCAGAACCTCGTACTAAACCACTCGAAGGCACCAGAATTGGCACTCACCTCTAGTCTCTCTCGAATCTCAACCTATTTAAAACATTGATTCCTAGATCAGATTTACCTTCCCCCCCCCCCCTTGGTTTTTTTTTTTTTTTTTTTGTGTTGATTCAATTTGTACACAAGATGGGCTCGAGCTCACATTTTTAGCTTGGTTGAATGTTTTGAGTCAAGCGCAGCTAGCTCATTTACAAGGCGAGCTCGAACTGTTACCAACTTGTCACGGCCCCTCCCCGGTTTGACCCGGTCAAGGAGCCGCGGGACAGGAATCCATGGTATTTATTAATTGAGTTGACAGTGGAAGATTTTACAGGATCTTTTTAAAACTTGAAATGCCCGATTATTTTATTTCATAATTCGGGATAAACCCCCGTAATTTACAATAGAGGAATTTCACAAGGAAATTCTCTGATTTACAAAACATGTTTATTTATTTAATTGAGCCACTACTTCAAGCTTGTTAGTGCTCCGTAGCACTTTTCCTTGGTTCAGCGTAGTCACCTGAAACATGTTTTGAAAATATTTTATCAGCAGGGAAATACTGGCGAGTCACTCAATTTAATAAAATGACACATAGTTATAAATTACAGCATAAGAGCGATTACAATGGCGTTTATCTTATTTTTATCAGGTGCCGTGTCACCTCCTGGTGACGATGGTCATACCACTATTGGGTCTTTCCCCAAGTAGTGATGATTATCACTGTTAGGATTTATTAGCCTAACTGTGAGAGATTAGTAATGTGCACGATACCCCACTAGCCAGTGATTTAAGATAACCACGACTTAATCCCTATAATTATAACTTTTTGAAAGTAATTGGAGTATTGTAAAACACTTTTGATAAAAGAGAATGACTCACATTGCAGATTTAAACGGGCAGAGTTTAGCCTACTGATTAGCCTTGTAACCTAATTTAAATAACAATGCATACGAACTAGGTCAGTAACTAATACAGCATTTACGATAACTCACGAGATTAATACCCTCACAACGAATGACAAAGTGCAATACTTTAACATCCATCGAATTCACGACGAATGACAAAGTATAGCCCTAATTTGGGCAGCACTTAAACATCCATTGGATAGTTTCAATCGATCGGACATTGAATCATAGCAGCGATCGAGTTAATACCCTGTAGCAGCGCCTCACTACCTAAATTTTTGGATTTGAGCAGTATAACTTCGTTTTTGAAAGTTGTTTTCGACACCAGAGGACTGCTCATGATCCAACCTATTTATAGCAAAATTTTGGGTCTGTCGCGGCCCGCGTGAACCTTCAGCCGATCCTTACGCGGCCCCCGTGGAGGTCTAGTCGTAGATTAGGGCATCCGTGTCACTGGTAGGCATGCCACGTGGGTGACACGTGGATCTGGACGCTTATTCGGTCAAACTTAAGGTTGACACGGCCCGCGTAAGGGTCTGCCTATCCTTTACGCGGCCCGCCTGAGAACCAGAAATCTTGTTTTCTTGGTTTTTTATATGGATTAGGGTTTCAGGGGTCCGGGTTTTCCCTTACGGGTCGTTTTGGAACATTTTTGAAGGTCCTTACACAACTCCACTCAATTCGATTCATAAACAACCCTGCTTATAAATAGTAATCACTTCCTTTTAAAAGAAAAACAAAACGTACTATAAGCTATTGATTGATCGAATCATGTGAACAAGAATCTATTATTATTAAAGCAAGCCTATTAAATTACCCTATATGGGGCTCATGGGGAGAAAATATCTTTTAAAATTTAGGAAGTCTTACACACCAGAACAATAATATGCATGATTACTTCACATGCTATATGGCATATTATAGGGACGCACTTTCATAGAACTTTATATAATGTATGCAAATATTTCTCCAAATACAGAAATCATGGAACAAATGCCCTCCTCTTTTAATCACATATGAGAAAAGATAGGGAATGTGACATGGATATATTTGAATATTTTTATAAAAGAAAAAAAAAACATCTAGTTTATTTTGGTTGTTGGTGGGTAAAGATTAGATGGAGGTGGTAAAGATTGGGGAAGATGGCGGTGATAGTAAAAGGTGTAGGTGATGAAGATTGGGGAGGATGAAGAGGGCGGGGTGAGGTGGGGGTGGTGAAAGGTGGAGGTGGTGAGGATTGGGAAAGATGATGAGGGTGGGTGGTGGGTCCATATAAATTTTTAAATATTAATTATATTTCTTTTAACTTTTTAGTTATTTATTTAACAGTATGGTATTTAGATCATTTCACCCACTTAACAATGAAAAATAACTAAGTTAGGGATAAATGATATAATATGTAGGGGTTTGCAAACACCGCGAGTACGTTTTTTGTACTTTTTGAAGATAAACAACACATTTTGCAATCTAGTTTCAACATAAAGTACGATTTTTGTAACTTACTCTTAGTAATACTATGATGAAGAAAAACTTTATCAATTCTTACTAGTTATACGTTTTTCAAAGGTAATAATTTTCCATGGTTTAACGAAAATAACCCACCCCGAAATTACAAACAATGGTTTGACCAAAACAGTTATAACCCGTGGTTCCAAACTCTGGTTTGACTAGAAGAAACGAACTACGGCACACCTACGGTTATTGTATAAGGTTTCAATAAACGGGATCTTTATTTGCGAAACAAGGTATCAAAAAGACACAATTTTTGAAAAAAAAAAATTATCTGGTTATTCGGCAAGCTTCATTAGACTAGTTACAAACCACAATAGATGAATTTGTTCGAAAGCCCCATTGAGCTTCAATGAATTATATGTCCGAACTTTGATGAAGTTGATGAATCTCTTGATCATGTATTCACCTGCTAAAAGAACCCCTTTTTAAAGCGCAATCATTTAGTTTTCTTCCGGATATAGGGGCTGTTTGGCTAAGCTTATTTTTTTGACTTATTTACTTATTTGCTTATTTAAAAAGCAAATAAGTCATAATGGAATGACTTATTTACTTATTCCTCTCACATAATAAGCTAACCCAAACACCTTTTTAACTTTTCAAAAAGTAAATAAGTAAATAAGTCACTAAAATAAGCTTAGCCAAACAGCCCCATAATAACTTCAGACCACTTGTAATGGGGCAGTATTTGGGCGTGATTGCCTCAAAAAGTTCAAAATGCCCGCGCACCGCCCCCGGGGGCGTTTTTCTTCAAAAATTGGATAGGGGCGCGTGCAAAATTAAACGCCGGATGAAGTTTTGTTGGCCAATCACAGGAATCCTTCTTTTTGTTTGCCCAATACCTTTTTTTGATGGTTTTTTATTTATTTAATTTTTTACATCGCTTTTAACATAATGTCCCACAATGCCTACATCCTCATTACACCCATTTTAGAAAAACGCCCCATAATACCACATTGTTGACTGGACCGCCACATCTCGGATAATACTCAAGGGCCTTCCTTTACCACCACACATGGTCTCATATATTATTTTCACACTATAACTTTCTAGTTTCATATACATTCAACAAAAAATTAAAATATTAGATGTATAAATTTGTAATATACTTATTAGTTTATAACAAATTTTGCCATGTGCTTGGTTCTATTGGAAAATCTCATCTCCTTGCGCATTCTGCAAAAAGTGTATTCAGTCCTATTTCAAATATACCACTAGGGTTGAATTTTAGACAAAAACTTTGGTTGTTACTTGTTAATTAGAAGATGGGGAAGCACCAGATTTGTGATATTATTGGTTAAAAGAGGCTCTTCTTCTTTTCCCTTTCATCATACATTGTTTAAATTATTGCATTTCTACAGCTTTTATCACTTAGAGGGTGATTAGCTTTTAAATTTTCTAATGTTGAACCTTGTATTATTCAGTATTATAGTATTGCATAAAAGCCACGAGTAGATGAAGTAGGCACTTTCATCGAATACTCTTGTGCTTCATATCACTTGCAGGGTGATTAGCTTTTCATTTTCTAATGTTAAACCTTGTACTATTCAGTATTATAGTATTGCATAAAAACCACGAGTAGAAGAAGTGGGCACTTTCATCAAATACTCTTGAGCTTTCATAGAAAAGAGGGTACAATGGGTAGGCATAAACTAAAGAAAAACTAAAACCACAATATTGTAAAGTGAATATGATATATTATTTTAAATTTTAATAGATAGTGAAGATGTAAAATGATTTTGTTATGAAGTGATTTATATGAATATAACTAGGTTAAGGGTCGTTATGATACATGTAAACAATACATTTTATAAGTCTAAAAATCTTTGTTAATGCAAACTAAAGATCGACACATTTAGACACCAAATTGATATAAATAAGTTAATACAAATACGGACACATGCACATATTGTATTAAATATGAAAAAGGTTAAGTATATATTACAGGTAGGTTAGAACCTCGTGTATTACACGGGTTTAATAAATGTAATTTTAATATATTAAATAATAAAATAATATATATTTAAAAAAAACCTCATTTATTACACGGGCTAAATAAATATAATTTTATATATTAAATAATAAAAAGTTATATCTTTAAGAACCCGTTATATTATGCGGGTTGAACAGATGTAATCTTCTATACCAAATAATTAAAAGGTTATATCTTTAAAAACATATGTATTACACGGGTTGAATAAATATAATTTGTATACTATATAATAATAAAATATATATCTTTTAAAAAACCCACATGTATCATACAGGTTGAATATATCTAATTTTATATACCTTAGAAAGCCCCATGTATTACACGGGTGGAATAAATGTAATTCTGTATAGTAAATAATAAAAATTTAATATCTTTAAAACAATAAGTGTATTACACAGGTCGAATAAATCTAATTTTATATACCAAATAAAAAAAAGTATATCTTTAAAAATACTAATGGATATACTCCATACGCGATGAATAATGTGATTGCAGAGATAGTTCTTGAAAAGAAGATACGTTATTGAAAAAATAAATCAGCAACCATTTGAGTGATAAATGTTGGTACCAATTCTGACAATCTGATTTATAAACTATGTAATAAAATCGATATAATGATTTTTTAATGATGAAAATAAAAATAAATAATATATTAATACAAAGTTTGGTTTTCGTGATAAATAATTCGTTTTAATAAAAAAATCTTAAGTGTTAACAATTTAAATTTAAGGATAATAATTAATAAAAAATAGATGGATGATATTTGAAATTCAAAGTAGGATAAGATTTAATATTAGTTTATTATTTATTTATTTATTTATTTAATTTAATTAATATAAGATAATTTTATTAATTAATTATAATACGAGTTGTTTCAGCCCTATTTGTTTTGACTAATACTAACATGTCTAGATACATTAAACCCACATAAAACAATCCAATTAATGTTGTTAACTCCAAATTGTCCAGTTTCATATTATTTTCTAAATCAAAATTTGAATTTAAATCAAGCTATTATCTCTCCTCTAAATCAAGAAATAATAATTAACAATGATAAATCTGTAACATATTTATGGTTAGTATCCGAACCCATTATCATGATCCGAAATTCAATTCTTAATCATCTAAAATCAAATCATTAAACTCCAAAACACATATTATATTCAACAATAACCATACCAATTCAATGATTAAACTCACCATATTATAAGCACAATGCCATTCCTGATGTTGCAGCGACCACCTCTGGGTATTTTAACCTAATTAAAAATCAAATTCACCAACAAAAATATTATAACCACAAACGGATAAAAACGAATGAGAAGTAACATTTCAGATTTTTAAAAAACGAAGAAGATTAACATCGATTTATAAAACTATGATATCGATCAGTTTTGAATCGTCTAGATTTAACGATTTCTGTGAAGACCCTAACACAAAAATATCAACAAAATCTAACCATTATAAAACATAACTGTGGTAAAATCCGGTTCTAATTAGCCAAAAAAATTTATTAAACAGGCCAAATAATCAGTAGGCTGTCAACAGTGGTAAAATCCGGTTCTAATTAGCCAAAAATTGGTGGCAGTGGCCAGATTCTTGACCAAAACATCTAAATTCCGGCAATTAATCCTATCTATTTGAAAATATGGGTGTTAAAACATATTTACTTAATAAAATCCATATAAATATGTGGGTATATTTATATAAACTGAAAATTACAAATAAAATCACAATCTAATTAATCACTTTTAATCCCGATTAATCACTAATCAGTACCCCTCCTGCCAATTAACGTCTTACAATTCTTACAACACCGTTTATAAGGGGATATGTTAAATTTTCCAAACCTGGAAAGCTAGATAACAATCTTCTTCTCAGCTTTTTGAATAGGATGATATTACCTTTCAGAAAGAAACAAAAACCTTGAAGTCCTCAGAATATCAAAACCACGTACAATATCAAGAGTATTACCAAGTGAATATAGAAATTCACAACTTTATTGCAAAACAAGATTATTAGAAATGATAGTGTCTTAATGGTTGGGGGCATATAATATAAGTTTGAATTTGTTTGTAACTAGATTGAAGCTCCCCCCGCGTTGCGGCGGGGGCGTAGAACTATGCCAAATAGCACTAATGTCACACCACCGTCAGCGACTACCAACACTGAGTCGATCCAGGACCCGCGCGTTGCGAGAAACTTGTCAAACAAAAAAAATAAATGTAAAACATTGAACCACATATGCATGTTGCGTTGTGTTAACTCGCATAATTTTGAACGAAACAAAAAAAACGTTAAATGACACACGCACGTCGCGCCGCCTTAACTCGCAAAATTTAGAACGAAACGTAAAACGAAAATTTCGCAAGATGAACAGTATAGGGACCAAAGTTGAAGGAAGAAATATTGTGAGGTTAAATTGAAAATAATGAAATTTTTGAGTTAAAAGTGAAAAAAAAAACAATTTATATTGGTTAAAATTGCAAAACATAAAATGCTTTTGGGTTAAAGTTAAAAAATCAACTTTTTTTTTTGAAAACCATCCAAAACATAAATTACAACACCTTATGCACAAAATTGTTCCTAATTTATAGAATGTAAATTTATAGAATGTAAATGTAAATTTACATCATTTACCTTTTCTCATGTTGTTTGTAGGATCGATCAAGAACGAACACTCTAAGATATGTTACCCAATAAAATAAGATTGCACTTCATGTTTTGTCACCTAATAACGTCAAGTCATCAAGAGACATGTAACTAACTAAATTTCTAATCATTGTAAATAGTATAATAAATATAAAAATAAACCCATAACATTCGGTATTCATGTTCTACCATCTACCATACTACCACCTGTATAAAACCCCGAACTTCTAAAAGTTAAAAGAAGTGCTCGGTGTTATTTGTATTTCCATTCTCTAATTTAGATGCTCAAATAAAACACCAAGTAAATGAGTTCAACTTCTTTTAATCATGGAGTTAAATGCCATTTTAGTCCCTGTGGTTTTGGCCATTTTGTCAGTTTAGTCCAAATGTTTCATTTTTAACCAGTGGGTCCAAAAATGTTTCACAGTTGCCATTTTAGTCCATTGGGTTAACTTCATCCATTTTTTTGTTAACTAGAAGGCCATTTCGGTCATCTTATATGGCTGAATTGCACTTTTAGTTAACAGAATTACATACAAAATGACCAAATTGGCCTTCTCATTAACAGAAAAAATGGATGAAGTTAACCAAGTGGACTAAAATGGCAAATGTGAAACCTTTTTGGACCCACAGGTTAAAAATGAAACATTTGTACTAAACTGGCAAAATGACACAAACCACAGGAACTAAAATGGCATTTAACTCTTTAATCATGTTTATGCATTATAAAAAAAAAGATATTATTTTCTTTTTCTTTTTCCTAAAAGAAATAGTTTTTTATACACCAAAGGTAAATGACATTGGTTGGTTGAGAGAAAAAAGGACAATTCTCAAGAAGAGAAGCAAACCCACTTACCGCACGTTCCACAGCTTTGATTCGCCTTTTGCATATCAAAATCCGACACGTAACAAACCGTCCGATGATTACGACAACATCGACTTCCACCACGTGTCCGGTCCTTCACCTCACTGGTCCCCCACCACCAAGATCTTCTTCAATACTTTTAGTACTGTTGTTTCAACTACTCATTTTTGGCCACGTAAACTCCCTTTTAGAATTATTATGCTATTAAATATTTAAATTATACTCTCCATTCCTAACATAATTTTATTTTAGATATATAATGCATTATAAGAAACCTATGTTATGCTAAGTTGCTAAGTTGCTAAGTCTAAGGCATTTAAATTCATTTAGGCCTTGACTAAATAACTAACCTATAACTAAAGAACAATACAAATATTAAATCTACATTTTAAAAATAAGAATATTAATTATAAGAGGAAAAAAAAGAATTAATTAACTCACTTTGATCCGCAAACGTGTGAAGATTTCATTTTTTTTTTGAAAGGCTGAAGATTTCATTTTCATATATTAAAATATTTAAAGAAGATTGAAACCATTCATTGTGTGTAGGGATGAGCAAAATGGACCCGGTACCGGTACCGAATTTACCGAACCGGGTACCTTTTCGGTACCGATTCGGTACCGCCTTTTGACATTTTCGGTTCCGGTTCGGTACCGGTATTTACCGGTTTTTGACCTCAAATACCGGTACCGTACCGGTACCGAACCGTACCGTACCGGGTATATTCGGTACCGGTACCCACTTTTGAGGATTTTCGGTACCGGTACTTTTGGTTCCGGTACCGGTCGGCACCAAGCTCATCCCTAATTGCGTGTGATATATAAGATATAAGAGAAAATACATGCATGAATACCGCAAAAAAATGAATATCATGTTTTAAAATTAGGTCCGATGTTATTTGAGTGAGACAAAGAGATAATTAAATATTATTAAAATATATATTATGCTACTATTATTAAAATATATATTATGCTAAAATAGTGCCAATGAGTCAGTTGATACTACTGAACAACCAATAATTGTTGAAGTTCAAATTCACATCATACCGAAGTTCGAAGTTGCTTTGAAGTTTTAAGAGAAGTATGATAGATTAACATAGAAAAACAAAGAAAATAGAATTAAAAGGAAACAAGAAGAAGAAACATCACATGATCCCAAACGTAAAAGAAGATGGTAAAAAAAGCATAGAGACGAGCTCGTAAAAAAATAAAAGGCTCTCTAGAAAAACAATAAACATGACTAGAATAAGTAGAGAGGACGTTGCATCTCTATGTTACTTTAAATTAATAAATTGAGTAAATTTATGTTTTCGTCCCTGTCCCTGAGGTTTGTCAATTTTAACTAGTTTAGTCCAAAAATCTAATTTATAACAAATCCAACCCTAAAGTTTGCATTTCTTAACGCTTTTCGTCCCTAAGGGTGCTTTTTCATTTAATTCTTAGGGATGAAAAACGTTAAGAAATGCAAACCTTAGGGATGAAAAGCGTTAAGAAATACAAACCTTATGGAAGGTTTTGTTATAAATTAGATTTTTGGACTAAACTAGTTAAAATGGACAAACCTCAGGGACGAAAATAGAAATTTACTCTAATATATTTAATATATTTTTTTTCATAATACATATATCACTGTGCATTTAGAACTATGATTGTATAATACAAAACTGTATGTATTGATACTTTGTTGCTTTAAAAATAATAATATATAATAAAATCGAGCATTCTATTCTTTTATATTTGAGTATGGTATAATTATACTTTTCTTAAATCGACTGTAAAAGACAACGTCGATGTATATCTTAGTTACAAACATAGATTACGTAATTATTTACAAACGTATGTAGTATGTTACATAATTATTTATATTTCTTGTGTAATGTAATATTTATACATAATTAGTTATATATGTTGTGTATATTATTTAACACTCTATGTAATTGTTTTGGTAAAAAATCACACAAGGATAATGTAACCAAATCTGATTTTTGTGAGGTTAGATGCTTGGTTAATTGAACAAATGTGTGAACGAATGGAAAAATGAAATCAACGATGAACACCGAGATTTATATGAGGAAAAAGGCCTTGATCTTATGAGATCTCCGGCATAAAAAACCTCGGGTGAGGGAAACTACCGATCACCAACTATATTGCATAAAAAAGATTACAACTTTGGATGTTGATCAAGTATGTTACAACTGATTGAATGCTAAGTGTGTTGTGAAAGCTCTGGTTTGCGAGAGTGAATGTGTGTGTTCGAGAATGTGAATGTATTTTATTCTAACACTTGATCAACCCCTAAATAAATAAGCTAACAATATGTCCTATTTTCTAGGGAGACCATGTCCACTCCATAACCGTTGTGAAAATAGCACATGTGGGGCATCTTGAACGAATATTCCCCTAAATTCCAGCTGAGAGTTAGCCCACTACGTCCATTATCTGCATATAAACATTAAAAGCATGACAATTGTTAGAAATCATAAGTAATGTTAAGGATCCTGAATCCTCAGACTCCCTGCATAATCCGTTAAGGATCCGTGATCCAGGCCCACTCTCAGGATAGATGATCCTTAGCATAAAATCCATGCCCTAACAATTGCCCCCAATATGGCAGTTGTGATAAAGATTCACAGCTATCATATTTCTGTTAGAAGCGGACTAGTCGTTGCTGCTGATATCTAGTCGTTACACTGCTTGTCGTCACTGATAAGACCTGCTATAATCATCATTGCAAAATATAGAAATAGAGATAACTCCTCAAGTGCCTTTACAGATCAGAAGATCCTTCTGTTTGGGGAGAATGAATCCTTCTACACCGTTCGCTATTAGCCTTCCTGTATTTTAATTTCTACATAGACACTTTAACTGTTAGATAGCCATGTCTGGCCTGGGTGGATGGTCCACTGTTTTGCTGGTGAAATACAGGCCAGATGATTTTAATACATAATGAATGGGTAATAACATTAAGCTTTTTTAGCTACACCTGTTGTTGTTTCTTCCCTCTTTATTTTTCATTTATGCTTTCTATTTTCAAAGATATCATCTCCAAACAATTGGAAAGTTATTGGAAATCTGATGATAATGTTAAACTTTTTACAGAAAACTTGAAGTGTTCGGACAAATGTGGATCAATGATCCTTAACCAAAAAGGATAAGAGACAACTTGCAGCTTAGAAAAAGTTAGAATATAACATACTAGAGAATCCAAGTTAGGATTCTATATCCTTGTAAATTATTACTGAATAAACGAACTGTGATAAGTAAAGTTTCAATGATCCAAGATCCTTATTGTCAGAACTTGTATAACTTTAAAGCTCCAAGTTCCTGTAAGAAAAACAAACTTGGGACCAAGCCAAATAATTGGGAATGAACCCATAATAACTGGGGACAAGCCCAAATAAACTGGGGACAAGCCCAACAAACTGGGGACAAGCCCAAATAAACTGAGGACAAGCCCAAATAAACAGGTGTAAACTAGGGTCAAGCCCAAATAAACTTGTGTAAACTGGAGTATGGCCCAAACTAGCGACTATCCAAACGGGAGCGACATGAAAATGCTGAAACCTTAGTTAACGTGAAAACGTTAGAAACCTTAGGAACGGATGTATAGTACGTCTACCATTATACGTAGGATCCTGAATACAGCCAGTACAATGAAATTGTCAGCCCCTAAAGCGGGTACTGGTCCCATTGCCTTTAACTGCATCAGGATAATCGTGCGCTACTGGCGAAGCTGGGGACAGGCCCAAAAACTGGGGATAAGCCCAACAAACTGGGGACAAGCCCAAATAACTGGGGACAAGCCCAAAAAACTGGGGACAAGCCCAAAAACTTTGGAGAGTTGGCCAACCACTTTGATCTTCTGTAAAATGATAACAACTCTGCAAAAGCTTAAACTTTATGATAATAGATGTTAAATGTTTAACATCTTTGACTTATGATAAGTAATAAGTGTTAGGGGAGGATTTTCCTATCCTAAGGATCACGGATCCTCAAGCACTGCCAGGATCATGGATCCTCAATTCTGTTTGAATTAAGGATCCTCAGAATGTGTTGCGGGATCAGGATTCAGGATCCTCATGATTATCCTTACACTAACGATTGTCTTTGCTATGTTTGAGTCTATTTTGCAGGAGTATACGCCTTAGACTTGGTATTGCCGATATTCTTGGAGAATATGCTCTCAATATTCCGCACGTGCATGGCTTAGTGAATGTTATGGAGATCGTGGGAAACTAGCATGAATTGCGGATAGTTAGTTGTTTTAGCTATTTCTAATTTTAAAAGGGGATAACAAGCTTGAATTAGAAAACTGAGCTAATTTAGAAAACATACACTCCGTAACAGCGCTCAATAAGCTCTCAACAGTTTACTTGGCGATTTCATACATTTTTGTACTTTAGCACACTAGTGATCCTTCTAACAAGCTTGTTATCATCCCGAGTTGTAACAACCCTTTGTTTAATTTTAGTTAGTGATCGGTAGTTTCCATCACCCGAGGTTTTTTATGCCGGAGATCAACTCTTGATCAAGGGCTTTTTCCTCGTATAAATCCTTGTGTCAATTGTTCATAACATTTGCAAGTTATTCATACATTTATTCATTGTTTCAAGCATCATTCCCCACAACAAAGATTTGTTTGCATTATCCTAGCCTGATTTTTGACCAAAACAGTTTGGCGCCCACCGTGGGGCAATTGGTGCTTCATTTCTGAAAAGTTTTGCTCATTGTGTTCATTTTGGTTCATCATCTTCAACCACATGGCTTCTTCAGCGAAGAACACTTCAAGTTCAATGCCGGCAGTCACTTCTTCACAGGGCGTTCCACCTTTGCCTCCACCACCCTTTGGATCCCAGAAGAATGCTGAAAATGCTGCAAAGAGACCAAGCCCCGTTATCCCAAAACCACCAACTTCTGCTGTTTCTTCTAACCCTACTACTAGTGATCTTTTTACTTTGATTTTGCAGATGAGGGATCACATACAAGAGCAGGACAAGACTAACGAAAGGATCCTCCGGGAGATTGGTGACATCAAGAAACAGAAGAGATCAAGGGAGGATCACTCTCCTTTGATACCAAGGTCACTGGATTTCGACACTCCAGCTATAATTGCCCAGCAATCTGCAGCTCCGGATATCCAGTACCAAACTGAACTATTGGGAAAGCGTTATGGAACAACAACCATGAGTCAGGCGTTAGGGTCTCACTTCCAGCCTTCAGGATCCTATTTTCAGCCTTCAGGATCCTCTTTCCAGCACCAGGATTCCTTCCTCAGCTCAGGAGGATATATGGGGACGCACACAGTTCAAGGGTCCTCTCAGGTTCAAGGATCCTCTCAGGTTCAAGGATCCTCTCAGGTTCAAGGATCCTCTCAGGTTCAAGGATCCTCTCAAGTTCAAGGATCCTCCTTTCAGGTTCAAGGATCCAACATCTTTCAGGATCAAGGATTCTTAAGAAGTGTACAACCCTCAAGCACAGATGTTCATCAAGGAGACTTCATTCCAATGCAGACCATTGCCTCTTCTGGTCCTTCAATTGTTAGGGGAGGATTTTCTAATAATCAGTGATCCTCAATTACTGTCGGGCTTAGGATCCTCAATTCTGTTTGAGTTAGTGATCCTTAGAGAGTATTGTAGGATCAGGATCCAGGATCATCGTAGTGATCCTTACACTAACAATTGTCTGCTTTGAATATGATGTTGTTTTGCAGGAGTACGTGCTTGGACTTGGTCTTGGCGATATTCCTGGAGCATATTCTCTTTTTATTCCGCACGTTCTTGACTAATATGAACGTTATGGAGGTCGTGGAAGACTTGCATGAAATGCGGATAGTTAGTTAGCTTAGATATTTTCCAAATTTATAAGGGGATAGCGAGCTAAATTAGAACACTTGTCTATTTTTAGCTTAACACACACACTCGTAACTTCTCTCATCTGCTCTCGACAGTTTGCTTGGCGATTACACACTTTTTTGCACATTACACTCTAGTGATCCTTGTAACAAGCTCGCTATCATCCAAAGTTGTAATACATTTTTTTTAATCTGAGTTGGTGATCGGTAGTTTCCATCACCCGAGGTTTTTTTATGCCGGAGATCAACTCTTGATCAAGGGCATTTTCCTCGTATAAATCATTGTGTCACTTGTTCATTGCATTTCTGAGTGATCCTTAGCATTGTTCATTGATTCAAGCATCACACCTCACAACAGAAAGTTTGGTTGCATTATCTTAGCTTGATTTTTGACCAAAACAGTTTGGCGCCCACCGTGGGGAAATTGGTGCTTCATTCCTAAGAAGATTCATATTTTTGTGGTCATTTCGGTTCGTTACAACCAAGCAGATGGCTTCCTCAACAAAGAACACATCAAGCTCTATGCCGGCAATGAGTTCTTCACAGGGCGTTCCTCCTTTGCCTCCACCACCTTCTGGATCCCAGAAGAATGCTGAAAATGCTGCGAAGAGACAAACCCCCATTTTCTCAAAACCACCAACTTCTTCTGTTTCTTCTAATCCTACTACTAATGATCTTTTCACTCTGATTTTGCAGATGAGGAATCACGCACAAGAGCAGGACAAAACCAACGAAAGGATCCTCTGGGAGATCGCTGAGATCAAGAAACAGAAGAAATCAGTGGAGGATCACTCTCCTCTAATGCCAAGGTCATTGAATTTTGACACTCCAGTTGTAACTACCCTACAATCGGCGGTTCCGGGCATCCAGTATCAAAGTGCTCCATCAGAAAGGCGTTATGGAACAGCAACTATGAGTCAAGCATTTGGCTCTCATTTTCAGCCATCGGGATCCTCTTTTCAGCATCAGGGATCCTTCGTCGGCTCAGGAGGATATTTGGGAATGCACACGGTCCAAGGATCCTCCCAGGTCCAAGGATCCTCCCAGGTCCAAGGATCCTTTATGGTTCCAGGATCCTCCCAGGTCTAAGGATTCTTTATGGTTCCAGGATCCTCCCAGGTCCAAGGATCCTCCCAGGTCCAAGGATCCTCCCAGGTCCAAGGATCCTTTATGGTTCCAGGATCCTTTCAGGTTCAAGGATCCTCTCAGCCTCAAGGATCTAACATCTTTCAGGTTCAAGGATCCTCTCAGCCTCAAGGATCTAACATCTTTCAGGATCAAGGATTCTTAAGAAGTATGCAGCCTCCAAGCTCGGATGTTCATCAAGGAGACTTCATACCAATGCAGACCATCGCTTCCTCTGGTCCTTCAATCATACCAGAGTCCCGTCAATATGGATTCACATCTGGAATTCCAAACATGAATCCTCTGGGAGGTAACACTTTTAATAATTCATATAACACTAACCATGTCTCTATGCAGGATACAGGTATCAATCAGGCTATGGCCAGGGAGTTACAGAAGCTTAAGGATATGATATCCAGCGTACCAGGAGTGGTTAAACCCATTCCTGAAATTGCAGATGGTAGCCATAGGATATCTCGCTTTGCACCACCTATTTGTGATGCTGAGATACCCAAGAGGTTCCAAATACCAACTATGAAGCTATATGATGGTTCAACGGATCCAGAGGAACATGTAGCTCAATACAGGGAGAGGATGGAGATCAATCCAATTCCTGAGATGTTAAAGGAAGCATGTCTATGCAAGGGTTTTGGATCCACACTTACAGGATCTGCTCTTAAATGGCTGCTAAGTCTTCCCCCTTACTCTATTACTTCATTTGCTAATCTAGTTAATTTGTTTAATAGTCAATTATCTTGTAGTAGAAAATTTGAACGATTAACTAGTGATCTATATAGGGTAACACAAGGCCAAAATGAATCACTTAGAGATTACATCACTAAGTTTAGTAAAGAATCCTTAGACATTCCTAACTTGGATATTGCTACGGCTGTAGAAGCCTTTAAAATGGGATTACTTAGGGATTCATTATTCTATGATGATCTTGTTATGACCCCATGCAGGAACCTTGATGAAGTAAGAACCAGGGCCCTTAGGTTCATCCGTCTAGAGGATGATAAAAGGATCCAGGAAAGACTGTCAGGATCCTCAAAACAGGAAAAGCAAGGATCCTATTTCAGGAACAACAAATCAAAGTCCTACACCAAATCTGATAACCAGAACGTGCATGCAGTGGAACAGGAAGAGGATGATGAGGATTATCCTCCCATTTCTGAATACTGTTTCTCTGTTGATAACAATGAACTAATTCTTGCAATGCAGAATCTAGGTGAGAAAGCTAGGTGGCCGAGAAAAAGTGATAAACCAGCTGCTACAAAGGATAAGTCCAAGTGGTGTGCATATCATGAGGATTTCGGGCATCTCACTGAAGAGTGTATTGCACTTAGAAAGGAATTGGTTACTTGTTAAGCAAAGGACACTTAAAGGAGCTTTTGGGACGAAAGAAGTCAAGGATCCAGGATCCAGAAAAGATCCCGGAAAAGGCTCCTGCTCCTCCAGCAGATGCACAAGTTATAAACTTCATATCCGGTGGATCAGACATTTGTGGTACTTCCTTTTCAGCAGCCAAAAGACATGCCAAGGAAACCAAGATGGATAATGGAGACAGACCCATCCGGACGTCCATTGTCACCCAGGATAAAGTCATAACCATTGATGAGGATGATCGTGTTGATGTCCAGGATCCTCATCATGATGGTCTTGTTATTACCTTATTTATATCTAACCACTTTTTTCGCAGGATCCTAATCGATGGAGGAAGCTCTGTGAACATCATTCAGCTTGATGTCCTCAAGAAAATGAATATTCCGGAGTCTGATATCGTCCCAAGATCCTCAGTCCTTGTTGGATTCAGTGGGGAAACCAAGAACACATTGGGGGACATCAAACTCCCTATCTATATTGAAGGACTCCATTCTTATCAGAAGTTTTGTGTTATAGATTGCTTACCTTGTTGTAATGTTATCCTTGGCAGGCCATGGATACATGACATGAAGGCAGTCCCATCTACTTATCATCAGTGCGTGAAGCTTCCTAGTCCATGGGGAGTGGTGAAAATTGAGAGTGATCAACAGGAAGCTAAGAATTGCTATACCGCATCAATGAAGCCAGCCTCAAGACCAAGGGAGCAATAGCAATTAAAGTATCCCTCAAGAGATGTCTTGGAGGCAAGAGAGCAGGATGTAAAAGAAATCCTCATGGATCCTCATGATCCTGAATCCAGGATCTTCATAGGATCAGGGATCCTTAGCGACATTGAACAGGATCTAGTATCCTTCCTTAAAAGGAGGAGAACTACCTTTGCCTGGAAGCATGAAGACATGACAAGTATATCTAAGGATATAATTACTCATAAGCTTGGCATTGACAGGTCATTCAAGCCTATACATCAGAAGAGATGGAGGTTTGCACCTGAAAGGAATGCTATTATCCAGGAAGAGGTAGATAAACTACTTCGGGCAGGTATGATAAGAGAGGTTAAGTATCCAAGGTGGCTAGCCAATATGGTTGTTGTTCAAAAGAAGAATGGAAAGTGGAGGGTATGTGTCGATTTTATTGATTTAAACAAGGCATGTCCCAAGGACCCTTTCCCATTACCCCACATTGACTCCATGGTGGATGCTACCGCGGGTCATGAGTTGTTGACTTTTATGGATGCTTCATTTGGATTTCAACAAATTCAGATGGAACCATCTGATCAAGAGGATACAGCCTTTATGACCCCAAATGGTATATATTGTTATATTGCTATGCCATTTGGACTAAGGAATGCAGGTGCTACTTATCAAAGGCTAGTCAATATGATGTTCAAGGAATAAATTGGACACACTATGGAAGTCTATATAGATGACATGGTGGTTAAGTCCAAGAAAGCTGAGGATCACCTTAAAGACTTAGAGGAAGCATTCAATATCCTTGATAAATTTAATATGAAACTAAATCCTTCCAAGTGTCATTTTGGTGTTAAAGCAGGTAAATTCTTAGGCTATATGATGACAAAGAGGGGCATTGAAGCAAGTCCAGAGCAGATTAAGGCTATTGTGAATATCAAATCTCCTGCCAATGCCAAGGATGTGCAAAGATTAACAGGAAGGATCGCAGCCTTGAACAGGTTCATATCCAAATCCTCAGAAAAGTGCAAGGAATTCTATGACATCCTGAGGAAGAACAAGAAATTTGAATGGACTGAGAAGCATGAAAGTGCCCTCAAAGCTCTTAAAGTTTACCTATCCTCAGCCCCCGCCTTGATGAAACCAGAAAAGGGGGATATATTATCCTTATACCTAGCAGTATCCTCAAAAGCAGTAAATGCGGTCCTTGTTAAGGATCACCAAGGTACACAACATCCTGTTTATTATGTAAGTAAGAGTTTACTTGATGCTGAATCCAGGTATTCACACTTAGAGAAACTTATCCTTGCATTAATTTTGGCATCTACTAAATTAAGACATTATTTTGAGACTCATGCCATTATTGTTAAGACTAATTTTCCAATTAAGAATGTTCTCAGGAAACCTGAAATGTCAGGAAGGATGGCTAAGTGGGCAGTGAAGCTTAGTGCATATGATATAAGATATGAGCCTAGATCTGCCATTAAATCCCAAGCCTTAGCTGACTTTGTGGCAGATTTCAGTAATGACTTGCAAAAGGAAGCTGAGTTAGAAGTCCAACAACTGGAAGAAACTAAGGATCCTTAGATACTCTTCACTGATGGTGCTTCTAATGTCAAAGGAACAGGGCTTGGAATACTACTAAAATCGCCACAGGGGGACATAATACCCCACTCCATAGCTTGTGAGTTTCAAACTACTAACAATGAGGCTGAGTATGAAGCCTTGATAGCTGGTTTGCTGTTAGGATCGGAGGCTCTCATGATTGTGTTTGTTTGTATGATTTGAACAATGAATGAATATGAAACAATGTAAAGTGCAGCGGAAATGAATAACAAACTTTGTAAACACAATCAAAGGAGAAAATAGATTGATAAACACTTGCTTTTCATAAGTCAAAAGATTATAATTCAAAGCAAAAGATTACATTGCAAGTTTACAAACTAAGCTCCCCCTCAGCCTGATACTACAGTGGTTGGTTGCACAAGATGAAAAGATTGAATTGAGGAGAAGAACTCTCTCAAAATGAATCAAATGTAACAGTACAGAGTACTGTTCCATTTATAGACAATCCAAACCGCTGAGGCATCTCAGCTGACGTCACCATGAAAGCGACGTCTAAAAACCTAACAACCTGTATCTACTGTTCTTATACAAACACTGCTAAACTTAACTACTGACTATACATGAAACAGATGATATACAAAACTACTGCTCTCTCTTTATGTCAGTGCTTTCCTCAAGGTTGATCAGTCCTTGGTTGGGCAGTGCTTTGTCATCAGTAGGTTGTACCAGCAGTGTTTTCTTCTCAGCAGTTTTCTGGTGTCATCAGTAGATAGAAGAGCAGCAGCAATTGTATCCGGGCAGTGGATGTAAGACCATCAGATGTTATAATCACTTTCAAGGGAGAAGACTTAGTGTAAACTGCTGCTTATTGTGAATCCACTGTTATGATCCGGTTTTGGCTTTCATTATCTGTTCCTCTAGTAGGGTTCAATTCTAACATTTGCAAATTGCCAAGCATATGAGGATCAAGTATCTTAAGGTACATGTAGATTCATTATTAATCACTAATCACTTTAATGGATCCTATGCTGTTAAAGGTGAAAAGCTAATCAAATATTTAGAGATAGTCAAAGAATTGGCACTCTCTTTTGTTTCCTTTAGTTTGACACAGGTACCAAGGGAAGAGAATGCAGAGGCTGATGCATTAGCCAACCTAGGATCATCCTTAAAGATCCCGGAGGATATCAAGATCCCTATTATCCACATCTTGACCCCTGCTATCGAGGATCATGAAGCCATGGAGATAGGAGAGGATTCTGCAATCATCCCTAGTGATGATACTCAATCTTATTCAGGATCATGGATCGATCCAATCATGAGATACATTCAACATGGAGAGATTCCTACAGGAGAAAACCCTAGGGCTTTCAAAATCAAGGTATCTCAATTTACAATATTGAATAGTATGTTATATAAACGATCTCTTGCAGGACCATATCTAAGATGCATTGAGGATCCTGAAATCCAAGAAGTCCTAAAGGATTTCCATGAAGGAGATTGTGGAAACCACACTGGGTGCAGGGCATTATTCTCAAAGATCCTGAGGACAGGATACTATTGGCCTACTATGAAAAAGGATTATGTGGATTATGCTAAGAAGTGTGATCCTTGTCAGAGACATAGTAATATCCTTTACCAACCAGCAGAACTTTTGCATCCTACATCCTCCTCTTGGCCATTCATGAGATGGGGAATGGATATAGTTGGTAAGCTTCCTAAGGCACCTGGTGGAAAAGTATTCATGCTTGCTATGACTGATTACTTCTCCAAGTAGATTGAGGCTGAAGCCTTTGCTTAGGTCAGAGAAAAGGAAGTGATATCCTTTATTTAGAGAAATATTATTACTAGATTTGGCATCCCTTCTGAAATTGTTTGTGATAATGGATCCCAATTTATTGGGAGTAGAACTACTAACTTTTGTGACAGCTGGGGGATTAAGATGATAACATCAACACCAGTCCACCCACAAGCTAATGGTCAGGCAGAATCATCCAACAAGATCATCATCAACAATTTGAAGAAAAAGCTTAGATCCAAGAAAGGAAAGTGGGCAGAAGAACTACCTTATGTACTATGGGCTGATAGGACAACTCCCAAGAATGCCACTGGCCAAACTCCATTTTCTTTGGTATTTGGGGCAGAATCAGTGATCCCTACAGAGATGGTGGTTCCTACTGCAAGAACAAGCATTCGTGATCCTGAAGAAAATGTTGAAAACTTGGTTCAAGATTTGGATACTATAGAAGAACTCATGGATTTGGCAAGGATAAGGATGGCCAGTTATCAACAAAGGATGGCTGGAGCTTACAACAAAAATGTCAGGATCAGGAAATTCCAAGTTGGTGATATAGTGTTAAGGAAAGCATTTCAGAATACCACCAATCCTGCTGATGGAAAGTTGGCACCAAAGTGGGAAGGCCCTTACTTGATCGAAGCTGAGGCAGGAAAGGGGGCATATCGATTGCTAACAATGGAAGGTGATTTGCTACCAAGAGCTTGGAACGCTGTCCACTTGAAGAAATACTTCATGTAATAAGGATCCATGATCCTTACCTGACAATTATCCTTGAAGGATCCTTACTGGACAGAGGATCTCCATTTTGGTAATATTCTAATCTCAAACTATTTCATTCTTTAATTATCTTATATAAGGATAAGGATCCTGCATCCTTTATCCTCCTTTCACTTGATTCTGAGTTTTGAAGGTTCAGGTATCCTTAACAAAGGATTGAGTATCCACAGAAGTATCCAGTTGTTTGGGCTTGACCCCAGTTGTTTGGGCTTGACCCCAGTTATTTGGGCTTGACCCCAGTTATTTGGGCTTGACCCCAGTTATTTGGGCTAGTCCCCAGTTTTGGGCCTGTCCCCAGTTTCGCCAGTAGCGCACGATGATCCTGGTATAGTTCATGGCAATGGGACCTATACTCGCTTTAGGGGCTGACAATTTCATTGTACTGGCTATATTCAGGATCCTACGTATAATGGTAGACGTACCATACATCCGTTCCTAAGGTTTCTAACGTTTTCACGTTAGCTAAGGTTTTGGCATTTTCATGTCACTAAGTTTGGATAGTCGCCAGTGAGGGCCATACTCCAGTTTACACACGATCCTTTGGGCTTGTCCCCAGTTATCCTTTGGGCTTGTCCCCAATTATCCTTTGGGCTTGTCCCCAGAATTGCTGGGCTTTTCCCCAGTTACTAACTTTTATCTTATATTGGCTTAGTCCCAAGTTGTATCCTATTTCAGGTTTTTGAAGCTAAATGACCAAGGATCCTTGATCCTTACCTTCTACTAAGGTTTGTCTTTTGGTTATCCTGATTATAAGTGTTAAAGGTTAGGATCCTAACTTGGATTCTCAGGTATGATCCTTAATTACTTTGATTTTCTTTATCATTTACATGAGTGACCCTTATCCTTCGACAACTGAACTTATGATCCTTAAACTGCACTACTTTTCAGAACTTGTCGACTATAGGATATGTGATCCTTGATCATATCCTAAACTTTTGAGGTTGTTTATTAAATTTTTTCTTCTTTACTTAATAAGTTCAGACAAAATGTATATCACAACAATTGAAAAGTAAAGTATTCACAAGGATAACAACATGGGAAATAGCCAAAATGTTAAGATTTTATTTATTTACAAAACGTTAAACTCTTCAAGGTTGTCAAAATTACTTACCCCAAGCATCTACCAGCAATACGTGGCCCGTCTGCTGGGGTAGGTAAATGGTGTCCATTGTTAATAGGTCTTTCAGGTGCAGGAAATAAAAGGTGGCAGGATAACAAGTGGCGTCATCCCCCAAACAGAGGATCCATCCACCACCCATTATCCTACCTATTGTCTAAGGATCCATGATCTATAACCCTAGAAACTATTGTTCAAATACAACCCAAGATTGTTTGAAAACACCATAACCAAAAAACTATTACCAAGTCCTAAAAAATGGGCTCCGGCCGCGTCTAGAAATGTCCATCATCGCCCATTCCTGCAGCTTACACCTTTGCTGCATCACCATCACCTTCACCAGCTCCTCCAGCTCCGGCATCACCCGCATGATCCTTAATCCCACTGCTGCCAGCCTCGATTGCTAGGACCTCACCAGCCTCTTCTTCGTCATCCAGCTCAGCTAACCTAGCCGTCCAGCCCTCTATGTCCCAGTTGCTCTTGTCAAAGTCAGGATCCTGAGCTTCTTGGGCCATCTGCAACTTGGTTTTGTACATAGCAATGGCAGCGGAGACTTTAGCATCATTTGTGATTACAGCCTTCTCCTGATCAGCAGTGATATGAGCCAGGACAAGTTCCCTCTTCACCAGATTGACATCGTTTTCGAGGGAGGCAATCTTCTGATCCTTGGCCAGCATGATCTTTTGGAGGTCCAAGCACTTGAGCTCAACCTCTTCAATACTCCCTACGTAATCTTGGATTTCAGCAAATTTCTGCAAAAGAAAGGATACAATTCAGGATCCCTTACCCTCAATATGGAAGGATCATGTACAAGGATCACATTTAAGGATCAGTTATTCTTACCTCAGCAACGTATTCCACGAACTGATGCTGGATCAGAGGCAGACCTTCGAGGGTATCAGCAGTCTTCCTTTTCTTGCCGCCCCTTCCCTTGGAAGTTGTTGCCTTAGGGATTGTGATGGACGGACTAGCAACAGGCTTCTTCTTTGAGGATCGGACAGTATTAAGGTCAGTGACACTGAAACGAGTAGCAGACTTCAATGATTTTCCAGCACCTACACATCCAAAACAGATAAGTATCCTTATTTCATTTTAATTTAAACATTTAGTTATGCACAAAATGGGATACTTACTTGACATTGTAACAGAGCCTGAGGATACTTCTTGAGAATCCTGGGTATTTGGTTGAAATGATCTTATTACAGGATCAAGCCTCCGGAAAGCAGCAAGCCTTTCCTTCGTTGCAGGTGTTGTAATAAGGTGTGAAACAGTAATAGCTGCAAAATAGAAACAAAAGGATGTTAGTGATCCTTAGCAGAAACAAGGTTGTCCTGTGATCCTTCTCAGGATCCTCTATCCTACCATGAGTGGTCCATTTCCTAGGCAGATCCTTTCCATCAGGGATAGAATCCCTTCTGACAAAGAAGAATCGCCGTTTCCAGTTGGTGTCATTCTTAGTGGCTTTGAAGATGGGGTGTTCTTCACCAGGTTTATGTTTGAATAGATATCGATGAGATCCATGGCTCACAAGGTCGTACATTTATGCTAACTCCGACATTCCCAGATCAATACCTTCATGCACAATGATTCTTTCAAGGGTATACAAGACCCTCCATATCATTGGCATCACTTGGATGTAGGAGATGCCGGTGAGAGAGAAGAAAGATTGGGTGAAATCAGGAAAAGGATACGAGTATCCTATCGTAAATGGGGTGACCGGAAAAGCTACCCAGGTTTCAGAAACAAAGTCGCTTAGGACGGTGGGGTCAAAAGCTTTAAAAACGGTGTTCGCTGGAAAACAATGGCGGATCCTGTCTATCTGTGGATCAGTAAAGCAGCATCTTTCTTTCGCAGAGTCTTCGATGATCCCTTGGGTTTTCAAGGGACTGTCCTTTTTGTGATCCTTAGCCGGTGAGGATCTTAGCATCATCTTGGTCATGATGATGGTGAAGAAGAAGAAACAGAGTGAGAAGATGAAGAGAGAAAGGAAAGAGAAGTACCTGATCAAATCTTCGAATGAGGATTTAAAGGATGAAATGCACGAATTTAAATGCTTCCTAACCCTTATCTCTAACTTCAATTTATAATCATGATTTTGCAGGATAGTCACTTCAATGACGTCAGATTGGCAACGACTAGTCAGAATGCAACGGCTATATATCCGTTGGTTTGTTACGGATAAGAACGAGAAAATATAACTCGTTTATTTACACATTACTCCTTATATTTAGGGGGCAATTGTTAGGGGAGGATTTTCTAACAATCAGTGATCCTCAATTACTGTCGGGCTTAGGATCCTCAATTCTGTTTGAGTTAGTGATCCTTAGAGAGTAATGTAGGATCAGGATCCAGGATCATCGTAGTGATCCTTACACTAACAATTGTCTGCTTTGAATATGATGTTGTTTTGCAGGCATACGTGCTTGGACTTGGTCTTGGCGATATTCCTGGAGCATATTCTCTTTTTATTCCGCACGTGCTTGACTAACATGAACGTTATGGAGGTCGTGGAAGACTTGCATGAAATGCGGATAGTTAGTTAGCTTAGATATTTTCCAAATTTATAAGGGGATAGCGAGCTAACTTAGAACACTTGGCTATTTTTAGCTTAACACACACACTAGTAACTGCTCTCATCTGCTCTCGACAGTTTGCTTGGCGATTACAAACTTTTTTGCACATTACACTCTAGTGATCCTTGTAACAAGCTCGCTATCATCCAAAGTTGTAATACATTTTTGTTTAATGTGAGTTGGTGATCGGTAGTTTCTGTTAGGGGAGGATTTTCTAACAATTAGTGATCCTTACTTGTTATCCTAATTAATGATCCTTACTTCTGTGACAGATAGTGATCCTCAGAAGAGCTTCAGGATCAGGATCATGGATCACCTTAAGGATCCTCATACTAACGATTGTTTATTTGTGTTTAGTATTATTTCGCAGGAGTAACAAGCTTGACTTGGTCTTGGCAACGTTACTATGGAATATTCCACGGGTATTTCGCACACGTTTGACTGGAAATGGACGTTGTGGAGAACGTGGGAGCTTGGCACAAAAGTCGGATAGTTTGTTATTGTAGCTAACTTCTATTTTTAAAGGGGTGACGAGCTAGAATTAGAACACTTAGCCATTTTCAGCTACACACACTCTCATACAATCGCACTCTTGAAGCTCTCGACAAACACTTAACAGTTTTCACACACTCTTACACATTTCACCGTAGTGATCCTTGTACCTAGCCCGTTACTATCTGAAGTTGTAAACATTTATTGATTTATTTGAGCTTGGTGATCGGTAGTTTCCATCACCCGGGGTTTTTTGTGCCGGAGATCAACTCTTGATCAAGGGCTTTTTCCCCGTATAAATTCTTGTGTCGTTTGTGCAATTTACATTGAAGTGATCCTTATCATTGTTCCACATTTCAAGCATCATACCCCGTAACTAAGAGTTTGGTTGCATTATCCTCATCAGATTTTTGACCAAAATAGTTTGGCGCCCACCGTGGGGCAATTGGTGCTTCATTCCTAAGAAATTTTTCTGTTGGTGATCATTCCGGTTCATTGCATACAAATACATGGCTTCATCATTGAAAAACACCTCTACTGCAATGTCTGCGGTCAATTCATCTCAGGGCATTCCACCTTTGCCTCCACCACCTTCTGGACCTCAGAAAAATGCCGAGAAGAAACCAACTCCCATTTTCTCCAAACCTCCAACTTCTTCTGCTTCTTACACTCCCACTACTAGTGACATGTTTACTTTGATTTTGCAGATGAAGGATCATATACAGCAACATGATAAGACCAATGAAAGGATTCTTAAAGAAATCGGAGATCTCAAGAAACAAAAGAAAACGGCAGAGGATCATTCCCCACTGGTGCCCAAATCTTTGAATTTTGATACTCCGGTGATTACTTCTCAGCCATCAGTGGTTCCAGATGTTCAATATGTGGGTGGACCAAAAGGAGTGCACTACGGATCAACAACAGTGACCCAGGCATCAGGTTCATATTTCCAGCCAGCAGGATCCTATCCTCAGCACATGGGATCCTTCATGAATTCAGGAGGATATTCAGGAGCGCAGCAGATTCAAGGATCTTCCTTTGTTCCAGGATCATTCCAGGTTCAAGGATCTTCCCTTGTTCAAGGATCATCCCAGGTTCAAGGATCCTCCTTTGTTCCAGGATCATCCCAGGTTCAAGGATCCTCCCTTGTTCCAGGATCATCCCAGGTTCAAGGATCCTCCCTTGTTCCAGGATCATCCCAGGTTCAAGGATCCTCCTTTGTTCCAGGATCATCCCAGGTTCAAGGATCCTCCTTTGTTCCAGGATCGTCCCAGTTTCAGGGATCCTTCCAGATGCCAGGATCCTTGAGGAGTTTGCAAACAGGAGGTTCAGACGTCCATCAAGGGGATTTTATTCCAATGCAGACCAATGCTTCTACTGGTCCTTCATTCATTCCAGAGCCCCAACAATATGGATTAACATCCATTCTTCCTAATTTGAATCCAATGGGAGGTAACACTTTTAATAATTCTTATACTATTAACCATGGCCTTATGCAGGATCCAGGTATCAGTCATGCCATGGCCAGAGAGTTGCAAAAGTTAAAGGATATGATATCAAGTGTTCCAGGAGTGGTCAAACCTATCCCAGAGATTGCAGATGGGAGCCACAAGATATCTCGTTTTGCACCACCAATCTGTGATGCTGAGATACCCAAGAGGTTTCATGTGCCAACCATGAAGCTGTATGATGGTTCGACGGATCCTAAAGAACACATAGCACAATATAGGGAGAGGATGGAGATCAATCCAATCCCAGAAAGGTTAAAGGAAGCATGCCTGTGCAAGGGATTCGGATCCACTCTTACTGGATCAGCTCTCAAATGGCTGCTAAGTCTTCCCCCTTACTCTATTACCTCATTTGCTAATCTAGTTAACCTATTTAATAATCAGTTTTCTTGTAGTAGAAAATTTGAACGATTAACTAGTGATCTATATAGGATAACTCAGGGTCATAATGAATCATTAAGGGATTACATTACCAAATTCAGTAAAGAATCCTTAGACATTCCCAACTTGGATATAGCCACGGCTGTTGAGGCCTTTAAAATGGGATTGCTTAGGGATTCATTGTTCTATGATGATCTTGTTATGACATCATGCAGGAACTTAGATGAGGTAAGAACCCGGGCACTTAGGTTCATTCGGCTAGAGGATGACAAGAGGATCCAGGAGAGGTTAGCAGGATCCTCAAAGCAAGATAAGCAAGGATCCTCATTCAGGAACAACAAGTTCAGATCCTATAACAGATCTGATAACCAGAACGTGCATGCTGTTGATCAGGAAGAGGATGATGAGGATTATCCTCCAATCTCTGAATATTGTTTTTCTGTTGATAACAATGAACTAATCCTTGCGATGCAGAATCTAGGTGATAAAGCCAGATGGCCCAGAAAAAATGACAGACCAGCTGCAACCAAAGATAAATCAAAGTGGTGTGCATACCATGAAGATTTTGGGCATCTTACAGAAGAATGCATTGCACTAAGAAAGGAAATTGGATACTTGTTGAGCAAGGGGCATCTAAAAGAATTGTTGGGTAGAAAAAAGTCAAGGACTCAGTATCCTGAAAGGATCCCTGAGAAAGCTCCGGCCCCTCCAGCAGACGCACAAGTAATAAACTTTATTTCTGGAGGATCAGACATTTGTGACACATCCTTCTCAGCAGCTAAAAGGCATGCAAAGGAAACTAAAATGGATAATGGAGAAAGACCCGTTCGAACATCAAGTGTCTCCGAAGGAAAAGTCATAACCTTTGACGAGGATGATCGTGTTCATATCCAGGATCCTCATCACGATGGCTTAGTTATTACTCTTTTTATTTCTAACCATTTTGTCCGCAGGATCCTTATAGATGGAGGAAGCCCAGTGAACATTGTCCAGCTTGATGTTCTGAAGAAGATGGGTATTCCTGAATCAGACATCATACCAAGATCCTCCGTACTCGTGGGATTTAGTGGCGAAACTAAGAATACCCTGGGGGACATTAAACTCCCAATATACATCGAAGGCTTACACTCTTATCAAAAATTTTGTGTTATTGACTGTTTATCTTGTTGTAATGTTATCCTTGGCAGGCCCTGGATACACGATATGAAGGCAGTCCCCTCTACTTACCATCAATGTGTGAAGCTCCCTAGTCCTTGGGGAATAGTCAAGATTGATAGTGATCAGCAGGAGGCTAAAAATTGCTATACTTCATCGATGAAACCAGCCTCGAAGTCAAGGGAGCAATAGCAATTAAAGTATCCTCCAAGGGGTGTCTTAGAGGCAAGAGAGCAGGATGTGGTAGAAATCCTCATGGATCCTCATGATCCTGAATCCAAAATCTATATCGGATCAGGGATCCTTGGCGATATGAAGGAAGACCTCATATCCTTCCTCAAAAGGAGAAAGACTACCTTTGCATGGAAACACGAAGACATGACAGGCATATCTAAAGATGTAATCCCTCACAAGCTTGGCATTGATAGGTCCTTCAAACCAATCCATCAAAGGAGAAGGAAGTTTGCACCGGAAAGGAATGCCATTATCTAGGAAGAGGTAGAGAAATTGCTCCGGGCAGGTATGATTAGAGAGGTCAAGTATCCAAGATGGTTGGCCAATGTGGTTGTTGTTCAAAAGAAAAACGGAAAGTGGAGGGTATGTGTCGATTTTACAGATTTATATAAGGCATGTCCCAAGGATCCTTTCCCATTACCCCACATTGACTCCATGGTCGATGCAACTGCGGGTCATGAACTGTTAACTTTTATGGATGCTTCATCAGGATTTCAACAAATCCAAATGGAACCATCTGATCAAGAGGATACAGCCTTCATGACTCCAACTGGTATATATTGCTATATTGCTATGCCATTCGGATTAAGAAATGCAGGTGCAACTTATCAAAGGCTAGTGAATATGATGTTCAAGGATCAGATTGGACAAACTATGGAGGTTTACATAGACGATATGGTGGTAAAATCCATAAAAGCTGAGGATCACCTAAGGGACTTGGAGGAAGCATTCGATATCCTTGATAAATATAATATGAAACTTAATCCTTCAAAATGTCACTTTAGTGTAAAAGCAGGTAAATTCTTAGGATACGTGGTGACCAAGAGAGGCATTGAAGCTAGCCCGGAACAAATCAAAGCTATAGTGAATATCAAATCTCCGGCTAATGCTAAGGATGTTCAAAGGCTAACAGGCAGGATAGCAGCTTTGAACAGATTTATATCCAAATCCTCAGAGAAGTGCAAAGAATTCTATGATATCCTAAGGAAGAACAAGAAATTTGAGTGGACTGAGAAGCATGAAAATGCCTTAAGAGCTCTCAAAGATTGCCTATCCTCAGCCCCGGCCTTGATGAAACCAGAAAAAGGCGATGTGCTATCCTTATATCTTGCAGTATCCTCGAAAGCAGTAAGTGCGGTCCTTGTTAAGGATCACGAAGGTACACAACATCCTGTCTATTATGTAAGTAAAAGTTTACTTGATGCCGAATCCAGGTATTCACACCTTGAAAAGCTTATTCTTGCATTAATTATGGCATCCACTAAGTTGAGACATTATTTTGAAACTCATGTTATTGTTGTTAAAACTAATTTCCCAATTAAGAATGTCCTCAGGAAACCAGAGATGTCAGGAAGGATGGCTAAGTGGGCAGTGAAGCTAAGTGCATATGATATAAGATATGAGCCTAGGACAGCCATCAAATCCCAAGCATTAGCTGACTTTGTGGTTGATTTCAGTAGTGATTTACAAAAAGAAGCTGAGTTAGAAGTCCAGCAACTAGAGGAGACCAAAGATCCTTGGATACTCTATACCGATGGATCCTCAAATGTCAAAGGCACAGGGCTTGGAATACTACTAAAATCGCCACAGGGGGACATAATACCCCACTCTATAGCTTGTGAGTTCCAAACCACTAATAATGAGGCTGAATATGAAGCCTTAATTGCTGGTTTGCAAATTGCTAAGCATATGGGGATCAGGTATCTTGAGGTACATGTAGATTCATTGTTAATTACAAACCACTTTAATGGATCCTATGCTGTTAAAGGTGAAAAGCTAACCAAATATTTAGAGATAGTCAAAGAATTGGCACTCTCTTTTGTTTCCTTTAGTTTGACACAGGTACCAAGGGAAGAAAACACTGAAGCTGATGCATTGGCTAACTTAGGATTATCTTTGAAGATCCCGGAGGATATCAAGATCCCTATTATCCATATCCTGACCCCAGCTATCGAGGATCATGCGGCCATGGAGATAGGGCAAGATTCTACAATTATCCCCAGTGAGGATACTCAAACTCATTCAGGATCATGGATCTCACCAATCATGAGATACTTACAACATGGAGAGATTCCTAGAGGAGAAAACCCTAGGGCTTTCAAAATTAAGGTATCTCAATTCACAATTTTAAATAATATGTTGTATAGACGATCTCTTGCAGGACCATACTTGAGATGCATTGAGGATCCTGAAATCCAAGAAGTTTTAAAAGACTTCCATGAAGGAGATTATGGAAACCACACCGGGGGCAGAGCATTATTCTCAAGGATCCTGGGGACAGGATACTATTGGCCAACCATGAAGAGAGATGTTGTGGAGTATGCTAAGAGATGTGATCCTTGTCAGAGACACAGCAATATCCTTCATCAACCAGCTGAGTTTTTACATCCTATATCCTCCTCTTGGCCATTTATGAGATGGGGTATGGATATAGTTGGTAAGCTCCCTAAGGCACCTGGTGGAAAAGTATTCATGCTTGCTATGACTGATTACTTCTCCAAGTGGATAGAGGCTGAAGCTTTCGCCCAAGTCAGAGAAAAGGAAGTTATATCCTTTATTAAAAGAAATATTATAACCAGATTTGGAATTCCTTCTGAAATTATATGTGATAATGGTTCCCAATTTATTGGGGGCAGAACCACTAACTTTTGTGACAGTTGGGGGATTAAGATGATAACATCAACACCAGTCCACCCACAAGCTAATGGTCAAGCAGAATCATCCAACAAGATCATCATCAACAATTTGAAGAAGAAGAAGCTTGGATCCAAGAAAGGGAAATGGGCAGAAGAACTACCTTATGTGCTTTGGGCTGATAGGACAACCCCTAAGAATGCTACTGGTCAAACGCCATTCTCTTTGGTATTTGGGGCAGAATCAGTGATCCCAACAGAAATGGTGGTTCCAACTGCTAGAACAAGTACTCGTGATCCTGAAGAAAATGATAAGAACTTGGCTCAAGACTTGGATACTATTGAAGAAATCAGGGATCTGGCTAGGATAAGGATGGCCAGTTATCAACAAAGAATGGCTGGTGCTTACAACAAAAATATCAGGATCAGGAAGTTTCAAGTTGGAGATATGGTATTAAGGAAAGCATTTCAGAATACCACCAATCCTGCTGATGGAAAATTGGCTCCAAAATGGGAAGGCCCTTATTTGATTGAAGCTGAAGCAGGAAAGGGGGCATATAGATTGCTAACCATGGAAGGTGATTTGTTACCAAGAGCTTGGAATGCTGTCCACTTGAAGAAATATTTCATGTGAGTAGGATCCTCATGGCACAGATGATCCTTACGTTAGGGGTATCCTTAAAGGATCCTTAAAGTATCGGTGATCCTTACTTTGGTAATATCCTAATCTTGAACTATTTCATTTCTTTATTTTCTCATATAAGGATAAGGATCCTGTGTCCTTTATCCATCTCTCACGTGATTTTAAGTTTTGAAAGTTCAGGAATCCTTAGCAAAGTATTGGTTATCTGCAGAAGCAATTAGTCCTTTGGGTTTAACCCCAGTTATTTGGGCTTGACCCCAGTTCCGCCTGTAGCGCATGATTAGGGCTGGCAATTGGGTACCTGTTAAGACACGATTAGACTTGTTTGACTGAAAAATACACCCTTTGACTTTTTTAAATTTTAAAATAATTAAAATTACAATGTTAGGATCTATCATTTATTCATCTTTGTACATAAAACATAAAACTGTTTTATAAACATGAGGTAGAAAGTAGTTAAACGAGTCGTAATCATGTTTGAAACTTATGTTGTGCGCGCCGTCAGAAACCTGTTAAACCTGTTAAGACACGATTTGCCAGCCTTACGCATGATGATCCTGGTATAGTTCAAGGCAGTGGGACCAGTACTCCCTTTAGGGGCTGATAATTCCATTGTACTGGCTATACCTAGGATCCTACGTATAATGGTAGACGTACCATACATCCGTTCCTAAGGTTTCTAACGTCTTCACGTTAGCTAAGGTTTTGGCATGTTCATGTCACTAAGTTTGGATAGTCGCCAGTTAGGGCCATACTCCAGTTTACATACGATCCTTGGGCTTATCCCCAGTTATCCTTGGGCTTGTCCCCAGTTACTAACTCTTATCCTATATTGGCTTAGTCCCAAGTTATGCTCTATTTCAGGTCCTTGAAGATAAGCAACTAGGGATCCTTGATCCTTACTTCTCTCTAAGGTTTACCTTATAGTTATCCTGATTATGGTTAGGATCCTAACTTGGATCCTCAGGTATGATCCTTAACTATTTTTAATTTTATTCATTGTTTATTTGAATAACCCTTAAAGTTTGACAACTAAACTTGTGATCCTTAAAATATATTACTTTTTGGGATTCTTTAACTATAGGATATTTGATCATGGATCATATCCTAAGTATTTTCAATCTGACTTATTCAAAATTGTTTATTCAATAAGTGTGCATCTAAACAAGGGAGAATTAAAGGAACAAAAAGGATAACACCACAAGATAAGCGACAAAAGGTTAAGATTTTATTTATTAACAAAAGACTAACCCTTAAAAGGTTGTCAAAATTACCTACCCCGAGCATCTACCAGCAAAACGTGGCCCGTCCGCTGGGGTAGGTAAAGGGTGTCCATGATAATAGGTTCAAAAGTAGTGCAGGAATATAAAGGCGGCATGATCACAATGGCTTCATCCCCCAAACAGAGGATCCCTCCACCATTTGCAATCCTGCCTATTGTCCAAAGGATCATACATGATCCTTAATCCTAAAAACTATTGTTCAAGTACAAACCATCAAATTGTTCAAACAAAACAACCATCAAACTAAAAAAAATTGGGCTCCGGCTATGTCTAGAAGTTTCCATCATCGCCCAATCATGCATCCTAAACTTTCCCTGCATCACCACCTCTGGCTCCACTTGCTTCACCACCTTCACCCTTGCCTCCAGCCTCAATCGCCAAAACTTCCTCAGTCTCCTCATCATCTTCAAGATCAGCCAACCTTGCTTTCCAGCCCTCAACATCCCAGCTGCTCCTGTCAAAGTTAGGATCTTGAGCTTCCTGGGCCATCTTCAGTTTTGTCTGATACATTGTGATGGCAGCTGAGACCTTTGCACCTTCTATGAGATCATGCTTTTCATAGTCAAGGTCAATCAGAAGTTTAGCCGTCTTAGTCTTGGCATCTTGGAGTTCCTTCTGAAGATCAGCAATTTTGAGGTCCTTAAGCACTGCAACCTGTTGGAGGTCAGCAATCTTCTTGTCCTGCTCCTCGACGCTCCCCACATAGTCCTCAATCTCAGCGAATTTCTGCAAAGGGGATAAAAGATAAGGTCAGGACCAAGTGATCCTCAAATCAGCAGGATATGTCAGCAGGATATGCCAGCAGGATATACAGGCAGATACAGTGATCCTTACATCATTGAAGTACTCGAGGAATTGGTGACGGATCAGAGGCAGACCCTGCAGATCCTCAGCCTCGGAGGTCTTTCTCTTTTTGCCACCCCTTCCTTTAGTGGGTGCCTTGGGAATGGAGATGCTAGGACTGGTAGTGGACCTCTTCTTTCTGGGTCTAACAGTATCAAGGTCAGCCGTGTCGAATTGAGAAGCAGGCTTGGTGGATTTTCCAGCACCTACACAACCAAAACAAGATAAGTATCTTCACTTAACTTATATTTTACTATTTATTTAAATTTTAAACAAAGATACTTACTTGACATCGTGACAGAGCCTGAGGATACCTCCTGAGAATCTTGGGTTGTTGTCTTGAAAGTTCTTTGTTTTGGTCAAAAAATCTGATGAGGATATTGCAACCAAACTCTCTGTTACGGGGTATGATGCTAATAATGTAGAACAATGACAAGGATCACTTCAATGTAAATTGCACAAACGACACAAGAATGTATACGGGGAAAAAGCCCTTGATCAAGAGTTGATCTCCGGCACAAAAAACCCCGGGTGATGGAAACTACCAATCACCAAGCTCAAATAAATGAATAAATGTTTACAACTTCGGATAGTAACGAGCTAGGTACAAGGATCACTATCGTGAAATGTGTAAAAGTGAGTGAAAACGAATGAATGTTCGTCGAGAGCTTCAAGTGTGCGAGTATATGAGTGTGTGTAGCTGAAAATGGCTAAGTGTTCTAAATTCTAGCTCGTTACCCCTTTTAAAATAGAAGTTAACTACAATAACTAACTATCCGACTTTTGTGCCAAGCTCCCACGTTCTCCACAACGTCCATTTTTGGCCAAGCACGTGCGGGATAATTTGGGAATATTCTCCAGGAATGTCGCCAAGACTAAGTCAAGCTTGTTATTCCTGCGAAGTAATACAAAACATAAATAAACAATCGTCAGTACGAGGATCCTTAAAGTGATCCATGATCCTGATCCTGAAGCTCTCCTGAGGATCACCACCTGTCACAGAAGTAAGGATCATTAATTAGGATAACGAATAAGGATCACTAATTGTTAGAAAATCCTCCCCTAACAATCGCCCCCAAAATATAAGGAGTAATTTGTAAAATAAGCGAGTTATATTTTCTTGATCTTATCCGCAACTAACTAACGTAAATATAGCCGTTATTGTTGAACTATCCGTTGCAATCGTGACGACACAGAAGTGACAAGCCTGCACGATCATGATTATAAATAGGAGATAGAGATAGGATCAAATGCATTTAAATCCGAAAGAAACTCCCTTTATATTCTCAGTCGAAGATCAATCAGGTATCTCTTTCTTCATCTTCTTCCTTCTCTTACTCTGTTTTTCTTTCTTTATCACCATCACTTTGAGAATGATGCTCCGAAGCTCACCGGGCAAGGATCACAAGAAGAACAGCCCTCCGAAAAGCCAGGGGATCATCGAAGATTCCATTAAAGAACGCTGCTGTTTCAATGATGCACAAATCGATAGGATCCGCCACTGCTTCCCGGCGAACACCGAGTTTAGACCTTTTGACCCCAATGCCCTGAGTGATCATATCTCCGACAAGTGGGTTGCTTTCCCCGTCACTCCGTTCACCATAGGCTATACATATCCTTTTCCAACCTTCACCCAATCTTTCTTTTCCTTAACCGGCATCTCTTATATTCAAGCCATGCCGATGATTTGGAGAGTTTTGTACACCCTTGAAAGGATCATCGAGCAGGAAGGAATAGACCTAGGAATGTCAGAGCTGGGAGAACTATATGATCTTACTACCTTTGGCTCTCATCGCTATTTGTTTAAACGTAAACCCGGTGAGGAACACCCGATCTTCAAAGCCACCAAGAACGATGCTAATTGGAAGCGGCGTTTCTTTTTTATCAAGAGAGATTCTATTGAGGATGGAAAGGATCTACCCAAGAAATGGGCTACCCATGGTAGGGTGGAGGATCCTGAGAAGGATCACCAGAAACTTTCTTTTGATGAAAGGATCACTTATATTTTTGCTTTCTTGTTATGCAGCTATCACCGTCTCACACCTCAGATTGTCCCCTGCTGCTAAGGAGAGGCTCCTTGCTTTCAAGAAACTTGATCCTGAGACAAGATCTTTCAAGACAACAACCCAAGATTCACAGGAGGTATCCTCAGGCTCTGTCACGATGTCAAGTAAGTATCCTTGTTTAAAATTTAAATAAATAGTGAAATATAAATTAAGAAAAGATACTTATCTTGTTTTGGTTGTGTAGGTGCTGGAAAATCCACCAAGTCTGCTTCAAAGTTCAATGTCGCTGATCTCACTACTGTCATATCCTCCAAGAGAAAAGCTCCTACCAGTCCGACAGCTTCGGTCCCTAAGGCACCCCTCAAAGGAAAGGCAATCAAGAAGAGAAAAGCCTCTGAAGCTGAGAATCTGCAGGGACTGCCTCTGATCCGTCATCAATTCCTCGAGTACTTTAATGAGGTAAGGATCACTGTCTCTGCTCGTATATCCTGTTGACATATCCTGCTGATTTGAGGATCACTTAATCCTGACCTTATCCTTTATCCCTTTTGCAGAAATTCTCCGAGATTGAGGATTATGTTGGCCACGTTGAGGATCAGGATAGGAAGATTGCCGACCTCCAGCAGGTTGCAGTGCTTAAGCACCTTGCAATTGCTGATCTTCAGAAGGAAGTCCGGGATGCCAAACAGGAGACGGCCAAGGTGCTGATCAATGTTGACTATGAGAAGCGTGAGATCACCGAAGACGCCAAAGTCTCTGCCGCCATAACAATGTACAAGACCAAGCTGCAAATGGCCTTGGAAGCTCAGGATCCTGCTTTTGACAAGAGCACCTGGGATGTTGAAGGCTGGAAGGCAAGGCTGGCTGAACTAGACGATGAAGAGGCTGAGGAGGTTGAAGAGATCCTGACAATTGAAGCTGGAGGCAAGGGTGAAGGTGGTGAAACAAGTGGAGCTGGAGGTGATAATGCAGCGAAGGTTTAAGTTGCATGATTGGGCGATGATGGACATTCTTAGACGCAGCCGGAGCCCAATTTTTAAATTTGGTAGTAGCTTTTTGTGGTCGTGATGTCGAACAATTTGATGGTTTGTACTTGAACAATAGTTTTTAGGATTAAGGATCATGTATGATCCTTTGGACAATAGGCAGGATTTCAATTGGTGGAGGGATCCTCTGTTTGGGGGATGAAGCCATTGTAATCCTGCCACCTTTATATTCCTGCACTATCTTTGAACTTATTATCATGGACACCCTTTACCTACCCCAGCGGACGGGCCACGTTTTGCTGGTAGATGCTCGGGTAGGTAATTTTGACAACCTTTTAAGGGTTAGTCTTTTGTTAATAAATAAAATCTTAACCTTTTGTCACTTATCTTGTGTTGTTATCCTTGTGTTTCTTTAATTCTCCTTTGTTTTAATGCACATTCATTAAATAATTTTGAATAAGTCAGATTGAAAATATTTAGGATATGATCCATGATCAGATATCCTATAGTTAAAGAATCCCAAAAAGCAATATGTTTTAAGGATCACAAGTCTAGTTGTCAAACTTTAAGGGTTATTCAAATAAATAATGAATAGAATTAAAAATAGTTAAGGATCATACCTGAGGATCCAAGTTAGGATCCTAACCATAATAAGGATAACTGTAAGATAAAGATTAGAAAGAAGTAAGGATCAAGGATCCCTAGTTGCTTATCTTCAAGGACCTGAAATAGATCATAACTTGGGACTAAGCCAATATAAGATAAGAGTTAGCAACTGGGGACAAGCCCACGGATTACTGGGGAGAAGCCCAAGGATAACTGGGGACAAGCCCAAGGATAACCGGGGACAAGCCCAAGGATAACTGGGGACAAGCCCAAGGATCGTATGTAAACTGGAGTATGGCCCTAACTGGCGACTATCCAAACTTAGTGACATGAAAATGCCAAAACCTTAGCTAACGTGAAAACATTAGAAACCTTAGCTAACGTGAAAACGTTAGAAACCTTAGGAACGGATGTATGGTACGTCTATCATTATACGTAGGATCCTAGGCATAGCCAGTACAATGGAATTATCAGCCCCTAAAACGAGTACTGGTCCCACTGCCTTGAACTATACCAGGATCATCATGCGCTACAGGCGGAACTGGGGTCAAGCCCAAATAACTGGGGTTAAACCCAAGGAACGGATTGCTTCAGCGAATAACCAATGTTATGCTAAGGATACCTGAACTTTCAAAACTTAAATTCACGTGAGAGATGGATAAAGGACACATGATCCTTATCCTTATATGAGAAAATAAAGAAATGAAATAGTTCAAGTTTAGGATATTACCTAAGTAAGGATCACCGATACTTTGAGGATCCTTTGAGGATCATCCGTGCCATGAGGATCCTGCTCACATGAAATATTTCTTCAAGTGGACAGCATTCCAAGCCCTTGGTAGCAAATCACCTTCCATGGTTAGCAATCTATATGCCCCATTTCCTGCTTCAGCTTCAATCAAATAAGGGACTTCCCATTTTGGAGCCAATTTTCCATCAGCAGGATTGGTGGTATTCTGAAATGCTTTCCTTAATACCATATCTCCAACTTGAAACCTCCTGATCCTGACATTTATGTTGTAAGCACCAGCCATTCTTTGTTGATAACTGGCCATCCTTATCCTAGCGAGATCCCTGATTTCTTCAATAGTATCCAGGTCTTGAGCTAAGTTCTCATTATTCTCCTCAGGATCACGGGTACTTGTTCTAGCAGTTGGAACCACCATTTCTGTTGGGATCACTGATTCTGCCCCAAATACCAAAGAGAATGGTGTTTGACCAGTAGCATTCTTAGGGGTTGTCCTATCAGCCCAAAGCACATAGGGTAGTTCTTCTGCCCATTTCCCTTTCTTGGATCCAAGCTTCTTCTTCAAATTGTTGATGATGATCTTGTTGGATGATTCTGCCTGACCATTAGCTTGTGGGTGGACTGGTGTTGATGTTATCATCTTAATCCCCCAGCTGTCACAAAAGTTAGTGGTTCTGCCCCCAATGAATTGGGAACCATTATCACATATAATCTCAGAAGGAATTCCAAATCTAGTTATAATATTTCTTTTAATGAAGGATATAACTTCCTTTTCTCTGACTTGGGCAAAAGCTTCAGCCTCTATCCACTTGGAGAAGTAATCAGTCATAGCTAGCATGAATACTTTTCCACCAGGTGCCTTAGGGAGCTTACCAACTATATCCATACCCCATCTCATAAATGGCCAAGAGGAGGATATAGGATGCAATAATTCAGCTGGTTGATGAAGGATATTACTGTGTCTCTGACAAGGATCACATCTTTTAGCATACTCCACAGCATCTCTCTTCATGGTTGGCCAGTAGTATCCTGTCCTCAGGATCCTTGAGAATAATGCCCTGCCCCCAGTGTGGTTTCCACAATCTCCTTCATGGAAGTCTTTTAAAACTTCTTGGATTTCAGGATCATCAATGCATCTCAAGTATGGTCCTGCAAGAGATCATCTATACAACATATTATTTAAAATTGTGAATTGAGATACCTTAGATTTGAAAGCCCTAGGGTTTTCTCCTGTAGGAATCTCTCCATGTTGTAAGTATCTCATAATTGGTGAGATCCATGATCCTGATCCGGAATGGGATTGAGTATCCTCACAAGGGATAATTGCTGAATCATTTCCTATCTCCATAGCCTCGTGATCCTCGATAGCCGGGGTCAGGATATGGATAATAGGGAACTTGATATCCTCCGGGATCTTCAAGGATGATCCTAAGTTGGCCAATGCATCAGCCTTTGTATTTTCTTCCTTTGGTACCTGCGTCAAACTAAAGGAAACAAAAGAGAGTGCCAAACTTTTGACTATCTCTAAATATTTGGTTAGCTTTTCACCTTTAACAGCGTAGGATCCATTAAAGTGGTTTGTAATTAACAATGAATCTACATGTACCTCAAGATACCTGATCCCCATATGCTTTGCAATTTGCAAACCAGCAATTAAGGCTTCATATTCAGCCTCATTGTTAGTGGTTTGGAACTCACAAGCTATAGAGTGGGGTATTATGTCCCCCTGTGGCGATTTTAGTAGTATTCCAAGCCCTGTGCCTTTGACATTTGAGGATCCATCAGTATAAAGTATCCAAGGATCCTTGGTCTCTTCTAGCTGTTAGACTTCTAACTCAGCTTCTTCTTGTAAATCACTACTGAAATCAGCCACAAAGTCAGCTAATGCTTGGGATTTGATGGCTGTCCTAGGCTCATATCTTATATCATATGCGCTTAGCTTCACTGCCCACTTAGCCATCCTTCCTGACATCTCTGGTTTCCTGAGGACATTCTTAATTGGAAAATTAGTTTTAACAATGATAACATGAGTTTCAAAATAATGTCTTAACTTAGTAGATGCCATAATTAATGCAAGAATAAGCTTTTCAAGGTGTGAATACCTGGATTCGGCATCAAGTAAACTTTTACTTACATAATAGACAGGATGTTGTGTACCTTCATGATCCTTAACAAGGATCGCACTTACTGCTTTTGAGGATACTGCAAGATACAAGGATAGCACATCGCCTTTTTCTGGTTTCATCAAAGCCGGGGCTGAGGATAGGTAATCTTTGAGGGCTCTTAAAGCATTTTCATGCTTCTCAGTCCACTCAAATTTCTTGTTCTTCCTTAGGATATCATAGAATTCTTTGCACTTCTCTGAGGATTTGGATATAAATCTTTTCAAAGCTGCTATCCTGCCTGTTAGCCTTTGAACATCCTTAGCATTGGCCGGAGATTTGATGTTCACTATTGCTTTGATTTATTCCGGGCTAGCTTCAATGCCTCTCTTTGTCACCATATATCCTAAGAATTTACCTGCTTTAACACCAAAGTGACATTTTGAAGGATTAAGTTTCATGTTATATTTGTCAAGGATATCGAATGCTTCCTCCAAGTCTCTTAGGTGATCCTCAGATTTTAAGGATTTTACCACCATATCATCTATGTAAACCTCCATAGTTTGTCCAATCTGGTCCTTGAACATCATATTCACCAGCCTTTGATATGTTGCACCTGCATTTCTTAGTCCGAACGGCATAGCAATATAGCAGTATATACCAGTTGGAGTCATGAAGGCTGTATCCTCTTGGTCGGATGGTTCCATTTGGATTTGTTGGAATCCAGATGAAGCATCCATAAAAGTTAACAGTTCATGACCCGCAGTTGCATCCACCATGGAGTCAATGTGGGGTAATGGGAAAGGATCCTTGGGACATGCCTTATTTAAATCGGTAAAATCGACACATACCCTCCACTTTCCGTTTTTCTTTTGAACAACAACCACATTGGCCAACCATCTTGGATACTTAACCTCCCTAATCATACCTGCCCGGAGCAATTTCTCTACCTCTTCCTGGATAATGGCATTCCTTTCCGGTGCAAACTTTCTTCTCCTTTGATGGATTGGTTTGAAGGATCTGTCAATCCCGAGTTTGTGAGTGATTACATCTTTGGATATACCAGTCATGTCTTCGTGTTTCCATGCAAAGGTAGTCTTTCTCCTTTTGAGGAAGGATACGAGGTCTTCTTTCATCTCGCCGAGGATCCCTGATCCGATATAGATTTTGGATTCAGGATCATCAGGATCCATGAGGATTTCTACCACATCCTGCTCTCTTGCCTCCAAGACATCCCTTGGAGGATACCTTGATTGCTATTGCTCCCTTGACTTCGAGGCTGGTTTCATCGATGAAGTGTAACAATTCTTAGCCTCCTGCTGATCACTATCAATCTTCACTATTCCCCAAGGACTAGGGAGCTTCACACATTGATGGTAAGTAGATGGGACTGCTTTCATATCGTGTATCCAAGGCCTGCCAAGGATAACATTACAACAAGATAAACAGTCAATAACACAAAATTTTTGATAAGAGTGTAGGCCTTCAATGTATATTGGGAGTTTAATGTCCCCCAGGGTATTCTTAGTTTCGCCACTAAATCCCACGAGCACGGAGGATCTTGGTATGATATCCGATTCAAGAATACCCATCTTCTTTAGAACATCAAGCTGGATAATGTTCACTGAGCTTCCTCCGTCTATAAGGATCCTACGGACAAAATGGTTAGAAATGAAAAGAGTAATAACTAAACCATCGTGATGAGGATCCTGGATATCAACACGATCATCCTCATCAAAGGTTATGACTTTTCCTTCGGAGACACTTGATGTTCGAACAGGTCTTTCTCCATTATCCATTTTAGTTTCCTTTGCATGCCTTTTAGCTGCTGAGAAGGATGTGCCGCAAATGTCTGATCCTCCAGAAATAAAGTTTATCACTTGTGCATCTGCTGGAGGGGCTGGAGCCTTCTCAGGGATCCTTTCAGGATCCTGAGTCCTTGAATTTTTTCTTCCCAACAATTCTTTTAGATGCCCCTTACTCAACAAGTATCCAATTTCCTTTTTTAGTGCAATGCATTCTTCCGTGAGATGCCCAAAATCTTCATGGTATGCACACCACTTTGATTTATCCTTAGTTGCAGCTGGCCTATCATTTTTTCTCGGCCATCTAGCTTTATCACCTAGGTTCTGCATCGCAAGGATTAGTTCATTGTTATCAACACAAAAACAGTATTCAGAAATTGGAGGATAATCCTCATCATCCTCTTCTTGATCAACAGAATGCACGTTCTGGTTATCAGATCTATTGTAGGATCTGAACTTGTTGTTCCTGAATGAGGATCCTTGCTTATCCTGCTTTGAGGATCCTGCTAACCTCTCCTGGATCCTCTTGTCATCCTCTAGCCGAATGAACCTAAGTGCTCGTGTTCTTACCTCATCTAAGTTCCTGCATGGTGTCATAACAAAATCATCATAGAACGACGAATCCCTAAGCAATCCCATTTTAAAGGCCTCAACAGCCGTAGCTATATCTAAGTTGGGAATGTCTAAAGATTCTTTACTGAATTTGGTAATGTAATACCTTAATGATTCATTATGACCCTGGGTTATCCTATATAGATCACTAGTTAATCGTTCAAATTTTCTACTACAAGAAAACTGATTATTAAACAAGTTAACTAGATTAGCAAATGAGGTAATAGAATAGGGAGGAAGACTTAGCAGCCATTTGAGAGCTAATCCAGTAAGAGTGGATCCAAATCCCTTGCACAGGCATGCTTCCTTTAACCTTTCTGGAATTCGATTGATTTCCATCCTCTCCCTGTATTGTGCTATGTGTTCTTCAGGATCCGTCGAACCATCATACAGCTTCATTGTTGGCACATGCAAACTCCTCAAGGATCCTGGCATCTGGAAGGATCCCTGAAACTGGGACGATCCTGGAACAAAGGAGGATCCTTGAACCTGGTGCACTCCTGAATATCCTCCTGAATTCGTGAGGGATCCCATATGCTGAGGATAGGGTCCCGCTGGCTGGAAATATGAACCTGATGCCTGGGTCACTGTTGTTGTTCCGTAGTGCACTCCTTTTGGGCCACCCGCATATTGAACATCTGGAACCACTGATGGCTGGGAATGATCCTCTGCCGTTTTCTTTTGTTTCTTGAGATCTCCGATTTCTTTGAGAATCCTTTCATTGGTCTTATCCTGTTGCCGTATCTGATCCTTCATCTGCAAAATCAAAGTAAACATGTCACTAGTAGTGGGAGTGTAAGAAGCAGAAGAAGTTGGAGGTTTTGAGAAAATGGGAGTTGGTTTCTTCGCAGCATTCTCAGCATTCTTCTGGGATCCAGAAGGTGGTGGAGGCAAAGGGGGAATGCCTTGTGAAGAAGTGAATGAGGGCATCAAATTTGAAGCATTCTTCGCTGAGGAAGCCATTTGCTCGGTTGTAGTGAATCGAAATGAGCACAGAAATGCGAATTTTTCTAAGGATGAAGCACCAATTGCCCCACGGTGGGCGCCAAACTGTTTTGGTCAGAAAATCTGATGAGGATATTGCAACCAAACTCTCTGTTACGGGGTATGATGCTAATAATGTAGAACAATGACAAGGATCACTTCAATGTAAATTGCACAAACGACACAAGAATGTATACGGGGAAAAAGCCCTTGATCAAGAGTTGATCTCCGGCACAAAAAACCCCGGGTGATGGAAACTACCAATCACCAAGCTCAAATAAATGAATAAATGTTTACAACTTCGGATAGTAACGAGCTAGGTACAAGGATCACTATCGTGAAATGTGTAAAAGTGAGTGAAAACGAATGAATGTTCGTCGAGAGCTTCAAGTGTGCGAGTATATGAGTGTGTGTAGCTGAAAATGGCTAAGTGTTCTAAATTCTAGCTCGTTACCCCTTTTAAAATAGAAGTTAACTACAATAACTAACTATCCGACTTTTGTGCCAAGCTCCCACGTTCTCCACAACGTCCATTTTTGGCCAAGCACGTGCGGGATAATTTGGGAATATTCTCCAGGAATGTCGCCAAGACTAAGTCAAGCTTGTTATTCCTGCGAAGTAATACAAAACATAAATAAACAATCGTCAGTACGAGGATCCTTAAAGTGATCCATGATCCTGATCCTGATCCTGAAGCTCTCCTGAGGATCACCACCTGTCACAGAAGTAAGGATCATTAATTAGGATAACGAATAAGGATCACTAATTGTTAGAAAATCCTCCCCTAACTTGTTAGGGGAGGATTTTCTAACAATTAGTGATCCTTACTTGTTATCCTAATTAATGATCCTTACTTCTGTGACAGATAGTGATCCTCAGAAGAACTTCAGGATCAGGATCATGGATCACCTTAAGGATCCTCATACTAACGATTGTTTATTTGTGTTTAGTATTATTTCGCAGGAGTAACAAGCTTGACTTGGTCTTGGCAACGTTACTATGGAATATTCCACGGGTATTTCGCACACGTTTGACTGGAAATGGACGTTGTGGAGAACGTGGGAGCTTGGCACAAAAGTCGGATAGTTTGTTATTGTAGCTAACTTCTATTTTTAAAGGGGTGACGAGCTAGAATTAGAACACTTAGCCATTTTCAGCTACACACACTCTCATACAATCGCACTCTTGAAGCTCTCGACAAACACTTAACAGTTTTCACACACTCTTACACATTTCACCGTAGTGATCCTTGTACCTAGCTCGTTACTATCCGAAGTTGTAAACATTTATTGATTTATTTGAGCTTGGTGATCGGTAGTTTCCATTGTTAGGGGTGGATTTCTAAATGACCCGTGATCCTTAGTTATTATCCTCTTTAGTGATCCTTACTTCTGTGACAGATAGTGATCCTCAGAAGAGCTTCAGGATCAGGATCATGGATCACCTTAAGGATCCTCATACTAACAATTGTTCACTTGTGTTTTGTATTGTTTTGCAGGAGTAACAAGTCGGACTTAGTCTTGGCGACATTTCTGGAGAATATTCCCAAAATATCCCGCACGTGCTTGGCCAAAAATAAACGTTGTGGAGAACGTGGAGGCATGGCACGAAAGTTGGATAGTTAGTTTGGTAGTTAAATTTCTATTTTAAAAGGGGTAACGAGCTAGTAGAAAAACACTTAGCCATTTTTGCAGCTACACACACTCGTATACTCGCACACTTGAAGCTCTTGACGAACATACATTCATTTTCACTCACTTGTACACATTTCACGATAGTGATCCTTGTACCTAGCTCGTTACTATCCGAAGTTGTAAACATTTAATCATTTATTTGAGCTTGGTGATCGGTAGTTTCCATCACCCGGGGTTTTTTGTGCCGGAGATCAACTATTGATCAAGGGCTTTTTCCCCGTATACATCCTTGTGTCATTTGTGCAAATTACATTGAAGTGATCCTTGTCATTGATATACATAATTAGCATCATACCCCCTAACAAAGAGTTTGGTTGCAATATCCTCAACAGATTTTTTAACCAAAACAGTTTGGCGCCCACCGTGGGGCAATTGGTGCTTCGTCCTTAGAAAAATACGCATTTCTGTGCTTATTTCGGTTCACTACAACCAAGCAAATGGCTTCCTCAGCGAAGAATGCTTCAAATTTGATGCCCTCATTCACTTCTTCACAAGGCGTCCCTCCTTTGCCTCCACCACCTTCTGGATCCCAGAAGAATACCGAGAATGCTGCGAAGAAACCAACTCCCATGTTCTCAAAACCCCCAACTTCTTCTGCTTCTTACACTCCCACTACTAGTGACATGTTTACTTTGATTTTGCAGATGAAGGATCAGATAAGGCAACAGGATAAGACCAATGAGAGGATTCTCAAAGAAATCGGAGATCTCAAGAAACAAAAGACAACGGCAGAGGATCATTCCCCACTGGTGCCAAAATCCTTGAATTTTGATACTCCGGTGATTACTTCTCAGCCATCAGTGGCTCCAGATGTTCAATATGTGGGTGGACCAAAAGGAGTGCACTACGGAACAACAACAGTGACCCAGGCATCAGGTTCATATTTCCAGCCAGCGGGATCCTATCCTCAGCATATGGGGTCCCTCACGAATTCAGGAGGATATTCGGGAATGCAGCAGATTCAAGGATCCTCCTTTGTTCCAGGATCATCCCAGGTTCAAGGATCCTCCTTTGTTCCAGGATCATCCCAGGTTCAAGGATCCTCCTTCGTCCCAGGATCATCCCAAGTTCAAGGATCCTCCTTCGTTCCAGGATCATCCCAGGTTCAAGGATCCTCCTTCGTTCCAGGATCGTCCCAGGTTCAAGGATCCTCCTTTGTTCCAGGATCATCCCAGTTTCAAGGATCCTCCTTCGTTCCAGGATCGTCCCAGTTTCAGGGATCCTTCCAGATGCCAGGATCCTTGAGGAGTTTGCAAACAGGAGGTTCAGATGTCCATCAGGGAGATTTTATTCCAATGCAGACCAATGCTTCTACTGGTCCCTCGATCATTCCAGAGTCTCAACAATATGGATTAACATCCAATCTTCCTAATCTGAATCCAATGGGAGGTAACACTTTTAATAATTCATATACTACTAACCATGGTCTTATGCAGGATCCAGGTATCAATCATGCCATGGCCAGAGAATTGTAAAAGCTAAAGGATATGATATCAAGTGTTCCAGGAGTGGTCAAACCTATCCCAGAGATTGCAGATGGGAGCCACAAGATATCTCGTTTCGCACCACCAATCTGTGATGCTGAGATACCCAAGAGGTTCCATGTGCCTACAATGAAACTGTATGATGGTTCGACGGATCCTGAAGAACACATAGCACAATACAGGGAGAGGATGGAGATCAATCCAATCCCAGAAAGGTTAAAGGAAGCATGCCTGTGCAAAGGATTCGGATCCACTCTTACTGGATCAGCTCTCAAATGGCTGCTAAGTCTTCCTCCCTATTCTATTACCTCATTTGCTAACCTAGTTAACTTGTTTAATAATTAGTTTTCTTGTAGTAGAAAATTTGAACGATTAACTAGTGATTTATATAGGATAACCCAGGGTCATAATGAATCATTAAGGGATTACATTACCAAATTCAGTAAAGAATCCTTAGACATTCCCAACTTAGATATAGCCACGGCTGTTGAGGCCTTTAAAATGGGACTGCTTAGGGATTCGTCTTTCTATGATGACCTTGTTATGACACCATGCAGGAACTTAGATGAGGTAAGAACACGAGCACTTAGGTTTATCCGGCTAGAGGATGACAAGAGGATCCAGGAGAGGTTAGCAGGATCCTCAAAGCAGGATAAGCAAGGATCCTCATTCAGGAACAACAAGTTCAGATCTTACAATAGATCTGATAACCAGAACGTGCATTCTGTTGATCAAGAAGAGGATGATGAGGATTATCCTCCAATTTCTGAATATTGTTTTTGTGTAGATAACAATGAACTAATCCTTGCTATGCAGAACCTAGGTGATAAAGCTAGATGGCCAAGAAAAAACGATAGGCCAGCTACAACTAAGGATAAATCAAAGTGGTGTGCATACCATGAAGATTTTGGGCATCTCACAGAAGAATGCATTGCACTGAGAAAGGAGATTGGATACTTGTTGAGCAAGGGGCATCTAAAAGAATTGTTGGGAAGGAAAAAGTCAAAGACTCAGGATCCTGAAAGGATCCCTGAGAAGGCTCCAGCCCCTCCAGCGGATGCACAAGTGATAAACTTTATTTCTGGAGGATCCGACATTTGTGGCACATCCTTCTCAGCAGCTAAAAGGCATGCAAAGGAAACTAAAATGGATAATGGAGAAAGACCAGTTCGAACATCAAGTGTCTCCGAAGGAAAAGTCATAACCTTTGATGAAGAGGATCGTGTTGATATCCAGGATCCTCATCACGATGGTTTAGTTATTACTCTTTTCATATCTAATCATTTTGTCCGCAGGATCCTTATAGATGGAGGAAGTTCAGTGAACATTATCCAGCTTGATGTTCTAAAGAAGATGGGTATCCCTGAATCAGAGATCATACCAAGATCCTCCGTGCTCATGGGATTTAGTGGCAAAACTAAGAATACCCTGGGGGACATTAAACTCCCAATATATATTTAAGGCTTACACTCTTATCAAAAATTTTGTGTTATTGACTGTTTATCCTGTTGTAATGTTATCCTTGGCAGGCCCTGGATACACGATATGAAAGCAGTCCCATCTACTTACCATCAATGTGTGAAGCTCCCTAGTCCTTGGGGAATAGTAAAGATTGATAGTGATCAGCAGGAGGCTAAGAATTGCTACACTTCATCGATGAAACCAGCCTCGAAGTCAAGGGAGCAATAGCAATCAAGGTATCCTCCAAGGGATGTCTTGGAGGCCAGAGAGCAGGATGTGGTAGAAATCCTCATGGATCCTGACGATCCTGAATCCAAAATCTATATCGGATCAGGGATCCTTGGCGAAATGAAAGAAGACCTTGTATCCTTCCTCAAAAGGAGAAAGACTACCTTTGCATGGAAACACGAAGACATGACTGGTATATCCAAAGATGTTATCACTCATAAACTCGGCATTGACAGATCCTTCAAACCAATCCATCAAAGGAGAAGAAAGTTTGCACCGGAAAGGAATGCCATTATCCAGGAAGAGGTAGAGAAATTGCTCCGGGCAGGTATGATTAGAGAGGTCAAGTATCCAAGATGGTTGGCCAATGTGGTTGTTGTTCAAAAGAAAAACGGAAAGTGGAGGGTATGTGTCGATTTTTCCGATTTAAATAAGGCATGTCCCAAGGATCCTTTCCCTTTACCCCACATTGACTCCATGGTGGATGCAACTGCGGGTCATGAACTGTTAACTTTTATGGATGCTTCGTCTGGATTCCAACAAATCCAAATGGAACCATCTGACCAAGAGGATACAGCCTTCATGACTCCAACTGGTATATACTGCTATATTGCTATGCCGTTCGGATTAAGAAATGCAGGTGCAACATATCAAAGGCTGGTGAATATGATGTTCAAGGATCAGATTGGACAAACTATGGAGGTTTACATAGATGATATGGTGGTAAAATCCTTAAAAGCTGAGGATCACCTAAGAGACTTGGAGGAAGCATTCGATATCCTTGACAAATATAACATGTAACTTAATCCTTTGAAATGTCACTTTGGTGTTAAAGCAGGTAAATTCTTAGGATATATGGTGACAAAGAGAGGCATTGAAGCTAGCCCGGAACAAATCAAAGCAATATTGAACATCAAATCTCCGGCCAATGCTAAGGATGTTCAAAGGCTAACAGGAAGGATAGCAGCTTTGAACAGATTTATATCCAAATCCTCCGAGAAGTGTAAAGAGTTCTATGATATCCTAAGGAAGAACAAGAAATTTGAGTGGACTGAGAAGCATGAAAATGCTTTAAGAGCCCTCAAAGATTACCTATCCTCAGCCCCGGCTTTGATGAAACCAGAAAAAGGTGATGTGTTATCCTTGTATCTTGCAGTATCCTCAAAAGCAGTAAGTGCGGTCCTTGTTAAGGATCATGAAGGTACACAACATCCTGTCTATTATGTAAGTAAAAGTTTACTTGATGCCGAATCCAGGTATTCACACCTTGAAAAGCTTATTCTTGCATTAATTATGGCATCTACCAAGTTAAGACATTATTTTGAAACTCATGTTATCATTGTTAAAACTAATTTTCCAATTAAGAATGTCCTCAGGAAACCAGAGATGTCAGGAAGGATGGCTAAGTGGGCAGTGAAGTTGAGTGCATATGATATAAGATATGAGCCTAGGACAGCCATCAAATCCCAAGCATTAGCTGACTTTGTGGCTGATTTCAGTAGTGATCTACAAGAAGAAGCTGAGCTAGAAGTCCAGCAACTAGAAGAGACCAAGGATCCTTGGATACTCTATACTGATGGATCCTCAAATGTCAAAGGCACAGGGCTTGGAATACTACTAAAATCGCCACAGGGGGACATAATACCCCATTCTATAGCTTGTGAGTTCCAAACCACTAACAATGAGGCTGAATATGAAGCCTTAATTGCTGGTTTGCAAATTGCAAAGCATATGGGGATCAGGTATCTTGAGGTACATGTAGATTCATTGTTAATTACAAACCACTTTAATGGATCCTACGCTGTTAAAGGTGAAAAGCTAACCAAATATTTAGAGATAGTCAAAAGTTTGGCACTCTCTTTTGTTTCCTTTAGTTTGACGCAGGTACCAAGGGAAGAAAATACAGAGGCTGATGCATTGGCTAACTTAGGATCATCCTTGAAGATCCCGGAGGATATCAAGATTCCTATTATCCATATCCTGACCCCGGCTATCGAGGACCACGAGGCTATGGAGATAGGAAATGATTCTGCAATTATCCCTTGTGAGGATACTCAATCCCATTCAGGATCAGGATCATGGATCTCACCAATTATGAGATACTTACAACATGGAGAGATTCCTACAGGAGAAAACCCTAGGGCTTTCAAATCTAAGGTATCTCAATTCACAATTATGAATAATATGTTGTATAGACGATCTCTTGCAGGACCATACTTGAGATGCATTGAGGATCCTGAAGTTCAAGAAGTTTTAAAAGACTTCCATGAAGGAGATTGTGGAAACCACACTGGGGGCAGGGCTTTATTCTCAAGGATCCTGAGGACAGGATACTACTGGCCAACCATGAAGAAAGATGCTGTGGAGTATGCCAGAAGATGTGATCCTTGCCAGAGATACAGCAATATCCTTCATCAACCAGCTGAATTATTGCATCCTATATCCTCCTCTTGGCCATTTATGAGATGGAGTATGGATATAGTTGGTAAGCTCCCTAAGGCACCTGGTGGAAAAGTATTCATGCTTACTATGACTGATTACTTCTCCAAGTGGATAGAGGCTGAAGCTTTTGTCCAAGTCAGAGAAAAGGAAGTTATATCCTTCATTAAAAGAAATATTATAACTAGATTTGGAATTCCTTCTGAGATTATATGTGATAATGGTTCCCAATTTATTGGGGGCAGAACCACTAACTTTTGTGACAGCTGGGGGATTAAGATGATAACATCAACACCAGTCCACCCACAAGCTAATGGCCAAGCAGAATCATCTAACAAGATCATCATCAACAATTTGAAAAAGAAGCTTGGATCCAAGAAAGGGAAATGGGCAGAAGAACTACCTTATGTGCTTTGGGCTGATAGGACAACCCCTAAAAACGCTACTGGTCAAACACCATTCTCTTTGGTATTTGGGGCAGAATCAGTGATCCCAACAGAAATGGTGGTTCCAACTGCAAGAACAAGTACCCGTGATCCTGAGGAGAATGATGAGAACTTGGCTCAAGACCTGGATACTATTGAAGAAATCAGGGATATGGCTAGGATAAGGATGGCCAGTTATCAGCAAAGAATGGCTGGTGCTTACAACAAAAATGTCAGGATCAGGAGGTTTCAAGTTGGAGACATGGTATTAAGGAAAGCATTTCAGAATACCACCAATCCTGCTGATGGAAAGTTAGCTCCAAAATGGGAAGGCCCTTATTTGATTGAAGCTGAAGCAGGAAAGGGGGCATATAGATTGCTAACCATGGAAGGTGATTTGCTACCAAGAGCTTGGAATGCTGTCCACTTGAAGAAATATTTCATGTGAGCAGGATCCTCATGGCACAGATGATCCTCACGATAGGGATATCCTTAAAGGATCCTCGAAGTATTGGTGATCCTCACTTAGGTAATATCCTAAACTTGAACTATTTCGTTTCTTTATTTTCTCATATAAGGATAAGGATCATGTATCCTTTATCCACCTCTCACGTGAGTTTAAGTTTTGAAAGTTCAGGTATCCTTAGCATAACATTGGTTATCTGCTGAAGCAATCCGTTCCTTGGGTTTAACCCCAGTTATTTGGGCTTGACCCCAGTTCCGCCTGTAGCGCACGATGATCCTGGTATAGTTCAAGGCATTGGGACCAGTACTCGTTTTAGGGGCTGATAATTCCATTGTTCTGGCTATGCTTAGCATCCTACGTATAATGGTAGACGTACCATACATCCGTTCCTAAGGTTTCTAACGTTTTCACGTTAGCTAAGGTTTTGGCATTTTCATGCCACTAAGTTTGGATAGTCGCCAGTTAGGGCCATACTCCAGTTTACATACGATCCTTGGGCTTGTCCCCAGTTATCCTTGGGCTTGTCCCCAGTTATCCTTGGGCTTGTCCCTAGTTACTAACTCTTATCTTATATTGGCTTAGTCCCAAGTTATGCTCTATTTCAGGTTCTTGAAGATAGGCAACTAGGGATCCTTGATCCTTACTTTATTCTAAGGTTTATCTTGTAGTTATCCTTATTATGGTTAGGATCCTAACTTGGATCCTCAGGTATGATCCTTAACTATTTTTTATTCTATTCATTATTTATTTGAATAACCCTTAATGTTTGACAACTAAACTTGTGATCCTTAAAACTTATTGCTTCCTGAGATTCTTTAACTAAAGGATATTTGATCATGGATCATATCCTAAGTATTTTTAATTTGACTTATTCAAAATTACTTGTTCAATAAATATGCATCAAAACAAAGGGAAATCAAAGAAACAGGAGGATAACAACACGAGATAAGCGACAAAAGGTTAAGATTTTATTTATTAACAAAAGACTAACCCTTAAAAGGTTGTCAAAATTACCTACCCGAGCATCTACCAGCAAAACGTGGCCCGTCCGCTGGGGTAGGTAAAGGGTGTCCATGATAATAAGTTTAAAGGTAGTGAATATAAAAGCAGCAGGATCACAATGGCTTCATCCCCCAAACAGAGGATCCCTCCACCAATTGCAATCCTGCCTATTGTCCAAAGGATCCTACATGATCCTTAATCCTAAAGCCTATCGTTCAAAGTACAAACCATTAAATTGTTCTACATCACAACCACAAAAAGTTACTACCACCAAACTTAAAAAATGGGCTCCGGCTACGTCTAGAAATGTCCTTCATCGCCCATCCATGCAGCCTATGCCTTCGCTGCATCCTCTTCCCCTCCAGCTGCGGTATCCTTTATCAGATCCTTTCCACTGCCACTTACCTCAATAGCCAAGACCTTAGTAGCCTCCTCCTCATCATCCTCAAGATCAGCCAACCTTGCCTTCCAGCCCTCAACATCCCAGCTGCTTTTGTCAAAACTAGGATCTTGAGCTTCCTGGGCCATCTTCAACTTTGTCTGATACATCGTGATGGCGGCAGAGACCTTGGCATTTTCTATGAGGTCATGCTTCTCATAGTCAAGGTCAATCAGAAGTTTAGCCGTCTTGGTCTTCTCATCTTGGAGTTCCTTCCGAAGATCAGCAAGTGCAAGGTCTTTGAGCACGGCAACCTGTTGGAGATCAGCAATTTTCTTGTCCTGCTCCTCAACATTCCCCACGTAATCCTCGATCTCAGCAAATTTCTGCAAGGAAGAGGATAAAGCAGTTCAAGATCAAGTGATCCTCACACGAGTAGGATACCTAGGCAGAATTAAGGATCCTTACATCATTAAAGTATTCAAGGAACTGGTGGCGGATCAGTGGTAGGCCTTGAAGATCCTCAGCATCAGAAGTTTTCCTCTTCTTGACACCCTTTCCTTTAGTGGGTGCCTTTGGAATGGAAATGCTAGGACTGGTAGTGGACCTCTTCTTCCTGGATCGTACGACATCAAGGTCAGCCGTGTTGAATTGGGATACAGGCTTGGCAGATTTTCCAGCGCCTACACATTTAAAGCAAGATGAGTATCCTTATCCTATTTCAATTTATTTATTTATTTTAATATTTAAACTATGTAAAAGGCAGGATACTTACTTGACATGGTAATGGAACCTGAGGATACTTCTTGTGAGTCTTGGGTGTCTATCTTGAATGTCCTTGTTTCAGGATCAAGCTTCCAAAAAGCAGCGAGTCTATCCTTGGTTTCAGGTGATGTGATGATGTGTGAGACAGAAATAGCTACATAACACAAGACAAAAAAGGGGTTAGTGATCCTATTGCAAAAACAAGACTACCTGCTAATCCTTCTCAGGATCCTCCGGCCTACCATGGGTGGACCATGTTCTTGGTAAATGCTCTCCATCAGAAATGGTATCCCTTCTTACAAAGAAGAAGCGACGTTTCCAATCTTTGTCATTTTTGGTGACTTTAAGAAGGGGGTGTTCTGCACTAGGTTTTCGTTTGAACAAATAACGGTGGGATCCGAAGGTGGTAACGTCATACAATTGTGTCAGTTCTGACATGCCCAAATCAATGCCCTCCTGCTCGATGATCCTCTCCAGGGTATACAAAACCCTCCAAATCATCGGCATGGCTTGGATGTAAGAGATGCCGGTAAGGGAAAAGACGGATTGTGTAAATTCTGGGAAAGGATAGGTGTATCCTATGGCAAATGGAGTGACTGGAAAGGCAACCCATGTTTCTGAAACATAGTCGCTCAGGGCAGTTGGATCGAAAGGTTTGAAAAAGGCATTCGCCGGAAAACGGTGACGGATGTTATCTACTTGTGCATCATTAAAGCAACACCTCTCGTTCACTGAGTCTTTGATGATCTTTTGACTCTTCAAAGGGCTATCCTTTTTGTGATCCTTACCCGGTGAACTTCGGAGCAACATTCTCAAAGCGGTGGTGATAAAGAAAGAAAAACAGAGTAAGGAAGGGAGAAAGAGGAGAAAGAAATACCTGGTTGATCGTCGATCGAGAATTTAAAGGGAGTTTCTTTCGAATTTGAATGCATGATGATCCTATCTATATCTCTATTTATAATTATGATTCTGCAGGGTAGTCACTTCTGTGATGTCATGATCGCAACGGCTAGTTCTATTTTAACGGCTATATATCCGTTAGTTAGTTGCGGATAAGATCAAGAAAATATAACTCACATATTTACAATTTTACTCCTTATATTTTGGGGGCAATTGTTAGGGGTGGATTTCTAAATGACCCGTGATCCTTAGTTATTATCCTCTTTAGTGATCCTTACTTCTGTGACAGATAGTGATCCTCAGAAGAGCTTCAGGATCAGGATCATGGATCACCTTAAGGATCCTCATACTAACAATTGTTCACTTGTGTTTTGTATTGTTTTGCAGGAGTAACAAGTCGGACTTAGTCTTGGCGACATTTCTGGAGAATATTCCCAAAATATCCCGCACGTGCTTGGCCAAAAATAAACGTTGTGGAGAACGTGGAGGCATGGCACGAAAGTCGGATAGTTAGTTTGGTAGTTAAATTTCTATTTTAAAAGGGGTAACGAGCTAGTAGAAAAACACATAGCCATTTTTGCAGCTACACACACTCGTATACTCGCACACTTGAAGCTCTCGACGAACATACATTCATTTTCACTCACTTGTACACATTTCACGATAGTGATCCTTGTACCTAGCTCGTTACTATCCGAAGTTGTAAACATTTAATCATTTATTTGAGCTTGGTGATCGGTAGTTTCCATCACCCGGGGTTTTTTGTGCCGGAGATCAACTCTTGATCAAGGGCTTTTTCCCCGTATAAATTCTTGTGTTGTTTGTGCAATTTACATTGAAGTGATCCTTATCATTGTTCCACATTTCAAGCATCATACCCCGTAACTAAGAGTTTGGTTGCATTATCCTCATCAGATTTTTGACCAAAACAGTTTCCATCACCCGAGGTTTTTTATGCCAGAGATCAACTCTTGATCAAGGGCGTTTTCCTCGTATAAATCATTGTGTCACTTGTTCATTACATTTCTGAGTGATCCTTAGCATTGTTCATTGATTCAAGCATCACACCTCACAACAGAAAGTTTGGTTGCATTATCTTAGCTTGATTTTTGACCAAAACATCAATCATACCAGAATCCCGTCAATATGGATTCACATCTAGAATTCCAAACTTGAATCCCCTGGGAGGTGACACTTTTAATAATTCTTATAACACTAACCATGGCTCTATGCAGGATACAGGTATCAATCAGGCTATGGCTAGAGAATTACAGAAACTGAAGGATATGATATCCAGCGTTCCAGGAGTGGTTAAGCCCATTCCTGAAATTGCAGATTGTAGCCATAGGATATCTCGTTTTGCACCACCTATTTGTGATGCTGAGATACCCAAAAGGTTCCAGATACCAACTATGAAGCTGTATGATGGTTCGACGGATCCAGAGGAACATGTAGCTCAATACAGAGAAAGGATGGAGATCAATCCAATTCCTGAGAGGTTAAAGGAAGCATGTCTATGCAAGGGTTTTGGACCCACACACACAGGATCATCTCTTAAATGGCTGCTAAGTCTTCCCCCTTACTCTATTACTTCATTTGCTAATCTAGTTAATCTGTTTAATAGTCAATTCTCATGTAGTAGAAAATTTGAACGTTTAACTAGTGATCTATATAGGGTAACACAAGGTCAAAATGAATCACCTAGAGATTACATCACTAAGTTTAGTAAAGAATCCTTAGACATTCATAATCTGGATATAGCTACGACTGTGGAAGCCTTTAAAATGGGTTTGCTTAGGGATTCATTATTCTATGATGATCTTATCATGACCACATGCAGGAATCTTGATGAAGTGAGAACCAGGGCCCTTAGATTCATCCGATTAGAGGATGATAAAAGGATCCAGGAGAGACTAGCAGGATCCTCGAAGCAGGAGAAACAAGGATCCTACTTCAGGAACAACAAGTCCAAATCCTACAACAAGTCTGACAACCAGAACGTGCATGCAGTAGAATAGGAAGAGGATGATGAGGATTATCCTCCCATTTCTGAATACTGTTTTTCTGTTGATAACAATGAACTAATTCTTGCAATGCAGAATTTAGGTGAGAAAGCTAGGTGGCCAAGGAAAAGTGATAAACCAGCCACAACAAAGGACAAGTCCAAATGGTGTGCATGTCATGAGGATTTCGGACATCTCACTGAAGAGTGTATTGCACTTAGAAAAGAAATTGGTTACTTGTTAAGCAAGGGGCACTTAAAGGAACTTTTGGGAAGGAAGAAGCCAAGGATCCAGGATCCTGAGAAGATCCCAGAAAGAGCTCCTGCTCCTCCAGCAGATGCACAAGTTATAAACTTCATATCCGGTGGATCAGACATTTGTGGTACTTCTTTTTCAGCAGCCAAGAGGCATGCCAAGGAGACCAAGATGGATAATGGAGATAGACCCATCCGGACCTCTACTGTTACACAGGAGAAAGTTATAACTTTTTATGAGGATGATCGTGTTGATGTGCAGGATCCTCACCATGATGGTCTTGTTATTACTTTATTCATATCTAACCATTTTGTTCGCAGAATCCTAATCGATGGAGGAAGCTCGGTGAACATCATTCAGTTTGATGTCCTCAAGAAGATGAACATCCCTGAATCAGATATTATCCCAAGATCCTCAGTTCTTGTGGGATTTAGTGGAGAAACCAAGAATACATTGGGGGACATTAAACTTCCCATCTACATCGAGGGACTTCATTCTTATAAAAAAATTTGTGTTATAGATTGCTTATCCTGTTGCAATGTTATCCTTGGCAGGCCATGGATACATGACATGAAGGCAGTTGCATCTACATATCATCAATGTGTGAAGCTTCCTAGTCCATGGGGGGTGATAAAGATTGAGAGTGACCAACAAGAAGCAAAAAATTGCTATACCTCATCAATGAAGCCAACCTCAAGACCAAAAGAGCAATAGCAACTAAAGTATCCTCCAAGAGATGTCTTGGAGGCAAGAGAACAGGATGTGAAAGAAATCCTTATGGATCCTCATGATCCTGAATCCGAAGTCTTCATAGGATCAGGGATCCTCAGTAACATTGAACAGGATCTAGTATCCTTCCTCAAGAGAAGAAAAACTACCTTTGCCTGGAAACACGAAGATATGACAGGTATCTCTAAAGATATAATTACTCATAAACTTGGTATTGACAGGTCATTCAAGCCCATACATCAAAAAAGAAGGAAGTTTCCACCTAAGAGGAATGCCATTATCCAGGAGGAGGTAGACAAGTTACTTCGAGCAGGTATGATTAGAGAGGTTAAGTATCCAAGATGGTTAGCCAATGTGGTTGTTGTTCAAAAGAAAAAATGGAAAGTGGAGGGTATGTGTCGATTTCACTGATTTAAACACGGCATGTCCCAAGGATCCTTTCCCATTACCCCACATTGACTCCATAGTGGATGCTACCGCGGGTCATGAGTTGTTGACTTTTATGGATGCTTCATCTGGATTTCAACAAATTCAGATGGAACCATCTGATCAAGAGGATACAGCCCAACTGGTATCTATTGTTATATTGCTATGCCATTTGGACTAAGGAATGCAGGTGCAACTTATCAAAGGCTAGTCAATATGATGTTTAAGGAACAAATAGGACACACTATGGAAGTCTACATAGACAACATGGTGGTTAAGTCCAAGAGAGCTGAGGATCACCTTAGAGACCTGGAAGAAGCATTCAATATCCTTGACAAATTCAATATGAAATTGAATCCTTCAAAGTGTCACTTTGGTGTTAAAGCAGGCAAGTTCCTAGGATACATGGTAACAACAAGAGGCATTGAAGCAAGTCCAGAGCAAATTAAGGCTATAGTAAATATCAAATCTCCTGCCAATGCCAAGGATGTGCAAAGGTTGACAGGAAGGATCGCAGCCTTGAATAGGTTCATATCAAAATCATCAGAAAAGTGCAAGGAATTCTACGACATTTTGAGAAAGAACAAAAAATTTGAGTGGACTGAAAAGCATGAAAGTGCTCTCAAAGCCCTTAAGGATTACCTATCCTCAGCTCCTGCCTTGATGAAACCAGAAAAAGGGGATATATTATCCTTATATCTAGCGGTATCCTCTAAAGCATTAAGTGCGGTCCTTGTTAAGGATCACGAAGGTACACAACATCCTGTTTATTATGTAAGTAAGAGTTTGCTCGATGCTGAATCCAGGTATTCACATTTAGAAAAAAACTTATTCTTCCTTTGATTATGGCATCTACTAAACTAAGACATTATTTTGAAACTCATACCATTATTGTTAAGACTAGTTTTCCAATTAAGAATGTTCTCAAGAAACCTGAAATGTCAGGAAGGATGGCCAAATGGGCAGTGAAGCTTAGTGCTTATGATATATGATATGAACCAATGACTGCCATCAAATCCCAAGCCTTAGCTGACTTTGTGGCAGATTTTAGTAGTCACTTGCAAAAAGAAGCCGAGTTAGAAGTTCAACAGCTTGAAGAGACTATGGATCCTTGGATACTCTTCACTGATGGAGCATCTAATGTCAAAGGAACAGGACTTGGAATACTACTAAAATCGCCACAGGGGGACATAATACCCCACTCCATAGCTTGTGAGTTTCAAACTACTAATAATGAGGCTGAATATGAGGCCTTAATAGCTGGTTTACAAATTGCCAAGCCTATGAGGATCAGGTATCTTGAGGTACATGTAGATTCATTATTAATTACTAATCACTTTAATGGATCCTATGCTGTTAAAGGTGAAAAGCTAATCAAATACCTAGAGATAGTCAAGGAATTGGCACTCTCTTTTGTTTCTTTTAGTTTGACACAGGTACCCAGGGAAGAAAATGCAGAAGCTGATGCATTGGCCAACCTAGGATCATCCTTAAAAATTCCAGAGGATATCAAGATCCCTATCATCCATATTTTGGCTCCTGCTATTGAGGATCATATAACTATGGAGATAGATGAGGATCCTGCAATGGTTCCTAGTGATGGTGCACAGTCTCATTCAGGATCATGGATCCTTCCAATCATGAGATATATACAACAAAGAGAAATTCCCACAGGAGAAAACCCCAGGGCTTTCAAAATTAAGGTATCTCAATTTACAATATTGAATGACATGTTATATAAACGATCTCTTGCAGGTCCGTATCTAAGGTGCATAGAGGATCCTGAAATTCAAGAAGTCCTAAAGGATTTTCATGAAGGAGATTGTGGAAACCTCACTGGGGGCAGGGAATTATTCTCAAGGATCCTTAGGACATGATACTATTGGCCTACAATGAAGAAGGATGCTGTGGATTATGCCAAGAAGTGTGATCCTTGTCCGAGACATAGCAATATCCTTCACCAACCAGCAGGGCTCTTGCATCCTATATCCTCTTCTTGGCCATTCATGAGATGGGGAATGGATATAGTTGGAAAACTTCCCAAAGCACCAGGAGGAAAGGCGTTCATGCTTGCCATGACTGATTACTTCTCTAAGTGGATAGAGGCTGAAGCCTTTGCTCAAGTCAGAGAAAAAGAAGTGATATCCTTTATTAAAAGAAATATTATTACTAGATTTGGTATTCCTTCTGAAATTGTTTGTGATAATCGATCCCAATTTATTGGGAGCAGAACTACTAACTTTTGTGACAGCTGGGGGATTAAGATGATAACATCAACAGCAGTCCACCCACAAGCTAATGGTCAAGCAGAATCATCCAACAAGATCATCATCAACAACTTGAAGAAGAAGCTTGGATCCAAGAAAGGAAAGTGGGCAGAAGAACTACCTTATGTACTATGGGCTAATAGGACAACCCCCAATAATGCTACTGGCCAAACTCCATTTTCTTTGGTATTTGGAGCAGAATCAGTGATCCCTACAGAGATGGTGGTTCCTACTGCAAGAACAAGCATTCGTGATCCTGAAGGAAATGCTAAAAACTTGGTTCAAGACTTGGATACTATAGAAGAACTCAGGGATTTGGCAAGGATAAGGATAGCTAGTTATCAACAAAGGATGGCTGTAGCCTACAATAAGAATGTCAGGATCAGGAAATTCCAAGTTGGTGATATGGTATTGAGGAAAGCATTTCAGAATACCACAAATCCCGCTGATGGAAAATTGGCACCAAAGTGGGAAGGCCCCTACCTGATTGAAGCTGAAGCAGGAAAGGGGGCATATCGATTGCTAACAATGGAAGGTGATTTGCTACCAAGAGCTTGGAATGTTGTTCACCTGAAGAAATATTTCATGTAGAAAGGATCCAGGATCCTCAACTACTTTCATGACCGATATCCTCGAATGATCCTTACAGGATAAAGGATCCTCGTTTTGGTAATGATCTAATCCTAAACTATTTCATTCTTTAATTTTCCTATATACAAGGAGAAGGATCCTGGATCCTTTATACTTCTTTCACTTAATTCTGAGTTTTGCAGAAGGTTCATATATCCTTGACAAAGGATTGAGTATCTACAGAAGTATCCAGTTATTTGGGCTTGACCCCAGTTATTTGGGCTTGACCCCAGTTTTTTGGGCTTGTCCCCAGTTATTTGGGCTAGTCCCCCAGTTGTTGGGCCTGTCCCTAGTATCGCCAGAAGCGCACGATGATCCTGGTACAGTTCATGGCAATGGGACCAGTACTCGCTTTAGGGGCTGACAATTTCATTGTACTGGCTGTATCCGGGATCCTACGTATAACGGTAGACGTACCATACATCCGTTCCTAAGGTTTCTAACGTTTTCACGTTAGTTAAGGTTTTGGCGTTTTCATGTCACTAAGTTTGGATAGTCGCCAGTGAGGGCCATACTCCAGTTTACACAAGATCCTTTGGGCTTGTCCCCAGTTTTTTGGGCTTGTCCCCATTTTTTTGGGCTTTTCCCCAGTATATTGGGCTTGTCCCCAGAATTGTTGGGCTTGTCGCCAGTTGCTAACTCTTTTCATATAATGGCTTAGTCCTAAGTTATGTTCCATTTCAGGTTTTTGAAGCTAAACAGCTAAGGATCCTTGATCCTTACCTTTTACTAAGGTTTGTCTTTTGGTTATCCTAATTGTAAATGTTTTAGGATCCTAACTTGGATTCTCAGGTATGATCCTTGATCATTTTGATTTTATTATTTGTTTATCTAAGTGACCCTTACTCTTTGACAACAGGACTCATGATCCTTAAGTTACATTACTTTTTTGAATTTATCGATTATAGGATATTTGATCCTTCATCATATCCTAAGCTTTTTGACATGATCTATTAAACTTTTATTCTCAAATTATGAATTCAAACAGAGTGTATAATAGCAACTGAAAAGTAAGGTATTCACAAATGAAATAACACATTAGATAGTCAAGAGATTAAGATTTTATTTACCAAAAGTTAAACCCTTTCAAAGGTTGTCAAAATTGCCAACCCAAGCTTCTACCAGCAAAACGTGGCCCGTCCACTTGGGTTGTCAAAGGGTGTCCATATCTAATAAGGTCTAAGTACAGGAAATAAAGGCGGGAGGATAACAAGTGGCTTCATCCCCCAAATAGAGGATCCATCCACCACCCATTATCCTACCTATTGTCCAAAGTATCCATGATCCTCAACCCTAAAAGCTATTGTCTAAGTTATTACAGACCAACAATTGTTCATGAAAAACACCATCAAACAAAAACCACTACCAAACTATAAAAAAATGGGCTCCGGCCGCGTCTAGATAAATCCATCATCGCCCATTTCAGCAGCTCACACCTTCGCTGCATCACCACCATCTCCTGCCCCAGCATCACCAGCCTGATCCTTAGCTCCACTGCCGCTTGCCTCCAGCATCAAGACCTCTGTAGCCTCCCCCTCATCATCAAGCTCAGCCAGCCTAGCCTTCCAGCCCTCCTGGTCCCAGTTGGTCCTATCAAAGTCAGGATGCTCAGCCTCTTGAGCCATCTGCAGCTTGGTCTTGTACATAGCAATGGCAGCAGAGAGTTTAGCATCCTCCATCACCTCGTTTTTCTCATGGTCAGCATTGATGTGGGCCATTACCAGCTGCTTCTTTGCCAAGTTCAGATCCTTCTCAAGGCGAGAGATAGTCTCATCCTTAGCCAAGAAGATTTTCTGGAAGTCCAACTCTTTCGCCTCAGCCTCTTCAACATAAGCATCAAATAGCATCTGGATCTCGGCAAATTAAAGAGGGTCAGTTCAGGATCCGTTATCCTTAAAATGTGCAGGACGAAATTTAGGATCAAGGATCCTTACATCAGCAAAGTATTCCTCGAACTGGTGACAGATGAGGGGCAGACCTTCAAGGTTATCAGCTTCAGAGGATTTCCTCTTCTTTCCTCCTTTGCCCTTGGAGGTGGTAGGCTTTGGGACTAGAACGCTAGGGCTAGTAGCAGACTTCATCTTCCCAGACCTGGGAGCAACAGCACTAAGATCGGTAACACTGAAGCGGGTGGCTGACTTTGAGGATTTTCCAGCGCCTATCAATCCAAAACAACAGATAAGTATTCTTGTTTTATTTTCATTTAAACATTTAATCATGTACAAACTTGGATACTTACTTGACATTGTGACTGAGCCGGAGGATACTTCTTGAGAATCCTTTGAGTTTTCTTGAAATGATCTTACTGTAGGATCAAGATTCCAGAAAGCAGCGATCCTCTCCTTTGTTGCAGGTGATGAAATAATAAGAGAAACAGAGATAGCTGCAAAACAAAACAAACAAAAAAAATCAGTTATCCTCACAGGAACAGGAACAGGGTTATCTTATGATCCTTCTATAAGGATCCACTATCCTTACACTAACGATTGTCTTTGCTATGTTTGAGTCTGTTTTGCAGGAGTATACGCCTTAGACTTGGTCTTGCCGATATTCTTGGAGAATATGCTCTCAATATTCCGCACGTGCATGGCTTAGTGAACGTTATGGAGATCGTGGGAAGCTAGCATGAATTGCGGATAGTTAGTTGTTTTAGTTCTTTCTAATTTTAAAAGAGGATAACAAGCTTGAATTAGAACACTGAGCTAATTTAGAAAACATACACTCTCGTAACAGCGCTCAATAAGCTCTCAATAGTTTACTTGGCGATTTCATACATTTTTGCACTTTAGCACACTAGTGATCCTTGTAACAAGCTTGTTATCATCCCGAGTTGTAACAACCCTTTGTTTAATTTTAGTTGGTGATCGGTAGTTTCCATCACACGAGGTTTTTTATGCCGGAGATCAACTCTTGATCAAGGGCTTTTTCCTCGTATAAATCCTTGTGTCAATTGTTCATAACATTTGCAAGTTATTCATACATTTATTCATTGTTTCAAGCATCATTCCCCACAACAAAGATTTGGTTGCATTATCCTAGCCTGATTTTTGACCAAAACAATAAGTATAAAATGAATGAAAATGAAAGTAATGTGTTACCAAATGTAGAATCATATATCCTTTGAGGATCCCGGATCCTTAATCAGAATACTGGTATCGCTGAGGATCCCTGATCCTTCTTACTTAAAGTATTTTTTGAGATGAAAAACATTCCAAGCTCTTGGTAAGAGGTCACCATCCATTGTTAACAAACGATATCCCCCCTTTCCAGATTCAGCTTCAATTAGATAAGCGCCTTCCCACTTTGGTGCTAGCTTGCCATCAGCAGGATTCGTGGTATTCTGGAATGCTTTCCTTAATACCAAGTTACCAACTTAAAACTTTCTGACCCTAACATTCTTGTTGTAAGCTCCAGCTACTCTTTGTTGATAACTGGCCATCTGTCACAAAAAGTCAGTAGTTCTATCCCCAATAAATTGGGATCCATTATCACAAGTAATTTCAGAAGGTATTCCAATTCTAGTAATAATGTTTCGGTTAATGAAGGATATAACTTTCTTTTCTTTGACTTGTGCAAAAGCTTCTACTTCTATCCATTTAAAGAAGTAGTTTGTCATGGCTAGCATAAATACTTTCCCTCCTCGTGCCTTGGGGAGTTTGCCAACTATATCCATTCCCCATCTCATGAATGGCCAGGAAGAGGATATAGGATGCAGGAGCTCCGCTGGTTGATGATTGATATTACTATGTCTCTGACAAGAATCACATTTCTTTGCATAATCCACAGCATCCCTCTTCATAGTAGACCAATAGTATCCTGTTCTAAGGATCCTTGAGAACAGTGCTATGCCCCCAGTGTGATTTCCACAGTCTCCTTTATGAAAATCCTTTAAAACTTCTCAAATTTATGGATCCTCGATGCATCTTAAATATGGACCTACAAGAGACCTTTTATATAAGATGTTATTTAATAATGTGAATTGAGATACCTTAGTCTTGAAGGCTCTAGGATTTTTTCCAACAAGAATTTCTCCATGTTGTATATATCTCATGATTGGGAGGATCCAGGATCCTGAATGAGACTGTGCATCATCACTAGGTATAACTGCAACATCCTCTACTATTTCCATAGCTGTGTGATCCTCAATAACAGGAGCCAAAATGTGGATGATGGGAATTTTAATATCCTCTGGAATCTGCAATGATGATCCAAGATTAGCCAATGCATCAGCTTCTGCATTCTCTTCCCTGGGTACCTGTGTCAAACTAAAAGAAGCAAAAGAGTCTGCCAATTTCTTGACTATTTCTAAGTACTTGGTTAGCTTTTCCCATTTGACAGCATAAGAACCGTTATAATGGTTAGTAAGTAATAGAGAATCTACATATACTTGAAGATACCCAATCCTCATATTGTTAGCTAATTGCAAACCTGCTATCAAGGCCTCATACTCTGCCTTATTATTAGTGGTTTGGAATTCATATGCAATGGATTGGGGTATAATGTCCCCCTGTGGCGATTTTAGTAGTGTGCTTTGTCTAGTTCCTTTAACATTTGAAGCTCCATCCGTGAACAATGTCCAATGATCCTTGGTCTTCTCAAGTTGTTGAACTTCTAATTCAGCTTCCCTTTGTATATCACTACTGAAATCAGCCACAAAGTCAGCTAAAGCTTGGGACTTGATGGTAGTCCTGGGTTCATATTTAATGTCATATGCAATAAGCTTGATTGCCCACTTTGCCATTCTACCTGACATTTTAAGTTTCCTGAGAACATTCTTGATAGGTAGGTTAGTTTTCACAATAATGGTGTGAGTTTCGAAATAATGTCTATGTTTAGCGGAAGCCATAATTAAATCAAGAATTAATTTCTCTAAATGAGAATACCTAGCCTCAGCATCAAGTAGAATTTTACTTACATAGTATAGCAGATGTTGACAGCCTTCATGATCCTTAACTAGGATCGCACTTACTGCTTTAGCTGAAACAGCTAAGTATAAGGATAATGATTCTCCATTTTCTGGTTACATCAGGGCTGGTGCTGAGGATAGATAATCCCTTAAGAGCCTTGAGTGCAGCTTCATGCTTATCAGTCCACTCAAACTTCTTATTCTTCCTCACTATGTCTTACCTGCTTTGAGCAGTTTGTCTACCTCTTCTTGGATAATGGCATTTCTTTCAAGTGCAAAATTTCTCCTTTTTGGTGTTTTGGCTTGAAAGACCTGTCAATACCACGTTTGTGAGTAATAACTGTTTTGGTCAAAAATCACGCTAGGATAATGCAACCAAATCTTTGTTGTGAGGAATGATGCTTGAAACAATGAACAAAAGTATGAATAACTTGCAAATGAAATGAACAAGTGACACAAGGATTTATACGAGGAAAAAGCCCTTTATCAAGAGTTGATCTCCGGCATAAAAAACCTCGGGTGATGGAAACTACCGATCACCAACTATAATTAAACAAATGGTTGTTACAACTCGGGATGATAACAAGCTTGTTACAAGGATCACTAGAGTGCAATGTGTATGAAATCGCCAAATGAACTGTTGAGAGCTTGCGAGAGTGTGTGTGTTAGCTAACTTAGCCAATTTTTCTAATTCCAGCTTGTTATCCCCTTTTAAAATTAGAAGTAACTTAACAACTAACTATCCGCAATTCGCGCTAGCCTCCCACTACTTCCATAACGATTACTCCAGCTGAACACGTGCGCAATATTGAGAGCATATTCTCCAAGAATATCGGCAAGACTAAGTCCAACATGTATACTCCTGCAAAACAAACTCAAACATATCGAAGGAAACCGTTAGTGTAAGGATAACAATAAGGATCCTGAATCCTGATCCTGCAACACCTTCTGAGGATCCTTAATTCAAACAGAATTGAGGATCCATGATCCGGGCAGTAATTGAGGATCCGTGATCCTTAGGTATAGAAAATATATCCCTAACAATTGCCCCCAAAATATGAGGAGTAAAATGTAAATTAACGAGTTATATTTTTTAATCTTATCTGCAACTAACTAGCCAACGGAATTATAGCCGTTTGAGTCGAACTAGCCGTTACACCTCATACGTCATTGAAGTGACAATCCTGCAGAATCATCATTATATATAGGTTAGAGATAAGGATCAATGTGCATTTAAATTCGAGCGATACTCCCTTTAAATCCTCATTCAAAGATCCAACAGGTATCTCTCTCCTCCTTCTCTCTTCATCTTCTTACTCTGTTCTTCAAAATATTTAGATCATAATGAAGTTACGATCATCCCCTGCCAAGGATCACCAGAAAGATAGTCCTTTGAAAAGCCAAGGGATTATAAAAAATACTCCGAAGGAACTCTACTGCTTCTCTGATCCGGAGATCGACCGGATCCGCCACTGTTTTCTGGCAGACACAGTCTTCAAACCCTTTGACCCTACTGCCAAAAGCGACTTTGTTTCTGAAACCTGGGTTGCTTTTCTGGCTACTCCATTCCTGATAGGATTCTCCTATCCTTTCCCTGCCTTCACTGAATCCTTCTTTTCTCTCACCGGCATATGCTACATTCAGGCCATGCCAATGATGTGGAGGGTTTTATATACCCTGGAGAAAATCATTGAGTAGGAAGGCATAGAATTGGGGATGTCGGAATTGGCTGCACTGTACAACCTTGTGAGCCATGGTTCACACCGCTTCTTATTCAAACATAAACCCGGTGATGCACACCCAATCCTCAAGACCACAAAGAATGACACCAACTGGAAGAAGCGTTTCTTCTTTGTTAGGAGGGATTCTATCCCGGATGGGAAGGATCTCCCCAGAAAGTGGGTCATCCATGGTAGGATAGAGGATCCTTATAGAAGGATCATAGGATAACCCTTTTCCTGCTGAGGATAACTGGCCCCTTTTCTGTTTTGCAGCTATCTTTGTCTCTCATATCATTCCATCAACTGCAACAAAAGAGAGGATCGCTGCTTTCTGGAGTCTTGATCCTGCAGTAAGATCATTCCAAGCAAACACAAAGGATTCTCAAGAAGTATCATCTGGCTCAGTCACAATGTCAAGTAAGTATCCAAGTTTGTATATGATTAAATGTTTAAATGAAAATAAAACAAGAATACTTATCTGTTGTTTTGCATTGGTAGGCGTTGGAAAATCCTCAAAGTCAGCCACTCGCTTCAGCGTCAGTGATCTTAGTACTGTCGCTCCCCGGTCCGGAAAGAAGAAATCCACTGCTAGCCCAAGTGTTCCAGTTCCTAAGCCTGTCACTGTTATGGGTCGTTTTCTGAGCATATATATCCTGACTAATATTCTGCTTTTGATTGTTTACTTGTGATCAGGATACCGGATCAGGATATTGGTAACATCCTGGGGAGATATCCTGGTATTAACTAAATAATCACGTGCAGGTTAGAAGTTGTGGGTCACTAACGGTCGAATGGACCTCTTCTCCTTAAGACTCGGGCAAACCAGTTACATGAGAGACATTGAACCCGAAGGACCAGGTCTACAACGTTCAAGTAGGGAATATCCGCCGAATCCCAGTTTAGTAGGATAGTTTGTGGAATTTCTTTTACTATAAATAGATGGGGCGGATCAGATTAAGGCACGAAAAATTTTATACACACTTTGCTCTCTAGCTTCTAGCAAACACTACACACAAACACTTGTATTCGAATTACCTTGTAACACCTAGTTGATCCGCATCACATCCTGCACTATATCCTAATATTCGAAGTAATAGAAGAACAAGGCAGCTGCGATTGTCAGCTCCCGAGGTTTTGTGCCGGCGATCTAGATTGATCAAGGGCTTTCCTCGTACATCTCGTGTCACCCTTTACATTTTTGCTCATTGTTTGATCATAGAAACAACTCTATATCCTGAGCCGTATCCTCAAACTGTTTTTGCAAATAATTTAATTAACATATTTTTGACCCTCGTTTCTAGCACACTACCTCACTTAACTAATTTGATCACTTAATTGCTTTGGTAATTTTTGACCAAAACAATTTGGCGCCCACCGTGGGGCAAGTGGTGCTATTATTACTAAAAACTTTAGTAAAATCATTACTCGGTTTTCTGTTGTCAAAACTTTTTGCTACATTATTTTCAATGGCCTCGAGATCAAACATGAGCTCTTCCACCATGTCTGCTACAACCTCTGCAACAATTGGTTCGCTGCTTCCACCTCCTCCTCCAAGAATGCAAGCCTCTTCACAAGGAGCTGAAAGTCATGTGGCTCGGGATGTTATTCCCGCTCCCAGTACCCAGGGATCTGGTCCTGTTTTGGCTTCTAATGACGAAATTCTAAATTTGTTTGGTAGTGTACAGGAACAGATGGGGCAGCAACAGGAAACTAATCGGATGCTGATGAGAGAGATACAACTCTTGAAATCCGGCCCAAGTAGGCCTGCGGAAGAAACTGTTACTCCCTTGCAACCCAGGGCTTTGAACTTCAGTTCTGCAGTTTATACTGAAGATAACCGGGGGAATATCGTGCCAAGTCATTCCCAGAATCATACTCCTGAGATACCCTCTTCAATAAGAGTATCAACAGTGAGAAGCTCAGGATATGCTTGAGGATATGGCCAGAATCCCCAGACTGGTAATGTATCTAATAATAATAACACTCTTGCTACTAATGGTGTTGGATCTTTGCAGGATGCAGGTGTGGCGTCAATATTTACTAGGGAGCTTCAAAAGCTGAAAGACATGATATCCAGTGTGCCTGGAGTGGTCCAGCCGATTCCAGAAGTATCCCAAGACAGTCACAGGATATCCCGGTTTGCGCATCCTATCTGTGATGCTGAAATCCCGAAAAGATTTCAAACCCCCAACATGAAACTCTATGACGGAACCACGAATCCTGAAGAGCATATTGCCCAGTATAGGGAAAGGATGGAGATCAACCCTATCCCTCCAGATCTCAAGGAAGCATGTCTCTCCAAGGGTTTTGGTTCTACCTTGACAGGATCGGCCTTAAAATGGCTGTTAAATGTTCCTCCTCACTCAATTACTTCGTTTGCTCATTTGGTTAATTTATTTAATAGTCAGTTTTCTTGCAGCCGAAGTTTTGAGAAACTAACCAGTGATCTTTACAGGATAACTCAAGGACCTCAGGAATCCTTGAGGGATTATGTGAACAAGTTTAGTCGGGAATCCTTGGATATCCCACATCTTGATATTGTAACAGCTGTGCAGGCTTTTAAGATGGGATTACAAAAAGATTCTCAGTTTTATCAGGATCTTGTAATGAATCCCTGCAGGAATCTCGACGAAGCTCGTAACAGGGCCTTGAGATATATTCGCTTGGAAAATGAAAAAAAGATGCAAGAGAGGATGAATTCTACCTCAACCTATGAATCAACCAACAGGAAATCAGAATCCTCGTATAAACCATATCGCTCTAAGCCATATGGCAGAAATGATAACAAGAAAGTGAATGTTGTTGAAGAAGAGGATCCTGAAGAATATCCTGAATTATCTAAATATTGCTTTTCTGTTAACATATCTGAGTTAATGTATGCTATGCAGGGTTTAGGAGACAAAGCTAGGTGGCCTCGAAAGAATCAACAAAACGCTGATTGGAAGGATAAATCCAAATGGTGTGCCTTCCATGAGGATTTCGGACATGTAACTGAGGATTGCATTTCTCTAAGGAAAGAGATAAGCTACCTATTGAGCAAGGGATATCTGAAGGATCTGCTGGGAAGAAAGAAGAATAAAGGGCAGGATCCTGAGAAGGATCCTGAACGAGCAGCATCACCCCCAGCAGATGCCAAAATAATTAACTTTATTTCAGGAGGATCCGACATTTGTGGGACTTCGTATTCTGTGACCAAGAGACATGCGAAGGAGGCCAAGACTGAAAGGGGAGATAAACCAGCCAGGATGACTACCCTCACAACTGATAAAGTGATCACTTTCAACAGTGATGACATGGACACTGTCCAGGATCCTCACCATGATGCTCTAGTAATAACGTAATATGTTGCTAACCATTTTGTATGCAGGATATTGGTGGATAATGGCAGTTCCGTCAACATAATCCAACTAGAAACTTTGAAAAGAATGAATGTATCTCTGATGGATATTACTTCGAAATCCACCGTGCTTGTTGGGTTCAGTGGAGAGGCCAGGAACACAGTGGGAGAGATAAAGTTACCAGTATATGTTGAAGGGGTCAACTCAATACAACGTTTCTGTGTGATGAACTCCCTATCCTGCTACAATATCATACTAGGCAGGCCATGGATCCATGATATGAAGGTTGTGCCATCGACTCATCATCAGTGCGTCAAGATCGCTACCCCTTGGGGGGTTGTCAAGGTTGATAGTGACCAGCAGGAGGCGAAGGAATGTTATTCATCCTCGATGAAATCCTCAGTCAAGCCTAATGCGGCATAGCAATTAAAGATGCGGGCCTAGGATATCGTGGAGGCTTCGGAGCAGGATGTAAAATAAATAATACTGGATCAGGATAATCCGGATATCTCGGTGCTCGTAGGAACCAATATCCCACAGGTATTTATTGTTATACTGCTATGCCCTTTGGTTTGAAAAATGCAGGTACAACATACCAGAGGTTGGTAAACATGATGTTTAAAGACAAACTGGGGGACACCATGGAGGTATATATTGACGACACGGTGGTGAAATCTAAAAAGGCTGAGGATCACCTCCATGATATTAAGGAAGCGTTTGATATCCTGGATCAATATAACATGAAACTAAAACCTGCTAAGTGCCATTTCGGAGTGGGGGCAGGAAAGTTTCTAGGATATATGGTGACCAAAAGGGGGATAGAGGCAAGCCTGGAGCAGATTAAAGCTATTCTGGATATAAAATCGCCTTCAAATATGAAGGATGTTCAACGATTAACAGGCCGAGTAGCAGCGTTGAACAAATTTATTTCAAGATCCTCGGAGAAGTGCAAGGAATTTTATGATATCCTCAAGAAGAATAAGAAGTTTGAATGGAGAGCAAAGCATGAAGCAGCCTTGCAGGATTTGAAGCAGTATCTTTCAACCGCACCCTTATTGATGAAGCCTGAGAATGGCGAACCATTATCCCTGTAACTTGCAATATCAGGGAATGCAGTAAGTGTTGTCCTTGTAAAGGATCATGAAGGTCAGCAGTATCCTGTCTATTATGTTAGTTAAAGTTTATTAGATGCTGAAACTAGGTATTCTTATCTAGAAAAAATGATATTCGCCCTAGTTATGGCATCAACAAAACTTAGACATTATTTTGAGACACATAGGATTCATGTTAAAACCAATTATCCCGTTAAAATGTGCTTAGGAAACCTGAGATGTCTGGTAGGATGGCTAAATGGTCAGTGAAATTAAGCGCTTTTGATCTAGTATATGAGCCTAGAAATGCCATAAAGTCTCAGGCCTTAGCTGACTTTGTGGCTGATTTCAGTAGTGACATTCAAAATGAAGTAGACTTAGAAGTACAGTAGTTAGGAGAAAATTCCTGATGGTGCATCTAATGTAAGAGGTGTAGGTCTAGGTATACTACTAAAATCACCACAAGGGGACATATTACCCCAGGCTATTAGGTGTGAATTTCCTGCTACTAATAATGAGGCAAAATATGAAGCTTTAATCGCAGGATTAGAGTTGGCTAAAAATATGAGTATCAAGAATTTGCAAGTATATGTTGATTCTTTGTTAATCACTAATCATTTTAATGGAACCTATGCAGTTAAGGGTAAGAAGTTAATCGAGTATCTCAAAATTCTCAAAAAATTAGCAGGATATTTCGATATTTTTACACTTGAACAGGTACCAAGAGAGGATAACACTGAAGCTGATGCCTTGGCAAATCTGAGATCATCGGTCAAGATACCGGAAGGAACCCGAATACCAATATTACATATCCTATATCCTGCGACGAATCCTCAGGATAAGGAAGTAATAAGTATTCAGGATCCTGATGGTGAACATCCCGAGCGGGATCCTAAGTCCTGGACGGCTCCAATCATGAGATATCTCAAGGAAGGACACATTCCAAATGATGAGAACCCTAAGGCCTTCAGAATGAAGGTATCACGATTCACTATTATAAATAATGTTTTGTACAAGAAATCTCTTGCAGGACCATATCTGAGGTGCTTGGAGGATCCCAAAACCAAAGAAGTGCTTCACGATATACACGAAGGGGATTGTGGTAATCATACTGGGGGCAGGTCATTGTTCTCAAAAGTATTAAGAACAGGATATTATTGGCCAACAATGAGGAAAGATGCTGCAGAATATGCTCGAAGATGTGATGCATGTCAAAGACATAGTAACATATTACATCAGCCGGCCGAACCACTTTATCCTATAACTTCCCCTTGGCCATTCATGAAATGGGGGATGGATATAGTAGGGAAATTACAAAAAGCTCTAGGAGGAAAAGTCTTTATGCTGGCAATGACCGATTATTTCTCTAAATGGATCGAAGCTGAAGCATTTGTTCAAGTTAGAGATCAAGAAGTGGTATCTTTCATAAAAAGGAATATCCTGACTAGGTTTGGAGTACCAGCTGAGATAATTTGTGACAATGGATCTCAGTTCATTAGCAAAAGAACCACTGATTTTTGCAAAAGTTGGGGAATTAAGATGATCACATCAACTCCGGTACATCCTCAAGCAAATGGGCAAGCAGAATCCTCGAATAAGATAATTGTCAACAACTTGAAAAAGAGACTACGGGCTAAGAAAGGAAAATGGGCAGAAGAGTTACCCTTTGTTTTGTGGGCTGATAGGACGACGGTGAACAGTGCAACTGGCCAAACCCCGTTTTCCTTGGTGTTTGGAGCAGAAGCGGTGATCCCGACAGAAATGGTGATACCTACAGCGAGATCCAACCTCCGGGATCCTGAGCAGAATCCTGAAGTCTTATGTCAGGAACTGGATACTATCGATGAGTCAAGAGATGCAGTAAGGCTAAGGATGGCAGCATATCAACAGAGGATATCTAAAGCATATAAGAAGAATATAAGGACTAGGAGATTTCAAGCTGGAGATTGGGTATTGAGAAAGGCTTTTCAGAATACTACTAATCCTGCTGATGGAAAGTTGGCTCCAAAATGGGAAGGACCCTATGAGGTTGAATCAGAATCAGGAAAAGGAGCATACCGACTCAAGAATATGGATGGGGATATGCTACCGAGATCCTGGAATGCTATACATCTAAAACTCTATTTCAAGTGAGTATGGAATTTAAATTCTAACTCAGGATGGTATGGATTTTTTTTTCTCTTTTATTAAAATTTTGATATTATTTACTGTTTTGAACCCATTACTGACTTAGGCATCGGAGGGGTGTTAGCCAAGCTAACACCCACCTTAGCTTACGGTTGTTTTGCAGTATATGCTTCGAGAAATAGCATAAGGATATATACTCAGGATACTTCGGAAGATTAGAGGATTGGCCCCCTCTCTCACGTCTAAGGGATCCTAATCCCTTCACAGGTTTAAAGGTATTCACCTTTCTTCCGAATTGGGTTTAAACACCCCGCCTGGAGCGCAAGTTATTCAGGAATAGTTCAAGGTGGCGGGACCAGTTCATGTAAAAGTGGCTGACAATTTCGTTACTATTGGCTATATCCTGAATCCTAAAGGTATATGAGGATTGATCACCCTCTCTCACGAAAGGGTATTTTCATACTCTCTAAGGTTTAAAGGTTTTCACCTTTCTAAGTCTTGGAGTTTATACACTCCTGCCTGTAGCGCAAGAAAATTTGGGATTTTCCCTAGGATATTAAGGATTTGTCTCCAGTATATTTTTGGGTTTTACCCCTATAACACAAGAATTGTCTAAACAGTTGGAAATAATGTTCAAAAATTTTCTAAAGTGTTTAAAGACTTCATGCACAGGGGACATTCCTTCTAAAGCAATTATGTGAAGCTCAAAAGATCAAAATTGGGCTAAGTGTCTCGGACTGGGGACATCTTAGCACGAGAAGTCGCAAAAGGGGTTAGAGTTTAATACTAGGGTTATACTCAGTTCCTGGTATGATCTTTCCTTTGTAAACCTTACATGAATTTTTTACTCTGATTAAGGCTCAAATATCCTGAAAAGGATACATCTTTAGGATATGTCTTCAAAATATGTTTTTGGGATACGTTTCGGGATATTTGATTGAAATATTTGGGAAATGATACTTGGATTGGAAATTAAAACTTTGATCAAACAAGTGTTGTCAAAACAGGTTTTAGAAAATAGACTATCTTTTATTCTTTAAAAATTTGGTCTAAAGTTGTTTGGAAATTTTATAAAGGTCTTTGTAATATATCACTGAGTATATTGATCAAGATAATTTCAAAAGATAGTTGCACAAATTTCGCAAAGCTAAAATCTACACTTAGAAATGCATGACAGAAATAGCAAAGCAACTGAAAGATGAAATTGTCAGCAGCAACAACCGTCTCGGGATCCTTCAGCATCAGTTGGTTTCATGGGCCATCTTTAGCCCACGAAATTCATGGTATTTTCAGCCGCAACTGTCTCGGGATCAATCTGAGCTTCCCTCTCAGCATCAGTTGGTTTTTCGACTGCCTTTGAAGATCCTTCAGCTGCAGGTTTAGCAGAAGTACCGCCGAGACTCTTCAGCTTTGTTTCCCAGGCATTAATGTCCCAGGAAGGACATTCGAAGCCCAGTGCTTTGGTTTCGTGGGCCATCTTTAGCCTGGCCTGGAGAAGAGAGGTGATGACAGAACTTTTAAGGCTTTCCCGGTAGCTGATCATATCTTGTTCATGTTGAGCATGGGCAGCGTCAAGATCGTTTTGAGCCTGGAGAGCGGCTTTGCTGAGAGCGGCCTGGTGGTCTTGGGTCATAGCCTTGAACTTGTCCTCGTAATGCCGAGATTTAGCAGCTGCAATCATACCCTGATCAGAGATGGTAACCTCGGCTTTCTTCAACTTGGATTCAAGCATTTTGTTGAGCCCACACGATTCCTGATATAAGTGCACCAGACATTCGAGACCCTGCAAATTAAAAGGACAGGTATTGGTTTTGTGAAATACTTATAAGCGGTATAAGTTTCCGGATATGGCTCGAGGATATTAACCTGGTTGAGAATAGAAGTCATGAATCCGCTTGCCTCAATGAACCCGTGATTCTCATAGGGGAATGTATCAGAGATAACAGGAGAGTCAGGCTCTTTCCTTTTTTGAGAACTTGAACTCCGGGGCTTAGTAGCGGGCAAAGGTTTGGGAATGATGATGGCCTTGGAGTTGCTGGGCTTGGATGAAGCCGTGGCCTTAGGACTAGGATCCGTCTTGATCTGGACCTGATCAGAATAACTGTCCAGCTCATCAAGGTCAAAAACTTTAGGGATCTTGGTTGGTGCTGTATAAAGGGAAAAGTCCTTTATCCTTATTATTATTCATTATATTATTACATTGATTAGTCGTTTCAAAACTAACTCTTACCACACATTTCAGATGATGAATATTGGCTGGAACTCGGGATATGTGTGGTAAAACTCCTGTCACTTGCAGGCAACTGGTAAATTGCTTTGATCCTTTTCTCGAATTCTGCAGTGGGGGGAGCTACTTCCTTAAAATTCACTGTGAAAAATATCAAATAAAAAGATGTTAGCACAAGATAAAAATTTAGAAGTACATGGGGACATTCATGATCCTACCGGTGGTTAACCACTCCACCGGAAGACTAGCACCTTCACGAATGGAGTCTCGTTTGACGAAGAAGAACTTGCGTTGCCATCCATCTTCGTTTTTGGTGGTTTTAAGAACAAGGGGTTTACTGGAAGTTGAAAAAAGCAGAAACCGACTGGAACCGTGGGATCGGAGGCGGTAAGCGATTGGCATATCTTCGATGCAAAGGTCGGGACAGTGAAGGTTTTTGATTTGGTTGAGTACGATTAATACCCTCCAGACCATGGGCATGGTTTGGGCAAAGGAAATACCGGTAGTCCGGAAAAATTGCATCATAAATTCGGGAAAGGGGTACCGGAGACCTAGCGAGAAAGGGTATGCCGGGAAGCAGACCCAATCAGCGGAAGAAACGTCCGATCGAATTGATCGATCAAACGGTCTGAAGACTGTGCCATCGGGGAAAGCACCGGAAGTTCTCAATGCTGCAATGTCCGCATTATCAAAAGCACAGATCTCCTTCTCGGGATTTTTAAGAAGATTTTGCTGGATAAAGGTCTCAGATGATTCGCCGGTTTGAGAAAAAGTTCTAGTAGCCATTGCAAGTAAAGGAAAAGAGATTGACAGAAAATTACCTAGAGACTCCGTTGGTGATATCTGCTTTTCAAACAAGAAGAGAGAAGATATAGGAGCGTTGTAGATGGCCATCGAGTTAAAAGCGCGTTGGAAGTTGTATGGTGTAATCTTGACCGTCATCTCGATTTAATTGCCTTGATTAGCGAGATAGGGTTTTTGAAATATATCCGTTGGATTGGTATACCAACATATATATTTGGGGACAATTGTTATGGGTCGTTTTCTGAGCATATATATCCTAACTAATATTCTGCTTTTGATTATTTACTTGTGATCAGGATACCAGATCAAGATATTGGTAACATCCTGGTGTGATATCCTGGTATTAACTAAATAATCACGTGCAGGTTAGAAGTTGTGGGTCACTAACGGTCGAATGGACCTCTTCTCCTTAAGACTCGGGCAAACCAGTTACATGAGAGACATTGAACCCGAAGGACCAGGTCTACAACGTTCAAGTAGGGAATATCCGCCGAATCCCGGTTTAGTAGGATAGTTTGTTGAATTTCTTTTACTATAAATTGATGGGGCAGATCAGATTAAGGCATGAAAATTTTTACACACACTTTGCTCTCTAGCTTCTAGCAAACACTACACACAAACACTTGTATTCGAATTACCTTGTAACACCTAGTTGATCCGCATCACATCCTGCACTGTATCCTAATATTCGAAGTAATAGAAGAACAAGGCAGCTGCGATTGTCAGCTCCCGAGGTTTTGTGCTGGCGATCTAGATTGATCAAGGGCTTTCCTCGTACATCTCGTGTCACCCTTTACATTTTTGCTCATTGTTTGATCATAGAAACAGCTCTATATCCTGAGCCGTATCCTCAAACTGTTTTTGCAAATAATTTAATTAACATATTTTTTACACTCGTTTCTAGCACACTACCTCACTTAACTAATTTGATCACTTAATTGCTTCGGTAATTTTTTACCAAAACAGTCACCTCCAAGGGCAAAGGAGGAAAGAAGAGGAAGTCCACTGAAGCTGACAACCTTGAAGGCCTGCCCCTCATTCGTCATCAGTTTGAAGAATACTTCAATGATGTAAGGATCCCTGATCCTTAATTCTATCCTGCACATTTTAAGGATAACGGATCCTTAATTGACCCCTTTTTCTTTGCAGAAATTTGCTGAAATCCAGATGCTATTTGATGCCTATGTTGAAGAAGCTGAGATGAAGGAGCTGGACTTCCAGAAGATCTTCCTGGCTAAGGATCAAACCATCTCCAACCTTGAAAAAGATCTCAACTTGGCAAAGAAGCAGCTGGTAATGGCCCACATCACTGCTGACCAGGAGAAGAATGAGGTGATGGAAGATGCCAAACTCTCTGCCGCCATTGCTATGTACAAGACCAAACTACAGATGGCCCAGGAAGCTCAGGATCCTGGCTTTGACAGGACCAATTGGGACCAGGAGGGCTGGAAGGCTAGGCTGGCTGAGCTTGATGATGAAGAGGAGGCTGGAGAGGTCTTGATGCTTGAGGCAAGTGGCAGCGGGGCTAAGGAACAAGCTGGTGATGTTGGGGCTGGAGATGATGGTGATGGTGATGCAGCGACGGTGTGAGCTGCAGAAATGGGCAATGATGGATTTATCTAGACGCGGCCGTAGCCCATTTTTTATAGTTTGGTAGTGGTTTTTGTTTTGATGATGTTTTTCTGAACAATGCTGGTCTGTAATAACTTAGACAATAGTTTCTAGGGTTGAGGATCATGAATCCTTGGACAATAAGTAGGATAATGGGTTGTGGATGGATCCTCTGTTTGGGGGATGAAGCCACTTGTTATCCTTTCGCCTTTTGTTACCTGCACTTAGACCTTGTTAAATATGGACACCCTTTGCCAACCCAAGTGGATGGACCATGTTTTGCTGGTAGAAACTTGGGTTAGCAATTTTGACAACCTTTTAAGGGTTTAACTTTTGGTAAATAAAATCTTAATCTTTTGACTATCTTATGTGTTGTTACATTTGTTAATACCTTACCTTTCAGTTGCTATCATACATTTTGTTTGAATTCATAAGTTGAGAATAAAAGTTTAATAGATTGTGTCAAAAAATTTAGGATATGATCAAGGATCAAATATCCTATAGTCGACAAATTTGAAAAAGGTAGTAAACTTTAAGGATCATGTGTCTTGTTGTCAAAGAATAAGGGTCACTTAGATAAATGAAGAATAAAATCAAAATGATCAAGGATCATACCTGAGAATCCAAGTTAGGATCTTAAACCTTTAACATTTACAATCAGGATAACCAAAAGACAAACCTTAGTAAAAGGTAAGGATCAAGGATCCTTAGCTATTTGGCTTAAAAAACCTGAAATGGAACATAACTTGGGACTAAGCCAATATAAGAGAAGAGTTAGCAACTGGGGACAAGCCCAACAATTCAGGGGACAAACCCAATATACTGGGAACAAGCCCAAAAAACTGGGGACTAGCCCAAAAAACTGGGGACAAGCTCAAAGGATCTTGTCTAAACTGGAGTATGGCCCTCACTGGCGAGTATCCAAACTTAGTGACATGAAAATGTCAAAACCTTAGCTAATGTGAAAACGTTAGAAACCTTAGGAACGGATGTATGGTACGTCTACCATTATACGTAGGATCCCGGATACAGCCAGTACAATGAAATTGTCTGCCCCTAAAGCGAGTACTGGTCCCATTTCCATGAACTGTACCAGGATCATCGTGCGCTACTGGCGATACTGGGGACAGGCCCAAATAACTGGGGGCAAGCCCAAATAACTGGGGTCAAGCCCAAAAAACTGGGGTCAAGCCCAAATAACTGGAGACTTCTGTGGATACTCAGTCCTTTGTCAAGGATATATGAACCTTCTGCAAAACTCAAAATTAAGTGAAAGAAGTATAAAGGATCCAGGATCCTTCTCCTTGTATATAGGAAAATTAAAGAATGAAATAGTTTAGGATTAGATCATTACCAAAACGAGGATCCTTTATCCTGTAAGGATCCTTCGAGGATATCGGTCACGAAAGTAGTTAAAGATCCTGGATCCTTACTACATGAAATATTTCTTCAGGTGGATAGCATTCCAAGCTCTTGGTAGCAAATCACCTTCCATTGTTAGCAATCGATATGCCCCCTTTCCTGCCTCAGCTTCAATCAGGTAGGGGCCTTCCCACTTTGGTGCCAATTTTCCATCAACAGGATTTGTGGTATTCTGGAATGCTTTCCTCAATACCATAACACCAACTTGGAATTTCCTGATCCTGACATTCTTATTGTAGGCTCCAGCCATCCTTTGTTGATAACTAGTCATCCTTATCCTTGCCAAATCCCTGAGGTCTTCTATAGTATCCAAGTCTTGAACCAAGTTTTTAGCATTTCCTTCAGGATCACGGATGCTTGTTCTTCCAGTAGGAACCACCATCTCTATAGGGATCACTGATTCTGCTCCAAATACCAAAGAAAATGGAGTTGGCCAGTGGCATTCTTGGGGGTTGTCCTATCAGCCCATAGCACATAAGGTAGTTCTTCTGCCCACTTTCCTTTCTTGGATCCAAGCTTCTTCTTCAAGTTGTTGATGATGATCTTGTTGGATGATTCTGCTTGACCATTAGCTTGTGGGTGGACTGGTGTTGATGTTATCATCTTAATCCCCCAGCTGTCACAAAAGTTAGTAGTTCTACTCCCAAAAAATTGGGATCCATTATCACAAACAATTTCAGAAGGGATACCAAATCTAGTAATAATGTTTCTTTTAATAAAGGATATAACTTCTTTTTCTCTGACTTGAGCAAAAGCTTCAGCCTCTATCCACTTAGAGAAGTAATCAGTCATGGCAAGCATGAACACCTTTCCTCCTGGTGCTTTGGGAAGTTTACCAACTATATCCATTCCCCATCTCATGAATGGCCAAGAAGAGGATATAGGATGCATGAGCTCTGCTGGTTGATGAAGGATATTACTATGTCTCTGACAAGGATCAGACTTCTTGGCATAATCCACAGCATCCTTCTTCATTGTAGGCCAATAGTATCCTGTCCTAAGGATCCTTGAGAACAATGCCCTGCCCCCAGTGTGGTTTCCACAATCTCCTTCATGAAAATACTTTAGGACTTCTTGAATTTCAGGATCCTCTATGCACCTTAGATATGGACCTGCAAGAGATCGTTTATATAACATGTTATTCAATATTGTAAATTGAGATACCTTGATTTTTAAAGCCCTGGGGTTTTCTCCTGTAGGAATCTCTCCATGTTATATATATCTCATGATTGGAAAGACCCATGATCCTGAACGAGACTGTGCACCATCACTAGGAACCATTGCAGAATCCTGTTCTATCTCCATAGTTATGTGATCCTCAATAGTAGGAGCCAAAATATGGATGATAGGAATCTTGATATCCTCTGGAATTTTCAATGATGATCCAACGTTGGCCAATGCATCAGCTTCTGCATTCTCTTCCCTAGGTACCTGTGTCAAACTAAAAGAAACAAAAGAGAGTGCCAATTCCTTGACTATCTCTAGGTATTTGATTAGCTTTTCACCTTTAACAACATTGGATCCATTAAAGTGATTAGTAATTAACAATGAATCTACATGTACCTCAAGATACCTGATCCTCATATGCTTGGCAATTTACAAACCAGCTATCAAGGCCTCATATTCAGCCTCATTATTAGTAGTTTGAAACTCACAAGCTATGGAATGGGGTATTATGTCCCCATGTGGCGATTTTAGTAGTATTCCAAGTCCTGTTCCATTGACATTAGAGGCTCCATCAGTGAAGAGTATCCAAGGATCCTGAGTCTCTTCCAACGGCTGAACTTCTAACTCAGCTTCTTTTTGCAAGTCACTACTAAAATCTGCCACAAAGTCAGCCAAGGCTTGGGATTTTGATGGCAGTTCTTGGTTCATATCTTATATCATAAGCACTAAGCTTCACTACCCACTTAGCCATCCTTCCTGACATTTCAGGTTTCCTGAGAACATTCTTAATTGGAAAATTAGTCTTAACAATAATGGCATGAGTTTCAAAATAATGTCTTAGTTTAGTGGATGCCATAATCAAAGAAAGGATAAGTTTTTCTAAATGTGAATACCTGGATTCAGCATCAAGCAAACTCTTACTTACATAATAAACAGGATGTTGTGTACCTTCGTGATCCTTAACAAGGACCGCACTTACTGCTTTAGAGGATACCGCCAGATATAAGGATAATATATCCCCTTTTTCTGGTTTCATCAAGGCAGGAGTTGAGGATAGGTAATCCTTAAGGGCTTTGAGAGCATTTTCATGCTTTTCAGTCCACTCAAATTTCTTGTTCTTTCTCAAAATGTCGTAGAATTCCTTGCACTTTTCTAATGATTTTGATATGAACCTATTCAAGGCTGCGATCCTGCCTGTCAACCTTTGCACATCCTTGGCATTGGCAGGAGATTTGATATTCACAATAGCCTTAATTTTTTCTGGACTTGCTTCAATGCCTCTTTTTGTTACCATATAACCTAGGAACTTGCCTGCTTTAACACCGATGTGACACTTTGAAGGATTCAACCTCATATTGAATTTGTCAAGGATATTGAATGCTTCCTCCAGGTCTCTAAGGTGATCCTCAGCTGTCTTGGACTTAACCACCATGTCGTCTATATAGACTTCCATAGTGTGTCCTATTTGTTCCTTAAACATCATATTGACTAGCCTTTGATAGGTAGCACTTGCATTCCTTAGTCCAAATGGCATAGCAATATAACAATAGATACCAGTTGGGGTCATAAAGGTTGTATCCTCTTGATCAGATGGTTCCATCTGAATTTGTTGAAATCCAGATGAAGCATCCATAAAAGTCAACAACTCATGACCCGCGGTAGCATCCACCATGGAGTCAATGTGGGGTAATAGGAAAGGATCCTTGGGACATGCCTTGTTTAAATCAGTAAAATCGACACATACCCTCCACTTTCCATTTTTCTTTTGAACAACAACCACATTGGCTAACCATCTTAGATACTTAACCTCTCTAATCATACCTGCTCGGAGTAATTTATCTACCTCCTCCTGGATAATGGCATTCCTCTCAGGTGCAAACTTCCTCCTCTTCTGATGTATGGGCTTGAATGACCTGTCAATACCGAGTTTATGAGTAATTATATCTTTAGAGATACCTGTCATGTCTTCATGCTTCCAGGAAAAGGTAGTTTTTCTCCTTTTAAGGAAGGATACTAGATCCTATTCAATGTTACTGAGGATCCCTAATCCTATGAAGACTTTGGATTCAGGATCATGAGGATCCATAAGGATTTCTTTCACATCCTGTTTTCTTGCCTCCAAGATGTCTCTTGGAGGATACTTTAGTTGCTATTGCTCCCTTGGTCTTGAGGTTGGCTTCATTGATGAGGTATAGCAATTTTTTGCTTCTTGTTGGTCACTCTCAATCTTTATCACCCCCCATGGACTAGGAAGCTTTACACACTAATGGTAGGTAGATGCAACTGCCTTCATGTCATGTATCCATGGCCTGCCAAGGATAACATTACAACAGGATAAGCAATCTATAACACAAAAATTTTGATAAGAATGAAGTCCTTCAATGTAGATGGGAAGTTTAATGTCCCCCAATGTATTCTTGGTTTCTCCGCTGAATCCCACAAGGACTGAGGATCTTGGGATAATATCTGATTCAGGAATGTTCATCTTTTTGAGGACATCAAGCTGAATGATGTTCACCGAGCTTCCTCCATCTAGCAGGATCCTGCGAACAAAATGGTTAGATATAAATAAGGTAATAACAAGACTATCATGATGAGGATCCTGAACATCAACACGAACATCCTCATCAAAAGTTATAACTTTCTCCTGTGTAACAGTAGAGGTCCGGATGGGTCTATCTCCACTATCCATCTTGGTCTCATTGGCATGTCTTTTGGCTGCGGAAAAGGAAGTACCAAAAATGTCTGATCCACCGGATATGAACTTTATAACTTGTGCATCTGCTGGAGGAGCAGGAGCTCTTTCTGGGACCTTCTCAGGATCCTGGATCCTTGACTTTTTTCTTCCCAAAAGTTCCTTCAAGTCCCCCTTGCTAAACAAATAACCAATCTCTTTTCTCAGTGCAATACACTCTTCAGTGAGATGCCCGAAATCCTCGTGATATGCACACCATTTGGATTTGTCTTTGTTGTGGCCGGTTTATCATTTTTCCTTGGCCACCTAGCTTTTTCACCTAGATTCTGCATTGCAAGGATCAGTTCATTGTTATCAACAGAAAAACAGTATTCAGAAATGGGAAGATAATCCTCATCATCCTCTTCCTGTTCTACTGCATGCACGTTCTGGTTGTCAGACTTGTTGTAAGGCTTGGACTTGTTGTTCCTGAAGTAGGATCCTTGTTTCTCCTGCTTCGAGGATCCTGCCAGTCTTTCCTGGATCCTTTTATCATCCTCTAATCAGATGAATCTAAGAGCCCTGGTTCTTACTTCATCAAGATTCCTGCATGGGGTCATGACAAGATCATCCCATTTTAAAGGCTTCAAATGCCGTAGCTATATCCAGATTAGGAATGTCTAGGGATTCTTTACTAAACTTAGTGATGTAATCTCTAAGTGATTCATTTTGACCTTGTGTTACCCTATATAGATCACTAGTTAAACGTTCAAATTTTCTACTACAAGAGAATTGACTATTAAATAGGGGGAAGACTTAACAGCCATTTAAGAGCTGATCCTGTGAGTGTGGATCCAAAACCCTTGCATAGACATGCTTCTTTTAACCTCTCAGGAATTTGATTGATCTCCATCCTTTCTCTGTACTGAGCTACATGCTCCTCTGGATCCGTTGAACCACGATATAACTTCATGGTTGGTATTTGGAACCTCTTTGGAATTTCTGCATCACAAATGGGTGGTGCAAAGCGAGATATCCTATGGCTCCCGTCTGCAAATTCAGGAATGTGCTTAACCACTCCTGGAATGCTGGATATCATATCCTTCAGTTTCTGTAATTCCGTAGCCATAGCTTGATTGATACCTGTATCCTGCATAAAGCCATGGTTAGTATTATAAGAATTATTCAAAGTGTTACCTCCCGGAGGATTCAAGTTTGGAATCACGGATGTGAATCCGTATTGACGGGATTCTGGTATGACCGAAGGACCAGAAGAGGCAATGGTCTGCATTGGAATGAAGTCTCCTAGATGAACATCTGAACTTAAGCGCTGTACACTTCTTAAGAATCCTTGATCCTGGAAGATGTTGGATCCTTGATGTGCTGTGACTGGGGGTCTTGGAGGATAATACATGGATCCATAAACCTGAGAAGAGGATCCTTGAACTTTGAAGGAGGATCCTTGAACCTGAGAGGGTCCTTGAACCTGAGAGGATCCTTGAACCTGAGAGGATCCTTGAACCTGGGAGGATCCTTGAACCGTGTGCATCCCCATATATCTTCCTGAGCTGACGAAGGATCCCTGATGCTGGAAAGAGGATCCCGAAGGATGAAAACAGGATCCTGAAGGCTGGAAGTGAGACCCTAAAGCCTGACTCGTAGTTGTTGTTCCATAACGCCTTCCCAATGGTCCATTCTGATACTGGATGTCCGAAGCTGCAAATTGCTGGGCAGTTATAGCTGGAGTGTCGAAATCCAGTGACCTTGGTATCAGAGGAGAGTGATCCTCCCTGATTTCTTCTGTTTCTTGATGTCACCAATCTCCCGGAGGATCCTTTCGTTGGTCTTGTCCTGCTCTTGTATGTGATCCCTCATCTGCAAAATCAAAGTAAAAAGATCACAAGTAGTAGGGTTAGAAGAAACAGCAGAAGTTGGTGGTTTTGGAAAAATGGGGCTTTGTCTCTTTGCAGCATTTTCAGCATTCTTCTGGGATCCAAAAGGGGGTGGAGGCAAAGGTGGAACGCCCTGTGAAGAAGTGACCGCCGGCATAGAACTTGAAGTGTTCTTTGCTGAAGAAGCCATATGGTTGAAGATAATGAACCGGAATGAACACAGTGAGCAAAATTTTTCAGAAATGAAGCACCAATCGCCCCACGGTGGGCGCCAAACTGTTTTGGTCAAAAATAAGGCTAGGATAATGCAACCAAATCTTTGTTGTGAGGAATGATGCTTGAAACAATGAACAAAAGTATGAATAACTTGCAAATGAAATGAACAAGTGACACAAGGATTTATTTGAGGAAAAACCCCTTGATCAAGAGTTGATCTCCGGCAAAAAAAACCTCGGGTGATGAAAACTACCGATCACCAACTATAATTAAACAAATGGTTGTTACAACTCGGGATGATAACAAGCTTGTTACAAGGATCACTAGAGTGCAATGTGTATGAAATCGCCAAATGAACTGTTGAGAGCTTGCGAGAGTGTGTGTGTGTTAGCTAACTTAGCCAATTGTTCTAATTCCAGCTTGTTATCCCCTTTTAAAATTAGAAATAACTTAACAAATAACTATCCGCAATTCGTGCTAGCCTCCCACTACTTCCATAACGGTTACTCCAGTTGAACACCTGCGGAGTATTAAGAGCATATTCTCCAAGAATATCGGCAAGACTAAGTCCAACATGTATACTCCTGCAAAACAAACTCAAACATATCGAAGGCAACCGTTAATGTAAGGATAAAAATAAGGATCTTGAATCCTGATCCTGCAACACCTTCTGAGGATCCTTAATTCAAACAGAATTGAGGATCCGTGATCCTGGCAGTAAATGAGGATCCGTGATCCTTAGGTATAGAAAATCTATCCCTAACAATAACATCCTTAGATATACCTGTCATGTCTTCATGTTTCCAAGCAAAGGTAGATTTTCTTTTTTTCAAAAGGATACTAAATCCTGCTCAATACTGTCTAGGATCCCGGATCCTTTAAGAATTTTGGATTCAGGATCCTCTGGGTTCAACATAATATCCTTGACGTCTTGCTCTCTTGCCTCCATGACGTCCATTTTAAGGATCCTCTATCCTTAAAATACAAAAAGGGGTTAGTGATCCTCAGCAGAAACAGGGTTATCCTATGATCCTTCTATAAGGATCCTCTATCCTACCATGAGTGGTCCATTTTAAGGGGAGATCCTTCCCATCCGGGATAGAATCCCTCCTAACGAAGAAAAAACGCTTCTTTCAGTTGGTGTCATTTTTGGTTTCATTGAAGAATTGTAACAATTCTTTGCCTCCTGCTGATCACTCTCTATCTTCACCACACCCATTAGAGTTGGGAGCTTGACACATTAATGATATGTTGAGGGGACTGCCTTCACATCGTGTATCCATGGCCTGCCAAAGATAGCATTACAACAAGATAAGCAATCAATAACACAAAATTTTTTAACAGAGTTCACTCCTTCTATATAGATAGGAAGTTTGATGTCCCCTAATGTAATCTAAGCTTCCCCTATCAATGAGAATCCTGCGAACAAAATGGATTATGTCCACTGAATCCCACAAGGACAGATGATCTTGGGACAATATCAGATTCAAGGATGTTCATTCTTTTGAGGACATCCAACTGGATTATGTTCACTAAGCTTCCCCCATCAATGAGAATCCTGCGAACAAAATGGTTAGATATAAATAATGTAATAACCAAACCGTCATGAAGAGGATCCTGAATGTCCACACGATCATCCCCATCAAAGGATATGACTTTTTCCTGGGTAAGAATGGAAGTTCGAAGAGGTCTGTCCCCATTCTCCATCTTTGTTTCCTTTGCATGTCTCTTAGCTGCTGAGAACCTCCGGAGATGAAATGGATGATTTGAGCATCAGCTGGTGGAGGAGGAGCATTTTTAGGAACTTTCTCAGAATCCTGGATCTTTGACTTTTTCCTTCCAAGCAATTCCTTCAAGTATCCTTTGCTCAAAAGATAACCTATCTCCTTCCTTAATGTTACACACTCATCTGTGAGATGACCAAAATCCTCATGGTAAGCACACCATTTCGATTTATCTTTGGTAGCAGGCGGTTTATCATTCTTCCTTGGCCACCTAGCCTTGTCACCTAAATTCTGCATAGCAAGGATTAGTTCGTTATTATCAGCAGAAAAACAATATTCAGAAATAGGAGGATAATCCTCATCATCTTCCTCTTGTTCCACAACATGCACATTCTGGTTGTCATGCTTGGAGTATTGCTTGGATCAGTTATTCTTGAAATAGGATCCTTGTTTGTCTTGCTTTGAGGATCCTGACAACCTCTCCTAGATCCTTTTGTCATCCTCTAAACGGATGAACCTAAGGGACCAGTTCCTTACCTCATCTAGGTTCCTGCAAGGCATCATAACAAGATCATCATAGAACTGAGAATCCTTAAGTAAACCCATTTTAAAAGCTTCAACAGCAGTAGCAATATCTAAGTTAGGGATTTCTAAGGATTCTCTATTGAATTTAGTTATGTAATCCCTTAGTGATTCATTATGACCTTGGGTAATCCTATATAAGTCACTAGTCAACCTTTCAAATGTTCTACTACATGAAAACTGATTATTGAACAAGTTAACTAGATTAAAAAATGAAGTAATAGAGTAAAGGGGAAGACTTAGCAGGCATTTAAGAGCTGACCCTGTCAGTGTGGATCCAAAACCCTTGCAAAGACATGTTTCCTTTAACCTTTCTTGAATGGGGTTGATCTCCATTCCCCCCCCCCCCTCTATTGAGCTACATGCTCTTCTGGATCAGTGGTACCATCATATAACTTCATGTTGGGGGTCTGAAAACGCTTTGGTATCTCAGCATTGCATATGGGAGGCGCAAAGCGAGACACTTTATGACTTCCATGTGGGATCTCAGGTATGGGTTTGACCACTCCCGAGACGCTGGATATCATATCCTCGAGTTTTTGTAACTCTCTGGCCATGGCTTGGTTGATCCCTGCATCCTGCTTGAAACCATAGTTAGCATCAAAAGATGTATTGAAATTGTTACCTCCTTATTGATCTGGAATCGGTATCTCGAAAGTGTATCTAGGATAAGACATGTCTGGTGCAATAGTAGGACCAGATGAAGCAATGGTCTGCATAGGGATGAAATCTCCCACATGAATTTCAGAACTTCTGGGTTGTTGACTCCCTAAGGATCCTTGATCCTGAAAGATGTTGGATCCAGGATACATTGGAGCTGAAGGTCTTGGAGGATATTCCATGGATCCTTGAACCTGCGATGAGGATCCTTGATGCTGAGGGTAGGATACTTGAGCTGTTAGCGTCCCCATGTATCCTCCCAAACTAAATAAGGATCCTTAATGCTGAGATGAGGATCCTTGAGGCAGGAAGTAGGATCCTTGAGGCTGACCTGACTCCGGTGATCCTTGCCGAAGGATAGAGGATCCTTGAATCTGGACACTGGATCCTTTGGAAACCGGATTGTTGATGATGGAGTAGTAAAATCCAACGACCTGGGCATCACTGGGGAGTGATCCTCTGCTGATTTTTTCAATTTCTTGATTTCATCAATTTCGCGAAGGATCCTACCATTAGTTTCGTCCTACTGTTGCATGTATCCTTTCATCTGCAAAATCAAAGTATAAAGATCACTATTAGTAGGTGTAGTGGAAGAAACAACAGTTGGTTTTGTGAAAACAGGGGTTGTCTTCTTCGGAGCATTCTCAGCATTCTTCTGGAATGCAGGAGAAACAGGGGGCAAAGGTGGAATGCCCTGTGATGAGGTAACCGCCGACATGGAACCTGAAGTGGTTTTCACATGAGAAGCCATGTAGTTGAAGGTAATGAACAGAAATGAACAAAATTTCTCATAATTGAAGCACCAATTGCCCCACGGTGGGCGCCAAACTGTTTTGGTCAAAAATCACACAAGGATAATGTAACCAAATCTGATTTTTGTGAGGTTAGATACTTGGTTAATTGAACAAATGTATGAACAAATGGAAAAATGAAATCAACGATGAACACCGAGATTTATACGAGGAAAAAGCCCTTGATCTTATGAGATCTCCGGCATAAAAAACCTCGGGTGATGGAAACTACCGATCACCAACTATATTGCATAAAAAAGATTACAACTTTGGATGTTGATCAAGTATGTTACAACTTATTGAATGCTAAGGGTGTTGTGAAAGCTCTGGTTTGCGAGAGTGAATGTGTGTGTTCGAGAATGTGAATGTATTTTATTCTAATACTTGATCAACCCCTGAATAAATTAGCTAACAATATGTCCTATTTTCTAGGGAGACCATGTCCACTCCATAACCGTTGTGAAAATAGCACATGTGGGGCATCTTGAACGAATATTCCCCTAAATTCCAGTTGAGAGTTAGCCCACTACGTCCATTATCTGCATATAAACATTAAAAATGTGACAATTGTTAGAAATCATAAGTAATGTTAAGGATCCTGGATCCTTAGACTCTGGATCCTCAGACTCCCTGCATAATCCGTTAAGGATCCGTGATCCATGCCCAGTCTCAGGATAGATTATCCTTAGCATAAAATCCATGCCCTAACAGTAATTATGGAAGTAGTGCATATAACCTAGCTCCAAGCCACGTGTCGCATCATTTAGACTTTGACTACTTATATGTGTATTTGTGTTTAAGAAGTTTTTTTATTTAAAAAAAATTAATGTGTAAAAACTAAATATAAGACCATCTAGGTTTGGGAGAGAATGTCTTATGTTCAAGTCTCATACACGATGGATATTAAAACAAAGTTGTCGTTAAAAAAGAATGTCTGTTCTGGATCACGTCCAGAGCATGGCGACCCCCCCATGTTGGACCTGTCGCCACATCACCAAAAATCTGCCCCTTTCATACGTGGTTTGGACCACGACACGCCACCTTGGTGTTCAGGCATCATCCTGCTAACGGAAAATTGGCACCAAAGTGGGAAGGCCCCTACCTGATTGAAGCTGAGGCTGGAAAGGGGGCATATCAATTGTTAACAATGGAAGGTGATTTGCTACCAAGAGCTTGGAATGCTGTCCACTTGAAGAAATATTTCATGTGATAAGGATTCATGATCCTTAGCAATATGCATGATCCACATCCTTGAAGGATCCTTAGAGGATGGATAATCCTCATTTTTGGTAATGATCTAATCTCAAACTATTTCATTCTTTAATTATCCTATATACAAGGAGAAGGATCCTGGATCCTTTATCCTCCTTTCACTTGATTCTGAGTTTTGCAGAAGGTTCATGTATCCTTAACGAAGGATTGAGTATCCACAGAAGTCTCCGGTTATTTGGGCATGACCCCAGTTTTTTGGGCTTGACCCCAGTTATTTGGGCATGTCCCCAGTATCGCCAGTAGCGCACGATGATCTTGGTACAGTTCATGGCAATGGGACCAGTACTCGCTTTAGGGGCTGACAATTTCATTGTACTGGCGTACCATACATCCGTTCCTAAGGTTTCTAACGTTTTCACGTTAGCTAAGGTTTTGGCATATTCATGTCACTAAGTTTGGATAGTCGCCAGTGAGGGCCATACTCCAGTTTACACAAGATCCTTTGGGCTTGTCCCCAGTTTTTTTGGGCTGGTCCCCAGTTTTTTTGGGCTTGTCCCCAGTATATTGGGCTTGTCCCCAGAATTGTTGGGCTAGTCCCTAGTTGCTAACTTTTCTCTTATATTGGCTTAGTCCCAAGTTATGCTCCATTTCAGGTTTTTGAAGTCAAACAGCCAAGGATCCTTGATCCTTACCTTTTACTAAGGTTTGTCTTTTGGTTATCCTGATTGTAAATGTTAAAGGTTTAGGATCCTAACTTGGATTCTCAGGTATGATTGTTAATTACTTTAATTTTATTCAATATTTATGTAAGTGACCCTTATCCTTTTACAACAGGATTTATGATCCTTAAACTATACTACTTTTTTGAATTTATCGATTATAGGATATTTGATCCTTGATCATATCCTAAAATTTTTTGACATGATTTATTAAACCTTTATTCTCTACTTATGAATTCAAAGAAAGTATATAACAACAGTTGAAAAATGAAGAATTCACAAGAATAACAACACAAGAAATAGCCAAAATATTAAAGTTTTATTTATTCACAAAATGTTAAACCCTTAAAGGTTGTCAAAATTGCCAACCCAAGCTTCTACCAGCAAACCGTGGCCCGTCCACTTAGGTTGGCAAAGGGTGTCCATTGTTAACAGGTATTAAAAGTGCAGGAAATAAAAGTTGGCAGGATAACAAGTGGTTTCATCCCCCAAACAGAGGATCCCTCCACCACCTATTATCCTACCTATTGTTCAAAGGATCCATGATCCTCAACCCTAATAGCTATTGTTTAGTTATTACAGACCATCATTGTTTGAAATAAAAACATCATAACCAAAAAAACCACTACCAAATCCTAAAAAATGGGCTCCGGCCGCGTCTAGAAATATCCATCATCGCCCATTTCTGCAGCTCACACCTTGGCTGCATCACCACCAGCATCAGTACCAACAGCTTGATCCTTCCCGCTGCCACTTGCCTCAATCACCAAGACCTCGGTAGCTTCCTCCTCATCATCTAGCTCAGCCAACTTCGCCTTCCAGCCCTCCTTGTCCCAAGTGGTCCTGTCGAAGTCAGGATCCTCAGCCTCCTGGGCCATTTGCAGCTTGATCTTGTACATGGTGATGGCAGCAGAGACTTTAGCATCCTTGTTAGGGGTGGATTTCTAAATGATCAGTGATCCTCATTTACTGTTGGGTTTAGTGATCCTCAATTCTGTCTGAAGTAGTGATCCTCAGAAGTGTTGCAGGATCAGGATCATGGATCATCATAAGGATCCTTGTACTAACAGTTGTCTACTTCGAATTCGAAATTGTTTTGCAGGAGTATCAACTTGGATTTGGTCTTGGCGATATTCCTGGAGCATATTCTATGTTTATTCCGCACGTGCTTGGCCAGAAGTGGACGTTATGGAGTCGTGGAAGACTTGCACCATTTGCGGAATGTTAGTTAGATTAGATATTTTCCATTTTTAAAGGGGTAGCGAGCTAATTAGAAAACACTTGGCTATTTTTGGCTACACACACACTCGTACAACTGCTCTCACCAGTTCTCGTTAACTCACTTGGCGATTACACACTTTTTTACACAATACACTATAGTGATCCTTGTACTTAGCTCGCTATCATCTGAAGTTGTATTACATTTCTTATTTAATTTGAGTTGGTGATCGGTAGTTTCCATCACCCGAGGTTTTTTATGCCAGAGATCATTCATTGATCAAGGGCTTTTTCCTTGTATAAATCTTCGTGTCACTTGTTCATTACATTTCTTAGTGATCCTTATTATTGTTCATCAATTCAATCATCATACCTCACAACAGAAAGTTTGGTTGCATTGTCATTGCTCTATTTTTTACCAAAACAGTTTGGCGCCCACCGTGGGGTAATTGGTGCTTCATTCCTTGAAAGATTCGTATTTTCGTGCTCATTTCGGTTCGTTACAACCAAGCAGATGGCTTCCTCGGTGAAAAATACTTCAAACTTGATGCCGTCATTCAGCTCTTCACAAGGCATTCCTCATTTGCCTTCACCACCTTCTGGATCCCAGAAGAATGCTGAGAATGCTGCGAAGAAACCAACCCCCGTTTTCCAAAAACCACCAACTTCTTCTGTTTCAACTAATCCTACTACTAATGATCTTTACACTCTGATTTTGCAGATGAGGAATCATGCACAAGAGCAGGACAAAACCAACGAAAGGATCCTCCGGGAGATCGATGAGATCAAGAAACAGAAGAAATCAGTGGAGGATCACTCCCCTCTGATGCCAAGGTCGTTGAACTTCGACACTCCAGTCATAACTTCCCAACACTTAGCAGTTCCGGACGTGCAATACTTGGGTGAATTACCAGGAAGGCGTTATGGAACAGCAACTATGAGTCAGGCATTTGGCTCTCACTTCCAGCCTCAAGGATCCTCTTCTCAACCATTAGGATCCTCTTCTCAGCATCAGGGATACTTCACGTCAGGAGGATATATGGGAATGCATGCGGTCCAAGGATCCTCCCAGGTCCAAGGATCCTACCAGGTCCAAGGATCCTTCCCGGTCCGAGGATCCTCCCTTATCCCAGGGTCCTCTCTGGTCCCAGGATCCTCTCTGGTCCCAGGATCCTTTCAGGTTCAAGGATCATCTCAACTTCAAGGATCCAACGTCCTTCAGGATCAAGGGTTCTTGAGAAGTATGCAGCCTCAGAGCTCGGACGTTCATCAAGGAGACTTCATACCAATGCAGACCATTGCTCCCTCTGGTCCTACAATCATACCAGAGTCTCATCAATATGGATACACATCTGGGATTCCAAACACGAATTCCATGGGAGGTAACACTTTCAATAATTTATACAACACTAATCATGGCTTAATGCAGGATACATGTATCAATCAGGCTATGGCCAGGGAGTTACAGAAGCTCAAGGATATGATATCCAATGTTCCAGGAGTGGTTAAACCCATTCCTGAAATTGCAGATGGTAGCCATAGGATATCTCGTTTTGCACCACCCTTATGTGATGCTGAGATACCCAAAAGATTCCAGATACCATCCATGAAACTGTATGATGGTTCAACGGATCCAGAGGAGCATGTAGCTCAATACAGGGAGAGGATGGAGATCAATCCTATTCCTGAAAGGTTAAAAGAAGCATGTCTATGCAAGGGATTTGGGTCCACACTCACAGGATCTGCTCTAAAATGGCTGCTAAGTCTTCCCCCTTACTCTATTACTTCATTTGCTAATCTAGTTAATTTTTTTAATAGTCAATTTTCTTGTAGTAGGAAATTTGAACGATTAACTAGTAATTTATATAGGGTAACACAAGGTCAAAATGAATCACTTAGAGATTATATCACTAAGTTTAGTAAAGAATCCTTGGATATTCCTAACTTGGATATTGCTACGGCTGTAGAAGCCTTTAAAATGGGATTACTTAGGGATTCATTATTCTATGATGATCTTGTAATGACACCTTGCAGGAATCTTGATGAAGTAAGAACCAGGGCCCTTAGGTTCATCCGCCTAGAGGATAACAAAAGGATCCAGGATAGATTAGCAGGATCCTCAAAACAGGAGAAATAAGGATCCTACTTCAGGAACAACAAATCTAAGTTCTACAATAAGTCTGACAATCAGAACGTGCATTCAGTGGAACAAGAAGAGGATGATGAGGATTATCCTCCTATTTCTGAATACTGTTTTTCTGTTGATAACAATGAACTAATCCTTGCAATGCAGAATCTAGGTGAGAAAGCTAGGTGGCCAAGGAAAAGTGATAAACCAGCCGCTGCAAAGGATAAGTCCAAGTGGTGTGCATATCATGAGGATTTCGGGCATCTCACTGAAGAGTGTATTGCACTGAGAAAGGAAATTGGTTACTTGTTGAGCAAGGGGCATTTGAAGGAACTCTTGGGTCGAAAGAAGTCAAGGATCCAGGATCATGAAAGGATCCCGGAAAGGGCTCCTGCTCCTCCAGTAGATGCACAAGTCATAAATTTCATATCCGGTGGATCAGACATCTGTGGTACATCCTTTTCAGCAGCAAAGAGACACGCTAAGGAAACCAAGATGGATAATGGAGACAGACCCGTTCGGACCTCTGTTGTCACCCAGGATAAAGTCATAACTTTTGATGAGGATGATCGTGTTGATGTCCAGGATCCTCATCATGATGGTCTTGTAATTACATTGTTTATTTCTAACCACTTTGTTCGCAGGATCCTTATAGATGGAGGACGCTCTGTGAACATCATCCAGCTTGATGTCCTCAAGAAGATGAATATCCCGGAGTCTGATATTATCCCAAGATCCTCAGTGCTTGTAGGATTCAGTGGAGAAACTAAGAATACATTGGGGGACATCAAACTCCCAATCTATATCGAAGGATTGCATTCTTATCAGAAGTTTTGTGTTATTGATTGCTTATCATGTTGTAACGTTATCCTTGGCAGGCCATGGATACATGACATGAAGGCGGTCCCATCCACCTATCATCAGTGTGTAAAGCTTCCAAGTCCATGGGGAGTGGTGAAAATTGAGAGTGATCAACAGGAGGCTAAGAATTGTTATACATCCTCAATGAAGCCAGCCTCAAGACCAAGGGAGCAATAGCAATTAAAGTATCCTTCAAGAGATGTCTTGGAGGCAAGAGAGCAGGATTTGAAAGAAATCCTCATGGATCCTGAGGATCCTGAATCAAAGATCTTTATAGGATCAGGGATCCTTAGCAACATCGAACAGGAGCTAGTATCCTTCCTTAAGAGAAGGAAATCCACCTTTGCCTGGAAATATGAAGACATGACAGGTATATCTAAGGATAAGATTACTCACAAACTCGGCATTGACAGGTCATTCAAGGCAATTCATCAAAAGAGGAGGAAGTTTGCACCTGAAAGGAATGCTATTATCCAGGAAGAGGTAGACAAACTGCTTCGGGCAGGTATGATAAGAGAGGTTAAGTATCCAAGATGGTTAGCCAATGTGGTTGTTGTTCAAAAGAAAAATGGAAAGTGGAGGGTATGTGTCGATTTTACAGATTTAAACAAGGCATGTCCCAAGGATCCTTTCCCATTACCCCACATTGACTCCATGGTGGATGCTACCGCGGGTCATGAATTGTTGACTTTTATGGATGCTTCATCTGGATTTCAACAAATTCAGATGGAACCATCTGATCAAGAGGATACAGCCTTTATGACCCCAACTGGTATATACTGTTATATTGCTATGCCATTTGGATTAAGGAATGCAGGTGCTACTTATCAAAGGCTAGTCAATATGATGTTCAAGGAACAAATTGGACACACTATGGAAGTCTATATTGATGACAAGGTGGTTAAGTCCAAGAAAGCTGAGGATCACCTTAAAGACTTGGAGGAAGCATTCAATATCCTTGATAAGTTTAATATGAAACTTAATCCTTCTAAGTGTCATATACTGTTATATTGCTATGCCATTTGGATTAAGGAATGCAGGTGCTACTTATCAAAGGCTAGTCAATATGATGTTCAAGGAACAAATTGGACACACTATGGAAGTCTATATTGATGACAAGGTGGTTAAGTCCAAGAAAGCTGAGGATCACCTTAAAGACTTGGAGGAAGCATTCAATATCCTTGATAAGTTTAATATGAAACTTAATCCTTCTAAGTGTCATATACTGTTATATTGCTATGCCATTTGGATTAAGGAATGCAGGTGCTACTTATCAAAGGCTAGTCAATATGATGTTCAAGGAACAAATTGGACACACTATGGAAGTCTATATTGATGACAAGGTGGTTAAGTCCAAGAAAGCTGAGGATCACCTTAAAGACTTGGAGGAAGCATTCAATATCCTTGATAAGTTTAATATGAAACTTAATCCTTCTAAGTGTCATTTTGGTGTGAAGGCAGGTAAATTCTTAGGATATATGGTAACAAAGAGGGGCATTGAAGCAAGTCTAGAACAAATCAAGGCTATTGTGAATATCAAATCTCCTGCCAATGCTAAAGATGTGCAAAGATTGACAGGCAGGATCACGGCCTTGAACAGATTCATATCCAAATCCTCATAAAAGTGCAAGGAATTCTATGACATCCTGAGGAAGAACAAGAAATTTAAATGGACTGAGAAGCATGAAAGTGCCCTCAAAGCTCTTAAGGATTACCTATCCTCAGCCCCTGCCTTGATGAAACCAGAAAAAGGGGAAGTATTATCCTTGTACCTAGCAGTATCCTCAAAAGCAGTAAGTGCGGTCCTTGTTAAGGATCACCAAGGTACACAACATCCTGTCTATTATGTAAGTAAGAGTTTACTTGATGCTGAATCCAGGTATTCACACTTAGAAAAACTTATCCTTGCATTAATTATGGCATCTACTAAATTAAGACATTATTTTGAGACTCATGTCATTATTGTTAAGACTAATTTTCCGATTAAAAATTTGGAGATAGTCAAAGAATTGGCACTCTCTTTTGTATCCTTTAGTTTGACATAGGTACCAAGGGAAGAGAATGCAGAGGCAGATGCATTAGCCAATTTAGGATCATCCTTGAAGATCCCGGAGGATATCAAGATCCCTATTATCCATATCCTGACCCCGGCTATCGAGGATCATGTGGCTATGGAGATAGGAGAGGATTCTGCAATCATCCCTAGTGATGATAATCAATCTCATTCAGGATCATGGATCCTTCCAATCATGAGATACATACAACATGGAGAGATTCCTACAGGAGAAAACCCTAGGGCTTTCAAAATCAAGGTATCTCAATTTACAATATTGAATAATATGTTATACAAACGATCTCTTGCAGGACCATATTTAAGATGCATTGAGGATCCTGAAGTCCAAGAAGTCCTAAAGGATTTCCATGAAGGAGATTGTGGAAACCACACTGGGGGCAGAGCATTGTTTTCAAGGATCCTGAGAACAGGATACTATTGGCCTACTATGAAGAAGGATGCTGTAGAGTATGCCAAGAAGTGTGATCCTTGTCAGAGGCATAGTAATATCCTTCACCAACCAGCAGAGCTCTTGCATCCTATATCCTCTTCCTGGCCATTCATGAGATGGGGAATGGATATAGTGGGAAAGCTTCCTAAGGCACCTGGTGGAAAAGTGTTCATGCTTTCTATGACGGATTACTTCTCTAAGTGGATAGAGGCTGAAGCCTTTGCTCAAGTCAGAGAAAAGGAAGTCATAACCTTTATTAAAAGAAACATTATTACTAGATTTGGTATCCCTTCTGAGATTATTTGTGATAATGGATCCCAATTTATTGGGAATAGAACCACTAACTTTTGTGACAGTTGGGGGATTAAGATGATAACATCAACACCAGTCCACCCACAAGCTAATGGTCAGGCAGAATCATCCAACAAGATCATCATCAACAATTTGAAGAAGAAGCTTGGATCCAAGAAAGGAAAATGGGCAGAAGAACTACCTTATGTGCTTTGGGCTGATAGGACAACTCCCAAGAATGCTACAGGCCAAACTCCATTTTCTTTGGTATTTGGGGCAGAATCAGTGATCCCTACATAGATGGTGGTTCCAACTGCAAGAACAAGCATTCGTGATCCTGAAGAAAATGCTGAAAATTTGGTTCAAGACCTGGATACTATAGAAGAAATCAGGGACTTGGCAAGGATAAGGATGGCCAGTTATCAACAAAGGATGGCTGGAGCTTACAACAAAAATGTCAGGATCAGGAAATTCCAAGTTGGTGATATGGTGTTAAGGAAAGCATTTCAGAATACCACCAATCCCGCTGATGGAAAGCTAGCACCAAAGTGGGAAGGCCCCTATTTGATTGAAGCTGAAGCAGGAAAGGGGGCATATCGATTGCTAACAATGAAAGGTGATTTGCTGCCAAGAGCTTGGAATGCTATCCATTTGAAGAAATACTTTATGTGACAAGGATCCATGATCCTTACCAGATCAGTATCCTTGAAGGATCCTTACTGAATAGACAATCCTCATCTTGGTAATCTTCTAATCTCAAACTATTTCATTCTTTTATTCTTTTATATAGGGATAAGGATCCTGGATCCTTTATTCTCCTTTCACTTGATTCTGAGTTTTGAAGGTTCAAGTATCCTTAACTAAGGATTGAGTATCCACAGAAGTATCCAGTTGTTTGGGCTTGACCCCAGTTATTTGGGCTTGACCCCAGTTTTGGCCTGTCCCCAGTTTCGCCAGTAGCGCACGATGATCCTGGTATAGTTCATGGCAACGGGACCAGTACTCGCTTTAGGGGCTGACAATTTCATTGTACTGGCTATATTCAGGATCCTACGTATAATGGTAGACGTACCATACATCCGTTCCTAAGGTTTCTAACGTTTTCACGTTAGCTAAGGTTTTGGCATTTTCATGTCACTAAGTTTGGATAGTCGCCAGTGAGGGCCATACTCCAGTTTACATACGATCCTTTGGGCTTGTCCCCAGTTATCCTTTGGGCTTGTCCCCAGTTATCCTTTGGGCTTGTCCCCAGAATTGTTGGGCTTGTCCCCAGTTACTAACTTTTATCCTATGTTGGCTTAGTCCCAAGTTGTACCTTATTTCAGGTTTTTGGAGATAAATGACCAAGGATCCTTGATCCTTGCCTTTTTTACTAAGGTTTGTCTTTTGGATTATCCTGTTTACAACTGTTAAAGGTTAGGATCCTAACTTGGATTCTCAGGTATGACCCTTAACTATTTTGATTTTATTCATTGTTTATAACCCTTATCCTTTGACAACTGAACTTATGATCCTTAAACTGTATAACTTTTCAAAATTAATCGGCGATGGAATATGTGATCCTTGATCATATCCTAAACTTTTTTGGGATATTTCTTAAATTTTTTCACTACTTGATAAGTTTAAACAAAATAAACATCACAACAGTTGGAAAGTAAAATATCAACAAGGATATCAACACAGGATAAGCCAAAAAGTTAAAGTTATTTTATTCACAAAATATTAAACCCCTTAAGGTTGTCAAAATTACCTACCCCGAGCATCTACCAGCAATACGTGGCCCGTCCGCTGGGGTAGGTAAAGGGTGTCCATTGTCTAAAGGTCGTGGTAGTGCAGGAATCAAAAGACGGCAGGATCACAATGGCTTCATCCCCCAAACAGAGGATCCCTCCACCATTTGTAATCCTACATATTGTTCAAAGGATCCATGATCCTTAGCCCTAATTACTATTTTTTAAGTACAAACCAACCATTGTTCATTAAAACATCATCAAAATAAAAACCATAACCAAACTAAAAAATGGGCTCCGGCTACGTCTAAAAATGTCCTTCATCGCCCATTCATGCAGCTTACACCTTCGCTGCGTCATCATCCCCTCCAGCTACAGTATCCTTAGCCTGATCCTTGCCACTACCACTAGCCTTGATTGCCAGGACCTCGTCAGCCTCATCCTTATCCTCCAACTCAGCCAGCCTTGCCTTCCAGCCTTCCATGTCCCAGCTGCTCCTATCAAAGGCGGGATCCTGAGCTTCCTGAGCCATCTGTAGCTTGGTCTTGTACATAGCAATGGCAGCGGAGACCTTAGCATCCTCCGTGATCTCGCTCTTCTCATAATCAAAATTGATCAGAATGGCAGCTGTTTGAGCTTTGGCATCGTTGAGATCCTTTTCAAGGGAAGCGATCTTGAGGTCTTTGAGCATTGCTGCTTTTTGGAGGTCAGAGTGTTTCTCCTCTAGCTCTTCAACATTGCCAACATAATCCTCAATTTCAGCAAATTTCTGCAAACAAGACAATGCAAAGTTAGGATTATATGATCCTCAAGTGGATAGGATAACTAAGCTAAGTCAGTGATCCTTACATCATTAAAGTACTCGAGGAATTGATGGCGGATCAGAGGCAAGCCTTGAAGGTTGTCAGCTTCAGAGGTTTTTGTTTTCTTTCCAACTCTTCCCCTTGAAGTGGTAGCTTTGGGGATTACAACGGAGGGGCTAGCAGCAGACTTTTTCTTGGAGGATCTGACATTGTCAAGATCAGTGATGTTGAACTTGGAGGCAGATTTTGAGGATTTCCCAGCGCCTACACATTCAAAACAGATAAGTATCCTAATCCCATTTCTATTCAACTGTTTATTTAAATATTTGACTATACAAAATACAGGATACTTACTTGACATAGTGACAGAACCTGAGGATATTTCTTGTGAATCCTGGGTGTTTGTTTTGAATGACCTTGTTGCAGGATCAAGTCTTCTGAAAGCAGCGAGCCTTTCCTTGGTGGCAGGTGAAGGTATAAGATGCGAAACAGAGATAGCTGTGCAACAGAAACAAAAGGATGTTAGTATACAAAAACAAGGTTATCTGGTGATCCTCCTCAGGATCCTGTATCCTACCATGGTTGCTCCACTTCCTTGGCAGATTCTTTCCATCCGGGATAGAATCCCTTCTGACAAAGAAGAATCGCCGTTTCCAGTTTGTATCATTCTTAGTGGCTTTGAAGATGGGATGCTCTTCACCGGGTTTATGCTTGAATAGATATCGGTGGGATCCAAATGTGGTGAGATCATACATCTCTGCCAACTCCGACATTCCTAGAGTAATTTCTTCTTGCTCAATGATCCTTTGAGGGTATATAAGACCCTCCAGATCATTGGCATAGCCTGAATATAGGAGATGCCGGTAAGAGAAAAGAAAGACTGGGTGAATTCAGGGAAAGGATATGTGTATCCTATTGTGAACGGTGTGACCGGGAAGGCTACCCAAGTTTCAGAAATGTAATCACTTAGAACAGTAGGATCAAACGGTTTGAAATAGGTGTTCACCGGAAAGCAATGCCGGATTCTGTCTATTTGCGGATCAGTGAAGCAGTACCTTTCATTCGCTGAATCTTTGATGATCCCCTGGCTCTTAAGAGGACTGTCCTTCTTGTGATCCTTAGCAGGGGAGGATCTTAACATCATCTTGAAGAAGGTAAAGAGAGAAGGAGCAGAAAAAGAAAACGTAAAGGAAGAAGAGGAAGAGAGATACCTGATTGATCTGCGGATATGAATTTAAAGGGAGTTTCTCTTGAATTTAAATGCGAATTGATCCCTATCTCTAACTCCTATTTATAATGATGATTTTGCAGGATAGTCACCTCAGTGACGTCATGTTCGTAACGGCTAGTTCGATTACAACGGCTAGTTATCCGTTGGTTGATTGCGGATAAGAACAAAATATAACTCATTTATTTACATAATTACTCCTTATATTTTGGGGGCAATTGTTAGGGGTGGATTTCTAAATGATCAGTGATCCTCATTTACTGTTGGGTTTAGTGATCCTCAATTCTGTCTGAAGTAGTGATCCTCAGAAGTGTTGCAGGATCAGGATCATGGATCATCATAAGGATCCTTGTACTAACAGTTGTCTACTTCGAATTCGAAATTGTTTTGCAGGAGTATCAACTTGGATTTGGTCTTGGCGATATTCTTGGAGCATATTCTATGTTTATTCCGCACGTGCTTGGCCAGAAGTGGACGTTATGGAGTCGTGGAAGACTTGCACCATTTGCGGAATGTTAGTTAGAGTAGATATTTTCCATTTTTAAAGGGGTAGCGAGCTAATTAGAAAACACTTGGCTATTTTTGGCTACACACACACTCGTACAACTGCTCTCACCAGTTCTCATTAACTCACTTGGCGATTACACACTTTTTTACACAATACACTATAGTGATCCTTGTACTTAGCTCGCTATCATCTGAAGTTGTATTACATTTCTTATTTAATTTGAGTTGGTAATAGGTAGTTTCCATCACCCGAGGTTTTTTATGCCGGAGATCATTCATTGATCAAGGGCTTTTTCCTCGTATAAATCTTCGTGTCACTTGTTCATTACATTTCTTAGTGATCCTTATTATTGTTCATCAATTCAAGCATCATACCTCACAACAGAAAGTTTGGTTGCATTGTCATTGCCCTATTTTTGACCAAAATAGTTTGGCGCCCACCGTGGGGCAATTGGTGCTTCATTCCTAGAAAGATTCGTATTTTCGTGCTCATTTCGGTTCGTTACAACCAAGCAGATGGCTTCCTCGGCGAAAAATACTTCAAACTTGATGCCGTCATTCAGCTCTTCACAAGGCATTCCTCCTTTGCCTCCACCACCTTCTGGATCCCAGAAGAATGCTGAGAATGCTGCGAAGAAACCAACCCCCGTTTTCCAAAAACCACCAACTTCTTCTGTTTCAACTAATCCTACTACTAATGATCTTTACACTCTAATTTTGCAGATGAGGAATCATGCACAAGAGCACGACAAAACCAACGAAAGGATCCTCCGGGAGATCGATGAGATTAAGAAACAGAAGAAATCAGTGGAGGATCACTCCCCTCTGATGCCAAGGTCGCTGAACTTCGACACTCCAGTCATAACTTCCCAACACTTAGCAGTTCCGGACGTGCAATACTTGGGTGAATTACCAGGAAGGCGTTATGGAACAGCAACTATGAGTCAGGCATTTGGCTCTCACTTCCAGCCTCAAGGATCCTCTTCTCAACCATTAGGATCCTCTTCTCAGCATCAGGGATACTTCACGTCAGGAGGATATATGGGAATGCATGCAGTCCAAGGATCCTCCCAGGTCCAAGGATCCTCCCAGGTCCAAGGATCCTTCCCGGTCCGAGGATCCTCCCTTATCCCAGGGTCCTCTCTAGTCCTAGGATTTTCCAGCGCCTACCAATCCAAAACAACAGATAATTATTCTTGTTTTATTTTCATTTAAACATTTAATTATATATAAACTCGGATACGTACTTGACATTGTGACTGAGCCTGCGGATACTTCTTGAGAATCCTTGGTGTTTGCTTGAAATGATCTTGATGCAGGATCAAGTTTCCGGAAAGCAGCAATCCTTTCTTTGGTTGCAGGTGATGGAATGATATGGGAAACAGTGATAGCTGCACAAAAAGGGGTTAGTGATCCTCAGCAGAAACAAAAAGGGGTTAGTGATCCTCAGCAGAAACAGGGTTATCCTATGATCCTTCTATAAGGATCCTCTATCCTACCATGAGTGGTCCATTTTAATGGGAGATCCTTCCCATCCGGGATAGAATCCCTCCTAACGAAGAAAAAACGCTTCTTCCAGTTGGTGTCATTTTTGGTGGTCTTGAGGATTGGGTGTTCTTCACCAGGTTTGTGTTTGAATAAAAAGCGATGTGAACCATGGCTCACAAGGTTGTACAATTCAGCAAGTTCCGACATCCCCAATTCTATGCCTTCTTGCTCGATGATTCTCTCTAAGGTATACAAAACCCTCCACATCATAGGCATTGCCTGAACATAGCACATGCCAGTGAGAGAGAAGAAGGATTCGGTGAAAGCAGGGAAAGGATAGGAGTATCCTATCAGAAATGGGGTGGCCGGAAAAGCAACCCTAGTTGCGGAAACGAAGTCACTCAAGGCAGTAGGGTTGAAAGGTTTAAAGACAGTGTTCGGTGGAAAGCAATGATGAATCCTGTCGATCTCAGGATCAGTAAAGCAGCAGCGTTCCTTCGGAGAATCTTTGATGATACCTTGGCTCTTTGGAGGGCTATCCTTTTGATGATCCTTTGCCGGTGAAGATCTTAACATCATCTTGGTAATGGATGATGGTAAAGAAAGAAGGAACAGAGTAAGAAGGTGAAGAGAAGAAGGAGAGAGAAGTACCTGTTTGATCTTCGAATGAGGATTTAAAGGGAGTATTACTCGAATTTAAATGCACATTAGTCCTTATCTCTAACCTATATATAATGATGATTCTGCAGGGATGTCGCTTCAATGATGTATGATTTGCAACGGCTACTTAGATTATAACGGCTATATATTTGTTAGTTAGTTGCAGATAAGATCAAAAAATATAACTCGCTAATTTACACTTTACTCCTTATATTTTGGGGGCAATTGTTTGGGGAGGATTTTCCAATCCTAAGGATCAAGGATCCTCAAGTACTGCCAGGATCACGGATCCTTAATTCTGTTTGAATTTAGGATCCTCAGAATGTGTTGCAGGTTTAAGGATTTAGGATCCTCATTGTTATCCTTACACTAACGGTTGTCTACCTTGTATGTAAGCTTGTTTTGCAGGAGTATGTGCATGTACTTGGTCTTGCCGATATTCGTGGAGCATATTCCCTCAATATTCCGCACGTGCTTGGCCCTTGTGAACGTTATGGAGATCGTGGGAGACTTGCACAATTAGCGGACGGTTAGTTAGTTTAGTTATTTCTATTTTTAAATAGGGGATAACAAGCTTGAGTTAGAACACTTGGCTAATTTAGCAAAAACACACACTCTCGAACAGCTCTCGGCAGTTTACTTGGCGATTTCATACACTTTAACACTTTTGCACACTAGTGATCCTTGTAACAAGCTTGTTATCATCCCGAGTTGTAATATTTTTCTGTTTAATCTTAGTTGGTGATCGGTAGTTTCCATCACCCGAGGTTTTTTGTGCCGGAGATCAACTCTTAATCAAGGGCTTTTTCCTCGTATAAATCCTTGTGTCATCTCCTTATTTGATTTGCAAGTTATTCAAATAATCGTTCATAGATTCAAGCATCACACCTCACAACAAAAGATTTGGTTGCATTATCCTTGCTTGATTTTTGACCAAAACATATATAGGGTTACACAAGGTCAAAATGAATCACTTCGAGATTACATCACTAAGTTTAGTAAAGAATCCTTAGATATCCCTAATCTGGATATAGCTACGGCTGTGGAAGCCTTTTAAATGGGTTTACTTAGGGATTCGTTATTCTATGATGATCTTGTCATGACCCCTTGCAGGAATCTTGATGAAGTAAGAACCAGGGCCCTTAGATTCATCCGATTAGAGGATGATAAAAGGATCCAGGAAAGACTGGCAGGATCCTGGAAGCAGGAGAAACAAGGATCCTACTTCAGGAACAACAAGTCCAAGCCTTACAACAAGTCTGACAACCAGAACGTGCATGCAGTAGAACAGGAAGATGATGATGAGGATTATCCTCCCATTTCTGAATATTGTTTTTCTGTTGATAACAATGAACTGATCCTTGCAATGCAGAATCTAGGTGAAAATGCTAGGTGGCCAAGGAAAAGTGATAAACCAGCCACAACAAAAGACAAATCCAAATGGTGTGCATATCACGAGGATTTCGGGCATCTCATTGAAGAGTGTATTGCACTGAGAAAAGAGACTGGTTATTTGTTAAGCAAGGGGCACTTGAAGGAACTTTTGGGAAGAAAAAAGTCAAGGATCCAGGATCCTGAGAAGGTCCCAGAAAGAGCTCCTGCTCCTCCAGCAGATGCACAAGTTATAAACTTCATATCCGGTGGATCAGACATTTGTGGTACTTCCTTTTCAGCAGCCAAAAGACATGCCAAGGAGACCAAGATGGATAGTGGAGATAGACCCATCCTGACCTCTACTGTTACACAGGAGAAAGTTATAACTTTTGATGAGCATGATCGTGTTGATGTTCAGGATCCTCATCATGATGGTCTTGTTATTACCTTATTTATATCTAACCATTTTGTTCGCAGGATCCTGATAGATGGAGGAAGCTCGGTGAACATCATTCAGCTTGATGTCCTCAAAAAGATGAACATTCCTGAATTAGATATTATCCCAAGATCCTCAGTCCTTGTGGGATTCAGCGGAGAAACCAAAAATACATTGGGGGACATTAAACTTCCCATCTACATTGAAGGACTTCATTCATATCAAAAATTTTGTGTTATAGATTTCTTATCCTATTGTAGTGTTATCCTTGGCAGGCCATGGATACATGACATGAAGGCAGGTGCATCTACCTACCATCAGTGTGTAAAGCTTCCTAGTCCATGCGGGGTGATAAAGATTGAGAGTGACCAACAAGAAGCAAAAAAATTGCTATACCTCATCAATGAAGCCAACCTCAAGACCAAGGGAGTAATAGCAACCAAAGTATCCTCCAAGAGACGTCTTGGAGGTAAGAGAACAGGATGTGAAAGAAATCCTTATGGATCCTCATGATCCTGAATCCAAAGTCTTCATAGGATCAGGGATCCTCAGCAACAATGAACAGGATCTAGTATCCTTCCTTAAAAGGAGAAAAACTACATTTGCCTGGATGCATGAAGACATGACAGGTATCTCTAAAGATATAATTACTCATAAACTTGGCATTGACAGGTCATTAAAACCTATACATCAGAAGAGGAGAAAGTTTGCACCTGAGAGAAATGCCATTATCCAGGAGGAGGTAGACAAGTTACTCCGAGAAGGTATGATTAGAAAGGTTAAGTATCCAAGATGGTTAGCCAATGTGGTTGTTGTTCAAAAGAAAAACGGAAAGTGAAGGGTATGTGTCGATTTTACTAATTTAAACAAGGCATGTCCCAAGGATCCTTTCCCATTACCCCACATTGACTCCATGGTGGATGCTACCGCGGGTCATGAGTTGTTGACTTTTATGGATGCTTCATCTGGATTTCAACAAATTCAGATGGTACCATCTGATCAAGAGGATACAGCCTCTATGACCCCAGCTGGTATCTATTGTTATATTGCTATGCCATTTGGACTAAGGAATGCAGGTGCTACTTATCAAAGGCTAGTTAATATGATGTTTAAGGAACAAATAGGACACACTATGGAAGTCTACATAGACGACATGGTGGTTAAGTCCAAGAGAGCTGAGGATCACCTTAGAGACCTGGAGGAAGCATTCAATATCCTTGACAAATTCAATATGAAGTTGAATCCTTCAAAGTGTCACTTCGGTGTTAAAGCAGGCAAGTTCTTAGGATACATGGTAACAAAAAGAGGCATTGAAGCAAGTCCATAGCAAATTAAGGCTATTGTGAATATCAAATCTCCTGCCAACACCAAGGATGTGCAAAGGTTGACAGGCAGGATCGCAGCCTTGAATAGGTTCATATCAAAATCATCAGAAAAGTGCAAGGAATTTTACGACATTTTGAGAAAGAACAAGAAATTTGAGTGGACTGAAAATCATGAAAATGCTCTCAAAGCCCTTAAGGATTACCTATCCTCAGCTCCTGCCTTGATGAAACCAGAAAAAGGGGATATATTATCCTTATATCTAGCAGTATCCTCTAAAGCAGTAAGTGCGGTCCTTGTTAAGGATCACGAAGGTACACAACATCCTGTTTATTATGTAAGTAAGAGTTTGCTTGATGCTGAATCCAGGTATTCACATTTAGAAAAACTTATCCTTGCTTTGATTATGGCATCTACTAAATTAAGACATTATTTTGAAACTCATGCCATTATTTTCAAGACTAATTTTCCAATTAAGAATGTTCTCAGGAAGCCTGAAATGTCAGGAAGGATGGCTAAATGGGTAGTGAAGCTTAGTGCTTATGATATAAGATATGAACCAAGGACTGCCATCAAATCCCAAGCCTTAGCTGACTTTGTGGCAGATTTTAGTAGTGATTTACAAAGAGAAGCTGAGTTAGAAGTTCAGCAGCTTGAAGAGACTCCGGATCCTTGGATACTCTTCACTGATGGAGCCTCTAATGTCAAAGGAACAGGACTTGGAATACTACTAAAATGGCCACTGGGGGACATAATACCCCACTCAATAGCTTGTGAGTTCCAAACTACTAATAATGAGGCTGAATATGAAGCCTTGATAGCTGGTTTGCAAATTGTCAAGCAGATGAGGATCAGGTATCTTGAGGTACATGTAGATTCATTGTTAATTACTAATCACTTTAATGGATCCTATGTTGTTAAAGGTGAAAAGCTAAACAAATACCTAGAGATAGTCAAGGAATTGGCACTCTCTTTTGTTTCTTTTAGTTTGGCACAGGTACCCAGGGAAGAAAATGCAGAAGCTGATGCATTGGCAAACCTATGATCATCCTTAAAAATTCTAGAGGATATGAAGATCCCTATCATCCATATTTTGGCTCCTACTATTGAGAATCACATAACTATGGAGATAGAAGAGAATTCCGCAATGGTTCCTAGTGATGGTGCACAGTCTCATTCAGGATCGTGGATCCTTCCAATCATGAGATATTTACAACATGGAGAGATTCCTACAGGAGAAAACCCCAGGGCTTTCAAAACCAAGGTATCTCAATTTACAATATTGAATAACATGTTATATAAACGATCTCTTGCAGGTCCATATCTAAGGTGCATAGAGGATCCTGAAATTCAAGAAGTCCTAAAGGATTTTCATGAAGGAGATTGTGGAAACCACACTGGGGGCATGGCATTGTTCTCAAGGATCCTTAGGACAGGATACTATTGGCCTACAATGAAGAAGGATGCTGTGGATTATGCCAAGAAGTGCGATCCTTGTCAGAGACATAGTAATATCCTTCATCAACCAGCAGAACTCTTGCATCCTATATCATCTTCTTGGCCATTCATAAGATGGGGAATGGATATAGTTGGTAAACTTCCCAAAGCACCAGGAGGAAAGGTGTTCATGCTTGCCATGACTGATTACTTCTCTAAGTGGATAGAGGCTGAAGCCTTTACTCAAGTCAGAGAAAAAGAAGTGATATCCTTTATTAAAAGAAACATGATTACTAGATTTGGTATCCCTTTTGAAATTGTTTGTGATAATGGATCCCAATTTATAAGGAGTAGAACTACTAACTTTTGTGACAGCTGGGGGATTAAGATGATAACATCAACACCAGTCCACCCACAAGCTAATGGTCAAGCAGAATAGGGATGAGCATATCGGTATCCGATACCGAACCGATACCGATACCGCCTAATACCGATCCCGAATTTCACCCAAACTAGGTACCGATACCGATACCGAAACATGTCGGTTAGGTATCGGTACGGTACGGTATCGGTATTATACCATATTTTGAGGGTCGGTATCGGTATAATACCGATACCGTACCGTACCGATACCGAAAACGCAAAAAAGTGGATACCGATCAGGATACCGATCGGGATCGGGATCGGTACGGGATCGGTATTCGGTGGCATATGCTCATCCCTAAAGCAGAATCATCCAACAAGATCATCATCAACAACTTGAAGAAGAAGCTTGGATCCAAGAAAGGAAAATGGGCAGAAGAACTACCTTATGTACTATGGGCTGATAGGACAACCCCTAAGAATGCCACTGGCCAAACTCCATTTTCTTTGGTATTTGGAGCAGAATCAGTGATCCCTACAACGATGGTGGTTCCTACCGCAAGAACAAGCATCCGTGATCCTGAAGCAAATGCTGAAAACTTGGTTCAAGACTTGGATACTATAGAAGAACTCAAGGATTTGGCAAGGATAAGGATGGCTAGTTATCAACAAAGGATGGCTGGAGCCTACAATAAGAATGTCAAGATCAGGAAATTCCAAGTTGGTGATATGGTATTGAGGAAAACATTTCAGAATAACACCAATCCTGTTGATGGAAAGTTAGCACCAAAGTGGGAAGGCCCCTACCTGATTGAAGCTGAGGCAGGAAAGGGGGCATATCGATTGTTAACAATGGAAGGTGATTTGCTACCAAGAGCTTGGAATGCTGTCTACTTGAAGAAATATTTCATGTAGTAAGGATCCAGGATCCTCAACTACTTTCATGACCGATATCCTCGAAGGATCCTTACGGGATAGAGGATCCTCATTTTGGTAATGATCTAATCTCAAACTATTTCATTCTTTATTTATCCTCTGTACAAGGAGAAGGATCCTGGATCCTTTATCCTCCTTTCACTTGATTCTGAGTTTTGCAGAAGGTTCATGTATCCTTAACGAAGGATTAAGTATCCATAGAAGTCTCTAGTTATTTGGGCTTGACCCCAGTTATTTGGGCCTGTCCCCAGTATCGCCAATATCTGTAACACCCCGAAAACGGGTTTGGTAATTAACCCATGTTAATATTAAAAGACGGGTAAAGCACCGTTAGTGGTAAAATTTACCCGGTAAATATTAGGATTTAAATAATTAATCCTAATATTGAATAAAAAGTGAATAAAAGCTTTTAAGGAAAACAAGGTATATAGAAGGCCCGAGATAACGGGACTTAAAATAAAACGGGTTATGACTACCCCGAACTCACTAAGTTAAACTAGCAAAGTTTAACCTAGTTAACAAAACAAAGTATTGTTGAAAATAAATAGGTTGTAGCCTACTTATTAGTTAACAAAACTTGAGGGGCCAAAGGTGTAATAATCTAAAAGATTATTTACTAAAATCAAAAACAAAACACACACACATTTAGTGTGTTCGTGAATGACCAGGAGAAAGCTCCAAGGAGAGCCAAAACCTTAACTCCAACAAATCAACAAATTGAAGCTCAAATCAAGACCCAAATCGATGCATGAATGCATATAAATGATCACCTAGTCGTGGGGATCACAAGGTATGTCGAATTTTCAGTTTTGGTGATACTTTGAGATTATGATGAACTATCATAATCGAAATTTTTGGAATGAATGTTGAATCTATGAGTGTCATTGTGATTATATCTTGGTTTAGAAACAAACCCTAGTAGAAATCTTGATGAATTGTTGTCAAACTAGGGATTTGATAATTACCCTATTATGAGCTAAGTGGGTTTTGGTTGAATTGATGAAATTGATGTTCTAAGGGTGTTTATAAACATCACACTAATTCATATGAATGAACTACTTGAACAAATTATAGATTTGTTAAGAGTTCATAAGTAACTAGAAGTGGGTTTTGTTAGATATGATGAAATCATGAAGAACTTGAAGTAATATCACTTGTATGTGATTAACAAGTAAACTAGGAAGTGGGTTTTTATGTAATAGTAAAGATGATGATAAGTTTATGTTTAAAATCATCATATTGGATAATAGAAACAAGGCACTCAAACAAATTAAGTGATTTGGGAACTTGTTCATACATGATTGAAATGGGTTTGAATGTTATGATGAAATTTGGTAGCCATGTTCATGTAACTAAGTGTATAAGATCATGTTAGCTACTAATTGATAGATAGAACTTGAATGTGCATTTATGTAACACCTGTGCCTCCACGGCCATCAAGCAAATGCCAAACCAATGAAATATTGTATTTCATACTTGGGATTTGTAAAAATATGTGTATCGTTTACACATATCAACTCTTGTTCAATTTCAAGCTTTAAATCGCTTTCTGGAAGGTTATACGCGCACCGATGCGTAAATATAACCAGTTTAACGCAACAAACGCTCCGGAATAGTGATATAGGCTTAACATACCTTAAATAACCTTTACATAACTTAGAAATAAGTTTTGAAGGCTTTGGTATGGCAAAAACAAGTTAATTCGCTTACAGGGACTAAACTTGACAAACTGCGAAAGTATGCCAATTTGAACTGTAACAGACATTCCGAAACATGACCATAAGTTAAACATACCATAAATATCCTTTACATAGCTTAGAAATAGGCTTTGAGGGGTTCGGTATGCTAAAATAAACTTTTGGGTCATTCAGGGACTAAAAGTGTCAAAAAGTGCACAAGTTTGCATTTTCGCGCATAACTTACGTTCTGAATACATCCGGACATCCAAAAATTTATGTAAGCATGACTATATTATATTTTAGTGTTCGCCATAAGAAAAATCCATTTCGTGCGTCATTTGGATCGTTTTTCACGCTTATACGCATTCCGTCGTAATTAAGCGAACATCGCGTTCGTATGACCAAACGAACCATCATCCGGCATATTTTTGAGCATGTATTGAGTTCCCTATACTTTAACTTCATTTTAGAGCCTTGAAATGAGGTTAACGGGGTTCAAACGCATCGAAAAAGGCCTTAAACACGTGCAGGGACCATTTCTGCCAATTCTGAAACTTTTCTGATTCAGGGGGCGCTAGCGTAGCGCGAGCCCTATGGGCTTACCCTTCGCGCTACGCGACTGCCTGTTCTGGACAGAAAACATGCAGAAATATCAGTTTTGCACTTTCGGGACCAGATTCGATGTATAAACAGCTGTTTAATTCACAACCACACATTCTAACATGCTTAGTCAGCGGATAAGGATGGAATTTAGGCACCATGACTTTGCAACACATGTATGGATGGAATTTAAGCACCTAAACACCATAACTTTGCAACACATGTATGGATGGAATTTAAGCACCTAAACACCATAACTTTGCAACACATGTACGGATACGATTAAGGCACGATATTCGACAAGCGATCTTAACGGTTCGGGTATTCCTATAAATACCCCAACACCCCCATTGCTAAAATCACTAGAATTCTGAATTGAGAACCTCTAAGTTGAAACCATTGTTTCATACCTGAGATTCTTGACTCGGGATTAGCATTCGGGGACCCTTCGTAAGTATTCTTTCGTTCTTTTCCTTATTTTATTGCTTTTCGAGTCAGAAAGTCAAACTTTGTTTGACTTTCAGCGTTGACCAGTAATGGTCAATGCGAAGTTCGTTTGAACTTCGCAACGTGAGTGTAATCACGTTGGTCATAGTCCCTTGGGACTATGCCCACTGATTACCACGTTGTCTAGGGTCGTAGGGTAGGCGATCTGATAAATCGCCTATACCTTCGAACCCGACCCAGTTTGGTCGATCATTAGGATCCGACCAAATATATTAGGTGACCATAGTAGGTAGGGAATAACCTTCCGAGGTTATACCCTATGGTCGCTTCGTTTAAGTAGTTGTATGATAGGTAGTTTATATGCCTTAGGTAAATTACCAGAATACCCTTTTCATGTATAATTGGTAATTAAGCATATGTAACCTAAACTTTTGTCACATAACTGATTATGTAACATGTTTAGGCATATAACACTTGTCATAGGACTAGTTAGGCGGTCCGAACGCGTTTCACGCAAACGACGCGTTAAAGTAGCATAAGCTACCTTAATGGGTCGTGATGGGTCGATAATACTTAGGTTAAGTTTCATTTAGTATGTAGGCTTTGTTAAACCATATCATATGAGTTCCTACACTCATTTGGTTTACAGACCCTCCTGCTACCCAGTCTTCCGATTTAGGTCCGGGTTATTTATGTAGTTACCTATATTAGGTACCGTTTGATTTCCGGGACTCCTCTAGCTTACTTGGTAGTTGTTCAAGACTCCTAAGCACTCTCAGGCGAGTACATTATTCCCCTCTTTTACTGTTTTCAACTGTTTTGGGGTGACTCATATGTGCTAAATGTTTTATCAATGGTTTCAAGAACAATTACAATGTGGTTTCAAGGACAATAACAATTATTTCAAGAACGCTAACAATGATTTCAAGAACGAATACAATGATTTCAAAAACTAATAACAATTTCAAAAAGTGAACAAACTTGTTGGTTGTAGTTTACATGACCGATGACATTCATTAGCAATGATCAAGCCGACCAGTATTAGGTTATGGTACCATAGGATCTGACAAATCCCGTTATTTACTGCACCCATAGTTATGTGTGGGGGTTGTGGGTAGCGACTGAATCTGTAATTATTAACTTATCCTTTGGTAAGGGTTTGTTAAGAACGAGAGCGAGAGCGAGATGGAGCGAGGAACGCGTCAAGAAGGTTTGAATGTTATTAGAGAATCGACCATAAAGTAGTTTCACAATTAAAATATTAACTTACCCTTTGGTAAGGGTTTGTTAAGAACAAGAACAAGTTTTAACATTTGGGTAAACATTTGTACATGATTGACATTTGATCATGTATTTTCCACAAAACATAACTTTGATTTAAACCAAGTTTTACTTCAATACTTTGTTTTTGTGCATATGGTTTAGTTGAGACATTTCACTTGCCATACATGGATAATTGACATAGACATTTGACATGGATATTTGACATAGACATTTGACATGGATATTTGACATAGACATTTGACATGGATATTTGACATGGACATTTTGACATGATTTACATCTTGACATGAATACTTTGACATATTATTCAATACATTTGACAATTGATTTAAACATAGACATTTTACATTGTTTGGTTTTGTTTGATTAAGTGATTAAGTAACGATGTGTGTGTAATATGATACAAGCATGGTGGATACGCCGCTGGTACTTCCTATATATAAGTGTTTGTATGGTATTACATATTGTAGCGTTATTTGAATCATTTCAGTTTGAGACATAGAACATTTTATACAAGCAACATACTTTTCACAAGACATTTATTTACAAACAACTTATCTTATACAAACTCATTTTACATGGTTATTCATTTAATCATGCATTATTCTCTTATTTATACATATCATCTAAACTTATTATTTTTCAAATGATTTACAAAGACAAAGCAAATTACAAGGTTCATGACTAAACATTTTCTTAAACAGAAGTCATGAATCTTATTTTCACAAAACCTATGTACTCGCCAGCATTTCTTTGCTGACCTCGTTTTCACATATGTTTCAGGTATTGTTGAATGATATCGATTGATAAGATGCATGCTCACATAGGACTGGACAAGGCCTTAGTGACTCAATAACAATGATAGATTATGTTTAAATTATGTATATAGATTTCCAGACGATGTAATTACTCAATGTTTAATAAAACGAAACACTTTTGATATCCATGGTTATGAAACATTAATTCTGTTGCAACACGCCCCGATGTTTCCGCCGCGATTTGTTGTTTTACGCGGTCGGGGTGTGACAGAAAAGATGGTATCAGAGCCAATGGTTATAGGGAATTAGGTTATTAGTAATGCTTTGACCTAGTCTATAACCTTCTTAGGACCCTAACGCGAGTTTACTTGCGTTTAGTCATAAAACAATACCATCACCTATCCTTAGGCGACGACCACAACAAGAACATAAATTTCAAAACCGCTTTGAAAACTAATCATCTGTTCTAGGATGATTGATTACAAGGTTTTGAACCCTCTATTGTAAGGTTTTGAACCCTCTGTTATATGGTTTTGAACCCCTTCGAATTTTCAAAATCTCGACAAGGTTTTGAGTCTTAAATAATGTGAACACGTGCAAACTGGAAGGGTGAATGCCTGTATTCTGGGTTTTCTGTCTAGGCAAGCACTTCGTATATATCTCATCAGACGCGAGACCAGATGTGCTTACCTGGGAATTCTTGGGATGAGTGTTCACTTATAGGCGAGCATGTCTTCGCGATACATTATTTTTGACCCATTTACTTTGATCAGTCACTGTGTGTCGTTTGTTGCTTTGTAGTAACAAACAAATAACCACTATCCTTGCTTTCATCAGATTTGTTTCATCTCATTCTTTTCGTCTAAATTCTCTCACTCGTTTCCTTTCATGTTTCCTCTTTTAGACAATACCTCCTCGACGCGAAAACCAGATAGAGACTGCCGAGCTGGCAGAAATTATTACGCAGCAAATGGCTGCTCAATTCCCAAACCTCTTTGCTCAATGGAACCAAGCCAACAACAACAACAATGTGCTATGCAAATACAAGGATTTTAACCAGGCTAAACCACTCAAGTTTAGTGGTTCTGAAGGAGCGACTGGGCTTCTGCAATGGTTCGAGAGCATTGAGAATACTTTCCGCCACGTGCAGTGTCCTATCAATCGCAAGGTCGAGTTTTCTTCGAGTGTGTTTCAGAAGAGGGCTCTCACATGGTGGAACGGGGTTATGAGGGATCGTGGTGCAGAAGTTGCTCTGGCACAGACATGGGCTGAACTTAGGGCCCTGATGATGAGGGAATTCTGTCCTCGTCATGAGCAGCGAGCTTTGGAGAAGGAATTTGATGAATTGAAGCAAGATAGTGGTGAGCACAGGGCGTATACTGATAGGTTTGAGGAGTTGAGTCTGCTTTGCCCGACAATGGTTACCCCACTTGACATAGCTATCGAAAGGTACATCGATGGCCTACCTGACTCGGTACAAGACATCCTTACTGGTAGTAACCCTGCCACACTCCGTCAGGCGATCGAGTTATCTGCGACATTGACTGAGTCGCAGATTCGGAAGAATAAGTTACACAGAAAGGGTGACAAGGGTAAGAAGCAGGAGTCTGACAAGGATGATAGCAAGAAAGGTCAAAACAAGAAGGGTAAGGAAGGTGAGACGTCAAAGAAATTAAGGAAGCGAAAGGGTGGTCAAAACTTTGCTGTTACAACACAGACTGCTCAGAACCCGCGAAACTTACCAGCTCAGCCACCTGCAAAGAAAGCATATGTCGGTACCGCACCTTATTGTGCACGCTGCAACGGTCATCACGCAGTACAACAAGCTTGCTGGCAATGCACGACGTGTGGTAAACTTGGGCATTTGGCCAAGGTTTGTCATTTGGGACAAAATCAGGCTGCTCAGGTTCAAGCTCCGGTTCAAGGGAATGCTGTGAGATTTCCACTGGGTTCATGTTTCAACTGCGGAGAGATTGGTCATTTTCGTCATAACTGCCCGAGACTGATGAATGCAAATGCTAACGCAAACCCGAATGCGAACGTCAACGTCAATGTAAATCCAGCACGCGGTCGAGTGTTTAACATCAATGAGGCACTCAATGATGAAGGAGTGAACAATTAGTATTTTGTTTTTCCTCTAGTTGGTATCTTGTAACATTTAAAGACAATGCGGTTGTTATATAAATAAAATTTGTGGTTTTATTTTTAACTAATGCAATTGTATGAATGTTTGATTCAACCTTATGATGTCAACACAAAGACAAAACTACTTGTGTGGTTCTGTCATTTTTATGATCACTTGTGATCTCCCTAAGAACCTCAAACACTTGTTTCTTTTAAATCTAAAGTATCTTATCATCTTGCACCGTTCGAGATGCAAGAATTATCAAAACAGCTTCAAGAGTTGTCTGATAAAGGATTCATCCGTCCGAACTTTTCACCTTGGAGAAGCTTCTGTTCTCCTTGTGAAAAGAAGAATGGATCTTTTCGAATGTACATCGATTAACGTAAGCCTACTAAGCTTACCATCAAGAATCGATATCCCCCTACCTTGAATCAACGATTTCTCCGATCAACTGCATAGCGTTTCATGCTTTTCCAAGATCGATTTGCGTTTTGGGTATTATCAACTTTATATTCTCGAAGAAGATATTCCCAAAACGGTTTTCTGCATGAAGTATGGCCATTACGAGTTTACAGTCATGCCTTTTAGGTTGACAAATACTCCAGCCATCTTCAAGGACTTAATAAATAAAGTCTGCAAACCTTATTTGGATCAGTTCGTCATTGTTATTAATGACATCTTGATCTATTCATATCCCGAGCTGATAACGATCAACACTTTCATTGACACTGGAACCCTTAAAGAAGGAACAAACTTTTCGCTAAATCCTCCAAGAGGAAATTTTGGCTTAAAGAAGTTCAGTTTTTTTTTTTTTTTTTTTTTTTTTTTTTGGGTCATGTAGTCAACAAGCAGGGTATTCATATGGATCAATCCAAATTACTGCAATTAAGGATTTGATTCCTTGTATGCTTTAAATACCCGTGTCCAAAGATAACAAATTTAAAGGTCAAATTAAACAATTATGCGATTATGTGATATGTGTTTATGTGTTCTCCTCTATGTTTTTGTGTGATCCGATTTTCAAATCCTCATAGAATCTTTTATATCTTCTTATGAGGGATTAGTAGTAGGATATTCAAAAGGTACTACCTTAAATCCTTATGGGCTTCTACGTAGTAGTTAAGACCCTTGGATTATATAGTACCACTCCATGATTCATAAGAGACCCTCTTAGAGGTCTAGTCAAAAAGATTGATTCACAATTTGGTTAAAGAACGACATCTAGTGATGTAACTGAGCAGACTCCTTGATAGTCTATTTAGATCATTTATTGATTTAATTCAAAGGACTCTATGGCGGTCTAGTCACACTCATCACAGGTTCATTCATTTGGTTTCACCCTACACATTATAAAATAGACTGTGTGAACTGTGCAAGGAATTGTCTGATTATGGACGCGTACATAATTAGGAAATTTAGTGCACAGAAACCCAGTAAGATTTGTTATGTGTAAGAACCGATAGTGACAACAATAACGAAATGAGAACGATGTAATGGAGGTACGGTGGACGCACCAATGACGCTTTATATACTTGTATATAAGTATCTCTCTTACATTGCAATCATGATGTTATTAAAGTTACTAGAAGTTCAGAACCCAAACCAATGTTGTTCGATCTTTTCAAACTTTATGTTTCAAGCTCTCACAAGTTTCCTCTAAATAAATTTCGGGACGAAATTTCCTAAAGTAGGGGAGACTGTAACACCTGTGCCTCCACGGCCATCAAGCAAATGCCAAACCAATGAAATATTGTATTTCATACTTGGGATTTGTAAAAATATGTGTATCGTTTACACATATCAACTCTTGTTCAATTTCAAGCTTTAAATCGCTTTCTGGAAGGTTATACGCGCACCGATGCGTAAATATAACCAGTTTAACGCAACAAACGCTCCGGAATAGTGATATAGGCTTAACATACCTTAAATAACCTTTACATAACTTAGAAATAAGTTTTGAAGGCTTTGGTATGGCAAAAACAAGTTAATTCGCTTACAGGGACTAAACTTGACAAACTGCGAAAGTATGCCAATTTGAACTGTAACAGACATTCCGGAACATGACCATAAGTTAAACATACCATAAATATCCTTTACATAGCTTAGAAATAGGCTTTGAGGGGTTCGGTATGCTAAAATAAACTTTTGGGTCATTCAGGGACTAAAAGTGTCAAAAAGTGCACAAGTTTGCATTTTCGCGCATAACTTACGTTCTGAATACATCCGGACATCCAAAAATTTATGTAAGCATGACTATATTATATTTTAGTGTTCGCCATAAGAAAAATCCATTTCGTGCGTCATTTGGATCGTTTTTCACGCTTATACGCATTCCGTCGTAATTAAGCGAACATCGCGTTCGTATGACCAAACGAACCATCATCCGGCATATTTTTGAGCATGTATTGAGTTCCCTATACTTTAACTTCATTTTAGAGCCTTGAAATGAGGTTAACGGGGTTCAAACGCATCGAAAAAGGCCTTAAACACGTGCAGGGACCATTTCTGCCAATTCTGAAACTTTTCTGATTCAGGGGGGCGCTAGCGTAGCGCGAGCCCTATGGGCTTACCCTTCGCGCTACGCGACTGCCTGTTCTGGACAGAAAACATGCAGAAATATCAGTTTTGCACTTTCGGGACCAGATTCGATGTATAAACAGCTGTTTAATTCACAACCACACATTCTAACATGCTTAGTCAGCGGATAAGGATGGAATTTAGGCACCATGACTTTGCAACACATGTATGGATGGAATTTAAGCACCTAAACACCATAACTTTGCAACACATGTATGGATGGAATTTAAGCACCTAAACACCATAACTTTGCAACACATGTACGGATACGATTAAGGCACGATATTCGACAAGCGATCTTAACGGTTTGGGTATTCCTATAAATACCCCAACACCCCCATTGCTAAAATCACTAGAATTCTGAATTGAGAACCTCTAAGTTGAAACCATTGTTTCATACCTGAGATTCTTGACTCGGGATTAGCATTCGGGGACCCTTCGTAAGTATTCTTTCGTTCTTTTCCTTATTTTATTGCTTTTCGAGTCAGAAAGTCAAACTTTGTTTGACTTTCAGCGTTGACCAGTAATGGTCAATGCGAAGTTCGTTTGAACTTCGCAACGTGAGTGTAATCACGTTGGTCATAGTCCCTTGGGACTATGCCCACTGATTACCACGTTGTCTAGGGTCGTAGGGTAGGCGATCTGATAAATCGCCTATACCTTCGAACCCGACCCAGTTTGGTCGATCATTAGGATCCGACCAAATATATTAGGTGACCATAGTAGGTAGGGAATAACCTTCCGAGGTTATACCCTATGGTCGCTTCGTTTAAGTAGTTGTATGATAGGTAGTTTATATGCCTTAGGTAAATTACCAGAATACCCTTTTCATGTATAATTGGTAATTAAGCATATGTAACCTAAACTTTTGTCACATAACTGATTATGTAACATGTTTAGGCATATAACACTTGTCATAGGACTAGTTAGGCGGTCCGAACGCGTTTCACGCAAACGACGCGTTAAAGTAGCATAAGCTACCTTAATGGGTCGTGATGGGTCGATAATACTTAGGTTAAGTTTCATTTAGTATGTAGGCTTTGTTAAACCATATCATATGAGTTCCTACACTCATTTGGTTTACAGACCCTCCTGCTACCCAGTCTTCCGATTTAGGTCCGGGTTATTTATGTAGTTACCTATATTAGGTACCGTTTGATTTCCGGGACTCCTCTAGCTTACTTGGTAGTTGTTCAAGACTCCTAAGCACTCTCAGGCGAGTACATTATTCCCCTCTTTTACTGTTTTCAACTGTTTTGGGGTGACTCATATGTGCTAAATGTTTTATCAATGGTTTCAAGAACAATTACAATGTGGTTTCAAGGACAATAACAATTATTTCAAGAACGCTAACAATGATTTCAAGAACGAATACAATGATTTCAAAAACTAATAACAATTTCAAAAAGTGAACAAACTTGTTGGTTGTAGTTTACATGACCGATGACATTCATTAGCAATGATCAAGCCGACCAGTATTAGGTTATGGTACCATAGGATCTGACAAATCCCGTTATTTACTGCACCCATAGTTATGTGTGGGGGTTGTGGGTAGCGACTGAATCTGTAATTATTAACTTATCCTTTGGTAAGGGTTTGTTAAGAACGAGAGCGAGAGCGAGATGGAGCGAGGAACGCGTCAAGAAGGTTTGAATGTTATTAGAGAATCGACCATAAAGTAGTTTCACAATTAAAATATTAACTTACCCTTTGGTAAGGGTTTGTTAAGAACAAGAACAAGTTTTAACATTTGGGTAAACATTTGTACATGATTGACATTTGATCATGTATTTTCCACAAAACATAACTTTGATTTAAACCAAGTTTTACTTCAATACTTTGTTTTTGTGCATATGGTTTAGTTGAGACATTTCACTTGCCATACATGGATAATTAACATAGACATTTGACATGGATATTTGACATAGACATTTGACATGGATATTTGACATAAACATTTTGACATGATTTACATCTTGACATGAATACTTTGACATATTATTCAATACATTTGACAATTGATTTAAACATAGACATTTTACATTGTTTGGTTTGGTTTGATTAAGTGATTAAGTAACGATGTGTGTGTAATATGATACAAGCATGGTGGATACGCCGCTGGTACTTCCTATATATAAGTGTTTGTATGGTATTACATATTGTAGCGTTATTTGAATCATTTCAGTTTGAGACATAGAACATTTTATACAAGCAACATACTTTTCACAAGACATTTATTTACAAACAACTTATCTTATACAAACTCATTTTACATGGTTATTCATTTAATCATGCATTCTTCTCTTATTTATACATATCATCTAAACTTATTATTTTTCAAATGATTTACAAAGACAAAGCAAATTACAAGGTTCATGACTAAACATTTTCTTAAACAGAAGTCATGAATCTTATTTTCACAAAACCTATGTACTCGCCAGCATTTCTTTGCTGACCTCGTTTTCACATATGTTTCAGGTATTGTTGAATGATATCGATTGATAAGATGCATGCTCACATAGGACTGGACAAGGCCTTAGTGACTCAATAACAATGATAGATTATGTTTAAATTATGTATATAGATTTCCAGACGATGTAATTACTCAATGTTTAATAAAACGAAACACTTTTGATATCCATGGTTATGAAACATTAATTCTGTTGCAACACGCCCCGATGTTTCCGCCGCGATTTGTTGTTTTACGCGGTCGGGGTGTGACAATTTATATGCTAAGGGGCGTTTGACTTTTAGTAGTCAAACCGACCATTAATAAGATCGAATGGTAATTGTGATAGAAAATATGTAAGATGGAATAGTCATAATTAATGATGACTAATATAACCGTCTTAGGAATTATGATGATAGTTTGACGCTTGACAAGCTAGGTGGAGGCTTGGAAAGGAAGCAGGTCAAACGAAGCAAGAATGGTGGAAAAGCATAATTCGGATGCAAGGTAAGTATAGCTTACACTAGTCTTATATGTTAGAATATTCTCTTATCGTATTAGTTACGAATAAGATAAATACAGAATTGAGGTTTGATGTTCCGACGTGTAAACATACGGAACAAGGTAGTCGAGCGTGACAAGAAACCATGTTGATGGTTTAAAAGGAATTAAACGGTAAGTTGGTCATGCGTTGACCATAACTATTTGTTTTGAAAGACACTGTAAGGCGTAAGCCATGATAGGCTAAAAAGCGTTAAGAAAACGATTAATAAGTGAAATGACCACACGGTGTAAACCAAAGCGAGTCATATAGATGAGATGGTAATAAATATCATCTCGCCAACATAATCGTTCACTTAGACCAAATGGGTCAAAAGGTGAAAATATCACCATTTGACAATAACGACTAATGATTATTGTCGAGCTATATTATTTCAGGTATAAATGTCAAATGGGTATTAGCAATACTATGAACTAGCGGTTATAAAAGCAAGGTATTAAAAACGGGTCAATATATTGATCTGCGCCAGGTATGTGAAATAGGGTAACACTCATTTAGAACATGTGGTTCAAGAGTGTTAAAAGAGGTCAAAATGGACTGTTGGTTACTTGATAAGTAAACCAAATGTTTTAAGTATTGGACATTACGTTTGGAAAGCTTAATGACTTTTCAAACAAAATCATAGGTTAAAAGAGGGATTTTGGGTCAAATATGCTTTCAAAAGTCCTTCATTGTTAATAAGAGACTAAATGGACCAAAACGCCCTTGGAGGCTAAATTGAGCAAACAACCTTTAAAAGTTGTTTGGAAATGATTTTTTTACGATTTAATAAATACTTAGGACAAGTATAGAAGTTGAAAGATGTATTACGTTAGTCAAACGGCTCTATTTGGGTCTTTGCCGTAAAATAAAGAGTTAAGGGGTAAAACTTGGTTTGCATAGATTACCTTAGTAAAATCACCATAAATATAGTTGTGGTGGAAGTTCATTTGACAAATATTGCGAAAATAGGATGCTAGAAACAAATAATTATGAATTATGCGGAAAAGGGTTTAAATACCCTTAACGGGTCAAAATAAGCATTTTAGTACAAACGGGTTTAAGAATATACATAAACTCGTGAATTGAACCTAATATGATAGACAACATTGAAATTATAAGATTCATGTGATATAGGAATCAAACAAATACGTTTGTTTGATAAAACCGCGAATGGGTCAAAATTTGGTAAAAAGGGGAAATAAGCCGAAGACTTAAAAGTCTTAAATCTTGTTAAGCCGGACGTCGGATTTTAACTCCATATGATGGAGAATCAAATTACAAACATGTAGGAAGAAACGGTAGGTCAAACGGATAAGCGGTTTGAAAGATACGAAAGATTTCGTGTCAAATTACGGCAAAATGGAGAAGCTGAGTGCAGGGTCCACCGTAAATTACGGTACCACCGTAATTTACGGTGGAGCAAATAAAGCTACGGTGGGTTTCTTCTGATTTACGGCAGAAGAGTATTAACCCAGAAGCCATCGTAAATTACGGTCCCACCGTAATTTACGGTGGAGGCCAGATTGATAATCTTGTTTTGGTGATAAATTGTTTCTTGGACTCGTTTAGACACGTTTTAAACCCCCGTAAGACTAATGTATTTCATGTTTATGAAATGTAGGTACACCTTGGATGCCGGAAGACGATCAAGCTCAGCAAAGAACCGAACACGATAAAGATACACGCTTCCGCACTTTGCCACGTCGTAATTTTTAAACAACGAATTCGATTATGTTATGTAGAATAACTTATAATTTCTAAAAGTTTTAATAAACCCGTATTTCCAAATGTTTATGTAATCTTAATTACATGATTGTTTTACGTAAAATTTACGTTAAACCTTGAATAATAAGGACGGGTGTTACAAGTTGGTATCAGAGCCTTGGTTTAAGAGATTCGAGTATGGTGGGGAGGAACCATGCTTGGACTTAAACCTTATGCTCTTGACAAGGAATAGTGTTCGGTTCGAAGCTTGATCGCAAATCCGGTAAGTACAAGTATGTTAATAGTTTAGCATGCTAAAGTGTTGTAAACAACACAGAGGGCTATCGTGTGATACACGTTACCCCAATTTAAAATGAATGATATAGTTGACGAAAATACGCGCGTTGACGCGTATAGTAGAAAAAACCTTGTATTATAATACGGGCGATTATTGAAGTTGATGTTACTAACTTTTGTGAATGCTTTAATTGAAGGACACTCGCGTTTGAAGACGACGAGAGTCAAACGAATTGTGGATATGATGATGGAATGGTCCGAGATATGACAAGAAGAGCATGCTCATTAAGGACCTAAATCGCGTAATGGTCACTAACAAGGCTAATGGCAAGAAAAGCCTGTTAGGGCAAGCATTTACCAGGTGCACGTTTAAATTATTGCATGAATATAAATATGCAACAAATACGTAGAAACTGATAGTTGCATATGTAGATTGAAAACTTGGAAAAACCCGGATAGAAAATGTATTCGGGATATTGTTTCCAAGAGAAACAAATAGAGGCGTTACCCACATAGGGCGTGATGTGAAAACTATAAAAAGGTCATGTGTGTCATGTGTTAATCGCTTACTCTGGCCAAGTAAGTAGTGGCATATGATACCATTAACTTCTTATGGCGGACACGTTTACATCCGATGTAGTGAGGACGGTGTGAATGGGGCTAACTTAAAAGTACCCAAATGAATCAGATAAGCAAAATGTTTGATAATAATGTAAACGCACAACCGAACGACGGAGGCGTATTACATCAGGATAATGAGCCCGAATGAAGGGACAAAGAAGCATGTAAAATGATTTAGACAAGTACTGGGAGGGAGTGTACTTACACTCGAACCCAGAAAACGCAAGCATGTAAAATGATTTAGACAAGTACTGGGAGGGAGTGTACTTACACTCGAACCCAGAAAACGCAAGCATGTAAAATGATTTAAACAAGTATTGGGAGGGAGTGTACTTACACTCGAACCCAGAAAACGCAAACGTGAAAAATGATTTAGACAAGCATTGGGAGGGAGTGTACTTACACTCGAACCCGGAAAATGCGAATATGTCCCTAAACGAGTCGTTTTTGTAAAACGTCAAACTTAAAGACAAAGTCGGGATATAAAAATGAAGCGAGGTCTTAATGCACACCGGGAGGGTTGCAATAATAATGATCTCGGTAAAACACCCAGTTGATGGGTAAGAATTGAACACATGCGTAAACCATGAGACGTGAACTCGGGTTGAAAAATCAAAGTAACTTGGATTACGAGTTATGACTATAAAATCTCGTATATAGAAGTTGGGAGTAAATATGTTCAACTATTCGAAGTCGAATGGGTTGAATAAAGAATAAAGTTGATTGTTTATAAGTGATGGATTTCACATTAATAGGTCAAACATGTTGAATACAATATAACGCCGAATGGCACAAATGAGCACTAGCCAGATAACGGTAGCGTTAAATGCAAGAGAATAATGAGCCCGGTAATGGGATATAACCAAATAAGAATAAATTATGGACTGTCAATATCCTGGTAAGGATAATTGACAAAAGTTAAAGAGAAGATCCTAAAACTAAAACTTCGGTTTTAGTAAGAAATAATGTTTTTACAAACATAAATTCTGATAGGAATTTAAATAGTAAGCATGAAAGATACAAGTCTTGATACTGATAGGCGCAAAACGATATATTCGAAAAGTGATATTTTCGAAAATGAAATTTGATATAAATTAAACATGATGTAACACAATCACGGTCAAGAAATGTAATGTGAAGTAGAATCACATTATAACCAAGCAAGCGGTAAAAAGTAACTGGACTAATAAGTCTAATTAGTGAGACCCGTTAAGGTCATTTAAATAAATTTGGTTTGCTTGTAAACGGTAGGTTCGGTATGACTGAACCGAATAAATAAATCTGAAAACAAAAGGAAGTATTGCTAAAAGTGAAATATTTCACTAAGGACCCTTAAACGGGTCGAGGTGACAAATGCACCAAGAGTTCGATAATATATAAAAGCGATGGAAATCGCTAAGTTAACTAAACTAGTAAAATAACGGAATTACGTTATTTCAAGTTACATTATGTCATACGAGATACGTAGAGGTTCTGTAACCAAAAAGACATTACCATAATTTTTCTGGTAATGCTAACAATTGGTTAAAGTATGAGTAATGCTTAAGAGATTACTCAAGTCAAACGCATTGAGTTTAGAAACTCAATGAACTATGTAAGCAATGTTTCGAGGACGAAACCTCTTTAAGGGGGGTAGACTTGTAACACCCCGAAAACGGGTTTGGTAATTAACCCATGTTAATATTAAAAGACGGGTAAAGCACCGTTAGTGGTAAAATTTACCCGGTAAATATTAGGATTTAAATAATTAATCCTAATATTGAATAAAAAGTGAATAAAAGCTTTTAAGGAAAACAAGGTATATAGAAGGCCCGAGATAACGGGACTTAAAATAAAACGGGTTATGACTACCCCGAACTCACTAAGTTAAACTAGCAAAGTTTAACCTAGTTAACAAAACAAAGTATTGTTGAAAATAAATAGGTTGTAGCCTACTTATTAGTTAACAAAACTTGAGGGGCCAAAGGTGTAATAATCTAAAAGATTATTTACTAAAATCAAAAACAAAACACACACACATTTAGTGTGTTCGTGAATGACCAGGAGAAAGCTCCAAGGAGAGCCAAAACCTTAACTCCAACAAATCAACAAATTGAAGCTCAAATCAAGACCCAAATCGATGCATGAATGCATATAAATGATCACCTAGTCGTGGGGATCACAAGGTATGTCGAATTTTCAGTTTTGGTGATACTTTGAGATTATGATGAACTATCATAATCGAAATTTTTGGAATGAATGTTGAATCTATGAGTGTCATTGTGATTATATCTTGGTTTAGAAACAAACCCTAGTAGAAATCTTGATGAATTGTTGTCAAACTAGGGATTTGATAATTACCCTATTATGAGCTAAGTGGGTTTTGGTTGAATTGATGAAATTGATGTTCTAAGGGTGTTTATAAACATCACACTAATTCATATGAATGAACTACTTGAACAAATTAGAGATTTGTTAAGAGTTCATAAGTAACTAGAAGTGGGTTTTGTTAGATATGATGAAATCATGAAGAACTTGAAGTAATATCACTTGTATGTGATTAACAAGTAAACTAGGAAGTGGGTTTTTATGTAATAGTAAAGATGATGATAAGTTTATGTTTAAAATCATCATATTGGATAATAGAAACAAGGCACTCAAACAAATTAAGTGATTTAGGAACTTGTTCATACATGATTGAAATGGGTTTGAATGTTATGATGAAATTTGGTAGCCATGTTCATGTAACTAAGTGTATAAGATCATGTTAGCTACTAATTGATAGATAGAACTTGAATGTGCATTTATATGCTAAGGGGCGTTTGACTTTTAGTAGTCAAACCGACCATTAATAAGATCGAATGGTAATTGTGATAGAAAATATGTAAGATGGAATAGTCATAATTAATGATGACTAATATAACCGTCTTAGGAATTATGATGATAGTTTGACGCTTGACAAGCTAGGTGGAGGCTTGGAAAGGAAGCAGGTCAAACGAAGCAAGAATGGTGGAAAAGCATAATTCGGATGCAAGGTAAGTATAGCTTACACTAGTCTTATATGTTAGAATATTCTCTTATCGTATTAGTTACGAATAAGATAAATACAGAATTGAGGTTTGATGTTCCGACGTGTAAACATACGGAACAAGGTAGTCGAGCGTGACAAGAAACCATGTTGATGGTTTAAAAGGAATTAAACGGTAAGTTGGTCATGCGTTGACCATAACTATTTGTTTTGAAAGACACTGTAAGGCGTAAGCCATGATAGGCTAAAAAGCGTTAAGAAAACGATTAATAAGTGAAATGACCACACGGTGTAAACCAAAGCGAGTCATATAGATGAGATGGTAATAAATATCATCTCGCCAACATAATCGTTCACTTAGACCAAATGGGTCAAAAGGTGAAAATATCACCATTTGACAATAACGACTAATGATTATTGTCGAGCTATATTATTTCAGGTATAAATGTCAAATGGGTATTAGCAATACTATGAACTAGCGGTTATAAAAGCAAGGTATTAAAAACGGGTCAATATATTGATCTGCGCCAGGTATGTGAAATAGGGTAACACTCATTTAGAACATGTGGTTCAAGAGTGTTAAAAGAGGTCAAAATGGACTTTTGGTTACTTGATAAGTAAACCAAATGTTTTAAGTAATGGACATTACGTTTGGAAAGCTTAATGACTTTTCAAACAAAATCATAGGTTAAAAGAGGGATTTTGGGTCAAATATGCTTTCAAAAGTCCTTCATTGTTAATAAGAGACTAAATGGACCAAAACGCCCTTGGAGGCTAAATTGAGCAAACAACCTTTAAAAGTTGTTTGGAAATGATTTTTTTACGATTTAATAAATACTTAGGACAAGTATAGAAGTTGAAAGATGTATTACGTTAGTCAAACGGCTCTATTTGGGTCTTTGCCGTAAAATAAAGAGTTAAGGGGTAAAACTTGGTTTGCATAGATTACCTTAGTAAAATCACCATAAATATAGTTGTGGTGGAAGTTCATTTGACAAATATTGCGAAAATAGGATGCTAGAAACAAATAATTATGAATTATGCGGAAAAGGGTTTAAATACCCTTAACGGGTCAAAATAAGCATTTTAGTACAAACGGGTTTAAGAATATACATAAACTCGTGAATTGAACCTAATATGATAGACAACATTGAAATTATAAGATTCATGTGATATAGGAATCAAACAAATACGTTTGTTTGATAAAACCGCGAATGGGTCAAAATTTGGTAAAAAGGGGAAATAAGCCGAAGACTTAAAAGTCTTAAATCTTGTTAAGCCGAACGTCGGATTTTAACTCCATATGATGGAGAATCAAATTACAAACATGTAGGAAGAAACGGTAGGTCAAACGGATAAGCGGTTTGAAAGATACGAAAGATTTCGTGTCAAATTACGGCAAAATGGAGAAGCTGAGTGCAGGGTCCACCGTAAATTACGGTACCACCGTAATTTACGGTGGAGCCAATAAAGCTACGGTGGGTTTCTTCTGATTTACGGCAGAAGAGTATTAACCCAGAACCGTAATTTACGGTGGAGGCCAGATTGATAATCTTGTTTTGGTGATAAATTGTTTCTTGGACTCGTTTAGACACGTTTTAAACCCCCGTAAGACTAATGTATTTCATGTTTATGAAATGTAGGTACACCTTGGATGCCGGAAGACGATCAAGCTCAGCAAAGAACCGAACACGATAAAGATACACGCTTCCGCACTTTGCCACGTCGTAATTTTTAAACAACGAATTCGATTATGTTATGTAGAATAACTTATAATTTCTAAAAGTTTTAATAAACCCGTATTTCCAAATGTTTATGTAATCTTAATTACATGATTGTTTTACGTAAAATTTACGTTAAACCTTGAATAATAAGGACGGGTGTTACAATATCGCACGATGATCCTGGTACAGTTCATGGCAATGAGACCAGTACTCGCTTTAGGGGCTAAAAATTTCATTGTACTGGTTGTATCCTGGATCCTACGTATAATGGTAGACGTACCATACATCCGTTCCTAAGGTTTTGACATTTTCATGTCACTAAGTTTGGATAGTCGCCAGTGAGGGCCATACTCCAGTTTAGACAAGATCCTTTGGGCTTGTCCCCAGTTTTTTGGGCTAGTCCCCAGTTTTTTGGGCTAGTCCCCTGTTTTTTGGGCTTGTCCCCAGAATTGTTGGGCTTATCCCCAGTTGCTAACTCTTCTCTTATATTGGCTTAGTCCCAAGTTATGTTCCATTTCAGGTTTTTGAAGCCAAATAGCTAAGGATCCTTGAACCTTGCCTTTTACTAAGGTTTGTCTTTTGGTTATCCTGATTGTAAATGTTAAAGGTTTAGGATCCTAACTTGGATCCTCAGGTATGATCCTTGATCATCTTGATTTTATTCTACATTTATCTAAGTGGCCCTTATTCTTTGACAACAGGACACATGATCCTTAAAGTTCACTACCTTTTTTAATTTATCGATTATAGGATATTTGATCCTTGATCATATCCTAAATTTTTTGAAACAATCTATTAAACTTTTAATCTTAACTTATGAATTCAAACAAAATGTATGATAGCAACTGAAAGGTAAGGTATTCACAAATGTAACAACACATAAGATAGTCAAAAGATTAAGATTTTATTTACCAAAAGTTAAACCCTTTAAAGGGTTGTCAAAATTGCCAACCCAAGTTTCTACCAGCAAAACGTGGCCCATCCACTTGGGTTGGCAAAGGGTGTCCATATTTAACAAGGTCTAAGTGCAGGTAACAAAAGGCGGAAGGATAACAAGTGGTTTCATCCCCCAAACAGAGGATCTATCCACCACCCATTATCCTACCTATTGTCCAAAGGATCAGTGATCCTCAACCCTAAAAACTATTGTCTAAGTTATTACAGACCAACATTGTTCAAAACATCAACAAACAAAAAACACTACCAAACTATAAAAAATGGGCTCCGGCCGCTGTTAGGGCATGGATTTTGTGCTAAGGATTATCTATCCTGAGACTTGGCATGGATCACGGATCCTTAATGGATGATGCAGGGAGTCTGAGGATCCAGAGTCTGAGGATCACAGGATCCTTAACAGAACTTATGATTTCTAACAATTGTCACGTTTTTAATGTTTAAATGCAGAAAATGGACGTAGTGGACTACTTCTTTGCTGGAATCTCGTGGAATATGCTTCTTAGGCACGTGCTTAATGAAGAAATAACCATTAGTGGTGATCATGGGTGACTTCCACCTTTTTAGGAAAGTTGGTTTCTTGATATTTTGCTATCTTTTAAGGGGAAAACAGCTCATTTGAGGCATAGGTCGAACACACCACAGAAAAAACACACAACACTCGAATTCTCTGCAAAACACTTAGCAAAAACACACACTTACACTAGCAATTCAATGTATTGAGCTTGTTTTCTTCAGAAGTTGTACAAGGATCATTATTGTTTTTCCAATCAGTTGAAGTGAATATTTATTCACGCGTTAGAAATTGTTGAAAGAGCTTTAGAAAACTAATACAATACAATCATAACTCAGGGGTTGTTTGGCAACATCTGAATGGTTAAGTTCTAAACCAGTAAGAGGTCTGAACCATTAAGAGCCTGTATAATATGCTTAACCGTTCAGAGGCAAACGTCTGACCAATTCAGAATAGAGGTTTTAACCATTCAGACTTAGTATAATGCTTAACTATTCAGAGGCAAATGTCTGAACCATTCAAACATCTGCTCGTGAAGCAAACAGTCTAAACTATTAAGTGCTGAACCAGTAAGAAGTATGAACCATTAAGAGCCTCGTTAAGAGGTAAACAAACAGCCCCTTATATTTGTTGAAAAAAAAGGGAAAATGGAGGGTAGAGAGAAAGATGTAGTTGGAATTAAAAAGAGGAGAACAAAAAAAAAAGCAAAAGCGCACACAAAAAAAAAAAAAAAAAAAAAAAAACCATATATAAAGCGTACTCCATGGGTAAAATGTGATTCGTTTGGTTACCTTTTATCATTTATAAATTGGTATATATAAGTCCTACGCAAAGATTAAAAGAAAAGAACTAGAAAATGGATCAAACATATAGTGAAATTCTTTTACCCACAGCTTGAATTATGTTGTTGTTGATGCAACAAATATCAGACCGAAGATGGTAGCCGGGTCGGTTAGGCAAAAGGGTTGAAGGGTTCAACTTTTCCTAACGCAGGTCGTGGGGTCCCCCCACGTTTGCAAAACGTGGAAGGAGGTTCACTAGTTTTGTTTTCATTATTTGCTAAAGATCCTCCTCCGAAGTATATTCGGATTCGGATGTGAGAGCAAATAGAATGTGTGTGGTGGATGTGAAAGGGAGTAACTCGCATGTAAGCAAGTACTCAATATGAATGACCAGAGATTAGAGAATCAGAGCTGGCCAGGGGATGTCTCCTGAAGTAAATGAAGTGTCAATTTATAAGAGAAGACATCTCCCGAAGTAGAATGCATTTGACTAGTGACCTTGCTTGCAGTGAGGGGCTTGCCCTTTCGGGGGTTAAAGCCTTTTGACCCCTGGATAATAGCGTGTGCTCTGCGGACCTGCGCTGCTTTTGCGGCTGGTGGGTTGGTGGAGCTGTTCGGGGATGTGACTTGTTTACTGTTCTCGTATTGCTTTACTCCATCTCCTCAGTTTTTCAACCATTGAACCTTTTAACCCTTTAGACGTTCATATATTTAGTCATTTTATTTAGTCTTGGGCTACCCCCGTCATCAGCTCCCAAGTCAGGGGTTTTTGAGGAAGGAGCTCAAAGACTTCTGACTTTTATACATGTTTTTTATTGCCCAAAGGCTTCGAAGGTTCAAGGGTCGGAAGGTTGAAACGGTTTTTGAATTTCGGAATTTGACAAGACAGTTGACAAGACTTGTGGCAGTTTGTCAGGCGGCGGTTTTTAAATTTTTTGTCTCTTCATAATTATCCTTAATCTCATTTATTTTCTCATTTTCTTTTTGAAGAACATAACTTGCACTTTTATTTCTCTCAAGTTTCCCCTTTTCATTCAAAATCAGGTCAGTTCCATTTCTCTCATTTTCTCTTTAATTGTTCATAGTCATGGGTGCTCGGAAGGATATGGCAAAATCCTTCTCTCGACTGACCCAAGAGGAAGTCGATTTATTCTGTATGGAATGGGGTATAGGAACGAAGTATAAACCGGTTGCACCGGCTTGCGATAAATCTGTTAATGCCTGTCCCTCTGGTATGATCGCTTTGTATTGTCGACATTTTGAGTTTTCCAATCTTCGTTATCCGTTTTCAAACTTTGTGTTGAATATTTTGGAATATTACCGAGTGTCTTTTGGTCAGATTCACCCTTTAGGTATGGCTAGGGTTTTGCATTTTGAGATTCTGTGTCGGACTTGTGGGTATGATCCTACTCTTTTAGCATTCCGTCGCTTTTTCCGGCTTGCTAAGAATGGTGATTGGTTCACTTTTGAAACCAGTCAAGTTGATACTTGTTTGATTTCCTCCATGGTTTCTACACTTGGGGTTTGGAAAGATCGGTTTTTCTGGGTGTCGGAGGATGTTGTTCCTTTCAAACTTGTTTGGAGACACCCGGATGCCGTTCTGAACGAGCCGGAGCCCTCTGATTCCGAGATAAACACCCGTTTTTTAGAAATTCTTAGGGAGTGCCCTTCGAGGCTTCGTCCCTTCCCTGAGCATCTGTTGGTGTTATTGGGTATAAGTAAAGTGTGGGAAAATGCTAACCGGGATCCGGTGCTTATTAGAGATGGGAAGGGTATGCCTTTATTCCTTTCTTGCTTTTTCGTTCCTTTTTCTTTGTCCGTTTATGTGTTTTTATATTTTGTATTGCAGTTATGTCTGCCTTGGATTTTATTAAGAGCGATGATACCTCTGACGTTGTTTTTGATGATGCTGCTGCTACCCCTGGTGAGAATGCGGTTGTTAAGGGTGCCGATTATAGGTTTGAGGGTTCTGGTTATGTCAATGTTCCGAATGTCAAAGGCTTCACCAAGGTTACTGCGTCTAAAGGTTCTACTCGTCGTTCTCAACGTCATCTGAAGGGTGTTGATCAACCCTCTGGCTCAGAGCCTATTGACGTTAGTGATGATATCGAGGCATCAGAGGATCAAGCTGTGGATGTTGGTAAAGGCAAGGAAAAGGAGTTGATTGTTTCGAGCAAGAAGAAGAAATTGGTTAAGAGGGGTATTATTTCTGCTATTGAAGGTTCGTCGGCCAAAAGTGTTGAAAGTTTCGAGGGTTCAGAGGACATTTATGTGCCCAATTGGAAGGTTAAGGTTGGTGACAATTTTAAGGATCCTGCTGTTTGTGCTGAAGCCTTGGCTCATTTTGCTCCTCCCGGTGTTCGGGATGCCATATCTGAGATGGAGGGTGATCATCTTATCTCTAGGATGATGCTCAGTTCCTGCAACCTTTTTGCCTTTTTGGCTGAAGGTGTCACTCGCTTTGCTAAAGGGATGCGGGAATATGAGGAGGCCTCTAAGAAGAAGGAGAAAATGAAAGCTTCAATTGCTGCCATGAAAAAGGAAATCGAGATTTTTTCTGAGAAAGAACTGGCTTTGACTAAGAAAGAGGAGGAGTTGACAAAGAGGCACGAAATTGATATGGGTGATCTCAAGAAGAGCTTTGAAGCCAGCCTGTTGAAACTGAAAGCTGACCGGGAGACCTTGGCTGTGCAAAAGAAAGCTTTTGATAAGGAGAAGGATGGTTTGAAAACCTTGGTTGCCCAAGCTACCGGAGATAACCAATGGCTCATTGAGCAGGGTTTTCATCAGGTAGTTACCTATCTCTTGCACTCTAAGGAATTTAACTCCGCTCTTGGTGATGTCTACACTAAACTGCTCAATCTGGGAAAACACCAAGGTCTTATTGCGGGTTATAAGCTTCACGAGTCTGGTCATCCCTTAGAGAAATCTCCCCTGTACCGTCCCGAGGCTTCGGATGTTTTTAAGAGTTCCGTTGAGCAAATGGAGAGGTTGTCATACCCATATGTAGGTCAGGTTGCTTCTTGTTATGGTAAGCCTCTCTCCATTTTGCAGGATCTGAAGCCGGATGGTTTGAATGAAAAGTTATGTGCTGAAATGCTCAGCTCTCTTTCGAGGAAACGCTCCTACTCGGGAGATAGTGAAGATACTTTACCTGGGGAATCTGATGCTCCAAAGGATATTAGCTTGGAGGTTTCGGCTGTTGAGGATCTATGTCCAAAAGCTAAAAAGACTAAGAAGACCAAAGGTAGCAGTTCTGGGGCTTCTAGGCCTTCTACTGATGCATGAATTCGTAGCTTTCTTAGCACTCTTAAAACAATTTATGGTGTGTAACTTTTAAACAATGTTAGGTTTTCAGGAACCCTTAAGGTTCTTGTTGGTTGTGTTTAAGGCCTGTATGGCCATTTGAACAATAGTTGAATTTGCAAGTTACTAGGACTTGCCTTAACTTGTATTTGAAAGTCTTTTAGGGCTTTCTTTGATATGGTATGGTGCTTAGCTATTTTCTGTGTGTTATATTTTTCTTTACATTTGTGCCTATTTCGTTATGGCAGTCTGTTTGGCTTTAACCTTCCAAGCCTTTTGGCTGTCTGTTAGTAGGTTGAAGCCTTTAAGGTTTCGAGATATTACCCGGGTGGCTTGAAGGCTTCTTAGTCTTGTGACCTGACTTGGTTTGTACCTTTATAATTTTCTGTCTAGATTTTCTGTCTTTTTGTAACTTTGCCTTTGTCGAGTTTGTGCTGCCCTTATGTTTTTTATACCTTAAAGGGTTCAGTGCTGCAGAAACTTATCCTTGGTATTTTTAACAAGAAGACATAGCACCTATCCTTTTTATCATTTCTTTGTTTTTCACTTGACTCTGTAAGCCTGTTTGTTGATCATATTTTTAAGGCTTAGGGGACATTTAGTGTAGGCTGTTCAAACCCGTCTATGAGACAATTTTACTTTTTCATAACAAGTCTCATGGAGTTGTATTGATTTAGGAACTCACCCCTTATATAGGATCATTCAACCTTTGAACCTGTTGAGCGATGTGGCCTGGGAGCTCATCCCCTTACATGGCCCTTGCCATGGAGTTTTTTGCTAGGTTCTCAACTTGATCTTAGGATAGAAAGACAAGTTTGATAAAACAACTTCATTCATTCAAGCAATACTTGCTTTTTACAAAAGGTATTCATAGTGTTGTTCGAAATACATTTTGATACAAACCAAACTTTCCTGTCTAAACATGGAACCTTTTTAGGGTTTTACCATTCCAATGCCTTGGAAGCCTTTTGCCTTCTGAATCTGCTAGCTTGTAGGATCCACCCTTGTGTGCTTCGAGGATGGTGTATGGACCCTCCCATTTTGGGCCAAGCTTTCCTTGATTTTCTTTCTTGCTGGCTTCGTTGTTTCTGAGGACCAGGTCCCCTGGCTTGAAACGTTCGTTCTTGACTTTTTTGTTGTAGTAAGTTTCCATCTGTTGCTTGTATTTGGCCTCTTGAATTGCGGCTTGATCTCTTGCTTCCTCGAGGAGTTGTAAATTCAACATGGTCTCTTTTTGGTTTGCTTCGGGATCCATGTTGACAATTCTTTGGGTTACAACTCCTATCTCAGCGGGGATCACAGCTTCAGATCCAAATACCAAGCTATAAGGTGTTTTCTTATGACTTGTTTTTTCGGTTGTTCTAATTGCCCATAGGACACTAGGCAATTCTTCAAGCCAGTTGCTTTCGTATCTTCCCAATCTTGTCTTGATGCCTTCTACTATGCTTCTATTTTTTCTTTCAACCTGACCGTTTGATTGCGGATAAGCCACTGAGCTGAAAACCTGATCGATTTTGTATTCTTTGCACCAAACGCTGAAAGGCTTCTCAGCAAATTGCCTTCCGTTGTCAGTGACAAGTACTCCCGGCAATCCACAACGGTAAATGATGTTTTCCCAAACAAAGTCAATGACCTGTTTTCCCGTGATCTTAGCAAGTGGTTTGACATCGGGCCACTTGGTGAAATAATCTACTGCTACCAGCAAGAATTTCACTCCCCCTTTGCTTGGGGGAAATGGACCAACAATGTCCATCCCCCATTTATGGAATGGCCATGCCGAGGTTATCGGGACTAAGTCATGCTTGGGACTTTTTGGAACTAGTGCATGAATTTGACAAGCATCACATTTCTTCAATTCTTCAGTTGTATCGCGATGCATTGAGGGCCAAAAATATCCAAGGTTCATGAGCTTTTCAACTACCGACCTGGCTCCAAAGTGAGCTCCACATACACCTTCATGAATTTCTTTGATCAGATACTTACTTTGCTCGGGGCCGACACATCTTAGCAAGGGAGCAAGGTAACCCTTTTTGTAAAGGGTTTCTCCTTGTAGTATGTATTGCCTTGCTTTGATTTCAACCCTTTTAGCTTCCACTTGATCATTGGGTAATTCACCATTTTGAGGAACTTTTTTATGGGAGTCATCTAGTTTGGGTCTTCTTCGGTAACCACGTCTTGAACTTCCAATTCATCGATTGATGGAGCCTTCTGTACTTCTACCAGCACCTTCTTGGTAAGGTGGGCAAAAGTGAGAGATGCAAGTTTACTTAAGGCATCAGCCTTTTTGTTTTGTGATCTGGGGATCTGTTTGATGTTGCAAGCTTGGAAGGTACTCATCAGTTCCTTGGATTTTTCTCTGTGCTTTTTCATGTTGGGCTCTTTGGCTATGTAGCTATCATTTACTTGGCTTGAGACTAGCAACGAATCTGTAAACACTTCAAGCTTTTCAACCTTCATCTCCTTAGCCAGCCTTAGGCCAGCTATTAGTGCCTCATATTCAGCCTCGTTATTGGTGGTCTGAATATTAAAACGTAGAGCATACGTGAATTCCAGCCCCTGTGGGTTGATCAAAATTAGCCCAGCCCCTGACCCTTCAACGCTTGAAGCCCCGTCGGTAAAAAGCTTCCAGGCTTCAGGGTTGGAAGGTTCAGTGGTGGTGGTGTTTACTTCAGTGATCGCTTGGTTTGGGACTTCGACAATGAAATCAGCCAAGACTTGGGCTTTGATAGCTTTTCTTGGGACATAGGTGATGTTATGTTCACCTAGTTCTATGGCCCATTTGGCTAATCGCCCCGAATTTTCAGGTTTTTCAAGCACACTCTTAATAGGTTGGTCGGTGACCACTTGTATGGGGTGTGCTTGGAAATACCTTCGAAGCCTTCTAGTTGTTTGAACTAGGGCTAGGGCAAGTTTTTCAAGGGGAGGATATTTCGTTTCAGCTAATTTTAAAGTTTTGCTGAAAAAATAAACGGGTACCTGGGCCTTGTCTCGCTCAATGGTGAGGACCGCACTGATGGCCTCGTCAGCAATTGAGAGGTACACCGATATCAACTCCCCAGTTTTAGGTGCCGCAATGTCTGGTAGAGAAGCTAGATGTTGCTTCATCTGGTTGAAAGCTTCTTCAGCCTCTTCAGTCCATTTGAAATCCTTCTTATCTGAGCAGTTCTTAAGCGTTTTGTAGAAAGGTAGAGATATCTCAGCCAACTTGGAGGTAAAACGCTTCAAGGCTGCAAGCTTCCCATTTAAGCTTTCAACCTCCTTCTTGGTTTTTGGTGGTTTGGTTTCAAGAACCGCTTTTACTTTGTTTGGGTTGGCCTTGATGCTTTGCTTCCCGACAATGTGACCCAAGAACTTTCCTTCTTCAAACCCAAATGAGCATTTTTCCGGATTAAGCTTCATGTTGACCTTTCTGAGATTCTTGAAAGTCTCTTGGATGTCGTCGAGCATTTGATATTCCGTCTTGCTTTTGATTACCAAGTCGTCGACAAAAGCCTCCATGTTTTTGCCAATTTGGCTTTCAAAGGCTTTGTCAACGAGCCGTTGGTAGGTTGCTCCGGCATTTTTGAGGCCGAAAGGCATCTTTTGATAACAAAAGATCCCTTTGTCCGTGTGAAAGGCTGTTTTTTCCTCATCCTCTTCCTTCATGAGGATTTGGTGATAACCTTTGTATGCATCAAGAAAGCATTTGAACGTGTAACCTGTGAGGGAGTCAACCTTGAGATCAATTTCCGGTAGTGGATAGCAATCCTTAGGACAAGCCTTGTTAAGATCCTTGAAATCTATACACATCCTCCAAGAGTTGTCGGGTTTTTTGACCATAACCGGGTTTGCAACCCATGATTGGCACCTGACTTCTCGGAGAATGCCGGCTGATACGAGCTTTTCAACCTCTTGGCAGGCTGCCAGACTCCTCTCGGGTGCCAAGCTTCTTTTCTTTTGGACCACAGGTTTGACATCCGGTGGTATCCTTAACTCGTGTTCGGCAATGTCCCGAGGGATCCCCGTCATATCTTCTGGACACCAAGCGAAAACATCGCTGTAATGTGTGAGCAGTTTTTCGAGATACGAGAGGGTCTCTGGAGAAAGGTTTGGATTGACCCTTACTCTCTGTTCAGGGTACTTGGGGTTTATGACCAACCTTTGCCTTTCTTCTTCACTGTTTGAGCTTTCACCCTCAACAATGTAAGCTTCTTGAGAAGGTTGAAGGGTTGCTATACCTCTTTCGGTAGGAAATTTGACTGTGCCATGACCCACAGACACGGCCATGTAGAATGCATACTACCCTGGTCTTCCAATGATCACGTCATAGCTTGAGGGGATGTTGATAACTACAAAGGTGAGCGGTTGGGTTCTTTCTTTCAAAACTTCGCTGAAACGAACATTAAGTGTTAGTTGCCCTAAAGGCTTGAGGGGTATATCGGCAATACCTTTTATAGAGGTTCCAGAGGGTTGAAGCCTTGAACGTTCTTCATTACTCAAACGGTTGAAGAATTTCTCGAACATGATCTCAGTGGCTGCCCCAGTGTCTATGTATGCCCTACATGTTTGCAATGTTCCCACGGTAGCTTCTACCACAAGAGGGCTAGAGAGAGGGTCTTTTTCCGTCGGGGGGAAAAAGACACACTGAAACTCCCAAGCTTCCAACCGCTGTCTTTTATGAGGAACCCTTCCATCAAAATCCACCATATTGACTTCCTTGCCTTTTCCTTCAGCCATTTTGTCCCGGACTCCCTTTACCAAATGAGCGAGTTCTCCGGACTTAACAGCTTCTTCAATTCTTTTCTTGAGTTGGAAACAATCATTGGTGTGGTGACCTTTTTCTTCATGAAACTCACAGTATTGTGTGGAGTTCTCGTTTTTCCTGCTTTTAGGGAGAGGCCTAGGAGGCCGAAAGTTTTGTTTAACTTCTTCTGTTGCAAGGATTTCTTGAGGGGTCTTTGTGAGGGGTGTGAAACTTATGCCTTTTTCCCTGCTTGAAGGGTTCCGGCCTTCAGACCTTCGAGGGTCTGAACCTTTTGACCGCCTGTCATAGGAGTTGAAGTTCCCCCTTTTTCTAGCTGGGCTATTGCTTCGCCAGCCGGATCCTCTTTTTCTTTGTTCTTTAATGTCTACTGCCTCCTCTCCCCGGATGTGGGCTTCAGCCCTTTCGAGAGCCTCTTCCAAGGTCTTGGGCAGGGATTTGTTGAAATCTCTTGTGAGATATTTAGAGGTAATGGCATTCATGAAACCAGCCACTCTCATTTTCTCATCCGCCCCTACATAAGTTAGACCTTCCTTCTTGTATCGTTCAATGAACGCACGATGACTTTGGTCATCACGCTGTTTTATCTGGAAGATCACTGTTGCGTCTTTAACATATCGCCTTTATTGGGAGAAATTGGCCAGAAAACCCTTGCTAAGGTCGTCAAAGCTTCGAACGCTTTGAGCAGGTAAGTCGTTGAACCAAATTCGGGCGGATCCAACAAGAGTTTGTATGAACATTTGGCAACATTCAGCGTTTGACCATTTCTCTATCCTTGCTGCGACGGTGAAGATCTGAAGATGGTCCTCAGGATCTTCAGTTCTATCATACGTCCTGATGTGGGACGGCATCTTGATCTTTGCTTGGAAATCATAATCGGCTATTTGCTTTGAAAAGCATGAAAGGTTACTTGGCTTATATGGTTTAGCCAAGTCTTCTTCAGCCCTTGCATCCACATTATTGCCATTACCGTTATTTCCCTGAGTGGCTAGCACCTGATTAATAAAGTGTTGCCACGGGAAGTTGGCCATCATCTGGGTCATCATGTTGGGCATGAGGTTGAAGCCTTCAAGGCTTCCTGGGGCAACTGAGCAGTTTATTCCAAGGGGAGTGTTCATAACAGCACTTCGTGCCAAAGGGAGGATGGTCAGAGCTTGCTCCCACGTGGTTGTTGTAGATGCTGGAAAGCTTGTTGCTGGGGGCTGTAGGAGCTGGTCAAGGGTTAGCTCATGTCCCAGAGGTGCACCACTAGTAATCGGTTGGGAAGAGAAGATAGGGTGCACTGTAGGATGTGTCATTGTGGATAGATATGGGTGAGGGTTTGAAGGATTACTGGGACCAGCCTCATTTCTAGTTGTAAAAGGAAGATGAGGTGGTCCTGGAGACAACGTTGGTTCTGGCTCGTCGTAATCCAAGCGGATTCTCACTCCCTTTTCTCTTTCCCTATTCACATGCTGGTTGAGGAGAGACCTCAATTCCAGGAAATTGTTGGCAACCCCCTCGGGGGTAAGTTCAACACATGCTGGGGTGTCAGAGACACCGACATTGGGGGAAGGAACTCCGGATCTGGACGGAGTTGGTGTGTTGAAAGTGGGGAACTCGGGTGTGCTCCCCGGAGTTGAGAAAGAAGTTGGTATAGCCACATGAGCTTGGCTACTGCCCGAGGTAGAGGTGTTCGGAATCTGATTTACTTCACCCGGGGATCCACTTTCAGACATGATGATTTTTAGTGAGGAGAGCTACACTACTAGGTCTTTTTTTAGGAAAAATAGCGGCGTAGCCCCACGGTGGGCGCCAACTTGTTGATGCAACAAATATCAGACCGAAGATGGTAGCCGGGTCGGTTAGGCAAAAGGGTTGAAGGGTTCAACTTTGCCTAACGCAGGTCGTGGGGTCCCCCCACGTTTGCAAAACGTGGAAGGAGGTTCACTAGTTTTGTTTTCCTTGTTTGCTGAAGATCCTCCTCCGAAGTATATTCGGATTCGGATGTGAGAGCAAATAGAATGTGTGTGGTGGATGTGAAAGGGAGTAACTCGCATGTAAGCAAGTACTCAATATGAATGACCAGAGATTAGAGAATCAGAGCTGGCCAGGGGATGTCTCCTGAAGTAAATGAAGTGTCAATTTATAAGAGAAGACATCTCCCGAAGTAGAATGCATTTGACTAGTGACCTTGCTTGCAGTGAGGGGCTTGCCCTTTCGGGGGTTAAAGCCTTTTGACCCCTGGATAATAGCGTGTGCTCTGCGGACCTGCGCTGCTTTTGCGGCTGGTGGGTTGGTGGAGCTGTTCGGGGATGTGACTTGTTTACTGTTCTCGTATTGCTTTACTCCATCTCCTCAGTTTTTCAACCATTGAACCTTTTAACCCTTTGGACGTTCATATATTTAGTCATTTTATTTAGTCTTGGGCTACCCCCGTCATCAGTTGTCTATGTAACATATCGACATAAATGTCTTACCAAACTAGTAACTCTCGAACCCATATTTTAAATCTAGAGCCCTAATGATATTAACATCATAGACTTTCCCAATTTTCAGGCTTTATTTCATTCAATTTTTTCTTTAAAATGTGTGAATCACATATGCTTTTTATTAACATGTTTTCTTCATTGTTTAATTTAATTTTCGTATACAAACGGATAATGTAAAGCTTAGGGTATTCAAACCTATGTTACAAGATTCTATGCTTCGAATTCAGGAAACAATATCACTTTAAAGTGTGTGTTTTTGTTCTATATCAACTAATCATGTGATCATTATGGTTGATCGTCCATCACAATTTTATGCTTTCACATAAATTATTTTGTGTATATTTTGGCGTGTTATTATAGTTTATGGCCATCAAGTCAGAATGTAATAATTCTTTCTAGTTCAAGGTGTTACTATTTTCATGTCAAGAAAAGCTAGGCAATACAGATATAAAAATAAGATCGCAAGTTGCATATCATTTTGTAAAATGTGTTTTTTTTTTCAATACGTGAAATTAGGGATGGCAATGAGTCGGACATAGGTAATCAAAATCTCATATCCTATAATAAAATCGTGTCCCATATTCCGATTCATACCCGTTGGGCTTGCGTTACTATACTCATTACCCATCAGGTTGGCAAGACATACCCAGTTGTATCGGGTTTAACCGTTTACGGTCTTATAACTTTATTATTTTTATTTAAATTATATAATCTATTACTATATTCCATTATAATGCAAGTAAACGAGTTTGGGTAGTCATATGGGTATCACCGAACCCCCCCCCCCCCCCCCCCCCCCCAACACTTTAAGTAAAGCACAATTATATTTATGACCCCTTGTATCAAAGTATTGTTTCTTGATTAACTTAGAGTTTAATTTTCCAATCACAGAGTGACGGAGACATTTTTTTTTAACGGCTAATTTTTTCCCTTAAATACTTACATCTCTCAAGGATTGAACCTTGGTCTTCTCACAAGATATAATTTCTCTTGACCACTAGGCTATAACCTTAATGGCAGTGACGGAGACAATTAGCTTCTCATAATCTCATTCAGTCATTCTTTGGAAAAGTATCCAGCATCCGCCGCACACCATAAGTCTATTAGCCTTTATAATGGGCCTCAAATGAAAACCCCACTATTAGAGCCCATTATCTCAACCGAGTCCAGAAAATATGTATTGTTGGGCGTGTGGGTCAAGATTATTCTCGAAAATAGTTTATGAAGTTCACGTTTACTACTTTCTATATTTGAATCCAACGGAGTTTCATATTTTTATGTTGATTCATGAGTGTGGACTTGATGACCGAAAACCCTGACCGGCTGATTCTCTCGGAGAAAAAAGCTTTTGAAACATTGAATCATTTTGTACCGGTAATGAAAGTAACACTTAAGCATGGGGCCGGATATGAGATTAACCCTATAAATTTAGCGGACATGAGACGGGTATGATATTAGGTGATATCAGTCCGATTACTTGACACCAGTCACATTCCCTTTACCTGCATCCAAACCAAATATACTAATATATCGTATAATCTTAAGAGTATAATAAACAAAGCTTTAATTTTTGTTATAAACATGAATTATTATAAAGATAAAATTGATAGAAATGTAGTTCAATGCTATATAATAACAAGTATGGTAGCATCTTAGACCATGTGTAATGGAAGACCCAAATAATGTTTTCACCATTGGGTGTTTTGCATCATGTGACAGTTAGTCAGCAATGGGGGCATTATTGGGTATTATGTTAAAATGGATATAGTGGGATAATGTCCCACAATGCCCAAAACAATCATTACCTAATTGTTATTTTTTTGTTCAAATTAAAACTAATAATATTTTATTAATTAAATAAAAATTACATAAATAATAAAACTCAAAGACATAATACTCGTCTTTGCTTTCGTCATTCTCGTCTTCCTCGTCGTCCGATTCTTCCTCACCCTCGTTTGGAATATACCGAACCGACCGCGCATATTCAACCAAATCAACCGCTAACGCATTATGTGCGGCTTCAGATCGCATTTCATGTGCATTCTTCACTCTGTCTTCCATTGTTGCTTGGGGATATTCCTGAACAGCTTCTGGTACATAGTTCTGGTATATTGATTTTCCTTCGTCTTCCAATATCATATTATGCATGATTATACAAGCGTACATAGCATCTCTCATTTTTTTTCTTTGCTCCATGCATGACAAGGATTTCTCAAATAATGCCACCGTTGTTGAAGAACCCCAAAGATCTCTTAATGTCCTTCCACAAAAATTCTTGAACTTTTTTAAAGTAAACTCTTTCTTTATCATACGGGCCCCTAAACGTCTTCACGACAATCGAATACCTAGGATAAATTCCATCGCACAAAGAGTATCCGTGCGGGTAGTAGTTCCTGTTAGCATAAAAAGATACTTTCGCAGCTCTACCAGAAATATAGTCCTCTACCAATGGAGATTGTTCGAAAACGTTTATATCATTGCATGACCTTGCCACACCAAAGTAAGCCGACCAAACCCAAAGATCCTATGAGGCAACCGCTTGAAAAATAACAGATAGTCCGTCTTGGTCACCTCGTGTGTGTTGAACTCGCCATGCGGTCGGACAATTATACCATTGCCAATGACGACAATCCAAGCTCCCGATCATGCCCGGTAAACCATGGAGATTAGAATGGGCCTCGTAAATTTGTTGAAGGTCGTACCATGTGGGCTTTCTTAGATAATGTGCACCGTACAAATTTATGATACCTTTAACAAACATATATAACTTTAAGCTAACTAAAGAAAATATGAATGCATGTAATATTTATAGTATAGTAATGTACCTTGACAAAAATGCTCCAAGGTATCTCCTGTTGTTTTCACGGCCATTTTTAAATACTCGTCAGTGATGTTCGCCGTGTTTCCATACGCAAGGACTCGTAGAGCTGAAGTATACTTTTGAATACCGGTGAATCCAAGTGTCCCCCCACCCCCTCCCCCCATCCGATTTTTGTTTAAAATAATCAAAGTTGTTTTCCAAGTCTTCAGTAATGCGTAAAAATAAACGTTTACTCATCCGGAAACGACGCCTAAAAACTTCTGGGTTTGGGTAAGTAGGTGCTTCATCGAAGTGATCTTTAATCAACCGATCGTTTACCGCACGTCGGTCTCGTTCAATATATTCTCTTGGTAAAATTTCACATTCAGGCCGGCTACAATGCTTCATATACCGAGTTGCGAGTTCGCACACACTATTAACCACCTCTTGCTTGATCTCCTCATCGGTCGAGTCACCCTCATCCGCTAAAAACTCTTTGTAATAAAAATTTGCAACGGACGACGAGGAGGTTGGGGAATCCATTTTTATATAAAATGGGGAGTGAAAGGTTTGTTGTTTGGTGTTGTAAGTGTAGGTTTTTGGTTTTGGTTTGATAAAATGAGTGTAAAAGGTTGGTATATATAGAAAAAGTATATCGTACATTACGGCTTAACGTACTTCACGTACAACAACGTGCGTTATTTGTTCTATAACATGCGTGATTAATGTTTTCAATATGTGTGATTATTGTGTTTCAACATGCGTGATTTTGGATTTTTGAGTTATAACGTACGTGATTTTAAACTGAACGTGCGTAATTACCTGTCGTACGTGATGTATGTTAAGCCGTAATGTACGTTAACCTTCCTCGGTATATATATATATATATAAGTTAAATAAAAATAAAAGAAAAAGAAATAGCTGTTACTTTTTGACCATTGCCAACGGTCATTGGCCAAAGAATTGAACAAAAGGCGTGGAAAGAAATAGCCGTTACTTTTTGACCGTTGCCAACGGTCATTGGCCATAGAATTGAACGAAAGGCGTGGAAAAAAGAACGCTCCATGGGTTTTTTTTTGAAAAAAACGCCAGGGGGGAATAGGGGCGTGGGGGGCTTTTTTGGGGGGAAAAGGCCAAAAAACCCCCACTACGGGTGATCTTAGGAATAGTGTGGTGGTACTAACATGCAATATCACGTGTCACGATCTCATTACTCCGTGAATCAGAGTCGTTTATTTTTTCATTCTTAGATTTTTCCAGGAAACTTTTCTCATTTTCTTTTTGCAATTTCATATTTTTCCGGTCAGGTTTTCTTTGCAATTCTAAGTCGTTTCTATCACATTTTTATTTCACGATTTTCTCGGCTTTTGTCGTCGTTTGCTTAATACCTGCAACCGCAACACGAGTTTTGCCCCCGCTTTCTAAAAACTTGTAACGCCCATAAATTTTCCCGTTTAAAATTTAATTAATGACATACTATATCTAACGAAATTCGGGCATGACCCGTTCGTACAATGAGCGGTCCCCTGTTTTTCACAATCAAAATTTCATTTTTAACACGACGCATTTCAAAAGACATAATATATACCATCAAACGAACCTTGACGCACATACGAAAACTATTAAGTTTAAAATACTTACAACCAACTAAGGTTTTCAAAAGACAAACACGATAAGAACTAAGGTTTAGCTACTAGACATAAACAAAAGTATTAGACATTGTCTTCTTTACAAAAGTAGCGGAACGTGTGACGGGCTTTGAAGCGTGTTCGAACCGGACGAAGCTTGATATCTAACCTTGAGATTTACATACATCACCACAACAAAGTAAACTTCATTAGAACTAAATTTCTTTCTTTTAACTCGAGATTTCAACTTACGGATTCATAGCCATTATGGCATCCGCGAACTTGCAAGTTACTAATTACTTTAATATCATCATTCTTGCACATAAGTATGTTCCAAAAATGGAACTTCGTACCATTCTTTTCATTCTTACATTCTAATTCTTTTGGCACGTTCATGAAAGGGTCTACACACAAAATTCATTCTCTTGCATTCTAAAACAACATATTCGACCCATTTAATGAATTCTACACAAGTACTTTTCATAATCGATTCAATTATCACATAATATGGTAAAACAACAATATAATAAAACCATGAATTGTACAAGTAGCGTACCTCGGTCTTGATTCCCTCCTTGCTTCGTGTGACTCGAACTTTCTTCCTTTATTCCTATACATAAACGGATATACATTATGACCTTCTCATTCTATTCTTACAAAACATCACATTCAATACGAGAATTGTATGCAAACTTAAAACATGATTATCTCATATAATGTTCAAGTCAAAAATGAAAAATATTCTAGTTGTGGCATTTTGTCGAACACTTGGCGTGTGTACTACTAAAAATGCTACATGTACAAGTATTCGATTCATGATTCTAATAGTTCATAACATACCTCATCAAATTCACAATTTCACCAAACTTTCATTCTTTTAACAACCTATTTAACAGAAATACTTAACATACATAATTTTTCACCACAACATTTCAATTTGTTACTCCTACACCTTAGGCATTCATCATCATCCATTTCATACAATTGATTTATCTAACATAATTCACCAAGATGAGAATTCACTACATAATTCTTGTTCTACGGTGTTAATCTAACTTAACATCATTCAGATTTTTATGCATCTTCAAGATTGGTTAAAAACTCATTCTCCTCGTAATCACCAAATCACAAAATTCGACTCATCGTTTGTTAAGAAAGGTCAAATGGCCGAGAATTGAGTTTCATGCATCAATTAAACCTTGAAATTCCTTATCAATTGCTGGATTTTTGATCAGCTAGGGTTTACCCCCTTTTTCTTCCTCTGGTCGTTGAACTCAAACACACACCTAGTGTGTGTGTTTTGAGTTTATTTAATTTAAATACTATCTTCTTCCATTTGGCCATGTTTAGTCCCTCTAGATTAGGTGTTTATTTATTTCGAGGCATTTTCAATCCTTAGGCATATATCATAACACATTCTTTAACTACATAACTTTTATAATTAATTTTTAACGATTATGCATAATTTACCATTTTTTGGGTATTACAAATCTACCCCCTTAAAAGAAGTTTCGTCCCCGAAACTTAAATACGTACCAAATAGTGCCGGATAGTGTTTCTGCATATCTTCTTCCGATTCCCAAGTTAGCTCCGAACCCTTTCTGTGTTGCCATTAGACTAAAACTTGTCTAATGGTCTTGTTTCGAAGATGCGTTGTCTTGGAATCCTTAATAGCTATTGGTCTTTCAACGTAATTCATACGTCCATCTAATTCAATTTCAATGTGAGATATGTAAGCGGTTTCATCCGATAGACACTTCCTTAGTTGAGATACATGGAACGTATTATGAATCCCTTCTAAAGCTGGCGGTAAATCCAATTGATATGCTACCCTTCCAACTCATGCTAGAACCTTAAAAGGTCCTATGTATCACGGACCCAATTTCCCTCGCTTTCGAAAATGTATTACGCCCTTCCATGGGGATACTTTCAAATACACATAATCCCCACCTTGGAATTCAAGAGGGCGTCTTCTTTGATTTGCATATGCTGCTTGTCGATCATGTGTCGCCTTTAATCTAGCCCGTATAAGATCAATCTTCTTGTTAGTTATGGCTACTACGTCGCTGGGTGCAATTTCTCTTTGTCCCACATCTTCCCAACATATGAGAGTCCGACATTTCCTTCTGTATAGCATTTCATAAGGGGCCATTTGTATATCACTATGATAGCTATTATTATATGAAAATTCTACCAAGGGTAGATGATCATCCCAGCTTCCCCCAAAATCCATCACGCATGCTCTTAACATATCAACGAGCGTTTGGATGGTCCGTTCGGATTGACCATCCGTTTGTGGGTGGTAGGCGGTACTGAAATGTAATTTTGTACCCATCTCATCATGAAACTTTTTCCAAAATCGAGATGTGAATCGGATATCTCGATCTGAAATAATGGATACGGGTACCCTGTGATGAGATATAATCTCGTTTACATAAATTTCCGCCAATTTTTCTGAGGTAGTGGTTTCCCGAATAGGTAAAAAGTGAGCGCTTTTGGTGAGTCGATCTACGACCACCTATATGGCATCATGCCCTTTCTTTGTCTTTGGGAGTTTAGTTACAAGATCCATAGTCACATTTTGTAACAGCCCAGCGTAACCGCACCATGATATTGTCCGCTTTGGCGGCCAGCACGCCCTCGGCGTCCGCCCCTCATGCTTTTCAAAACGCGTCATGATGGTGAAGGTAGCCAGCCCCTTATAAGGAAGCCTTTGTTCCCCTTCACAACCGATGTGGGATGTCACAATCCACCCCCTTAAGGGGTCCAACGTCCTCGCAGGACCTGGCACCACCGGTCCGGCCTGGCTCTGATACCATCTGTAACAGCCCAGCGTAACCGCACCATGATATTGTCCGCTTTGGCGGCCAGCACTCCCTCGGCGTCCTCCCCTCACGGTTTTCAAAACGCGTCATGCTGGTGAAGGTAACCAGCCCCTTATAAGGAAGACTTTGTTCCCCTTCACAACCGATGTGGGATGTCACACATTTTCCCATTTCCACACCGGAATTTCCAATGATTGAATCATGCCACAAGGTTTCTAGTGTTCCGCCTTAACTTGGGAACAAGTTCGACACTTTGCAACATATTTTACAATATCCCGTTTCATCCCGGCCCACCAATAGTTTTTCTTCAAATCCAGATACATTTTTGTAGCTCCTGGATGAACCGAAAATCAGGACTTGTGAGCTTCTTTGAGTATCACGTCTTTTGCTTCACTAAATCGAGGTATCCATATCCGGCCACACATTGATTTAATTCCATTGGGTCTTTCTTCTAATTTTTCAACAAACCCCTTTGTTCTTTCCTTCTTTGAATCCATTCCGCTCAACAATTTGATTTGGGCTTCCTTAATCATTTCGAGTAATCGAGGTGTAACTACCATTTTCATGGATTTCACTTGAATTGGAGGCGGATAATCCTTTCGGCTCAGGGCATCGACCATTACATTTGCCTTGCCCGGATGATAAAGGATTTCACAATCATAATCTTTAAGAAGTTCTAACCACCTTCGTTGCCTCATGTTTAAATCCTTTTGCTCGAAAAAGTATTTAAGGCTTTTGTGGTCAGAATAAATTGTGCTTTTTGTTCCGTATAGATAATGCCACCATATCTTCAAAGCAAACACTACTGCTGCTAATTCCAAGTCATGGGTTAGATAATTACTTTCGTGTGGTTTCAATTGCCTTGAAGCATAAGCAATGACTCTACCCCTTTGCATTAAGACACACCCCAACCCTTGGTGTGATGCATCAGTAAACACCATCAAGTCTTCCGTTCCATCAGGTAGGGTTAATACCAGGGAGCTTTACAGTTTCTCTTTCAGAGTTTGAAATACCTTCTCTTGATCTGTACCCCATGTAAACTTCTCATTCTTCTTTGTTAACTTGGTCAACGGCAGGGCCAATTTAGAAAAGTCTTGAATAAGACTCCTATAATAAACCTCCTATAAAACACACTAGTGTGGGTGTTGCTGAGATCGATCAGAAGTAGGGGGCGATCCCAAGCTCCCCAAAACCCTAGTTCTTGTCAAAACCTCCAATTTGAAGGTTCAAATCAAGTCCAAAACGAAAATCAAGCATAGATTAGTGATCCCCATTGCAAGGAGATCATAAGGTATGTAAAATTTGATAAAAATTCTCTACTTGAAATTCTCATGAATTTAGGGAATTCGAAATCTGTGGATGCATGAATGATATATAGGTGAGATAGGAATATTGAAGTCTCTAGGAGTAAACCCTAGACAAATACATGTTGAAATCATACTTAATTCTAGCAAAGTTCATGAACACCATTGTAGGTGGTTAGTGGGTGGAGTAGAACTTGATAAACCCTAGGAAATTGGGGGTGGTTCTAGTGAAATTTGACATGTATGAAGCAATTTCAGAATCCTAGTGGCTAATATTCATGTAAGGTAGTTGATTGAAAAAAATATAGGGCTATATGACAAGTTATGAACTTGCTAATACATCATGTAAATTGCTGCCCTTAAAGTGTTTGTATAATTGCCTCAAAGAAGGCTTAAAAAACTGAAATTTAAAGTTAAACCGTATAATTGTTATGTTTCGGTAAATTGTGCGACATATGATTTAAAAAGAGTTCTAAACATGTTATGATTGGACTCTATAGGGAAGGACACCGGAGCGTCGAGTGGACAAGCCGGTGGTGACTTGCGTTTGAAGGGCGTACTTTGAAGGTATGTAACTTGATTCGTTACATTAAGTGAATTGTTATTAAATTTTGTATAGTTATATAGTAGAATAGATGTTGCATTGATTTTACTAACCATGTTTGTCACTTGAATCAATAGGTTAAGAATTGGCAAGAAACCATTTGGTTGTCATTATATTGGAGGATTCCATAAGATGAGCCAACGGGTCGAATAATGGAATAAAATGAAGTACTTGTGTTTTAATAGATAGCGATGGCGATAACAATCACAAGAGCATTAAACCATGAGATTGGTAAGGAAATGCGGGTGATGATAAGCCCCGGATGTTGGGTATAAGGCGCCATAGGCTTACTAGTAAAACGGTAGCAAAATGAGTGAAGTTAGAGTGGGTCAAAAATATGCATAGTGATTTTTAGACGTTCGGCCCGTAAGTCAAATTTTCGGTACGGTAATTATAATTGGCATGTAGGTAATGAATTTACAGACGTATAGGAAAAAGAATCACCTAAAACGGACTTACGAGTCGAAAGTTATGATAGATTAAAGCTTATAAGTGGAAATTAGTGATGCTGGACTGATATACAGCAATCAGCAACAACATTCTGTTGAAAAAGCATGCTCGCGCCGCGCCACAGCCAAACAGGCTCACCGTTGCGCGACGCGACGGCCGTGGCGGGCTGCGAAGGTTGATTGATCACCCTATCGCGTGGCGCGACCGCCCCACTTCGTCCGATTTTTGTTATTTCTTCAACATTAACCCAAGGAACCTGTTTATACTTGATTTTAAGGTCACAAAACTAATCGTTTATGTGGTTTTTGACCATAGGTGACGATGGACCTAATCCGGAAGGCGATCAAGCAAATTCCAAGAACCGAACACGATATTTTGAGGCTTCCGCGATTACTTAATATGTTCAAATCAATGTCTTTGTAGTTAACTCTTAAATACTTGTTCTTTTGTCTTGGGATTCTTAAACTAGTAGTACCTGTCCTAGATGTTAACTTGGTTAAAACTTCTTTATGTTTGATATAAAAATCAAGGTTTTGGTATACTAAGACTTTGTTTGTAATAAAATATTATGAAAACGAGTAGAGTGTTACATCTACACACAAAATTCATTCTCTTGCATTCTAAAACAACATATTCGACCCATTTAATGAATTCTACACAAGTACTTTTCATAATCGATTCAATTATCACATCAGATGGTAAAACAACAATATAATAAAACCATGAATTGTACAAGTAGCGTACCTCGGTCTTGATTTCCTCCTTGCTTCGTGTGACTCGAACTTTCTTCCTTTATTCCTATACATAAACACATATACATTATGACCTTCTCATTCTATTTTTACAAAACATCACATTCAATACGAGAATTGTATGCATACTTAAAACATGATTATCTCATATATTGTTCAAGTAAAAAATGCAAAATATTCTAGTTGTGGCATTTTGTCAAACACTTGGCATGTGTTCTACTAACAATGCTACATGTACAAGTATTCGATTCATGATTCTACTAGTTCATAACATACCTCATCAAATTCACAATTTCACCAAAACTTTCATTCTTTTAACAACCTATTTAACAGAAATACTTAACATACATAATTTTTCACCACAACATTTCAATTTGTTACTCCTACACATTAGGCATTCATCATCATCCATTGCATACAATTGATTTATCTAACACAATTCACCAAGATGAAAATTCACTACATAATTCATGTTCTATGGTGTTAATCTAACTTAATATCATTCAGTTTTTTATGCATCTTCAAGATTGGTTAAAAACCCATTCTCCTCATAATCATCAAATCAAAAAATTCGACATACTATATCTACGACCACCCATATGGCATCATGCCCTTTCTTTGTCTTTGGGAGTTTAGTTACAAGATCCATATTCACATTTTCCCATTTCCACACCGGAATTTCCAATGATTGAATCATGCCACAAGGTTTCTGGTGTTCCGCCTTAACTTGGGAACAAGTTCGACACTTTGCAACATATTTTACAATATCCCGTTTCATCCCGGCCCACCAATAGTTTTTCTTCAAATCCAGATACATTTTTGTAGCTCCTGGATGAACCGAAAATCAGGACTTGTGAGCTTCTTTGAGTATCACGTCTTTTGCTTCACTAAATCGAGGTATCCATATCCGGCCATACATCATTGATTTAATTCCATTGGGTCTTTCTTCTAATTTTTCAAGAAACCCCTTTGTTCTTTCCTTCTTTGAATCTAATCCGCTCAACAATTTGATTTGGGCTTCCTTAATCATTTCGAGAAATCGAGGTGTAACTACCATTTTCATTGATTTCAGTTGAATTGGTGGCGGATAATCCTTTCGGCTCAGGGCATCGGCCACTACATTTGCCTTGCCCGGATGATAAAGGATTTCACAATCATAATCTTTAAGAAGTTCTAACCACCTTCGTTGCCTCATGTTTAAATCCTTTTGCTTGAAAAAATATTTAAGGCTTTTGTGGTCAGAATAAATTGTGCTTTTTGTTCCGTATAGATAATGCCACCATATCTTCAAAGCAAACACTACTGCTGCTAATTCCAAGTCATGGGTTAGATAATTACTTTCGTGTGGTTTCAATTGCCTTGAAGCATAAGCAATGACTCTACCCCTTTGCATTAAGACACATCCCAACCCTTGGTGTGATGCATCAGTAAACACCATCAAGTCTTCCGTTCCATCAGGTAGGGTTAATACCGGGGAGCTTTACAGTTTCTCTTTCAGAGTTTGAAATGCCTTCTCTTGATCTGTACCCCATGTAAACTTCTCATTCTTCTTTGTTAACTTGGTCAACGGCAGGGCTAATTTAGAAAAGTCTTGAATAAACCTCCTATAATACCCTGCTAAACCCAAAAAGCTTCTCACTTCGTTTGGGTTCTTTGGAGGTACCCATTTCATAACAGCTTCCACTTTTGACGGATCTATTAGGATACCATCCGCATTAATCACATGACCGAGAAATTGTACTTCTCTAAGCCAGAAAGCACACTTAGAGAATTTCGCATACAATTTCTCCTTGCGGAGCACTTCAAGAATTTCGCGCAAATGGTATGCATGTTCGGCTTTACTTCGGGAATAAACCAAGATATCATCAATAAAAACTATAACGAATTTGTCTAACATGGCCCGACAAACTCGATTCATAAGATCCATGAACGCGGCGGGCGCGTTCGTTAACCCAAAGGACATTACTAAGAACTCGTAATGTCTGTATCATGTTCTAAATGTCGTCTTCGCCACATCCTCATCCCGTACCCTTAACTGATGGTACCCGGACCGTAAATCAATTTTTGAAAACCAACTTGCCTCATGTAACTGATCGAAGAGATCATCGATTCGGGGCAACGGGTAACAATTTTCACCATTAGCTTATTCAACTCTCGATAGTCAATGCACATGCGCATCGAACCATCTTTCTTTTTGACAAAAAGAACATGCGCTCCCCAAAGCGATACGCTCGGGCGTATAAATCCCTTGTCGAGTAACTCTTGTATCTGAACCATTAACTCCCGCATTTCAGTTGGGGTCAACCTATAAGGAGCTTTGGCTACGGGTTTGGCATCGGGATACAATTCAATCTTAAAATCCACTTGACATTCTGGTGGAAGCCCTGGCAAATCTTCCGGAAATACATGAAGAAACTCGTTCACAACTTAAACCTCTTCTATCCTAGGGGTATTCTGGTTAGTATCTATCACGTAAGTTAGAAACACCTTGCTTCCATTTCGCACATACTTGAATGCTTGGACTATAGAACAAAGCATCGAATTAACATTCCTTTCCGCTTGTATACTCACTCGTTTTCCTCCCGGTGTTAATACATGAATCACCTTTTTCTCGCATTGGATTTCGGCATGATGTTTGGCTAGCCAATCCATGCCAACTACAACCTTGATTACTCCTAATACCATGGGAATAAGATCAATGGCAAACTTCTCATCTTCAACGATGATTTCACAATTTCTACAAACTTCATGTAACAAATAACTCTTACTATCCGCTATTTCTACTTCTAAGGGCACATGCATTCTTTCGACTCTAAAAGAGGGGTGTGATACTAATTCACTTGATACAAACGATCTACTGGCTCCGGTGTCAAATAACACATATGTAGGTATCAAGTTCAATAAGAATATACCTGACACAACATTCGGGTGGTCCTTTGCTTCTTCAGCCGTAATCTGAAACATTCTCCCCTTAGCTCTTGGGACTTCCTCCTTTCTTACTTCCTTATCAGTTTTCTGTTGAAGCTTGGGACATTCACCCTAAATATGACCCGGTTGGAAACAGTTATAACACGTTCTGGTAGGATTAGGACATCTATAGTATGGATGTCCCTCTTAACCACAATTGTAACACCCCTTCTTTCCCTTCAAGCACTCCCCTATGTGTGTAACTTTCCACAAGTCTTGCATTTAGGGATGCTACCTTTCGCCTTATCCTTCTTGCCATAATCTTGAAATTTCTGTTTCTTTGACGAGCTTGAGCTGGGAACATTCTCAGACACTCTCTTCTCGCCTTTTTCTGCTTGTCTTCTTAGTTCGATCTCCCTATCTCGGGCCCAATTAATGAGCTCGTTCAAGGTTTCACATTTAGAGGGAGTTATAAACTCCTTATACTCAGCTTTCAGCATGCTGTGATAGCGAATTATCTTCATTCTTTCCGTTCCTGCTATCTCTTGACATAATTTCAGCTTGTCGAGAAATGAGTTGGTGATTTCATCAATTGTTTCATCTTTTTGATGAAGACGCAAGAAATCTTCTTGGATCCTATCGATGGCAGATTGCGGGCAGTCATACTTTACGAAAGGTTCTTTGAACTCTTGCCATGTCAAGGCTTGAACTTTTTCTTCACCAATTTCTTTACAAAAAGCATCCCACCAATCTTTAGCTTGTAGTTGTAACAAGCCAGTGGCAAACATTACTTAATCTTCTTTTTCATAGTGGATCCTCACGAACACCGCCTCCATGCTTGCGATCCATCTTTGGCATGCTATAGGATCAATCTCTCCTTTATAGGGTAAAGGGTTACATGCCATAAATTCCTTGTATGTGCATTTGCGAGTCCCCTTCTTGCCTTGTATTTCACCAATCATCCCTTTTAACTCGTCCATCTTACTTGCCATCATCGTTTCCACCACTTCCAACACATGACTCTCCACTTCTTGGGCTAACCGAGGAATATTTGCCTTGATTGCCTTTCCAACCTCTTTCGAAATCATAGTTTTTAGTTGTTCTTGTTGTGCCGCTTCGTCATCGTTCGTGCCTCTACTATCCGTCATCTACACATAAGCATCTTTCTTTATTTTAAACATTCATTCATTCTTTCTATCATGTAATCAAAATGGTAATGCATAGCTCTCGTTCTTTTTAACATGTAAAAACACTTGCGACAAATACACCCTCAAACTTCCTTTGGAAACACGGCATTTCCGACAACCAACATTATGGTATTCTTTCTTCTACATATCTTAGTATCACTTTTCTTAACCTTTAAAATCTCATTATAACGTTCTTGATACTTTCCGTGTGATAAAAAACAACAAACAGAACAACATATTTCAAATTGACTGAAAATGGTCTCCACCATAAGCTACGGTGGCTACCGTAGCTTACGGTGGCGTTTATTTCCTTACGGCCCTGAGGTACTGCCTTACGGTGGCAAAATCATCTAAGGGTCCACCGTAAGCTACGGCGACCGCCGTAAGCTATGGTGACGCCTAGAATGGTATGGCTGATTTTTCATATTTTGCAGCCATTTCCGACCCGTTCCAAACCCAAACTGACCAACGATATCACAAATTGACCTGATTCATCCCACACCCTTCCGTAACATCCAGCAACAATCCCATAACACTTCGTAACTAAATTATTCGTTATGCAAAATTCTAACTTTAAAGGCAGTTACTTGCTTCGCGTCACGGAACGAACACACACTTCGTACTAGCTTTCGGTTTGAGTTCAAGCACTTGATGCTTAAATCCCTCAATCCTAGGCTCTGATACCAACTTGTAACGCCCATAAATTTTTTCGTTTAAAATTTAATTAATGACATACTATATCTAACGAAATTCGGGCATGACCCGTTCGTACAACGAGCGGTCCCCTGTTTTTCACAATCAGAGTTTCATTTTTAACACGATGCATTTCAAAAGATATAATATATACCATCAAACGAACCTTGACGCACGTACGAAAACTATTAAGTTTAAAATACTTACAACCTACTAAGGTTTTCAAAAGACAAACACGTTAAGAACTAAGGTTTAGCTACTAGACATAAACAAAAGTATTAGACATTGTCTTCTTTACAAAAGTAGGGGAACATGTGACGGGCTTTGAAGCGTGTTCGAACCGGACGAAGATTGATATCTAAACTTGAGATTTACCTAACAAAGTAAACTTCATTAGAACTAAATTTCTTTCTTTTAACTCAAGATTTCAACTCACGGATTCATAGCCATTATGACATCCGTGAACTTGCAAGTTACTAATTACTTTAATATCATCATTCTTGCACATAAGTATGTTCCAAAAATGGAACTTCGTACCATTCTTTTCATTCTTACATTCTAATTCTTTTGACCCGTTCATGAAAGGGTCTACACACAAAATTCATTCTCTTGCATTCTAAAACAACATATTCGACCCATTTAATGAATTCTACACAAGTACTTTTCATAATCGATTCATTTATCACATCATATGGTAAAACAACAATATAATAAAACCATGAATTGTACAAGTAGCGTACCTCGGTCTTGATTTCCTCCTTGCTTCGTGTGACTCGAACTTTCTTCCTTTATTCCTATACATAAACACATATACATTATGACCTTCTCATTCTATTCTTACAAAACATCACATTCAATACGAGAATTGTATGCATACTTAAAACATGATTATCTCATATATTGTTCAAGTAAAAAATGCAAAATATTCTAGTTGTGTCATTTTGTCAAACACTTGGCATGTGTACTACTAACAATGCTACATGTACAAGTATTCGATTCATGATTCTACTAGTTCATAACATACCTCATCAAATTCACAATTTCACCAAAACTTTCATTCTTTTAACAACCTATTTAACAGAAATACTTAACATACATAATTTTTCACCACAACATTTCAATTTGTTACTCCTACACATCAGGCATTCATCATCATCCATTGCATACAATTGATTTATCTAACATAATTCACCAAGATGAGAATTCACTACATAATTCATGTTCTACGGTGTTAATCTAACTTAATATCATTCAGTTTTTTATGCATCTTCAAGATTGGTTAAAAACCCATTCTCCTCATAATCAAAAAATTCTACTTACCGTTTGTTAAGAAAGGTCAGATGGTCGAAAATTAAGTTTCATGCATCAGTTAAACCTTGAAATTCCTTATCAATTGCTGGATTTTTGATCAACTAGCGTTTACCCCCTTTTTCTTCCTCTGGTCGCGAACTCAAACACACACCCAGTGTGTGTATTTTGAGTTTATTTAATTTAAATACTAACTTTTTCCATTTGGCAATGTTTAGTTCCTCTAGATTAGGTGTTTATTTATTTCTAGGCATTTTCCATCCTTAGGCATATATCATAACACATTCTTTAACTACATAACTTTTATAATTAATTTTTAACGATTATGCATAATTTACCATTTTTGGGGTGTTACAAAACTGTAAAATAAAAAACTTTATAAAATATCAGTTTAACCCGTTAGACTTTATAATACGTGTTTGTATTATGGTATACGTTCAAGTTTTTCTACACTTTATGCCGGATCACACGGTATAAGTTCAAGATTGTCTTATCCTCCATTTTACGTTACGTGGCGGTATAAATTCACGTTTTTTCTTTAAGATTTTTACCGGTTTTGATCGTTGTTAGCTTACTTCTTAGCATAGTTTTACCACCCCGGAACACAGGGTTTAAATACTAGTTATTTCATAATTCTAGTCAACTTTTGAAGTAAGTTTAAGATCAATGTTTGGGTAGGGAGAAACCCGACATGTAATTTCTAACCATACCAAATCTTAAACTATATACCCAATACCCGCGAAAAACCCACAAACCCGATGGGTAATGCGTAAGGGATACCTGTCGAATATGTATTGAAATTATTAAAACCCGTTAACATTCTCATCCCAAGATGGCAAGACTAGTCTTGCCTTTGTTTGCATTTTTTCATGGCCCGCTCGAAGGGTGTGCGGGATGGGCGACGACTCAGGTCCCAAACCCATCGCAAACTTTTTTGTTTTGTATTAGTTTTACACTGTAAAACTAGAATATATACGTAATGAATCGGAAAAATTTCATTGTGAAGCACTTGGTTTGGTGGTTTGAAAGTCACTTTAATGATAAGAAGACACGGATTTTAATCCCGACATCCTCAGTTTTGTTTTTCTTTTTGTTTCTTATCTATTTATTAAATGCAAATGACATTTATTGCCTAATTTTGTCAAGTTACATTAAATGATTGATGTAGATTCAAATGACATTAATTTATTTTCACATATTTAAATATTTTTTATATATATTCTTTTTAAAAATTTATATTTATAGGCCCGTATTTTCTGTTAGCACAAGATCTAAAGATTTTCGAAAATTTTTGAAGATGACCCTGCGTTTTTTCATAGAACTGCAAGAAGTAGAGGAAGTATGTAGTTTGGAAGAAAGAAGTGAAGGAAATGAAAGCTGAGAGTCACACAATGATGAGCCACTTCACTATAGGAAAGTACGTAACAAGATGAGGACGACAACATCAACAGCGTCAATTACATATATCCTCTTACAAAATTCATTAAAGACATAAACGTTAATTTTGGTCACCTGTTCGGTGTCATACACTATTTTCATGGCCAGATAAAATTAAGGGTAAATTACATTTTTTCGTCCTTTATGTTTGTATGGAATTGTAATGGATACCCTTTAACTTCAATAATTACAGTCACAGTCCTTTATTTTGATAACTCATTACACCATAGGTCCTTTGGCACTAACCTAGTTAAAATCTTAAGTTATGTCTGATCATGTGCATGGCACATGAGGGTATTTCGGTCATTTATCATAACCTTTTATTATATATATATATTATTAAGAAAAAAAGCCTATTCCTTGTATTTTTCTTCTTCGCCAGCCACCACCACATCACCGCACCACCACTACCACCTGTCACAACCACCACCATTAAAAATAACTGTTGTGTCATTAGGACATGCTAAGTTTCGATTTCAAAAAAAAAAAAAAAAAATCCATAACATCAATGGTTTTGAACACTTGTTACACTAGATTCAACCTTACCTCCATGAAACCCAATTTGCAATCTACACCTTCAACCTATCATCCTAAAAAATCATAATTTCCTCAAATTCCACTCAACAGGGCGCTGCCGGCGGTGAAGTGGTGGTCGATTGAGTCCAAAACTCTAACGAAATTTACTATAGATACATTTACCAAATGGGGGAATAGTGTCAGGTGCCTGGCACTCCCCCATTGGACCAACCAGTTTATTATTTTATATCCATTTTAAAATTACGTTTTTGCTCCTGTCTAATATTACCGTTTTCCCCAGCTCAAAATAAAATTATGCTTTTGTCCCCATCTCAAAATTACGATTTTACCCTCAACTCAAAATTACGATTTTGCCTGGCGCTCCCCCATTGGACCAACCAGTTTATTATTTATATCCATTTTAAAATTACTTTTTTGCCCCGAGCTCAAAATAAAATTACGCTTTTGTCCCCAGCTCAAAATGACGATTTTTTTCCTCGACTCAAAATAAAATTGTGGTTTTGCCCTCAGCTCAGAATTAACTTTTCGCCCCCAGTTCAAAATAAAATTTTGATTTTGCCCCCAGCTAAAAATTACGATTTTGCCCTCTGTTCAAAAATGTGATTTTTCCCCGTTTAAAAAATTATGATTACGCCCTCACTTCAAAAATATGTTTTTTCCCCGGTTCAAAATAAAATGATGCTTTTGCCCCCAACTCAAAATTACGATTTTGCCCTCGATTCAAAATAAAACTGTGGTTTTGCCTTCAGCTTAAAATTACGATTGTGCCCTTAGTTCAAATTTATATTAATCTGTTACCCTAAGTTCAAAATTACGAATTTGCTCCTGTGAAAATTTACAATTTTGCCCCTGGTTCAAATTTACAGTACTGCCATCACTTTAGCTTTTGGCAAATTACGATTTTACCCCAGTCAAAAAATACAACTTTCCATCCGTTAAAAATTACAATATTGCCATTGTTTTAGTTTTTTTTTTATCAAAACTATAAAAGTGTTTTGTTTTAATTGGTTGACTCGATTTAATTGTTTTTCGTGTCAATGAATGAGCTGCCTAACACTCGCTCATTATTAAGCCATCGCCCCGCAACGCGGGCGGGGCATCAACTAGTTTTATAACAAATCGAGACGAGATCATCACCAACCCACCCAGATGTTCATCAATAGGATTTAAAACTCGAACCAGAAGATGTAGATCCGCCAGATCCAAAACTTGAACCAAAACAAACAGACTTAGAAGATGTGCAGCTGATGTCGCCTCTCTCTCTGCCTCGTAAACCCCACCGCCACAACCCGTTCACACGCCGCCGAGTGCAGCCGCAACACCACCGAGCACTGCTTGTCCGGTTGAAGGGGTGAGATCGGAGGTTTGGATTTGGACGGTTTAAGGGGTGTTTTCTTGTTCAATCAATTAAAAGGTTGAATGGGTGTTGATTTCTTGTTTGATTAATTAAAAGGTTGAATGGGTGAGGGAAATGGGAGGGTGGATCTGGACGGTGGGTGGGTTAGAGGTTTGATAGAGAGAGTAGGTGGTGTTGATGGGATTGAATACTAAGCTATTTTATTTATAAAACAAATTTATTAGCTTGGTAAAAATACTAAACTACCCTTGTGTAATTAGAAATAACTTAAGATTTTAACTAGGTTAGTGCTAAAGGACCTGGGTGTAATGAGTTATCCAAATAAAATATTGTGACTGTAATTATTGAAGTTAAAGTGTATCCATTGCAATTCCATACAAAAATAAAGGACGAAAAATGTAATTTATCCTAAAATTAACTCCAGATATGTTTAATATAAGGGGAAAGTGAATATGAGGCTGTTATAAATCTAACTTACATGTGAAACCCATCAAAACTACGTCGTTTTGATTAAAATATATTAAATCATTTATTTTCCATCTTTATCTCCTTATCAATCTCCAAATTTTTTTTAACAATATCGACTGCTCCTTCTCAAAATTAAGCGCAACAACAATCCCACCAAAATACATGTTAATCTTTGTTCTCAAAAGTTGATCGCAACACCAGAAAGCTCTTTGATAGAGGTAAAAGCGAGCTCACGCTACACGAGAAAGCTCTTTGATACATTCAAAACAGAATGGACTGAGGCTACCTTCAATTTAACTCATGAGACCATAAGCAAGACTTCTAAAGAAATCGTATATAAGGTTGGACAATTGGATATAGATAAAAACTATTGGAGAAATGTTAACTTTCGTGTCTCAGATAAGATAGATGTCACATGTTCATGTGCAAAGTTTGAAACATATGGGATATTATGCAACCATATCTTGTATGTCTTGAAGAAGAGACATGTTGAAACTCTACCTGATCATTATATTTTACCCAGGTGGACACTAGATGCACGGTATAAGGTGGATAATTGCGCAATTGGGCTTGGAGACATACATAGTGGGAATGAACTCAGTGCGTTAACTTTATGGTGTGTTCAGTCAAATTTTAGAAAAGCGATCGAACAAGCAAGAGACTCCCCAGCTGAGGTAAAAAAACTAAACATTATCTTGTTGAAGTTTTTAGAAGAGCAAAGTATTCGAACACGGTCAAAACAGTGTGATGCCGCTTCACAAGATTCTATGGCAGGAAGCTCTCAAGTGAACATGATGCCTCAAATTTCTGTTCGTGATCCACTAGTTCATACTAATACTAAAGGTCGTCCTAAAAGTGCAACTAGAATCAAATCTTCCATGGAAGCACCAAAAAAGAGAAGTTGTTCATACTGCAACAAAGTAGGTCATTATATCAGTAGTTGTGCGAAAAAGAAGGTATGGTCTTTATTCATTAATAATTAACGACAAATTCTTTTTGTTAATATAATTTTAATATGTACTCTTTTTTTTCTTAAGGCGGACGAATCTAGACTAGAGAGAGAAGGATGATTTGTGAATTAGCTTGAAGATCACACGTGACGTTTGTAGTTGTTTGGTTTGATTTAAAGTCAATAGACACTAAGATTTTGGATTTCTTCTATCATGTGTTCAAATACTGGATCTATTTTTATTTGGATTTTTTAAGTGGAAATGTTATAAAGAATTTCTATGAAACATGTCAAAATTTAGTGAGTTTAAACTAAACGGGTCAAAATATAGAAAGAAACGTAAAGTGAAATGAGACACACATGCCAAAATGTAATGAATTATAACCAAACGGGTCAAAATAGTCATGTATAGTTGTAGATTGATTTCTGAAGTTGATGTTCAACACAATTTTATGCATCTTTAAGCAGCACGTTCTGTTGGACCATTTTGAGACCGTCGGTACTTGAGTCGCTTAGGGTCTAAAACGCTAAACAAGAATGAAGAACGTTCAAGTACGCAACGGTCTAGGGGGAATATTGTTAGACCATTTGAGACCGTTGGTACTTGTTTTAGATGATTATAGATTGTTTTGGTTAAGTTTATTAGGCTTTAGGAAGTCTAGGGGCTAAATTTGAAATATTTAGTATCTAGCAAATCTGACTTGGTGTAATTAAGATGCCAGCATAATTATAATTATGATGGCAAGTCAGACTCTATATAAGCTAATGTATTGTTGCCCTAGTGAAGGTTTTGGCTAGTTTCTTTGGTGAAAACTCTAGTGTTGTGATTTTCTTGTTATTTCTTGTGCTTAATCCGATTTCCAGGAGCTTGTTAACGTTTATATCAGTTGGGAATTCATACAACACTTGTTGTTAATCATCAAACCAAGATCTTCATCTGTTATGAGGAACCTTTGCGCATACCTTGATCGCGGGGGTATGTCCTGATGTGGGACTCACGGGCGTAATGATTCTATTCTCAATAGCTTGTGTGGGGGCCATAGAAGTCTTGTCAATATTACCAAAAACATGATAAAAGCGCTCTCCGAAGGCATGTTGAAAGAAGGATGCATGGATTTAAGTGTACAAACATACTGGCAGTTTTTCTTGTGCCTTGATTCACTAATAATAATAATATATATAAGAAATTGACAAGTGTTGGCAATATGATCTTTTGCAGGAAAGTCGACGAGTGTTTTAATAAAAAAAAGAGGGGGAATCTCCCAATCTTTGAAATGAATATCGAATTCCAAATTGCCCAAGTTTTAAATGATTAAGCGGACAAAATGGGCACGTTTTTTGAGAGAGTTTGAAATTTGCATCTGACCGGCGAAATTGTCTAAATGTCAGGAATATGTAGTGTTCTTACCTGCATATTTGACTGCGCCTTTGTAAATATTTTTATTTCTTTCATTACTACTTCTATCCTTTGTAAATATAGCATTATAGCATTATCTAACCTTCTCATTTTGCAATCCAGATCTCACTTAGCTCGTTTGTGTGTTTCAGAATACAAGAACTGTTAGAAACGAGATCAATAGAAACGGGATGGTGCAGGATTGAAGATATATTCTGCATATGATCTCTTTGAAGTCTCTCACACTGAAACAAAGAACATGATATTGAAGAAGATCCCCGACAGGTTACAAAAAGCAGAGACAAGCAAAAGAAAAGGCGGCGTGATTCGGTACTACAAGCTGATCTTGAGATGTAAACTTTACCCGCGTAGGGATACTTGTGAGTTGTGAAAAAGGTGAGAGAAAGATAGACTGAGATAATGGAGATCTTATTCAAAATTGAAGTACAAAAGGAGCGTGACGAGGCTAGAAAGAAGAAAGAAGCTGAAAAACCAGCTGATCGTCATTCACCTGCTCCAAAAGACAAGGATCTTTCATCTGAATCAGAGGTTTGAGAGATTCAATCTCCGACATCATCCACATACAATGTCAGAATGGAGGACGCAAGTGAAGCTGATAACAAGCAAACTCCATCACATCACAACATGGGAAAAGACGCTGCAAATCCTGAAACCAGAGTCAAAGAACGAAGACACTCAAGTACGCAACGGTCTAGGGGGAATATTGTTAGACCATTTTGAGACCGTCGGTACTTGAGTCGCTTAGGGTCTAAAACGCTAAACAAGAATGAAGAACGTTCAAGTACGCAACGGTCTAGGGGAAATATTGTTAGACCATTTGAGACCGTTGGTACTTGTTTTAGACGATTATAGATTGTTTTGGTTAAGTTTATTAGGCTTTAGGAAGTCTAGGGGTTAAATTTGAAATATTTAGTATCTAGCAAATCTGACTTGGTGTAATTAAGATGCCAGCATAATTATAATTATGCTGGCAAGTCAGACTCTATATAAGCTAATGTATTGTTGCCCTAGTGAAGGTTTTGGCTAGTTTCTTTGGTGAAAACTCTAGTGTTGTGATTTTCTTGTTATTTCTTGTGCTTAATCCGATTTCCAGGAGCTTGTTAACGTTTATATCAGTTGGGAATTCATACAACACTTGTTGTTAATCATCAAACCAAGATCTTCATCTTCATCTTTTGATTTTTCTTAACTTTCTTAAGGTTCAAACACCTAATCAATAGGTGTTTTGGACTTAAACAATCAACCACTGTGATCCGGATTGATATTGGGATCTACACGTTCGCACCTGTTTACAGTTTCAAACTTCTAGAATATAGAAGTTCATTGTATGTTTTTTGTAATCAGAAACAATTAACATGGAATTTATTTGAAAATTCTGAACTCGATTCGAATTTACATATAGTTAATCAAAACAAGATTATGAAGAAACTTATATTAGATAACAGTATCATATTACAAAGTCACAAGTACATTTACAATAAAATCAACTAACTAAGACTATGGGGTATCGGGCGGGGGTTGGGGTTGGGGCGTGGGTTGGGTACAAACGCCCAAGTCACGATCCCGGGTGGGCTTGGGTTTGGGCGTGGCCCCTTGGGCGGGGGTTTCAGCCCGGGCGTTGGGCGGGGCTACCCACATGACATGGCGGAACCTCATTGGCCAAGAGCACTAGCCCTTTGAAATTGGTTTTTTTCCACGCCACCCCAGCCACGCCCCCCAGCCACGCCCCACCATACCCCTTGAAATTGGCTTTTGGACTTGGGTGCCCCATACTCCACGTGTCGCACCATGCCCCCAACCCACGCCCTACCATACCCCACGGTCTAAATCAAACAAAACAATATAAACGAAAATTTGACCCCTTGATTCCAGCCGTTCTTTTCACAAAGCCTAGTTATTTCGTGCATGTTTGGCTTTCCTTTTGAAAATGACTTTTCAACTTATTTGAGAAGTAATAAGTCAGGATTTCCTGACTTATTGACTTATTCACTCACACACAAAGGAATTCCAAACACTTTGAAAAGTCCTTTTTGCCTCAAATAAGTCAATAAGTTGAAATAGAAGGAACCCCAAACACCCACTTCATCAAGTCTCTTGTTTTGACCTGTAACAACAGAGAGCACACAATAGGAAGTCAGAATAGCATTTTGCTGTTATATATATTTTAAGCTAACTAGAGAAGACAACTATCATGATCTGATGAAAAAACTCAAATCTGGATATCCAATTTACAAGAATTTCATGTTTCCATTAAAAATTCAACCTTTAATATCTGATGAAAAAAACCCAAATTTGGATATCTAGTTTCATGATCACATATGTAAAAATTTGGTTACTTGGTGTCACGAAGTTCTTTCATTAACTTCAAAGTTTCTCCCATAGTCAAATTACATAAATATTTCTCAATCAAATTACATGGTCGAATACAAAGGTCCATGACCAAGTTTTTAATAAAAACAAATTTGCTAAAAAAATAATGATATTATCCTATAAGTAGCACAAATTACAAGATCTGATGTTGGTTTCAACAATTAACTACAAGGGTTTGACTAATAGATCAAGAACATGACTGATACAATAGCATGATTATTAACCACAAATCTTCATGTGATTGGCATAAAACATCAATCATACAAGAAATTAATGACAGAATTGACAAATTAACGGTGATCCGATCTTAAATTGAGATTACCCATACGCGAATTTCATCTCATTTCAAGAGAGAACATAAGATTTGGATTTTTTTTTTTCATGTGTGGCTCCATAGCTATCGAGAGTTTTTTCAGCAGATGTGAGAACCAGCTTCGATTCGAATCTCCAGTGTCGTTTGAGTACAAAACTTCGATGCAACCATTTATGTAGATCTTGTAGGCTTCGCGAGACAGGGACGTGAGAGAGATGGGGGAGGGTTTTGATAAAGATGGAAAATAAATGATTTAATATATTTTAATCAAAACGACATAGTTTTGATGGGTTTCACATGTAAGTTAGATGTATAACAGCCTCATATTCACTTTCCCCTTAATATAATATGAAAGCTTGTGTTTAAATCAACTATTCAGAAAAAAAGGTAATAACATGTGATGGCGTAGAAGACTAGAATTGTAGAAATTGCAAATTCAAGGTGAGACAGGGACGAGGATTTTAAGTATCAAAGCAACCTTTTTGTTTTGGTCCACCCTTACATATCCAATCAAGCACCATATTTATGACTTTAACCACAAGCTATTGACGAATTTGGAAGAATTTAATTATTTTCAAGTGTTAACTAAGTTTGAAATTTAATAAGATTTAAAAAAAAATTATGGGTTTAAAAGCAGTGACGGACCCAGGTTTTTTTTTCCACTGGTGTCCTATTTTCGGTGTTAAGATTTTTTACAACTTAACATTAGAATTTTCTGGTTGGTTGTCGTTCAAGTCGGGACGGGGCGATAAACATAATAAAATAAAACGTCAGATAAAACTATATGATAATTACTAATTAGAAAAACACACAATAAAAAAGACAAGAATAAAATAATAACATTAATAAGGATTAAAATGATATTCTTATGTTGTTCCCAACAAAAATGGCATAGAAAAGGGTCAACCTTGAGACCTATTTGTTTGGTGAGAAGAGATGGTAACCACACCAACTTTCATTTTAATGCTATAGGGTCTTATGAATTATTTTTATAGAGTTCTTAAAAAATTAACATATCGGTTCTACTAATTTTTTAGAAAACATTAGGGTCAGAGAACCCTGACTCATCCTATGTGGGTCAGCCTCTATTTGAAAGTATGTGTGAAACTTGAATAAGATTTGGAATACACAATCCCCGTTATATATAGAGAAGGATAGGGGAGCTGTGTTGTCTTTCTGTGATCGAAGAAAATAAAAAAGAAAAGTAAGAATTTTATGTATTAAAAATGTATTTATTTCAAATCTCTTCAATTTGGAAGAATTTAAAATGAAGGAAAAAGACATAAGTTTTCGTTTCGTTTCTCTCAATTTTCTTTCTTAAAAAAACCCTGGAACATGATTTTTTTTAACATCATTCTAAATTCTTTCTTTTCCTTCGTTAAATGAAACTCGGGAACACACCGTAGGGGTTGAGTTAGAGAAAAAGGACGAACATTATAAAAAATACCCAAATTTAATCTGATTTATAGATGGAAACAGTGCTAAATAACTACATTGTTTAGAACATTCATGATTTTCAGAATAATTACTTGTTGATCGCGCTGTATAGAACTTTTAAGTGAAGAATACAAACTTAGCATAAATTATGTTAAATATGTTTCTTATGCCACCCTTATTATTTATGGGTGAGAATCTAATATTTTTTAAGTTAGAAGAAGTATTATGTATCAGACCACTCGTAACCGGGCGTTTTTCAAACAAAATAATGCCAAAACACACCCGAACACGCCGGAACTTCATTTGTTTGCCCAATAGGACCTTGCCATGTGTTTGTAATTAGTTTTAATTAAAAAAAACAAAAGAAATAATATTTCTGTGAGTATAATTAGATTTTGGCAAAGGTTTTTTTTTTTTTTTTGAAGGTTTAAGTTGAAGGTCCTTTGTGGGTGATAAAGGAAGAAGAAGGTGATAATTAGATTTTGCACATTCAGTCCCTGAACTTTGATTGTATTTAAAAAAGGATTTAAACTTCAAAACCTTTAATATTTCAAGTTTCAAAAATGTTATATCAGTCCCTAAAGTTTTGTTTATTAAATGTCTGATTTGGATCTTTTATAAAACCAAAAATTTTGCAATGTATTTTTTTATTATTTTTTTCCGGTTTTTTATTTCTAGTATTGTAATTTTTTTATTTAATGAAGTATTTTAAGTTTTTAATGAAAAAAAATTAATTGTGTAATGCTTGGAAGGGGCGTTATTGGGCATTATTCCCACTACGCCACTTTTGCAATAACGCCCAATAATGCCCCCATGCTGACTGGACTGCCACCTGTCAGAAAACGCCCTAGGGTGGGGGCATTATTCATCTAACGACTACGCATGGTCTTATAAACTTAAGTTGTGCCGTTTAGGAATAGCGGTTACTGTTAATGCCACTTATGTGAATTGGTGCGTCGTTTGATTTGCGTCATTTCAATCTATGTGTGTGTGTGTATATAGGGTTAAACTATCGAGTTTGTTAAGGTGTTGTATGTAATGAAATTTGCTCTATAACATCCCTGTAATCGTATTGTCTTTTGATACCCAATAATTGGTATCAGAGCCGTGAACGCTCTTGCGAAGAAAGAAATTATTTGAAAGAAATCAAAAGGATTGAGTGATTCGACAATCAATGGAAAGCATATATATTAGCAAGTCAATAGATGGTGCGGATACGTCGACGATGGCCCAGTCATTTGTATCTAATCTTTGTGATCGAATAGAGACCATGTTTATAAGGAATCAAGAGAAGAAAACTAGGCCCCAATCGAGGTTCGAGATGAATGGAATAAGAACGAAGTCATGTTTGAAAAGCAGATGTCTAAGATATGGAAGAATAAGGAGTTGAATGAGCATGTGTATGAGGCGACTTCATACAACCTTATGACCAGCGAGAGACTGAGTAGAACCTGAGTGATTCTGGATGTGCGATTGGAACCCGTATGGTTCAAACCGAAGAAACATTAATGTGCGAGGAACTAAAGATCAAAGTTGAAGAACCCCATTGAGTTAGGGAACCACTTAGTAGGAGATTATAATCGTATGATACATTAATGGAGAGACAGTTTGTGATAGATCATGAAGAAAAACCTGAATAATTAATCTTGAAATTAAGTAAAAGTTAGGGCATGTTTTGATTATCATATTTAAAGGTTGACTTACTTTTGTAGAGATATTGAGTCATATTTTAGGAATATATTGTTTCTTTAAGAACAAGTTAGAACTAGGATTTTGACCCGCCGCGCGTTGCGGCGGCGTCAAAAGTTAAAGTAACTCGTATTTATACTGTATATTTGACCCGACTCTTTACTTAAAACAATTACATCGCCATCGAATGAAAACGTAGTATATTTGACCCTTTAGGCCACTTAATACTACTGGATTAGACCACTTACATGAGATCTAGGATTGGTGTAAAGTATGAAGACACTGTGCATTTTCCTGCGTTTGATATTCTAAAATACACGCAAATTAATAAAAAATAAACAATTGACACCCATTATATTATAATAATATGCTGAAGATTAACTTGCCTTGGTGTCATAGAACTTGAGATAGAAACGTGACTTAGGGATGGACAATTTGATCTCAAGAATTGGTGCAACTGCAGCACTCAACTTTTTTTTACATCATAAAACCATAGCCTCCTTTTGCTACATCAGAAAACAGATCAGGTCGCCGGAACCCTAAACATCGTTTCTATTGGGGTTGTCTTTGAAACCCTAATCACCGCTGTTACCATGTAACTAAGGACGACGGAGGGGGATTTGCCGGCACATGCATCGGATGGCGGTGTGTATGTATCTCCCCCTGATATTCAAATATTAAGCTATTGATAAACTAATAATATTATATAATCCCTAATGGATAATAACCTATGTGAAGATTCATTTTTCTGGTGTAGTTTCTTTCTAATGCATTTATTATGCTATTGTCATTTAAAACAAAACCCACTGTATTTGTTTCATAAGGATAGTATATACCTCTTAAATGGGTAGCAGAGTTACAATCTCTATATAGTTACCAAGAACAATTAAAGGCATGACCTCTTTGATGCAATCAAGCTGGTTGCCATGGTCTTCGCTGATGTGATTCGAATCAGAAATTGGCGTACCTGCTACGCGGAGAGGACGGGATCCTCGTCAGACATAGGAACGACCGGTGACGGTTTCGGTCTGCAACGGGGACTTTGCTTGATCATTAATTAAGACAGAGAGAGGGCCAGTCCTCTTCCTCATTCTTGGTCTCGGCAACACGGATAACAATCGAGCAAGGGAAGAAAGGCAGACGGTGAGAGCAGAGGAAGAAAAAGAAAGATCTGGAGTTTTGGATAAAATTTTGGCAGATAGTGTATTTTAAAAGATTAAGAGAGAAAGGTTAGGTGGCACACCCACCGACCTTTCTCTTTAATATTATATAAATAGCGTTATAAATATGATTAGTTTGCTTTGAATTTAATTGTATACTGATTTGGTTTGAATATAAAAAAAGAATCGCAGGTTGTCCTCCATATCCCCGCGTTTGTTCTTTTGTTTGACCATCTGGACCAATGACATGCGTAAATTTTATTTTTTTGCATATTTTAAATCCTAATTTTTAATGGTTTTCTTTCTTGTAAACATAAATAGGCATAAATTAGTTTTTTTTATTATCAGGAGAAACCGGTCTAAAAACGGGCAGATGAAGCAAAACACACAAAAAAACGAAGTTATGTCTAGGAAGTTGGCCAAACATGCCCTGAGCCCCGTCCCAGAAATGGTAAAAAAATCTTTGTATGACATTTGAAGATCTATTTGGGCCCACAAGAGCTGACCATACTTCGTGCCCGTCGTTGTACGAAGATCCTTCAAGATCATGTACTTGGCACGGGTCGTGCTAGGTCACCAGCTTCAGCCTATGAAGTGAGAGCTTCCACTTTCATTTTTCTTGCTCAGTTCTTTCCTTTCGCCCTAAATTAAACTCTATTTCTAACCCCTTTCTATATTGGTTTTGTAACTCAAATATTGTAAGAACAAATCTAATATGTTTTCAATCTTGTGATGATTTATAAAATCTAAACGAGTTTGTTAATGTCTATCTTTAAAGCCATGAGTGGCTAAAGTTCGTTTGGTCACTTGTGAGGAAACGAACCCTTGATGGGTAATTAACTAAAGAGATTATCAATAACCTTGAAGCGTGTCTGTGAGAATGACTTTAAGTACTAACTACCATATTGAAAGTGTGTTTTCTAAATTCTTATAAACAAATTATTAACCTTGTGTTTGTTGAGTCAAACATTTATCTTTTCTATATCTATGTAATAATAACATATTAATTACTTGAAAAGGGGTTAGAGGTTATGGTCTGAGAGTTCAGTTTTAATTCTTGCCTTAATGTAGTGGGAAAATCTAAACTTTAACGACTTGGTCTTTTTCATCTTCACTACTCTTGAGCTACCAATTGGCTTATCGCCCAGTGGTACCCGCAGTCAATGATAGTCACGCTGAAATAGGAAGTTGTAGTGACGCGGGTTCGACCCTTGTGGTGCCCATATCACGGAGGTAGTGACCGATGCTATTTGCTGGCATCATAACCCTTGCGGGGTGGGATGATGAGTACCCAAAAGGGTACTGGGCTAGGATTCCCTCCACAATCCTCTTTTTTTTTTTTTTATTCTTGAGCTGATAGCATCAAACCAAGAGGTCCATTGTGATTGGTGGACTAGATCCCTTATACCTGAGTTTTACTTAATACTAAACCCGGACAATGTATAGTCGCCAAGTTGCTTTTGTTCAAAATTGTGGGTTTGATTATGACTTTGTGGATGGTCGCACTGTTGCTTCTTTCCGATATTGTTGAGATGTAACAACGCCCACAAAATGGGTTCCTACAACTTTATGCATTAACATACACAACTTTTACTAGTTCTTCAAAAAATGACTTTAGATGATTATCTCGCAAAGTACTCCGAACAACTGTCCAAAAGGCATTTGGTGTTTTTAAAGTAAATTTTTGGGAGTCCATAATCAATTTAATCAATGGTATCATCAAGGGGGAGTTAAAGCCCAAGTGACTCTTTCTTAAAATTGATTTCAAAACCATATTTCTTTTATTTATTTATTTTATAAAAATCTACAAAACAACTCTTTGTATGGCTTGACTAGCAGCACTTCTATAGTGTGACTAAGCCAATCGCCAAGCCGTCGGCATAGGGCAGCCCCTCTTAGTGTCCTTCTTCCAGGATTTGGATGGAATACGATCACACACGTCCCTATGTGGTCGGTTTTCAATTAGGTAAAACTTTTCGTAGATATTTGGTTCTAGTTCATTCTTGCGCATAAAAGGAAACCAAAGGATGGACATGGCAAGTGAGAAAGATAGGAGTTCAGGATTGGTGAAAGAATCAAAAGGTGGTTTGTTTTTGCAAGCACTAAAGTTGACCTCGACCAACTAAGCATCGTGACTGGTTTTAGTGAAGATCGTGTTCTGTGTGAATGGCTTGCAATTTGCAATGATTAAGAAAAGGGGACGATAATTGAAGAAAGAAAGAACTTCATGGCTTTGGTTATCGTGTTAAGCACCAATAGTTCGTTATCTTGGTGAAGAAATAACACAAAATACTTGTCTATAAATGCTAAGAAGCGAGTTTGATGGATTTAAAATAGGAGAGATAAAAAGTATTGATGTATCTCATGAAAGTTGGGGTGGAGTACGGTTAAGTATAAGATCTTGGGAGCAACACTGGAAGAAGAAGTCGTGGTAAGGAAATTCTTGAACTTTATACCTTATAAATCCTTACCTATAGTTTCCTCCATTGAGCAATTTGTAGAGATCGAGAACATGACATGTGAAGATGTGGTTTGTATATCGAAGGTATATGAAGATAGATACAAGTTCAAGATTGTGACTGAAAATTCATCTCAAAGTCAGCTATTCTTAACCCAATCTGAAATGAAAGTTGAAAACTACCAAGGACGTGATATCGGAGTTAGAAGATTCAATGGAAGAGGAAGAGAGAATCCAAGATGGAATGATAAACGTGAGAATGATCAAGGCGAATGGGGTCAAGACCAAAGGAGAAACTTATATGAAAAGCTGGATAGAAGGAAGACTTTGAGGTACTGCAGTTGTGATAAACATGGGCACCACTCGAGTGAGTGCAAAACACCAATAAATGGAAAATAAGTAGTGAATCTTACAAAGACGGAAGACAAAGGTGAATATGCGTGTAAGGACCTACACGAAAATGTCCTAAAACATTCCGTGAGCGGAAACCCGGACCCCTAAAACCCTAAATTTCATGAAAAATCAAGAAAATCCAGATTTATCCATCTGTCGCGGGCCGCGTAAGAGTTAAGCAAGGCTTACGCGGCGCGCGTGATCTGTATATTTTAGATACACTTAATTTGATACTAATTATTTTGTAAATACATTGATATTGTTATAAAATATATTATTTTAATTGATTTTTATATTTGGTAGATTATAAAGAAAATGATGTTAAATGAAAGATTTATAACAAATAAATAAAGAAAATATGACAAATCTTTTAATTTGAAAAAAAATATTAATTTTGGTTCTCAAAAATCAACGTGAAAACAATTATTATTGAAACAAATGACTAAATTAATACTGTTATTAATATGGTGATGAGCTAATTAATTAATTTGTTGAATTCTATGTTTAACGTACAGGTAAAGAAGAAAAAAATGAATTATAGAATTCAAAGTTTTTTATTGCCATCAAACTAATCATGTATGTGGCCAACTAGAGGTGCACAAACCGGTTAATTTTAATAACCGGATCGGTTAACCGGTTATACCGGTTAATTTGACTTTTTGACTTTAACCGGTTAATGCTTTAACCGGTTATTACTTTAACCGGTTATTTTTTTAACTGGTCCGGTTAATTACTTTAACCGGTTCGGTTATTTAACCGGTTATTTTCGGTTAAAAACCGTTTTTTTTTGCCTTTTTTTTGCATTTTTCGGTTATTTTTTCGGTTAACCAGTCTATCGGTTAAAAAACCGGTTTAAAAAAACCGGTTAATAACCGGTTATTATACTAAAAACTTGTAACCGGTTACTAACCTACGGTTAAATAACCGGCTGGACCGGTTATTCCTAAATCGGTTATTAACCGGTTACGGTTTCGGTTAATAACCGGTTACGGTTAATTAACCGGTTATTTTGTGCACCTCTATGGCCAACATGTATGAAGGTGGGCTTAATTAACTAATTCTTTGTGATTGGGCCAATAAAATGGAGTAAACTAATAAAAGAGTGGCAGCCCACATGAAAAGAAAGAGAAAAACGCACAGGGAACCGTTGAAAAGAGAGTTTTGACTCCACTTGATAGGGGAGTTACGGTTCGAAAAGAGGGGAGGCAACAACTTTTCTCGTGGTGTGCACACAAATTGAGAGGAGGAATAAAAAGAGGATTTTGAGAGAACGACTTTGGAACGTGATGCGCAGCTAATCCTCTCGGGTTCACTCCGGTGTAGATGTTGTAAGATTTCTAGGGTTTATACATTTTTATTTTAATTAGGTTTTGTGACAAATTGTTTAGTATTTGAAACTTATGATAATTGTCGTTCATTTGAATTGAATTTGTGAATTGTCGAACGATGATAAAGTTATGACTTTGCGAAATGAATTTGTGCACTTATGCCTTATCGTAAGTTAGGATTTACATGTCTGAGGCAACGAAGTGCATTACGGTCCGTTGTCTATGACGTTGATAGCAATTGGCACCTAAGCTTCGTGATAGTAATCCGTTAATCACTATATGCAATTGAATCAAGTTAAAACATGTAGGAACCCTAGGTCTTGCAATTATCGAACCGGGTGTGATCCGTATTCTCATTTCTTGTTTCAACTTTCTAGTTAGTATTTTAGTTGTAATTTTAGTTAATCAAAAGTGTTTTAGATAATACCCATTGTCGGTTCACTCCGATTTATTTTCAAATCAATTGAACAAATAAAATTAGCAAACTTTATAATCACGTTGTACATTGTTTGTAAATAGTCTAACTAATCGAACGGGTCGTGCGATACTGACCACCTGCTCTTCGTGGATACGATACCCGACTTACCCTAGCTACCTAGGTTTAATTGGGTTTTTGACTGATCGGGACGACACGGTCACGTCAAAATGGCGCCGTTGCCGGGGAGCTAGTGCGCTTAGTATTTTATTGCTTGTTCAATTTTAGTTTAGTTTTTCTTTCTTGTATATTCGTGATTTTACTTTGGGTGGTCGAGCTTGTTTGTGCAGGTACATGTTTTGCAGGTATCATCTTTCAATATGAATTGGGTAGATGATGATCCGTGTGAGTGTTGCGGAAGCGGAAAGCATTATTTAGAGGATTGCTCTGTCTTCTACGAAAAAGTTCAAGCCAACAAGGATCGGGAAGACTACCTCAGCGGATTGTATGAATATAGGAGGGCGGATTATGAAGATTTCAATGGTCCATCCTCATATTATCCATACGATAATCCACCACCACCACATTATCAAGAGTACTACTATGAACCCGAATTGCCACATTTCTTAAGTTACCGGGAGGTGTATGATGATTATTATAATGAATACCCTCAACCGGCATACGTGGAACCTTAAGACCCAATAAGTTCCAAATTTGATGCTCTCGTGAATGCTATGAGTACCCTTACAACCGAAGTGAGAAAAGAGTTTGAAGTAAGAGATAAAGCTCATGAAGACTTGGCAAAGAAAGTGGGTCATCTCTCCGAAGAATTGGCTCAACTTAGACGAGACCAAGAGGTGTTGGCTAGTGGTACAGCGGTGGATGGTGATGTGGTGGAAGAGGTTATGGAACTTCCGGAGCAAGTAATTGAATGTTTGAACCGAGCGGAAGACATGATACCGCAAGACGAATCAGATTTGAAAGAATCTCACGTTCATATTCATCCTTCTTCCAAACTTATCACTCCAACCAACAAAGTTGGGGATGCGGGTTTGTGCATAAGGATTCGAAGGGTGGCGTTGCAAGACATTAGCCATATTATTAAGAAACGGCCCCGAAGTTGTACAGTGCGTATGCCGAATATAATAAAAAGAGTATGGATTCGGCATGCCAACTACCGAGCGTATGTGGGAAACTCGGTAGGCAAATGTGCACTTCGACCACCATGAGAGGTAAATCAAGTATTATTGTTGTAGAGTTTGTACTAGTATTCGTTTATTTTATTTCTGCCTAGTTAAATGAACATTGTGGGTGTGTTCCCTATATAACCCTCACGAGACCTCTCGGCCTCCCAAGCTATTGGGGGGTTTAAAAGGGCTTGTTGCATAAGCTAAATGCAACCGTGATTCCTACGAAAGTGAGTTAGGTTTGTTATTATTGTAAATTAATTTTCCACATAAATCAAAGTGAAATAACGTATGGCTTGGTAATGTTTTCATAAAAGTGGTAGAACTAGGTAACTAACAAATTTTGTTGGTTGTGAGAAGCATGCTTCTATACAAGGGTTAAGATTTGTAGGTACATTATGTTTGTGGGACGACTGCTTTCTTGAAGAGAAGAAGAGCACACGAGGAATGAGCTCAAAAATCAGGTGCATACGTTTCTTTTTACTTTTGATTTTTAGTTAGCAAATAAGTGGATTGTAAATTGTATTTTATTTTTCCGGGGTGGAATTTTTGGGAAGTTAGCCGTGTCACATCCCTTGTGCGTTTTTAAAACTCTAGTTCTTACACATTGAGGACAATGTTTGCCTCAAGTGTGGGGATGGGGGAGTAGTAAAAGTTTTCGATTTTTACCCGTTCATTTAAACACTACACATTGAGGACAATGTTTACCTCAAGTGTGGGGATGGGGGAAAATTTCAAAAAATTTTCAAAAATATATTGTTTCAAAAGCGATCTTAAAGCACAAGTAACTAAGTCAACGAGGGATGTCACAACCCATTTGGTCTTTTGTCATGATCAAGTTCAAATTAATAGCAATACGGGTATTTAGCGGGTGGTTATTTGGGAATAATCCGCCTAAGAAACTAGCGTTTTATGCATATCACATACCATACCCTTATACGTGAGGTCTTGAGCCACTTTATATCATAGATTTACATATACATGTTTCTTTGTTTGAGTGGACCATTAGTCGCGTATTGTAGAACTTGCAACTCTTGATACGTTCGAGACCATAGACCGAATACAAGCACGAGAATGATTAAGGCATTAGGTAAACCTTTTCCTTTTACACCATTTTTCTATCCTTACCCAAACAAATCCCCTAGTCGCCCACTTTGAGCCTAAACCTTTCGTTTGACCAACCCAATTAGCCTATAACCGTAAACCTTTTCTTTTAAACCCGTGTGATGAAAAATTCGATTATAGGATTATACACTTGTATAGTTGTGATTTATATTTGCAAAAAAAAAAAGAAAGAAAGAAAATATCATGAAAAAATAAGAAAAAAAAATCGTTGAGAAAAGCACAAAAGGATGCGTGGTAGTTGTTGAATAAAAGGCGAACACCTTTGCCTATTAGTTGGTCGACTTTTATTTAGTCGGTTTAGATTAGTTGTTTGTAATAAAAAATCGAATTTTTATCACCTTAGCCACTTTCAAACATCCTATTCCACACCCTTAGCCTAGCCCCGTTACAACCCTTCAAAGCCCTTTTGACTTGTGCTTAGTATTTGTGTTCGGTGGTGGAGAATGATTGAGTTGCAAGCATATGCGGGTACGTGTTCTAACTGGTTTGAGTGATTACTTAAAAAGTGCTAATGCATTATCTATTAGCCAATTGTTGAACCGAGTGGAGAGAACATTGTGAGGGATATGCATAACTTGTTAGTTTCACGGGCGGGTTAATCTTGGGTAACTATAATTATGTGACTAATCACTTTACCGTTAAAAATTTTGAAAATTGTAAAAATCATGAACGGGTATGACATTAGACCTTAACTTTAGTCTCGAGAATGGGATGTGTGTTTCTCGTTCGACCCACGTGAAAGTGAAAAACAGATTTGCTTGAGGGCAAGCAAAAGATAAGTGTGGGGATGTGATCTGTATATTTTAGATACACTTAATTTGATACTAATTATTTTGTAAATACATTGACATTGTTATAAAATATATTATTTTAATTGATTTTTGTATTTGGTAGATTATAAAGAAAATGAAGTTAAATGAAAGATTTATAACAAATAAATAAAGAAAATATGAAAAATCTTTTAATTTGAAAAAAAATATTAATTTTGGTTCTCAAAAGTCAACGTGAAAACAATTATTATTGAAACAAATGACTAAATTAATATTGTTATTAATATGGTCATGAGCTAATTAATTCATTTGTTGAATTCTATGTTTAACGTACAGGTAAAGAAGAAAAAAAATGAATTTTAGAATTCAAAGTTTTTTTATTGCCATCAAACTAATCATGTATGTGGCCAACATGTATGAAGGTGGGCTTAATTAACTAATTCTTTGTGATTGGGCCAATAAAATGGAGTAAACTAATAAAAGAGTGGCAGCCCACATGAAAAGAAAGAGAAAAACGCACAGGGAACCGTTGAAAAGAGAGTTTTGACTCCACTTGATAGGGGAGTTACGGTTCGAAAAGAGGGGAGGCAACAACTTTTCTCGTAGTGTGCACACAAATTGAGAGGAGGAATAAAAAGAGGATTTTGAGAGAACGACTTTGGAACGTGATGCGCAGCTAATCCTCTCGGGTTCACTCCGGTGTTGATGTTGTAAGATTTCTTGGGTTTATACATTTGTATTTTAATTAGGTTTTGTGACAAATTGTTTAGTATTTGAAACTTATGATAATTGTCGGGCATTTGAATTGAATTTGTGAATTGTCGAACGATGATAAAGTTATGACTTTGCGAAATGAATTTGTGCACTTATGCCTTATCGTAAGTTAGGATTTACATGTCTGAGGCAACGAAGTGCATTACGATCCGTTGTCTATGACGTTGATAGCAATTGGCACCTAAGCTTCGTGATAGTAATCCGTTAATCACTATATGCAATTGAATCAAGTTAAAACATGTAAGAACCCTAGGTCTTGCAATTATCGAACCGGGTGTGATCCGTATTCTCATTTCTTGTTTCAACTTTCTAGTTAGTATTTTAGTTGTAATTTTAGTTAATCAAAAGTGTTTTAGATAATACCCATTTTCGGTTCACTCCGATTTATTTTCAAATCAATTGAACCAATAAAATTAGCAAACTTTATAATCACGTTGTACATTGTTTGTAAATAGTCTAACTAATCGAACGGGTCGTGCGATACTGACCACCTGCTCTTCGTGGATACGATACCCGACTTACCCTAGCTACCTAGGTTTAATTGGGTTTTTGACTGATCGGGACGACACGGTCACGTCAGCGCGACAGCCTTACAATTCTCTGGATAAGCTTTAGGGCCTCGTGTTAGACACGTGGCAGACCTACGCCATGACACGGCAGCCCTAACCGTAGCTAGGGTGGCCCTCGCGGGGCGCGTAAGCTGGCCTTAGGGCCAACGCGGGTCGTGACAAACCCAAATTTCTGCTATAAATAGTACGTTGCATGGCCTTTCGTCTGTGCTCGAAAAATTACTTCAAAAGACGATCTAAACTGCTCAAATTAGTATATTTAGGTGTCGAGACACTGCTACGATTACAGAGTAATAACTCGATCACTGCTACGATACAATGTCCGATCGATTGAAACCGATCCGATGGATGTTTAAGTGCTGCCTGAATTCGGGCTATACTTTGTCATTCGTCGTGAGGGTTTTGATTTCGTGAATTTATCGTAAATGTTGTATTAAGTTACTAACCTAGTTTCATGTGCATTATTTAACTAGGTTACCAGGCTTAATCAGTAGGCAAAGCTCTGTCCAACTAAACTTGCAATGTGAATCATTCTCTTTTTATCAAAAGTGTTTTACAATACCTAAATGTTTCCCAGTTATATTTTACTGGGATTAAGTCTTTGTTATCTTAAATTACTGGCAGTAAGTGGGGTATTGTGCACAATTACTACTGTTTTATCACTTTTAGGTGAAAGGACCTAAATAGTGATACACGTCACTTTTGGGTGAACGGACCCAATAGTGAAATGACCACAGTCATAGATCCGGTCGAGTGACAACTGAACCAGCTAATTATAAGATAGGGGCAATTGTAATCGCTCTTAATACTGTAATCTATAACAATTTGTCGTTTTATGCAAATTGAGTGACTCGCCAGTATTTCCCCGCTGATAAAATCTTTTTAAACATGTTTCAGGTGATTTACTGTGAACAAGGAAAAGTGTCGTGTAGCACTACCAGCTCGGATAAAGTGGCTCTGTACATAAATAAACATGTTTTTGTAAACAGGGAATTTCCAAGTGAAATTCCCTTATTGTAAATTACGGGGTTTGTCCCAAAATTTGAAATAAAATAAAAGGGTTGTTTTCAGTTTAAACGATCCTGTTAAAATTTCCGCTGCCTACTTAAATACCAATACCACGGGTTTCTGTCCCGCGGCTTCTGAACCGGGTAAAACCGGGTCGGGGGCTATGACAGAAAAACGTGGTATCAGAGCCACTGATTTAAGCAAATTAAGTATTTAGAAATACTTAATTTTCCAGATTGCCATTCTGTGATTCTGTGAAAATTTAATTTAACAAATAAAATTTTAACTTGAATGTTTGTGTGTTTCTTCATGTGTGCTAATAGCATGAATGCACTGTCGGAGGCACTCCGAAACTTTACTATCCATACCACCGATATGGATACAACAGGAACCCAATCCAGCTATCAAGCGGATACTGAGGAGCCACTAGTGTTCCAGGCCCAGCCCCAGGAGAAACCCAAGCCTAAAAAGAGGAAAAGACTCCTGGACTGGAAACGTGGATGAAGGAAGAAGCCAGCTGCCCAAAAGGTGAAAAAGACAGGGGACCCAAAAGACAAAGGAAAAGGAATGGAAGTTAGGGAAAGTTCCGGTCAAGCCCAGGAGATGCCACCTTGGGAAGAACTTGATAGGAAACTGGCGAATTGTGACCTCATCGGACCTGCTGACGAAACCCTTTTCAATTTCCCTGCTCAGTCAGAAGTTCCAATTAATTTGGAACCTGCTATTCCGGACCCTATTGTCAACCCACAACCTTTTACAGGGCAATTGGAAGAGTGGTAGACGAGCGACTGGGATTTTCAGAATTTCATGAATAACCCAAATATTTATTTTCCTCAGTTTGATCCTGAACCTGCACCATTCCCACCTATGAGCGCGAAGAACGTTGCCGAATTACGCCGCTATGGCGAGGAACTGGTGGATGCGGGAAATCGGATTCGAGAAGTAGGGAAAACATCACATGGAAGTATGACGAGAGGGAGCGTCGTTTCTGAAAAAGCCAGCTAACGGGGGTTGAATGTTTTGTATAATAATAATAATAATAATAATATAATGTATAATATTATATAATATTAAAAACAAAATATCTGTAAAATATGTGATGTGTATTGACGCATATATATATATATATATATAGGGTAGGGTTCCAGCGTGAACAACCTCCCAAGAGTGAACTGCGTGAACAGATATGGACCCTTGATTTCCTTTTTAGTTGTCAAGGGTAGGATTGTAATTATATAAAAAATTAGATTTAAATCATTATTTTAATAATTTAATTAAGTTACATCTTTCCTAATTTAAATTCATTATCCACATTAAGTTTATTTATTAATAAGATAATTATCAAAACAAACAACAAATCACCAGATTTTAATTTTTATTTTTATTTCAGATTTCATCACCAGAATTCAAATTTTGATTTTTAAGATCCACGTAACCTTCATATTTCAACAGTATACACATGTTTACTTGGATATAAATAGAACAGTACACATATGTACTCAGCATCGTACATATGTGTACAGTAATTCACAGGTGTACATCAACATTCAATACAAAAAAAAATTCTGATATATCACAAAAACAGACGATATACACATGTGTACATCGCATTAAAAAGAGGGCAAAATCAGAATACACATGTGTACATCGCATTTAAACAAATAATTATTTTAATAATTGAATTAAGTTACATCTTTCCTAATCCTTGATTTGATTTGTGAGAGATTTATGCAATTAATTTAAGAGGATAATTGATTACTTGATTTGTGAGAGATTTATGCAATCAATTTAAGATTGAAATTACACATACACCCTTTTTGTATTTAATTAAATGAAAAAAATTAACCAAATAATTACCATCATGCCACTTACTTTAATCTCAAGATCATAAAAATTAAAGGCCCAGATCACTTCACGCAGTTCACTCTTGGGATTTTGTTCACGTTTGAACCTAATCCTATATATATATATATATATATATATATAAATCTAAATGTCGCAAGATCGACAATTTTGGCTATACGTGTTGACTTAATTGTGTTGTGATTGCATTATTGTGTTTAATTGCTATCCACTTTGTGACAATAATTTATGTATATATTTAATTATTCAGATGGAAAACGCAGCAAACCAACCGGCAACCGAAGTTAACCAATCTGAACAAAATAATGAAGACCATTTTCTCAATAGGCAAGATATAGAAAATATCGTTGCTCAGGGAATAGCCAACGCTATCCCTGCAATCGTCACTGCTGTTAAGAATCCTGTTGAACCTTCCCAAGCCAACCATAACAAGCACACCCGCGACGATAATTTCAGTAACAGTGTAAATGGAGGCGTCAATAATGATAATAATGTGGTTCAAACCCCAATACTTAAGAAAATGAAAGTTGCAACACCTGGTTGCACTTATAAAGAATTTCTTGCCTGTAAACCAGTCGAATTTGCAGGTAATGAAGGGGCAACTGTCGCACTACGTTGGTTAGAAAAGACCGAAGCAGTAATTAAAATCTGTAAATGTGCAGAGGAAGACAAGGTTATGTATGCATCCCACCTTTTCAAGGAAGAGGCGTTAGAATGGTGGAACACGGTGCTACAAGCTAAAGGAAGTGACGTGGCTTATGCCATGAGTTGGGAGGAATTTAAGGAATTGGTGGAAAGAAAGTTTTGTCCCTCGTATGAAAAGGAACAAATGACGAATAAGTTCCTGAATCACCGGATGGTGGACGTTGATTGTCGAGGATACACTTCGAAATTCTTCGAGTATGCTAGAATTGTACCAACTCTGGCGTCGCCAGAACTAGTGCTTATTTCTCACTATATCTGGGGATTAATTAGCGAGATTCGTGACATAGTCAAATGTCACACCCCGATATTTCCACATTTTACCGGTGGGCCCGGTAGGGGAGTATCGTGACGTAGTTGATATCATCATAGTCAAACAACACAATATTTAAATGCACAGCGGAAGCAAAAGATAAGTATATTATGATCCGAATATAAAGTAATATCAAAGTATTACAACGGAAAGTAAAGGATCCACAGGCGGATCTAAAAATAGAAAGATAACACTGTTCAACAGACTTTAACATCTAAAGCTTGCGAGACTTGATTATTGATGCCTGGAGTAGCCAGCCTATTACGTATAGTACCTGCATTTAGCCTTTTTGGAAAATACGTTAGTTTACACTGGTAAATACAATTTAACTGACTCATTTTGAAAATGTTTAAGAAAGTTGATTTGAATGCACGTGGCACAAAATATTTTATAACTTGGGATAATTATATGAATATAATACTTGTAAACGAATTACATGTTACTTATGCGTTCAGTAGCCCGATCCGTAGACCGGGTTAAAGATTAATAGACACACCACATTATTTGGTTCGGCACTGACGAGTGTACGCCTACACTCCGTGCTTTGGTCGTGGCCATCTCGTAAGATGATGCCAAGGATATCCGGGACATGGTCATTAACCCCCCAAAGGCTTTAAGCAAACAAAACATTTCAAAACGTAGCATATCAAGGATTTAACCACTATTCGATTAAAGATTTAGTGCCGGACCAAGCGGTATTTTATATACCGTACCCCAAGCCCGTTTTACCTGAGCAAATTTATACAATTTATCCCAGCCGTATACCACCAAGCAAGTACAGATAGCTTTTACTGGGCTCCTAAATCTGGAACGAAGGTTTTTAATAACCTATTAGATTTCTAACGGGTCTTAATTAAGCCTATGCTTAGACCGGTTAGTTTCAAAAAGGAGAACACGGTTCAAAACACATGATTAAGCGAGAACCGGTTTAGAATGTGGTTTAGACCCAACAAGCTTGTATACTTGTGTAACAAGGGTAAACTAAACACATTCCGGATTTTGAGACAAAAATGATATGGTTTGACCCGTTTCGGCTAATAAATGCAAACTAGTCACATAAGCCGATCCGAACGCGACAAGTGCGTAACGAGTAACCAAAAGAGTCGTATGCGAGTTTACTAAGTTATTATGCTTTAATAATGTTGTGACATCAGAAAGATGTCTTATATTATGCCCAAAACGGATTTAGACTCACATTACGCCCCGTAGGGGTATTTTGGTCATTAAAAAGGTTATAAAAGAGTTTAAATATGAACCTGAGTTTCGGGACTGATGTAATCAGTAAAATTACTCAATTTACTAGGTTATATCATTAGGGTATCATATATATGTGAAATTTATCCTTTATAACCAACCTATGCCTCTTAAGGGTATTTTGGTAATTTCACATAGGCTTAAAAGGTCAAAACTGGAAACCTGAGTGTAAGACTTTAGCTTATTGTAAAAATATAATAATTTACTTAAAATATCAGTAAGTATCAAACCTTATGTACTCAACAAAAACTTAATACCTACTATGCGTCAAAAATGCCTAAAAAGGCGACTTGGAGCCATTTCCGGGTTTTCAAAGGAAATATGATATTTTTATAATTCCAGAAGGCTCAAAATACTTTATTTATTATAATAGATCAGTAGAAAAAGGTTTGAGGTTAAAAGGATTCGTAAAACTCATTTTATGGCTTAAAAGGGTAAAACCGTCATAAACCGAATCAAACCTAGAGACCTATGTTATGCTAGGCCAAAAATTAAATAAAAATCTTCAAAAATCCCAAAATATTATATTACATCAGTGGGTAAAAAGTTTGATATCAAAAAGTGGGTTTAAATAGGCTATATGCTAATTACGCCATTTAATTACTAAAAAGCTTTCAAATTACGCTAATGAGCATAACTCTTAATCTAGACCTCAAACTGATGTCAAATTTTAGGTGCAAGTTTATAAATCAGTAACTAAGGTTTCTACTCTTTCACTTTTTCAAAAATCACGTTTTATAGTCAAAAGGGCATAATAGTCAACAATTAAGCGTTTAACGGAAACATGCATGTGAATCGGATAACTAATGAACCAAGTTGTATAATCACAGAGGGTTATACTTATAGGTAGCTTGGTCCTAATAAAGCTCTAAGGAATTTTTAAACTATGCTTAAACGGGTCAGAACTGAAAGTCAAAGCATAAGTCAAACTATGCGACTTTCGGTCCCGAACCGAGCCTACACTGAAAATTGTCGAGTTGAACATGTTTAGACATGTTCTTATATTAATTACCAAGTTATATTAATGATAAAACAGGTTGCATAGTCTTTACATTGCTAATTATGCATTAATTTAAAATTAAGCTTCCTGTTGACTTTTTAATATCAAGTTTGACTCGACAATTGACCTAGATAGAGTGGGTATCAGAGAATACCCTTTTAAGGGTTTATTACCCACATAATTACCAACTCATAGGTACTTTCAATTTGAATTTTGACTAAAGGGATTAAGATTAATGACGAAGTCAAATCTTAATTACGATGGTTTGACTTCACGCTAATTAACTAAGCAAAACTGAATTAGGAAGGGTTAAGGACACTTACAAATGTCCTAATTATGATTAGGGATCACTAGGAAGATTGCTTGCTGACCAGAGAGCTCCAGAAAGTAAGTTGTGAATGTTGCAAATGCCCAAATGTTGCAACTTTCATCTTCTTATATAGTGAACCCCAAGAGCTTAGGATCATGCCATCATAGTCTAGTGATGTTATAAGATCATCCCAGGTGGCCTAGGATGCTAAAAACCAGATATAGGAGCCCCTTGAATCGAAAAACCAGCTTTTAAGTCGGTGTAACCGGAGATAACAGGCAGCTGTCAAGTTTTCTGCATCTGGGACCTGCTTGCGCACCGCAACGTCCACAGTGTTGAGGTGTGCAAGGGACATGCCAGCACAACATATCTTTCAAATGTTTACAGTTTGGCCCCTGGACCTTCCAAACGTCGTTTTCACATTATTTCTTGCATTATAAGCCTTCTAAATTTACTTTTGAGGGTTCCAAGACTTATACAAACTTTGTTAAGTCCTTGGTTGACCTTGTAATAACCCGAAAAGCCATAATTTCTTACGTTGACGCTTTTAACCCCTCGTATATGAATTTGATCATAACTTTCTCATACGATAACGAAACTTGATGATATTTTTATCATGTATTCTAGTGAGCATATTTAATCGTTACAAAGCTTCGGGTTTGCTAAAAGGTCACTCAGAGGTATACTTTAAACATGTTGACACATTTAATCCCTGTAGTTTGTAATCTCTCATTTTCTTTTATATTTAGCTTCGTATGATCCATGATTCATTCGTGTGAATGTATAAACATCTTGTAGGGTTATTGTAAGACATATTTATCCATTGTTGACATTTTGAACCCTTATATTCACATAGTTTCTTTATTTGTCAACTTTAGTCCCTCTAGAGTATTCTTTCACACGTTCAAGCTTATGACACGTGTCAATACATTATAGGACGTGAATTTTCGAGGTGTTACATCCTCACCCCCTTAAAAGAAATCTCGACCTCGAGATTTGATAAAATGCTGGAAGTACTTTTTGTCGCATAATGGACTTAACCTCAATAGCATATCTGGAGCTTTTCCAAGCTCCCTAGTTGACCTTTATAATGGGTACATTTATCCTTTTGGAGCTTCTTCACCTATCGATCCTCAATCGATATAGGTTGCTCATTATATCATAAATCTGCATATCATTATGTGATAATGCTTCTCGACTTATTGATGAAACACATCCTTAAATCATTAGTGAAAATGTGTTGCAAGCTCCGTCCAACTCCTTAAATAGGTTTTAGCTTATAAGCTATTTGATCCTGATACATTCGATTCCTTCGAATGATTCAATATATTCAGAGCTCAACTAGCCTAATAATTAACAAATTGGCACACCTTCCCAGGGTGATATCCTTTGTTGAACCTTTTTCCTTAACACGAACTTAGGAAGGTTGCTTTATTCATTAATCCTTGATTTTTCTGCCAATTACTGGCAACTTACAGATGATTAGGGATTTGTATGATCTTATTTGTTGTTTCCAATGCAACTTTCAGATCCTGATAATTGGACTTACCAATCTATTGTCCTAACAATAGATGTTTAACATTCCATCTTTACAAGGTCCCCAAAGGAGCAGCCTTGATACTTATATATCAACTATTATAGAAATGCTTATCTTAAGGTGGGATGGTTATTCTAACCATTGCTCAAAACTAATCTTAAGGAGTAGCTAATCCTTACAGTTAGTCGAACAAATCGACGATCCTGGGCAGCTGATGGCGGTTCTTAATCGTTGTTAAAATAGGGTTGTGGTAATGAATGCATAATCAAAATGAACCGTCTTTCTTATCAAACTCTCGGAATTATCGAGTTAGGCTATATGAACCCTCTATTTTAAAACTTAGTTAATCAGGGTTTGCTATTCTTCCAATAATGGTACCAGCTGTCTTGAAGATTTCATAATGATACAGCCCTAAATGGGATATAAATCTTAACTCTACCTGCCTCTCAGGGGTAAACAGGGTAATCTTAGGAGAAGACAATTAAGGTACAAGGAGGTTACAGAGATTTCCATATCTCAGGCTCCAGTTCACCCATCATTGCTTGTGTCAAATAAGGGACACATTTATGTTATTAGTCCACGAATTCCTTAATCGGGAACATTTACTTGGACAATTTCATTCTGGATATTTCCTTTGAATACCATTAGTTGACTTTAGTACCATATGATCACTGGGATATCTTTGTGGTTCCATGCATTAAACCTCCATACTGATCAGGCATGGAAGCAATCTATGGAACTTATTAAGATACATCAATTTTCATACGGCGGTTTTGTCATACCATTTGGTATTCGTAATCAATAGAGATTAAGGAGATATCAACCATATATGCTGACGAACTTCCTCTAGAGAGAGGATACTTATAAAATTCTACGACTGAAGGTTTTTGACAGGAACAGAAGAAATGGCTCTTATGATTTCGCCTGTAAGTTTTACCTTACACCTGATATCTGGGGTTCTTACGGGACAATTTCTAAAAGTTTGCTAAGCTTATGGTTTTATGAGAGACTTAGCGGTATCTGAAACCAAACGTAACTCTTAACAATAAAATCACAATAAGGGATTTATCTAGTTTCATTATTAATGTGAACAACCTCTAACCATTCATCAGGAGGGTTAAACGCCTCCATTCTTAATCCTTTTTAAACTTAGCTGCAAAATCTTTGACAAATTTTTGGGCAGTCTCAGCTTTGACTAGTTATTTCTTAGCCTATATAACGTGAGTAGCTGAGGTAGATCCATAATGGATTTATAATGAGCAGGCTTTGAAACCTTAATGTGCCCTCTTATTGCCGTTACTAACCACCAATAATTATTGCATTAAGCTTAGGTTTTGGGTAATTGGAATAGGGTACTATCTCAGCCAATGAATTAAAATTTTGCGACTTACTGTCGACATTTTAGAACTTTTATGGTGAGAGTCAGCAAATTCTTATTCCATCTTTTTTCCATTTCGATGCAAATAATAGGTCTTTCTAATAAGGTCCTTAACACTCGGTCCATCCCATAATGTATAAGAGGATCTTTCTTGTGGGCTTCTTTAATGTCCTTACTAATCAATGGTTTTGCCATCGAATGACTGTGATGCATACCTTACCGTGTGCTTTCCAGCATAACTGCTGACATACCTAATGGTTTCTACTTCATCCAACAATTTCTTGTAATCGATGGTCCCTTTTTACTATTGAAGTCTCTTGGCTTCCAAGAGACGAAGCACCTTTAAGTACATCCTAAAAGAATGGGCTCCCTGCCTCATATGATTTTATTTGTATTATTCTTCGCATATGAAGTATGAATAAAGCTCTTATCATGAGTAGCGACATGTGTTTTAGAGCAAACCACATTTGGCTTCTTGAATCTTCTCATGACTTTTCTTATAACCTTTCTAACAACTGGGTTAACTTCAGTTTTGGAGATTAATTCCATTAATATTGAGGTTCACACTTGATACACCATTAATATTTGTCGCATTTCTAGCATCGCGACTGTTGTTTGCTTCTTCTGAGTTTTCCATACTCGAAGCTTTGTTGTTAAATACCAATTTCAATAAGTGCTTAGGTAACCCATACCTAGTGTTTCCTTGAATTGTCAAAGGCTCCCCATAAGGAGTCTTGATAACTACTTGCTCCTTATCATTCTCAATATAGGCTTGATTTCTAGGACGACCAATTCATTCTTATCACTATGTCGAGTCCCTTATTATTTAAATGGAAATAAGGACATCAGAAAAAATGATTCCTAAATGGATATAAACATCCATCTAATATTGCTGGAGCAGTCTCTGAGGTACTATTGGTCAATTCTACTTAACGCTTAGAGTTTTAACAGGCAGATTTAATGATTTACAAAATCTGTTGTCTTATGAAAGACTTATCTGAACCTGAATAAAATAATACTCTAGCCTGAGCGTTATTAATAAAGAAAGTACCTCTTGTGACATTTTCATCCTGAACAGTCTCTTGAGTATCCATTTGAGAGCTTCCAGCTTTGATCTTCTTAGCCTCATCAGGCTTTTTAGCGTACTTAGGGCAGTTGGTCTTAATGTGCCCTTTCTCATTGCAACCATAGCAGGTTGCGTCTCCCATTCTCTTGCAATCCAAGGTCTTATGCTCCTTGGACTTGCAGATTCCACAGGGTAGAGGCTGAGATTCATATCTGCATTTCCCGAGGTGGTATTTCCTACAGGTTTTGCATCTGGTCTTTTCACCGGTCTGCTGTTTGTCCTTCAAATCCTTGCATTCATGGGTCTTGTGATCCATCTCCTTACAAATGACACATCCCCCGGTCTGATCATAGAAACATTTTCCGAAGTGCTTCTTCCCGCAGGTTTTACATTCGGGTTTTGCCTCCTTTGGCTTGGACTGGTTATAGCTTGAACCGGTCTTACTCTTTTTGTAACCTTTATTTGGGGTATTATCGCATTTTCGCTTATGATCCTTCAACGCACGGTCCACAGCGTTGTTTACGGCTGTATTTATCATAGCCTGTAATTCGGTGCCTGTTAAGTTCAGTCTTGCATCATCATTCTGATTAACTGGATGATTGAGAGCTTCCGAGGAGTCAGCCATGGTGAAGCTTTGAAGGCTACAAATCATGTAGTAATAATTTGCTTAATTATATTGGATTGTCGAATTGATGATTAAATAGCCATGGTGCAAATCAACCATATTGACCAATAGATAGTATTTAATTTATTTGATTATGTTTTGCCTAGGTTTTTAAATAACCTATCATTGGCGTTTAAATGGGATATGATCCTTCATATTTATTAGACAGGGGACATAAGTCACGACTGTCAATGTCGTATTGACATTTTATATAGCACATAGGGCTTGTTCCCCAGGACTTTTGATGGCACAGGGGCCTTGTCACTAGGAAAAATTTAAAACATAATCAATGATTCCCTTGGATCGGAAAATTTCATAATTCATTGCCTTGACAAGAAGTTATGAATTAAAACTATCTTTTTCATGTATACATCTTTGCCCGTAGGTATACATCTCAGATGGATGTTTAGATGTGTACATCATGTTCGACGTTTATTAGCCATGATTCTTATTGATCATTTAGGCTAAATAAGGGGTTTGGAAGTTCCTAATATAAAGATGACAAGCGTGATTTTATCGCATCACTGTTGTCGGGAGTGTTAACACGTTTTCAAGTGTTAATAAGGATCTGAATCTCTTTTTAAACAGGTTTTACCATCTTAGCTAGGTCTTCAATGACATTCAAGCTAGGTCAAACCTTTTAAGATTCTCTTTTAATATTTATACTGGCAGGAAAGAAATGATATTTATTTTTATTCAGGATTTTTATCATAATTATCCTGGATTTAATTAAAATATAACTATAGCACAAAAATCAAGTCACAAGGGCAACTTTCAATTATAACCCATGATTTTGTAGAATCAAGGTATTTAGGCTTGAATGTGTTCACACCTTTTCTTGACAGGGAGTTGTAGGCTATGACTGTCTTTAGTCTCAGAGGACGTTAATTATAGCCCGTAGGCATTATATCCCTAATGGATGTTTAAATCACAAAATAAGAAAGGATTTCGGGAGAATCCAGTATGAGGATGATTTATGTGACTTTATCGAACCACGTCTGCCAGAAAAGTTAAAATGTTATAGATGTTTAACAAGGATGTGGATCTCTTGAATAGGTCCTACCATCTTAGCCTCGTCATATAGGCTAGGTTTACCTTTAAGATTCATTTTTAATAAATAACGTAGAACAATCCTAACTCGGGATGTTAATAAGGATCTGAACCTAAATTGAGGAACTGCCATCTTGGCCGGGTCTTAATAATGACACGAGGCTAGGTCTTGTCCTTTTTCGATTTTGCCATTTTATTATAATGGTAGATCTTATAACAGAAATGTTATTTTAATTTATTTCATATATTATATTCATATATAATGATATAAATGAAATTTAGATAAAACATCCCAACGGTTTTTAAAAGAGGTATAGAATTGCCCTAAGCGAGACTTGAATGAAATGATGTTGTCCATGAAGGGACTGAAGGAGAAGTATGCCCTTATAAGGACTTACTAAGGAAACGAACTTCAGCAAAAGGAGTTTCTTCTTCATTTTAGTTCTGAATGTCTTCTCCTTGGTTGTACATTAATCCTAGTCGCAATACGAGGCTCGGCCTTCCCTAGGCTTCGAATGGGGAGAATTTCCATTTTGGCTTCTTTGCTAAGCAACATATTAAAATATAATTGAAGGTAATAATCCTCCGAATAGGGACGAGAGTATTCCTATGTTAAGTCTAGACTCAGAAGGTCAAAGAATGTGCTATCGTGTCATTGAGATTAAACACAAAAAGCTAGTGTTTAATTCACTCAATGTTGGCTCTGATACCAACCTGTCACACCCCGATATTTCCACATTTTACCGGTGGGCCCGGTAGGGGAGTATCGTGACGTAGTTGATATCATCATAGTCAAACAACACAATATTTAAATGCACAGCGGAAGCAAAAGATAAGTATATTACGATCCGAATATAAAGTAATATCAAAGTATTACAACGGAAAGTAAAGGATCCACAGGCGGATCTAAAAATAGAAAGATAACACTGTTCAACAGACTTTAACATCTAAAGCTTGCGAGACTTGATTATTGATGCCTGGAGTAGCCAGCCTATTACGTATAGTACCTGCATTTAGCCTTTTTGGAAAATACGCCAGTTTACACTGGTAAATACTTTTAACTTATTTTCCCTATATGGGCTTGGGGTACGGTATATAAAATACCACTTGGTCCGGCATTGAATCTTTAATCGAATAGTGGTTAAATCCTTGATATGCTATGTAAGTGCAGTTCCTGCCGGGTAACTGTCGCTTATCAGTTCTGGTCAACCAAAACAGAAGTCCAAGTTAAAGTCAATGATAATGAAGAATTCAAGACCACATGAAGACCATGCACTGATCAAGGGGGAGTTTGTTAATGCAATTTGGGTGATAAGTGCATGCCTTCCAATTTGTAGGGTCTTTATTGGTCAAGTCTTGAAACTTAGTCCAAGGTTTAACCTTGGACATTTTGTCCAAGTTTATGTCTAGGACTTTTGTCAGGGGTTTGTGTTTAGGCAAAAGTCAGGGTTTTTGTGTAGATTATTTTGTCCGGGTTTTAGTCCCTAGTCTATATATGTGTGTTGTATAGGATTAGGGCACAGATCGATCAAGAAGCTTTGTGCACCTCTCTAACTTCTTGTTCCTCCTGGTGTGCACATCCTAGAGAGAGAGAGACTATGTGTTTGTGAGAGAAAGCTTGGTTTAGATCTTAGTGATCTAAACCAGCTTGTAGATGATGTATACTCCTTTGGTATGTAATCTGTGATGACTGATTCGTTAATAAAGAGATTCATCTTCTACATATTTACATCTTGTTCATCTTATGATTGTTCTTCATGTCTTGAATCAAGTGCAATGTTTGATGTTCGTCATCGATCCGGTGCTTTAACATGCTACGTTTTGAAATGTTTTGTTTGCTTAAAGCCTTTGGGGGGTTAATGACCATGTCCCGGATATCCTTGGCATCATCTTACGAGATGGCCATGACCAAAGCACGGAGTGTAGGCATACACTCGTCAGTGCCGAACCAAATAATGTGGTGTGTCTATTAATCTTTAACCCGGTCTACGGATCGGGCTACTGAACGCATAAGTAACATGTAATTCGTTAACAAGTATTATATTCATATAATTATCCCAAGTTATAAAATATTTTGTGCCACGTGCATTCAAATCAATTTTCTTAAACATTTTCAAAATGAGTCAGTTAAATTGTATTTACCAGTGTAAACTGATGTATTTTCCAAAAAGGCTAAATGCAGGTACTATACGTAATAGGCTGGCTACTCCAGGCATCAATAATCAAGTCTCGCAAGCTTTAGATGTTAAAGTCTGTTGAACAGTGTTATCTTTCTATTTTTAGATCCGCCTGTGGATCCTTTACTTTCCGTTGTAATACTTTGATATTACTTTATATTCGGATCGTAATATACTTATCTTTTGCTTCCGCTGTGCATTTAAATATTGTGTTGTTTGACTATGATGATATCAACTACGTCACGATACTCCCTTACCGGGCCCACCGGTAAAATGTGGAAATATCGGGGTGTGACATCAAAGGTGCAAGACCCCGCACGATTGACGATGCGGTTGAATTGGCCAACACCTTAACTGACGGGCTGGTTCGCACTAGAGAAGAGAACAGGAAAAAGGAATTGGCCCAAAAGATTACCCAAGGTTTTCGTGGGGGTAATAATGCCAGTAACTTCAAGAAAAAGGGAACCGGGCAATCCTCCACTGCTCCATTTTGCAGTACCTGTAAAAGAAAGCATTTTGGAAAATGTAAGGGGTACTGTAATTTCTGCAAAATCCCGGGGCACCAAGAGGAGAATGGCAGGAAGAAATCCATGATCTGCTATAATTGCGGAGAAACAGGGCACTTCAGGCCTGACTCCCCAAAATTGGTCAAGCCAGCTGACAACAAGGCCAACCTGCCGAAGGATCTAATAAGAAGAATGCAAGAGCCTTCCAGCTGACAACGCAAGAAGCAGATCTGATCCCCGATGTGATAGCTGGTACGTTCCTTGTACATGTCGTTTACGCGAAAGTATTATTTAACTCTGGTGCAAACCAAAGTTTTTATAAATACTTCATTCTGCCAAGCTCTTAAGCAACCTTTAACCAAACTTAGGCAGATCTATACGGTAGAAACAACATATGGTAATTCTGTTAAAATAGATAAGGTTTTGCAAGAAGGATAGATAGAACTCTCCGGACATAAATTTTCTGCAAACCTGCTGCCTATGAATTTAGCTGGATTCGATGTCGTGTTAGGAATGGATTGGTTAGTAGCCAACCATGCTCGAATCCTCTGTGATAAGAATTCCATAGAAATACGTACGCCAGCAGGAGAAGTAATTTCAATTTCAGGAGATAAGCCGCGTAAACCAATGAAGTTCATTTCAGTAATGAAAGTTGCTAGTTATGAACGAAAACAAGGAATAGTGTATATGATTTCAGTAATCATTAACACTAAAGGTAAGAAACTTAAGGAAATTCCAGTAGTATCCGAATATCGGGATGTATTCCCAGAAGAACTACCTGGATTACCACCCGATAGGGAGGTAGAGTTTAGAATTCATCTAATTCCTGGAACTACACCAATAGCTAAGACACCTTATCGATTAGTACCCACAGAAATGTTAGAACTGAAGCAGCAGTTAGATGAATTACTAGGCAAAGGATTCATACAACCTAGTTCATCCCCTTGGGGAGCACCTGTGCTGTTTGTAAAGAAGGACTGTTCAATGCGAATGTGTATCGATTATAGGGAATTGAATAAGGTTACAATTAAGAATCGATACCCATTACCTAGGATTGATGATCTTTTCGATCAACTTCAGGGAGCTAGATATTTCTCTAAGATAGACTTGCACTCCGGATATCATCAGCTAAAGGTACAAGAAGAAGACATACCTAAAACTGCTTTCAGGACTAGGTATGGTCACTACGAGTTTACAGTCATGCCTTTTGGACTAACGAATGCTCCTGCAGCATTCATGGACATGATGAATAGGATCTGTAAACCGTATTTGGATAAATTTGTAATTATTTTCATCGACGATATACTTATTTATTCCAAAAGCCAGGACGAGCTTTGTGAACACCTGCATGCACTTTTAACTTTGTTAAGAAAGGAGAAGTTGTACGCCAAATTTTCTAAGTGTGAATTTTGGCTACAAGAGGTGCAATTTTTAGGACACATGGTGAATCACGAAGGTATTCACGTAGATCCCTCCAAGATAGAAGCCATCACGAACCGGAAGGTCCCGCAATCAGCTACCGATGTTAGAAGTTTTCTAGGATTAGCAGGATATTATAGGCGCTTCATTAGAGACTTTTCTAAGATAGATGTTCCATTAACCAAGTTAACTTGTAAAACTGTTAAGTTTGAATGGGGACCCAAGCAAGAAGAGGCCTTTGGGATTTTAAAGCAAAGGTTAACAAATGCCCCAATTGTAACAACTCTCATCAAAAGTTATATTTATTTAATCAAATTGTCCAATAGGAAACCCTAATTGAGAAACCCAAGTGATTCTGTATAATCCCTAAAATTTTCAGAACATTTGGAATCAGGATTAGGGACCCTAAAACTCAGGGGGGGTAAACCCTATTCGGTAATATCTTAACAAAACTGTAACACCTCAGAATTTCGTGTTCAATAAAGTAACGACACGTGTCACGTGTGACAAAACGCTTTGTAGACTCGGAATTATTAAAAATGATTGACAGGATTTAACCGTGTCGTTATGTTAACTTTTGCACCTCTGAACGACCTCGTTATAAATCCTAAGACTCAATTTATGTTAAAAACACCTTGTACATATTCAAGTTTAGGGAATTATTACGTGGAATGATTTAAAATTAAATGGTAGGACTCCTACGATGAAAAAGGAACGGAAACCCTTTGTTTTCGGGTCTTGTTTTTGAATGCAAAGCAAACAAACACAAATGGTAGGGTATCCAACAGTAAAAGACCCATAATGGAGGCCCCTAAATGATAAAATAATGCCCACCATTCGTTTATACCACTTGCCCTTTCGAAACACCAACAAACAAAATCAAAAACTGATCTGCGGAGGGCGTCGCGTAGCGCGACGGACCCTCGCGCTACGCGAGGGTTGCCCAGCGACCAGATTACCTGCTGTTGGCTGTTGTGCGCATTTGTGACCCATTTAGCCGGTTTCTCTTGCATGTGCATGGCCCCTAGACATCCCTAAACACTAGTTACAGATGTTAATCGATTGTGGGATGTCCTAGACTTGGTTGTCAAGCTTTTGTGGTGTCCATGAGCACTATATAAGGGACCATAGTTGCAACAATTGCTACACACATCATTCAAGTGCCATCTGAGCATTGGAGGAGCTTACAATCTGATTCAAGGCCTTCCTAATCATCCATTAATCATCTAGTAAGTTGCTTAACCCTTCTAAATTAATTCTAGCTTTATAAATAGCTTAAAAGTCAATATATCGTGCTTAACGGTTGACTTCGTGATTAAGTGTCGATAGCTCAGTCGTATCACGAATTAAAAGTACCATTAGATAGGTAATTATATGGGTATTAAACCCTTATAAGGGCAAGTACCAATTCCAGACCTAACTAGGTCGTTTGTCGGGTCAAACGTTGACCGAAAAAGTCAACAGAAATACAAAATGCGATTTAATGCACAATTAATGATCCGAAAGGTGTGTAACCTGTTTTAACCTTAATATAACATGATAATAAGTATAAAAACTTGTCTACGCTTGCCCGACTCGACAAATTTCTGTTTAAACCCGGTTCGGAACCGAAAGGCGCAAAACCTTGACTTTTGCTTTGACTTCGGTTCTGACCCGTTTTAGTTTGATTCGAAGATGCCTTAGTGCTTCATTAGGGTAGGGTTGCATGTTAGTATAAGTCTCTGTACTTGTTTCGTTGATTATCCGATGCATGCACACGTTTCCGTTAATCGCTTAAATTGGACCGTAATGCCCTTATGACCATACAACGAGAATTTTGAAAATGTGGAAGTACAATAATCTTAGTTACTGATTATTAAACATGTACGTAAATTTTCACGTCAATCGGAGGTCTAGATTAGGAGATATGCGCATTAGCGTAAATAATAAGCTTTTTATTAATTAAACGGCGCGATTAGCGCATAGCCTATCTAAACCCGATTTTCAGTACCAAAACTTTTACCCACTGATGTTAAATAATATTTTTGGGATTTTTGAAGATTTTTAATTATTTTTAAACTGATCTTAAGCTAGGCTTATCGCATTGATTCGGTTAATACCGAATATGCCCTTTTAGGCCATAAAACGAGTTTTACGAATCCGTTTGATACCAATCCAATTGCCACTGATTTAAAATAATAAATAGAGTGTTTTGAGCCTGTTTTGCTGATCAGAAAACTCAGAATGGTATTTTAAACCGTACGTCGCTTAAAACGGCTTCATACGCGTATTAAACGCATAATTTGGGTTTAAACCATTTTAGGAAATGAGACTCTTCACCAACTGTTGTGGTCTGTTAAAATTAATAATTTTTCTGATTAAATCAGACCCGTATCTCAGAAGTATTATAAATCTCTTTTATAACCCTTAAAATGACCGAAATACCCCTACGGGGCGTATTTAGGGATTAAACTCGTTATGGGCATTATGGAAGATATCATAATGATATCACAACATATTTAAAGCGTATTAACTTAGGAAACCTGTTCGCGACCCTTTCGGTTACCCGTTATGCATTATACGCGTTCGGTTCGGTTTATGTAACTAGTTTGCATAAACTAGCCGAAACGGGTCAAACGATATCATTTTTATCTCAAAATCCAGAATGTGAATAGTAAACCCATATTAAACAAGTCCTCAAACTTGTCGGGTCTAAATCACATTCTATCCGGTCTTCGCTTAATCGTGTGTACGAACCGTATCGTTAAAACTAACCGGTCTAAGCTTAAGCTTAATTAAAGACCCGTTAGTATTCTAATAGGTTATATTAAACCTTCGTTCCAGATTAGGAGAACCAGTAAAAGCTATCTGCAGTTTATTCAATTAAGGATTTATACTTGCAAAGGTAAATACTTTTAACTTATTTTCCCTATACGGGCTTGGGTTACGGTATATAGCATACCGCTTGATCGGGCATCAAATCTTCCATCGCTTAGGTGGTTAATTGAATAATTTGATCGGCTCGTTTAAACAGTCTTGTTTACTTTACAGCCTTTGGGGGGTTAATGACCATGTCCCGGATATCCTTGGCATCATCTTACGAGATGGCCACGACCTGAGCACGGGGTGTAGGCGTACTCCCGTGTATAACTCACTTAAGGTGGTGTGTCTATTGATCTTTAACCCGGATACGTTCCGGGCTACTGAACGCATAAGTAACATGTAATTCGTTCACGAGATTATAATATTAAATAATTCTCCCAAGTTAAATAAAATGTTTATGCCATGTGCATCCAAACAAATTTTCAATCATTTTATAAAATGAGTCAGTTGAATGTATTTACCAGTGTAAACTGACGTATTTTCCCAAAAAGATTAAATGCAGGTACTAGGCGAAATAGGCTGGAATTCTCCTAAGCATCACTAGAAGTCTCGCAAACTTAAGATGCCGAAGTCTGTTGAACCATAAACAATATTTATGTCATTTGATCCTCCTGTGGATAAACACCGGATAATTGTGACTTTGTTTACAATAAATAAATTCGGTTGTATCTTATTTTAAATTTGCTTCCGCTGTGCATTATTATATTTTGTTGTTTGACTATTACGTTGCCAACCACGTCACGATACTCCCCCCACCGGGCCCACCGGTGACACGTGGAAATCGGGGTGTGACAAAAACGCTGTCAAAAATTCGAAATAACACGAAATCGACTCAGCAGGCCTATACTAGTGACAAGGCTACTCTAGGATAGGTGGACACCCCAGGCGAGTCGCGACAGGAGTCACGACACCTTCCGCGACACGCGGGGGGACAACTTTTCAAGTATAAATACCAGGGTTTGGGACTTGAACTGTTTGCATGTTACGACGATAAAATTCTTTACGTATAATCACTTAGACGCTGTTTACCACATAAAAACACACACTGATCACGAAGTGCTGCCACAATTCAGGGTAATAACTCGATCGCTGCTACGATTCAATGTTCGATCGATTAAACTATCCAATGGATGTTTAAGTGCTGCCCACATTAGGGTTTATGCTTTGTCATTCGTCGTTAAATCGATGGATGTTTAAGTATCGCACTTTGTCATTCGTTGTGAAGGTTTCAATCTCGTGAGTTATCGTAAATGCTGTATTAAGTTACTGACCTAGTTTGTGTGCTGATTATTTAAATTAGGTTATCAAGGCTAATCAGTAAACTAAGCTCTGTTAAATCTGCAATGTGAGTCATTCTCTTTTTATCAAATTTGTTTACAAAAATCATGTTTATTGTCAAAGTTATAATTACGGGGATTAAGTCTTTGTAATCACCAAGTTACAGCCGGTATGTGGGGTTTTGTATACATTACTTGATAATCTTCACCATTGGACAACGAGTTAGCCAAGGGGTGATATGACCATAGTCACAGACACCATTGGACGAATGGGCCAATGGGTCGAGTGACAAATACTGTGGGTATTTGGTTTGATATCTGAAACATTGTAATCTCTCTTAATACTGTAAATTATAACAAATGTGTCATTTTATTAAATAGAATGATTCACTCAGTATTTCCCGCTGACAAAACCTTTTTCAAACATGTTTCAGGTGATCTGTTGTGATCCAGGAAAAGTGCCGTGAAGCACTATCAGCTTAAGGAAGTGGCTCAGTATAAAATAAAGAAACATGTTTTGTAAAATAAAAGATTTCTTCTGGAAATCTCAAGATTGTAAATTACGGGTTTTATCCCGAATTGTGAAATAAAATAATCGGGAAATATTTCAGTTTTAAAAAGATCCTGAAGAAACTTCCGCTGTTAATTAAAATACCACGGGATTTCTGTCCCGCGGCTCCTGAAACGGGTCAAACCGGGTCGGGGGCCGTGACAGAAATAAGGTGGTATCAGAGCCACTGATTTAAGCCTATTAAGTATTTAGAAATACTTAATTTTACTGATTGCCAATTATGTGATTATGTGTTTTATTAACTGATTATTTGTTAATTACAGTATGGGTAAACAAAAGCTGTCAAACATCTATCTTAAATTAGATAGGTCATCCAACGAGAAGGGAAGTTCATCCCAAACAAAAGCTGTCAAACATCTATCCGGTCTTCGCTTAATCGTGTGTACGAACCGTATCGTTAAAACTAACCGGTCTAAGCTTAAGCTTAATTAAAGACCCGTTAGTATTCTAATAGGTTATATTAAACCTTCGTTCCAGATTAGGAGAACCAGTAAAAGCTATCTGCAGTTTATTCAATTAAGGATTTATACTTGCAAAGGTAAATACTTTTAACTTATTTTCCCTATACGGGCTTGGGTTACGGTATATAGCATACCGCTTGATCGGGCATCAAATCTTCCATCGCTTAGGTGGTTAATTGAATAATTTGATCGGCTCGTTTAAACAGTCTTGTTTACTTTACAGCCTTTGGGGGGTTAATGACCATGTCCCGGATATCCTTGGCATCATCTTACGAGATGGCCACGACCTGAGCACGGGGTGTAGGCGTACTCCCGTGTATAACTCACTTAAGGTGGTGTGTCTATTGATCTTTAACCCGGATACGTTCCGGGCTACTGAACGCATAAGTAACATGTTATTCGTTCACGAGATTATAATATTAAATAATTCTCCCAAGTTAAATAAAATGTTTATGCCATGTGCATCCAAACAAATTTTCAATCATTTTATAAAATGAGTCAGTTGAATGTATTTACCAGTGTAAACTGACGTATTTTCCCAAAAAGATTAAATGCAGGTACTAGGCGAAATAGGCTGGAATTCTCCTAAGCATCACTAGAAGTCTCGCAAACTTAAGATGCCGAAGTCTGTTGAACCATAAACAATATTTATGTCATTTGATCCTCCTGTGGATAAACACCGGATAATTGTGACTTTGTTTACAATAAATAAATTCGGTTGTATCTTATTTTAAATTTGCTTCCGCTGTGCATTATTATATTGTGTTGTTTGACTATTACGTTGCCAACCACGTCACGATACTCCCCCCACCAGGCCCACCGGTGACACGTGGAAATCGGGGTGTGACAGGTTGGTATCAGAGCCAACACTGAGTGAATTAAACACTAGCCTTTTGTGTTTAATCTCAGTTACACAATTGCACATATCTAAACTTTTGAGTCTAGACTTATAACTTAGGACAAATTCCACCTTATTCGGTTTTCGTTTGTCTTTTAAATTTTATATTATTGTTATTGTTATCTCATGCTTTATTGACAGGAATAACAAGATGCCTCCGAGATTCTTGCGCACGCGAGGACGCGGAAAAGGGCCGGTAACCGCCCCCAACGACCATGAAGCAGGGCCGTCTAATACACGAGCCCCAACTGCGGCAGAAAGCGAGAATCCACGACGGAACAGGAGAAGCCTGTTCGAACCAGCGAGACGTTCTGTTTCGCATAGCTCTACCCCTCCGGTCCGCAATTCATATGGACCTCAATCGGAAGACGAGCCTAATAACCCTCTGCCTTCATATATACCACTACAAAGGTCTCTGTCCCATCATTCCTATGGAGACCCCACACCTATCTTTAGAGGCCAGTTTAATCCGGCCGATTACTTGCAAGAACCCGTGGGTTTTAACCCACTAGGGCCTGAAGATCACTTCTCGGGGGATAATGCTGACGATATGGATGAGGATACTGACCCCATCATGCCAGCTAGCGGTACGCCGAATCATCCGATCGAAATTTCTGATGGATCGTCCTTCCACGGATCACCCTACGGTGGTCCAGATAGTTTCAAAGCCCTGTTCGATCGACACCAGTGGTATTATACACCATCACACCACTCGTCGTCACATGGGCAGCATCAGCAGCATCATTCTCAGCAGCACCAGGAGCCACAGCCACAGCCGCATCATCAAGATTCATCAGAGGATCATCGGTTTGTGGCAGTTACGCCACCACCTCCACCGCCACCAGTTCAACCGCCACCTCCTCAACCGCCAAGGCGTAGGAGAACAGGCGCCCGCATGTCGGTGAGACCAGTGGGCTTCACTTTCGATTCCCCACGACAGTCTAGTGCTAGTCACTACCCACCGCACTATGAGGACCCACAAATGGGTGGGCCTTCGCAGCCAGCTTTTCAACAGCCACCGCACATGGGTTTTGATAACCCAATCCCAGCGTACACGGGTCCAAGTAATTACAACCCGTTTGAACCACCAGCTTACCACAACTACGGATACGCTGAGGCAGATCCTTATATGGAAGCAGCAAATTATAACGCCCTCAATGCCCAAGGACCCTACGGAGATCCATGGGGGGTAAGCTACCCAAATCAAGGGTACCCAATACCTCCCAGGCCTATCATTAGAACGCAGTCGCAGCCGCCACGATTTTCTCCCCCAGAACGGGAGGAAATTCTTCATAGGTTGCAGCAAGTTGAACGGGAAGCTCACGAGGATCGTAGGGAAAGGCAGACATTCTTCCAAGGACTGATGGGTCTGATAAAGGGGAAGAACAAGAAGGATCGTTGAATTCTTCCATCGCTGATGTATAAGCCCCTACGTGGGCATATCTTGTTGTTAAGCCCCTACGTGGGTATGTATGTTTGTTGTGTGTATTGACCCCTACGTGGGTCTATCTTTCCATAAACCCCTACGAGGGTATGTTGTATGTTTAGTCCCTGCGTGGACTTATGCTTGTTTAAGTCCCTACGAGGACAATTGTTGGTGTGTTAGTCCCTACGAGGACTTGTGTCTTTCTGTAAGACCCCTGCGTGGGCATGTTGGTGTGTTTTAGCTCCTGCGTGGGCAAATTTCATGTATAAAAGACCCGGTTAGGGCGATATGTAATATAGTGATAAATTAATGGAGTGTTATTTTTATAAATTTCATGTTTGCCATTTGTGCATAAATAAATTATAAATGAAATAAATAAATTAAAATCATTCTTTTTAATCTGCCTAAGTAATTATTTAATTAAGAATCTTTAAGTGTGAAACCTAGCCTCGTGCCAAATATAAGACCGGGCCAAAATGGTAAGACCGATTTAAAAGATTCAAATCCCTGTTAACATCTTAAAACATGTTAACACTCCTGGCAGAAGTGATTCGTTAAAAATCACAAGTCATTTTTAAATGAATAAGAATTCTTTAGAAGATTCCTAATCCAGTTTAATGATCTCTGAATCCTGGATTTACATCATCAATTAAGATGATCATATTTTACCATACTTGGTAATATGATGCCTACGGGCCCCGCTCACTTTTAGATGAGCCAAAAGACAGTGGTAGCTATGACTCCCTGTCTGATAAGGGTAATGAACTAGGTTCAAACCTTAAAAGTCTTGATTCTCTGAAATCATAGCTTATAATTTAAATTGTCCATGTGACCAAGCCTTATGTGCTAATATATATTGTTATTGTTTATGTTTAGGATAAATTTTAATTGAAATCCTAAATTAATACGATTAATAAGTTAACCAAATATGGTCTCTGTTTACCATGGTTAACGAATTACCCTAAGAGGTAATTCCATAATAAACTCCCAAATAAATTATTGTTCTTGTTTTCTGCAACAGTTCAATACAAATGGCTAACTCTAATGAAGTCAATAGCCATCCTGTGGAGCCGAACGAGAACGCCCAGATTACATTAACGGGTGCCGAGTTAAAAGCAATCATAGACGGCGCTATTACTCAAGCTTTGGATAGACAGTACGAAGAATACAGTAGTACCCGAAGCAGGACCCACTCTGTATCACATTCAAAGCCAAGGACACATTCAGAGGCTCATAACAAGCCTCCTCCCAAAAAGGATGAACCAAAGAAAAACGGTGATGATCGCCAGTCCACCAACCACCAAAGTAATCCATCTCAGCAGTTAGTACTGCATCAGGGACACCGTAACAAGGGTTGCACATATAAGTACTTTGTGTCTTGTAAACCCAGGGATTTTACGGGGGAGAAAGGAGCCGTAGACTGCATGACGTGGCTGGATGAAATGGACACGGTCGTGGACATCAGCGGATGCGCTGAAGGTGATGTGGTTAAATTTGTCTCACAGTCCTTCAAGGGTGAGGCGTTAGCTTGGTGGAGATCTCTGATGGAGGCCTCCGGAAAGATCCCGTTGTATGGTATGTCGTGGGATCAATTCATCGCCTTGATCAAGGAAAATTTCTGCCCTCAACATGAGGTGGAAAAGATAGAATCAGACTTTCTATCATTGGTGATGAAGAACCTCGATTGTCAAGCTTATCTGACAAGCTTCAATACACTATCCCGGTTTGTACCTTATCTGGTAACCCCGGAGCCTAAAAGGATCGCTCGTTTTATTGGTGGATTAGAACCCGAGATCAAGGCCAGTGTAAAAGCTTCTCGGCCAGTTACCTTCAGGTCTGTAACTGACCTTTCCTTATCCCTCACACTGGATGCGGTCCGGCAGAGATCGCTGAGGAATAAGCATGCTGAGAAGAGGAAGCGAGAAGATGATGGTTCGCATAGGTCGAACAAGAAGCACCGTGGGAGCGGTGATCACAAGAAGGGATCGGATTCGAAGAAGGATGGGCATCGTTCTGGAGAGAAGCCCACATGCAAAACTTGCAAGAAACAGCACTTTGGAAAGTGCAGACTCGAATCAAACTCGAATAACGAGTCAAGGTCTTTTGCTTGTGGTTTGTGCAAGTCCAAGGAACACAAAACCTTGGATTGCAAGAAAATGAAAGATGCAACGTGCTACCGTTGCAATGAAAAGGGCCATATAAAGACTAACTGCCCTAAGTACAACAAGAAGCCTGAGGAGGCTAAGAAGACTAACGCCAGAGTCTTCAGGATGGATGCGAAAGAAGCTGTGCAGGATGATAACGTCATAACAGGTACTTTCCTTGTAAATGATGTTTTTGCAAGAGTACTTTTTGATTCAGGCGTAGATAAGTCTTTCGTAGATCATAAATTTAGTAAATTGTTGAATTTACCTATCAAAACCCTAAAAGTGAATTATGAGGTAGAGTTAGCAGACGGTACCATTGAAACCGTCTCTACTGTGTTAGATGGATGTGTTATATCCATTAAGAACCATTCTTTTCCTCTATCTCTACTTCCCTTTAAGTTAGCCGGTTTTGACATAGTTCTGGGAATGGACTGGTTATCTCATAACCAGGCCCAAATCGTCTGTAACATGAAGCAAGTAGTGATAAAGACTCCGTCTGGTGAGTCACTTACTATTCGGGGAGATACCCAGTATGGACTACCTGAGCACGTGACTATGCTCAAGGCTTCCAAGTGTTTGAAGAAGGGGTGTGTCATCTACATGGCACAGGTAATTATTGATGAGCCCAAACCGAAGTTAGAAGACATCCCTGTCATCTCTGAATATCCAGAAGTGTTTCCTGAAGATCTACCTGGTTTGCCACCGGATAGACAAGTGGAGTTCAGGATCGATATCATCCCCGGAGCAGCACCTGTTGCTAGAGCTCCATACAGATTGGCACCCACGGAAATGAAGGAGTTGCGGACGCAGCTAGATGAATTGCTAGCAAAGGGTTTCATTCGACCTAGTTCATCTCCTTGGGGAGCGCCAATCCTGTTTGTCAAGAAGAAGGATGGGTCGATGCGTCTGTGCATCGACTATCGCGAGCTTAATAAAGTTATGATCAAGAACAGATATCCATTGCCCAGGATCGACGATTTGTTCGATCAGCTTCAAGGGGCAAGTTACTTCTCAAAGATTGATCTGAGGTCAGGCTACCATCAGTTGAAGGTTAAAGATGAAGACGTGCACAAGACTGCATTTAGGACTCGATACGGTCACTACGAGTTCCTAGTGATGCCTTTTGGGCTCACTAATGCACCAGCCGCGTTCATGGATCTCATGAATCGCGTCTGCAAGCCTTACTTAGATAAATTTGTTATCGTCTTCATCGATGACATCCTTATTTATTCTAAAAATCAAGCTGACCACGAGAAACACCTTCGTTGTATTCTCAAACTTCTACGTCAGGAGAAGCTCTATGCCAAATTCTCTAAATGTGAATTTTGGCTACGAGAAGTCCAATTCCTTGGACACGTGGTCAGTGAGCGTGGTATCCAAGTGGATCCCGCTAAAGTTGAAGCTGTTATGAATTGGCAGGAGCCAAAGACGCCTACGGAAATTCGTAGCTTCCTGGGGTTGGCAGGATATTACAGGCGTTTTATTGAAAAATTTTCAAGGATTGCTGCACCCCTAACTTCCTTGACCAAGAAGAAAGTAAAATTCGTTTGGGGCCCTAAGCAGCAAGAGTCCTTCGATGTTTTGAAACAAAAGTTGAGCAACGCTCCTGTGCTTACCTTACCTGAAGGCGCTGAAGAATTTGTAGTTTATTGTGATGCATCACACACTGGCATGGGGTGTGTGCTTATGCAGAAAGGCAAGGTGATTGCCTATGCATCACGACGGTTAAAGGTGCACGAAAAGAATTACACCACCCATGACTTGGAATTGGGTGCCGTTGTGTTCGCACTAAAACTGTGGAGGCATTATCTTTATGGAATAAAGTTTGTGATCTTTTCTGATCACAAGAGCCTCCAGCATCTGTTTAACCAGAAAGAATTAAACATGAGGCAACGCCGTTGGATGGAAACTTTAAATGATTATGATTGTGAAATCAAATACCATCCCGGCAAAGCGAATGTAGTCGCTGATGCCTTGAGCAGAAAGGAAAGGGTTAAACCCATTCGAATTAACGCCAAGCGTATGGAGATAAAGAACAGTTTGATAGAAAGGGTGTTAGCTGCACAGAAGGAAGCTGTGTTGGAAGCTAACTATCCTAATGAAAAGTTAGGAGTAACTGAGGAGCAGTTAACTCTTAGCAAGGACGGAATTTTACGGTTAAACGGACGAATATGGGTTCCAATTTTTGGAGGACTTCGTGATGTCATCCTCCAAGAAGCCCACAGTTCCAAATACTCCGTTCATCCTGGAGCCGATAAGATGTACCAGGATTTAAAGGCAAATTATTGGTGGATAGGCTTGAAAAAGTCTGTGGCCGCCCATGTAGCAAAATGCTTGACATGTGCGCAAGTCAAAGCCGAGCATCAGAAACCGTCAGGTTTGCTACAACAGCCTGAACTTCCTACGTGGAAGTGGGAAATGGTAACTATGGATTTTATTACCAAGTTACCCAAGACAAGAAAAGGCAATGATACGATATGGGTTATAGTTGACCGACTGACTAAGTCAGTTCATTTCTTACCCATTAAGGAGACTTATAGCTCCGATATGTTAGCCCAGTTATACGTTGACAAGATTGTAGCCCTACACGGCATACCTGTAGCTATTATCTCTGACCGGGATACTAGGTACACGTCACACTTTTGGAAGAGCTTCCAGCAATCTTTGGGCACACGTTTGAACTTTAGTACGGCTTACCATCCTCAGACAGACGGTCAGAGTGAGCGTACTATTCAAACGTTGGAAGACATGCTACGCGCATGTGCGATCGATTTGGGAGGTAGCTGGGACAAGAACCTACCATTGATCGAATTCTCCTACAACAATAGCTACCATACCAGCATAAAGGCTGCGCCTTTTGAGGCATTATACGGTAGAAAATGTAGATCGCCAGTTTGTTGGGCGGAAGTTGGAGAAGTCCAGTTATCAGGACCAGAGATCGTGTTCGAAACGACGGACAAGATTGTCCAGATTCGTAACAATCTCCAAGCTGCCCGGAATAGGCAGAAGAGTTACGCGGATCCAAGTCGTAAGGACTTTCACTTCGAAGTAGGTGACAAAGTCCTACTTAAAGTGTCACCCTGGAAGGGGGTGATGCGATTTGGTAAGAAAGGCAAACTAAGCCCGAGATACATAGGACCTTTCGAGGTTATCAAACGTGTCGGGTCAGTTGCCTATAAGTTGAACTTACCGGAAGAGCTCAGTGGAATTCACAATGTGTTCCACATCTGCAATCTAAAGAAGTGTTCCGCTGACGAATCACATGTCATGCCACATACAGATGTGCAGATAGACAAGAGCTTGAAATTTGTTGAAAAACCTTTGTCGATTGAAGATCGACAGGTAAGGAAGCTTCGAAGAAAGCATATACCTTTTGTAAAGGTCAAATGGGATGCCCGAAGAGGTCCCGAGTATACGTGGGAGTTGGAATCCACCATGAAAGAAAAATACCCTTATTTGTTTCAGTAAATCTCGGGTCGAGATTTATTTTAAGGGGGTGAGGATGTAACACCTCAGAATTTCGTGTTCAATAAAGTAACGACACGTGTCACGTGTGACAAAACGCTTTGTAGACTCGGAATTATTAAAAATGATTGACAGGATTTAACCGTGTCGTTATGTTAACTTTTGCACCTCTGAACGACCTCGTTATAAATCCCAAGACTCAATTTATGTTAAAAACACCTTGTACATATTCAAGTTCAGGGAATTATTACGTGGAATGATTTAAAATTAAATGGTAGGACTCCTACGATGAAAAAGGAACGGAAACCCTTTGTTTTCGGGTCTTGTTTTTGAATGCAAAGCAAACAAACACAAATGGTAGGGTATCCAACAGTAAAAGACCCATAATGGAGGCCCCTAAATGATAAAATAATGCCCACCATTCGTTTATACCACTTGCCCTTTCGAAACACCAACAAACAAAATCAAAAACTGATCTGCGGAGGGCGTCGCGTAGCGCGACGGACCCTCGCGCTACGCGAGGGTTGCCCAGCGACCAGATTACCTGCTGTTGGCTGTTGTGCGCATTTGTGACCCATTTAGCCGGTTTCTCTTGCATGTGCATGGCCCCTAGACATCCCTAAACACTAGTTACAGATGTTAATCGATTGTGGGATGTCCTAGACTTGGTTGTCAAGCTTTTGTGGTGTCCATGAGCACTATATAAGGGACCATAGTTGCAACAATTGCTACACACATCATTCAAGTGCCATCTGAGCATTGGAGGAGCTTACAATCTGATTCAAGGCCTTCCTAATCATCCATTAATCATCTAGTAAGTTGCTTAACCCTTCTAAATTAATTCTAGCTTTATAAATAGCTTAAAAGTCAATATATCGTGCTTAACGGTTGACTTCGTGATTAAGTGTCGATAGCTCAGTCGTATCACGAATTAAAAGTACCATTAGATAGGTAATTATATGGGTATTAAACCCTTATAAGGGCAAGTACCAATTCCAGACCTAACTAGGTCGTTTGTCGGGTCAAACGTTGACCGAAAAAGTCAACAGAAATACAAAATGCGATTTAATGCACAATTAATGATCCGAAAGGTGTGTAACCTGTTTTAACCTTAATATAACATGATAATAAGTATAAAAACTTGTCTACGCTTGCCCGACTCGACAAATTTCTGTTTAAACCCGGTTCGGAACCGAAAGGCGCAAAACCTTGACTTTTGCTTTGACTTCGGTTCTGACCCGTTTTAGTTTGATTCGAAGATGCCTTAGTGCTTCATTAGGGTAGGGTTGCATGTTAGTATAAGTCTCTGTACTTGTTTCGTTGATTATCCGATGCATGCACACGTTTCCGTTAATCGCTTAAATTGGACCGTAATGCCCTTATGACCATACAACGAGAATTTTGAAAATGTGGAAGTACAATAATCTTAGTTACTAATTATTAAACATGTACGTAAATTTTCACGTCAATCGGAGGTCTAGATTAGGAGATATGCGCATTAGCGTAAATAATAAGCTTTTTATTAATTAAACGGCGCGATTAGCGCATAGCCTATCTAAACCCGATTTTCAGTACCAAAACTTTTACCCACTGATGTTAAATAATATTTTTGGGATTTTTGAAGATTTTTAATTATTTTTAAACTGATCTTAAGCTAGGCTTATCGCATTGATTCGGTTAATACCGAATATGCCCTTTTAGGCCATAAAACGAGTTTTACGAATCCGTTTGATACCAATCCAATTGCCACTGATTTAAAATAATAAATAGAGTGTTTTGAGCCTGTTTTGCTGATCAGAAAACTCAGAATGGTATTTTAAACCGTACGTCGCTTAAAACGGCTTCATACGCGTATTAAACGCATAATTTGGGTTTAAACCATTTTAGGAAATGAGACTCTTCACCAACTGTTGTGGTCTGTTAAAATTAATAATTTTGCTGATTAAATCAGACCCGTATCTCAGAAGTATTATAAATCTCTTTTATAACCCTTAAAATGACCGAAATACCCCTACGGGGCGTATTTAGGGATTAAACTCGTTATGGGCATTATGGAAGATATCATAATGATATCACAACATATTTAAAGCGTATTAACTTAGGAAACCTGTTCGCGACCCTTTCGGTTACCCGTTATGCATTATACGCGTTCGGTTCGGTTTATGTAACTAGTTTGCATAAACTAGCCGAAACGGGTCAAACGATATCATTTTTATCTCAAAATCCAGAATGTGAATAGTAAACCCATATTAAACAAGTCCTCAAACTTGTCGGGTCTAAATCACATTCTATCCGGTCTTCGCTTAATCGTGTGTACGAACCGTATCGTTAAAACTAACCGGTCTAAGCTTAAGCTTAATTAAAGACCCGTTAGTATTCTAATAGGTTATATTAAACCTTCGTTCCAGATTAGGAGAACCAGTAAAAGCTATCTGCAGTTTATTCAATTAAGGATTTATACTTGCAAAGGTAAATACTTTTAACTTATTTTCCCTATACGGGCTTGGGTTACGGTATATAGCATACCGCTTGATCGGGCATCAAATCTTCCATCGCTTAGGTGGTTAATTGAATAATTTGATCGGCTCGTTTAAACAGTCTTGTTTACTTTACAGCCTTTGGGGGGTTAATGACCATGTCCCGGATATCCTTGGCATCATCTTACGAGATGGCCACGACCTGAGCACGGGGTGTAGGCGTACTCCCGTGTATAACTCACTTAAGGTGGTGTGTCTATTGATCTTTAACCCGGATACGTTCCGGGCTACTGAACGCATAAGTAACATGTAATTCGTTCACGAGATTATAATATTAAATAATTCTCCCAAGTTAAATAAAATGTTTATGCCATGTGCATCCAAACAAATTTTCAATCATTTTATAAAATGAGTCAGTTGAATGTATTTACCAGTGTAAACTGACGTATTTTCCCAAAAAGATTAAATGCAGGTACTAGGCGAAATAGGCTGGAATTCTCCTAAGCATCACTAGAAGTCTCGCAAACTTAAGATGCCGAAGTCTGTTGAACCATAAACAATATTTATGTCATTTGATCCTCCTGTGGATAAACACCGGATAATTGTGACTTTGTTTACAATAAATAAATTCGGTTGTATCTTATTTTAAATTTGCTTCCGCTGTGCATTATTATATTGTGTTGTTTGACTATTACGTTGCCAACCACGTCACGATACTCCCCCCACCGGGCCCACCGGTGACACGTGGAAATCGGGGTGTGACAAAAACGCTGTCAAAAATTCGAAATAACACGAAATCGACTCAGCAGGCCTATACTAGTGACAAGGCTACTCTAGGATAGGTGGACACCCCAGGCGAGTCGCGACAGGAGTCACGACACCTTCCGCGACACGCGGGGGGACAACTTTTCAAGTATAAATACCAGGGTTTGGGACTTGAACTGTTTGCATGTTACGACGATAAAATTCTTTACGTATAATCACTTAGACGCTGTTTACCACATAAAAACACACACTGATCACGAAGTGCTGCCACAATTCAGGGTAATAACTCGATCGCTGCTACGATTCAATGTTCGATCGATTAAACTATCCAATGGATGTTTAAGTGCTGCCCACATTAGGGTTTATGCTTTGTCATTCGTCGTTAAATCGATGGATGTTTAAGTATCGCACTTTGTCATTCGTTGTGAAGGTTTCAATCTCGTGAGTTATCATAAATGCTGTATTAAGTTACTGACCTAGTTTGTGTGCTGATTATTTAAATTAGGTTATCAAGGCTAATCAGTAAACTAAGCTCTGTTAAATCTGCAATGTGAGTCATTCTCTTTTTATCAAATTTGTTTACAAAAATCATGTTTATTGTCAAAGTTATAATTACGGGGATTAAGTCTTTGTAATCACCAAGTTACAGCCGGTATGTGGGGTTTTGTATACATTACTTGATAATCTTCACCATTGGACAACGAGTTAGCCAAGGGGTGATATGACCATAGTCACAGACACCATTGGACGAATGGGCCAATGGGTCGAGTGACAAATACTGTGGGTATTTGGTTTGATATCTGAAACATTGTAATCTCTCTTAATACTGTAAATTATAACAAATGTGTCATTTTATTAAATAGAATGATTCACTCAGTATTTCCCGCTGACAAAACCTTTTTCAAACATGTTTCAGGTGATCTGTTGTGATCCAGGAAAAGTGCCGTGAAGCACTATCAGCTTAAGGAAGTGGCTCAGTATAAAATAAAGAAACATGTTTTGTAAAATAAAAGATTTCTTCTGGAAATCTCAAGATTGTAAATTACGGGTTTTATCCCGAATTGTGAAATAAAATAATCGGGAAATATTTCAGTTTTAAAAAGATCCTGAAGAAACTTCCGCTGTTAATTAAAATACCACGGGATTTCTGTCCCGCGGCTCCTGAAACGGGTCAAACCGGGTCGGGGGCCGTGACAGAAATAAGGTGGTATCAGAGCCACTGATTTAAGCCTATTAAGTATTTAGAAATACTTAATTTTACTGATTGCCAATTATGTGATTATGTGTTTTATTAACTGATTATTTGTTAATTACAGTATGGGTAAACAAAAGCTGTCAAACATCTATCTTAAATTAGATAGGTCATCCAACGAGAAGGGAAGTTCATCCCAAACCAAACCCTATGTAATTCCTGAAGAAGGAATATTTGTCCGTAAAGCACATTACGAAGAACCACTTTCTCCTAATAAAAGAAGTTTGATTATTAGGAAAAGTCAGGAGGAAATAAGGAAAAACCGAGAGAAGAAAGTTAAACAAGAAACCCAGGATTTAATCAATAAATCACCTTGGGAGGACAAATTAGATGAGAAATGGGCAAATCTTTATATGTTAGCCACAGTAGCAGAAAATGCAAATCTCTAAATACTCAAAAGTTTTAGCACTTTTATTTCCCAGAAACCTTATGTAGTAAATAAATAAGTTACAGTAAGTCGTAGTATAAATTACTTGTCAGTTGTGTTATGTATGCAATAATATTTATGGGTTATCTATAAAATTTTGTTATTTTAACATTTGGTATGTATTTTGCATATATGCTAAACAGCATGAATGAGATATCTGAAGGTTTAGAAAATCTTAACCTCTATCCCGTTAAGATAGAAGTTTCCAAGGAATTCACCGGTTACTTCGCTGATAAAGAAGAACCCATGGAATTTCAATCCAAACCACTGGCAAAACCTAAACCCAAGAAAAGAAGCAGATTTGTGGGCTGGAGGCGTGTACGTAGGAAAAAGCCAGCAACAAGAAAGGTTACCAAAACTGAAGAACCAAAAGACAAAGGAAAAGGGGTAGAAATTGAAGAAAATGTTAATCAAGTAGAGATAGAAGCTGAGAAGAGTTTTAAGAAAACAGAAATAGAAGTCGGAGAAAGTTCTAGGCAGAAACAGAAAATGACTCCCTGGGAAGTTTTAGATCATAAATTAGTAATGAGTGACCTCATCGGACCTGCCGATGGAAACCTTGAACCAGCTAACCCAAATCTTATATTTACTGAAGAAGATCTTTTCAGCTATCCACTAGAAGCTCCAATCCCAATCAATCTGGAACCTGCTATTCCAGATCCTATTGTCCAACCTCAACCACTACCAGTAGAATTAGATGAATGGTGGACAACTGATTGGCAATACCAAAATCTTTTAAACAACCCTGATACATTTTTCCCACAAGTTGACCCAGAACCTCCACTATACCCAACTATGAGCCCGGAGAATCTGACTGAACTTCGCCTCTGGGGCGAAGAGTTAATTGATGCAGGAAACCGGATTAGGGATGTGGGAGAAAGAGTTACTTGGAAGTATGATGAAAGGGAGCGTCGTTTTTAAGAAATTAGCTAACCAGATAATGGGAGTTTACAGGAATATGTGTTAATAAATAATCATAATAACCGGTATGTATAATAACTTAACAATAAAACGTTGTATGAAAATCGTGTGTACGAGACATAATATAATATATATATAGAAATGAAACTTGGGAAATTGATAAATTTTGGTTATAAATGTTAATGTGATTATGTGCAAACTGTTTTATTATATTTATATTTATACTAATTATTTACATAAAATTTATTATCAGATGTCAAACATTGGTAATGAACCAGTAAATGAGGTTAATCAGTCAGAGCAACATCCAGGAGATCAATATATGACTAGACAAGATATAGAAAATATTGTTGCTCAAGGGATAGCTAATGCTATTCCAGCATTCGTTGCCGCTATAAAGAATCCAATCGAACCGCAACAAATCGTTCCTAGTAAACACATTTCTGAAGATAACTTCAGTAATAGTGTAAACAGAGGCAATAATCATGTCAATCATAATGCAGAACCACATCAAGCTCCATTTCCTAAGAAAATGAAAACTGCAACGCCTGGTTGCACTTTCAAAGAATTCCTTGCTTGTAAACCCACTGAATTTGCAGGCAATGAAGGAGCAACTGCATCACTGCGTTGGTTAGAGAAAACCGAAGCAGTAATTGCAATAAGTAAATGTGCTAAAGATGATCAGGTCATGTACGCATCAAATCTCTTCAAGGAAGGAGCACTTGAATGGTGGAACATTGTGTTACAATCAAAAGGAAGAATAATAGCTTATGCTATGACTTGGGAAGAATTTAAGGGTTTAGTAGAAAGAAAATTCTGTCCCGAGTATGAAAAGGAACAGATGACAAATAAGTTTCTAAATCATCGGATGATGGGTGTAGATTGTCGCGGTTATACTTCGACATTCTTTGAATATGCTAGAGTGGTACCAACACTGGCTTCGCCAGAACCGGTACTCATTTCTCGCTACATTTGGGGGCTGATTAGTGAAATCCGAAATATAGTTAAAGCTGCGAGACCTCGCACTATTGACGATGCTGTGGAATTAGCTAACACCCTAACTGATGAAATGGTGCGTACAAGAGATGAAGACAGAAAGAAAGAATTGGCTCAGAAAATTACCCAGGGATTTCGTACGGGTAATAATAGCAATTTCAAGAGAAGAGGAACAGGGCAACCCTCAAATCCGTCATTCTGCAGAAATTGCAAAAGGAAACATTTTGGAAGATGTAATATAATTTGCAATTTTTGCAAAATGACAGGACATCGTGAAGAAAACTGTAGGAAGAAATCCACAATTTGTTACAATTGTGGAGAAACTGGACATTTCAGGCCAGATTGCCCGAAATTGGTCAAACCAGCAGACAACAAAGCTAAACCAGCAGATGGAGCTACAAAGAAGAATGTCAGAGCATTTCAACTAACTACTCAAGAAGCAGAACTTATCCCAGATGTGATAGCGGGTACGTTCTTAGTTCACAACATTTACGCCAAAGTATTATTTGACTCTGGTGCAAACCAAAGTTTTATTAATACTTTATTCTGCCAAGCTCTTAATTTACCCTTAACCAACCTTAGGCAGATTTTTACAGTTGAAACGGCAGACGGAAATTCTGTTAGTATAGATAAAGTTTTGCAAAAAGAAAATATAGAACTTTCAGGTCATAAATTCTTTGCAAATCTATTTCCTATGAAATTAGCCGAATTTGATGTTGTGTTAGGAATGGATTGGTTAGTAGCCAATCATGCTCGAATCCTTTGTGATCAGAATTCTATAGAAATTCAGGCACCTACTGGGGAAATAATTAGGATTACAGGAGATAAACCACGTAAGCCCATGAAGTTCATATCAGTAATGAAAGTTGCTAATTATGAACGAAAGCAAGGAATAGTATATATGATTTCAGTAATCATTAGTACTAAGGGTAAAGAACTTAAGGAAATTCCTATAGTATCAGAATATCCGGATATATTTCCAGAAGAGTTACCGGGATTACCCCCAGATAGGGAAGTAGAATTTAGGATTCATCTAATTCCAGGAATTACACCGATAGCCAAAGCACCTTATCGGTTAGCACCCACAGAAATGTTAGAACTGAAAAAGCAATTAGATGAATTACTAAGTAAAGGATTCATACAACCTAGTTCATCCCCGTGTGGAGCACCTGTGTTGTTTGTTAAGAAAAAGGATGGTTCAATGAGAATGTGTATTGATTATAGAGAATTGAATAAGGTTACAATTAAGAATCGATACCCATTACCTAGGATTGATGATCTATTTGATCAACTTCAGGGAGCTAGATATTTCTCTAAGATAGATTTACGCTCCGGATATCATCAATTGAAGGTATAAGAAGAAGACATACCTAAAACTGCTTTCAGAACTAGGTATGGTCATTATGAGTTTACAGTCATGCCCTTTGGGTTAACAAATGCACCTGCTGCATTCATGGACATGATGAATAGGATCTGTAAACCATATTTGGATAAATTTGTAATTGTTTTTATCGACGATATACTTATTTATTCCAAAAGTCAGACAGAGCATTGTGAACACCTTCATGCACTCTTAACTTTGTTAAGAAAAGAAAAGCTTTATGCCAAATTCTCAAAGTGTAAATTTTGGTTGCAAGAAGTGCAATTCTTAGGACATATGGTGAATCACGAAGGTATTCATGTAGATCCTGCTAAGATAGAGGCAATTACCAAATGGAAGGTTCCACAAACAGCAATGGAAATAAGAAGTTTTATAGGTTTAGCTGGGTATTATAGACGGTTTATTAAGGATTTTTCCAAGATAGCCGTACCATTAACTAAGCTAACCTGTAAAGCGGTTAAGTTTGAATGGGGACCTAAGCAAGAAGAAGCCTTTAGAATATTGAAGCAGAAATTAACAAATGCACCAATCTTAGCCTTACCAGAAGGAACTGAAGATTTTGAAGTATATTGTGATGCTTCAAAACTAGGATATGGATGTGTGCTTATGCAACGTAAAAAGGTGATTGCATATGCTTCAAGGCAATTGAAAAAGCACAGAGAAAACTATACGACTCATGATTTAGAATTAGGAGCCGTAATTTTTGCCCTTAAGATTTGGAGACATTATCTTTACGGAAGTAAATTTACTGTCTACACATACCACAAAAGTTTAAGATATATATTTGGGCAAAAAGAGTTAAACATGAGGCAAAGGAGATGGATGGAAATCCTAAGTGACTACGACTGTGATATTCAGTATCATGAAGGAAAGGCAAATGTAGTCGCAGATGCTTTAAGTCGTAAGTATTATGAGAAACAACGACGGGTTCGTGCTCTCGGACTAAATCTACAAATAGATTTAATGGAACAATTGAAGAATGTTCAAGTTACAGCAATCAAGGATGATGCTGAAGGAATGAAAGGACGAATGAAGGAATTAGAACAAGGAGCAGATGGAATTTGGAGATTCCACAAAAGTAGAATTTGGGTACCTAAGTAGGGAGACTTAAGACCTAAGATTTTAGAAGAAGCTCATAAATCTAGGTATACTATGCACCCAGGAAACAATAAGATGTACCAAGATTTAAGGAAGAACTTTTGGTGGATAGGAATGAAAAAGGATATAGCACGATATGTTTCTAAATGTCTTACTTGTTCACAAGTTAAGGCAGAACATCAGAAACCTTCAGGGTTACTACAACAATTAGAAATGCCAGTATGGAAATGGGAACTTATAACAATGGATTTTGTTACTAAGTAACCCAAAACCAGAAAAGGTAATGATGCGATTTGGGTAATTGTGGATCGATTAACCAAATCAGCTCACTTTTTACCTATGAAAGAAACCTTTAGCATGGAAAGACTGGCTAAATTATATGTAGATAAAGTTGTATCCTTACATGGAGTTCCACTCTCCATTGTTTCGGATAGGGATAGTCGTTTTACTTCTCATTTCTGGAAAAGTTTCCAGCAAGCTATGGGAACTCGATTAAATCTGAGCACTGCATATCATCCACAAACAGATGGACAAAGTGAAAGGACGATCCAAACTCTAGAAGACATGCTTCGAGCATGTGTAATAGATTTTGGTGGAAATTGGGATGATCATTTACCATTAATTGAATTCTCCTATAACAATAGCTATCATTCAAGTATTGAAACCGCCCCATTTGAAGCATTGTACGGAAGAAAATGCAGAACTCCAGTTTGTTGGGCAGAAATAGGAGAAAGTCAATTATCAGGTCCTGAAATAGTGCAAGAGACGACTGATAAGATTACTCAAATCAAGGAAAGACTGAAGACGGCTCGCGATCGTCAGAAAAGTTATGCAGACAATAGATGCAAGCCGTTAGAATTTCAAGTTGGAGACAGAGTATTGTTAAAAGTTTCTCCTTGGAAAGGAGTAGTTAGATTCGGAAAGAAAGGAAACCTAAGTCCAAGGTACGTAGGACCATTTTCAGTAATCCAACGTATAGGACCAGTTGCTTATCGTTTACAACTACCAGAAGAGTTAGCTGGAGTACATGAAGTATTTCATATATCCAATCTCAAGAAATGCTTATCAGATGAATCACTGGTAGTACCTCTTCGAGATATAGAGGTAAACGAAAAGCTGAAATTTGTTGAGAAACCTCTTCAAATTGAGGATCGAAAGATCAAGTTTCTCAAACATAAACGACTAGTTTTAGTCAAAGTCAGATGGGATTCAAAGAGAGGAGCTGAATATACTTGGGAGCTGGAATCAGAAATGAAGCGAAAGTATCCTCACTTATTCAGTAAATCTCGAGGACGAGATTTTTATTAAGGTAGGGAGAATGTAACAACTCTCATCAAAAGTCATATTTATTTAATCAAATTGTCCAATAGGAAACCCTAATTGAGAAACCCAAGTGATTCTGTATAATCCCTAAAAATTTCAGAACATTTGGAATCAGGATTAGGGCCCCTAAAACTCAGGGGGGGTAAACCCTATTCGGTAATATCTTAACAAAACGCTGTCAAAAATTCGAAATAACACGAAATCAACTCAGCAGGCCTATACTAGTGACAAGGCTACTCTAGGATAGGTGGACACCCCAGGCGAGTCGCGACAGGAGTCACGACACCTTCCGCGACACGCGGGGGGACAACTTTTCAAGTATAAATACCAGGGTTTGGGACTTGAACTGTTTGCATGTTACGACGATAAAATTCTTTACGTATAATCACTTAGACGCTGTTTACCACATAAAAACACACACTGATCACGAAGTGCTGCCACAATTCAGGGTAATAACTCGATCGCTGCTACGATTCAATGTCCGATCGATTAAACTATCCAATGGATGTTTAAGTGCTGCCCACATTAGGGTTTATGCTTTGTCATTCGTCGTTAAATCGATGGATGTTTAAGTATCGCACTTTGTCATTCGTTGTGAAGGTTTCAATCTCGTGTTTTATCGTAAATGCTGTATTAAGTTACTGACCTAGTTTGTGTGCTGATTATTTAAATTAGGTTATCAAGGCTAATCAGTAAACTAAGCTCTGTTAAATCTGCAATGTGAGTCATTCTCTTTTTATCAAATTTGTTTACAAAAATCATGTTTATTGTCAAAGTTATAATTACGGGGATTAAGTCTTTGTAATCACCAAGTTACAGCCGGTATGTGGGGTTTTGTATACATTACTTGATAATCTTCACCATTGGACAACGAGTTAGCCAAGGGGTGATATGACCATAGTCACAGACACCATTGGACGAATGGGCCAATGGGTCGAGTGACAAATACTGTGGGTATTTGGTTTGATATCTGAAACATTGTAATCTCTCTTAATACTGTAAATTATAACAAATGTGTCATTTTATTAAATAGAATGATTCACTCAGTATTTCCCGCTGACAAAACCTTTTTCAAACATGTTTCAGGTGATCTGTTGTGATCCAGGAAAAGTGCCGTGAAGCACTATCAGCTTAAGGAAGTGGCTCAGTATAAAATAAAGAAACATGTTTTGTAAAATAAAAGATTTCTTCTGGAAATCTCAAGATTGTAAATTACGGGTTTTATCCCGAATTGTGAAATAAAATAATCGGGAAATATTTCAGTTTTAAAAAGATCTTGAAGAAACTTCCGTTGTTAATTAAAATACCACGGGATTTCTGTCCCGCGGCTCCTGAAATGGGTCAAACCGGGTTGGGGGCCGTGACACCAATTCTTACCTTACCAGAAGGGACAGAAGATTTTGAAGTTTACTGTGATGCTTCTAAGATAGGATTAGGATGTGTGCTAATGCAACGCAAAAAGGTAATTGCGTATGCTTCACGACAGTTGAAAAAGCACGAGGAGAATTATACGACTCACGACTTAGAATTAGGAGCAATAAATTTTTCCCTTAAGATTTGGAGACATTATTTGTACGGAAGTAAGTTTACGGTCTATACAGATCATAATAGTTTAAGATACATATTTGGGCAAAAAGAATTAAACATGAGGCAAAGAAGATGGATGGAAATTCTAAGTGACTATGACTGTGATATTTAATATCACGAAGGAAAGGTAAATGTAGTAGCAGATGCTCTAAGTCGTAAATACCATGAGAAGCAAAGGCGAGTTCGTGCTCTTAGATTAAATCTAAAATTAGATTTAATGGAACAACTGAAAAATGTTCAAGAGACAGCAATCCAGGATGATGCTGAAGGAATGAAAAGACGAATAAAAGAATTAGAACAAGGGACTGATGGAATTTGGAGTTCCATAAGAAAAGAATCTGGGTACCTAGGCAAGAAAATTTAAGAGATAAGATTTTAGAGGAAGCCCATAAGTCTAGGTATACGATGCACCCTGGTAATAACAAGAAGTACCAAGATTTGCGAAATAACTTCTGGTGGATAGGAATGAAAAAGGACATAGCTAGATACATTTCTAACTGTCTAACTTGTTCACAAGTTAAGGCAGAACATCAGAAACCTTCAGGTTTACTTCAACAGTTAGAAATGCCTGTGTGGAAATGAGAACTAATAACAATGGACTTTGTTACTAAGTTGCCCAAGACCAGGAAAGATAACGATGCGATCTGGGTAATTGTGGATCGATTAACCAAATCAGCTTATTTCCTGCCAATGAAGGAGACCTTTAGCATGGAAAGATTAGCAAAGTTGTACGTAGATGAGGTAGTATCCCTACATGGAGTCCCACTCTCCATTGAGTCAGATAGGGATAGCCGTTTCACTTCGCATTTTTGGACAAGTTTCCAAGAAGCAATGGGAACACGATTAAATTTAAGTACTGCATACCATCCCCAAACAGATGGACAAAGTGAAAGGACGATCCAAACCCTTGAAGACATGCTCAGGGCATGTGTAATAGATTTTGGTGGAAATTGGGATGACCACTTACCATTAATTGAATTCTCCTATAATAATAGTTACCATACAAGTATCAGTGCTGCCCCGTTCAAAGCACTATATGGAAGAAAGTGTAGAACTCCAGTATGCTGGGTAGAAATGGGAGAAAGTCAATTATCAGGTCCCGAGATTGTACAGGAAACCACCGACAAGATAACTCAAATCAAGGAAAGACTAAAAACGGCTCAAGATCGCCAGAAGAGTTATGCAGACAATCCACCCAAGTCGCTGGAATTCAAAGTTGGGGATAAAGTACTATTGAAAGTTTCTCCTTGGAAAGGGGTAGTTCGGTTCGGTAAGAAGGGAAAGCTAAGTCCAAGATACATAGTCCTATTCACAGTTACCCAACGAATAGGACCAGTTGCCTATCGACTGCAACTACCAGAAGAGCTAGCCGAGATACATGATGTGTTTCATGTATCTAATCTCAAGAAATGTTTATCTGACGAATCCCTAGTAGTACCTCTTCAAGATATAGAGTTAAATGAAAAACTAAAATTTGTTGAGAAACCTCTCCAGATTGAAGACAAAAAGGTCAAACACCTTAAACATAAGAGATAGGTACTGGTCAAAGTCAAGTGAGATTCAAAGAGAGGACCTGAGTACACATGGGAACTGGAATTGGAAATGAAGCGAAAATATCCTCACTTGTTCCAGTAAATCTCGAGGACGAGATTTTAAATAAGGTGGGGAAAATGTAAGGACCTGCACGAAAATGTCCTAAAACACTCCGTGAGTGGAAACCCAGACCCCTAAAACCCTAAATTTCATGAAAAATCAAGAAAATCCAGATTTATCCATATGTCACGGGCCGCGTAAGAGTTAAGCAAGGCTTACGCGGGCCGCGACAACCTTACAATTCTCCAGATAAGCTTTAGGGCCACGTGTCAGACACGTGGCAGACCTACGCCATGACATGGCAGCCCTAGCCGTAGCTAGGGTGGCCCTCGCGGGGCGCGTAAGCCCAAATTTATTCTATAAATAGTATGTTGCATGGCCTTTCGTCTGTGCTCGAAAAATTACTTCAAAAGACGCTCTAAACTGCTCAAATTAGTATATTTAGGTGTCGAGACGCTGCTACGATTACAGGGTAATAACTCGATCACTGCTACGATACAATGCCCAGTCGATTGAAACCGGTCCGATGGATGTTTAAGTGCTGCCTGAATTCGGGCTATACTTTGTCATTCGTCGTGAGGGTTTTGATTTCGTGAATTTATCGTAAATGTTGTATTAAGTTACTAACCTAGTTTCGTTTGCATTATTTAACTAGGTTACCAGGCTTAATCAGTAGGCAAAACTCTATTCAACTAAACTTGCAATGTGAGTCATTCTCTTTTTATCAAAAGTGTTTTACAATACCTAAATGTTTCCCAGTTATATTTTACTGGGATTAAGTCTTTGTTATCTTAAATTACTGGCAGTAAGTGGGGGTATTGTGCACAATTACTACTGTTTTATCACTTTTAGGTGAAATGACCTAAATAGTGATACACGTCACTTTTGGGTGAACGGACCCAATAGTGATATGACCACAGTCATAGATCTGGTCGAGTGACAACTGAACCAGCTAATTATAAGATAGGGGCAATTGTAATCGCTCTTAATACTGTAATCTATAACAATGTGTCGTTTTATGCAAATTGAGTGACTCGCCAGTATTTCCCCGCTGATAAAATCTTTTTAAACATGTTTCAGGTGATTTACTGTGAACAACGAAAAGTGCCGTGTAGCACTACCAGCTTGGATAAAGTGGCTCAGTACATAAATAAACATGTTTTTGTAAACATGTAATTTTCCAGTGAAATACCTTTATTGTAAATTACGGGGTTTGTCCCAAAATTTGAAATAAAATAAAAGGGGTGTTTTCAGTTTAAACGATCCTGTTAAAATTTCCGCTGCCTACTTAAAACCAATACCACGGGTTTCTGTCCCGCGGCTTCTGAACTGGGTAAAACCGGGTCGGGGGCCGTGACAATGCGTCCATTATTTGTGACCATTCTCTTCGATTGAGAAAGGAAGTTTGTATGAAGAACAGGTTATCCCGGGAATGTTTAAAAAGGATGTAAACAAAGAATGAACGCGTTACTTAGACAATGGTGTATGTTACCACATGTCAGTAAAGAGAAAATTCCTTCACTACTTTGAATGAACACATTTTGGGTCGAGTAAAGTTCAGTGATTGATTCTAATTAAAACTAATGTAAATGGAGTGAAACCGTGGTAAGTAAGAATGGTGAAAAGAAAATGCTTTGTAATGTTTTCTACATACCTAATTTGAAAACCAATCTTCTTAGCTTGGGACACATGGATGAAAATAGATGCAAGATTGAAATAACCAATAGGATATTGAAGCAATCTGACCAGAAAGGAAGATTGTTGATGAATGTTCAAATAAATCTGAATAGGATGTACAACATCAAGTTTCAGGTGTGTTCTAATCCTAACAACTTTGAAGATGGAAAGAAAGAAAGTCATGATATAAAACCAATTATAAAAGTGTGGGAAATTCAGTTTAGAACGATTCTAAAGGATTTGTTTGGAACTAGTGAACGTATTGATCCAAAATGAGTTGTTGAGAAGGAACAAGTCGGGAAAGAAAGTAACAATATGGCTTCAAAGTTGAATATGGAAGGAACAAATTCTAAGTTTGTAGAACCGGTTAACCACGTATGTTACAGACAGTTGAAGCAACGATATAAAGTCAAGATGATGAATATTTCAAGATGGGGGGGGGGGGGGGGGGTTGTCAATGAAGGACTAATATTATTATTAGTTAAAAGTTAGGGTTTGTTTTTATCATTATATTTAATGTTTGGTTTATCTTTGTTTAAAGATATTGAGTCAGATTTTATGAATAGATTGTTTCTTTAATAACAGGTTAGAATAGTATTATAAGTATGATTAATTTGCTTTAAGTCTAATTGTCCTCTTGTTTAATTTGAATATAAGAAAAGAGTCGTGGTTGTCCCCCATATGTCAGTGTTTGTTCATTTGTTTGATCCGATTGTTTTTCCATCTAAGCCAATAGAACTGTGTGATACGAAGTTGTGTGAAACAACTACACGAGAAGCAATGATTGCTTGTAAAACTGAAGAGCCGTTGAAGGATTAATGACAAAGGAGATCGAAGTTAAAAACAATAAAAATGCAACGGCGAATTAAATAGTAAAGAAAAGTTGACGCAGTGAGTGAAGAAAGGATGAAGTGAAAATGGAAACGAATGCAGAGTCTGTTGGTGCAGTAATTGAGAAAGTATGTCTGCAGGAGGTGATCTTGCAAATAAAAAAGTGGGAGTGACTACCAAAGAAAATGCAGTGATTGGCTGATTACAGATGAAGTTATTGACGCAGTGAATATTGGAAAAAATGTTATTAATGTAGTAAATTCCGAAAAAAAAAAAAGATTTGTGTGAGAAAGATGTATGTTGTAAATATGGAAATGGAGTTTGGTTGGTCGAGCATGTAAATAAGAAAGAAGAAAAAGTTAGAAATCAAAATTTTGGAAGGAGGAAGAACAAGTCTCCAGCCATTCATGATTGGCCATGCGGACGCGAACAGATAAAACAATGGAAAAACAATTTTGACAAAGGTTTTAGATTTAGTGTTTTTTTATTAGTCTTGAAGTTTAACGTACAACCTATAGATTTTAGATTAGTGTTTTTTTTACAAGTTCTAGCATTTATAGATTTCTAAAAAGATTAGGAGAAAAGAGTTGCATTAAAAAAAAAAGACTAGGAGAAAAGAGTTGCATTAGGGGGAGGGGTGGTTCACTAGTGATAGAAACTATCACTCACACTGTCCAATAAAATCGTGCCATGTCATCAGCCAAATTTCTATCACTAGTGATAGAAATGTAGGGGGATGGTATCACTAGTGATGAAATTTTATCACTCTCAATTTTTTTTTAATTTTCATTTTAAAATTAGAAATTAACAATAAAACACTAAATATAAATTTCATTAAACTTAAAAAAGAAATTACATAGCAAACTAAAAAAACAACTAAACCTTGGAAAAAAAAAAAAACTAAACGAGTGGCATCTCCCAACCCCACTTTGCGCAAATCTCGCGCTTTTGTTGAATGACAATTGACTTAAACGGTTCGTCGAGATGGTTGTGCTTTTCACACAAGATTTTTAAATCATTTTGTCTTTCAACCGTTTTCAAGTGTTCCTTGTACGCCTGCTCGCGTTCAACTTTGTGGGACACAATTATATCTTTTCTTTCTTCGGCCTTCTTGTATCGATTGATTTTCTCCTCTTCGATTCTAAAGATAGAATCCGCCACCGCTTCCTTCCCTTTGCTTGATGATTCACCACCTCTCCTGCGGCGTGGCCTTGTAGGTGTATCTCCTTCAACGGGCTCGTCTTCTGGTTCGTCAACGGGGTCGTCGTTTAAGTTCATTTCGGGCAAGTTATCCGACGCGGAAGTCGTGTAGTTCCCCGAATCGGATGTCTTTGATCTTTTCGAACCTCCTCGCTTTTTTGGAGCCGTAGGACCACACATGTCAACCAACTCAACGGGGACCCACTTCGGGTGATTTCTCGCAACTTCCCATGCGGCCACGTGTGGAAAAGTCCTCTTTTTGTAGAGAGTGCAATACAATTCGGTGGCTTGTCGCATGATTGTCGCCTCGCTCGCTCCACTTTGTGGGTTTCGGTTCTACAAAAAATATAATAAGTTATCTTTTTAAAAAAAATCTGTTTTTTGTTCTTGAATGAAAAAAAACTGTTTTCTGTTTTTTTTTAAACTGTTTTCTGTTTAAAAAAAAAAAACTGTTTTTTGTTTTTTTTTTTTAAAAAACTGTTTTCTGTTTAAAAAAAAAAAAACTGTTTTCTGTTTTTAAAAAAAAAAACTGTGTTCTGTTTTTTTTTAAAACTGTTTTCTGTTATTTTAAAAAAAAAACTGCGTTCTGTTTTTTTTTTTAAAAACTGTTTTCTGTTTTTAAAAAAAACACTGTTTTCTGTTTTTTTTTAACTGTTTTTAAACTGTTCAGTTTTTTTTTTATAAAATAAAAACTGTTTCTATTTTTTATAAAAAAAACAGTTTTCAATGAAAAAAGATTTAAACTTCAATAAAAAACATACCTTTTGAATGAAACAAGCGTTGAACTTGCTAATTTTCCCGTTCAAATCCGCCCATTTCGACGTCATTTGGTCCTTGTTTCGAATATTTGCACTGGGAAGTTGCCTAAAATGCGTAATGACCCGTCTCCAAAACGCATCTTTTTTTTTGCTCGTTGGCATGTTTCCTGTTCTCCGAGATGTGCAAGTACGCCTGAACCAAGGACACCTCCTCCTCGCTTTTCCAATGTTGTCGGACGGTTTGTCGGACTTCTTGAACGTCATCATTTTCTTCTTCTTCTTCCTCTTCCTCTTCCTCTTCTTCTTGTTCTTGAATGTAATCATCATCTTCATCGTCGTCAAGACTTTGTTGTGGTTCACATACGCGTTTGCAAATTGATGGATGAGGGTGTTGTCTTCTAGTGGGTCGAGTTGGTGGGGTTGGGTTTGAAAGTTTGGAAACGATTGGGGTTGGAATTGGTGAGGTTGAAACGGTGGAACGAACGGTTGGTTTTGGTACGTTTGCGATTGAAAGGGTGGATATTGTTGGGTTTGAAAGGGTGGATATTGTTGGGTATGAAAGGGTGGGACTTGGTCGGGTTCGTCTTGCAACCTAAAGCGCGTCGGCTCGCCAAGATTCGCTCGAACCTTGGGTCTCACGGGATTTTTCTTCGTACCCGAACCTCTTTTTTTCGAACCCCCACCTCTCTTGCTTGAACCTTCCATGTTTCTTGTAAAATTATTTAGATAAAGTTGGAGAATTTTTTGATTTTTTGTATTGAGTGTGAGAATAGTTGAAGAGTTTGGTGATTTTTTGTATTGAAATAGGTTGGATTTATATAAAAAAAATGGTTCAAATATCATCCAAACGGTCAAAAAAATAACCCAAACGGTCATTTCCAACGTTCCATTTTCAATTTTCAACGCGTGATATGTGTAACGCGTTCAAAAAATAACGCGTGGTGAGGAGCAAGGCGGCGGTGTTCCGTGATTTTTCAACGCGTTATGGAGCTCGATAACGTACCACCCCGTCCCACCTTAAAAAGAGTGGAGAAAGATGAATAAATCATTTGTTTCATTTTTACCCTTTTCATTTTATCTTACAAGATTGTCAATATGCAATTGGTAAGGCTGGCAAATCGTGTCTTAACAGGTTTAACAAATCGTGTCTTAACAGGTTTAACAGGTTTCTGACGGCGCGCACAACATAAGTTTCAAACATGACTACAACTCGTTTAACTACTTTCTACCTCATGTTTATAAAACAGTTTTATGTTTTATGTACAAAGATAAATAAATGATAGATCCTAACATTGTAATTTTAATTATTTTAAAAATTAAAAAAGTCAAAGGATGTATTTTTCAGTCAAACAGGTCTAATCGTGTCTTAACAGGTACCCAATTGCCAGCCCCCAATTGGTTTTAGGGGCAGACCCACCCCTTGGCCAAGGTGGGTGAGCACACCCCTTGAAAAAATAATTCAATATTAATTTTTAGCAAAAATCGCAACTGCACTCCTTGGAAATTATCGACCGACCCCCTCAAGAAAAAAATCTTATGAATTTACAAAACTCTAAATTTTATTAAAATACAACCTAAATTCCTAATTTATAGAATTATTAACCACTTTAAATTAACCCATATAATAATCACTTAACCTTTACTACTTTAGCGCAATAAAGAATACATAACCAAATTACCCAAGCCCAATCCATTCTAATTTGAACAAAATAAAATAACCCAACCCACCGCCCTTTCTCCTTCTCTCTCGGCACCCACTCTCTGCGATCCCCATACCTACGCACAAACCACAGTTTACAGGCGATCGATTTCTCTTCTTTTTCGCCAAAGAAAAGTGAAATTCGACCACCATTCCCACGCAAACAACAGGAACATCACATAATCGGGTGTGGTTCCATTATTTAAGTTGTTATTCTTGTTTCATTTGGATATTTAGGAGAAATAGAGTTGTAAAAGGTTTGAAATGTTTAGTTGTTTTGATGTTATTTGAAACTTTATTAGGGTGATTTTGTTGTTTTAGTTTTTTTAAATGATTAGTTACAAGGAATCAACAACTAGGGCTCGAAATAAAAATTGAAAATTATGAAGTTTGGTGATGTTGTTTAAAACTTTAAGTGTTTAGTGTTTTTTTAACGATGTTGTTTTATATTTGATAGGATGTTAGGAATCATGAGTAGGGAAGTTAAGTGTTTAGAGAAAGACTTGTTTAGAAAAATAGTTTTAGATGATATCTTGGATAGATTTCAAAAAATGAAAATCCGTAAGGCGACATGTTAAATATATTTGTAACGACATTTGACGTATTTTTGATGATTATCTAAATTTTAGTTTGATTGAACTGACCCGATATAAACCGAAATTTTCAAATAGCTTAAGAGCCTAAAATCTTAAAAAGATATACATGAAAAAATTCTGTAGCAACTGATTGGTTCTAAAATGAAACACATGTGTGTATATATTATATGTATAAGAAATTGAAAATATAATGACAAAATAAGCACCAACAAACCCATTCCCTGTTTGTTCTCTCTCACTTCCCTAATTTTCACATACCAACAAATCACTCACTCTCTCTCTCTCCATTTCCTCTATGCTCATCAGGTGAGTAATGATTAAACCACAGCAATTCCTCATACTATTCCTTTCTATTCTACCATCAATCACGTCCCAGAAACCCATCACATGTAACCAGTCATGCCCCGGCTACCGAACCAATCCCGTCCAGTACCCATTCGGCTTCTCCTCCGGCTGCGAAATCCCGCTAAACTGCACCCCAAACGGAGACGTTTTAATCGGCGAATTCTCGGTCCAACAATTCAACCCGGACAGCTTACTCGTAAGCCTTCCGGCCAAGTGCGGACGCTTAATCAACACCCTCACAAACCTCTACAGTGACCACTACGCGCCCATGTCATCAAACGCTATCCTCATGGAAAACTGTACGGCGCAGATGAAGAACTGCATGATTCCCATGACGACGTTACGTACCCATCTCGAGATTGTTAACTGCAGTGGCGCACAAGGTGGTGGTGATGGCAACGTCAGCTGTTATTCTAGTGATGTTACTCGTATGTTTCTTGATTATCGAAATGTTACGAGCATGGGGTGCCGGTTTTTGTTCTCTGGGGTTGCCACCGAGATGATTGGGAATAGTCCGGCGATATCGTTGGATATTCAAGTGGTTAGATTGGGGTGGTGGCGTAGGGGTGGTTGTGATTGTTCGGTTGATGCGGAGTGTACGGAGATTGTGTCGCCGGTTGATGGAAGCGATGGGCATCGATGTAGTTGTAAGAGTGGGTTTGCTGGTGATGGGTATAAGGCTGGCTCCGGTTGCCGGAGCATGAAAGGTATGTTTCCGTTCACCGGTGCTATTATTGGTTCTTTGTAATTTAAACTAGTAGGGTACTAGTATTCAGTATAGTTTACGATACCAATTTGAATACAACTGGAAATTAAAAAAAAAAGTCATCATACGCTAAAAATGGTACTCACATAAAACCATAATGATGAATATTAATACCGTTTACTAAATTTTTTATATATGTATTTATGTTGATATCAGTCCATTCACTTCGTTACTCTATTAGTACGGTTATGTAATTACTATAATTTATGATACCAAAAATAATACATTTTAAGGGAAAAATATTTGTCACATAATTGCTTTGAAGTATTAAATGAACCGTTCATTATATTGTGAAAAAGAAAACGATATTGAGGCATGAATATAATTGATTTGCTGTAGATTGATCATTATTCATTTATGGTACAAGATGTTTGTTGTATATAGCGGTTGAATAATAAGTAGAATTAATACATGAGAGGTATGAAAAGAATTGCAAGTTGTATCTGAGATAAGGATGGAGAGATAGGTTGCATACTTTCTAGGATCGAGAATCGGAAGTCAACTTCTATTAATAGAATGAAAGATGACAACGATCGAGAGATAGGTTTCACCTAAGTTGTCTTATCAAAGAATAGATGAGTGAATGCTTGAAACATCAAGATTTTAGACAATAATGTGTTCGAGAAGTCGGGTTAACATCAATGTGTATGTGTTCAGGCTAGTAGATGACCCACACGTTGTTTGTTGCAAGCGAGCAACCGAACAATAAATGAGATAGATGAAATGTAGACTACAAATCCACAAATGGACCAACTATTTTTTGAGTCACGATTTAACTGAAATTTTAAAGGATCGATTAAATTTTTTTCCTACAAATCACACTAATTCTTTTAAGCAGGGCGGCCGCCCCACAATCTGCCACTGTAAGAAAATTTTACGTGAATAAATGTATCAGTTCTACCAAAAGTGTGAAAGACCGAAAAAAAACATAAAGCTAAATTTATTAAAAATGAATGGATTGTATAAAACAAATAAAAAATGGGCATGGTGTATCGTCAAAGGATCATTATTGTTCAAAGGCGGCTTTGTCTTACCAACAGTGTGCAACAGTGTTGCTTTCTTCAGGAATTCAACCGAATTTAATTTTCAACGATTACTAAGCTCAGTATCTAGACACACACTATCTTGACAAATGAATTGAAATTCAAACTTGTAATTTTATAATATGATTTTAATAAACCCCATATAATTATCCTTTCATTTACTTACCCTTACAAGACTTTAGATTTCAATTTATTAAAATCATCATTGAAATCTAAAATCTATCTTGCAAAGAGTAAACGAAAGTATAACGGTATAGTAGGGGTGTGCAAAAAAACCGAATTAACCGAACAATAACCGAATTAACCAACAAAACCGAACCAAATAAAAAACCGGTGGGTCGGTTAATGATTTTTTTGGAAAACCGAAAGTAGTGGGTCGGTTATGGTTATCATTTTTTCCATACCCACCATAACCGAACCGAACCGACATGTAATAAATCTTTGTAAGATTTAGGACTTTTCACCATATTTTTAATATTTGATGTTTTTGACCGAATATTTTTAGTACTTATAGGTTTTTCATATCATTGTGTGGTTTTGTATGAATGTTTATTTGAATTTATGGAATGTATCATATCACTTTATTTGAATATTCGATAATAATTGGTATTAATATTATGGATTATTTGTATTCTGTAATACTATGTAACTAGGTGTTTACCCGCGCCGCGCGTTGCGGCGGCAACATCACGTCACACGCGTGACGATGATGACATTGATGTGTGGTGCGCCACGCGTGACGTGTGAATTTACATTTGAAAGAAATAAACCAAAAAATACCTTGAAGTGACACCTGCGATCCCATCATAGCTTTGGAAGCTGATTCAATACACAATAATACAAACTAAAGTTAATTTGAAAAGCCTAAAAAAATAACAAACAAAGAAATAAAAACAACTATTCGACTACTAATTTCAAATTATGTTGGTGTGATTTAGCAACTAATAACCAAGTCAGTGATAGATTGGTATGAACAGTTTACATCTATCAATCCTACAAATCTGAAACATAATTAATTAAGGGCTATTGGATTTTATCACCCGCAACTATCGGCCTTTGGCCGTTGACACCCGCAACTAACACTTTGACACCCGGCACCCCCAACTTGTCTTTTTGTTTGCACTGGCACCACTCAGTTAAATATTCTCTAACTTGGTTAGTTATTTGTCCGACGTGGCACACAGTTGATGAGTTGGACGATTATGTGGCGAATGATGTGTCACTTCATCTCCTTCTTTATAATATAGACAACATAGGGTTCACTGATACAAAACACACCCACACCTGACACCTCCCCTCTCGTTTCTTTTCCGGCCAATAACCACCACCACCACAAGGTACCTGCAACTCCAATACCATTCTGCTACAAATCTTGATCTCCGATGAGTTGTTGGCCAACAACAATAATCCATAAAAACTATTGCAAACAATATTCCAACAACAAACATCGTCATACTAATAACAAGATAAACACACCATCAATCCAAAATTTCAGCTTCCATCGCCGTCTCCGCCGCCGCCACCACCATCATCAATCCTTGACAACTTATTGACCTCCAAAAAAAGAATGACGAAAAAAGATTTCATCATCAACACCTCTAGTACAATTAGAAGATAAATTGAAATTACCTTGCGATAAGTGGTGCCGTCTTCTTCAACGATCCAACCAGCTTCGTTACAAAGGGCTTTTAAGACCTCGTTGTTGCCGCAGTGTTTCGGAAGCTTATAGTTACCGTAAACTTGAAGATCGGCGAATATCTTAGCGGCGATTGCACGCCGACGACGCTCTCTGCGCTTGTTGTTCTCTCTCTCCTTCCAGCTTGGTAACCTTGTTCCTGACGTCATATATTAAATAACATGATAATCCTTTTCAACAGAGGGAAATTTCTGCAAGAGATATGGTTGTTGACCGGAGTCGAAGAAGTTTTCCGTCGGCCGGAAGAATTAATAACAGAAGTTTGTGTTGTGATTGAGAGAGAGAGAGAGAGAGATGAGTGGGTTAATGAATTTTAGATTGAAGCTATTGACCTTGGAGATGTATTGAATTGGCCATGAATCAGCTCCAACTAATCACATTTTTGCCACGTCGGATAAAAAACAAACCAAGTTAGTGGAGATTTAACTGAGTGGTGCCAGTGCAAACAAAAAGACAAGTTGGGGGTGCCGGGTGTCAAAGTGTTAGTTGCGGGTGTCAACGGCCAAAGGTCGATAGTTGCGGGTGATAAAATCCAATAACCCATTAATTAACTTACATTTGGTGGAGTTTTGTGGTTCCTTTTGAGCATTTCACATAGAGGAAAACAAACCTAAAACAGATTACAAACCTACTGGTTGCCATGTGATATCAGGCAACCATCTCCTAGCATCATAGCATGAGTATATTGCCCAATCACTTTGTCAAAGCAAAGTAAATCACACAAAGGGGCATTCAAGCTAAGCATAAAGCGAAAACTATTCAAGTAGGGGAAAAATTAAAGGACAATGTCAACAAAGGACCGTTAGCATACAAAACAAAGGAACAATGAGGCTCAGATATGTGAAGCTTATGCCCCGCCAAGATACGGAATACATCATCTTCAAAATGAAGAGGATAAACTGCCATGGCTGCATAGTCCGACTGTGATGCAAGCACTTAAACACCACAGCATGTCGGCTGCCCCGCCAAGACACGGAATATCTCATCTTCAAAATGAAGAGGATAAACCACCATGGCTGCATAGTCCGATTGTGATGTAAAAGCACAGACAAATACATGCTAACACTGAACAGTGCACAAAGAGTAAGTTATCATCATAGCCCCTAAAATAAAAAGAAACAATAATCATTCTGCACATGTCAACTAACAAAACAAAGTATGAATCACTCATTCTTTGATGTTTGCAAGGTGGTCCATAAACTGGTAGCAAGTAGGCCGAATCTTTTGACTATAGTGATCCACACGTATGTAAATCATCAACCCCTGTAGATTTGACAAACAATCAAAACATTCAAACAAAAAAATCTCTAAAATTCAATTGAAAAGGACTTTGAAGTGACCTTAATATAAGAATTTTTGTTAAGAATACACCTGAATAAATATTATCGACGCTGTATGATACTTTATCACACTCTCACCGGTCGCCAGTTCCACCAACACCAACAGCCCAAGCGGGTCAATTTTCCATGAAAATACTTTAACCTTACTAAAAAAATGTGTTCTCACCGCTGATTACAACTTTTAAATGCAACTGCTCAATATCGTTTTCTCTTCGTTCTCCCCTTCTTTTCCTCTGTTTCCTAGTCCTGCAAAACACATCACTATTTCAATCCTTTAAATTAGAAATAAACACTTCAACAAATAATTCCCAAAATCATACATAACATGTTGAGCACAGGTCTTACTGTTATTAACTGAATCTCATGTGCACAGATTCAAGATCATACTACATTAGCTCCATTTCAATTTCTAGTCTGGATTCGAAGTTATTGTACATTCCCATATATTAGTCAAAAAATCATATTGTCGAATGATTTATTTATTTCACAAATGCAAACCCCCTCTTACACACTTGACTAAAACGACTTGAAATCAAAGTCGACAATTAACAGACGAAAGTAACAATAGCAAACCTTAATAACCTAATTACATAAAAAGGTTGATTCAAACAACAATCAACCAAAAAAAAAAAAAAAAAAAGATCGAAACTTACCTCAATCGTTGGGAAAACTCTGACTAAACCCAAGCCGCCGAACTGGGCACCGGAGCCACCACTGAATCGTGAATGCCTGGCGGTGGTTTTCTGTAGGGCGGTGGTTTTTAGTAGGTTTTTGAATGCCTGGCGAAACCCTAGATGATGATGATGAGTGAAGTGTGTGTATATAATGAAGGGTAGTGAAGGAACCAGAGAAAGAGAAAGATGTTCAGGGAGAAAGAAATGAGATGGTTTGTCTTCTTTTCCACCGACCTTTATCTTTAATAGTATATAAATATACTAACATATACAAATATGCAGTAACAATTTATTCCATGTTAAGAAAATAAGCTATTTTTAGCTAAGCTAAATACACGGTTAACCACCCATAACCGACCCGCTATAACCATCAAAATCAAATAACCATAACCACCATAACCGATCGGTTATGGTTATGGTTATGGTTATCCAATAACCGACATCGCGGTTGTGGTTATGGTTTTTGATCAAAACCGACCCAAACCAACCCATGCACACCCCCACCGTATAGGGTTTATTAAAATCAAATTATAAAATTACAAAGTTGGAATTTCAATTCATTTATCTATTTGGTGCAGAGTGAGATACTGGTGGGTAATGATAGGAAACCTAGAGAAACTTGGTTTGATCGGTTAAGCCAAACGGGTTTTACCTATAATTTTTATAGTCATGCCTACAGACGGGTGGGTTGCCGGGTTTTTCCCAGAATTGATGGTGGACTTGAGTTACTCCAAGAGTACTCCGTTTAATATAGTGGATGTTCCGAGAGTACTCGAAATTTATTCTGTTAGCCGTTCAAAAAAATAGCGTACGACATAATTACGTAATTTTGGATTTCAAAAAAGCAAGCGTACGACATAATTACGTAATTTTGGATTTCAAAAAAGCAAGCTTGATTATTATAATCCGTAACGTGTACGGTAGCTTTAAACGTATTAATTAATTATTAACGTAGGAAGGGTGGATGGCCATTTTTTATATTTATTTTGTTTTGTTTTGTTTAGCTTAGCTTATAGAGAATGTTATATACATGAATTATTTGATCACGTCTATTTCTAGAGTTGTCGTTTTGGACACTCTTTATTACCAATCAGTGAATTAAACTTCTCTATAATATTATTCAAAATCTGTAGTAAGTGAGGGTCAAAAATGGCATGCTTCTATTTTCTATTATCATACATCAAACTTATAATGATTTTATGTGTTTAAAGATAACCTTATTAATACCAACTCACATACGTTGATGATCTAATATGCCAAATTTTTGTTAGTTAATTTATAATATTTGATTTTTTTTATTGGTAATAGTATCCTAAGAGTTATGGATGTTGCTTCCACAAATGGGATTTTTTAATTATTTACTTAAGAAAAAACTTGAACAATTAACTGGATCTATTTAAATAGGGAGCCATATAATGGTGACCTTTTTATTTGTTTATTTCATTTGCTTTTATATTTTAGAAAAAGAAAATGAAAACTTAATTGAAGATTTTAATGGTTAGAAATTACGTAATAAAAAAATATTTATGTTATTTCTCCTTTAGTTATAAACAACTAGCTGGGGATTTTAGTGGTGAATAATTTACGACTAGACCCCAAATCTCCATCATTTAGTTAATTCAAGTCAAATTTATCATTATTCATAATTAAAATATATTATTTCTAATTATTTAAAAACTAAGTTTTCAAACTAGATGAAAACTGCTAAAGGGCTACATTACCTAATCCGGTGGGGCACGTCGATTTTAAAAATGCAACATGTTCTTTCTTTTTCATTGTTTAGTGAGAAATGCATCATTGTTGATTAAAAAATAATATTATATCTATCATTCCCTAAAAATGGCAATGTTTTCTTATCACACCAGAGTTTAAAAACTGCAGGACCAGTTTTATGAATTAACAATGTTAGAATATGTATTATTTGTTAGTTACTTCATAGTAACACCAATCGTAGCTAAAATCGTCGTAAGACCAAACCCAATGCACTGCATTTAAGATACACTTGTGACATGGATGTTGAGTTGGAGTAGAGAGAGAGTAGAGAGAGGGTAAAAATCAGCCACAAATAGTTTTATTTTTTATTTATGTTTGTGATGGCTGGCATCTTGGCAAAGTGTTATCAGGTGTTTATGTTTGTTAAGGTGATGATACGAGTTCAAAAATCACAAAGTAGACCATAGATGATTTAAGAAGTCGTTTTTAAGAGAACTTTTACCATTAAATTCAAGAACTATGTTTGCAATGTAAATAACTTCTAGATATGGTAGTTTCTGTCGCAAAATTAGTTGTGAATTCTGATTGTCGTAAATTTGTCGTTGATTGCGTGATGTCTCCTTTGTAGCAAGTTCGTCGCAAAATTGCAGTTTCCATATAGCATTTCTTACGAACTATATCTAATTTTTTTTATAATAAATCTAACTAGCAGGCTCATCTGGTTGCAATCCTTCAAAATATTTCTCTGGTCATTGTGGAGGGACTGGTAGAATTGGAGTTCTAGTCGGAGGTATTCTCTATTTCTTTTATATCTATATTTGTTTCATTGTATTTTAAGTTTTAACACACAAAACATATCAAGCTAACGCTAGTTATTGTCTTCTTCAGCTGTTTTTGTTGGGGCTTCATTGATTGTTTGCATAGGCTTGATTATATGCTACATTCGTCGTCGGAGCATTTTAAGATCTCGAAGTAGAGTAAGCAGACAGTTTTACCAAGCTAAAGGCATCACAATTCCGATTTACACTTACAAAGAGATCGAAAAGGCCACAAATTGCTTCTCTGAAAAACAAAGACTAGGAACCGGGGCATATGGCACCGTTTATTCGGGCAAACTCCACAATGGTGAATGGGTAGCAATTAAAAGGATCAAACATCGGTCCGATTGTGACGACAGCATTGATCAAGTCATGAACGAGATCAAACTTCTTTCATCGGTGAGCCATCCAAACCTTGTGCGGTTATTAGGTTGTTCGGTTGATAAAGATGAGCAAATCCTCGTTTACGAGTTCATGCCAAATGGGACTTTGTGCCAACATTTACAAAAAGAGCGAGGCAACGGGCTTCCTTGGCCCGTTCGCCTCACAATTGCTACGGAAACCGCTCAAGCGATTGCTTATCTACACTCAAATCTAGATCCTCCAATCTACCATAGAGATGTGAAATCTAGCAACATATTGTTAGATTATAGTTATACAACCAAAGTAGCGGATTTTGGCCTTTCTAGACTAGGAATAATGGAGTCATCACATATTTCAACTGCTCCACAAGGCACACCAGGATACTTAGACCCCGAATATCATCAAAACTTTCATTTATCTGATAAGAGTGACGTTTATAGCTTTGGAGTTGTGTTAGTTGAGATTATAACAGCTTTTAAAGCCTTAGATTTTTCTCGACGACATAATGAGGTTAATCTAGCAGCACTCGCTGTTGATCGAATCAAAAGAGGATGTCTTGATGAAATAATCGACCCGTCCCTTGAGCATAATAAAGACACGTGGACTTATTCGTCGATCCATAAGGTTGCTGAGCTGGCATTCAGATGTCTTGCATTTCATAGTGAGATGAGACCTTCTATGGCTGAGGTGGCAGCCGAGTTAGAGCGAATACGGGTTTCTAGAGAAGAAAATACTAGTTTATCATTGGACGGAACTAATCATTCATCTGTATCTATTGTCAATGAGAAACAGATAAGTCAAGAGGTCAAGATTGATAAATCTGATAAGAAAGGTTTGCTTGATAACATGAACTCGACCGATGAGCAAAACGTATCACCAAATTATGCAGATGTCAATGGCTAAGTGAGTCGAGCTCCCCCTCATCGTTTTAGTTTCATTGTTTAACTTTTATGGTACAATAGTACAGCTTGATTGTTTTGTGACTTTGAATGTATATTTTTGAGCTTGAGAATGGTCGACTTTTATTTGTATATATGTTTCAAAAACTACAAACTGTGTTGAACTGAAATATATTCAATTATACTGATATGTTTGGTATATTTAAATTCAGTAATCTGAGATGAACATGATATATCTTAATGTTCACTAGTTTGTACTTTATCTACCTTATATTGGTTGTTGAAGTATATTTAGTAGAACTGTCAACAAACATGAATCTGGAACAGATCTTCAAGAAGAACACAAATAGCCAAACAATATTATTAATAACCCTAAACAAGATCTGAATCACCACAGACGAAGATTACAATCAAACAAATATTACTTAACATCTCACAAAATTATCAAACACGATAATCGTCTACGAATAACATATCCAAGGGCGGACCTACCCTTTGGCCAGGGTGGGCGGCCGCACCCCTTGAAAAAAGCATTTAGTGTATATTTTAGGCAAAAAACCCGACCACAACCCTTGAAAATATGGTTGAACACCTCATCCGCACCCCCAGCAAATAATTTTTGGGTCCACCACTGAACATATCCGCTCATAACCTAAAGCATCAGTGTTACAAAGTATGAAAACCCTAATCACCCTTTGAGAGATTTGTTGACTGAATGAATAGTCTAGACACAAGACTCTCTATATATGGTAGACATATAATACACCGGATAGTGTAATACGTTGAGGAATGGGCCCGGGCAATAGCCAGCCCATTACTTATTCCTTCAATCTCTGCTACAAGCCCACAACCATGCTAGCCCATATCTGCTACAAGCTCACCATATCTGGTACAAGGCCACAACTATGCTAGCCCATATCTGCTACAAGCTCACTGCTCCCTAACACCTCGCACAAGACCATTTATATATTAGTACAATTATAAACATATGGTTGAAAATATATGTTACACCAACTATGTATAACAAGTCATTATAAGTTATTGAGATGAAGTAGGTATTATCATTTTAACAAGCACATGTTTTTCTTACGAGATTTGATCATCAATAATGCTATGATTGGTATATTTAAATTCAGTAATCTGAGATTAACATAGAATATATTAATTTTCACTAGTTTGTACTTTATCTACATTATACTGGTTGTTGAAGTATACTTAGTAGCACACATGTTTTTCTTACGAGATTTCATCATCAAATTATCGCAAATTATAAATTATATATTCAAATTCTTGTTCTTAATTATATAAAAATATGAGTGAATTACAAGTTTTGTCATTTATCTTTATACCAATTTGCAGACGGTGTCCTTTGTCTTTAAAATTGATGAGTTTTGTACTTAATGTTTCAAAATCTTACACGGTTTGTCCTTTTACCCTAACCTAGTTAATTTTAACCGTTAAATAATATCATGTGCATGTCACATGAGGGTATATTCGTCATTTCACCTACCCTCCCCATTTTCCACAAATTATATCACACACAACCCCCGATCATTCTTCCTGCTACATGCCTCTTTTTTTACTTTCAAATTTTTAGTTTGAAAACTATTCAATTCGATGTGAGTTCTATTGGTGTAGTAAAGAAATCAGTTTGGTGTAGGAGAGAAATCAATTTCATTATTTTGTTCTATATCTGTACATCTTTGGGGTTTTTTAAATCATTTCAACATAAGTCAATTAATCATAAATGTAATCGTGGCTTTTTTAAGCTATTGTTCTATCGTTTGTTGCTTTGAGAATTGTGCAACAAAATCAAAAATTCAATTGAAGGTTGGTGATTCAAAGTTTCAAAAAATCAAAATCGGTGATCAAGATTCTTGTTGGAAAACTCACTTTTTTTTTTAACAATTACAAAATCAAAATTGAATTACATCTTTAAATCTTCATCATATTTGTTCGTCATCTTCATCTTGTTCAACCGGTTCACCAAGAACTCACATACTGTGTATGTGAGAATGTAGAAAATTTTGAAAGCAAGTTCGACTGTGTGCCAGATTGAACGAAAGTTCTAATGTCACCTGATCTTGAATAGTGTCGCGGCGGAACTTGTAATATCTCCGGATATCCGAAGATTGTTTGTTTTGTTCGATGGAGATAAGTTGTTGATCGCGATAATCTTTGATTTTCCGGAAATTCAAAGAGATTGCAGGTTCAATGGTCTTTGTTATCTAACCGGTGCTTGAAAGATTTGTGGGTGACAAGAATTTGTGATAGCCGGCGATGTGATAAACGATCGGATGTGAGATGTGAAGACCTGTTGGTTGCGATGGAGAGTTGCAATGGATTCGAACAACAGTGATGTTGAGTTTGACCGGCGATTTGGAGTGACAAGTGAGCGAGGCTGGTGTACAATTTTTAGGGTTTGCTTTGTGTTTGGGAAGAAGATGATTGGTGGTGTTATATAATTTGGGGAAAATGGAGAGGTGTCACACCCCATTTTCCACGTGTCACCGGTGGGCCCGGTGGGGAGTATCGTGACGTAGTTGAGATCATCATAGTCAAATAACACAATATATAAATGCACAGCGGAAGCAAAAGATACATATATTACCTTTCCGAATATAAGTAATGTCAAAGTATTACAACGGAAGGTAAAGGATCCACAGCGGATCAATAAAAGAAAAACTGTTCAACAGACTTTAGGCATCTAGAACTTGCAAGATTCCCTAATGACGCCCTGAGCTCCCAGCCAATTACGCGTAATACCTGTCACTTAAACTTTTGGAAAATACGTCAGTTTACACTGGTAAATACAATTAACTGACTCATTTTGAAAAGAGTTTAAGAAAATTGATTTGAATGCACGTGGCACAAAATATCTTTTATAATTTGATTAAAATGCACGAGGCAAAATTAATCTTTTATACTTGGGACAATTTTATTAATAAAAATCTTGTATCCGATTTACATGGTTGTCCAACATTTAGGGCCGGTGATTATACAATACAAGCCGGTCAAGATTAATCGACACACCATAAATATAACTCACAAGAAGATATCCTTACGAGTGAGTATATCTTTTACATACGCAACAGGAGGTGTTATGCCTACACCTTGTGCTTAAGTTATGGCCATTCAGTTTTTAAATGAGCCAAGGATATCCAGGACACGGTCATTAACCCCCAATGTTATTTGTTATCAATCAACACAGATTAAAACGGGATTATATAATTTAATCATCTCCGATTAAAAGGTTTCTACACCCGACCAAGCGGTATTTTTATAATACCGTATCCCAAGCCCGTATAAGGGAAAATAAGTTAAAAGTATTTACCTGAGCTAGCAATGCAATTTATACTCAGCCGTATATTCTAATCAGCAAGCACAAGTACTTCTACTGGGGCTCTCAATCTGGAACGAAGGTTTTATTAACCTATTAAATTCCTAACGGGTCTTATTTAAGTCGTAACTTAGACCGGTTAGTTTTAAGGAAAGGTTTACGGTTCAAAACGCATGATTAAGCGAAGACCGGAATAGGATGTGATTTAGACCCGAAAAGTTTGGAGACTTGTATAATATGGGTAAACTAAACACATTCTGGATTTTGAGATAAAAACGATAACGTTTGACCCGTTTCGGCTAATTTATGCAAACTAGTTACATAAACCGAACCGGACGCGAATAACGCATGACGGGTAATCATGAGAGTCATATACAGGTTTCCTAAGTTAATTATGCCTCAAATATGTTGTGACATTGTAGGTCCCTCGGAGGATGAGGTCAAACCTTATCCTTGTTATGTTTAACACACTAGCAAGTGCGGAATCCAAGCTAGAATGCAAACCGATAGTTTATATGAGAACACAAGCGACAAAGAGAAAGGTAGACACACGAGATATCAAAGTTTTCTCTTGTATTTCAGTGGACACGGTTACAGCCCTTTACCCAATTGAAAATGCTCTCTACAAGACCAAGTTCACTCACTTCTCACACACACATGTGAAGTGAACACATTACATGGATATATAAATCCATCACAGCACGTCTGGTCGAAGGATCAGATAGACTGATCGAAGGATCATCTATCGATCTGAAACCTGTCGAAGGATCCACATATACCTCGAAGGATGATATCCTTCGAGGTCCATCTATATCCATCGAAGGTTTATCTTTCGAGCTCATCGAAGGATATAAACAATCCTTCGATGACTCATCCTTCGACACAAACATCTTACAAACAATGTGTTAACTGTTTGGCCAAGTCAAACCAGGAGGATGGTTGACTTGGTCAAACTTACATCGAACACACATATTAACAAACCTAAGACGTAAACCAGACTAACACAAGACATCGTTTGGTATCATGACAAAATACAGACAAAGTACAGACACAAGTGCACCAACAAACTCCCCCTTGGCTGTAGCTTTGTCTCGATCTTCGTGTCTTCAAGTCTTTGACGTCTTTTCAAGTCTTCAATGTCGGAGGATCTTTAAAGTCTTCACGTCTTGAAAGCAGAAAGTGTACCAACAAACTCCTCGTTTCATGTAGGAAGTGTGTTGACAAACTCCCCCTTAACATAAGCTCCCCCTTGAGTTATGCTTGTGAAATACTGGTTCTTTATGAATTGAGATCCTTGTGGTGTTGATGATGGTCAGCGGCAACTCGATCATCTTTGTCTTTTGAGTGCCTTCACGTCGTGTCTTCATTCCGAAGCTTGTCATCGACCATGTTCTCCTTGCCTTTAGAATCTGCACATGCAAGAAATCTAAACGCGTAATGAGAACAACTGCTTGGAATATAGTAAGTAAACGACACACATGTGACCATTGTTCAGTCAACTACCGTCCGACAGTTTGAAAGTTTAACAAATTTATCAATTTTAAGTTTTTAACTTTCAAAACTTGCAAATTTCGACCGATTATGAAGATTTAGTCGATTTGGTTTTCGTTCAGGTTTCAGGTAACGAAGACTCGAGCTCCAACATCGTACGATCGAAAATAAGATAGAAATAAAATCTTTTTGGCTTTTAGAAAGTTTATATTAAAACACACCTAAAATCTTTTTGGTATTTTTGAATATTTCAAATGTAAAGACAGAAAGCATTAAATAAATATATACAAAGATGCAGAAACTGAAAGCATTAAATAAATATTTACAGACATTCTTTTTGCGAGTTTCGAGGGTAAGAGAATCATATCAGTGTACGGTCATGCCAAAACGCTCTTGTTGTTCTTTTAGTTAACATTAAGATAAGCATCCTATAACAATTATCGGTATTGTTGTCCACATAAGCTCAACTTATCAGATGTAATCATGGCGAGGGGATACGTTAAGGTATGATTTATACTTACCGACCGGTGTTCATCCACATCACGACACATTCCCGTATCAAGGTATGCACGAGGGTTCATCTTACCGGTGAGTATACCGATTATCATCTGTTTGACCGTATATGATGTGAGATTCTCACTTATTTTGATTGAAAACAAGCCCTATGTGATAGAATCACTTATTGATGAGGAACTTGATTTTCTATGCATGAGGGCACAAGAGCAAGTCCGTGAACAGGTCAGTACTTTCGTACAGCAGAGAGACGAACTTGACTCCCGGATAGATGTGATATATTATCACTTATTTGTTTGGACATGTGATTGTTTATCACTTATTGAGGTCGAATGCAATATGTACACGTATGTATAGTATCATGGAAGATCTAGACTTGCGTCACCGTTATTTTTCGGTAAAAGATACAACCATGATACTCAGATGATAAGCAGCATAAAGACCGAATATCTCAGAACCTCGGCAATCTCTCAAACGAAATTTCGGTACTAAGACCATATGCCAATGAATGGTTCCCACCTGGTCTTCAGTCGATTTAAGTTTATATCACCCTGCACACTTTAAAATGATTGTGAGCCTACCGATACATCTTAGATAGAGCTGCTTATCGTTTTTCATTTAAGGTTTAAAGAGATTTGGACAGACCACTGATGTACTATCATTTTCTCTTTTGCTCGCCAGGAAACTCATTTTTGTTTTTCTATTGTTTTTGTGTTTTTGAAATTTTTCGATGTTTTTGGATTTTCAAATTTTGGATTTACTCCCCCTAAAATCAATAAACTAAGACAAATTTAAAACACAAAGGTATTTACAAAAATGATTTTCCGATGTTGGTTTTACTCTTGCTTGACCTTAATGCCGTTTACCAATACTAAATAGTCAAATCTTGATTTGTCAAATGCTTTGGTAAAAAGGTCGGCACGTTGGTCATCGGTGTGGACGTAAGCAACATCGATTAGCCTTTTCTCAAAGCAATCACGTATGAAGTGATACTTAATTTCGATGTGCTTAGTCTTTGAATGCTGCACAGGATTTCTAGTGATCTGTAAGGCAGCAGAATTATCAACGTAAATAGGAGTAGTTAGGAATTCAAAACCGTAGTCGCGCATTTGTTGTTGGATCCATAGGACTTGGGAGCAACAACTTGAGGCAGCAATGTATTCAGCTTCGCATGTTGATGTAGCTACACAGGTCTGCTTCTTGCACTGCCATGTGACTAGGCGATTTCCCAAAAACTGACATCCAGCCGTTGTGGATTTGCCGTCGATTTTGCATCCGCCAAAATCAGAATCACTGAATGCTATCAAGTCAAAGTTATTATCCCTAGGGTACCATAGACCGGTGTCAGGGCAACCCTTCAAATAACGAAAAATCCTTTTTACAGCTGCAAGATGTGAGGCCTTCGGGTTGACTTGATATCTGGCAAGCAGGCACGTTGGGTACATTATATCTGGTCTTGATGCTGTGAGGTACATAAGAGATCCGATCATCACGCGGTAGTATGAGGGGCTAATAGCTTCACCCTTCAAGTCTGGAGTAATTCCGTGATTTTGCGGCAATGGGGTACCGATGGGCGTTGCATCAGACATCTGGAACCGGCTCAAGATGTCACCAACGTATTTAGTCTGATGGATGAATATCCCAGACTCGGTTTGTTGTACTTGTAGGCCCAAAAAGAAGGTCATTTCCCCCATAGCACTCATCTCGAATTTATCCTGCATAATGCGCTCGAAATTCCTACACAGAACATCATTAGTAGAACCAAATATAATATCATCAACGTATACCTGTACCAGTAGAAGATCTCCATCTTGTTCTTTGATGAAAAGAGTGCAATCGATAAGACCTCTGCGAAAACCATTCTCCAGCAGATAATTAGATAAGGTTGCATACCAAGCTCGCGGTGCTTGATGTAGACCATAGAGAGCTTTGTTGAGCAACCAAACCCGATCGGGATGGATAGGATCTTCAAAACCTGGAGGCTGTTCGACGTACACCTCTTCTTCCACCACACCATGTAAGAATGCACTTTTCACGTCCATCTGGTATACCTTGAAACCTTTGAATGAGGCATAAGCCAGAAAGATCCGAATTGCTTCTAGACGTGCAACAGGTGCATACACTTCGTTGTAGTCGATCCCTTCTATCTGACGAAAACCTTGAACGACTAGCCTTGCTTTGTTTCGAATAACGACTCCACGGTCATCCTTTTTGCATTTGAACACCCAACGGGTACCAATCTTCTTGTAACCAGCAGGTTTCTCTACGAGTTTCCAGACACCAAGCTTCTGGAATTGTTGCAGTTCTTCCTGCATTGCTTCAACCCAAAAGTTATCTTTCAAAGCTTCTTTCCAAGTTCTTGGCTCTTCCTGTGAGACATAACACGCGAAAGACCAATCATTTTGTTGACCAGATTCTCTAATCGCCGCATACAAGCCTGCATTGTTGTTATTTCGCAACATGTTTCTTGTTTGAACGCCACTTTGTACATTTCCGATGATGTTTTGTTGAGGATGGGTATTGTGAATCCTTGTTTCTGGATTATCTTGAACTGGAATGTTTGTACCCAGATTGTTGAGATTGAGATCAACAACCAATTCAATACCCAGAATTGACGAAGAGGATGATGCAGAAGCTTCAGCTGTTCTAGGGGCGTCCACTGGAGGAGTACCCTCTGAAGTACCATGAACTGCTGTTGTTGTAGCTTCTTGATCTGCATCTAGAAATTCATCATCCTCTGAAGATTCGTTCAATTCGGTAGCATCGTGAAAATCCTCATTATCGAGAGCATTATTGTTCACTGAAGATGGTTCTTGATTGACAATAATGGGACGAACCAACGGTGAATCTGTTGCATTGTCACTCTCGAAAAACATCCTTGCTGCAGCATTTTCTTCAACTGCTTCAACATTGATCGAATTGAAAAAGTCATCGTACTCAAACATCCAAGGCTGACCAGGATTTCTAACTGGCAAAGTGTGCCTTTGTACTCTGACTTCAGACCATTCCTCGACCCTTTTAGTCTCTAGATTCCAGACTCTTAAGTTCGGGGTGGAATACCCAAGAAAGTATCCGTCAATGGCTCTTGCCCCAAACTTTCCATTAGGATCGATTATTGTGCACGGAGCTCCAAACGGTTCAAGATATGACAAATCTGGTTTCCGTTTGTTAAGAAGCTCAAAGCAGGTCTTGTTGTGCCTTTTGACTGTAAGGACTCGGTTCAACGTGTAACATGCAGAGGACACAGCTTCAGTCCAGAAGGGAATGGGCAACTGCGATTCTACCAACATAGTCCTAGCAGTCTCGATCAATGTGCGGTTCTTACGTTCAGCGACGCCATTTTGTTGAGGAGTATAAGCCGCACTAAATTCGTGAAGAATACCTTTTGAAGTGCAAAACTCCGCCATGGCATGATTTTTAAATTCAGTACCATTGTCGCTACGTATCCGCCTAACCTTCAACTTATATAGATTCTCAATCTGAATGATCAAGTTTTTGATAATACCGAAGGTTTCGCTCTTGTGTGCCGTGAACGCCACCCAAGAAAATCTTGAATAATCATCAGTTATCACGAGGCAATATTGATCATTCCTAATACTTTTGTGCTTGACAGGACCGAACAAATCCATGTGCAAACGTTCAAGAGGAACAGCCACCGTGTTGATTTTCTTTGTAGGGTGTCGCTTCTTCGTTTGTTTTCCTTTCTGGCACGAGACACAGATGTCTTGAAGAAGGAAGTTTTTAAGAGGAACACCATTCACTAATTCATTTGACACCAAATGATTCATTTTGCGTAAGTGAATGTGACCCATTCGTCTGTGCCAAGAGATTGAGTCTTTTTCTGTGGCTTTGGAAACGAAACAAGTTGCTTGTGCAGACGTTGTGATAGCTTGGCTCATATCAAGGACATACAAATCATTTATCCTTGGAGCCGACAAGAGAATCCATTCTTTCGGAATTTTGAAGCCGGGTTTCAGCACATAACATCCATTTGCATCAAAGTGTACTGAGAACTGCTTATCACAAATTTGAGAAACACTAAGAAGATTGTGATCAAGTTGTTGTACGAAGTTGATCTTATCAAAGCTAACAACCCCGTTGGAAATCATTCCTTCACCCGTAATATATCCGCCTTTATCTCCAGCAAAAGCAACATAACCTCCTCTAATAGATTTGACGTCGTAGAGAAGCTTCATGTCGCCTGTCATGTGCCTGGATGCCCCACTATCAACAATCCAATGACTACTGATAGTTCCTCCTGGAACACCCTGCACATGAACTCACATGATTAGTTGGAGATGGGGACCCAAGCCATTGTGGTCTTGGGTCTTCCATTTTCATCAACAACAATAACTTCTATTCTTTGATGATTCATAAATTGTGATGGTCCCTCTGAACTTGTGGTCAATTTAGGTTTCCATGTCTGTTGAGTTTTACCAGTTTGATTGTTTGACAATTTAACTTCGTGATTGTTTGAAGTTTTTGAAAATTTTGAGTTTTCTGGCTTAACTGAAACAGATTGTTTTTGAACCACATCAGTTTTAAGTGCCTTTTCAATCACCTTGACTTGTTGACGTTTCTGTTTCTTTTCCCTTTCTCTTACAAGTCGGGGATCTTGTTTTACAGAAACAGATCGCTTTTGGTGATTGTGTTCACGGGGATCATCTTCTTTGGCTTTTAATTTATGAAGATACGGACAATTTCGAATGATATGTCCAATTGTGCCACATTCAAAACATGATCTTCGTTCAACAAACCCCGAAGTATCATGTGATCGTCCTGCCGATGATGATGAACTTTGTGATCTCGAGGTACTAGGTTTCGAACAGTTTGGTTCATTTCTTTTCAACACTGTTGCTTGTTTAACAAAATCTAAGTTAGATTTGTTTTCAAACGTTTCAATTTTGTCCGTTCCCTTTGATTTCACAAAGTTCACATTCTTGTTCTTGTTCTGATTCGGCTTCCTTTGACTTTGAGTCGGTGATTTTCCTTTTTGTTTGTTATGATTTTGCTGCCTTTTCTCTGTTGGTAATTTCTGATTGCCAAATTGTTTTCTAACTTCAGCCTTTGGGATAGGAGGGCACTGTGTTACCACAACGTGTGATCCTTTCTTTCCCAGAAACTTACTTGTCGAATTCTCAAAAACTTTACTGATTAGGGATTGATTTACATTCTTAATCGGAAAATCTTTGTCAGAATAAATTTTATCATCACCAACAAGAGTGTACAGCAAATCCACACTCTCCGACTCTTGTGCAGACAAGGACTCGATTGCAACAGTCTTAGCGGGTTTTGCAGGAGGATCACACAGAATATGATTCTCAAGAGGTATGTCCTCTTCTTTTATCACCGCATCGGACTTTGCTGAATCAGTATCATCAGATTCATCATCAGAAGAATCAGCATCCTCTACAACAACTGGAGGATCCTGATTCTGTTCAGCAGAAGACACACAAGTATCTGCTGACACATCCGAATCTGATGATACCTCTTTCTTGTATCCGAGTCCTGTTGCAAATTCATTAACATCTAGAGGAACAGATGGTTCAAAGAAAGTTCTATCCTCCTCGTCAGGCATGGCATCATAATTGTGTCTCACAGGTGGTGGACATTTCTTGTATCCAATGCATGTGACATCTCGTTTCTCTTTCTGTACGTCAATGATGTGATCCAACACATAGCTAGAGCTCAAATAACTGTCTAGCTTAAGTTGGATCGCCTCACTTTCAGTTTTCACACAAGCCATTTCCTTTTGCATTACCTCAAGACGAGTTATATACAAATTAATGTCAGTTTGTTTTCTGGAAACCATTTTAGTTAACTCGGTTTTATCTTTCTTTAATTTTTCAATTACCGATTTAAACTCCTTTTCATGGTTTTCATAAAACATGTTGGCTTCAGTGCACTTCGAAAGATCAACGGTCAATTTCTGATTGTGAATGAATGTCACATCATATTTCTCTTGCAAAGCCTCGTGTTTTCTTTGCAATTCACACCACTTATCATTCAATGAAACATGTTTGTCTTGCAAGTCAAACAAACTAGCTTGTAAAGCATCATGTTTGCCTTGCAACTCAGACATGCTTGTCTCTAAATCAGCACATTTAATACTCAATATGTCACAATTATCACAACTAACAGAAGTGGGTTCATCGACACATACCTGACTTGATGAACTGTCGACATTAGCCATAAAGGCTGAATGGAGAGAAGACGAAGAATAAGCAGCTTGATCCACCAAAATAGATCTTCTTTGAATTCCTGCTGCAGCTTCTTCCAATAGCTCATCAATATTTGCATTAACTGACGCACTTGATGTGTCATCTTCCTGATCATTCCCTGAACTCGAGGACTCTTCATCTGAACTTCCACTGTAACCGGAGCTGTCTTCATCTTCAGAAGATTCATCACCATTGGTGGAAGATTCTCCACCACTGGCGTGTTTAAGATCCTTGACAACTTCAGCAAAACAAGCTGTTCCATCTGGGGCATCACCACTCAGCTGAATTGACCAATCACAACCTTCATCTACTTGAACCACAAGTGCCTGGTTGGCATTAGATGGTCCTGCTTGACTCTGGTTGTTGACAGGCACCAATGTGCGCTCATTGTTCCTTACTTGGTTCTGATTTTCCCTGTTGCCTTGACCTCTGAAAGGATTCTGGTTCCCATGCTGAGCTGGCCTTGTACATTCCCTTTTAAAATGACCCCGTTCACCACAATTGAAACACTTAACAGCCTGCTTATCAAACCCATACTTGGTGTCTTTCTTGCTTTCCAAGCTGGTTCTGCCAGTTCTTTCCATGAAATCCTTTGCTCGCCTAACAGCACTGGCAAAGGCCCACTTGATGTCCATCATCTCCATCTCCTCTTTATCGATCTGCTGATAGTCTTCTTGAGTCAGATTAATGTTGCCAATCTGACCTTCCACTAATCCACAGTATGCGCTCACCAAAGTGTTTAGAAGCTCCATATGTTCTTTTGCTACTTCAACACTGACTTTAGAGAAACTTGAGGTGTCGAGCCGTACTGTATTTGGCTTTGATTGCTGACTAGCAGATGATGTGCTTCCATAACATGCTTGCTGTTGAGGAGGAAGTGGATTCCCGTATAAATCAGTTGGTCCGGTAGATCGAACAGGTAAAGGATTTCCGAACATATCAGTTGCTCTGATAGGTCGTTGGCTTTGCTGTTGTGGTACTGGTTGAGGGACTGGTTCAAGCGGATTTCCATACATGTCTGTTGTTGGAGGAGGATTGCCATACATGTTAGTGCTAGACACAAACGCTGTTTGAATTGGAGCGTGTGAAGAAGGTTTTGTAGAAGTGCTAGAAGTTCCATAATACATATCAGGATTTTGTGGCACTGGAACTCTTTTCGCCTTGAGAGTTTCTTCCTGATTCTTGTTTTCCAGGAGTTGAGCAAAGTCATTGAAGTTTGTTGTAGCTAAAGTGCCATTGTACTTCATGATTTCCAAGAAAGTATTCCATTGAGGTGGCAGTGCATCTGCAAACTTTTTCACTACCTCTGCTGAAGTTGTTACAACCCTAATATTTGCCAATTCAGTCAGCAAATGATTAAATCGACTTGTCAAATCTCCTAAAGATTCATTCTCCATACAAGTAAAACCATCAAACTCTTTCTTTAGCAGGTCTTTTCTCAATTGACGTGTCGCTTCATTTCCTACGCCCCTTATCTTCAATGCGTCCCACAACTTCTTTGTTGTCTTGAAACTGACAAATTGATGATAAATATCTTTGCTTAACGCCTGAGTAAGAATGGCATACGCTTTCTTCTCTAAGTCATAGACCTTCTTCTGATCTTCCGTAAGATCGGCAAACGTAGCAGCAGATGAAGCGGCAACCTCTATTGTTTCATCAAAATCTGTGATGAAACGCAACCACAATTCTGTATTTTGACCAAGGACGTATGTATGAAATCTATCAAACCATCCCGGATATTCACTTAAGTGCATCAACTTTGGAGGCCTATTCAAACTTCCCGTTTCACTCTCGCTTAACAAAATGCTTTGAATACTTGGAGTTTGATTTGATACGAATGCCCATTGACCGGTAGATATAGCATTAGCTTGCGAAGATACAGGTACGGGAGATTCGGCCCATGCAGGAGATAAACTGGTATTTCTATACTTTCCCGAATCCGGAGACGGAGTACCATAATACATTTCTGTATTTATCGGAACACCCCACATCGAATTCATTTTTGATCAAGAAAAATTGTTACACTAGTTCTCTCGGGTTCTCCTTGTTAACAATCCAACCAGCCGAAGGATCCCTGATCGAAAGACGAGAAAAACACAAACTTGTTAAACTTAAACAGACTAGGATCGAAGGATCAATACTTGTTCGAAGGATCAACAGTGTTCGAAAGATCACTGTTGAATTTCGAACAATGATTTTGAAGGATTCGCCAATCGAAAGATCCTTATGTTTCGATCCAGAACTGTAGATCGAAAGATGTATTCTTCGAAAAGATTCCTTGGATCGAAGGATAAGTCACAGACTTCGAAGGATGTTCGAAGGATGATTATCTATCGAACCTCCTTTGATCGAAAGATGATCTTTCGACTTCGAAGGGTATCCTTCGATCTGAACTGACACAGTTGACAAAAGTGACAGGTTGGTGAAAAGGTGATGGGTTGGTAGAAATCTTTCGGCAGAAAGTATGGTCAGACCATACTTTTTACCAAAACAAGATTTGAACAAATAAAATATTACTTCTTATCAAGAAAACCGGTCACCGGAGTAAGCCGGAATTTGGCCGGAAATTACCAAACTTCTTAAAAACAAGTTTTTAAGTTACCCAAACCGTCCTTTAACACACCCGGTTAGTTTAGAACACGTTTTTACGTCTAGAAAAGCGAGAAAAACACTAAAAACGGGTGCTAAACCATGTGAGTTTTTGTTCAAACACTCCAAAGTCTTGTATAAACTCGGTTTTTAACAAGGAAAAGAGCCACGGCTCTGATACCACTTGTAGGTCCCTCGGAGGATGAGGTCAAACCTTATCCTTGTTATGTTTAACACACTAGCAAGTGCGGAATCCAAGCTAGAATGCAAACCGATAGTTTATATGAGAACACAAGCGACAAAGAGAAAGGTAGACACACGAGATATCAAAGTTTTCTCTTGTATTTCAGTGGACACGGTTACAGCCCTTTACCCAATTGAAAATGCTCTCTACAAGACCAAGTTCACTCACTTCTCACACACACATGTGAAGTGAACACATTACATGGATATATAAATCCATCACAGCACGTCTGGTCGAAGGATCAGATAGACTGATCGAAGGATCATCTATCGATCTGAAACCTGTCGAAGGATCCACATATACCTCGAAGGATGATATCCTTCGAGGTCCATCTATATCCATCGAAGGTTTATCTTTCGAGCTCATCGAAGGATATAAACAATCCTTCGATGACTCATCCTTCGACACAAACATCTTACAAACAATGTGTTAACTGTTTGGCCAAGTCAAACCAGGAGGATGGTTGACTTGGTCAAACTTACATCGAACACACATATTAACAAACCTAAGACGTAAACCAGACTAACACAAGACATCGTTTGGTATCATGACAAAATACAGACAAAGTACAGACACAAGTGCACCAACAGACATCAGTAAGATGTCTTTCATTATGCCCAAAACGTATTTAAACACAAACTAGGCCTCGTAGGGGTAGTTTGGTCATTTAAAAGGTTATAAAAGAGTTTAAGTATTTTCCTGAGTTACAGGTCTGGTATAATCAGCGAAAATACTTATTTTGATAAGTTATAACAGTAGGATAAAGTATATATGTGAAATTTATCAATTATAACCAAACTATGCACCGAAGGGGCATTTTGGTAATTTCACATAAGCCGTAAAGCTCAAAACTGAAGTCTGAGTTTATCAACCTTTGCTTACTGTTAAAATATTATAATTTGCCTCAAATATCAGTAGGTATCAACCCTTGTATGTTTAAAATAGTTTAAGTAAATACTATTCGTTAAAAACGCTTAAAAAGGCGATTAAAGGCCATTTCCGGGTTCGATACTTAAATCTGATATTTTTATATTTCCAGAAGGCTTAAAATAATTTATTTATCATATGTGATCAGTAGCAAAAGGTTTGAAGTCGTTTAGATATGTAAAACTCATTTTATGGTCCGTAAGGGCAAAACCGACATTTACCGGATTAAGCCTACGACTATGAGTTATGCTCAGCCTAAAATTAATTAAAAATCTTTAAAATTCCCAAAATAATATATTATATCAGTGGGTAAAGAGTTTGATATCAAAAAGTAGGCTTAACTAGGCTATACGCTAATTACGCCATTTTATTAACATAAAGCTTTCAATTTGCGCTAATGAGCATAACTCTCAATCTACACCTCAAACTGATGTCAAATTTTGTATGCAAGTTTATATATCAGTAATTAAAGTTTCTACTCTTTTATATTTCCAAAAATCACGTTTTAAGGTGAAAAGGGCATAATGGTCAACATATGAGCAATTAACGGAATTATGCGTATTAATTGGTTAACTAATGAACCATGGTGTATAATCACAGAGAGTTATACTAGCATGTTACCTGGTCCAAATAAAGCTCTAAGGCATTTCAAAAACATGCTTAAACGGGCCAGAACTGAAAGTCAAAGTGAAAGTCAAACTATGCGACTTTCGGTTCCGAACCGGGTCTAAACAGGAATTTGTCGGGTCGAACATGTTTAGACATGTTCTTACACTAATTACCAAGTTATAATAATGATCAAATAGGTTGCACGCCTTCTAGATTGCTAATTATGCGTTTTATGCTTTTGTTGACTTTTTCGGATTAAGTTTGACCCGACATTTGACCTAGTTAGAGTGGGAATCAGGGGGAACCCTTTTGAGGGTTTATTACCCACATAATTACCAACCTATAAATATTTTTGATTCGACTAATCACTGGACCATTAGTGATTAATCTTAAAGTTAACCGTTAATTACGACGGTTTGACTTTTAAGCTAAAACTAAGCTAAAATTCAATTAAGAAAGGATTAGCAGACTTACAAGGGTCTAATGGTTGATTAGGAAGTCTTGGAATCAGCTTTGGAGTTCCAGAGATGATCAGAAGTGAGTGCAAGAATGTTTGTAACTTGAAGGCCTTATATACTAGTTGTAATCACCATAAAATGTTGACAACTAAGGCTACAAGTGACCACAATTGTCCCACAAGTTTCCCTGGGGTCTAGGAACATTTTAGGGGTCGCCCAATAGTGAGAAATACTAGTGAGATCGGTCAAAATTGTGCAAAACAGGCTGCAGTCGGTTTTTCTGCATCTGATGTCCTGATGCGGCCCGCGTAAGGGTGTTGATGGACCTTACGCGGCCCGCATGGCCCTTCTGATCAGACAATACGTTTTTGAGTTGTTGCATCACACCTCTTGGCCCTTTCGAAAGGTCAATTGAGCTAATTACTTGCAATTTGACCCCTTATTATTTACCCACAAGGGCTTTAGGACTTATACCCACTTTGCCAAGTCCCTGGACACTTCCGGTTAACCCGAAAAGTCTTAACTTTCAATGTTTACACTTTAACCCCTTGCACACGAATTTGATCATAACTTTCTCATACGATTACGAAACTTTATGAAATTTATATCGCGCATTCTAGTGAGCATAATTATCAGTTCCAAAGCTTCGGGTTTGTCAAAAGGTCACTCAGAGGTATAACTTAAACATGTTGACACATTTAACCCCTGTAGTTTGAAATCTCTCACTTTTAGCTTCGTATGATCCATGATTTATTCGTTTGAAGGTATGAGCATCATGTAGGGTTAATGTACAATATATTTATTCATCGTTGACATTTAGAACTCTTATATTCACATACTTTCCATGATTGTCAACTTTAGTCCTTCTAGAGTTTTATTTCACACGTTCAAGCTTATGACACGTGTCAATACATTATAGGGCGTGAATTTTCAAGGTGTTACATCCTCACCCCCTTAAAAGAAATCTCGACCTTGAGATTTGTTAGAGTAATGGAAGTAATTTCTGCCTGACATTGGGCTTAATCTTCCCTAGTACCTTTGAGCCTCTAAGGCACACCAATTGACCTTTATAATAGGTACATGTATCTTTTTGGAGCTTCTGATCCTGTCGATCCTTAATCGACACAGGTTTCTCATCATATCATAATTCTGCATATCATTATGTGATAATGCTTCTTGACTTATGGGCGAGACACATCCTTCAATTACTGGTGTGCGATGTATTGCGAGCTCCGCCAAGCTCCTCAAATAGGTTTTAGCTTAAAGGCTACTTGATCTTGATACATTCGATTTCCTCCGAATGATTCTATATATTTAGAGCTTAACTAGCCTGAAAATTTAACAATTTGGCACACCCTTCCTTAACAAGAAGTTAGGAGGTTTGTTACTTTCATTAATCCTTGATTTTTCTGCCGATTACTGGCATCTTACAGATGATTATGAATCTGCGTGATCTTATTTGTTGTTTTTAATGCAACCTTTAGATCCTAATAAGTGGACTTTCTAAAATCTCGTATATCCAACGGATGTTTTGATATTTCAGTTATACAAGGTCTCCAAAGGAGCCACCTTGATACTTATATAACAGCTATTATAGAAAAGCTTGTCTTAAGGTGAGATGGTTATTCCAACCATTGCTCAAAATTAATCTTAAGGAATAGCTAATCCTTACAGTTAGTCGAACACATCGACGATCCTGGGTAGTTGATGGCGATTCTTAATCGTTGTCTAAAATAGGGTTGCGGTAATGAGTGCATAAGCAAAATGAACCGTCTTTCTTATCTAACTACCCCGAAATCTCTGGATATTGAGTCAGGCTATATGAATCTATATCTTAAAATTTACTTAATCAGGGTTTCGGTTATTCCATAATCAACATGAGTTCTTACAACACTTCAACCCAAAGCGGGATGTTAGTCTTAACTCTACTTGCCTCTTGGGAGGTAAACAGGGCAGTCTTAGGAGAAGATAAACAAGATACAAGGAGGTTACAGAGATTTCCATATCTCAGGCTCCAGTTCACTAATCACGCTTGTGTTTAATAAGTGACACATTTATGTTATGAGTCCACATATTCCTTTACCAGGGAGTATTTATTTGGACAATTCTATTCTGGATATCTTCTTTGAATACTATTAGTTGACTTTAGTACCATATGATTATTGGAATAACTTTGTGGTCCCATGCATTAAACCTCCATACTGATCAGGCATGGAAGCAATCTATGGAACATATTAAGATATACCAATCTTCATATGGCGCTGTTATCATGCTATTTGGTATTCGCAATCGTTTAGAGATCAAAGAGATATCAATTTCATTTGAATGTATTTATCTGGAGAGAGAGTACATTGGAATTTTATGACTGAAGATTTCTGACAGGAACAGAAGAATAGTCCTGGTGAATTTTCTACCTGTAAGTTTTTCCTTGCACTTAATATATATAGGGTTCTTATGAAAAGTTTTAAAAACTTGTTATACTTATAGTTTATGAAGGATTTACTAGTATCCGAACCAAAATAAAAACTCTTAGCATTTAAATTACTGATAAAATGCCAAGGAATGTACCTGATGCCATTATTCATGGACTAGCTCAGGCATTTTAGGTGCTTTCAATTTTAGGCTTTACTTCCTCCGCCGCATTTCCTTTGACAGATTTAGGGCACGTAGTCTTGATGTGGCCTTTCTCATTACAGCCGAAACAGACTGCATTCTTCATGTCTTTGCAGCCCAACGTTTTATGTCCCTTAGACTTGCAGATCCCACAATGTAGAGGTCGAGGCTCAAATCTGCATTTCCTGTAGTGGCGCTTCTTGCAAATCTTGCATACAGGTTTCTGATTGGACTTTTGTTTATTCTTTTTCTTAGAACTCTGGGAGTTATCTACCTCCCTTTTCCTTTTTAGTTCATCCTTTGCATCAGAGGCATGAACGGGATCCTCCTTAAGAGTAAGGAAGTGTGGTCCTAGATAAAATTTGGACCGAGCAGCATGGGGCTCCTTGAACTTTTTCACAGCCTTCTTCACAGCTTTTCCAACAGCTGCGTCTATCATAGTTTGAAGGACATCTTTGGAAATTCTAAGGTTCACAATTTCAGCATCATTAGCATGCGTCGTGCCATCAATGGCGCGATCGACTGTTGTCTTATCCTAGTTTGTCATACTTTCTATTGGTTCCTAACACCAATAAAACAATTTCTTAGTTGAAATCCAACAACTGCTATTTTTTATTCTGATGGCCTTAATATATACTAACCATGGTGTCAATAACCTATACAGGCTATTATAGCACTAACATTCTTAATGAACGCTATTTAAAATATATTAATATTACTTAGCCTAGGTCGCAAAAGACCATCAATGGCATTAAAGATTTGGACCTAGTCCATCACTTTTCTGACAGAGGATCAAACGTCACATCTGTCTTTATTATATTAAAGGATTTAGGTAGCTTGAAAGCTTGCCATAGGAATATCAGAAAAGAGTGATTCCTATTAGATATATAATATCCATCTAAGGTTTGTTGGAGCATTTTCTAAAGTATCATCGGCCAATTTCTACCTCGTATTAAATGACCGAAGTCCTAATCAGGCGGAGACAACAGTTCTCTATAGTTATTGTTCAATATTGAATCATATGTGCCAGTATCAAGTAAATTTCTGCATAAACTGCTTGATAAGGAAAGGTACCTGTTATATAGTTATCCTTCTGCACCATTTCCTGGCGTTCATCCGGAAGACTCATGCGTTTATTTTCCTGGTCTCTCCCGGCTTCTTTATAAGCTTTGGGCAGTTGGTTTTGATGTGCCCTTCCTCGTTACAACTGTAACATGTGGCGTTCATTAACCCCTTGCAATCTAAGGTTTTGTGACCCTTGGTCTTGCAAATTCCACACAATTTAGCACGTGGGTCGATTGTACATTTTCCAAAATGTTGCTTTTTGCAGTTACTGCATTTGGGTCTGTTATCAGACTGGCTCGAGTTCTTCCTAAACTCGGAATCCTTCCCGCGCTCAGAATTTCCCTTCTTCTTCTTGTTATATCGATGAGAGTTTTCCTCCTCTCTTTCTCTTCTTCCCTCGCCAGAAGCCTTAACCGACTTAATTCTGATTGCATCTAAGGTGAGAGATAAGGATAAGTCCACCGCGGACCTATATGTGGTTGGCCTAGATGCTTTAACACTTCCTTTTATTTCTGGTGCTAGGCCTCCAATGAAACGCGCTATGCGTTTAGGTTCAGGGGTGACTAAATAAGGAACTAGGCGGGACATAGTGTTGAAACTTGTCACATACGCCTGACAATCCAAATCCTCCATGACTAGAGTCAAGAAGTCTGATTCTATATTTTCTACCTCATGCTGGGGGCAATAGTTTTCCTTGACTAATGCAACAAATTGATCCCAAGATAAGTTGTAGAGTAGAACTTTTCCCGTGTCTTGGAGCAATGATCTCCACCATGCCAACGCTTCTCCTTTGAATGACTGTGAAACAAATTTCACAACATCTTGCTCCGCACAACCGCTGATGTCAACAACAGAGTCCATCTAATCGAGCCATGTCATGCAATCGATGGCCCCTTTTTCTCCTGTAAAGTCTCTAGGCTTGCAGGAGGCAAAATATTTATATGAACAGGTCTTAACTGGTGCCTCTTGATGGAACACAATCTGTCTAGACGGAATACTCCTTTGATTTGACAAGTCATGAACATCGTCCTCCCTTGACTCATGTATTTTAGGAGGGGGCTTACTACGAGCCGCAAATAGAGTCTTAGAGTGGGTATCATTCGATTCGTCATACTGTCTATCAAGAGCTCGAGTAACAGCATAATCTATTATTGCCTGCAGTTCTGCTCCAGTTACATTAATTCTGGTAGTATCATTGTTCTCCTTCATGTGGCTGTTAACTTCATCTAGTCCAGCCATGTAGCTTGATTACTACATAAATATTAACAATGATTTATTCAGAGGTTTTTATGGAATCATCATCTTTGACGATTCATCAACCATGGTAATATAAACCATATTGGTTAACTTGTTAGTTATATTTAATTAGTATTTTCCATGATAATTTTATCCTAGTTATAAAACATTAAGGATATTGAAGTGGCGCAAAAGGCCTAGTCACAAGGACAGTTCTAAATTTTATAAGCCATGATTTCAGAGAATCGAGGCATTAAGGTCTGAATCAAGTTCATTACCTTCTTTTGACAGGGAGTTGTAGACTTCAACTGTCTTTTGTCTTTTAGGACAATAGATATAGCCCGTGGGCATTTCCCTTCTGAGGGATGGTTATAATATGATCATCTTCTCAGATGCTATTAGTCGAGATCGTATGGATCCTACCGACTATTATGCTTGGACCTGGTCCAACATTTTTAGACAGGAGGTCAAAGACCACCACTGTCGTTGTCTTATCGGACAACAAGTTTAGCCCGTAGGCACTTCATCACTATCGGATGTTTATAATGTGATCATCTTATAGGATGACACAAGCCATGATTTCTAAATCACTAGGCTAGATAAGAAAATTGGAAGAATCCAATATAAGGATGACTGTTGTGATTTTATCGAATCATATTTGTCAGGAGTGCTAACACGTTCTTAGGTGTTAACAAGGATCTGAATCCCTTGGGTAGGTTTCACCATCTTGGCCGCGTAGGCTAGGTTTCACCTTTAAGATTCTTTTTAAAATGCATACTGGCAGGGAAGAAAGGATATTTATTTTATTCGGGATTTTTATCATAAATCCTAATTTATAAGTTAATAATAGTACAAAAGGCTTAGTCACGTGGACAAGTTTAATTTATAAGCCATGATCGTTTGGGATCGAGGCATTTAGTAATAGCACAAAAGGCTTAGTCACGTGAACAAGTTTAATTTATAAGCCATGATCGTTTGGGATCGAGGCATTTAGGTGTGAATCAAAGTTCATTACTTTTCCTAGACAGAGAGTTGTAGGCTACCACCGTCTTTAGTCTCAGAGGAAGTTAATTATAGCCCGTAGGCACTTCCCTTCTAAGGGATGTCATTTTCCATTTATTTCATATTTCATGTTTAGAATGAAAACTTAATTTAATCAATCCATTATATGAAAAATAAAAGTACAGAGTTGCCCTAAGCGGGTCTTTGAAAGGAATAATGTGTCCTTAAAGGGACTGAAAGATAAATATGTCCTTATGAGGACTATTAAGGAAACGATCTTCAGCAAAAGGAGTTTCTTCTTCAAGTTATGTATGAATGCTTTCTCTTTGGATGCTCGTTTCATTCTAGCCGCGGTACGAAGCTCAGCATTTCTAGGCTCCGGGTGTGGAGGACTCCTATTACGGTTTCTTCGCTTGGCGACTTATCCAGTGTATATAAAATTTGGAAGCAAAAATTTCCAGATTAGGATTGAGAATATTCCTATGTTAAGTCTAGACTCAGAAGGTCAAGGAATGTGCTACTGTGTCATTGAGATTAAACACATAAGGCTAGTGTTTAATTCACTCAATATTGGCTCTGATACCAACCTGTCACACCCCATTTTCCACGTGTCACCGGTGGGCCCGGTGGGGAGTATCGTGACGTAGTTGAGATCATCATAGTCAAACAACACAATATATAAATGCACAGCGGAAGCAAAAGATAAATATATTACATTTCCGAATATAAGTAATGTCAAAGTATTACAACGGAAGGTAAAGGATCCACAGGCGGATCAATAAGAGAAAAACTGTTCAACAGACTTTAGGCATCTAGAACTTGCAAGATTCCCTAATGACGCCCTGAGCTCCCAGCCAATTACGCGTAGTACCTGTCACTTAACCTTTTGAAAAATACGCCAGTTTACACTGGTAAATACAATTAACTGACTCATTTTGAAAAGAGTTTAAGAAAATTGATTTGAATGCACGTGGCACAAAATATCTTTTATAATTTGATTAAAATGCACGAGGCAAAATTAATCTTTTATACTTGGGACAATTTTATTAATAAAAATCTTGTATCCGATTTACATGGTTGTCCAACATTTAGTGCCGGTGATTATACAATACAAGCCGGTCAAGATTAATTGACACACCATAAATATAACTCACAAGAAGATATCCTTACGAGTGAGTATATCTTTTACATAGTTACGCAACAGGAGGTGTTATGCCTACACCTTGTGCTTAAGTTATGGCCATTCAGTTTTTAAATGAGCCAAGGATATCCAGGACACGGTCATTAACCCCCAATGTTATTTGTTATCAATCAACACAGATTAAAACGGGATTATGCAATTTAATCATCTCCGATTAAAAGGTTTCTACACCCGACCAAGCGGTATTTTTATAATACCGTATCCCAAGCCCGTATAAGGGAAAATAAGTTAAAAGTATTTACCTGAGCTAGCAATGCAATTTATACTCAGCCGTATATTCTAATCAGCAAGCACAAGTACTTCTACTGGGGCTCTCAATCTGGAACGAAGGTTTTATTAACCTATTAAATTCCTAACGGGTCTTATTTAAGTCGTAACTTAGACCGGTTAGTTTTAAGGAAATGTTTACGGTTCAAAACGCATGATTAAGCGAAGACCGGAATAGGATGTGATTTAGACCCGACAAGTTTGGAGACTTGTATAATATGGGTAAACTAAACACATTCTGGATTTTGAGATAAAAACGATAACGTTTGACCCGTTTCGGCTAATTTATGCAAACTAGTTACATAAACCGAACCGGACGCGAATAACGCATGACGGGTAATCATGAGAGTCATATACAGGTTTCCTAAGTTAATTATGCCTCAAATATGTTGTGACATCAGTAAGATGTCTTTCATTATGCCCAAAACGTATTTAAACACAAACTAGGCCTCGTAGGGGAAGTTTGGTCACTTAAAAGGTTATAAAAGAGTTTAAATATTTTCCTGAGTTACAGGTCTGGTATAATCAGCGAAAATACTTATTTTGATAAGTTATAACAGTAGGATAAAGTATATATGTGAAATTTATCAATTATAACCAAACTATGCACCGAAGGGGCATTTTGGTAATTTCACATAAGCCGTAAAGCTCAAAACTGAAGTCTGAGTTTATCAACCTTTGCTTACTGTTAAAATATTATAATTTGCCTCAAATATCAGTAGGTATCAACCCTTGTATGTTTAAAATAGTTTAAGTACATACTATTCCTTAAAAACGCTTAAAAAGGCGATTAAAGGCCATTTCTGGGTTCGATACTTAAATCTGATATTTTTATATTTCCAGAAGGCTTAAAATAATTTATTTATCATATGTGATCGGTAGCAAAAGGTTTGAAGTCGTTTAGATATGTAAAACTCATTTTATGGTCCGTAAGGGCAAAACCGACATTTACCGGATTAAGCCTACGACTATGAGTTATGCTCAGCCTAAAATTAATTAAAAATCTTTAAAATTCCCAAAATAATATATTATATCAGTGGGTAAAGAGTTTGATATCAAAAAGTAGGCTTAACTAGGCTATACGCTAATTACGCCATTTTATTAACATAAAGCTTTCAATTTGCGCTAATGAGCATAACTCTCAATCTACACCTCAAACTGATGTCAAATTTTGTATGCAAGTTTATATATTAGTAATTAAATTTTCTACTCTTTTACATTTCCAAAAATCACGTTTTAAGGTGAAAAGGGCATAATGGTCAACATATGAGCAATTAACGGAATTATGCGTATTAATTGGTTAACTAATGAACCATGGTGTATAATCACAGAGGGTTATACTAGCATGTTACCTGGTCCAAATAAAGCTCTAAGGCATTTCAAAAACATGCTTAAACGGGTCAGAACTGAAAGTCAAAGTGAAAGTCAAACTATGCGACTTTCGGTTCCGAACCGGGTCTAAACAGGAATTTGTCGGGTCGAACATGTTTAGACATGTTCTTACACTAATTACCAAGTTATAATAATGATCAAACAGGTTGCACGCCTTCTAGATTGCTAATTATGCGTTTTATGCTTCTGTTGACTTTTTCGGATTAAGTTTGACCCGACATTTGACCTAGTTAGAGTGGGAATCAGGGGGAACCCTTTTGAGGGTTTATTACCCACATAATTACCAACCTATAAATACTTTTGATTCGACTAATCACTGGACCATTAGTGATTAATCTTAAAGTCAACCGTTAATTACGACGGTTTGACTTTTAAGCTAAAACTAAGCTAAAACTCAATTAAGAAAGGATTAGCAGACTTACAAGGGTCTAATGGTTGATTAGGAAGTCTTGGAATCAGCTTTGGAGTTCCAGAGATGATCAGAAGTGAGTGCAAGAATGTTTGTAACTTGAAGGCCTTATATACTAGTTGTAATCACCATAAAATGTTGACAACTAAGGCTACAAGTGACCACAATTGTCCCACAAGTGTCCCTGGGGTCTAGGAACATTTTAGGGGTCGCCCAATAGTGAGAAATACCAGTGAGATCGGTCAAAATCGCGCAAAACAGGCTGCAGTCGGTTTTTCTGCATTTGATGTCCTGATGCGGCCCGCGTAAGGGTGTTGATGGACCTTACGCGGCCCGCATGGCCCTTCTGATCAGACAATACGTTTTTGAGTTGTTGCATCACACCTCTTGGCCCTTCCGAAAGGTCAATTGAGCTAATTACTTGCAATTTGACCCCTTATTATTTACCCACAAGGGCTTTAGGACTGATACCCACTTTGCCAAGTCCCTGGACACTTCCGGTTAACCCGAAAAGTCTTAATTTTCAATGTTTACACTTTAACCCCTCGCACACGAATTTGATCATAACTTTCTCATACGATTACGAAACTTTATGAAATTTATATTGCGCATTCTAGTGAGCATAATTATCAGTTACAAAGCTTTGGGTTTGTCAAAAGGTCACTCAGAGGTATAACTTAAACATGTTGACACATTTAACCCCTGTAGTTTGAAATCTCTCACTTTTAGCTTCGTATGATCCATGATTTATTCGTTTGAAGGTGTGAGCGTCATGTAGGGTTAATGTACAATATATTTATTCGTCGTTGACATTTAGAACTCTTATATTCACATACTTTCCATGATTGTCAACTTTAGTCCTTCTAGAGTTTTATTTCACACGTTCAAGCTTATGACACGTGTCAATACATTATAGGACGTGAATTTTCGAGGTGTTACAAGAGGGTAGGGAAAAGATGAATTTACTTCCATGTGACATGCACATAGTATTATTTAACAGTTACAAATTAAATAGGTTAGGGCCAAAGGACAAATCATGTAAGATTTTACAACATTAAGTACAAAACTCATCAATTTTAAAGGTAAAAAACACCGCATGCAAACTGATATAAAGATAAAGGACAAAACTTGTAATTCACTCTAAAAATATTTAATCAATGCAAATGATGACGGAGGTAGCAACTCGCAACCGGGTCATATTCTAAGGAACGTCTTGATGATCAAAGAGATTTTGAACCAGAGAATTTTATTGTTATAAAACTTGGTTTTACAACGAATGGAATTGCAACTTATATCAAATTTACAATGGCCATAAAGAGGAAATAAAAACTGTCACTTGGCTAGGGGTGTGCAATAACCGAACCGTTAACCGAAACCGAACCGAAAATCAACAAAACCGAACCGAACCGTGCACACCCCTACACTTGGCTATTAATACTGGAGAATGAGAAAGTGAATATTCTAAATATGGGAGATGACGTGATGAGCTGATCCCGTAAATCTCTCTCAATATTCTTCATTTCAACACTTCCCCTCAAATTGAATAGTGAGATTTCCAAAATTCAACTTGCTAAGACATTTATGCAAGGTGTTTTCATTGAAATTTTTTGTTAATACGACGGCGAGTTGGTCTTCTGATCGAACAAATGGTAACGTGATGATCTTTGCTTCCAACTTTTCTTTAATGAAGTGTCGATCTACCTCTATATGTTTCGTTCAGTCATGTTACACTGGATTTTCTGAAATTTGAATGGAAGCTTTATTGTCACTCACAATGCTAGTGGTTTCTTATGGAGGATAACCTATCTCAGTTAAAAGCCTTCGAATCCATAGGACTTCGGTTAACCTCCTTGCTATTTCTCTAAATTCAGCTTCAGCACTTGAGAGTTGAGAGAGCTACCACCTTTTGCTTTTTACTTCTCCATGTAACAAGATTTCCACCAACCAAAGTAAAGTACCCTGATGTTAACCTTCGATTACCTTCATCTCCTGCCCAGTCTGCATAGGAGTATAGTTGAGTCCTTAGATGGCCATTTGGTTGGAACAAAACTCCATGACCAGCTTTTCCCTTGTGATACCTTAAAATTAGTAAAACTGCATCCATATGGGCACTTTAGGGTTAATGCATAAACTGACTTAATACTCCAACAGCATATGCTATATCGGGATGAGTGTGTGAAAGATATATTAGTTTTCCCACCATTCGTTGGTATCTTTTCCTGTCAGCTAACTCCGCTTTTTCCTCCATATACAATTTCTAATTCACAATCATCAGAGTGTCTGCTGGTTTGCAATCGATCATACCGGTTTCTGCTACTAGGTCAAGAACATACTTCTTTTGACACATAAAAATTCCATGTTTTATGCCAGTTTCGCTGTTGATCGAATCAAAAGAGGATGTCTTGATGAAATAATCGACCCGTTCCTTGAGCATAATAAAGACACGTAGACTTATTCGTCGATCCATAAGGTTGCTGAGCTGGCATTCAGATGTCTTGCATTTCATACTGAGATGAGACCTTCTATGGCTGAGGTGGCCGCCGAGTTAGAGCGAATACGGGTTTCTAGAGAAGAAAATACTAGTTTATCATTGGATGGAACTAATCATTCATCGGTATCTGTTGTCAATGAGAAACAGATTAGTCAAGAGGTCAAGATTGATGAATACGATAAGAAAGGTTTGCTTGATATCATGAACTCGACCGATGAGCAAATGTATCACCAAATTATGCAGATGATCAATGGCTAAGCGAGTAAACCCCCCCCCCCCCCCCCCCCCATCCAACGGTAGACTTGGTTCTCGACTCCCCCTCATCCAACGGTAGACTTGGTTCTGGTTCAAAAGTGTAAACTAAGATAATACTCATCATTTTAGTTTCATTATGTAACTTTTATTGTATAAAAGTACAGCTTGATTGTTTGTGACTTTGAATGTATAATTTTGAGCTTGAGAATGATTGCCTTTTATTTGTATATATATGCTACAAAAACTTCAAACTTGAACTGAAATATATTCAATCATAATGACATGTTTGGTATATTTAAATTCAGTAATCTGATATTAACATAGTATATCTTAATGTTCACTAGTTTGTACTTTATCTACCTTATATTGGTTGTTGAAGTTTATTTGGAAGCTCCTTGATGCTGACGTATTGGTTCAAGAGGATCATTTCAGGTCCAAGTATTTTAAAAGTTGAAAGTTTGCTGGGGTTCCTTTCACACACTACCTCTGTGGGCATCCGTAAGTTCCTTAAACTAAATGGTTCTGGTTCCCCCAACCTTTAGCAAACGGAATGTTGTGATGAAAAGAACCATGGAATGTATCATGCAAGTATATATAATAACTATTTCTATACCCGTACGGTGGACGGGAATTTTCATGTCATAATTACATAAGTTTTTTTTTTTTGCATTCTAAACACAAACATTATACTTTTTTTTAAAAGAATCAAATTGTGTAGAATGTTTCATTAAAAGGGTTCATATTAACATGCATATTATGCCTAAAAACTTGCCAAAGCAAGGTTGGAGGCAATTCCAATGAATCTAGATTGCATCTACTCTTTAAGTGGGTCATGGACTACTAAGGCCATGTGTAGTCATAACGCCCCTTTGTGGGCGTTATGCGACACGTGGCGCCCCACGTGTGCGGGTGGGCGTTATGGGGCGTTATGCATTTTAAGCCCGTAGTCATAAAGCCCCCGCCTAATCATTACTCAATTATTAATTTCTATTTTTTAATAATTATTTTCTAACTTTATAAAATTAAAATTCATTTCATTAAATTAAAAAAACATTACAATAAAATAAAAATAATAATTATTTTCTAACTTTATAAAATTAAAATTCATTTCTTGAAGTCGCTTGTTTATCTCCGAAAATGCGTCACTCATATCCGTTCCCATAGATATTGATGACGACTCAGGCTTTTTAAGGAAATGACCGTTTACAAACGGTCAAAAATAACAAAGTTCAATTTTATCGCGCCGTTATCAACATCGCGCCGCTCGAAATTTTCCAAACATGGCGCCCCTCGTGGCGGTGTGCCCGGCGCTATACCGGCGCTATGCTTGGGCATACCGCCCCACTACGTATAACCTAAGACATAAGAACATGGGCACAAAATTTCAATTGTATTCATATGACTAATTTACAAATTAACAATGATGTGGTGGATGTTCACACTGACAAACCAATCACAACCGAAGCACACACATTATTTTCTTACATTGAAGAGCCTACAATATTCCATCTTGGTTGTGTGGGTCCACATAAAATGCAAAAATCAACCCATAACATGCTTTATCCTTGCTACAAAACATCACATATCTGGGCTCATTTCATGCTAAAGTCAAGACTAACTTCGTGTAAAAGAATTATGGGACTTATAAAAAATCTCCAATAATTATGTCTGTTACCTTCTAAAGCATAAAACTCACCCCTATCGTCAACAAACAGTGGTCTTGAAATCGATTGTTCATCCTATTATAGTCGTTAGCACGCTCCGGATTCTGACTGACAAAACAAAATTTCAGTAAGCTATTTTACATAACTAAAATAACAAATTGAGGTAACAAAGAAAATAATGATAAATTTGAGATCATTATGCCAACCTAGCAAGCCTTGATTCAAATTTAACGTGATGCCATAAAGTAGTGATTAATTCATTTGACCATTAAGCATCAAGCTAGTCCTTTCTTTATGGTTGCTTTTAGGTTTTAATTTAGAAACATCATAATTTGGTTCCAAATGCCTGCCACCATCCAAATTGTTATTAGGTGAAGGTGAAAACCACTGCACAACATGAAACTAAAAGTAAGAAACATCAAATAATTTACAACCAAATAAGCACATTAGGTTATACAGAAATTATATGAAAAAAACAATTTTTAAAATTCAAATAAAGATTACAAAATCAAAGACGGAGAGTTAGTACAATACAAACATAGTTAAGATATCGATCATACTTGGGATGCTCTGATTTGCTACTACATTTGGTCACGCAAATGTTGCAAGAAAAAAGAGGATTGGTTTAAAAATCAAAACAATACAACCATTTTTTGGTTAAGATCAGATAAACATCACATGCATGCCTACTAAGATTCAAATGTTATTAAATTATGCAAGGATGACAAGTGTAGTAATAGTCCAAATGGTTAATAAGAGCTTAGTTATAAACGGAAGATACAGTATCGCTCAAAGAGTACCTGTAAATGCTTAAAACTTGCTTGATAAAAAAGAGATTGGATTATTACCTCAATATCAGACTTTCTATAATTATATATAATACAAATACATTAATTAGAAAAATGATAAAAAAAGAATGTTGGTGGGGCAACCCAACTCGACCAATCTGTATACGTGCGTAGGTGTGTGTGTGTGTGTGTGAGTGCGCACACACAAGCGCATGTGTTGTTGCAACTTGCAAGTGCGTGTGGGAAAACATGTAGTCTTGTACCCTTATGTGAGCAGCAACATTTGTCACAAGAGGCAGAATGCCATATTCTGCTGATAGCCCAACCAAGGATGATACGAAGATATACCTCTCTTCTTCAGCAATGAAATCAGCCCAGATATCTGATAATTATTGGATGATGTGAAGATATACTAACTAATAGGAGCCAGTGTACGATGGAGCCATGGCCAAGGAACAATCAACCATAAGTTTTGCAGGCATTGTGGGTTCAAGTGCTACTTAGAGCGAGCTCCTGATTTAACTCGTCCGTCTCTTTTTTTTTATCTCCTTGTGTTTTGCATTGGCCCGGCAAATATACACTCTTTTCATATAACAAATATGAAGGTTAAGTAGAGTCAAACATCTATTAAAAAGGTAAAAAAAAATTGGTTACCTTCACCAACAGCGAGAGCGAGACTAGAGTAGAGATCAACAATGTTAGGGCAACCATTAGAACATTGAGTCGAGCATGGTTTCTGAATGAACAGGTAGCCTAGAAGGGGGTCAAATGAGATCACGAGAACATTACTCCTAAGGCTGCACGCCTCCAGGCATTTATCACTTTCAATTCGGTTTGTCACTTGATCGGTATCAAATTGTGAGATCCTGCAAACAATCACCTCCTCGTCACTCTGTCAGTCATTTTTATCAAGCACACAAAGCTTCCTGTTTAATGCCACAAATAATTAAAAGGAATCGATAATTAATAGACCTCTCAATAATTATCCGAAATCGATTAAGCAAATGGAAAATTGAGTAATCTACACATATCTTAAGAACGAAATCAGCACAACAAGGAACATATTGTCCAATAGAATTACAAAAAGTATAGATTACAACTACAAAAGATAGATTACATAGTATGATAGCTTAATCCAACCAATTCCTTATTCCTTATTGATTTGAGGCGGATTGACAAAATGTCATCTTTTCACACAAATTAAAGAGTCCCTTTTGACAAAATAAACATGAAACAAAAGTCACAATTGGTATCAGATGAACTTTGCCCTCTTTTCATACTAAAGGAAAAATTCTCAATGCCTCCTATTCAGCACTGTAGGGTAATAGATCAAAATACAATATACAACTTTCGTTGTTGCTACCAATAGGTCACATGCCATAATTATTTTTTTAAATAAATTACTACTATATATACGTCACACATAATCAACAATCATAATCACAAAGCTTCAATGAGCCAGTAATTTATAAACACTATTAAAAAATATTAACATCACCAGAATTTGAACTTGAGGAAGTAATCAACAATTGAAAGAATAACTAACACAGTTCACAAATGAAAAATTGCACATTACACAAAACCCAAAATTGAAATATCAAATCCTCTTTAATTAAGCATGCAAATTATTTACAAGGTAATTACCTCAAGTTTCTGAATGAAGATGACTTTCAAATCCAATGACATTGAGATTTTGAAAGGGTAATTTATCGCAATAAGAAGGAGCGATTCTTAACGGGGAGAGAGTGAGACTGATATTGTGGACAAAAATATAGAGAGACAGACCAGAGAACGTGGTTATTCCACGAGAAATCAGGAGGGAGAGTAAAACCTCCTGTGTAACTGCTCCTTCTAGAAGAAATGTGTGAATTTAAACAGTCTAGATTAAAAGTTGAGGAGTTTAAATGGTCAGGATCATCCTAAAAAGTAGTTGAGATTAATGGGAACATAAGAATATATAATAATATCTTTGCATATAACAACACTATACCAAAGATAGTGGGTGATCAATTACTATCTTGGATGTATAAATAATATTTCGTTGCATGTAACAGCATTATACCAAAAATAGTGGGTGATCATTTACCAGTATGATTAATCAGGTGTTTGTTCTAACTAATGTGCAAAGATGGGGTTTTTGAACAGTAAACTAACTTACTTGACTTTAAATGCCACATCCTATAATTGAATTGCTTCGAAATGTTGAAAGGATATATTCAACTTTGACAGATATCTTCAGACTTTGATATCAAGTTGTTTCGGGGTGGTGTATAATCGGTAGTATACCTTGAAGCCAATTGATCGTCTGAGAAATGATGAAGTGGGGAGTTATGGCCTGCATGCGATTGTGAACACTAAGTTGGGTTTACCTGGGCACACGAGTTTTAAATTAATTAATTAAACAAAAAGGTTCAGCAAGAAAACCCTATTTTGCTATTCGAACAAAGACCACTGCTAGCTATAAAATTAAACTCAAAGAAAAACTTCAGCAAAACAAAATATTATGATATAATAAATCATAAAGACAAGATGAAGAATTGAAATTGCATTGCTCACCCCCAAAGATGTATACATCGCATTGATATGATTAGAAGACAAGGGGCATGGTTTAAATACTAGATCATGACCTAATGAGCCCATCTCAAGTCCACTGTATGTATACGTTTATATATATTTCTTTAACCGTAAACCCACAGAGATCTTGTTAGCGGGAATTTATAGAGAAAGAATCCGAAAGCCCTTATTTGGACAACAAAATAACCCGAATTTTCATGTATATTTTTGTCAAATTTCATGGATCAAGACTCAAAAGATAACTGATCTAATCGAAAACCAAAATCTAAAAAACCTTACATTAAAGTTTCAACATCAAACTCCTAGGAAAGAAAAGAAGGCTCTGATATGAATGATCTAAATCAGTGTAAACACTCACTCAACTCTCAATTGATTCTCCACAAGATCTCACAACAACAAGATCACTAATACAAAACAAATTAGTGATTAAACTAACAGAAACCCTAAGTGACTTCTGAGAGAGAAATGAGAGAAAACTTCTGGAGAAATATCTTGAGTGAGTTATCAATAATGCAGCGAAGACTTTATTATATAGAGGACCCATACCCGGGTTGTTAATTGGTTACAACAACCCGGTCTTCAAGCTTCTCTCTGTCTTGAGTTCAAGTAGCCAACTCAGCAACATTCAAGCTCAGCAATCTTAATCCCATGACAGCTACAATATTGAGCCCAATCTGCCTTCAAGCTGTCTTCCAAAGCCCAATCAACTCCAGCCCATTATACATGAAAAAGAAACAATAAGACCACAACATAAGATACATAATATGTAATACTATTATTATTATTACAGCTAATGCAACTGAAGATATCGTTTACACCTTTCAACAATTTTTAATTTAATGGGATCAATTTAATAATACGTGAGAGCATAAAATAATATATGATGTGTAAAATACTTTTCCAAAAAAATACGACGCTTAAAATATTTAATTATATTTTTAAAACATTAGAGTAAATGATCTAACTAATTTAATTATACACAACATGCAAGTGTAAGATCGAGATCAATTAGATACTAAACCTCTATCAAGTCCTAGTCCAGTAATGTTTAGTGAATGGTTCGGTTTTATCAACTACTAAAGTTAACTCATGGAATTCATCTGAATCACATACATTTCACACTTAGCCAAAACAAAGTTCATAATTGACATGATAATACGTACATACCAAACGATAATCGTTCATAAATTGTTAATTTTCACATGACGCACTCACTACTACAAAAAGAAGTAGTAGACGGGGTTCAACTAATAACCATGTCTTAAAATAAATAAAACTAGACAAATATGATTAAAATATTCAACGGAATTCAAAATAACCTCGTCTTATACTTAAACACTGTCTTATACGAATTTAAGTCCACTTTAGATGGGGTTTTATTAAAACGCATCTTATACATGCTATATTAAAAGTAAAAGAGTAAAAACTAATGTAATTAAAAATCATTATTCATAACCCTTATTGTAACCCTCCCCCACCCTTACAGCAGACAACGACGACCAAACCCTATCACCGCACCACTGCGCGCAACCTCCTCCCCTTCGACAACAAAGATGGCATATCCCCTTCGACGGCCAAAACCCTACAACATTCCCCCTTTCGATTTGTTCGACGACGGCCGCATCTTTGATTTCCCCTTCCTGATTAGTTTTTCGATTACCCCTTCGACGCGGTTTGTATTATATGTATTGTAGAAAAAAAACATTCCTTTTTTTTATGGAGAATCCATTACATTTGTTGAAAAATGCTTTGAGGTTTCTTTTAGAGACCTAATATGTCTATTGAGTTTTTATTTTGTTTCTAAAGATTAAGTGGTTGGGGGCTTGAGAATGGACTGGTGATTTTGAAAAGTTGATATATATCAATTTTAGGTTGTTATATTAAGATTAGTTTTAAGCTAGTGTAAATTAGAAAATTGATATGTACATTTTGTTCGTTTTTAGTGGTCTAGGACCTGAGGAAGCAAAACCCGACTATAAGGTAAATTTTAGAAATTTCACGTAATGATTTTGTGATGTTAACATAAACTTTTTTAACTTGCCGATTTGGTAATAATTTTTCAATTTACAATTTTTCAGATTCAGTTAGAAGACAATGCTCGATTTTGCAGTGGCATTCAGATTTTGCCACACAACTTATTGTTGCTTTAGATGATGATATCTTCTCTCAGGGTATCGTTTTTTAAACATATGTACACATAAATGTGTCATTCATGTAATTGATCAACTTTTGCGATGCAGTTATGGAATATGCAGAACACAATGACCCCACTGCGGGAGTTGGTAGGTCACACTAAAGGTGTGACGACAAGCTTTTATCAGTTTAAGTCTGTAAAGGATTGCATCTTCTATTATATATAGCAAGTGACACAAGTATATAATTTAGGGAATCATTAAGGCTCGAGCTTGAGCTCGGCTCGATTCAAGTCTGTTTAAATCATGAAGGCTCGAGCTTGAGCTCGGCTCGATTCAAGCATTGTTTTTAAAGCTCGAGCTCGGCTCGTAGATAGTTTTTCAAGCTCAGGCTCGGCTCGTTTAATGTGTATTAATTAATTTATATTAATAATACTTATTATTTTTATATAATTTAGTTATTTTTTATAACATTATGTTTACCGTTAAAACATCCTCAAAACTCTATGGCCATGCACACCCCTTTAAACCCCAATTTAAGTAAGACATCACGATATGAACATATCCACCAAGAACAAGAATCATAATACATCAACCTTAACATACATACACTTGCAATATACTAAATCAAACAACTATCACACACAAACACAAAAAGAAGCCCACGGCTCCAAACACACACCTATATACTTTTAAAAATATCATTTTTGGCCATGAGTTTTACTCGTTAAATCCAAACACTTATTAACATCTCTTGGTGTCCTTACTTGTATGAGTAAACACTTAAACAAGATACAAAGTTAAACAAGTTAAGATTCACACCTAAGCTAAAACTCCTTAAAACTGGATGGATTGAAAGCTTGATTTTGAGGTATGGCTTCAAAATACTCCCAAACTTCTAATACCTCATCATTTAGGGGATCCTAAAGTGTTATTTTGTGTGTTTAAGGTAAAAGAAAAAGGCTTGGGGTGGGTTCTTTGATGGAGCCGAAATAGAGAAAAATTGAGTTCTTGAAGTGTTTGAGTATGTGAAATGAGATGGTAAAGTTCCTTAAGTTTTTGACCTCCAAAATATCTCTAACAAATCGATTGTACCTCACTTAATAATTGAAGACACCATCCTTTAACAACAACATTTTTCAAACTTAACAAGTAGGGGTGGGGGTCCTTTGGCCAAGAATGGGGAGTATGGTTTGGGATAAAAGTCAAACCAAGTCGTTTCCTTGTCACATTTTAGTTCTTTCCCTTCAGAAAGACAATAAAAATAAAAAATAAATAAATGTCGCGCAACACGCGACAAGGAATACTAGTAGGGACATTTTAGTCTTTTCAGTTTTGTTAAGGACGTTACAAATTTAAATAGTTACAAATTGAAAAATTAGAGATTTTGGACGTTGGAAACATAATGACTATAAAAGGAATCTTACTGCATCTCGACTCGACATAATGTTTTCCATATGTTTATGTGCTAGGTACCAAGCTACTCCGAGAGAATCGCATTTGAAAGCCTTCAAACGGATTTTTCGCTATCTTAAAGGCAAACCAAGACTTGGATTATGGTATCCAGTCGAGAGAGGCTTAGATTTGATAGCATATGCGGATGCAGATTTTGGTGGGTGCCCGATCAACAGAAAATCAACCTCTGGTGGTGCTCAACTGCTTGGAAGCCGTCTGATATCCTGGCAATGCAAAAAGCAACTTTCAGTGTCACTGTCCACATGTGAAGCAGAATACATCTCAGCTTCGAGCTGTTGTGCTCAAGTCCTGTGGATACAACAGCAATTGTGGGATTAAGGTTTGAATTGTACACAAATTCCCATCATGGTAGATAATAATTCAGCTATTTCAATAACAAATAACCCAGTACACCATTCACGCACTAAACATATAGATGTTAGGCATCATTTTATTCGTGATTGTGCTGAAAAAGGTTTAATTGATGTAGTTAGAGTTGACATCTTAGACAACTATGCATACTTGTTTACAAAGACATTCGATCGGACGAGGTTTGAAAACATAGTCCAAATGATCGGATGATAAACCTTGAGTAGGATGGTTGCATAGGCCCTCATGGAAACTTTATTTCCCGTTTCTTTGTACAGGTTACTGCTTTTCGTAAAACACTTTTCGTAAAACACAAAAATCCAAAAAGATTTTACTTAGTTGTAGGATATTTTTTAGAAAAATCCAAAAACATTAGAAAATGAAAATTTGAGGACGCGTTGATTGTGAGAAGAAATGATAGTACATCGGCAGTCATATATTTTACAAGGTATCTTACAAAATTAAAACCTAAACTGTTGACAACTTTATTATATGTTGTAACGATAGGTTTTACGCGTTAATATGAACCTGTTTTTGGTATATAAAGATAACGAACTGCGTAACTTGTGTGTAACATCTCTCGGATATATGGTATTGGTACCGTAATTTCGTTTGAGAGATTGCCAAAATTCTGAGATACTAGGTCTTTATATCTGATTATTATACGGGGTATTATACTTGATTTTCTGATTTTGCGTTGGCAATGGCCTAGACCTCGTATAATACTTTGGTAAGCACTTCGTTTGTGCGCAAACCCTCCAGGTGGATTTCATTTCTGCCTAACAGTCATCACCGGATGTCACAACCCCCGATCCCTGATCCCCGGGAACGGGCGGACGTGATCTCAGAGTTTTGGTGGTATCGGTTTTATTTAGTCTTGCAGCGGAATTTACATCAGGACCGTAGTTAGGAAATGTTTATCAGAGTAAAACCACCATATTTTATAATATTAAACAAAGGGGATGAAACCCAAGTTCATAGTACACACGTTTTTATAGGAATAAATCGTATTTTATTTAATAAAAACATCTATTTTATTTTAGGTAACTTTATTGCCACTTTTCCAAGCCTTCAGTGCTGTCCAGCTGGCTTTTATTGGCTTCACACTAAGTTACATGTAACACGTGTTTAAAACATTTTATCAGCAAGAAATACTGGTGAGTGAATCCCAGTTTAATCAAGTTTCAATAAAAAGTCACAGTGAACAATATTGAGGGCGATCCCGCAATTATATTTGTTTACAAGACATCACAATTAACATCAGTGGTACTGTCATACTCAACTTGTGGAAATGTTACTCCTTGACTAGGTGGTAACAAATTTTGTATACAAAACCCCAACATACCCACTATAATTGTATTCTTACAAATACTCAATATGTTTCTTCGCAGGGAAAGATATGTAAGGTTTTGTAAAACAGTTCATAAAAATGTTTACAAAAAGTGGATCAACTCACAAAAAGGTTTACACAAAAATAAGGATTACTCACATTGCTATCTTAGGCTTTTCGTAGGGATTTCCTGAATAAAATCTATAATTTATACAAATGTACATTGATTAGTATCATAACCCTTTGAAAGTATTAATAATACCCTCCCCGAGACGGCATGCCAACAACTACGTCGGGCAGAACCACAACAGTTGTTACGGAACCCTAAATCAATCGGGCAGCGTAACTATTACGAAACTGGGGTTATAATACTTACAACGGAGCAGAACCTCGCTAATTAGGGGTATAATACCCAACTATAATCTCTACTACTTCAGAAATTCGAGATTGAAAGAAAGAATGAACGATTGAAAGTGAAATCCGATGCCTGCTATTTATAGTTGTGTAATCTCGTCCTGTCGCGGCCCGCGTAACATATAGGCTGATCTTACGCGGCCCGCGTTGACTCCGGTCAACTGCGTAGCTTAGTCCGGTCATCAACTAGGTTTGACACGAAGTCGACACGTGTCGGCTCATGGATCTGCCACTATTCGAAACACGCGCGGCCCGCGTCAACTTAAACTTAAACTTACGCGGCCCGCTTGAACTAAAGAAATCAGCTAAGTCAAAGTCTGGTCCTAATTCGGTCCGCGTAAGGGTTTGGGGTGGCTCATGCGGCCCGCCTCAGCCCTATATTTAAACTTTTATATTTTCTTTAAATACTATATTGTATTACGGGCTCGGTTTTCCCCTACGGGGTATAATATAAGACACATTGGAACATTCTATCATATAATAGGGTGCAGTAAAATATACTGAAGGTGTTGGTAATATCATGAGAGTGTTGGTTTTACCGAGGGTTGTTACATTCTCCCCACCTTAATTTAGAGCTCGTCCTTGAGATCTACTGGAATAAATGTGAATATTTCGTTTCATTTGAAGAAAATGAGCTGACTTGGTTAGTCTATCTACAATCATCCAGATTGTATCATTTTCTTTCTTAGTTTTGGTTAATTTAGTAACAAGATCCATTGTTATCAATTCCCACTTTTACACTGGCATTTCTAATTGCTGTAACAAACCTGAGGGTTTCTGGTGTTTAGTTTTAACTTGTGAACAAGTTAAACATTCAGAAACATAGGCTGCTATGTCCTTTTTCATTCCTATCCACCAGAAATTTTTCCTTAAATCCTGGTACATTTCATTATTTCCTGGATGCATCGTATATTTAGACTTATGGGCTTCTTTTAATATATGATTACGCAGATTTCCTAATTTAGGTATCCATATTCTCTTTTTATGAAATCTCCAAAATTCATCTATTTCTTGTTCCAATTCTTTTAAATAACCGGCTAACATTTCTAACTTCAGTTGGTGATTCAGGGGTTTTCTATTTAATAATCTCCTCAAACTTCATTGGATCCACATGAATTTCTTTTTCCAACAATTTATCTAATTGTTTCTTTAATTCATGCATTTCAGCGGTTGCCAAACGGTAGGGTGCTTTGGCAATTGGCGATGTTCCTGGTAGCAGGTGAACTATAAATTTAACTTCTCCGTTTGGAGGTAGTCATGGTAATTCTTTGGGAAAGACATCTGAAAACTGAGATACTACTGAAATGTCTTTTAATTATTTTCCTTTTAGTGTTAATGATTATAGAAATCAAATACACTATAGAACATTTTCTTATAGAACTTGCACTTTTCATCACAGAGATGAATTTTGTGGATCTAGATAGCTTATTTCCTTTAATTGTGATCGTTTTACCTTTAGATGAATTTACTTGAATTGACTTTTGATCACATAAAATATTAGCTTTATTGGTTATTAACCAATCCATTCCTAAAACAATATCAAATTTGGCTAGATTCATTGGATAAAGGTTTGCCCTAAACGTTTGGTTTAAAATTTCTATTCTTGCTTCCTGCAAGATTTCAGAAATCCTAATGGTTTATTCATTAGCTGTTTCTACTAATCATTCGTGTGGTAGTTTAGTTAATGACTGTTTTAGAAATTTGCAAAACGATGTTTTAATAAAACTTTGGTTCGCACCAGAGTCAAATAATACTTTTAGCAAAGACATCATTAACTAGAAACGTACCAGCGATGACATCTGGAATCATCTTGGCTTCATCTGCAGTCAGAACAAATGCTCTAGCATTTGTAGTATTCTTGTTGTTCGTAGCTGGAGCCAGTTTTGGACAGTTTGGCTTGATATGACCTTTTTCTCCACAGTTAAAACACAATCCATTACTGGATTTCCTCCTGCAGTTCTCTTCATTGTGTCCTGGTGCTTTGCAGAAATTGCAGTAGGTGGAGCATTTTCCAGAATGCTTCTTTTTGCAGATCCCGCAATACGGTGCAAAGGTAGAATCTACGTTCCTACGATTGAAATTCTCAGAACGAAATTCTTGGGTAAACCTTTGGGTTAAGTTTCTCCTCTGATCTTCTTCTCTAGTACGAACTAGTTCATCAGTCAAAGTATTAGCTAGTTCTACGACTTCTTCTATGGTTTGGGGTCTGGTTGCCTTGACTACATGTCTAATTTCTCCAATTAATCCCCAGATGTAACGGGAGATTAATACCGGTTCTGGTGATGCAAGGGTTGGCACTATCCTAGCATATTCAAAGAATGTAGTAGTGTACCCTTTACTATCTACACCAGTCATCCTAAGGTTGAGGAACTTGTTTGCTATCTGTTCTTTTTCATTAGGTGGGCAGAATTTCCTTTCTACCTTTTCTTTAAATTCTTCCCATTCCATATTATAAGTTTTATCACTTCCTCTTGTCTGGAGGATAGTGTTCCACCATTCTAATGCTGCATTCTTAAACAGATTAGAAGCAAACAATATCTTGTCTTCTTCAGCACACTTACTTATCCTTAAGACTGCCTCAGTCTTCTCTATCCAGCGTAAGGTTGCAATGGCCCCTTCATTGCCTGAGAATTCTATTGGTTTACAAGACCAGAATTCTTTATAAGAACAACCATAATGCATGGTTCCTCTTCTTTTGGGAATAGGCAATTGAAATACTGGTCCATTGTTTACACTGTTTTCTGGTTCAACGGGTCGCTTACTGCTATGTTTACTTTTATCAGCATCCTTAACAGTTTGAAGAATAAATGGCATAGCATCTATAATTCCCTGTGCCACTATGTGTTGAATAGCACTATTATTCACTTGGTTTCCATTGTTATTGATACTCGGATTATCATTAACCACGTTAATGTTACTCTGGTTATCGTTATTCAGATTTTATTGATTTTCTTCGTCGGCCATCTGAATTTTAAACATTTATCCCATATTAATATCACAATTAATATCTTACTATAGTTAATCACATTACACGCATTTTTGCCAAAAGCGTCAATCATTACTACTATACTCTTTTCATATATTATGCGTCTATTACACAATAGAGATTTCTAACAAATCTAAATTTATAATTGACACCTCTGCTCATAATTTATTTCTCATTATCAATTATTAGGATCTTTTGGATTTCCTCATAGATATACATGTCTATATAATATTTCATATACTGTAATATGCACATTATCCATAATGTAAACAGACTCACAAGTCAGACATCAAGTCATAGTACTATTTAGGGAATTTCATTATTACAACTTATACCCCATCTCACCCGGTCTCGCCGGAGAGGTAACCCCATCTCACCCGGTCTTGCCGGAAAGGTAACCCCATCTCACCCGGTCTCGCCGGAGAGGTAACCCTATCTCACCCGGACAAGCTGAAGAGTCTACCACATCATGCCCAGTTTTACCGGAGATATCATTATCATAGTATTTTCCACTCATAACTTATTTCAAATCATGATCTTAAAGAAAAACATCATTTACATCAAGAAACAAGGAAATTAGTATCCTCATGAGGAATCATATTCTAGAACCGAGTAGTATCAATAAACAAGAAATAACAGTGGCCAATTGTTATTGCTTATTTATCATACAGGCACTGTTCTAGTCATTATCTTCACAGGATACCAATAACCATCACACTTTATTTATGCAAGCAATTAGTTTATCTCAAAACTTCATATTAAGGCATAGCATTAAAAATTCTCTTGTACTTCTAGGTCTTATTCTAGTTTTCTTGGTTCACTTTGTTGTTCATCCGAATGTTTATTTATCATAAACGAATATCTAGTACAATTATACGAACAGATTGATTGAAATGAAATATTGCACTTTATATATTTATTACAAACTAGAACTGAAATTCAAAGTATATTATTGGTTATACATCCGTAACTTATTTTAGTCTAACTAGATTATAGGAGTATTATGCTCAACATGCATTTTTATGTAAGGTTTATTCTATCTCTTTCTTCTCACTAAGTTGTTATCAAATGAACGAAGTTCTTTTAAAGTTTCTAGCTCGTAGGTAACATGAGTGCTGGCACTGGTTTGACGATTCAACTATAAGTTAACATTTACTGCTGTAGTGGCTAACATGTAGAGATTTTCCCATTTTTCGTCTAATTTATCTTCCCAAGGTGGGTTACTGCCTATTTTCTGGTTTTCCTGAGACTTTTTCATATTCTCTTGACTTTTTCTAAGAATCCGACTTCTTTTACTAGGGGTAAGTGGATTTTCATACTGAGCTTTACGGACAAATATTCCTTCCTCAGTATCTGCAGAGTATCATGAGGAATTTGTTTGAGATGAACTTCCCTTTTCTTTGGGTGAACTATCTAATTTATGATAGATGTCCAAAATTCTTCTCTTACTCATACTGTAAACTAACAAATAGTTAATTACTATAAAACACATCATCACATATGTTATTTCCTAACACAAAATTCAAAATTTAAGTGTCAGCAGAACACTTCTTTGGCTTGAGCCAGTGGCTAGGCTCTGATACCACCTTCTGTCACAACCCCCGATCCCTGATCCCCGGGAATGGGCGGACGTGATCTCAGAGTTTTGGTGGTATCAGTTTTATTTAGTCTTGCAGCGGAATTTACATCAGGACCGTAGTTAGGAAATGTTTATCAGAGTAAAACCACCATATTTTATAATATTAAACAAAGGGGATGAAACCCAAGTTCATAGTACACACGTTTTTATAGGAATAAATCCTATTTTATTTAATAAAAACATCTATTTTATTTTAGGTAACTTTATTGCCACTTTTCCAAGCCTTCAGTGCTGTCCAACTGGCTTTTATTGGCTTCACACTAAGTTACATGTAACACGTGTTTAAAACATTTTATCAGCAAGAAATACTGGTGAGTGAATCCCAGTTTAATCAAGTTTCAATAAAAAGTCACAGTGAACAATATTGAGGGCGATCCCGCAATTATATTTGTTTACAAGACATCACAATTAACATCAGTGGTACTGTCATACTCAACTTGTGGAAATGTTACTCCTTGACCAGGTGGTAACAAATTTTGTATACAAAACCCCAACATACCCACTATAATTGTATTCTTACAAATACTCAATATGTTTCTTCGCAAGGAAAGATATGTAAGGTTTTGTAAAACAGTTCATAAAAATGTTTACAAAAAGTGGATCAACTCACAAAAAGGTTTACACAAAAAGAAGGATTACTCACATTGCTATCTTAGGCTTTTCGTAGGGATTTCCTGGATAAAATCTATAATTTATACAAATGTACATTGATTAGTATCATAACCCTTTGAAAGTATTAATAATACCCTCCCCGAGACGGCATTCCAACAACTACGTCGGGCAGAACCACAACAGTTGTTACGGAACCCTAAATCAATCGGGCAGCGTAACTATTACGAAACTGGGGTTATAATACTTACAACGGAGCAGAACCTCGCTAATTAGGGGTATAATACCCAACTATAATCTCTACTACTTCAGAAATTCGAGATTGAAAGAAAGAATGAACGATTGAAAGTGAAATCCGATGCCTGCTATTTATAGTTGTGTAATCTCGTCCTGTTGCGGCCCGCGTAACATATAGGCTGATCTTACGCGGCCCGCGTTGACTCCGGTCAACTGCGTAGCTTAGTCCGGTCATCAACTAGGTTTGACACGAAGTCGACACGTGTCGGCTCATGGATCTGCCACTATTCGAAACACGCGCGGCCCGCGTCAACTTAAACTTAAACTTACGCGGCCCGCTTGAACTAAAGAAATCAGCTAAGTCAAAGTCTAGTCCTAATTCGGCCCGCGTAAGGGTTTGGGGTGGCTCATGCGGCCCGCCTCAGCCCTATATTTAAACTTTTATATTTTATTTAAATACTATATTGTATTACGGGCTCGGTTTTCCCCTACGGGGTATAATATAAGACACATTGGAACATTCTATCATATAATAGGGTGCAGTAAAATATACTGAAGGTGTTGGTAATATCATGAGAGTGTTGGTTTTACCGAGGGTTGTTACACCGGATGATCTATGCAAAGCTTGTCACCACCGGCTGAACAACTGAAAATATATGTTACCACCGGGTACATAAAACTGAAAATTGCCAAAGTGCAGCAAAAGATACCAAACCGTTGGTACACCACCTAAAGTCGAGCCTTCTTCTCTTTGTCGGTGCGGTGGCACTAACCTGAGCTCTCAAGGTTTCGCAATTTTAGCCGGATACAGATAATAGTTGGATATACTCACCTGTAAGATGTAATTTTTGGTAGTCTTGATACGGGAGTATATTCTGAGGTGGGGAACACATTTATATCAGTTAATAAGACACTTAAATGCATATCTCGAAAACAATGTTCAAACACGTGCTAAAGCTTAAGTGGACAAGTATATAGTTAAACATCTTGAACTATCATTATCATTCTTTGTGCCTAAATTCGTTAAATGGATACTAACTATGACAGATAAGCCGATATGATCTTCTTGTCCCCGTTTTCACAAAAAGATGCTGCTTGTAAATATCTTCGTTTCATTTCCATTTCAAATATTGAAAATTACAAAAAAGATTTTCGATGTGTTTTAATATAAAGTTTGAAAAATACAAAAAGATTTTATTTCTCGTTTCCATGGGCGTGCTTTATATTTTTAACGATACATAAAGCGGTTTTACAATTTTGAAAACGGATTAAAAACAATCCGGTGAGGTAATTTAAAATAAGTCTTTTAATAAAAACAATCGGTCTTGCTAAGTTTGTCTAAGTGTGAGTGTTCGTATGGGAAACTGTTTGTTCCAAGTTGTTTGATATCTTTCGGTATGAGTTACTTAGAAGGTTTCTAGACTTTTATGGTTTAGGTCTGAGTGTTCTAATATGTTTAAATAAAGTGTTGACAAGCTATTTTAGATTAACTGAAAGATGGCAGGAGGCTCGCTTTTCGGTGTCCTCGAGTTGTTCGTTGTTGTGTGAAGAACAATGCTGGAGCGGGAAGCGGCTTCTCGAAGACTTGATGAAGATTGCAGATCCCGCATATATCAAGGGGGAGTCTGTAAATGAACCTCATGATGATAATTGTTGGATGCTGCTTCTCGAAGATTTGATGAAAATTTGCAGATCCCGCATATATCAAGGGGGAGTCTGTAAATGCACCTCAGGATGATAATTGCTGGATGCTGCAACTTGATGATACTTCAGGGACTTGCTTGCAACTTGTTGAAAGTTTATGTGTTCACAAAGCACAAATACGGACTAGGTTATGTATTAGAGTTGTCCGCATTTGTCAAGTTATGGTGTCTGCATTTGTTGGTTTAAAGTTGTCAAGACTTGTTAATAGCTTGTCCGAATTTAGCTAAGTATATTGTCAGAACTTATAATTTCTTAGTGTTGTCCGAACTTATGAGTTCATGCCTGGTTGTCTGCATTTGTGGTTATTGTAATGTCAGTATTTATTTGTTGAGTACTGATGAGTGAATTTAGATTGTATTGTCCGTATTTTGGTCTAAGGTTTGCATTGTAAGGACTGATGTGTCCATACTAGACTTTGTATATATATTCTGTCACAGCTCCCGACCCCACCCCGGGAGCGGGAGCCGCGAACCTGTCAGATGGTATCGGTGTTTATTAATTTGGCAGGGGAATTTACATCAGGACCATAGTTAGGAAATATTTTATCAGAGTAAAACACCACATCTTTATAATAATAAACACATGGGAAATTCCCAAGTTTCCGTTACAAACATGTTTATAATGATAAACCCTAATTATTGAAAACATAATCTCCATTTTTATTTAGGTAACTTTTATAGCCACTCTTCTAAGCCTTCAGTGCTCTTGTAACACCTCGAAAATTTACGTCCAATAATGTACTGACACGTGTCATGGGCTTTGAATATGTGAAAACATACTTTAGAGGGACTAAAGTTGACAAACAGTGAAACTATGTAAATATAAGGGTCCAAAGTGTCAACAATTGATAAATAGGCTCTAAAATAACCCTACATGATGTTTATAATCTTAAACGGATAAATCATGGATCATACGAAGCGGAAAATGAAAGAAAGTGAGGAATTACAAACTACAGGGGCTAAATGTGTCAACATGTTGAAAGTATACCTCTGAGTGACCTTTTGGCAAACCCGAAGCTTGTAATGATAAAATATACTCACTAGAATATGTGATAAAAATTTCATCAAGTTTCGTTATCGTATGAGAAAGTTATGATCAAAACCGTGCACGAAGGGTTAATTGCGTTAACGTTGAATTTCGTGACTTTTCGGGTAAGCACAAAGTTAACCAAGGACTTTACCATGTTTATAAAAGTCCCAAGGTCCTTAAAAATCAGATTTGAGGGTCTAGAGAGCAAGGAAAATAGCAAAAACCACGTTACAAAGGTCAAGGACTAAATTGTAAAACAAGAGAAACTTGTTTGGCTGGTCACACACATGTACGCGGCCCGCGTAACATGTCTTGCGGCCCGCCTACGGGTCACCAGCGAACAAAACAGCGCACAGGTGCCAGTTCATGTCTGTTTGCGAGTTGTTAACAGCTGGATCCGATTCCTGAGCCTCACCAATGAACTTACATGCATCTAGGGGCACTTGGACACTTCTCATAACATCCCTAGACTCATGTGGCAGCTCCAAATGAGATCAAATTGGTTATAAGAAGAACTTGAAGTTGCAACTTTCATTACTTACATTTTCAAAAATTCACAAGATCATCTCTGGAGCTCTCTGGACGTCAAGACAACCTTCTAGTGGTCTCTAAGCTTTATTAGGACTCTTGTAAGTGTTTATAACCTCCTCAAATTCGTTCTAGCTTAGTATATTAACCGAAAGTCAATCCATCGTAATTTAAGTTTGACTTCGTGATTAAACGAAAATTGCTCAGTCTTTTCTCAAATTGAAAGTACCTACAGGTATTTTCAGATTCCCACTCTAAGTATGTTAATTGTCGAGTCAAAGCTTGTTTCAAAAAGTCAACATAATGTGTTTTTGCAAATTTAAGCATGATTAGCAATGTAGGGTACATGCAACCTGTTTGATCATTAAAATAACTTGGTAATTAATGTAAGAACATGTCTCAACATGTTCATCTCGACAATTTTCAGTTTAAACCCGAATCGGAACCGAAAGTCGCATAAATTGACTTTTCCTTTGACTTTCAGTTCTGATCCGTTCATGCATGTTTGAGATCTGCATTAGAGCTTATTTTGGACCAATTTTCATATAAGTTTAACTCTCTGAGATTTTACAACTTGGTTCAATACTTACCCGGTCCATATGCATGTTTCCGATTAATGCTTAAAAGTTGACTATTATGCCCTTTTTACTATAAAACGTGATTTTTGAAAAAGTGAAAGAGTAGAAACATTTGTTACTGATTTATAAACTTGCACCATAAATTTGATATCAGTTTGAGGTCTAGATTAAGAGTTATGCTCAATATCGTAATTTGAAAACCTTATGTTACTTAAACGGCGTAATTAGCATATAACCTATTTAAACCCACTTTTTGATATCAAACTTTTTACCCACTGATGTTATATAATATTTTGGGATTTTTAAAGATTTTTATTTAATTTTTGGCTGAGCATAACATAGGTCTCTAAGTTTAATTCGGTAAATACCGATTTTGCCCTTTTAAGCCAAAAATGAGTTTTACAAATCCTTTTGACTCCAAACCTTTTTCTACTGATTTTATTTGTTAAATAAAATATTTTGAGCATTCTGGAAATATAAAAATATCAGCTTTCTTTTAAAAACCCGGAAACGGCTCTAAATCGCCTTTTTAAGCGTTTTTAACGCATAGTATGTACTATAACCATATTAAACATATAAGGTTGATACCTACTGATATTCTTAGCATATTTTTATAAAATAACAGTAAGTACAAGTTTATAAACTCAGGTTTCCAATTTTGACATTTTTAGCCCTTGTGAGATTACCAAAATACCCATAAGGTGCATAGTTTGGTTTTAAATGATAAGTCTCACATATGGGTCATACCCTACTGTTATAACATGTTAAATTAAGTATATTTACTGTATAAACCAGACCTGTAACTCAGATTTCTAATTTAACTCTTTTACAATCTTTTAAAATGACCAAAATGCCCTTATGAGGTTTGTGTTTAAATCCAATTTTGGCATAATAGAAGATATATTACTGATATTATAACATATTTTGAGCATTTATCTCAAGGAACTTGCATATGACTCTTATGGTTACCCGTAACGCCCTTTTCGCGTTCGGTTCGGTTTATGTAACTAGTTTGCATAAATTGACCGAGACGGGTCAAACCTTATCATTTTTGTCTCAAAATCCAGAATGTATTTAGTATACCCATATTATACAAGTATTCAAACTTGTCGGGTCTAAATCACATTCTATCCGGTCTTCGCTTAATCGTGCATTTGAACCGTATCGTCCTTTAAACTAGCCGGTCTAAGCTTAAGCTTAAATAAAGACCCGTTAGAAATCTAATAGGTTATTATAAACCTTCGTTCCAGATTAGGAGCACCGGTAAAAGCTACTTGCATTTTGCTTGATTGTGAATTATACTTTACTCAGGTAAATACTTTTAACTTATTTTCCCTATACGGGCTTGGGTTACGGTATATAGAATACCGCTTGATCGAGCATCAAATCTTACATCTTTGTATGGTTAATTGAATAATTTGATCGGCTCGTTTAAACAGTCTTGTTCACTTAAAGCCTTTGGGGGGTTAATGGCCATGTCCCGGATATCCTTGGCATCATCTTACGAGATGGCCACGACCGAGCACGGGGTGTAGGCGTACACCTGTCAGTGAATAACTCAATAATGTGAAGGGTCTATTGATCTTTAACCCGGACAAGATCCGGGCTACTGAACGCACAAGTAACATGTAATTCGTTCACAAGATTATAATAATAAATAATTATCCCAAGTTATAAAATGTTTTGTGCCACGTGCATTCAAATCAATTTTCAACCATTTTCAAAATGAGTCAGTTAAATTGTATTTACCAGTGTAAACTGACGTATTTTTCCCAAAAGGTTAAGTGCAGGTACTACACGTAATAGGCTGGCTGTCTTCTAGAGCGTCCACAATAAGTCTCGCAAGCTTGGACGACAATAAACTATTGAACAATATCTTATTTTATTTTGATCCGCCTGTGGATCCGTTTCGACTATTAGTGATATTTAATATTAAACTTTATTAAAGTTGAAATGAATCTATCTTTGCTTCCGCTGTGCATTTAAATATTGTGTTGTTTGTCTATGATGATACCAACTACGTCACGATACTCCCCACCGGGCCCACCGGTGACACGTGGAAAATAGGGGTGTGACAGGTTGGTATCAGAGCCAACTCTGAGTGAATTAAACACTAGTCTTTTGTGTTTAATCTCAGTTACACAATTGCACATTCCTCGATTCTCGAGTCTAGGCAAAGAACTTAGGAAATTTCCAAATTTTTGGTTTTATTTTCTAACTTTGTCTTATATATATTTTTGTTGTATCACTTGTTGTTTTTGACAGGATCACAAGAATGCCGCCACGTATGAGAGGTAGAGGCCGAGGACAAGGAGCACATGTAGCCCCAAACGACCACGAGGCCGGATCGTCACACTGGCGAACACCTTCGGATCCTCATAACACGGATGCTCAAGATATTTGGAGGTCTCTTACCGAACCTGCTAGGCGCTCAGTCTCACTGAGTACCTCTCCTTCAATCCCACACTCCTTTGGGCCTCATTCGGAGAATGAGCCCCACAACTCTCAACAGTCCTACATTCCCCTACTAGGACACAATTCACCCTTTAACCATCCATCGCCTGTCTTCCAGGGTCAATTCAACCCTGATGACTACTTAGGAGCAGCAGTGGGTTTTAACCCACTTGGACCAGAAGACCACTTTTCTGGTGGCAACCCGATGGACATCGATGAGGATACTGATCCTGCAATGCCACCCTCTGGAACACCGAATCATCCCATTGAGATTTCAGATGGGTCACCGTTTATGGGATCACCTTACAATGGTCCCGATAGCTTTGAGGAGAACTTCAAGCAGTACGACTGGGTGTTTACCCCCAGTTATCATAACTCTCCCTTACACCAGCCACATAACTCTCCCCTGCACCAGCCACATCACTCTCCCTTGCACCAGCTTCAACCCAACTCTCCCCTGCATCAGCTACAGCAGCAGCAGAATCCTTCTGAAGATTCTCGACTTGTCGCGGTCACTCTGCCGCCACCACCGCCTCAGCTTCAACCTCCCTCGCCTCCGAGGCGAAGGAGAACGACAGTGCGAATGTCCGCACGAGGGGGAGTGCGTATCAGCACCCCTCCACTTTCGAGTGGCAGCCGTTACTCACCGGTCCACGAAGAAACAGAGATGGGTGAATCCTCACACCCCGTCTCTGAAGTAGCCTCTGCGCCAGTCGCGCCACAGCCACCATTGGGTTTTGGAGACCCAATCCCCACTTATACTGGTGCTGCAGCATTCAACCCCTTCGAGCAGCAGATTCACACGGGTTACAACTTTACAGAGGATCCCTACTGGATAGCAGCAAACTCCAACACTTTCCATCAAGAAGGTCCCTACGGAGGTCCCTGGGCTACGGGACACTCGACTTATGGGTACCCATCATATGGGTATCAGCAGTCACAGCCTCCTCAACCTCCGCATTATCAACCGCAGCCTCCTCAACCCCCGCATTATCAGCAACCACCTCAGGCGCCGGCGATGTCACCGCCCCAAATGCAAGAAATCCTTCATGAGATACAAGAGGTGCGTCAAGAGATGCGGCATGAGTTGCGGCATGATCAGAGGCATAACCGGGGGACGTTTAAGAAGATGGTGGATCTGATCAAGGGTAAAAGCAAGAAGGGTCATTGAATCCTTTGTTTGTTTGGTTATCTTAGTGTGGTACTCATGTCCCTGCGTGGACATATATTTATTTCAGTACTCTACCCCTGCGTGGGTATTTCTTTCTGCTCTGCCCCTGCGTGGGCATATCTTTTCATTTGACCCCTGCGTGGGTTTGTTTGTTTTGTTATTTGGCCCCTGCGTGGGCATGTTGTTTATGTAAAAGACCCGTTTAGGGTAAACTCGTACTGATTTAATTTTTATTTGAAATGGTTAATTTAAGTTTTCATTTTTAAATTACGTGCATAAACATAGTATATAAATGAATGAAAAATAACATTTATTTTGATGTACCATTTTAATAAAATAATAAGGATCTTAAAAGGTAAAACCTAGCTGTTATGTTGTCATAAATCTAGCCAATATGGTAGAACCTGTTTAAAAAGATTCAAATCTCTGTTAACATCTGTAAACATGTTAACATTCTTGGCTAGTGTGATCCGTAAAATCACACACGCCACCCTTTTAATAAATTATCCAAGATTATATTTTTATATATATTTGGATGTGACATAATGCCTACGGATTATAATTAATGTCATATAAAACAAAAAGGCAGCTGTAGTTTATAAACTCCCTGCCAAGAAAAGGATTGATTTGTCTTATTTATTCAAACTTTAATCCTATAAGATCTAAATTTGTAATTTAGAAATTTGTCTACGTGACTAGGCTTATTATGCCAATAATATATTTCGTTCTAAAAAGATTATTAGTAAAAATCCTGAATGAAATTATTAAATTAACTAATATGGCTTTTATTTACCATGGTTAATAAATCGTCAAGAACGATAATACTGTTTAGACTTCTAAATAGACCTTGTCCTTATTTTTATGTAGCAATTTAGACTACATGGCTAAGTCTGAAGAATTAAACAGTCGTCCAGCAGAAAACCCTGATAATACTAAAATATTAGTAACGGGTGCGGAGTTGAAAGCATTAGTGAATGATGCTGTTATCGAAGCGCTAAATAGACAGTATAGTGAATCGAGCGGGACCCGAAGTAGGACCCGATCTGCACCACATTCCAAGCCGAGGGTTCACTCAGAGGGTCATAGCAAACCACCTTCTAAAAAGGATGGACCCAAGAGGGATAATGATCGACACTCATCAAACCAAAATAGTGTTCCCCCAAAGAAGAAAGAGTTTGATGCTAAACCTCATTCTAAATCGTGTACTTACAAGTACTTCGTTTCTTGTAAACCCAGAGACTTTACTGGGGAAAAAGGAGCGGTCGATTGCATGACCTGGTTGGACGAAATGGATACTGTAGTGGACATCAGCGGTTGTGCTGAAAGAGATGTAGTGAAATATGTATCCCAGTCGTTCAAGGGAGAGGCACTGGCGTGGTGGAAGTCTCTCATACAAGCTGCCGGTAAGATCCCACTCTACAATATGTCATGGGATCAGTTCGTTGCCCTTATCAAGGAAAATTTTTGCCCGCAGCATGAAGTTGAAAGGATCGAATCTGATTTCTTGTCGTTGGTGATGAAGAATCTAGACTGCCAGGCATACCTCACCACTTTCAATACTCTATCTCGGTTGGTACCGTACTTGGTAACCCCAGAACCTAAAAGGATCGCTCGTTACATCGGGGGTTTAGCCCCTGAGATTAAACCAAGTGTTAAGGCGTCAAGGCCTGCAACCTTCAGATCAGCAGCTGATCTATCTCTCTCTCTTACCCTGGACGTAGTCAGGTTGAGAGCACTCAGGAACTCAGAAGAGAATAAGAGGAAGCGTGAGGATGATACCTCACGAAGGTCAGAAAAGAGACACCGAGGAAATAACGACCACAGGAAAGGGTCGGGATCTAAGAGAGATGGGCAACAATCGGGGGATAAGCCCAAATGTAAAACTTGTAAGAAGAACCACTTTGGGAAGTGTCGTTTTGAGTCGAAATCCCAGTCTCATGTGAGATCCTGTGGGATTTGCAAATCTACGGATCATAAGACTTTGGAGTGTAAGAAGCTAAAGGATGCAACATGTTATGGTTGCAACGAAAAAGGGCACATTAAGTCTAATTGCCAGAAGAACACAAGGAAAGCCGAAGATGGGAAGAAGACCAATGCGAGGGTCTTCAAGATGGACGCTAAGGAAGCTGTTCAAGATGATAACGTGATTACAGGTACTTTTCTTGTAAATGATGTATTTGCTAGAGTATTGTTTGATTCTGGAGCAGATAAGTCTTTTGTTGATGATAAGTTCTGTAAGTTATTAAACCTACCTGTTAGAACCTTAAGTGTGAAATACGAGGTGGAATTAACTGATGGAACCATAGAAACAGCCTCAACTGTTTTAGATGGATGTGTTATATCCATTAGGAATCATTCTTTTCCTTTATCCTTACTTCCCTTTAAGCTAGCTGGCTTTGATGTAGTTATAGGCATGGATTGGTTATCGCATAACCAAGCCCAGATTGTGTGCAACAGAAAGCAAGTGATAGTCAAAACCCCGTCTGGGGAATCACTTACCATTCAAGGGGATACTCAGCATGGATTGCCTGAGCAAGTGTCCATGCTCAAGGCATCCAGATGTCTGCAGAAGGGTTGTGTCATTTATATGGCGCAAGTTACTATTGATGAGCCAAAGCCCAAGATTGAAGACATCCCTATCATTTCGGAATATCCTGAAGTTTTTCCCGAAGAACTACCTGGTTTACCACCAAATAGGCAAGTGGAATTCCGAATTGACATCATCCCGGGTGCAGCACCAGTAGCGAGAGCACCTTATAGGTTAGCACCAACGGAGATGAAAGAATTAAGGACGCAGTTAGATGATCTGTTAACTAAAGGTTTTATTAGACCTAGTTCGTCTCCTTGGGGAGCGCCGATCTTGTTTGTCAAGAAGAAGGATGGATCGATGCGTCTGTGCATCGATTACCGTGAGCTTAATAAAGTCACTATCAAGAATAGGTATCCTTTGCCCAGGATCGACGATCTGTTCGATTATTTACAAGGGGCAAGCTATTTCTCTAAGATCGACTTGAGGTCAGGCTACCATCAGTTGAAGGTCAAGGATGAAGATGTACACAAGACAGCGTTTAGGACTTGTTATGGACATTACGAGTTCCTAGTGATGCCTTTCGGGCTCACTAATGCGCCAGCCGCATTCATGGATCTCATGAATCGCGTCTGCAAGCCTTATCTGGATAAATTTGTCATCGTCTTCATTGACGACATTCTCATTTACTCGAAGAGCCAAGCTGACCATGAGAAACACCTTCGTTGTATTCTCAAACTTTTACATCATGAGAAACTCTACGCCAAATTTTCGAAGTGCGAATTTTGGCTTCGAGAAGTCCAATTCCTTGGACATGTGGTAAGTGAGCGTGGTATTCAAGTGGATCCCGCTAAGGTAGAAGCAGTTATGAATTGGCAAGAGCCCAAGACGCCTACTGAAATTCGCAGTTTTCTGGGTTTAGCAGGATATTATAGGCGCTTTATCGAAAACTTTTCAAGGATTGCTGCGCCCCTAACTTCGTTGACGCGTAAGAAGGTTAAGTTTGATTGGGGCCCTAAGCAGCAGGAATCCTTCGACATTCTGAAGAAAAAGTTGAGCAATGCACCGGTATTAACAATGCCCGATGGTATAGAAGAATTTGTGGTGTACTGTGATGCATCACACAATGTGTCACACCCCAACCAATGGCGGAAACACCGGGATGAGACGAAGTGTGAATATTGCTAGAGACATCATAACGCTATTTGTGACAATATTTAATAAACCGATTTCATTGCATAAAGTGATTGTCAACATTACAAGAAATTCAAATACAACAAGTTCAAAGAAGTACATAACAACATAAGCAAAATTGATACAACATATTAAACCTAACGTCTATCTGTGTATCTAGGCATCAACGCTACTTCTTTTCATAGTACCATCATCATCAACCTGTAACATGTTTGAAAATACAATTCAATGCAAAAGCAATGGCGAGTATACAAGTTTGGTACGTACATAACAAAAGATAAGTTTTGAACAATTCCTCATAGCAAGCATGTGATTCAAGATAAACATAAAAACATGGTATGTGTCTAACATATCAAACCAAGAAAACGCAATATGCTCATGACATAACCACAAGTTACGGGCGGCGGGTCGTTAATCCTATAGCGCAACATATGTCACGGTTTGGCTCGTACAAGTTAATGATAAGTTCAACACATAAGATTTATCCAAGTTTAAAGTATCAAGCCATCACGTATACAAGCATGTTAATAAGAATGTTCATGTGTTTAAGCAAAAAGTTCATGTGTAAGTTGTTGATAGATAAACATGTTACACCCCAAAAGTGGTAAAAGTAAAGAGGGGAAAATACGAGTATACTCACAAGGTTTGCATATGCTTTCCAATTATCCAATTATTGACGAGTTGATGAGGTTAAAGATTGAATGTGTAAGGGTTAAGGTTCAAGTATGTTTAGAGTCGAGATTCGGTATTTAAAACAACATAAAAATAAGATATGAGAATAACATGTGAAAATAATTATCTTCAACACTTAACACTTGTATGACACTTGGTAACCACAAGGGTTATGATAATGTTTTCATGAGTTGAACACCCATAAGAATCACAACAAGGTTTAGGTCTTAGATGATGTTCTACTACTTTAACATATAAACACAAGTTCACATTAAAGGTTCGAATGGATGTATATATATATCTAGGTTAAGTATTACATATCATTTAGTCCAACAATTCAAGTAGGAGGTAGGAGATTAAATCTCCATTTAGGCACCTCTAGTTATCATGGAAGTCATGTATGGGGTAGGAAGGACAAGCTTCCATTTAGGAACCCCTTGTATGTTCACCACTACACTTGGTGTAAAAACAACCAAGGAGGGTCAAGAACTAAGGTAGGTACAATAATATAACAAGCTATACTAAGAGAAATCATCAAATCATGTGAGAATTTTATGTTGGAACAACCCAAGTTGTTCCACAATCACTCATGCATCAAGATCTAAGCTTGACATGATTTGTGGGTTAAATACCCTAACAAAACAAAAAGTATTTGAGGTTTAATCCTCTGATTTCTAGTGTCTCAACCTTGTTTTTAAGCTTAATCAACCATAAGAGGGGTTGTAAGCATTGGGACATAGGTATGAGATGTGTTAGACACAAGTTAGACAAGTTTAAACAAGTTTTTGAATAACATCAAACAAAACAGAAAGTTTAGGTCCTTTTTAGGGCAATTCCAAGCATGATTTCTCCAAGGAGAAACCAAGGAATTAAGCCCAAGGATGTACTAAAGAAGTAGAAGAAAGAATCAAGTGATTTGGATTCAAAACAAGCAAGTTACACTCACTTTTGTGGGAGTGTATGAATCTGTCCTAAACTCAGATTTACAGCAGAATTAGAGTGATTTTGTGGGATGTAATAAGTTGTGAAAGTGTAAAAAGGGTTGGAGGAGAGTTGTATTTATAATGGAAGAGTATGGAGGTGATTGGGGGTGTTTAGAGGTGGATAAATGGTGATTGGGGAGGTTTGGAAGTTGGGATTTCGTGCACAATTCGCGACCTGATGTGTTTTCAGCGAATATAGGGGCCATGCGGCCCGCATTGTATATTCAGTAAGTTAAAGCGGGCCGCCCGGGGGTTGGTTAAATAACATAAGTTTCAGAATTTACACTTTAGCCCCCAGACTTCCTATTTTGGTGTTTTTGGGACTTTTAAGGACTATTCTTGCCACAAAAGCATATTTTAAGAACATTTCAAGTATGAGGAGTATAAACTAAGTATAATTGAGTGTAAAAGTGTCGAAATCAAGTGTCGTTTATGTTCAAAACACGTTTTATGCGTAAGTTTCATGTATTTACAAGTTTAGCACATTGTTTCCAAAAATAACGAATAAGTATCAATCGATTCACCGTTTCGAACATACGAGCATATTTAAAGTATGTATATTATGTAATTAACAAAATGCGAGTTTTATTCATGATCCAAGTCTCGGATTTTACGTCACTTTTAAATGAAAGAACGATTACAAGACTACGAAGTTTCCAAAAATAGTTTTACAAACGATGGTTTCTAAAATATAGAAGGTATGAAAATGCGGGGCGTTACAGTCTCCCCTCCTTTAGGAAATTTTGTCCCGAAATTTACTCAAGAGGTAGACTTGAAGAGTTTTAGTAAAAATTTGAGACTTGAAAATTTTGAAATATTTTAAAAGGCACCAAAACTTTGGAGAGTGACAAGGTAAATTTGGGAGTGAGTTCATTGTCTTAAATAATTTGAGGTATCTGACATAGTTGAAAACATGTAGGTGCGTATACAGGTGAAGTGAGTCTAAACAAGTTTGAGTAACTTAAATTGGCGACGTATTTAAAGGTGATGTATAATAAAAAGTGACGCATTAAGAAAGAAAGTGTTGGCAAATGGTTTGTATTTTGATGGGACGTGGTAACTAAATCACATTTGTAAAAGATTGTTTATTAAGTGAAACGAGAAGGTTTGGTACTTTAAATAAAGCATTAAAGGTATACTAAGTATAGTTACACAAGAATCCATAATAGGAAGACTATTTTATAGGTAACGTGGTAAGTTAGGACTCAAATGTTTAAACAAGCTTAATTGCGAACGAGGTTTGTATGAACTAAAAGGATAAGGAGAAATAATACGAGTATAGAATGAACGAATGACTCTTAAAGAGTACAAGTATGAGAATAGCATAAGTGTTGGATAGATGAACGTAGTGTGTTAAGGATGAAGTCTCGTCATGGATAATCGGATATAATGCGTTTGTGAGTTGTGTGAAGTTGTGTTAGGTCCAAAAGGTCTGCAAAACACCGAATTTCTCATGGCACGTTTTACGAAATTTGGTAATACGGTGAAAACACTTGTATATAGGAAGTACCAGCGGCGTATCCACCATGTTTCGACCATGTTACATCCGTTTCGTTATTCGTGTCATGTTACGTTCCGTGTCTCAGCATACACAGTAGTACACTCTATAGTTCTCATACGCCTATCACTATAATCCCGTGTGCACCCGTGATTATGTTGATTGTCGCATGATCCGCATAGCTTGTACTAGTGGTGTATGGATTTGGGTAGGTCTACTTTAAAATAAGAATGAGTGCGTATAAGAATAAAGTATGTAAGCAAGTCCATGCTTATGTATGTATAGGACCCACGCAAGCGAATCACTCGGATTTTGCTCGCGTATGGGTACGAATGTATGGTTCATGTGTATAAATGAAGGTATGAGCATAAGTATAAGTTTAGGTATGAATAAGCACGCAAGTATGAGTATCAACATAGCACGTACGAGTAGTATGTGTATACGTATAAGCACGCAACGTATGAGTATAGGTAAAAACATGAAACGTATGAGTATAAGTATAAACATAAAATGTATTGTTGTGAATATGAGCGTGAGTACAAGTACTAATGATTGCGTATATAGTATTAATTTAAACATAACAAAGTTAATCAAGTAAAAGTGCTCAAGAGGTTGAGCATGTAAATACGAACGATACAAAGGGAATTGTCGCGATGCCACGACTAAAACGTGTATGATGATATGCATGTATAGTTGTTTAAACAAAACGATGAGTTCGTCGAATCAAAATCAGACCGAGCTTGGTTTGAAAGGTAGAATATAGTTTGCATATGTAAGAGGATATAAAGTATTCGTTGGTTAATCATAATGCATTTTGTAAAGAATGGAAATGCTACTTTTGTCTTAAAAGAGTTTACGTAATCCAAGGATGGTCGGTATCCAAGAAGTCTTCTTGCCCACGAGTTTTGTAAATTGGTGTAGGAAAAAGGTTTTCAATCAAAAGTAAGTTCATTTCATCAAATAAGAAATTATGAATTTAAGAGGTTCTTGTGAAAACGAGGATCCCTAGAAAAGAATTTTAGTAAAAAGGACTTAGTGATTGTTAAAAGTTCTAACAAATGATTTGTTGACGTTAAAAAGAGTCGTTGGTAAAACGATCATATAACATCCGTAAGATCTTATAGGTGTAAAAGAAAGGTTGGTTTGATCCTCCGATTGAGAATGATAGTCCTTAGTTTGGTGGTATATATCATGAGTGCGTTTTAGTGATTAAATTGAATATGGGGTTCATGGGCAAAAGATTCCTTGGACCGATTAAATTGATAGGTAGCATTGCGTAAGGTTTGAAGATTTGTGTAGTAAACGTTTAAGATATGTTTAAGAGTCTCGTGCATAAGAGTTAAGTGAAAATAGGTTGTAGGATAGAAAGTACGCTTGATAAAACAATGTATTTTGAAATAGTATACGTATGTATTTTGAATAATGATAAATAATTTAGGTATAAAACATGATCGAGTTTGCATAATAAGATATTTTGAAGAGACGTTTTGGTAACGATCACCTAGGTAAGGGAATCACCCCTAACTCGTTGGTGAGGTCGTTTTTATAAAAGGGGAGTGGAGTTAATCGTCAAGGTAAGGAATTCACTCCTATCTCGATAATACGTCTCCACCTTTCGTTACAAGAAATATGAATTTTAATCATATGAAATCATGCATATGTATAAGTGTACGAAAAAGATTTAGTATGATGCGTGTGTGAGAAGAAAAAAAATATCGAAAGCAAATTCGAATTTGAAAGATTGCATCTAATAAAGCAAGTAATATAACGTATGTTTGATTAAATTTGAGATGGTTCCAAGACGGAACGTTGACTAACCAAAGTGGTCGAAAAGTCTTTCGAACTTGAGGAGCATGCTTTGGCCTAATAGGTGAAATACTCTTGCCGACAAGTCGGTTAACGGTATTTACCCTTCCAGTTACTACATGTCCCCAATTCAATTGAAATTTCGAGACTTGGCGGGATTTTATGAAAATCAAGGAGTGGAACTAGTCGACAAGGTGCGGGTCTCACCCCTAACTTGACGGTTTAGTATCCTAAGTGTGGTTGGTACTCGTCGGGTCAAAATTTGATTTCAACACTTTGACGAGGGTCCACTAGAATTTAAAATTTGAATTTCTCCATCAAGGTGAGGATTTCACTCCTAACTTGGTGGTGAATTTCGTGTAAGAAAGAAAAGTAGAAGGATCGAGAGTCATTCACCAAATTGTGGGTTTCACGCCTACTTTGGTGAAGTCGTCTCATTTTTGTAATATGAGTGTTGTCGGATTAGAATAATTGAGTAAAAAGCATGAGGGAAGTGTATGTCAAAGGAAATACATGAACAAGTATAAACACATAAGAAAGCATATCAAGAATGGTGCTTGGGTAACGAAACGATAAAACATGTATTAATAGATAGAGAAATATGTTTAGAGTAACACATAAAGAATCGAACAATGAAACAAGTATTAACACATAATAAGACAAGCATTAACGCATAAGAATATCATGTCGAATATTACTCACGAGTGATACACATGTTTAAAAGAGCATAAATACGAAACAAATAAAGCATCATGTAGTTGTTCAAGCAAAACATACGAATAAGGCTCTAAAAACTATAGACTAGGTAAAAGCATGGCAATTCTACCTAATTCCCTATAGTTATGGCTCTGATACCAATCTGTCACACCCCAACCAATGGCGGAAACATCGGGATGAGACGAAGTGTGAAGATTGCTAGAGACATCATAACGCTATTTGTGACAATATTTAATAAACCGATTTCATTGCATAAAGTGATTGTCAACATTACAAGAAATTCAAATACAACAAGTTCAAAGAAGTACATAACAACATAAGCAAAATTGATACAACATATTAAACCTAACGTCTATATGTGTATCTAGGCATCAACGCTACTTCTTTTCATAGTACCATCATCATCAACCTGTAACATGTTTGAAAATACAATTCAATGCAAAAGCAATGGCGAGTATACAAGTTTGGTACGTACATAACAAAAGATAAGTTTTGAACAATTCCTCATAGCAAGCATGTGATTCAAGATAAACATAAAAACATGGTATGTGTCTAACATATCAAACCAAGAAAACGCAATATGCTCATGACATAACCACAAGTTACGGGCGGCGGGTCGTTAATCCTATAGCGCTACATATGTCACGGTTTGGCTCGTACAAGTTAATGATAAGTTCAACACATAAGATTTATCCAAGTTTAAAGTATCAAGCCATCACGTATACAAGCATGTTAATAAGAATGTTCATGTGTTTAAGCAAAAAGTTCATGTGTAAGTTGTTGATAGATAAACATGTTACACCCTAAAAGTGGTAAAAGTAAAGAGGGGAAAATACGAGTATACTCACAAGGTTTGCATATGCTTTCCAATTATCCAATTATTGACGAGTTAATGAGGTTAAAGATTGAATGTGTAAGGGTTAAGGTTCAAGTATGTTTAGAGTCGAGATTCGGTATTTAAAACAACATAAAAATAAGATATGAGAATAACATGTGAAAATAATTATCTTCAACACTTAACACTTGTATGACACTTGGTAACCACAAGGGTTATGATAATGTTTTCATGAGTTGAACACCCATAAGAATCACAACAAGGTTTAGGTCTTAGATGATGTTCTACTACTTTAACATATAAACACAAGTTCACATTAAAGGTTCGAATGGATGTATATATATATCTAGGTTAAGTATTACATATCATTTAGTCCAACAATTCAAGTAGGAGGTAGGAGATTAAATCTCTATTTAGGCACCTCTAGTTATCATGGAAGTCATGTATGGGGTAGGAAGGACAAACTTCCATTTAGGAACCCCTTGTATGTTCACCACTACACTTGGTGTAAAAATAACCAAGGAGGGTCAAGAACTAAGGTAGGTACAATAATATAACAAGCTATACTAAGAGAAATCATCAAATCATGTGAGAATTTTATGTTGGAACAACCCAAGTTGTTCCACAATCACTCATGCATCAAGATCTAAGCTTGACATGATTTGTGGGTTAAATACCCTAACAAAACAGAAAGTATTTGAGGTTTAATCCTCTGATTTCTAGTGTCTCAACCTTGTTTTTAAGCTTAATCAACCATAAGAGGGGTTGTAAGCATTGGGACATAGGTATGAGATGTGTTAGACACAAGTTAGACAAGTTTAAACAAGTTTTTGAATAACATCAAACAAAACAGAATGTTTAGGTCCTTTTTAGGGCAATTCCAAGCATGATTTCTCCAAGGAGAAACCAAGGAATCAAGCCCAAGGATGTACTAAAGAAGTAGAAGAAAGAATCAAGTGACTTGGATTCAAAACAAGCAAGTTACACTCACTTTTGTGGGAGTGTATGAATCTGTCCTAAACTCAGATTTACAGCAGAATTAGAGTGATTTTGTGGGATGTAATGAGTTGTGAAAGTGTAAAAAGGGTTGGAGGAGAGTTGTATTTATAATGGAAGAGTATGGAGGTGATTGGGGGTGTTTAGAGGTGGATAAATGGTGATTGGGGAGGTTTGGAAGTTGGGATTTCGTGCACAATTCGCGACCTGATGTGTTTTCAGCGAATATAGGGGCCATGCGGCCCGCATTGTATATTCAGTAAGTTAAAGCGGGCCGCCCGGGGGTTGGTTAAATAACATAAGTTTCAGAATTTACACTTTAGCCCCCAGACTTCCTATTTTGGTGTTTTTGGGACTTTTAAGGACTATTCTTGCCACAAAAGCATATTTTAAGAACATTTCAAGTATGAGGAGTATAAACTAAGTATAATTGAGTGTAAAAGTGTCGAAATCAAGTGTCGTTTATGTTCAAAACACGTTTTATGCGTAAGTTTCATGTATTTACAAGTTTAGCACATTGTTTCCAAAAATAACGAATAAGTATCAATCGATTCACCGTTTCGAACATACGAGCATATTTAAAGTATGTATATTATGTAATTAACAAAATGCGAGTTTTATTCATGATCCAAGTCTCGGATTTTACGTCACTTTTAAATGAAAGAACGATTACAAGACTACGAAGTTTCCAAAAATAGTTTTACAAACGATGGTTTCTAAAATATAGAAGGTATGAAAACGCGGGGCGTTACACACTGGTATGGGCTGTGTACTCATCCATAAAGGCAAGGTTATTGCCTACGCTTCACGACAGCTAAAGGTGCACGAAAAGAACTACACCACCCACGACTTGGAGCTGGGTGCCGTTGTATTTGCATTAAAACTTTGGAGACATTACTTATATGGAACCAAGTGTGTGATCTATTCAGATCACAAGAGCCTTCAACATTTGTTCAATCAGAAGGACTTGAACATGCGATAAAGACGATGGATGGAAACTCTAAATGATTATGATTGTGAGATAAAATACCATCCAGGCAAAGCAAATGTAGTTGCTGATGCCTTAAGCAGGAAAGAAAGAGTGAAGCCGATAAGAATCAATGCCAAGCGCATCGAAATCAGGAATAGTTTGAACGAAAGGGTGTTAGCTTCACAGAAGGAAGCGGTGTTGGAAGCTAACTATCCTGAAGAAAAGCTAGGAGTAACTGAGGAGCAGTTATCCTATGACAAAGACGGAATGCTTAGATTGAATGGACGAATATGTGTTCCAGTTTATGGAGGACTTCGGGATGTTATCCTCCAGGAAGCTCACAGTTCCAAATATTATGTTCATCCTGGAGCTGATAAGATGTACCAGGATCTAAAAGCAAACTACTGGTGGATTGGTTTGAAAAAGTCTGTAGCTGCTTATGTAGCTAAATGTTTGACTTGTGCGCAAGTCAAAGCTGAGCATCAGAAGCCGTCAGGTTTGTTACAACAGCCTAAAATCCCCACATGGAAGTGGGAGATGATGACGATGGATTTCATCACCAAATTACCAAAGACGAGAAAGGGAAATGATACTATATGGGTCATAGTGGATAGGCTGACGAAGTCAGCACATTTTCTACCCATCAAGGAGACTTATAGCTCCAATATGTTAGCCCAGTTATACGTTGATAAGATTGTAGCTTTGCATGGAATACCTGTGTCTATTATCTCTGACAGAGATACTAGATACACGTCACATTTTTGGAAGAGTTTCCAACAATCTTTGGGCACTCGTTTAAATTTTAGTACGACTTATCATCCTCAGACTGACGGTCAGAGTGAGCGTACTATTCAAACGTTGGAAGACATGCTACGTGCATGTGCGATCGACTTAGGTGGTAATTGGGATAAGAACCTACCACTAATTGAGTTCTCCTACAACAATAGCTACCACACCAGCATAAAAGCTGCGCCTTTTGAGGCCTTATACGGTAGAAAGTGTAGATCGCCCATTTGTTGGGCGGAAGTTGGAGATGTCCAACTATCAGGACCAGAGATAGTTTTTGAGACGACGGACAAGATTATCCAGATTCGCGATCGTTTGAAAGCTGCCAGGGATAGGCAGAAAAGTTATGCGGATCCAAAGCGTAAGGCTTTTCACTTCGAAGTGGGTGATAAAGTGTTGCTTAAGGTATCACCCTGGAAGGGGGTGATGCGATTTGGTAAGAAAGGCAAGCTAAGCCCGAGATACATAAGACCTTTTGAGGTTATCGAACGTGTCGGGTCAGTTGCTTATAAGTTAAACTTGCCTGAAGAACTTAGCGTTATCCATAATGTGTTCCACATCTGTAATTTGAAGAAGTGTTTCGCTGATGAATCACTGGTTATACCGCATACGGATGTACATATAGATGAAAGCTTGAAATTTGTGGAAAAGCCATTGTCGATTGAAGATCGACAGGTAAAGAAGCTTCGAAGGAAGCACGTACCTATTGTTAAGGTCAAATGGGATGCCCGTAGAGGTCCCAAATACACGTGGGAGGTAGAATCCACGATGAAAGAAAAATACCCTCATTTGTTTCAGTAAATCTCGGGGTCGAGATTTCTTTTAAGGGGGTGAGGATGTAACACCTCGAAAATTTACGTCCAATAATGTACTGACACGTGTCATGGGCTTTAAATATGTGAAAACATACTTTAGAGGGACTAAAGTTGACAAACAGTGAAACTATGTAAATATAAGGGTCCAAAGTGTCAACAATTGATAAATAGGCTCTAAAATAACCCTACATGATGTTTATAATCTTAAACGGATAAATCATGGATCATACGAAGCGGAAAATGAAAGAAAGTGAGGAATTACAAACTACAGGGGCTAAATGTGTCAACATGTTGAAAGTATACCTCTGAGTGACCTTTTGGCAAACCCGAAGCTTTGTAATGATAAAATATACTCACTAGAATATGTGATAAAAATTTCATCAAGTTTCGTTATCGTATGAGAAAGTTATGATCAAAACCGTGCACAAAGGGTTAATTGCGTTAACGTTGAATTTCGTGACTTTTCGGGTAAGCACAAAGTTAACCAAGGACTTTACCATGTTTATTAAAGTCCCAAGGTCCTTAAAATTCATATTTGAGGGTCTAGAGTGCAAGGAAAATAGCAAAAACCACGTTACAAAGGTCAAGGACCAAATTGTAAAACAAGAGAAACTTGTTTGGCTGGTCGCACACATGTACGCGGCCCGCGTAACATGTCTCGCGGCCCGCCTACGGGTCACCAGCGAACAAAACAGCGCACAGGTGCCAGTTCATGTCTGTTTGCGAGTTGTTAACAGCTGGATCCGATTCCTGAGCCTCACCAATGAACTTACATGCATCTAGGGGCACTTGGACACTTCTCATAACATCCCTAGACTCATGTGGCAGCTCCAAATGAGATCAAATTGGTTATAAGAAGAACTTGAAGTTGCAACTTTCATTACTTACATTTTCAAAAATTCACAAGATCATCTCTGGAGCTCTCTGGACGTCAAGACAACCTTCTAGTGGTCTCTAAGCTTTATTAGGACTCTTGTAAGTGTTTATAACCTCCTCAAATTCGTTCTAGCTTAGTATATTAACCGAAAGTCAATCCATCGTAATTTAAGCTTGACTTCGTGATTAAACGAAAATTGCTCAGTCTTTTCTCAAATTGAAAGTACCTACAAGTTGGTATTTATGTGGGTAACAAACCCTCAAAAGGGTATTTTCAGATTCCCACTCTAAGTATGTTAATTGTCGAGTCAAAGCTTGTTTCAAAAAGTCAACAGAATGTGTTTTTGCAAATTTAAGCATGATTAGCAATGTAGGGTACATGCAACCTGTTTGATCATTAAAATAACTTGGTAATTAATGTAAGAACATGTCTCAACATGTTCATCTCGACAATTTTCAGTTTAAACCCGAATCGGAACCGAAAGTCGCATAAATTGACTTTTCCTTTGACTTTCAGTTATGATCCGTTCATGCATGTTTGAGATCTGCATTAGAGCTTATTTTGGACCAATTTTCATATAAGTTTAACTCTGAGATTTTACAACTTGGTTCAATACTTACCCGGTCCATATGCATGTTTCCGATTAATGCTTAAAAGTTGACTATTATGCCCTTTTTACTATAAAACTTGATTTTTGAAAAAGTGAAAGAGTAGAAACATTTGTTACTGATTTATAAACTTGCACCAAAAATTTGATATCAGTTTGAGGTCTAGATTAAGAGTTATGCTCAATATCGTAATTTGAAAGCCTTATGTTACTTAAACGGCGTAATTAGCATATAACCTATTTAAACCCACTTTTTGATATCAAAATTTTTACCCACTGATGTTATATAATATTTTGGGATTTTTGAAGATTTTTATTTAATTTTTGGCTGAGCATAACATAGGTCTCTAAGTTTAATTCGGTAAATACCGATTTTGCCCTTTTAAGCCATAAAATGAGTTTTACAAATCCTTTTGACTCCAAACCTTTTTCTACTGATTTTATTTGTTAAATAAAATATTTTGAGCATTCTGGAAATATAAAAATATCAGCTTTCTTTTAAAAACCCGGAAACGGCTCTAAATCGCCTTTTTAAGCGTTTTTAACGCATAGTATGTACTATAACTATATTAAACATATAAGGTTGATACCTACTGATATTCTTAGCATATTTTTATAAAATAACAGTAAGTACAAGTTTATAAACTCAGGTTTCCAATTTTGATATTTTTAGCCCTTGTGAAATTACCAAAATACCCCTCAGAACCTTTAGAGAGTGGTGGAGTGGTAAAGAGTGTTTCAAATAACCTAGAGGTCTTGAGTTCGATACTTGCTTCCACCGGTTCTCTAAAGGCCACCGACCCGGTGCCTGCGCCGCGCTTTACCTGTTCCCCTCGGTTAGTCGGGTATTGGGGGGGACCCGGGGGTTTACCGTGTAAGCGGGTTCCCGCGGTTATCAAAAAAAAAAAAAAAAACCCTCAGGTGCATAGTTTGGTTTTAAATGATAAGTCTCACATATGGGTCATACCCTACTGTTATAACATGTTAAATTAAGTATATTTACTGTATAAACCAGACCTGTAACTCAGATTTCTAATTTAACTCTTTTACAATCTTTTAAAATGACCAAAATGCCCTTATGAGGCATAATTTGTGTTTAAATCCAATTTGGGCATAATAGAAGATATATTACTGATATTATAACATATTTTGAGCATTTATCTCAGGGAACTTGCATATGACTCTTACGGTTACCCGTAACGCCCTTTTAGCGTTCGGTTCGGTTTATGTAACTAGTTTGCATAAATTGACCGAGACGGGTCAAACCTTATCATTTTTGTCTCAAAATCCAGAATGTATTTAGTATACCCATATTATACAAGTATTCAAACTTGTCGGGTCTAAATCACATTCTATCCGGTCTTCGCTTAATCGTGCATTTGAACCGTATCGTCCTTTAAACTAGCCGGTCTAAGCTTAAGCTTAAATAAAGACCCGTTAGAAATATAATAGGTTATTATAAACCTTCGTTCCAGATTAGGAGCACCGGTAAAAGATACTTTCATTTTGCTTGATTGTGAATTATACTTTACTCAGGTAAATACTTTTAACTTATTTTCCCTATACGGGCTTGGGTTACGGTATATAGAATACCGCTTGATCGAGCATCAAATCTTACATCTTTGTATGGTTAATTAAATAATTTGATCGGCTCGTTTAAACAGTCTTGTTCACTTAAAGCCTTTGGGGGGTAATGACCATGTCCCGGATATCCTTGGCATCATCTTACGAGATGGCCACGACTGAGCACGGGGTGTAGGCGTACACCTGTCAGTGAATAACTCAATAATGTGGAGGGTCTATTGATCTTTAACCCGGACAAGATCCGGGCTACTGAACGCACAAGTAACATGTAATTCGTTCACAAGATTATAATAATAAATAATTATCCCAAGTTATAAAATGTTTTGTGCCACGTGCATTCAAATCAATTTTCAACCATTTTCAAAATGAGTCAGTTAAATTGTATTTACCAGTGTAAACTGACGTATTTTTCCCAAAAGGTTAAGTGCAGGTACTACACGTAATAGGCTGGCTGTCTTCTAGAGCGTCCACAATAAGTCTCGCAAGCTTGGACGACAATAAACTGTTGAACAATATCTTATTTTATTTTGATCCACCTGTGGATCCGTTTCGACTATTAGTGATATTTAATATTACACTTTATTAAAGTTGAAATGAATCTATCTTTGCTTCCGCTGTGCATTTAAATATTGTGTTGTTTGTCTATGATGATACCAACTACGTCACGATACTCCCCACCGGGCCCACCGGTGACACGTGGAAAATAGGGGTGTGACAGCTCTACAGCTGGCTTCTATTAGCTTTATACTAAGTTACCTGAAACGCGTTTTAAAAACATTTTATCAGCAAGAAATACTGGCGAGTGAATCCCAGTTTAATCAAAAAAAGTTTTATCATTTTACAGTATTGAGGGCAATCCAGCAATTACATTTGTTTACAACTATTCAATTACCACCCACGGCACTGTCAATCCTGACTTGTGGAAATGTTACTACTCACAGTGTAGTAACAAATTTTGTATACAAAACCCCAACATACCGACGATAATTGTAGAATTACAAATACTCAATCATTGTGAAATATAATTTAAACAATTGAGGTTTTGTAAAAACAATTTACAAAAATAATTTACAAAAAGAGGATAAACTCACAAAAAAGGTTTACACAAAAAGAAGGATTACTCACAAAAAGGTTTACATAAAAATAAGAATTACTCACAAAAAGGTTTACACAAAAAGAAGGATTACTTACAAAAAGGTTTACACAAAAAGAAGGATTACTCACAAAAATGGTTCACAAAAAGAAGGATTACTCACAAAAAGGTTTACACAAAACGAAGGATTACTCACAAAAAGGTTTATACAAAAAGAAAGATTACTCACATTGCTATTTTAGATAATTCCTGGTGACTTCCTAGTTATAATCTACTAAATAAACAATGCACACACGTTAGTAAGATAACCCAATTTACATTAGGTATACCATTCCCCCGAGACAGAATTCCAACGACGGAGTCAGGCAGAGCCTTGACATGTATTACGGAGCTCTAGATCAATCGGGCAGAGTAACTAATACATAACCGGGGGTTATAATACTTACAACGAGGTAGAGCTTCGCTAATTAGTGGGTATTATACCCGAGCAGAAATTCTATTATTTAGAGATTTCGAGAGAGAAAATGATTTGTGAACGATTTGAAAACTGAAGCCAATGGCCCCTATATATAGGCCAGATCGGCCACTCTCTCGCGGCCCGCGACAGAAAAAAGAGGGGCCGCCGCGCCCCGCCAGAGCCTAATAGTCGGCGGTAGGGTTGATGAGTCACCGGGTAGTATTGACACGTGGCACGATGTGGTTCTGCCACTTAATGTTAGGTCGCGCCCCGCGACAGACCAAGAGAAGTTTGTCGCGCCCCGCGACAGCCTATTATTTTTGTTTTTATTTGTTATTTATTAATATAAAGGTTATTCGGGTCCGTTTCTCTCATACGGGATGTATTTTAGGAATATTTAGGGGTGTTTCTTGAGAGTTGTTATATCCTCCCCACCTTGTTTTAAATCTCGTCCTCGAGATTTGAACTATGATATCTCTTTGGAGTTATATCAAGTCTTGTATTTAGTAAAAACAGTGTCAAAGCGTCTTTGGAAGCCTTTTATGGAAATTCTGAACCCCAATTTGTTGGGCAGATGACGTGTGCGTATATATACCGAATTTTGCAATTAAATTACACACGATTCGTTTTTAAATTTATAAAAGTGATTATTACTTTAACATCAAAACACACACGAAAGAGGCAAGTGTACCCCGTCATATATGTAGTAAAGTATCGGTAAGCACCAAATATCGATCCAAGGAAATGGGCGGAGAAATAATACTAGACCTTTGTCATTAAACTACCGGTAAAAGACATAAGTTGTTTGATTTTTAATAAACTAAAGTAAGCATAAACAAATACTTATAAAACATAGTAGAAAATAGATAAATAGCCTTGCTTAATACACAACCAAAGTATGTCAACTAAGTCGGTTTTGTCACTAGAAGCATTCGGTCAATTTTCCATTTTAAGACAATTAGTATCCCTTTCGGGAATCCTAACATGACAATCATTCGGAAAGTTAAAACGATAAACACACTTTAACCACCTAAAATTGTTCTTTAACGTGCAATTGATAAATGTCTATGAAAATCTCTTAAAAATAAGTTAGTCATCCGTTAGGAGTTTTCTAACCTCACTTAAACAAGGAAAGCGAAACCGATAAACACAATGCAACCACCGAGAAAAGCATAAACTAGATTAAATCACAACCGAGTTCATTTTACAAATCTTGCACATAAATTCACCAAGATAGCAATTTTGGCCTAAACTACTAACTAAGCTAACAAATCATGGCAAGAATTATAACAACACCATTTAACCCGTTAAGGTCCTTACGTGACGGCAAGCTTTCTTGATTAACAATAATTACATTTTATTAAACCACTAACCATTTCTAGTATCATGGTGCATACATTTTAACCAAGCTAAACTAGTTAACCAAGTTTAAAGTTTACTAATACATGATTAATTAAGCTTCATTTTTCAACTATCTTAACTAACCAAATACCAATCATCCAACACAATTACTTATAATCAAGAAATCAATATCAATAACAAGGTTGCAAACTAATCATCAAAGATAATCATAGAAAATACTTCCAAATGTCATTACAAACAAATATTAACATACTAATTGTTATAATCAAGCAAGGGATTGTTGTGTTTTTGCCCAAAGGCTATAATAATACATAAACATTAATCTAAATGCTTGAAAGATTAACAAAATCATGGAAAGATTAGAAAACCAAACCATAAACAAGCATAAGATTAAGAATCTGGAAGATAACGAAGCTAATCGGCACAATGTGGCTTGAATCCGGGTGAAAGCAGAAGCCTCCGGAGCCTGAAAATCGCCAGAATCGCTTCCAAAATGTCCAGAGTTCCGAGCAGAATGTTTCTGCAGGTTTTTTATATTTTTTCGATCTCGCACGGTCGTGCACTTTATGGCACGACCCTTCACTTTTTGCATTATTGAAGTTACTGTGCACCATACCGCATGACGTCATCAGATCTTGACCAGATTCGATCTCGCACGGGCGTGCGGTAGGTTGCACGGGGGTGCATCACCGAGATGGGTCTTGTTGTCGCATCCGTACGGGGGTGCCACCAGTCGCATGGGGGTGCATCACCGAGATGGGCCTTGTTGTCGGGGGTGCATCACCGAGATGGGCCTTGTTGTCGCATCCGCACGGGTGTGCCACCAGTCGCACGGGGGTGCCACCAGTCGCACGGGGGTGCATCACCGAGATGGGCCTTGTTGTCGCATCCGCACGGGGGTGCCACCAGTCGCACGGGGGTGCAACTTGCCCAGGTCAGAATTTTCCCCAGAATGTTCGCAGTTCATTCGTTTCGCCCGGAAAATCCTCGTTTTCACTATCATCTTGTCTGGTATGCTGTTTTAGGCCTGTAAACAAAAGTATACCTGATTAAGTATCTACATAACGGTTTTACGGCCGAAAACGCATAAAATGGGGATAAAATGGGGGACTAAAATATGTATAAATTAGTGAATATCAAATCTCCCCACACTTGAACCTTGCTTGTCCTCAAGCAAGCTAAACTAAAATGCAATAAAAGATAGAAACTGACAAGAACGATAATTTACAAACTATTTATTGAAACAACTACAAACGGTTAGCCGGTTTTTCGAAAGACAACATCTATTGAATCAAACCAAACAAGCATATGCAAATATATGTAGATAACCAAAAAGCCGTGACTTCACTTTCAATTGACTTAACATGCTAATCTTCACACAACTCACAATGTTCACACACACTCGGTTTTATTTATGAAACATACATAAAATGTGTATGTGCAAACACTCAATGCCTCGTCAATGAAACGTGTAATATCATAAGCTTGTCATAAGATCTCGTCTCCACCAACTAATATGCGAAAAAGTGTAAATCAAGAAGTCTTTACGGGGTGTAACGTTAGGCTTGGGTGATGGGTATGGAAATGGATATTTAAAGTGGCGAAACGTTTAAAACTCAGTTTTAGCGTTTACCTAGCACTAAACAATACAACTATACATACAAACGCCTTAAAAAGGCGACTTATGCTACAACGAGCTCATAAACAAGATTTCATCATTTTATCAATCAAAATTGCTCGAATTTTGTCTACTTCACCCTATTTTAGGGTGTTTTATATTCTGTTTTTTTTTTTTTGCAAACTAATAACTAATGGATTTATACAATGAATAATAAACTATAACAAGCGCTAGTTAAACGATTATTTTGACCGAATTTCAACACTAAAAGGTTTAAAACATAAAAAGGCTAAATTTGGCTAAGTGGGCAATTATGTAGGGTAAACAAAGGTAAACGGGAAGGCTCGACATGGTTAATCCTAAAGGTAATGTAAGGTTTACGGGAAACACAACACAAAGAACAAGGCTAACAACAAAGTGGTAATCTAAGTGCCTCTATCACTTCTACACAATTCCGCAAGTTCATGGTCTTAACAAGCATGCTAGTGACAAGTTCTAAATTACACATGACATCCGGCTCACTCCTACTCCGAAATGAACAATCATATAACAATTTTACGGCTCAAATATGCTCACATAATCGGAAGGAATGGGTAAAAGTGTGAAAATTCTCATGCAAGTCCTTCTTTGTTTGTCACGCTTTCCGGTTATATTTTTAAAAATTTATTTCGCTTGTCGAGCTTTTATCATGTCCGAAGTTTTCTAAAACACAACCAACCGATTTATTTGCTAAAAATATATACAAAATACAGATATTTTTGATTGAATTTTCTGATTTTTCTGAATTTTTTTTAGAGGACAAACAAAGTAAAGTCATAGTGTTAACCCCTCCCCACACTTGAACTTCGCATCGTCCTCGATGCGAAATCCGAAAATATAAAGAGAAAAGGAGGATAATAACACTCCCCTGAAGATGATTGAAGACGAAACGAGGCTTCACAGCCGATTCTGCTGTGTCTTTTCGGTCCAAGATATGCTTCAAAGACCTGTATGGATGTCACAAAGCAAAGAAAAAAAACAAAACAGCAGGCGAAACAATCTAGTTGCAACACAAAACATGATCTAAATAATTTGCATCATTCTTGCAAGGATTAGGGTTTCGTTTGTATTTATGAAGAGAACCCTAAAATCCTCGAAAAAATCGAAAATGCCTAGGCCTAGAACGGAAGAAACAAAAAAAAGACAAGAAAGAACGTACCGTGCGAAGAGATGTGTGAAACCATGCGATTTGAGGCGAAATCGCTCTGGAACGGCTGTCTGCAGTTAGGTTTCGCGAATGAGGGAAATGGCAACAGATGGGGGTTTTTATAATGTACAAATGACAAAACTGCCCCTGCCTCTCGCACGGTCGTGCGACAGCTCGCACGATCGTGCATGACCGACATTGTTCAAACCCTGCACGCTGTTCTCGGAGATGCACCGGGGGTGCGACTCCTAGTGCAGGCCAGCCCGTAAACGCACGGTCGTGCGACGCATGGCACGGTCGTGCAACAGCTGCAGATTAGTTTTTTCTGCAGAAGCCATTTCCAGCAACTGTTTTGGCCGTTTATCGCCATTTTTTCAACGCGCAAACTGTTTAATCAATATCGCAACATAGAACCTATGCCGGGCACGTCTAAAAATTGTACAAACTAACGGAAACTAACAAACGCATCTAAATTACGCTAAAACTACAAAAGCAAAAAAAATGGACGATTTTACCCTTATAGCGCCAAATACGCTCTTGCTACATTTTTAATCACCGAGTCAGTAGCGTAGACTCATGCTAAATTTTTGTCGGCGAGTCGATAGCAAGACTCATGTCCCGGCACTTGTTACATGTGCGGGTCATTACCACGCCCCTTCGGATGCTAATTTTGTTTTTTTGCAAAAAAGAAACAGAATATTATTTTAAATGGGCTGAAAATTTTATAAAAATTCGAAAATGGGCCCGAAATTTTATAAAAATTACAACACTAAAAATGAATGAATCGGCTAAAGTAAAAAATGAAAACCCGAAGCCGAAAACTCAAAGAATAAATGAATAAATAAATCCGGATTAAATAAATAAATGGAACAAAAATTTACAAGTATACAAAAATGACTTGGAAAACGAATAAATGAAATAAAAGCAAGAAATATTAACAAATAAATAAACAAATAAATAATCAAGAAAGTATACATAAATATTAACAAGTATATACGCCGATAACACAATGACTCGGGTCGTTCCTAAAACTCGCCATTTCCCCGGCAACGGCGCCAAAAACTTGACGTGTGCGTATATATACATAATTTTGCAATTAAATTACACACGATTCGTTTTTAAATTTATAAAAGTGATTATTACTTTAACATCAAAACACACACGAAAGAGGCAAGTGTACCCCATCATATATGTAGTAAAGTATCGGTAAGAACCAAATATCGATCCAAGGAAATGGGCGGAGAAATAATACTAGACCTTTGTCATTAAACTACCGGTAAAAGACATAAGTTGTTTGATTTTTAATAAACTAAAGTAAGCATAAACAAATACTTATAAAACGTAGTAGAAAATAGATAAATAGCCTTGCTTAATACACAACCAAAGTATGTCAACTAAGTCGGTTTTGGCACTAGAAGCATTCGGTCAATTTTCCATTTTAAGACAATTAGTATCCCTTTCGGGAATCCTAACATGACAATCATTCGGAAAGTTAAAACGATAAACACACTTTAACCACCTAAAATTGTTCTTTAACGTGCAATTGATAAATGTCTATGAAAATCTCTTAAAAATAAGTTAGTCATCCGTTAGGAGTTTTCTAACCTCACTTAAACAAGGAAAGCGACACCGATAAACACAATGCAACCACCGAGAAAAGCATAAACTAGATTAAATCACAACCGAGTTCATTTTACAAATCTTGCACATAAATTCACCAAGATAGCAATGTTGTGTTTTTGCCCAAAGGCTATAATAATACATAAACATTAATCTAAATGCTTGAAAGATTAACAAAATCATGGAAAGATTAGAAAACCAAACCATAAACAAGCATAAGATTAAGAATTTGGAAGATAACGAAGCTAATCGGCACAATGTGGCTTGAATCCGGGTGAAAGCAGAAGCCTCCGAAGCCTGAAAATCGCCAGAATCGCTTCCAAAATGTCCAGAGTTCCTAGCAGAATGTTTCTGCAGGTTTTTTATATTTTTTCGATCTCGCACGGTCGTGCACTTTATGGAACGACCGTTCACTTTTTGCATTATTGAAGTTACTGTGCACCATACCGCATGACGTCATTAGATCTTGACCAGATTTGATCTCGCACGGGCGTGCGGTAGGTTGCACGGGGGTGCATCACCGAGATGGGTCTTGTTGTCGCATCCGCACGGGGGTGCCACCAGTCGCACGGGGGTGCATCACCGAGATGGGCCTTGTTGTCGCATCCGCACGGGTGTGCCACCAGTCGCACGGGGGTGCATCACCTAGATGGGTCTTGTTGTCGCATCCGCACGGGGGTGCCACCAGTCGCACGGGGGTGCATCACCGAGATGGGCCTTGTTGTCGCATCCGCACGGGGGTGCCACCGGTCGCACGGGGGTGCAACTTGCCCAGGTCAGAATTTTCCACAGAATGTTCGCAGTTCATTCGTTTCGCCCAGAAAATCCTCGTTTTCACTATCATCTTGTCTGGTATGCTGTTTTAGGCCTGTAAACAAAAGTATACCTGATTAAGTATCTAAATAACGGTTTTACGGCCGAAAACGCATAAAATGGGGATAAAATGGGGGACTAAAATATGTATAAATTAGTGAATATCAGCAGAAATTGCCGAGATAGTGCAATAAACAAGATAATTCAAGTTAAAGCAATACGAGATTATCAAAAGAGTTAAGTAGATAACAGATGAAAACCTTTCAAGTGGAAGATAAGGTTTTCTTAAAAGTGTCTCTTATGGAAAGGGATAGTCAGATTTGTTAAAAGAGGGAAGTCAAGTTCGAGGTATGTGGGACCATTTATTAGAAGAATAGAATCTGTAGCTTAGCAGCTACAACTGCCAGAGGAAATGACAGAAATGATGTACGAAATCTTTAAAAAGTACTTAACAGACGAATCCTTAGCGATATTTCTCTAAGGACATAGAAGAAAATGAGAAACTTAAATTAGTTTCAGGAATTGATGTTAACTGAACGTGATACAATTAAGTTTCACAAAATCAATAGAGACATATGAATCGAATGTAAATGACCTTTAGGAACAATAGGATTTAATGCCAGAAGAGAATTTACTTTGATCGTTTAATTGAGAGGGACTCTGAATCAATAATCTCAATTGAAAATAGAAGTATGAAAAATGATTTGTTAATAATCAAACAAGAAATCAGTGACGTTTACTTAAATGACAGGGAGACACCGGATAATACAATAAAATTTAGTATATCATTGTCTTAATACATAATTGTATCAAGACTACTTAAATGATGAGTCAAGCGAATGACTTCTGAATTGACATGATTAGGGTTTACTATTAGCACATGCTACAGACTTATACAGACACCGCAAGGTGTTGTAATGATTGAAAGAATTCAATGATTACGGTGACCGGATAACTCACCGTCTTCGAAATTAACTGAAAGTTTCAATGAAGTGAATCTGGATATTCAAGTAATAGGAGGTTCAAATGAATAACTGAATATCAAAGAAATGTTGGGGGTACATTGGTATAGGAATCTAGGTACCGTTATCTTAACACAAAATTGTATTAAGACTGTTTTAGGACAACGAATCAACAGAAGATAGATACGTTCGTACCTCAGTGTAAAAATGAAATGAGTCCAAGTTTTAAAGTAATCGCCACCGCAAGGTGTCGTGTTTTAACGAATGATTTATTGGAATTGAAGACTTTAAACAAGTCTACTATGGTTCGACAAATGAAAGGTTAGTTGAGATTACCTCGAATATGATGATCTCAATTCATCATATGGGATTTTGAATCTGAATGAACAAGTTCAAAATAAATTGAGCTTGGTTTGGACATATTCCAATAATGGATATATGTAGTTGGCAAGAGAAGGGTTACGATGGAGATTTGGTAAGAATCCTTGAAAAGAAAAGGAGTTCTTCCAGAAAAGTTGTTGACTTGACTTTAAGAGTCAACGTTTTTGCAATCATAGGGATTGTCAAAATGAGTGTAACGAAATATTTATTCGAAATTGTGAATAAATGATCTTTTGAAGTGAAATTACATGTGTAATAAGCTATGCATGCATGACATAGGAATTTGTTGAGCGATCTATGAAAGAAAATAAAGATCTTTTATTATAAAACTGTGATTGGAATCAAAAGTCGACTAAGACTGTAGTACAGACAAAATGTAAGGGTGCTTATTTCAAAAGTTGTTGTTGCTTCCGTTGTTGAAAATATTTATGCGTTTTCCTTAGCTTTATCTGGGTGTCTATCCTCATGGTCGGGTGCCTTAGATAGTTTCGGGAAGTAGGGACGGATGTGACCCGGTTCTCCTCATTTGTAACATACATTAGTTTTCCTTCTACATTTTTCCTCTGTATGTCCACTCTTCTTGCAGAAGTTACAGTGACATGTCTTCTTAGAATGGCGTTTTCTTACATGCTTCTTGTTATAGTTGTTGCAGGTAGGCTGCGTGATTGCTGGTTCCATTTCTTTGTCCTTACATGATTTGTCGGAGCAGAATTCCTTATAAGAGTAGATATAGGTTGTGGTTTTTTTTCGTTTGGAAGATGGAGTTTTGATACGAATATCATGACCTCCATTGATACTAGGGTTAGGTTTGAAGTGATGAGTATGCCTACAGTGGGTAGTAGGATTCTTGTTTATAGGCACAGTAATCTTAATAGCCTCAATGATCGAAGGTATGGCATTCGATATTACTTGTGCTATTATATTTTCTATAGAGTTCCTATCCAAATGATTTTCATTATTATTCTGAATTTCCTGATTACATGCTATTTCCTTTGACATCTGAATTACAAACATGTTCAGTTATAATTATCACAGAATTATATAGGCATCTTTTGTTGCTCATATTACGTTTAGCACACATATAGTCATACTTATCAGTATTAAGCCTTGGCATGCGAGAACCACCCTTATTGCGAGAACCGCGAGAACCAATGTGAACACAAAATAAATTCTAAAAAAAATCAAAAAAGCACTAAAAAAAATTTTTGATATTTTTTTTCAAAAAATCGCTATATTTCGTTACCATTAAAAAAAACTTTTTTTTTTTCGAGTAACAGATATCTATGCACATGTGCATATGTATCATTACTCTGACAAATTCGGTAATACGTTATCAGGAATAGATAATTGCACTTTAATTTACAATACTATTCGTAATACACTACTTTTTACATTACCAATATTTAAAATGCACATGTGCATCATTAGGTATAACCATGATATAACGTGTTTTGGTACAAAAAATTTGTGATTTTGAATGGAGAAGTAGGCCCATATACATGTTTTTTGGTTAGTTATATCTAGTGGTTGATGGTTTGGTTATAGTTGTCAATTTATGATGTAATATGTTGATTGGATGGTATAAATGGTGTTTACATACATGTAATAAAGTGAAAATATCGGTAATGGTATTGTATTATGGATGGTAGGAGGTAATGATATTGTATTATGGATGGTAGGAGGTAATGGTAGTGTATTATGGATGATATGATAGATGAAAGGGAAAGTGTATTCAAAGTAGTGTACCAAAATACCTTATTTCATGTTGATACATATAAATCCACATGTGCATTTCTAATATTGGTAATGTAAAAAGTAATGTATTACATATGGTAGTGTAAATGAAAGTGCAATTGTCTAATATGTGTAATGAATTATGAAATTTGTCAAATAAATGACAAAAATGCACATGTGCATGCATGTGTATTATGGATGGAATGATAGATGAAAGAGAAAGTAGTGTACCAACACACCTTATTTCATGTTGATACATATAGATGCACATGTGCATTTCTAACATTGGTAACGTAAAAAGTAGTGTATTACACGTGGTAGTGTAAATGAAAGTGCAATTGTCTAATATTTGTAATGAATTACGGAATTTGTCAAAGAATGATACAAATGCACAAGTGCATGGACAACTGTGACTCGTAAAAAAAAAATTTGAATTTTTTTTTATTGTAAACTAAATATAGCGATTTTTACAAAAGAATTGGTAAAAAAAAAAATTGGGTGTTTTTTAGATTTTTTTAGGTATTACTTTTTGTGTTCACACTTTTTTCTCGCGGTTCTCGCAATAAAGGGTGGTTCCTAACGGATCTTTGTCTTATATATATATATATATATATATATATATATAGGGGGCCGCTAAAATGAGAACCACCTCTAGTTGTAAAAACCATGAGAAATACACCGTACGGGGCAAGTTGGACCAACATTTTTTTTCGTAAATTTACGGTACCCGTAAACACCAAACTTGTGGTGTAAAAAACTACACACACGACATTTTTTTTTTGAATTTTTTTTATGGTTTTTACAACTAGAGGTGGTTCTCATTTTAGCGGTCCCCTATATATATATATATATATATATATATATATCTATACTATCTATACTATATTCTATACTATATATAATATACATATCCAAAGGACTTCTTAAAGGTCATTGAAATTTCTTTAAAACACCCCTAAAGCATGATGTACAAATGTTTTAAGCACCAGAAAACTTCACTTTCCACTTATACCCTTCTACTAAAAAAGGGGGATACATTAGGGTTCATTCATTTCAAAACATTTCAAAATCACCCGCTTCCCTGCTCCTCTTTCTCTCTCTCTGGCGAATCTAGATCTGGATCTAGGGTTTTTCTCCAGAAGATCTAGCCTTTCTCATTAACACCAGATCGATAAAGAAATCTCAATGCATTCTCCATTCAGATCTAGCCTTTCACCGGAGAGTCGGAGACCCCAATTGCAGCCACTACCGTCGTTCGCAACCACCACTACCGCTCGCAACAACTACCACCGTAAGTCCTCTCGATTTCTCACACTGATTCAAAAAATTTCTTACTTATGTGTTGTATCCTGCTACATGACATTTGCAGAAGAGCCGGTGTGCTCTGTGTGTGGGTATCCTGCTGCTCTTTGATTCGAAAAATTAGGGTTTTGGGTTATTTATTAGGCTATATTTTGATGACAAATGGATGTTTGGCTACCAGATAGTGGTTGTTGATGGCTGCAGACATGGTGGCGATACGCGGTTTGCTGGAGCTCCAACATGAAACGATCTTGATTTGTGAATCATCTGGCTAGCCTTTATGAGTTCTTAGTTTTTTTTTTATAAATTCTTGTTGATTATTAGTTTTTACTATAACAAACTTCATGTAATAATGGGACTGGATTTTGTTTACGTTACAAAACTGGTGTAGAATCTGAGAATTTGAAATTACTGTATGTGGATTCTAGAAAGTCAAATGTTGACTCTATTTGGAATTAAGTTTACAGGATATTCGTGGATATGAGGTGCCTTTGAGCTTTTACAAGAGGAAGGCTGTTTTAATTGGTAATGTTGCGTCATTCCAAATGGTAAATAACTTCATCTTTGTGTCAGTTGCTTGGTTTTTTGTTTTACTTTTTAGTTTGTATTCATGAATTAACCATCTTATTCAATATGTTTGTGGATATTGTAGAACAACATCACATAGAAACCTGAGGAGTTCATACTGGGTTTTGGCAAAGTTCTGGCAAGCTCCGGTGATCTGTTCTCATCTTGCTTGTGACATCTTTGTGTAGATCGGCCACCCTAAGACCTCTATAGCTGGTATAATTTTAGATTTTGCTCTGTGTAATCTCCAGTTGTTTGGTTCCACACTTTTCATTCTGAAACCGGTTCTGTCATGATAATACCCGTAATTAAACTCCCATTAAAAGGGTTATTTGTTAATTTTTTTTGTATAGTTTGATTGTTATGAATTAAGTTGAGTTAATTAACGTTTTTTTGTTAGTTGAAGTATGGAGGAACCAGCCATTGCCGCTGATGACGGACAAGAAGCCGCCCCTCTGTATCTTTCATGACAACTTCATCAGGTAACCAGTAACCGATTAGTTAGAAATCTGTGGTGTTATAGTTGTGTTATCGGTGGTAAGATTTGGTTAATGATTGGTAGTGTAAGTTGGTTTGACCTTATAGAGGGTACATTTATCCATTTATTATTATTTTTGCTAACTCATCACTGCACTAATACTTACATTTTGAGTAATCCCGGGACCATAAAAGTATGTTATAGAAATAGCTTGAAAAGTTATTAGCTTCAAAAGAAACGGGTCAACTTGGATTTTAGTCTTTGGTACCCGCCGTTTCATAGATGGATAAATGTACCTTCAAACATTATCATTTGTGTTAATGAAGTTTTATGTATTTTTCGTACCCACTTCTTACAAATCTGTGTTCCGACCCATCTTTCTCGATGTTGTTTCGGCTGTGATGTTGGTGGTTGTGCTGTTGCCAGTAGTAATGAAAAGATAGGCTTTTTTATGTTCGTGGTGAAAAGTACAGACTGTATGTTTGTTGATTTATTTGGGATTTGAAGCGTTGTCCGACGATGATGGTGGCTTGCTACTTGGCGTGGCAACTCTGTTTGCAGCCGTAGCGGCACTGAGCCATGTTTACAGACTGTATGTTCCTTTGTTGGAATGTTAATTTCATCCGACAGAAAACTGGTCATAAAACAGGAATTTGGTGATGAACACCAGGTAACTTTTCGTCAATTATGTATTCATTTCAAATTAATGATATTGTGTTTTGTTCTTTCCGACAGTGCTTATGTACCCGGGCGGCTTTCAAAGGTATCCTTGGAGAAATTTTGTGAAAAGGCGACGTGTGTCTAGACATGCAGGTGAAAGCTCGTCGTCAGGTGATGAATCTCTCACAACTTTGCCATGTTTGGTAGCTTTCATGAATCCATGGGTTAGGATAACCACAGTTGCGGCTGGTGGGCGACACACATTGGCATTAACAGGTCGCCTCACAAAGTGTTCGGTCATGCTGATGGAGCTCCGTTAGTTGTCCCACAAGATCTAAAATTTGACGTTGGCTTGTTAGATTCAGGATAGAGATTAATAACCCTATTAATAACATACAAGAAGTTCTTTGACAATAGAAACCGCGTTGAAAATGCAACATAAATTGTTTTGAATTTGAATTTGAATTTGAAGGTACTAGGTTTGACTTTTAATAGTGGTATTTTTCTATCATGTGAGTGCAGCCGCAGCGGCGCAGCGAGCGCAGCCGACGAACAATTACAGCCAACAGGAACCCTTCAGCAGCCCGTTTTATGGCCAATCAACCAGCCATGGGTTTGCAACTTGCACTGCTAGGTCGAGATGCATCAACAGCAGTAAGTTGTTAATATTCACATTCAAGTTGTTTTATATCTTAGAAAATCCCTTTGCATTGCTTTAGTTGTTTTTTAAGCTTTATTCTTTATAACTTTGTGTATTCATGCATCAGGAGCAAGAAACTGTCATGATTGACGAATTTGTAACAGACATCAGGGAGTTCTCAACTTCTGTTTCAGGGCGTAACTCCCCTGCTGCCATAATAATGTTTGTTGTAAGTCTTTTCTCATGTTCTTTTGTGCATATATTACCAACAATATCATAGTTTTGTTGCATTTGTAATGCACATTAAGTTTGCTTACAGGACATCTATGCATGCATGATAGCTGTTATGGAAAAAATGGGTTAGTGTTGCTTCAGAAACACTTCCGTTTGTTACTTCGTTATGCTGACTTATATAATTAATATTATGTATTTTTCTCCATTGTTGGTGATACTTTATCTCGGTTCTGATGTACCAATGAAGCTGAAGGTGGTATTTTTGCTGCTGTTGCCTTGGTCTTTGCGGTGGACAGTAATAAACCTCCTGGTAATAATATCAAAATCTACACTCGTGGATCTGTATTTTATGTTTTTATCATATCTTTATTGTTTTCTTATTTCTAATTTTACTTTCTTTGTTGAGAGGTATAGGAGAAACTCAATTTCATGCTATATTATCAGTGGATTGCCGCCAGTAGGCCCCACGTACAAGGCAACATAGAAGTAACACGGTTCGTTCAGTTCCAAAAACATAAGTTGACTTCTGAAAGTCAAAATATGTACTTTCAAATAAACTGTATTTCATTTTTAATGGAGTTTATATTGGCATCAAGTTGTATAATAGATACCATTTATAAATAAAAAACAAATGCGAACTATTTTTATAGGAGCAGTATAAAAAAACTCCATATAGAAAGTACTCTGCTTGACTTTGACTTATTTTGTCTTCAAAACCTTTTCGCAGTTTGGCATTAATGGAGGCTCATAAACATTTTAGTTATAGAAATGGCTTTCTCGATACACGCGCATATGACATCCATTTTCTGCAAGTGTTCACAGTACCAAACCATATTGGCCAGTCGGAGCGGAAACTAGCTACACAAGCGGCCCAGTCAAGCTATCTTGAACCGCCTTCATTTGGGCCGGCGGGTTCTGTGCTGGTAGTTGAACTGGCGAACCGGATTGATGGTTGGACTAGATTTTCAAAGCCTTTTTAATTTATTTTAACGTATTTTCTTTTCTAAAATAGTAAAATCTCATCTACTAATTCATTTACAGCCTCTATGTTTTGCTTATTCTAAGCTCATTTTTGTTAGCATTGCAAATAGGAAAAGATAAATCACTTTCGTAGTTTTTTTGTTAGTTGTATATAAATTTTATAATTTTTAAATTATTTTGACGTTCAGCAGTTTCTGAAGTTGGTTTGCCTAATAGACCGTTAGGGTGGTATGTTCAACGAAATGGCCAGTTATAAAAACACTGGCATAGAGGACAACCGTTTTGGGAACTTGCTGGTTGAATTGCATGGACACATCTATATTGATATCCATCGACTTAATGAACATCTAGCTTAATGATTTTGATTTCGGGTATAGGTGATTCTTTAGTTCAAGTCAAATAGATGCGTTATATTGTAAATTGAAAATATATTCTTGACTTGGTATCACTTTGGTGTACTCTTGATTCATGAAAGTTGTTTAGTATATGATAATCCACTTGAATTCTTTCTGTTAGCCTCCCTACATAGCCACACTTTGATACATTATAATCAAAGCACTCCCCACAAACCCATTTGACAAAGCAAATTTTTGATAATAGGTGTTAACCAGAAGTTTCAATATTTAAAATAAGTGACGATCAATATTTCACATTCTCTACTACTTGTTTGTTAGCTTTTTAAAAAAAAGGCAAAATACAATTGTGTTAATATTTTTCCTTGACATTCCGATATAATGTTTGTTAAAAAAGTAGTAATCAAAGTATAGTATTTGTTTGATAGCATACGCTATACGGGTGTCGATAAAGTGAGAACCTAACGGATTCCAACAGGACAATATCGGTAACGGTACCATTATTCTTCTTTTTATGGTTTTGAATTGATGTAAAATACATGGGGATATCATTTTGGGCAAATAATAACTTTATTTTTTGGGGTTTGCTCTTTTGCTCTAATAAAATTATAAAAGTGTCGGTACTGTAACGAACCAAACTAATATTGATCTAATTCCCGCCGTGTAGAACAGAGGAATCCCACTATAATATTTTAATTGTATGTGACTTTTTTAAGCTAAATCGGAAATAAGGCCTTTGATGTATGAGTCGAATGTAGCCCAAAAGCTATTTCGGAATGCATAGAAGAAATGTGAATATGGAGTCCTTAAGGTGCAATTTTTATAGTCAAGAAGATGAAGACCTTTTGCATTTATTTATAGTTATGAATGAATGGTTTCAATGTCATTTTTCGATTGACAATCACCTCCATGCATATTTGAGTCAAATGTTTGCATTTATATATAGTTATTGATGATGTGTAAATGTGAATGGGATTAATAAGTGGGTGCACAAACGTCATTAAATCCCCATGACCGGTTTTGAAGTATCTTAATCGAAAATTTAGATTTTAGTTATGACATAACTGAACATAACCTGCTCATTCACACCCTTAGAATTACTAACAAGTGTTGTGTTTTCCGTTGCATCGCGAATTTGGTTTTGGTTATGGCTCAAAACCGAACCGCCCCGTACATAGCCCTAAACTCACCAACCTAAGTGATATGTTTCCCGCCGCATCGCGCGGGTAAACGACTAGTATATATATATATATATATATATATATATATATATATATATATATATATATATATATATATATATATATATATATCTACATATATACTTATTGTATTTTAACATTTGCTTTTACTGTATATTTTGTCAAAATATAAAGAAAGTATTTATATGATGTGCTGTTTCTTTCTTTGTTATAATAGCTTTTTCTTCTATATTGCTTAAATTAAATTTTCAGAGCTCATGACTGGACAGGAATTCAGAAAACAATGGTAAGCGTTTTATATGAAATTATGAGATTCTCCGTTATTGACCCACTATTGTTTTTCAAGAAGTGGTGCTAGTACAGATATTCTTAAGGTATCTTTTGAATTAAAAGTGAGTATCAAAATAGATCTTGCGTAAACATGTAGGTTTGTTTCTTCTATTATATAAAAGCTTGTTTTTCTACAGAAGATAATTGATTATTATATTGTATATATTATCAAGAAATTTGTGCCTGGCATATTTATACGTATAATTATAAAGTTTTTAAAATTTCCTGTAATATATACACATGATATCAAATTATAAGAATCCAGCTAATTGTATTAATTATCCGGTTTATTCACATAACTTTGTTTATTCCTTTATATTAACAAAATAAATTTTATTAAATTTATTGAACATAATATTTTGTAATAAAAGGGAAATTTATTAAAATAAACTAAATCAAAATATAAATTTTCTGGATTCTTTTAGAATAATTTAATCTTTAACTGAAGGTTGGACTTATTTTGATTATAACATATTATGACTTGATTCTTATTATATTTATTTATTAAGGAATCATAATAGATAATACAAAGTTTAGCGTTTCTAAATTTGATCCTTAACATATTAAATAATGTAGTATCATTCTCATATATATATATATACATACACACACATATGACTTAAATAGATTTTAAGAAATTACTTGAACTTAGCAAATGATAAAAATTGTTTCCTCTGGAGATATATATACATATATTTTAAACCATATAGTTATACAATACTAATTGTTTTTGTACATATTTTTACTTTATGGATGAAATATCATTCATAGTATTGATACAAATTATATATAGACCATACTTACATCTGACATAGATGTAATTTAAGAAATAAGTTTAAGCTATTTCCTGTTGATATATAGGTATTATGTATTAAAATCATTTAATTACATAGTACCAATTCGTTGTACATATTCCTGTTTTATAAAATACAGTTTTATAAAATATTTTATATTTTCCATGGTATATGTGCTTATGTGAATATAACATAATCATAGGGAATAATATTTTTTTATAGAGTTATTATGAAAATCTTTCCTTTAATTATTGTAAATAATAAACATGTTTTAAGTATGCTAAAATATTATATTTTAACAAAATTAATATAATTACATGTTTTATCAAAACTTTTGATAAATATATATCTTTAAGTTGAGTAAAACTTTGGGTTATATCATAAATCATAAAATGTATTGCTTGCATCGAGTAATATTTTATATTATAATATTCCAATGACATCATACCTAAGGGTATTATTTTATACCTTTGATTAAGATATTAATATCAATATCATGATATTATTATAATGTATATTGAATTGCATTCACATAAATATGTGGGTATGATATATATCACAAAATTTTAATATATATATCCTTTATATATTTATAGCATAATATACGGTAAGATACAAATAGGAGTCACACATACTGAGACTTTAAATGACATAAAATTATTTAGGTATAATACTTATTATGTAATATTTATATTATGACATTTTCGAAGTATTATACTTGAATTGAGTTTATCTTATATTAATATTAAAATGTTAATATTAACATCGTATTATTTGTTATAAAATTAATATTCCATTATGTTCCTACATATACATATGGATATGATAGATATAGAGTGAATTGCAAGTTTTGTCCTTTATCTTTAGGCCATTTTGCAAGTTTTGTCCTTTATCTTTAAAGTTGACGAGTTTTGTCCTTTATGTTTGAAAATCAAGCACGTTTTGCCCTTTGGGGCAAAACGTGCCTGATTTTTAAGGACAAAACGTGCTTGATTCTTTAAACATAAAGGACAAAACATGCTTGATTTTTAAACATAAAGGACAAAACATGCTTGATTTTTAAGGCCCAAAGGGTAAAACGTGCTTGATTTCAAACATAAAGGACAAAACTCGTCAACTTTAAACATAAAGGACAAAACTTGCAAAATGGCCTAAAGATAAAGGACAAAACTTGCAATTCACTCTTATAGATATATAAGATATCACAAAATTTACAAAGATATAATATTATTAATATATATCATTTATATATAATACAGCATAACTGTAAGATACAAATATGGGTAATGCATATTGAAAATAAAAATTCGTTAAATGACATAAAAATCATAATAGACATATTAAGATCTTTATGTTCACAGGATAACACATAAGATATTAATTTCCTAACATAAATGTTTAAGGTTTAGATATTGGAAGAACACCTAAAAGGCTTAAACCAGTGGCATAGCTCTGATACCACCTTCTGTCAGAGCTCCCGACCCCACCCCGGGAGCGGGAAGCCGCGAACTGTCAGATGGTATCAATGTTTATTAATTTGGCAGCGGAATTTACATTAGGACCGTAGTTAGGAAATATTTTATTAGAGTAAAACACCACATTTTTATAATAATAAACACATGGGAAATTCCCAAGTTTCCATTACAAACATGTTTATAGGGATAAACCCTAATTATTGAAAACATAATCTCCTTTTTATTTAGGTAACTTTTATTGTCACTCTTCTAAGCCTTCAGTGATCTCCAGCTGGCTTCTATTAGCTTTATACTAAGTTACCTGAAACGCGTTTTAAAAACATTTTATCAGCAAGAAATACTGGCGAGTGAATCTCAGTTTAATCAAAACATGTTTTATCATTTTACAGTATTGAGGGCAATCCAGCAATTACATTTGTTTACATCTATTCAATTACCACCCACGGCACTGCCAATTCTGACTTGTGGAAATGTTACTACTCAAAGTGTAATAACAAATTTTGTATACAAAACCCCAACATACCGACGATAATTGTAGAATTACAAATACTCAATCATTGTGTAATATAATTTAAACAATTAAGTTTTTGTAAAAACAATTTACAAAAAGAGGATAAACTCACAAAAAAGTTTACACAAAAAGAAGGATTACTCACAAAAAGGTTTACACAAAAAGAATGATTACTCACAAAAAGGTTTACACAAAAAGAAAGATTACTCACATTGTTATTTTAGATAATTCCTGGTGACTTCATAGTTATAATCTATTAAATAAACAATGCACACGCGTTAGTAAGATAACTCAATTTACATTATGTATACCCTTCCCCTGAGACAGAATTCCAACGACAGAGTCAGGCAGAGCCTTGACATGCGTTACGGAGCTCTAGATCAATCGGGCAGATGAACTAATACGTAACCAGGGGTTATAATACTTACAACGAGGCAGAGCTTCGCTAATTAGTGGGTATTATACCCGAGCAGAAATTCTATTATTTAGAGATTTCGAGAAAGAAAATGATTTGTGAACGATTTGAAAACTGAAGGCAATGGCCCCTATATATAGGCCTGATCGGCCATTCTCTCGCGGCCCGCGACAGAAACAAGAGGGGTCGTCGCGCCCCGCTAGAGCCTAATAGGCGGCGGTAGGGTTGATGAGTCACTGGGTAGTATTGACGCGTGTCGGGACACGTGGCACGATGTGGTTCTGCCACTTAACTCTAGGTCGCGCCCTGCGACAAACCAAGAGAAGTCTGTCGCGCCCCGCGACAGCCTATTATTTTTGTTTTTATTTGTTATTTATTGATATAAAGGTTATTCGGGTCCATTTCTCGCATACGGGATGTATTTTAAGAATATTTAGGGGTGTTTCTTGAGGGTTGTTATATATTCTCAGTGAATGTTAATGAAAAAAATGCTTTGAGAAAACTTTCTATGCAAGATTGTATCCTAGAGAGAGAGAGAAACAAATCCTAACTTTGTGTGTTCTTCACTGTGTGTGATTGTGATATGTGAATACTCAGTGTATTCACAGATTGTTCGTTTTTCTCATCTTCTAAATCTTTTGTACTAGTTCTATAGTGCGGTTCGAGACAGACGGTGGTTTCCGCACATCGCGTATGTGTCGAGCGATCCGCATTCTTACGTTCGAGGTGCTTTTCGTTGTAGGAAGACCACCTTGCAGGCAAAATGTCATATTTTCTATTAACTACTTTGGAAATATTATTTAAATATAGCAATTGAACGTTCTTAAAATTCTAATGCAACAATTAATGATAGAATGAATTATACAAATCAGCTAGATACATGATACCGACTCCCAACAACCCTACACAAATGCCTAATCCATTTTATCCCTTATTTTAAAATATATTAAAAAAACAAACATGCATTTCATTCACATGCCTTTAAATTGTACTTACTATCATATACTAGCCATCTTCAGAGACGTAAATGTAATCCCCGCACCCAAAGCAGAATCACTTAACTCCACCTCAAACGAGTCGTATCTCCGGAAAAGTTCAATAACAAACAACCTCGTTATCATCACGACAAAGTTTTTTCCGGCACATTGTTTATTTTCGAGTGTTGGACTCTCGGTCTCCGGCCCATTAGACCACATAACGTACTTCAACGACGCCTCGCCATCCCCAACGAACCTATCAGGGACAAATTCCTCAGGTCGGTCAAATACTTTCAGGTCTTTGGTTGCAAAAGGCTGGTACCCAAATAACATTTCACCTTCTTTGATTTCGAAAGTGGCATCATGTGACTCAATGGTAAAGTTGCTTTTGGCTTTTCCATATTGCGGAGGTACTGGTGGATCAATCCTAAGGGACTCGTACACCACCGACTTCATCAGTGGCATCTGCTCCATCGCTTCCATCGTCACCTTACCATCACCGTATGATTTTATAACACCTCTTATCTCTTCCGCCAGTTGGATATGCAAGTTCTCACCAGCAAGTGCGATCCATTTAAGTGTATTGGGGAAGAGGATCTTCATTCCACCTGTTAAAGCAAAAAAGTTGAGTAATCTTAATCAAGAAAGCAGGTAGTCTACTAGTCTGAATGTTTTACATATACAAATTTCTACGTTGACTTGTTTATTCTTTTACAATGTACCCTCACAATTGGCTTTTGTGACCTGTGACATTTTTTTTCGTCCATTACGTATCTTTTTTCAAATTAATAGTTGGATAGTTTTGTCCCTCACGTATCTTTTTCTTAATAGTCCCTCACATATCCTTTTCAAATTAATGGCTGGATAAGTTTTTGTTTTCTAGCACTTTTTGTTCTCACCTTTTTTAAAAATTAATAATTTTAAATGTTTTTTAAACGTCGATCTTTTAATAAATTTTATGTTTATAAATAATTTTTAAAGGAATAAGTTTCTACAGTTTTATAGATTTTTTTAAGAGTAAATTTCAAAGTTCGTCCTTTATGTATGTCATATATTACAAAGTATGTCCTTTATCTTTAATAAGCTCAGAAAACATCCTTAATGTTTGAAAAACCAATCAGGTTATGTCCTTTACCCTAAACCTTGTTTGTTTTCCCAGTTAAGTTAGGTCACGTAAGAAGCACGTGAGGGCATTAATGTCATTCTACCTAACAATTAATGTGACCTGTTATAAAAACCCTAAACCCCAAACAACTTACTCTCCAGATAATTCTCATCCGGACCTAGGTCACGCTCCAGACCGAAATCCGAATTCTCCAACAGCACACCGGAGTGAGCGAGGCCAGGGCAGCACACGGCGGAAGCAGATCGGAAACAACCGCCGGAATCGTTTGGTGACATTTGTTCTTCCAGCAAATCGTACGGATTAGAATCGAGAATTTGGTGCATACGCAGGCGAGACGCGACCAGTTACGCGGATCATCAACGAGCTTGAGGAAGATGTTGAGAACTACATCATCTGAGAGGTATGAGAAGACGTTTTCAGGTTCAGATTCGGTTTCTGACATTTTTGTAATGAAAATGGGTACAAAAACGGTTGAATTTTGAAGTTTTTGATCGGATTTGTTGATTTTGATGAAGGAATCAGATGAATATTGTGTCCGATTTGTTGAATTTAATAAGGAATGGGAAGAAGGTATGAGGTTAGGGTTAAATTGGTTATCCTAAGGGACGGACTTTGAGCAATTGGGGGAACAATGGCGGGTGAAGATGGTGGGGTTTAGGGTTTTTTATAACAGGTCACATTAATTGTTAGGTAGAATGACATTAATGCCCTCATGTGCTTCTCACGTGACCTAACTTAACTGGGAAAACAAACAAGGTTTAGGGTATAGGACATAACCTGATTGGTTTTTCAAACATTAAGGATGTTTTCTGAGCTTATTAAAGATAAAGGACATACTTTGTAATATATGACATACATAAAGGACGAACTTTGAAATTTACTCTTTTTTTAAATAAGTTTTAACAGTGACTCTGAGATCTATGGATATAGTTTTTAAAAGACTTAGTTTTGCTATTCAAATAGGGGTAGCAGCTTGTTGCCCATTTGTCATCTATCTCAATGTAAATTTATAACACGGTTAATTAAAGTTATCTATTTAAAGGTGTGAAAAAAAAATCTATGTGTATAACTTTAAGATTTTTATTATAGTTTTTCCTGATTTTCCCCTTCATTTCATTTCAGTTACTTACAAAATTAACTTTCACATTAGTAATGTACGTAGCATACTTATTAAAGGCGCTAGACGCACTCAAGGCATAAAGGCCTCGCCTAAGCCTAGACGCAAGACGCAAAAAAAAAAAAAGCTAGGGCCTAAGAAAAAGAAGTGCACAACGAAAAAAATTATTTTATAAATACTACTCTTCAAACACAAAATAAACTAAAACTATCATTTGACATTTAATATTAACTGCTAGGTATCAAAAGTTAAAATATTAGTGTAGAAAATTAGTTTTCATTAAATAAAAGTAGAAATCTCATTGGAATATTGCCAGAATTTAGAGAATTTTGACGGAAACTCTCTAGAATCTATAAATCTCGCTAGACTCTGCGGTTGAACTAACACCTGAAGAACTAAAGCGCAATTGTCTTGGCTTAAGGCGCAATTGCCCCGTCTCACCTAGTAAATAGGTATAGGCGCAAGAGAAAATGGCTATAAAAACCATGTGCAGTATTTAATAACATACTCACCAAAAGTATTGAAGCAAACAGCGAACAAGATGTTGTGCAAAGCTTCATCTTTCGGAACCCCTAATGTTTCTGCTTGGTTTATAACCGGAGTCGCAACCGACTCAAAATAGTCATAAAGCTTATTGTAACTACTCTTTATCAGGAACGACGGCAGTCGGAAAGTGTGCAGAAGAATATCCTCCAAGAACCACGGAAGTCCGGCAGTGCCCAACGGGCTAAGATTGAACAACACCCACGAGGTAATTAAAGTTGGCCCACTCGTCCCTACTTTTGTTTCTTCAGGGTTCGAGTTGAAATAAGCCCGGCCCAAAAACCGGAAAGCCGCTTGTTCCCCAACCTCGTTGAACGCGGCTTTCCCGTTTTTGGCTAACTCGGATTCAAGAACTTGAAAGAGTTCGGTGTAAGTTGTTTGGAACTGAGGAATGACTCGGGTGCTTGAAGATTTAAGCATGAAGAACAGGAGGTTCTTAAGCTGAGCATGCCTAGGTTCGGAAGGATCGAGGTACGGGAGTACGCGGTATCCGCCCGTGAGTTTAGTGGACGGCATATAAGTTCCCGTAAACAAATCTTTCTTCTCGACTTTGGAAACATCAAACAATACAGGAAAACTTTTGGCGTCCAGGATAACAATGACTTTTGGGTTACTGCTAATGAAAGGGCCTGGTGGCATGTTGGTACGGAACACCGTGGATTGGTATTTCTGAACGCGGGACCTGAAGAACTCGTCCGGTCCGCCAGTTCCGTAAAAGTACTCCAACCGGTCTTTGATCGGTTGTATAAAAGGAATGCCATAGGAACCGGGGATTTCACGGATAGAGGTTTCAGACGATGTGTCCATGTTTGGGTGTGAGAAAATGTTTTGTGTGTTTGCATTAATAACTTAAGTGTGTGTATATATAGGACGAGGACGGTTGCGTTTAGGTTTTTGTCTTTCTATATATATATTTTTTATTATACTTTGTTTACTTCAATCTTATAATCTATTAAATATGTTACTACTTTCTAGTGCGAGCAAATTCTAAACGTGGTAATAATAATTACTATTAAAATAGAACTTACAAGCATGTTTTTTTTGCACGAATTGTAATGATAAATTAATACTGAATTTAAAATTTTAATGCTACGAAGAACTGGATATTAATCGAATCATGTGATACATGCATAATTGTATTAAACGAGTGGTTTTACCCTATGCTTCACAACAGACATTCGTTTGGTACTAGTTCGGTTGGTTAAAAGTTGCCCACGAAAAAACTACCGTGGTTCTAAAAATGCTAGATAAGAAAAAGTTACTAAATAATCAGTAGAAGATATATTAAATTTGTATGATTAGTGAGATCAAAAGTCTATTGGAGTGGATCAAAATTCTAAAGTTACTAAATAATCAGTAGAAGATATATTCGGATTTTGGAGAAAATATTAATATACCATGAAATTGTGACCACATGCTATACCCACTTTAAAAAATGAACAGCACATGGAAGGAAATTAACAAAAGTTGGTCAAGGTTATTTATATTATTTGCTCCACGTGTATCCATTCACAAAGAACAAAAGAAAAATCAACTGAAAATATAGGGTTCCACCATCAAGAAACCAATCAATCACATATTGAAACTGTAGCTAATAGCTGTCTTTTTAACATGTAGATATAGGTGCGGTTTTTTTCTCAGACATAAACTGTCTGCAAGCTAATTTCATCTGTTTCTATGTCTGCAATTGAAGATGTGGTCTGAAGCTCTGTAAGCTGAAAATATCAGACTGTTTGTTTTTAGTGTCTGCATAAACTGAAAATATGTAAACTCAAAGAGAAAGCTTATGACGACCAAACTACGGATATAAACCTTTAATTTATACTAGAAGGTAAATTAATATCTCCATCTCAACTTCAAACATTAAAAGCTACGGATATAAACCTTTAGGCATCATATTAAAAAATAAAAAGTAATGTATATACAAAACACATACATGTGCTTCCCCTAACACCAGCTCAAAAAATAAACAGCAAAATTGAATCACCTTCTCAACAGCATGAATAGCAGCACCGTGACCACCAACACCAGAGGTGTTTCTAAGGAAGAGGTCGGAAGCGGAGGAGTTGGAGGTGGCTCCGCCGAAGCGGAGGAGGAAGAGGTCGGCTCCTTTCTTCTTCTCTGGCTCTCTCTCTCTCTTCTTTCTCTCTCTCTCTCTCTCTCTCTCTCTCTGTTTCTTCGTCGCGCCACCACCAGACGGTGGTGGTGGTGGTGGTGGTCGGCCAGTACACAGATCGAATGGGGGGTGGTTTAGAGGGTGTGGATGTGTGGTGATCGGAGTTGGCTGGTACGTCGTCGGAGTCCGGCGACTCGATCCGAGGGAGAAGAGGGGAATCGAGAGGTGGATGAGGTCTGTGTATAAGGTCTGGTCTTCATTTGTGTTAGGGTTTTTGTTTTGGTTCTTTATGAAGATGTTTTAAGCAGGGAATCATAGCTTAATTTTTAAGATGAAAAAAGGTGATTTCAGATCTGTTTAAAGGAAAAAAAAAACAAACAGTCTTCAAGACCTTATGTCTGCCCGCCTGCAGACATAGGTTCTTTGCAGACGTTTTAAGCAAAAACAAACAGCACCATAATGTCATTTCGATCATGATTGCTCAAGAAACTGTATGATTTTTTTTAAAGTACCATGTTAAAAAAATTACATTCAAATAGAAGGTTAGGTTGTGTAGTTACCCCTTTTTAAATATCAAAACCAATTCTAATTGCATTCATAGATATAATATTACTATATATGACCCTTTGTACTCGATTTAGCAGGTCCACAGCATCTGACGCAAAGAAACCAAAAGTGTCAAATGCAAATATGATAAACATGTGTTGGTTGTCAAGACACGCTTTCTCGTGTTTGGTGACTTTGCCCAAAGCAGCTTTTAAAACAGGCTGACACACCGTGAAAACACTAACCCCCTAAGCCCACAAGGGGGAAAGCTCTGTTAGATCTACACGCTTTCTCGTGTTTGGTGACTTTGCCCAAAGCAGCTTTTAAAGCAGGCTGACACACCGTGAAAACACTAACCCCCAAGCCCACAAGGGGAAAGCCCTGTTAGATCTACACAAGCGTGTTTTCCTCATGTCCATCCAAACACCAAAATGTCGGCTAGTCTGAGGGTAGATCTTCCTGCCAATGGGTCAATTAAGAAATTCACCGGTGTCACTTTCTTAGCAAAAATCCCAGCGCACCTAAATATGTCAAAGAAGACATCATTAAACAAATCATGTCGGTACTTGAACCCCGAGAGCTCTCTATAATGCACTATATGCTCCCCAAAGGAGTCCAAACACGCCTTATGACAAACTAGACATATCTCACCAATAGGAAATAATGGAATCATGAGGCGATATTTAATACGGTACTCTACCGCCGACATATGCTTCCCTAACCCATCTATAGGTATAGCAAGAAGGAAATCTTGGGCATATGGTGCTCGTAAACACTCAAAAATGGCTTTTTGTCTAACGGACATATCAAACTGTGTTTCAATGTCATGGACAATTTTAATAAAAAGAGTACTTGCCAATGCATGTTGGGCTTTTGGGGGCGAAGTCCTTATTAGTGAAACCCCTGAAGTCGAAGCTTGGAATCGTATCACAAAGACAAGCCAAAGCACAAACATAATCATAATCCATATCACATATATCACTGTCTCGTAAGAGGTGGTCCTGTAGCACCCAAGATTGTGCTCTTGAAGTCACAAAGGCATAGGATGAAGCCTCTATAGCCGAATACAACCCCAAACCTAATAGGTAAGGAAGCAAGTCGCCATTGGAAGTCTCCAAAGAAAGAACCTCCACAAACCACCAAGTCCTCAATCGCCTCGCGCAAACCTTTGTCAAAGAATAACGTTGCGTCCTCCATGTATACATGTTGGCATGTCCTCTGGCCAAAGAAAAGTTTGGCAATGCCCATACATGATCGAAGCAAGAGTTGTTCACTCTGCGTGTCAACTAGTTTTGGTAGAAGACGCATTAAATCGACAGCCCTAGTAGCTCTTGTCTTCGCCAACCCACTAATAAAGCTTGGATCTCTACTAACGGCTCCACTAAGAAGCTTTACCCCAATAATGGCCTCCCGATGTCTGCAGGAAATAAACTCTCACGAAACTTGCTACCATCACAAGAAGGCCAAAAGACGTCAGTTTTCTTAATATTTAGGTCAAGACTCAATATTGGACCCGTCACCTTGATGATGTCCAAGACTTTAGCCACCTCTTCTAAATCTCCAATGATGGTCCCATTATCAAGATATCATGCATGAAGAAGAAGCTTGCATTTGTCTCTAATCTGATGCAAAAGGGGGGTGCAAAACAAGAGCAAAAAGAAGTTGTCCCAATGGGAAGTCGTGAAACACATCACCTGTTGATGCAGATTTTGTGTCCGATGCTTGTCGAATAGATTAGATTTATTTTATGCTGAATATGTAATAGTTAGTGAAATGGTCAAATGAACGTGTATTGACCCGCTCGTTTGAAGTGGTTAAACGATAGGGTTATTTGTTTGACAATGTGTGTTTGCTAGACAAAGGGGGTGTGGCTTTAAATAGCAACCCTTTTGTCATTTGCAAACCGGAGAGTGAAAGAGAGTGAGCTCATTTGAGAGAGTTCACAGTGAGTTGTGTGGTTTGGGGGAGAGATCACGACTTCGTCTCTCCTCGGATGTATACTCCTTTGGTATTGTTCGGTTAGCTTGTAATCGGGCCGATTTGTAATGTTATACTACCGGATTAATACAAGGAAGTTGTTTGTTAGTCTCTAATCTCTCCCGTCTTGAACTTAATCTCTCACTAATCACGGTTTCGGTCCCGAAACACGGTCCTACAATTGGTATCAGAGCCATGGTACCCGATTTAGTAAATCTAACCGTACTAAATCACATGTGCTCTTGATCTGTGTTTATTGTGATTTTGTTGTTCAAGATGAAAAAAAATGGGTAAAAGAGGAAAAACCCAGATCTGGACCCGAATATTCAGATCTGTACTGAAACGAATCACAACCGAGTGTTGGGTTTTATGTTTTACATCTAAATAATCAAGTTTTCATCATCACATATCACTTTTGAAGTGATTTTCGTCAAATCTGCAAAAGAAACAGTGGCTCTGTTCTTGAAGGTGTGTGGCGGCTGTTGAGAGAAACTAGGGCTTCTTCAGATCTGATCCAAAAGAAAACCATGAACATTCCCGGCGAAGAGTCTCCTTTGCGACGAACCCTCCTACATGTAACGAAGACTACTGATATCGGCGAACACTCATGTGACGAAGACTCATGTGACGAAATTGTCACACCCCAACCGATGGCGGAATCATCGGGGCGTGGCACTGAGCGAAACAGATTGTCCAGAAGTTTCCATAACAATTATCAATACTATTCAATTTAAATAATACGTCCCACACCGTATCTCAAACAACAAAAAAATTATCACAGACCTAAATCCAGGCAAATATTCTGTTCCGACAACTCAGATTTAAATAGACAGTAATTGTTTATCTGCTTCTAGAGACCCTTGATTCGTTATCTACATACAACTATTTGTTGGGCTCTAAAGCTTTATTCTAGCTTCAAATTCCTACCACACGTGCATCCTAAGCACCTGTTACATACGTTAAAATGAAGTCAATACATATAATGTAAAGGTGAGCATACAAGTTTGATAATAGCATATAGGGTTCGAATTCGTTTACGCATAACCAGCACGTACACATAGTGAAATGAAGCACGTTAGTTATCGACATAGATCCATCGATACCAATGACTGCGGTTGACTGCCCGAGGCAGTTCACAATACATGATTACCACCGTAATCCATGCAAATAAATGTCCTTAACAACCCCCGTGTGAACGGGTGCTGAGTCCAAACTATAGTACTATCATTGCTAAGGCAGGTAGACAGCATTCCATGTGTAAACATAACAAACAAGCATTCATGAGCCACGTATATCATGCATTATCGGTTAGCGTTCAAATAGTATTGAGTAGTGTGTTCGTTGTAATTATTGATTAATTAACTTTATCGCATTGTTACTTCCTATAGTTCACAGTCGTAGGTCGATTGAATAGCGATTATCATGCGTCGATTTATTGCATTTATAGACACTTACTCCACATAATAGTTACAATAAAAGAAATCTACTACCGGTCAAGTTGCGCGAAATCGGTCGTTGACTTTGACCTTGACTTTGACTTTGACTTGTGAAAACACGGGGTGTTACAGCCTCCCCTTGTTTAGGGAATTTCGTCCCGAAATTAAGCTGGAAGCTGTGCAATGCCGTGAATCACGTTTGAGAACTCTCTTTAAACAACTGCGGGTACTTAGCCTTCATGTCGCTTTCGAGTTCCCAAGTGAACTCTGCGCCTCGTTTGCCTTCCCATCGGACTTTCACGATAGGAATGCGAGAACGTCTGCGTTGCTTGGTTTGGCGATCGATGATTTCGACAGGCTTTTCCACGAAGTGTAATGTTTCGTTCACTTGCAGATCATCGAGAGAAACGTGTAAGTCATGGTTGGCTAGGCACTTTCGGAGGTTTGACACGTGGAAAGTCGGGTGGACGTTACTAAGTTCCTCTGGCAGTTCGAGTCTGTAGGCGACTTTTCCGATCCCTTCCAGAATCTTAAAAGGTCCAACATATCGAGGTGCGAGCTTTCCTTTCTTGCCGAATCGGACCACACCCTTCCATGGTGATACCTTTAGGAGTACATAGTCACCAACTTCAAATTCAAGGGCCCTGCGTTTCTTATCGACGTAACTTTTCTGTCGATCCCGAGCTTTCGTCAGGTTGTCTCGAATTTGGAAAAATTTGTCTGTCGTTTCTTGTAATAGCTCAGGACCGGTTAATTGTGAATGACCGATCTCGTGCCACACAATAGGCGATCGACATCTTCTTCCGTATAGTGCCTCGAAAGGTGCCATTTGGATGCTAGAATGATAGTTGTTGTTATACGAGAACTCGACTAATGGCAGGTATTTTTCCCAATTACCACCGAAGTCTATGACACACGAACGGAGCATGTCCTCAAGAGTACAAATCGTTCTTTCAGTCTGACCGTCGGTTTGAGGGTGAAATGCGGTACTTAGATTAAGCGATGTACCGAGTGCCGTTTGAAATGTTTCCCACAGTCGCGAAGTAAACCGAGCATCACGATCAGAGATGATGTCATGAGGCGTTCCATGATTACAAATGATCTCGTCGGTGTAGATTCGGGCCAATCGTTCTACCTTGTAGTCTTCCCGTATTGACAAAAAGTGAGCTGATTTAGTCAAACGGTCGACCACAACCCAAATGCTGTCGTGACCTGATGACGTGTGTGGTAGCTTGGTTATAAAGTCCATAGCTATACTTTCCCACTTCCACATGGGAATTGGTGGTTGTTCGAGTAAGCCAGAGGGTCTTTGGTGTTCAGCCTTGACTCTTGCATAAGTGAGGCATTTTCCAACGTAGAGAGCGATATCCCTTTTCATGCCCGGCCACCAGTACTTATAACGAAGGTCCTGGTACATCTTATCGGCACCGGGATGAATAGAATACCGGGATTTGTGGGCTTCGTCCATCAAGATCTGTCGTAAATTGGTTCGTTTGGGAATCCAAATTCGATCCAGAAAGTGGAATATCCCATTCGACTTGCTCACAAGCTGGGCTCCATCGTGGTAGATTCTTTCCTTCTTCAGTGTGCGTTCGTTAAAATATGCATGTTGAGCGTCGCGGATGAGGGTTTCGAGATCGTGTTGGGCTTGAACATTACGAGTGCTAAGCAGATAGCTCCGTCTGCTGAGTGCGTCGGCAACAACATTTGCCTTGCCTGGGTGATAACGAATCTCACAGTCATAATCGCTAAGAAGTTCTACCCATCGGCGTTGACGCATATTAAGTTCCTTCTGATTAAAGATATGTTGCAGGCTCCTATGATCGGTGAAGATCGTACACTTGGTACCATACAGGTAGTGTCGCCAAATCTTTAATGCAAAAACTATTGCGCCTAGCTCGAGATCATGGGTTGTATAGTTCTTCTCGTGGATTTTGAGCTGACGAGATGCGTAAGCTATGAACTTGTCCCGTTGCATGAGAACACAACCAAGACCAAGGTTGGAAGCATCACAATAGACAATGAAATCATTGTTTCCGTCGGGCAATGTGAGAACAGGAGCATTGCAAAGCTGATACTTGAGGGTTTGAAAGGCAGTCTCTTGCTTAGTTCCCCAAAAAAAAGGCTGATCTTTATACGTGAGAGAGGTAAGCGGCACAGTGATCTTTGAGAACCCCTCAATAAATCTTCGATAATAGCCCACTAGTCCGAGAAAAGAGCGGACTTCAGATGGGTTCTTAGGCGTAACCCAGCTCTTGACAGCTTCAATCTTCTTAGGATCGACGTGAATGCCTTGGCTACTAACAATGTGACCCAGAAACTGAACTTCCTCCTACCAGAATTCGCACTTGGAGAACTTGGCATAGAGTTGGTTCCCCTGGAGTAACTCGAGAACCAAACGTAGATGCTGCGCGTGTTCGGCTTTCGACTTGGAATAGATCAAGACATCGTCGATGAATACGATGACGAAACGGTCGAGATAGGGTTTACACACGCGATTCATAAGGTCCATGAAGACTGCTGGTGCGTTGGTTAAACCAAAAGGCATGACAACGAATTCGTAGTGGCCGTAACGGGTGCAAAACGCGGTTTTGGGTATATCCTCCTCTTGAATACGTAGCTGGTGATATCCTGAACGTAGATCGTTCTTCGAGAAACACGTAGCACCTTGTAGTTGATCAAACAAATCGTCGATACGAGGCAGGGGATAGCGGTTCTTGATAGTTAACTTATTCAATTCCCGATAGTCGATGCACATCCTGAACGATCCATCCTTCTTTTTGACGAAAAGGACTGGCGCGCCCCAAGGAGAGGTGCTCGGGCGAATGAAGCCTTTCTCAAGTAATTCCTGGAGTTGGGTTGAGAGTTCACGCATTTCAGACGGTGCGAGTCGGAGGGAGCCTTGGCAATAGGGTTGGCTCCAGGAATGAGGTCGATACGAAAGTCAATATCGCGACTTGGCGGTAGTCCAGGAAGATCCTTTGGAAAAACATTAGGGAATTCTCGAACCACAGGAACGTCTTTCACTTCCTTCTTCTCTTTCTTTTCCTTCTCTGCCACTACAATGTTAGCCAAGAAAGCCCTGCATTCCTTGCGGAGATACTTACTAGCTTGCACACACGACATAAGCTTGAGACCCTTTGAAGTAGTATCACCGTATACACATAATAAATCACCAGTCGCGAGCGAAAATCGAATCATCTTGTCGAAGCACACAACTTTAGCATGGTTTTCGCGAAGAAAGTCCATACCTACTATGACGTCAAAACTTCCGAGTTGCATCGGAATGAGGTCGATTGGGAAGATGTGATTGTTGAGCTCAAGAGTACAATCACGAAGAACAGAATTTACGGAGACGGTTCTTCTGGTGGCGACTTCAACATCGAACGTCGAGGAGAGTTGGGAGCGTTTACGATTAAGGAGTTTCTCGAATTCGAACGACACAAAGAAATTATCGGCTCCAGTATCAAACAAACATGACGCATAAATACCATTCACAAGGAACGTACCATTTGCCACGTTGTTGTCGGCCTGGGCTTGACGCACGTTGAGGTTGAAAGTTCTGGCGCGTGCGGCCTGTTGTTGCTGTTGCTGTTGTTGCTGCTGGGGCTGTTGTTGCTGAGGCTCTTGTTTCACGACCCTGTTGGGGCACATGTTGGCGAAATGGTTCGGGTCGCCACATGCGTTCGCAGGCTCTGGCTTTGATCGCGGGTGCCGGAGGAGCTTGTTGACCCTGTGGGGCAGCGAGTAGAGCTTGATGAGCAGGAGCTTGTCGAATACGGCAGTTGGCAGTAAAATGGCCGTATACATTGCAATGAGCACAAAAACGGCAAGCAATGGCAGTTGGGTCGTGGTAGGTACAAGTAGGGCAGAGCGGATGTCGACCAGTGTATGCACGCTTTGCAGGTGGGGCATTAGTCACAGGCGCCGCTACTTGACGCTGTTGAGCTGGTACAGCTTGAATCGGTGCAGCCGTGATCGCACAGTTCTTGTTGCTGGAGCTGTTCTTTATCTTGTTCTTTCTCTTGTTGCTCGATGAGGTGGGTTCAGCAGTTGGTGCGGTGGTAGCAGCTTGATGCAGATGCTTCGGAGTTTTTATCCCAGACTCCAGCTTTGACCCTTTTGTCGTTGATCTCGGCGGCCAATGGGAAGAAGACCAATGCGAGGGTCTTCAAGATGGACGCTAAGGAAGCTGTTCAAGATGATAACGTGATTACAGGTACTTTTCTTGTAAATGATGTATTTGCTAGAGTATTGTTTGATTCTGGAGCAGATAAGTCTTTTGTTGATGATAAGTTCTGTAAGTTATTAAACCTGCCTGTTAGAACCTTAAGTGTGAAATACGAGGTGGAATTAGCTGATGGAACCATAGAAACAGCCTCAACTGTTTTAGATGGATGTGTTATATCCATTAGGAATCATTCTTTTCCTTTATCCTTACTTCCCTTTAAGCTAGCTGGCTTTGATGTAGTTATAGGCATGGATTGGTTATCGCATAACCAAGCCCAGATTGTGTGCAACAGAAAGCAAGTGATAGTCAAAACCCCGTCTGGGGAATCACTTACCATTCAAGGGGATACTCAGCATGGATTGCCTGAGCAAGTGTCCATGCTCAAGCCATCCAGATGTCTGCAGAAGGGTTGTGTCATTTATATGGCACAAGTTACTATTGATGAGCCAAAGCCCAAGATTGAAGACATCCCTATCATTTCGGAATATCCTGAAGTTTTTCCCGAAGAACTACCTGGTTTACCACCAAATAGGCAAGTGGAATTCCGAATTGACATCATCCCGGGTGCAGCACCAGTAGCGAGAGCACCTTATAGGTTAGCACCAACGGAGATGAAGGAATTAAGGACGCAGTTAGATGATCTGTTAGCTAAAGGTTTTATTAGACCTAGTTCGTCTCCTTGGGGAGCGCCGATCTTGTTTGTCAAGAAGAAGGATGGATCGATGCGTCTGTGCATCGATTACCGTGAGCTTAATAAAGTCACTATCAAGAATAGGTATCCTTTGCCGAGGATCGACGATCTGTTCGATTAATTACAAGGGGCAAGCTATTTCTCTAAGATCGACTTGAGGTCAGGCTACTGACGTGTGCGTATATATACATAATTTTGCAATGAAATTACACACGATTTCGTTTTAAATTTATAAAAGTGATTATTACTTTTACATCAAAACACACACGAAAGAGGCAAGTGTACCTCGTCACATATGTAGTAAAGTATCGGTAAGAACCAAGTATCGATCCACGGAAATGGGCGGAGAAATAATACTAGACCTTTGTCACTAAACTACTGGTAAAAACATAAGTAGATTTGGTTTTTTATAAACTAAAGTAAGCGTAAACAAATACTTATAAAAACATAATAGATAATAGATAAAAAGCCTTGCTTAATACACAACCACAGCATGTCAACTAAGTCGGTTTTGGCACTAGAAGCATTCGGTCAATTTTCCAATTTAAGACAATTAGTATCCCTTTCGGGAATCCTAACATGACAATCATTCGGAAAGCTAAAACGATAAACACACTTTAACCACCTAAAATTGTTCTTTAACGTGCAATTGATAAATGTCTATGAAAATCTCTTAAAAATAAGTTAGTCAGCCGTTAGGATTATTCTAACCTCACTTAAACAAGGAAAGCGGCACCGATAAACACAATGCAACCACCGAGATAAGCATAATCTAGATTAAATCACAACCGAGTTCATTTTACAAATCTTACACAATAATTCACTAAGATAGCAATTTTGGCCTAAACTACTAACTAAGCTAACAAATCATGGCAAGAATTTATAACGACACCATCTAACCCGTTTAGGCCCTTACGTGACGGCAAGCTCTCTTGATTAACAATAATTACATTTTATTAAATCACTAACCATTTCTAGTATCATGATGCATACATTTAAACCAAGTTAAACTAGTTAACCAAATTCAAAGTTTACTAATACAAGATTAATTAAGCTTCATTTTTCAACTATCTTAACTAACCAAGCACCAATCATCCAACATAATTACTTATAATCAAGAATTCAATATCAATAACAAGGTTGCAAACTAATCATCAAAGATTAACATAGAAAATACTTCAAATGTCATTACAAACAAAGATTAACACACTAATGGCTATAATCAAGCAAGGGATTGTTGTGTTTTTGCCCAAAGGCTATAATAATACATAAATATTAATCTAAATGCTTGAAAGATTAACAAAAACATGGAAAGATTAGAAAACAAAACCATAAACAAGCACTAGACTAAGAATCCGGATAGTAGTGGAGCTAAACGGCACAATGTGGCTTGAATCCGGGTCAAAAGCATAGCCTCCGGAGCCTGTAAAATCGCATGTGAAGCTCCCAAAATTCCAGAATTACGAGCAGAAAGTTTCTGCAAGTTTTTATACTTTTTGCTGTTGCACGGTCGTTCTCCCTGTGGAACGACCGTTCACTTTATTAAATTATTGGACATGGGTCACCATACCGCATACGTCATCGGATCGTTGACCAGATCTGAAATGGAACGACCGTTCTTTGTGTGGAACGGTCGTTCAGTTTCGAGACTTCATGTTGCACGAGCTGTTGCACCTACCGTTCAGTTCCGAGACCCTGTTGATTCACCGGAGACGCACGGTCGTTCCTCAGATGGAACGACCGTTCTTCACCAAGTCGCTTGTTTCCCTGGAACGCCCAGCCGCACCGATCGTTCATTGCCGAGATGATCAGCGTTGTCGGAGATGCACGACCGTGCATCAGGTGGAACGGTCGTTCCACAGGCCCAGTTCAGAATCCTTAACAGAAAGTCCGCAGCTTTCTCGTTTTGTCCGGAAAGTCCTCGTTTTTGCTATCATCTTGTCTGGAATGCAGTTTTAGGCCTGTAAACACAAATGTAGATAAATAAGTATCCGAACGACGGTTTTACGGCCAAAAACGCATAAAATAGGGGTAAAACGGGGGACTAAAATATGTGTAAATTAGAGTGTATCAAATCTCCCCACACTTAAACCTTGCTTGTCCTCAAGCAAGCTAAACTAAAAAGCAATAAAAGACATAAACAAACAAGAACGATAATTTACAAACTATTTTATTGAAAACTAATATATAAACGGTTAGCCGGTTTGTCGAAAGACAACATCAAAAGATTCAAACCCAACAAGCATATGCAAGTTTAAAAAAAGCGACAACCAAAAAGCCGAGACTAAACATTTAATTGACTCACATGTTAATCTTCACCCAACTCACAATGTTCACACACACTCGGTTTTATTTATGAATCATACATAAAATGTGTATGCGTAAACACTCAACGCCTAGTCAATGAAATGTGCAATAACATAAGCTTGTCATAAGATCTCGTCTCCACCAACTAACATGCAAATAAGTGTAAATCAAGAGGTCTTTACGGGTTATAACGTTAGGCTTGGGCGAAGGGTATGGAAGTGGACATTTAAAATGGCGAAAACGGTTAAAACTCGGTTGTAGCGTTTAACTAGCAACAAAATAGTACAACTATACATACTATCGCATTAAAAAGGCGACTAAAGCGCAATCGAGCTAATCAACTAAATTTTTAACATTTAAGCATTCAAAATTGCTCGATTTCTATCAACTTCACCCTATTTTAGGGTGTTTTATTTTCTGTTTTTTTTTTTTTTATTTTTTTTATTTTTTTTTTTTTTTTTTTTGCAAAGCAAACTATACAATGAAATATAAACGATAACAAGCTAGTTAAACTATTATTTTAACCGAGTTTCAACACTAAAAAGGTTTAAAAACATAAAAAGGCTAAATTTGGTTAAGTAGGCGATAATGTGGGTAAACAAAGGTGAACGGGAAGGCTCGACATGGTTAATCCTAAAGGGTAATATAAGGTGAACGGGAAGCACAACACAAAGAACAAGGTACACAACAAAGGGGTAATCTAAGTGCCTCTATCACGTTTACACAAATCCGCACGTTCATGGTCTTAACAAGTATACTAGTGACAAGTTCTAAATTGCACAAAACATCCGGCTCACTCCTATATCCGAAATGAACAAATATATAACAATCTAAGCTCAAATATGCTCACGTAACGGAATGAATGGGTAAAAGTGTGAAAACTATCATGTAAGTCTTTCTTTGTTTGTCACGCTTTCCGGTTTCCTTTTTCAAAAATATTTTGCTTGTCGAGTTTTTATCAAGTCCGATGCTTTCTAAAACATAACCAACCGGTTTATTTACCAACATATATACAAAACACAAGTATTTTTAAATGATTTTTCTGATTTTCTGTTTTTTTTTTTTATAAAAATAAATGAGGACAAACAAAGCTAAGTTAACAAAGTTAACCCCCTCCCCACACTTGAACTTCGCATTGTCCCCAATGCGAGACCCGAAATATAGAGAAAGGGATAAAAAATACTCCCCTCAAGATGATGTTGGTGCCACGAGACTTCCGAAGCTCTAACTGGTACGTGCTCCGGTCCAAGATCCGATAGATAAAATCTGCAAGTATGTCGTGTACACCCAAAATATAACAGAAAAAGAAAAACCAAACAACCATAATGTACATAAAAGCTAACATCCAAACAAAACAGAAAGGAAATTGTTTGAAAATACATATCCGGGGTGTTTTAAATACTAAGTCAAAATAAACACCCAAATAAAAGTAAAGTACTGAAACATGAAACACCACCAAATGCTACCACTACCGCAAACTACTCATCATCATCATCGTCATCATGCCTCGTGCCAGATGGGCCCTGATCGCCATAGCCAGGGGGGTTCCATGGTGGGAACTCCGGCAGGTGCTGAAAATAGTTGGGGTGTGCGTGATGCATCTCCCCGAACAAATAAGAAAACCCCGCAGACACCCCCTGGTATAGAGTATCCTGGCGCTGCTCTAGTCGGTCATGTGTGGCCCGAAGCTCTGCCTGACTGGCTCTAATCTCGTCCTGGCTGGATCTGATCTGGTCAAAGTATGTACCATGCTGCTCCTGCATGACACGCATGTCCTGGAACTGCTGGTAGAAAGTAGGCCAATCCTCATGCTGATGAAATGCATGATGCTGCGGCGAGTGTGGTGGTGTCGGTGGCTGTGGCTCGTGCTGCTCTCCCATCTCTTCGTCTTCATCCTCATGTTCCTCCTCGGCTGGAGGTAACGGGTCCCATATCTCTCCATTCAAACCCCTCAACCTATCTCTCCCATCCAACTCAGCAATAACCCCCATAAACTTCAAAGACCGGATATCAACATGCACCCCCTCAGTGATCAAAGTGAGACCCCTAAGCACCCCCGGCGTCATATATCGCTCATTGTACGCGATCTCGGTCACGTACTGCCCGCCGTGGATCTCACTATTGTGGGTCCGCCCTGAACACTTGACAAAGTACTCAGCCATTCGCGCGGCGAGGTTGATCGGTGCTTTGTCAACCAACGCATAAAGAAAGAGCAAATCAGGTGTTGGACAGTTACCTTGACTGTCCATACGTCCGCAAATAGAATGGCTGAAAACATGGTGCATCACTCGCACCAGAGGGTCTCGAAGGCGCGAAGCCTTTGACATCCGTGGGTTGTATGGGCCCCCAATAGCGTTACGTGCCCAGAATGCCTCTCGCGCTGCATCATTAGGGAAGTTGAACTGATCGTTGAAAACGTCGGGATCATCCATGTCCTCCCGCGTATAAATCCCAAGCCTCCGTCCTAAACGACCCACCGACCATGTATGCCATCGCCCACATAACCTGAAGGTTACCCGATTCCTGTAGCGGAAATCGGGCTCTGTACGTGCAACTGGCCTTTCATACTGATACGATGCGAAGAATTCGATTGTCAACTCCTGGTAAACCGGTCAGTTGCAACCGACCAAGTTTGCAAGCGTGCGGGTCATCATTTCATCTAGGCGATCATACTGGTTGAGGTCACGTATAACCTCCCAGTCCAACCAACGGGGCTCTCCAAACTGATCCCGCCTCGACCACAATTCATCGCGCTTCGCGATGCATAACGCTTCTTTCTCGATATTGGGGTCAAATTGCAGGAAAGGGTGATCCATCTGTAATGGGGAATGTTGTTAGGAAGACAGAAACAGGAGAAAAATGAGTTGAAAACAAGCGAGCAGCCAATTATGAAGCTACTGCCCAACTGTACTGGCAATATGGCACGGTCGTTCTCCGGGACGCACGGTCGTGCGTCACCGAGAACTAACAGGCCAGACCAGACGATATCGTGAATCAGCCGACGAGGCACGACCGTTCCACCCGAGGAACGACCGTGCACTTCCGAATCTGCAGAATACGACCCCTGAACTTAGAACAATCAGATTTTGCAAAATTTCAACAAGTATTGGGTCAACAGGGGTCTGCAAATCAACCGGGTGTTCACGATACTTCGATTTAACAAGGGTTAGGGTTTCGATTTGTTTATGAAGAGAACCCTAAAATTTCCTTGAAAAATCGGAAGAAAACTACACTAGAAAGAAAGAAAACAAGAAATCTAACACTAGAGACGTACCGTGCGAAGTTGGGTGTTTGATCGTGCGAGAAATCGTGCAAAACGGTGAAAAATCGCCCTGGAACGGTCTGCAGCGGCTAGGGTTTGCGAATGATGGATTTTGCAGCAGATAATGGTATATATAGTGTGCAAAATGACCAAATTGCCCTCAGCCTGTGGCACGGTCGTTCTCCGGAATGGAACGACCGTGCGTCACTGAGGTCGTTCAAAACCCACAGCATGTTCTCGGAAATGCACCGAGGGTGCGATCTACCGTTCCGGCTTCCTCGGAATCGCACGGTCGTGCGACCCCGAAGAACGATCGTGCATCAGCTGCAGATGCAGATTTCTGCAGAAGCTATTTCCAGCACCCGTTTCGGCCTTTTTCGCCGTTTTTTCGACACACCAACTGTTCTAACAATATTACAATACAGAACCTTCGCCCGGCATGTACGGAAACTAAACAAACAAACGAAAACTACCTAACTAACCTAAATTACGCTAAAACTACAAAAACAAATAAAAGGACAATTTTGCCCTTATAGCGCCAAAGACGCTCCGGCTGCATTTTTGTCGGCGAGTCAGCAGCGTAGACTCATGCTAAATTTTTGTCGGCGAGTCGATAGCAAGACTCATGCTAAATTTTTGTCGGCGAGTCGATAGCAAGACTCATGTCCCCACACTTTACGTGTGCGGGCCATTACCACGCCCCTTCGGATTCTGCTCCGTGTTGCCCGGAAGACCACCCGGGGGTCTCTCCGACAACATTTTTGCTAACTGTCCCACTTGATTCTCAACATTCTGAATGGAAGCCTTTTGACTCCGCATTTCTCCTTCGTTGACCAAGAATCGCTCCTCATGCTGCTGATATCGCTTCTCATTAATTTGATTAGCACTATTGGAGTTGTTCAGCAGTTGTGCCATCATTTCCTCTAGCTTTGCGTTGCTTTGAGAGGCGTGCGGCTGTGAACTGCTTCCTGAGCCTTGATTATGATATTGAGGCTGGAAGGATTGACCATGAGAATGTTGTGGCGCGGGAGCATGTTGAGCAAAACCGGGCGCGTTTTGGTTCCCAGAACCAGATTTCCACCCAAAGTTTGGGTGATTCCTCCACCCTGGATTGTACGTGCTGTTGTAGGGGTTATTTTGGGGCCTGTTTTGATTGCCCATGTAGTTCACCTCTTCGTGACCGGTAAACATAACACCCTGTTCACACGTACCTGGCACATGTGACACTCCACATTGGTCACATCCAGGGCCAACTTGCGCGGCTGTTTGGGATTTCTCGAATTTCGTCGCCAGAGCTGAGATTTGCGCAGTAATGGCTGTGTAATCGTCCACAGCGTGAGCTCCTGGGCGAGATGATGATGATGTGGCCCGACCTCTATCGCCTTCCCGGCGTGAGCTGGATTTCAACGCAGCTTTCTCAATAATATCATATGCTTCCGCCGGCGTCTTCGTTCCCAGATCGCCTCCTGCGTTAACTTCTAATCGCTCCTGCGTGTTGTAGCCGAGCCCCTGATAGAATGTCAAAACCAGCTGCCTCTTGGAATAACCGTGATGTGGCACATCAATCAACAAATCCTTGAATCTCTCCCAAGCTGCATGCAACGATTCGCCCTCGTCCTGGCGAAATGAAGTAATCCGGTTCCGTAGCTTGTTCGTTTTCTCAGGTGGAAAATATTTATGCATAAACTGCTCTGCCAACTGATTCCAGGTCCTGATGGACCCGGCTGGAAGTGACATAAGCCAAGCTCTGGCTTTATCACGCAATGAAAACGAAAACAACCTCAACCGAATTGCGTCCTCCGAAACATCCCTTATCTTGAATGTGGAGCAAACATGGAGGAAAGCCGCAATGTGTCTCCCAGGATCCTCGTGTTCACGCCCGTCGAACTGCACTGAATTCTGCACCATGTTAATAATACTAGATTTTATTTCAAATGAAGGTGCATCAATAGTGGGTTCTAATAATACTGGGCTCCAAGCCCTCTCGTCCGGGCTGATTCGTCTCATTCAAAGGTTGATTATCGTCTGCCATGGTCGCGTTTCTTGCTGCCCCTGAGCCCTCGGCTTCAACGGGTACCACTGGCTCCGGCTCACCTGCTGCGAGTATCCGCCCAACTGCACGAGATTTCTCACGAAGACGTCTCCTCAGATCACGCTCGGGCTCGTCTGACGGCTCAATAGGATTGGGAGCTGGGGTCGAGAACATTAACCTGCAAACGACAATTAATACGGTGAATATTTTATTAATTAAATAATAATTCTGCCTTTTTTTTCAGCTGAATAGAAGCAGAAAATTATTATAAATGGGCTGAAAATTTTATAAAAATCCGAAAAATAGCCCGAAATTTTATAAAAATTCAACAAAATAAATAAATGAATCGACTAATACAAAAAATGGCTTTAGGGTGCCGAAAACCCAAAGAATAAGTGAATAAATAAATCCGGATCAAATGAACAAATGAAACAAAAATAATGCAAAAATGAATAAATCGAATAAAACAAGAAATATTAACAAATAAATAAACAAATAAATAATCAAGAAATTATACACAAATATTAACAAGTATATACACCGATAACCAAATGACTCGGGTCGTTCCTAAAACTCGCCATATCCATGGCAACGGCGCCAAAAACTTGACGTGTGCGTATATATACATAATTTTGCAATGAAATTACACACGATTTGGTTTTAAATTTATAAAAGTGATTATTACTTTTACATCAAAACACACACGAAAGAGGCAAGTGTACCCCGTCACATATGTAGTAAAGTATCGGTAAGAACCAAGTATCGATCCACGGAAATGGGCGGAGAAATAATACTAGACCTTTGTCACTAAACTACCGGTAAAAACATAAGTAGATTTGGTTTTTTATAAACTAAAGTAAGCGTAAACAAATACTTATAAAAACATAATAGATAATAGATAAAAAGCCTTGCTTAATAGACAACCACAGCATGTCAACTAAGTCGGTTTTGGCACTAGAAGCATTCGGTCAATTTTCCAATTTAAGACAATTAGTATCCCTTTCGGGAATCCTAACATGACAATCATTCGGAAAGCTAAAACGATAAACACACTTTAACCACCTAAAATTGTTCTTTAACGTGCAATTGATAAATGTCTATGAAAATCTCTTAAAAATAAGTTAGTCAGCCGTTAGGATTATTCTAACCTCACTTAAACAAGGAAAGCGACACCGATAAACACAATGCAACCACCGAGATAAGCATAATCTAGATTAAATCACAACCGAGTTCATTTTACAAATCTTACACAATAATTCACTAAGATAGCAATTTTGGCCTAAACTACTAACTAAGCTAACAAATCATGGCAAGAATTTATAATGACACCATCTAATCCGTTTAGGCCCTTACGTGACGGCAAGCTCTCTTGATTAACAATAATTACATTTTATTAAATCACTAACCATTTCTAGTATCATGATGCATACATTTAAACCAAGTTAAACTAGTTAACCAAATTCAAAGTTTACTAATACAAGATTAATTAAGCTTCATTTTTCAACTATCTTAACTAACCAAGCACCAATCATCCAACATAATTACTTATAATCAAGAATTCAATATCAATAACAAGGTTGCAAACTAATCATCAAAGATTAACATAGAAAATACTTCAAATGTCATTACAAACAAAGATTAACACACTAATGGCTATAATCAAGCAAGGGATTGTTGTGTTTTTGCCCAAAGGCTATAATAATACATAAATATTAATCTAAATGCTTGAAAGATTAACAAAAACATGGAAAGATTAGAAAACCAAACCATAAACAAGCACTAGACTAAGAATCCGGATAGGAGTGGAGCTAAACGGCACAATGTGGCTTGAATCCGGGTCAAAAGCATAGCCTTCGGAGCCTGTAAAATCGCCTGTGAAGCTCCCAAAATTCCAGAATTACGAGCAGAAAGTTTCTGCAAGTTTTTATACTTTTTGCTGTTGCACGGTCGTTCTCCCTGTGGAACGACCGTTCACTTTATTAAATTATTGGACATGGGTCACCATACCGCATACGTCATCAGATCGTTGACCAGATCTGAAATGGAACGACCGTTCTTTGTGTGGAACGGTCGTTCAGTTTCGAGACTTCATGTTGCACGAGCTGTTGCACTTACCGTTCAGTTCCGAGACCCTGTTGATTCACCGGAGACGCACGGTCGTTCCTCAGATGGAACGACCGTTCTTCACCAAGTCGCTTGTTTCCCTGGAACGCCCAGCAGCACCGATCGTTCATTGCCGAGATGATCAGCGTTGTCGGAGATGCACGACCGTGCATCAGGTGGAACGGTCGTTCCACAGGCCCAGTTCAGAATCCTTAACAGAAAGTCCGCAGCTTTGTCGTTTTGTCCGGAAAGTCCTCGTTTTTGCTATCATCTTGTCTGGAATGCAGTTTTAGGCCTGTAAACACAAATGTAGATAAATAAGTATCCGAACGACGGTTTTACGGCCAAAAACGCATAAAATAGGGGTAAAACGGGGGACTAAAATATGTGTAAATTAGAGTGTATCTGCTACCATCAGTTGAAGGTCAAGGATGAAGATGTACACAAGACAGCGTTTAGGACTCGTTATGGACATTACGAGTTCCTAGTGATGCCTTTCGGGCTCACTAATGCGCCAGCCACATTCATGGATCTCATGAATCGCGTCTGCAAGCCTTATCTGGATAAATTTGTCATCGTCTTCATTGACGACATTCTCATTTACTCGAAGAGCCAAGCTGACCACGAGAAACACCTTCGTTGTATTCTCAAACTTTTACATCATGAGAAACTCTACGCCAAATTTTCGAAGTGCGAATTTTGGCTTCGAGAAGTCCAATTCCTTGGACATGTGGTAAGTGAGCGTGGTATTCAAGTGGATCCCGCTAAGGTAGAAGCAGTTATAAATTGGCAAGAGCCCAAGACGCCTACTGAAATTCGCAGTTTTCTGGGTTTAGCAGGATATTATAGGCGCTTTATCGAAAACTTTTCAAGGATTGCTGCGCCCCTAACTTCGTTGACGCGTAAGAAGGTTAAGTTTGATTGGGGCCCTAAGCAGCAGGAATCCTTCGACATTCTGAAGAAAAAGTTGAGCAATGCACCGGTATTAACATTGCCCGATGGTATAGAAGAATTTGTGGTGTACTGTGATGCATCACACACTGTGTCACACCCCAACCAATGGCGGAAACATCGGGATGAGACGAAGTGTGAATATTGCTAGAGACATCATAACGCTATTTGTGACAATATTTAATAAACCGATTTCATTGCATAAAGTGATTGTCAACATTACAAGAAATTCAAATACAACAAGTTCAAAGAAGTACATAACAACATAAGCAAAATTGATACAACATATTAAACCTAACGTCTATATGTGTATCTAGGCATCAACGCTACTTCTTTTCATAGTACCATCATCATCAACCTGTAACATGTTTGAAAATACAATTCAATGCAAAAGCAATGGCGAGTATACAAGTTTGGTACATACATAACAAAAGATAAGTTTTGAACAATTCCTCATAGCAAGCATGTGATTCAAGATAAACATAAAAACATGGTATGTGTCTAACATATCAAACCAAGAAAACGCAATATGCTCATGACATAACCACAAGTTACGGGCGGCGGGTCGTTAATCCTATAGCGCAACATATGTCACGGTTTGGCTCGTATAAGTTAATGATAAGTTCAACACATAAGATTTATCCAAGTTTAAAGTATCAAGCCATCACGTATACAAGCATGTTAATAAGAATGTTCATGTGTTTAAGCAAAAAGTTCATGTGTAAGTTGTTGATAGATAAACATGTTACACCCCAAAAGTGGTAAAAGTAAAGAGGGGAAAATACGAGTATACTCACAAGGTTTGCATATGCTTTCCAATTATCCAATTATTGACGAGTTGATGAGGTTTAAGATTGAATGTGTAAGGGTTAAGGTTCAAGTATGTTTAGAGTCGAGATTCGGTATTTAAAACAACATAAAAATAAGATATGAGAATAACATGTGAAAATAATTATCTTCAACACTTAACACTTGTATGACACTTGGTAACCACAAGGGTTATGATAATGTTTTCATGAGTTGAACACCCATAAGAATCACAACAAGGTTTAGGTCTTAGATGATGTTCTACTACTTTAACATATAAACATAAGTTCACATTAAAGGTTCGAATGGATGTATATATATATCTAGGTTAAGTATTACATATCATTTAGTCCAATAATTCAAGTAGGAGGTAGGAGATTAAATCTCCATTTAGGCACCTCTAGTTATCATGGAAGTCATGTATGGGGTAGGAAGGACAAGCTTCCATTTAGGAACCCCTTGTATGTTCACCACTACACTTGGTGTAAAAACAACCAAGGAGGGTCAAGAACTAAGGTAGGTACAATAATATAACAAGCTATACTAAGAGAAATCATCAAATCATGTGAGGATTTTATGTTGGAACAACCCAAGTTGTTCCACAATCACTCATGCATCAAGATCTAAGCTTGACATGATTTGTGGGTTAAATACCCTAACAAAACAGAAAGTATTTGAGGTTTAATCCTATGATTTCTAGTGTCTCAACCTTGTTTTTAAGCTTAATCAACCATAAGAGGGGTTGTAAGCATTGGGACATAGGTATGAGATGTGTTAGACACAAGTTAGACAAGTTTAAACAAGTTTTTGAATAACATCAAACAAAACAGAAAGTTTAGGTTCTTTTTAGGGCAATTCCAAGCATGATTTCTCCAAGGAGAAACCAAGGAATCAAGCCCAAGGATGTACTAAAGAAGTAGAAGAAAGAATCAAGTGATTTGGATTCAAAACAAGCAAGTTACACTCACTTTTGTGGGAGTGTATGAATCTGTCCTAAACTCAGATTTACAGCAGAATTAGAGTGATTTTGTGGGATGTAATGAGTTGTGAAAGTGTAAAAAGGGTTGGAGGAGAGTTGTATTTATAATGGAAGAGTATGGAGGTGATTGGGGGTGTTTAGAGGTGGATAAATGGTGATTGGGGAGGTTTGGAAGTTGGGATTTCGTGCACAATCCGCGACCTGATGTGTTTTGAGCGAATATAGGGGCCATGCGGCCCGCATTGTATATTCAGTAAGTTAAAGCGGGCCGCCCGGGGGTTGGTTAAATAACATAAGTTTCAGAATTTACACTTTAGCCCCCAGACTTCCTATTTTGGTGTTTTTGGGACTTTTAAGGACTATTCTTGCCACAAAAGCATATTTTAAGAACATTTCAAGTATGAGGAGTATAAACTAAGTATAATTGAGTGTAAAAGTGTCGAAATCAAGTGTCGTTTATGTTCAAAACACGTTTTATGCGTAAGTTTCATGTATTTACAAGTTTAGCACATTGTTTCCAAAAATAACGAATAAGTATCAATCGATTCACCGTTTCGAACATACGAGCATATTTAAAGTATGTATATTATGTAATTAACAAAATGCGAGTTTTATTCATGATCCAAGTCTCGGATTTTACGTCACTTTTAAATGAAAGAACGATTACAAGACTACGAAGTTTCCAAAAATAGTTTTACAAACGATGGTTTCTAAAATATAGAAGGTATGAAAACGCGGGGCGTTACAGTCTCCCCTCCTTTAGGAAATTTCGTCCCGAAATTTATTCAAGAGGTAGACTTGAAGAGTTTTAGTAAAAATTTGAGACTTGAAAATTTTGAAATATTTTAAAAGGCACCAAAACTTTGGAGAGTGACAAGGTAAATTTGGGAGTGAGTTCATTGTCTAAAATAATTTGAGGTATCTGACATAGTTGAAAACATGTAGGTGCGTATACAGGTGAAGTGAGTCTAAACAAGTTTGAGTAACTTAAATTGGCGACGTATTTAAAGGTGATGTATAATAAAAAGTGATGCATTAAGAAAGAAAGTGTTGGCAAATGGTTTGTATTTTGATGGGACGTGGTAACTAAATCACATTTGTAGAAGATTGTTTATTAAGTGAAACGAGAAGGTTTGGTACTTTAAATAAAGCATTAAAGGTATACTAAGTATAGTTACACAAGAATCCATAATAGGAAGACTATTTTATAGGTAACGTGGTAAGTTAGGACTCGAATGTTTAAACAAGCTTAATTGCGAACGAGGTTTGTATGAACTAAAAGGATAAGGAGAAATAATACGAGTATAGAATGAACGAATGACTCTTAAAGAGTACAAGTATGGGAATAGCATAAGTGTTGGATAGATGAACGTAGTGTGTTAAGGATGAAGTCTCGTCATGGATAATCGGATATAATGCGTTTGTGAGTTGTGTGAAGTTGTATTAGGTCCAAAAGGTCTGCAAAACACCGAATTTCTCATGGCACGTTTTACGAAATTTGGTAATACGGTGAAAACACTTGTATATAGGAAGTACCAGCGGCGTATCCACCATGTTTCGACCATGTTACATCCGTTTCATTATTCGTGTCATGTTACGTTCCGTGTCTCATCATACACAGTAGTACACTCTATAGTTCTCATACGCCTATCACTATAATCCCGTGTGCACCCGTGATTATGTTGATTGTCGCATGATCCGCATAGCTTGTACTAGTGGTGTATGGATTTGGGTAGGTCTACTTTAAAATAAGAATGAGTGCGTATAAGAATAAAGTATGTAAGCAAGTCCATGCTTATGTATGTATAGGACCCACGCAAGCGAATCACTCGGATTTTGCTCGCGTATAGGTACGAATGTATGGTTCATGTGTATAAATGAAGGTATGAGCATAAGTATAAGTTTAGGTATGAATAAGCACGCAAGTATGAGTATCAACATAACACGTACGAGTAGTATGTGTATACGTATAAGCACGCAACGTATGAGTATAGGTAAAAACATGAAACGTATGAGTATAAGTATAAACATAAAATGTATTGTTATGAATATGAGCGTGAGTACAAGTACTAATGATTGCGTATATAGTATTAATTTAAACATAACAAAGTTAAGCAAGTAAAAGTGCTCAAGAGGTTGAGCATGTAAATACGAACGATACAAAGGGAATTGTCGCGATGCCACGACTAAAACGTGTATGATGATATGCATGTATAGTTGTTTAAACAAAACGATGAGTTCGTCGAATCAAAATCAGACCGAGCTTGGTTTGAAAGGTAGAATATAGTTTGCATATGTAAGAGGATATAAAGTATTCGTTGGTTAATCATAATGCATTTTGTAAAGAATGGAAATGCTACTTTTGTCTTAAAAGAGTTTACGTAATCCAAGGATGGTCGGTATCCAAGAAGTCTTCTTGCCCACGAGTTTTGTAAATTGGTGTAGGAAAAAGGTTTTCAATCAAAAGTAAGTTCATTTCATCAAATAAGAAATTATGAATTTAAGAGGTTCTTATGAAAACGAGGATCCCTAGAAAAGAATTTTAGTAAAAAGGACTTAGTGATTGTTAAAAGTTCTAACAAATGATTTGTTGACGTTAAAAAGAGTCGTTGGTAAAACGATCATATAACATCCATAAGATCTTATAGGTGTAAAAGAAAGGTTGGTTTGATCCTCCGATTGAGAATGATAGTCCTTAGTTTGGTGGTATATATCATGAGTGCGTTTTAGTGATTAAATTGAATATGGGGTTCATGGGCAAAAGATTCCTTGGACCGATTAAATTGATAGGTAGCATTGCGTAAGGTTTGAAGATTTGTGTAGTAAACGTTTAAGATATGTTTAAGAGTCTCGTGCATAAGAGTTAAGTGAAAATAGGTTGTAGGATAGAAAGTACGCTTGATAAAACAATGTATTTTGAAATAGTATACGTATGTATTTTGAATAATGATAAATAATTTAGGTATAAAACATGATCGAGTTTGCATAATAAGATATTTTGAAGAGACGTTTTGGTAACGATCACCTAGGTAAGGGAATCACCCCTAACTCGTTGGTGAGGTCGTTTTTAGAAAAGGGGAGTGGAGTTAATCGTCAAGGTAAGGAATTCACTCCTATCTCGATAATACGTCTCCACCTTTCGTTACAAGAAATATGAATTTAAATCATATGAAATCATGCATATGTATAAGTGTATGAAAAAGATTTAGTATGATGCGTGTGTGAGAAGAAAAAAAATATTGAAAACAAATTCGAATTTGAAAGATTGCATCTAATAAAGCAAGTAATATAACGTATGTTTGATTAAATTTGAGATGGTTCCAAGACGGAACGTTGACTAACCAAAGTGGTCGAAAAGTCTTTCGAACTTGAGGAGCATGCTTTGGCCTAATAGGTGAAATACTCTTGCCGACAAGTCGGTTAACGGTATTTACCCTTACAGTTACTACATGTCCCCAATTCAATTGAAATTTCGAGACTTGGCGGGATTTTATGAAAATCAAGGAGTGGAACTAGTCGACAAGGTGCGGGTCTCACCCCTAACTTGACGGTTTAGTATCCTAAGTGTGGTTGGTACTCGTCGGGTCAAAATTTGATTTCAACACTTTGACGAGGGTCCACTAGAATTTAAAATTTGAATTTCTCCATCAAGGTGAGGATTTCACTCCTAACTTGGTGGTGAATTTCGTGTAAGAAAGAAAAGTAGAAGGATCGAGAGTCATTCACCAAATTGTGGGTTTCACGCCTACTTTGGTGAAGTCGTCTCATTTTTGTAATATGAGTGTTGTCGGATTAGAATAATTGAGTAAAAAGCATGAGGGAAGTGTATGTCAAAGGAAATACATGAACAAGTATAAACACAGAAGAAAGCATATCAAGAATGGTGCTTGGGTAACGAAACGATAAAACATGTATTAATAGATAGAGAAATATGTTTAGAGTAACACATAAAGAATCGAACAATGAAACAAGTATTAACACATAATAAGACAAGCATTAACGCATAAGAATATCATGTCGAATATTACTCACGAGTGATAAACATGTTTAAAAGAGCATAAATACGAAACAAATAAAGCATCATGTAGTTGTTCAAGTAAAACATACGAATAAGGCTCTAAAAACTATAGACTAGGTAAAAGCATGGCAATTCTACCTAATTCCCTATAGTTATGGCTCTGATACCAATCTGTCACACCCCAACCAATGGCGGAAACATCGGGATGAGACGAAGTGTGAAGATTGCTAGAGACATCATAACGCTATTTGTGACAATATTTAATAAACCGATTTCATTGCATAAAGTGATTGTCAACATTACAAGAAATTCAAATACAACAAGTTCAAAGAAGTACATAACAACATAAGCAAAATTGATACAACATATTAAACCTAACGTATATATGTGTATCTAGGCATCAACGCTACTTCTTTTCATAGTACCATCATCATCAACCTGTAACATGTTTGAAAATACAATTCAATGCAAAAGCAATGGCGAGTATACAAGTTTGGTACGTACATAACAAAAGATAAGTTTTGAACAATTCCTCATAGCAAGCATGTGATTCAAGATAAACATAAAAACATGGTATGTGTCTAACATATCAAACCAAGAAAACGCAATATGCTCATGACATAACCACAAGTTACGGGCGGCGGGTCGTTAATCCTATAGCGCTACATATGTCACGGTTTGGCTCGTACAAGTTAATGATAAGTTCAACACATAAGATTTATCCAAGTTTAAAGTATCAAGCCATCACGTATACAAGCATGTTAATAAGAATGTTCATGTGTTTAAGAAAAAAGTTCATGTGTAAGTTGTTAATAGATAAATATGTTACACCCCAAAAGTGGTAAAAGTAAAGAGGGGAAAATACGAGTATACTCACAAGGTTTGCATATGCTTTCCAATTATCCAATTATTGACGAGTTGATGAGGTTAAAGATTGAATGTGTAAGGGTTAAGGTTCAAGTATGTTTAGAGTCGAGATTCGGTATTTAAAACAACATAAAAATAAGATATGAGAATAACATGTGAAAATAATTATCTTCAACACATAACACTTGTATGACACTTGGTAACCACAAGGGTTATGATAATGTTTTCATGAGTTGAACACCCATAAGAATCACAACAAGGTTTAGGTCTTAGATGATGTTCTACTACTTTAACATATAAACACAAGTTCACATTAAAGGTTCGAATGGATGTATATATATATCTAGGTTAAGTATTACATATCATTTAGTCCAATAATTCAAGTAGGAGGTAGGAGATTAAATCTCCATTTAGGCACCTCTAGTTATCATGGAAGTCATGTATGGGGTAGGAAGGACAAGCTTCCATTTAGGAACCCCTTGTATGTTCACCACTACACTTGGTGTAAAAACAACCAAGGAGGGTCAAGAACTAAGGTAGGTACAATAATATAACAAGCTATACTAAGAGAAATCATCAAATCATGTGAGGATTTTATGTTGGAACAACCCAAGTTGTTCCACAATCACTCATGCATCAAGATCTAAGCTTGACATGATTTGTGGGTTAAATACCCTAACAAAACAAAAAGTATTTGAGGTTTAATCCTCTGATTTCTAGTGTCTCAACCTTGTTTTTAAGCTTAATCAACCATAAGAGGGGTTGTAAGCATTGGGACATAGGTATGAGATGTGTTAGACACAAGTTAGACAAGTTTAAACAAGTTTTTGAATAACATCAAACAAAACAGAAAGTTTAGGTCCTTTTTAGGGCAATTCCAAGCATGATTTCTCCAAGGAGAAACCAAGGAATCAAGCCCAAGGATGTACTAAAGAAGTAGAAGAAAGAATCAAGTGATTTGGATTCAAAACAAGCAAGTTACACTTACTTTTGTGGGAGTGTATGAATCTGTCCTAAACTCAGATTTACAGCAGAATTAGAGTGATTTTGTGGGATGTAATGAGTTGTGAAAGTGTAAAAAGGGTTGGAGGAGAGTTGTATTTATAATGGAAGAGTATGGAGGTGATTGGGGGTGTTTAGAGGTGGATAAATGGTGATTGGGGAGGTTTGGAAGTTGGGATTTCGTGCACAATTCGCGACCTGATGTGTTTTCAGCGAATATAGGGGCCATGCGGCCCGCATTGTATATTCAGTATGTTAAAGCGGGCCGCCCGGGGGTTGGTTAAATAACATAAGTTTCAGAATTTACACTTTATCCCCCAGACTTCCTATTTTGGTGTTTTGGGGACTTTTAAGGACTATTCTTGCCACAAAAGCATATTTTAAGAACATTTCAAGTATGAGGAGTATAAACTAAGTATAATTGAGTGTAAAAGTGTCGAAATCAAGTGTCGTTTATGTTCAAAACACGTTTTATGCGTAAGTTTCATGTATTTACAAGTTTAGCACATTGTTTCCAAAAATAACGAATAAGTATCAATCGATTCACCGTTTCGAACATACGAGCATATTTAAAGTATGTATATTATGTAATTAACAAAATGCGAGTTTTATTCATGATCCAAGTCTCGGATTTTACGTCACTTTTAAATGAAAGAACGATTACAAGACTACGAAGTTTCCAAAAATAGTTTTACAAACGATGGTTTCTAAAATATAGAAGGTATGAAAACGCAGGGCGTTACACACTGGTATGGGCTGTGTACTCATGCAGAAAGGCAAGGTTATTGCCTACACTTCACGACAGCTAAAGGTGCACGAAAAGAACTACACCACCCACGACTTTGAGCTGGGTGCCGTTGTATTTGCATTAAAACTTTGGAGACATTACTTATATGGAACCAAGTGTGTGATCTATTCAGATCACAAGAGCCTTCAACATTTGTTCAATCAGAAGGACTTGAACATGCGACAAAGACGATGGATGGAAACTCTAAATGATTATGATTGTGAGATAAAATACCATCCAGGCAAAGCAAATGTAGTTGCTGATGCCTTAAGCAGGAAAGAAAGAGTGAAGCCGATAAGAATCAATGCCAAGCGCATCGAAATCAGGAATAGTTTGAACGAAAGGGTGTTAGCTGCACAGAAGGAAGCGGTGTTGGAAGCTAACTATCCTGAAGAAAAGCTAGGAGTAACTGAGGAGCAGTTATCCTATGACAAAGACGGAATGCTTAGATTGAATGGACGAATATGGGTTCCAGTTTATGGAGGACTTCGGGATGTTATCCTCCAGGAAGCTCACAGTTCCAAATATTCCGTTCATCCTGGAGCTGATAAGATGTACCAGGATCTAAAAGCAAACTACTGGTGGATTGGTTTGAAAAAGTCTGTAGCTGCTTATGTAGCTAAATGTTTAACTTGTGCGCAAGTCAAAGCTGAGCATCAGAAGCCGTCAGGTTTGTTACAACAGCCTAAAATCCCCACATGGAAGTGGGAGATGGTGACGATGGATTTCATCACCAAATTACCAAAGACGAGAAAGGGAAATGATACTATATGGGTCATAGTGGATAGGCTGACGAAGTCAGCACATTTTCTACCCATCAAGGAGACTTATAGCTCCAATATGTTAGCCCAGTTATACGTTGATAAGATTGTAGCTTTACATGGAATACCTGTGTCTATTATCTCTGACAGAGATACTAGATACACGTCACATTTTTGGAAGAGTTTCCAACAATCTTTGGGCACTCATTTAAATTTTAGTACGACTTATCATCCTCAGACTGACGGTCAGAGTGTACTATTCAAACGTTGGAAGACATGCTACGTGCATGTGCGATCGACTTAGGTGGTAATTGGGATAAGAACCTACCACTAATTGAGTTCTCCTACAACAATAGCTACCACACCAGCATAAAAGCTGCGCCTTTTGAGGCCTTATACGGTAGAAAGTGTAGATCGCCCATTTGTTGGGCGGAAGTTGGAGATGTCCAACTATCAGGACCAGAGATAGTTTTTGAGACGACGGACAAGATTATCCAGATTCGCGATCGTTTGAAAGCTGCCAGGGATAGGCAGAAAAGTTATGCGGATCCAAAGCTTAAGGCTTTTCACTTCGAAGTGGGTGATAAAGTGTTGCTTAAGGTATCACCCTGGAAGGGGGTGATGCGATTTGGTAAGAAAGGCAAGCTAAGCCCGAGATACATAAGACCTTTTGAGGTTATCGAACGTGTCGGGTCAGTTGCTTATAAGTTAAACTTGCCTGAAGAACTTAGCGCTATCCATAATGTGTTCCACATCTGTAATTTGAAGAAGTGTTTCGCTGATGAATCACTGGTTATACCGCATACGGATGTACATATAGATGAAAGCTTGAAATTTGTGGAAAAGCCATTGTCGATTGAAGATCGACAGGTAAAGAAGCTTCGAAGGAAGCACGTACCTATTGTTAAGGTCAAATGGGATGCCCGTAGAGGTCCCGAATACACGTGGGAGGTAGAATCCACGATGAAAGAAAAATACCCTCGTTTGTTTCAGTAAATCTCGGGGTCGAGATTTCTTTTAAGGGGGTGAGGATGTAACACCTCGAAAATTTACGTCCAATAATGTACTGACACGTGTCATGGGCTTTAAATATGTGAAAACATACTTTAGAGGGACTAAAGTTGACAAACAGTGAAACTATGTAAATATAAGGGTCCAAAGTGTCAACAATTGATAAATAGGCTCTAAAATAACCCTACATGATGTTTATAATCTTAAATGGATAAATCATGGATCATACGAAGCGGAAAATGAAAGAAAGTGAGGAATTACAAACTACAGGGGCTAAATGTGTCAACATGTTGAAAGTATACCTCTGAGTGACCTTTTGGCAAACCCGAAGCTTTGTAATGATAAAATATACTCACTAGAATATGTGATAAAAATTTCATCAAGTTTCGTTATCGTATGAGAAAGTTATGATCAAAACCGTGCACGAAGGGTTAATTGCGTTAACGTTGAATTTCGTGACTTTTCGGGTAAGCACAAAGTTAACCAAGGACTTTACCATGTTTATAAAAGTCCCAAGGTCCTTAAAATTCATATTTGAGGGTCTAGAGTGCAAGGAAAATAGCTAAAACCACGTTAGAAAGGTCAAGGACCAAATTGTAAAACAAGAGAAACTTGTTTGGCTGGTCGCACACATGTACGCGGCCCGCATAACATATCTCGCGGCCCGCCTACGGGTCACCAGCGAACAAAACAGCGCACAGGTGCCAGTTCATGTCTGTTTGCGAGTTGTTAACAGCTGGATCCGATTCCTGAGCCTCACCAATGAACTTACATGCATCTAGGGGCACTTGGACACTTCTCATAACATCCCTAGACTCATGTGGCAGCTCCAAATGAGATCAAATTGGTTATAAGAAGAACTTGAAGTTGCAACTTTCATTACTTACATTTTCAAAAATTCACAAGATCATCTCTTGAGCTCTCTGGACGTCAAGACAACCTTCTAGTGGTCTCTAAGCTTTATTAGGACTCTTGTAAGTGTTTATAACCTCCTCAAATTCGTTCTAGCTTAGTATATTAACCGAAAGTCAATCCATCGTAATTTAAGTTTGACTTCGTGATTAAACGAAAATTGCTCAGTCTTTTCTCAAATTGAAAGTACCTACAAGTTGGTATTTATGTGGGTAACAAACCCTCAAAAGGGTATTTTCAGATTCCCACTCTAAGTATGTTAATTGTCGAGTCAAAGCTTGTTTCAAAAAGTCAACAGAATGTGTTTTTGCAAATTTAAGCATGGTTAGCAATGTAGGGTACATGCAACCTGTTTGATCATTAAAATAACTTGGTAATTAATGTAAGAACATGTCTCAACATGTTCATCTCGACAATTTTCAGTTTAAACCCGAATCGGAACCGAAAGTCGCATAAATTGACTTTTCCTTTGACTTTCAGTTCTGATCCGTTCATGCATGTTTGAGATCTGCATTAGAGCTTATTTTGGACCAATTTTCATATAATTTTAACTCTCTGAGATTTTACAACTTGGTTCAATACTTACCCGGTCCATATGCATGTTTCCGATTAATGCTTAAAAGTTTACTATTATGCCCTTTTTACTATAAAACTTGATTTTTGAAAAAGTGAAAGAGTAGAAACATTTGTTACTGATTTATAAACTTGCACCAAAAATTTGATATCAGTTTGAGGTCTAGATTAAGAGTTATGCTCAATATCGTAATTTGAAAGCCTTATGTTACTTAAACGGCGTAATTAGCATATAACCTATTTAAACCCACTTTTTGATATCAAACTTTTTACCCACTGATGTTATATAATATTTTGGGATTTTTAAAGATTTTTATTTAATTTTTGGCTGAGCATAACATAGGTCTCTAAGTTTAATTCGGTAAATACCGATTTTGCCCTTTTAAGCCATAAAATGAGTTTTACAAATCCTTTTGACTCCAAACCTTTTTCTACTGATTTTATTTGTTAAATAAAATATTTTGAGCATTCTGGAAATATAAAAATATCAGCGTTCTTTTAAAAACATGGAAACGGCTCTAAATCGCGTTTTTAACGCATAGTATGTACTATAACTATATTAAACATATAAGGTTGATACCTACTGATATTCTTAGCATATTTTTATAAAATAATAGTAAGTACAAGTTTATAAACTCAGGTTTCCAATTTTGATATTTTTAGCCCTTGTGAAATTACCAAAATACCCCTCAGGTGCATAGTTTGGTTTTAAATGATAAGTCTCACATATGGGTCATACCCTACTGTTATAACATGTTAAATTAAGTATATTTACTGTATAAACCAGACCTGTAACTCAGATTTCTAATTTAACTCTTTTACAATCTTTTAAAATGACCAAAATGCCCTTATGAGGCATAATTTGTGTTTAAATCCAATTTGGGCATAATAGAAGATATATTACTGATATTATAACATATTTTGAGCATTTATCTCATGGAACTTGCATATGACTCTTACGGTTACCCGTAACGCCCTTTTAGCGTTCAGTTCGGTTTATGTAACTAGTTTGCATAAATTGACCGAGACGGGTCAAACCTTATCATTTTTGTCTCAAAATCCAGAATGTATTTAGTATACCCATATTATACAAGTATTCAAACTTGTCGGGTCTAAATCACATTCTATCCGGTCTTCGCTTAATCGTGCATTTGAACCGTATCGTCCTTTAAACTAGCCGGTCTAAGCTTAAGCTTAAATAAAGACCTGTTAGAAATCTAAAAGGTTATTATAAACCTTCGTTCCAGATTAGGAGCACTGGTAAAAGATACTTTCATTTTGCTTGATTGTGAATTATACTTTACTCAGGTAAATACTTTTAACTTATTTTCCCTATACGGGCTTGGGTTACGGTATATAGAATACCGCTTGATCGAGCATCAAATCTTACATCTTTGTATGGTTAATTGAATAATTTGATCGGCTCGTTTAAACAGTCTTGTTCACTTAAAGCCTTTGGGGGGTTAATGACTATGTCCCGGATATCCTTGGCATCATCTTACGAGATGGCCACGACCGAGCACGGGGTGTAGGCGTACACCTGTCAGTGAATAACTCAATAATGTGGAGGGTCTATTGATCTTTAACCCGGACAAGATCCGGGCTACTGAACGCACAAGTAACATGTAATTCGTTCACAAGATTATAATAATAAATAATTATCCCAAGTTATAAAATGTTTTGTGCCACGTGCATTCAAATCAATTTTCAACCATTTTCAAAATGAGTCAGTTAAATTGTATTTACCAGTGTAAACTGACGTATTTTTCCCAAAAGGTTAAGTGCAGGTACTACACGTAATAGGCTGGCTGTCTTCTAGAGCGTCCACAATAAGTCTCGCAAGCTTGGACGACAATAAACTGTTGAACAATATCTTATTTTATTTTGATCCGCCTGTGGATCCGTTTCGACTATTAGTGATATTTAATATTACACTTTATTAAAGTTGAAATGAATCTATCTTTGCTTCCGCTGTGCATTTAAATATTGTGTTGTTTGTCTATGATGATACCAACTACGTCACGATACTCCCCACCGGTGACACGTGGAAAATAGGGGTGTGACAGCTCTACAGCTAGCTTCTATTAGCTTTATACTAAGTTACCTGAAACGCGTTTTAAAAACATTTTATCAGCAAGAAATACTGGCGAGTGAATCCCAGTTTAATCAAAAAAAGTTTTATCATTTTACAGTATTGAGGGCAATCCAGCAATTACATTTGTTTACAACTATTCAATTACCACCCACGGCACTGTCAGTCCTGACTTGTGGAAATGTTACTACTCACAGTGTAGTAACAAATTTTGTATACAAAACCCCAACATACCGACGATAATTGTAGAATTACAAATACTCAATCATTGTGAAATATAATTTAAACAATTGAGGTTTTGTAGAAACAATTTACAAAAATAATTTACAAAAAGAGGATAAACTCACAAAAAAGGTTTACACAAAAAGAAGGATTACTCACAAAAAGGTTTACATAAAAATAAGAATTACTCACAAAAAGGTTTACACAAAAAGAAGGATTACTTACAAAAAGGTTTACACAAAAAGAAGGATTACTCACAAAAATGGTTCACAAAAAGAAGGATTACTCACAAAAAGGTTTACACAAAAAGAAGGATTACTCACAAAAAGGTTTATACAAAAAGAAAGATTACTCACATTGCTATTTTAGATAATTCCTGGTGACTTCCTAGTTATAATCTATTAAATAAACAATGCACACACGTTAGTAAGATAACCCAATTTACATTAGGTATACCCTTCCCCCGAGACAGAATTCCAACGACGGAGTCAGGCAGAGCCTTGACATGTATTACGGAGCTCTAGATCAATCGGGCAGAGTAACTAATACGTAACCGGGGGTTATAATACTTACAACGAGGTAGAGCTTCGCTAATTAGTGGGTATTATACCCGAGCAGAAATTCTATTATTTAGAGATTTCGAGAGAGAAAATGATTTGTGAACGATTTGAAAACTGAAGCCAATGGCCCCTATATATAGGCCAGATCGGCCACTCTCTCGCGGCCCGCGACAGAAAAAAGAGGGGCCGCCGCGCCCCGCCAGAGCCTAATAGTCGGCGGTAGGGTTGATGAGTCACCGGGTAGTATTGACACATGGCACGATGTGGTTCTGCCACTTAATGTTAGGTCGCGCCCCGCGACAGACCAAGAGAAGTTTGTCGCGCCCCGCGACAGCCTATTATTTTTGTTTTTATTTGTTATTTATTAATATAAAGGTTATTCGGGTCCGTTTCTCTCATACGGGATGTATTTTAGGAATATTTAGGGGTGTTTCTTGAGAGTTGTTATATCCTCCCCACCTTGTTTTAAATCTCGTCCTTGAGATTTGAACTATGATATCTCTTTGGAGTTATATCAAGTCTTGTATTTAGTAAAAACAGTGTCAAAGCGTCTTTGGAAGCCTTTTATGGAAATTCTGAACCCCAATTTGTTGGGCAGATGACGTGTGCGTATATATACATAATTTTGCAATTAAATTACACACGATTCGTTTTTAAATTTATAAAAGTGATTATTACTTTAACATCAAAACACACACGAAAGAGGCAAGTGTACCCCGTCATATATGTAGTAAAGTATCGGTAAGAACCAAATATCGATCCAAGGAAATGGGCGGAGAAATAATACAAGACCTTTGTCATTAAACTACCGGTAAAAGACATAAGTTGTTTGATTTTTAATAAACTAAAGTAAGCATAAACAAATACTTATAAAACATAGTAGAAAATAGATAAATAGCCTTACTTAATACACAACCAAAGTATGTCAACTAAGTCGGTTTTGGCACTAGAAGCATTCGGTCAATTTTCCATTTTAAGACAATTAGTATCCCTTTCGGGAATCCTAACATGACAATCATTCGGAAAGTTAAAACGATAAACACACTTTAACCACCTAAAATTGTTCTTTAACGTGCAATTGATAAATGTCTATGAAAATCTCTTAAAAATAAGTTAGTCATCCGTTAGGAATTTTCTAACCTCACTTAAACAAGGAAAGCGAAACCGATAAACACAATGCAACCACCGAGAAAAGCATAAACTAGATTAAATCACAACCGAGTTCATTTTACAAATCTTGCACATAAATTCACCAAGATAGCAATTTTGGCCTAAACTACTAACTAAGCTAACAAATCATGGCAAGAATTTATAACGACACCATTTAACCCGTTAAGGTCCTTACGTGACGGCAAGCTTTCTTGATTAACAATAATTACATTTTATTAAACCACTAACCATTTCTAGTATCATGGTGCATACATTTTAACCAAGCTAAACTAGTTAACCAAGTTTAAAGTTTACTAATACATGATTAATTAAGCTTCATTTTTTAACTATCTTAACTAACCAAATACCAATTATCCAACACAATCACTTATAATCAAGAAATCAATATCAATAACAAGGTTGCAAACTAATCATCAAAGATAATCATAGAAAATACTTCCAAATGTCATTACAAACAAATATTAACATACTAATGGTTATAATTAAGCAAGGGACTGTTGTGTTTTTGCCCAAAGGCTATAATAATACATAAACATTAATCTAAATGCTTGAAAGATTAACAAAATCATGGAAAGATTAGAAAACCAAACCATAAACAAGCATAAGATTAAGAATCTGGAAGATAACGAAGCTAATCGGCACAATGTGGCTTGAATCCGGGTGAAAGCAGAAGCCTCCGGAGCCTGAAAATCGCCAGAATCGCTTCCAAAATGTCCAGAGTTCCGAGCAGAATGTTTCTGCAGGTTTTTTATATTTTTTCGATCTCGCACGGTCGTGCACTTTATGGCACGACCGTTCACTTTTTGCATTATTGAAGTTACTGTGCACCATACCGCATGACGTCATCAGATCTTGACCAGATTCGATCTCGTACGGGCGTGCGGTAGGTTGCACGGGGGTGCATCACCGAGATGGGTCTTGTTGTCGCATCCGCACGGGGGTGCCACCAGTCGCACGGGGGTGCATCACCGAGATGGGCCTTGTTGTCGGTGGTGCATCACCGAGATGGGCCTTGTTGTCGCATCCGCACGGGTGTGACACCAGTCGCACGGGGGTGCATCACCTAGATGGGTCTTGTTGTCGCATCCGCACGGGGGTGCCACCAGTCGCACGGGGGTGCATCACCGAGATGGGCCTTGTTGTCGCATCCACACGGGGGTGCCACCAGTCGCACGGGGGTGCAACTTGCCCAGGTCAGAATGTTCGCAGTTCATTCGTTTCGCCCGGAAAATCCTCGTTTTCACTATCATCTTGTCTGGTATGCTGTTTTAGGCCTGTAAACAAAAGTATACCTGATTAAGTATCTAAATAACGGTTTTACGGCCGAAAACGCATAAAATGGGGATAAAATGGGGGACTAAAATATGTATAAATTAGTGAATATCAAATCTCCCCACACTTGAACCTTGCTTGTCCTCAAGCAAGCTAAACTAAAATGCAATAAAAGATAGAAACTGACAAGAACGATAATTTACAAACTATTTATTGAAACAACTACAAAAGGTTAGCCGGTTTTTCGAAAGACAACATCTATTGAATCAAACCAAACAAGCATATGTAAATATATGTAGATAACCAAAAAGCCGTGACTTCACTTTCAATTGACTTAACATGCTAATCTTCACACAACTCACAATGTTCACACACACTCGGTTTTATTTATGAAACATACATAAAATGTGTATGTGCAAACACTTAATGCCTCGTCAATGAAACGTGTAATATCATAAGCTTGTCATAAGATCTCGTCTCCACCAACTAATATGCGAAAAAGTGTAAATCAAGAAGTCTTTACGGGGTGTAACGTTAGGCTTGGGTGATGGGTATGGAAATGGATATTTAAAGTGGCGAAACGTTTAAAACTCAGTTTTAGCGTTTAACTAGCACTAAACAATACAACTATACATACAAACGCCTTAAAAATGCGACTTATGCTACAACGAGCTCATAAACAAGATTTCATCATTTTATCAATCAAAATTGCTCGAATTTTGTCTACTTCACCCTATTTTAGGGTGTTTTATTTTCTGTTTTTTTTTTTTTTTTTTTGCAAACTAATAACTAATGGATTTATACAATGAATAATAAACTATAACAAGCGCTAGTTAAACGATTATTTTGACCGAATTTCAACACTAAAAGGTTTAAAACATAAAAAGGCTAAATTTGGCTAAGTGGGCAATTATGTAGGGTAAACAAAGGTAAACGGGAAGGCTTGACATGGTTAATCCTAAAGGTAATGTAAGGTTTACAGGAAACACAACACAAAGAACAAGGCTAACAACAAAGTGGTAATCTAAGTGCCTCTATCACTTCTACACAATTCCGCAAGTTCATGGTCTTAACAAGCATGCTAGTGACAAGTTCTAAATTACACATGACATCCGGCTCACTCCTACTCCGAAATGAACAATCATATAACAATTTTACGGCTCAAATATGCTCACATAATCGGAAGGAATGGGTAAAAGTGTGAAAATTCTCATGCAAGTCCTTCTTTGTTTGTCACGCTTTCCGGTTATATTTTTAAAAATTTATTTCGCTTGTCGAGCTTTTATCATGTCCGAAGTTTTCTAAAACACAACCAACCGATTTATTTGCTAAAAATATATACAAAATACAGATATTTTTTATTGAATTTTCTGAATTTTTTTAGAGGACAAACAAAGTAAAGTCATAGTGTTAACCCCTCCCCACACTTGAACTTCGCATTGTCCTCGATGCGAAATCCGAAAATATAAAGAGAAAAGGAGGATAATAACACTCCCCTGAAGATGATTGAAGACGAAACGAGGCTTCACAGCCGATTCTGCTGTGTCTTTTCGGTCCAAGATATGCTTCAAAGACCTGTATGGATGTCACAAAGCAAAGAAAAAAAACAAAACAGCAGGCGAAACAATCTAGTTGCAACACAAAACATGATCTAAATAATTTGCATCATTCTTGCAAGGATTAGGGTTTCGTTTGTATTTATGAAGAGAACCCTAAAATCCTCGAAAAAATCGAAAATGCCTAGGCCTAGAACGGAAGAAACAAAAAAAAGACAAGAAAGAACGTACCGTGCGAAGAGATGTGTGAAACCATGCGATTTGAGGCGAAATCGCTCTGGAACGGCTGTCTGCAGTTAGGTTTCGCGAATGAGGGAAATGGCAACAGATGGGGGTTTTTATAATGTACAAATGACAAAACTGCCCCTGCCTCTCGCACGGTCGTGCGACAGCTCGCACGATCATGCATGACCGACATTGTTCAAACCCTGCACGCTGTTCTCGGAGATGCACCGGGGGTGCGACTCCTAGTGCAGGCCAGCCCGTAAACGCACGGTCGTGCGACGCATGGCACGGTCGTGCAACAGCTGCAGATTAGTTTTTTCTGCAGAAGCCATTTCCAGCAACTGTTTTGGCCGTTTATCGCCATTTTTTCAACGCGCAAACTGTTTAATCAATATCGCAACATAGAACCTATGCCGGGCACGTCTAAAAATTGTACAAACTAACGGAAACTAACAAACGCATCTAAATTACGCTAAAACTACAAAAGCAAAAAAAATGGACGATTTTACCCTTATAGCGCCAAATACGCTCTTGCTACATTTTTAATCACCGAGTCAGTAGCGTAGACTCATGCTAAATTTTTGTCGGCGAGTCGATAGCAAGACTCATGTCCCGGCACTTGTTACATGTGCGGGTCATTACCACGCCCCTTCGGATGCTAATTTTGTTTTTTTGCAAAAAAGAAACAGAATATTATTTTAAATGGGCTGAAAATTTTATAAAAATTCGAAAATGGGCCCGAAATTTTATAAAAATTACAACACTAAAAATGAATGAATCGGCTAAAGTAAAAAATGAAAACCCGAAGCCGAAAACTCAAAGAATAAATGAATAAATAAATCCGGATTAAATAAATAAATGGAACAAAAATTTACAAGTATACAAAAATGACTTGGAAAACGAATAAATGAAATAAAAGCAAGAAATATTAACAAATAAATAAACAAATAAATAATCAAGAAAGTATACATAAATATTAACAAGTATATACGCCGATAACACAATGACTCGGGTCGTTCCTAAAACTCGCCATTTCCCCGGCAACGGCGCCAAAAACTTGACGTGTGCGTATATATACATAATTTTGCAATTAAATTACACACGATTCGTTTTTAAATTTATAAAAGTGATTATTACTTTAACATCAAAACACACACGAAAGAGGCAAGTGTACCCCATCATATATGTAGTAAAGTATCGGTAAGAACCAAATATCGATCCAAGGAAATGGGCGGAGAAATAATACTAGACCTTTGTCATTAAACTACCGGTAAAAGACATAAGTTGTTTGATTTTTAATAAACTAAAGTAAGCATAAACAAATACTTATAAAACGTAGTAGAAAATAGATAAATAGCCTTGCTTAATACACAACCAAAGTATGTCAACTAAGTCGGTTTTGGCACTAGAAGCATTCGGTCAATTTTCCATTTTAAGACAATTAGTATCCCTTTCGGGAATCCTAACATGACAATCATTCGGAAAGTTAAAACGATAAACACACTTTAACCACCTAAAATTGTTCTTTAACGTGCAATTGATAAATGTCTATGAAAATCTCTTAAAAATAAGTTAGTCATCCGTTAGGAGTTTTCTAACCTCACTTAAACAAGGAAAGCGACACCGATAAACACAATGCAACCACCGAGAAAAGCATAAACTAGATTAAATCACAACCGAGTTCATTTTACAAATCTTGCACATAAATTCACCAAGATAGCAATGTTGTGTTTTTGCCCAAAGGCTATAATAATACATAAACATTAATCTAAATGCTTGAAAGATTAACAAAATCATGGAAAGATTAGAAAACCAAACCATAAACAAGCATAAGATTAAGAATTTGGAAGATAACGAAGCTAATCGGCACAATGTGGCTTGAATCCGGGTGAAAGCAGAAGCCTCCGAAGCCTGAAAATCGCCAGAATCGCTTCCAAAATGTCCAGAGTTCCTAGCAGAATGTTTCTGCAGGTTTTTTATATTTTTTCGATCTCGCACGGTCGTGCACTTTATGGAACGACCGTTCACTTTTTGCATTATTGAAGTTACTGTGCACCATACCGCATGACGTCATTAGATCTTGACCAGATTTGATCTCGCACGGGCGTGCGGTAGGTTGCACGGGGGTGCATCACCGAGATGGGTCTTGTTGTCGCATCCGCACGGGGGTGCCACCAGTCGCACGGGGGTGCATCACCGAGATGGGCCTTGTTGTCGCATCCGCACGGGTGTGCCACCAGTCGCACGGGGGTGCATCACCTAGATGGGTCTTGTTGTCGCATCCGCACGGGGGTGCCACCAGTCGCACGGGGGTGCATCACCGAGATGGGCCTTGTTGTCGCATCCGCACGGGGGTGCCACCGGTCGCACGGGGGTGCAACTTGCCCAGGTCAGAATTTTCCACAGAATGTTCGCAGTTCATTCGTTTCGCCCGGAAAATCCTCGTTTTCACTATCATCTTGTCTGGTATGCTGTTTTAGGCCTGTAAACAAAAGTATACCTGATTAAGTATCTAAATAACGGTTTTACGGCCGAAAACGCATAAAATGGGGGACTAAAATATGTATAAATTAGTGAATATCAGCAGAAATTGCCGAGATAGTGCAATAAACAAGATAATTCAAGTTAAAGCAATACGAGATTATCAAAAGAGTTAAGTAGATAACAGATGAAAACCTTTCAAGTGGAAGATAAGGTTTTCTTAAAAGTGTCTCTTATGGAAAGGGATAGTCAGATTTGTTAAAAGAGGGAAGTCAAGTTCGAGGTATGTGGGACCATTTATTAGAAGAATAGAATCTGTAGCTTAGCAGCTACAACTGCCAGAGGAAATGACAGAAATGATGTACGAAATCTTTAAAAAGTACTTAACAGACGAATCCTTAGCGATATTTCTCTAAGGACATAGAAGAAAATGAGAAACTTAAATTAGTTTCAGGAATTGATGTTAACTGAACGTGATACAATTAAGTTTCACAAAATCAATAGAGACATATGAATCGAATGTAAATGACCTTTAGGAACAATAGGATTTAATGCCAGAAGAGAATTTACTTTGATCGTTTAATTGAGAGGGACTCTGAATCAATAATCTCAATTGAAAATAGAAGTATGAAAAATGATTTGTTAATAATCAAACAAGAAATCAGTGACGTTTACTTAAATGACAGGGAGACACCGGATAATACAATAAAATTTAGTATATCATTGTCTTAATACATAATTGTATCAAGACTACTTAAATGATGAGTCAAGCGAATGACTTCTGAATTGACATGATTAGGGTTTACTATTAGCACATGCTACAGACTTATACAGACACCGCAAGGTGTTGTAATGATTGAAAGAATTCAATGATTACGGTGACCGGATAACTCACCGTCTTCGAAATTAACTGAAAGTTTCAATGAAGTGAATCTGGATATTCAAGTAATAGGAGGTTCAAATGAATAACTGAATATCAAAGAAATGTTGGGGGTACATTGGTATAGGAATCTAGGTACCGTTATCTTAACACAAAATTGTATTAAGACTGTTTTAGGACAACGAATCAACAGAAGATAGATACGTTCGTACCTCAGTGTAAAAATGAAATGAGTCCAAGTTTTAAAGTAATCGCCACCGCAAGGTGTCGTGTTTTAACGAATGATTTATTGGAATTGAAGACTTTAAACAAGTCTACTATGGTTCGACAAATGAAAGGTTAGTTGAGATTACCTCGAATATGATGATCTCAATTCATCATATGGGATTTTGAATCTGAATGAACAAGTTCAAAATAAATTGAGCTTGGTTTGGACATATTCCAATAATGGATATATGTAGTTGGCAAGAGAAGGGTTACGATGGAGATTTGGTAAGAATCCTTGAAAAGAAAAGGAGTTCTTCCAGAAAAGTTGTTGACTTGACTTTAAGAGTCAACGTTTTTGCAATCATAGGGATTGTCAAAATGAGTGTAACGAAATATTTATTCGAAATTGTGAATAAATGATCTTTTGAAGTGAAATTACATGTGTAATAAGCTATGCATGCATGACATAGGAATTTGTTGAGCGATCTATGAAAGAAAATAAAGATCTTTTATTATAAAACTGTGATTGGAATCAAAAGTCGACTAAGACTGTAGTACAGACAAAATGTAAGGGTGCTTATTTCAAAAGTTGTTGTTGCTTCCGTTGTTGAAAATATTTATGCGTTTTCCTTAGCTTTATCTCGGTGTCTATCCTCATGGTCGGGTGCCTTAGATAGTTTCGGGAAGTAGGGACGGATGTGACCCGGTTCTCCTCATTTGTAACATACATTAGTTTTCCTTCTACATTTTTCCTCTGTATGTCCACTCTTCTTGCAGAAGTTACAGTGACATGTCTTCTTAGAATGGCGTTTTCTTACATGCTTCTTGTTATAGTTGTTGCAGGTAGGCTGCGTGATTGCTGGTTCCATTTCTTTGTCCTTACATGATTTGTCGGAGCAGAATTCCTTATAAGAGTAGATATAGGTTGTGGTTTTTTTTCGTTTGGAAGATGGAGTTTTGATACGAATATCATGACCTCCATTGATACTAGGGTTAGGTTTGAAGTGATGAGTATGCCTACAGTGGGTAGTAGGATTCTTGTTTATAGGCACAGTAATCTTAATAGCCTCAATGATCGAAGGTATGGCATTCGATATTACTTGTGCTATTATATTTTCTATAGAGTTCCTATCCAAATGATTTTCATTATTATTATTCTGAATTTCCTGATTACATGCTATTTCCTTTTACATCTGAATTACAAACATGTTCAGTTATAATTATCACAGAATTATATAGGCATCTTTTGTTGCTCATATTACGTTTAGCACACATATAGTCATACTTATCAGTATTAAGCCTTGGCATGCGAGAACCACCCTTATTGCGAGAACCGCGAGAACCAATGTGAACACAAAATAAATTCTAAAAAAAATCAAAAAAGCACTAAAAATTTTTTTTTGATATTTTTTTTCAAAAAATCGCTATATTTCGTTACCATTAAAAAAAAACTTTTTTTTTTCGAGTAACAGATATCTATGCACATGTGCATATGTATCATTACTCTGACAAATTTGGTAATACGTTATCAGGAATAGATAATTGCACTTTAATTTACAATACTATTCGTAATACACTACTTTTTACATTACCAATATTTAAAATGCACATGTGCATCATTAGGTATAACCATGATATAACGTGTTTTGGTACAAAAAATTTGTGATTTTGAATGGAGAAGTAGGCCCATATACATGTTTTTTGGTTAGTTATATCTAGTGGTTGATGGTTTGGTTATAGTTGTCAATTTATGATGTAATATGTTGATTGGATGGTATAAATGGTGTTTACATACATGTAATAAAGTGAAAATATCGGTAATAGTATTGTATTATGGATGGTAGGAGGTAATGGTATTGTATTATGGATGGTAGGAGGTAATGGTAGTGTATTATGGATGGTATGATAGATGAAAGGGAAAGTGTATTCAAAGTAGTGTACCAAAATACCTTATTTCATGTTGATACATATAAATCCACATGTGCATTTCTAATATTGGTAATGTAAAAAGTAATGTATTACATATGGTAGTGTAAATGAAAGTGCAATTGTCTAATATGTGTAATGAATTATGAAATTTGTCAAATAAATGACAAAAATGCACATGTGCATGCATGTGTATTATGGATGGAATGATAGATGAAAGAGAAAGTAGTGTACCAACACACCTTATTTCATGTTGATACATATAGATGCACATGTGCATTTCTAATATTGGTAACGTAAAAAGTAGTGTATTACACGTGGTAGTGTAAATGAAAGTGCAATTGTCTAATATTTGTAATGAATTACGGAATTTGTCAAAGAATGATACAAATGCACAAGTGCATGGACAACTGTGACTCGTAAAAAAAAAATTTGAATTTTTTTTATTGTAAACTAAATATAGCGATTTTTACAAAAGAATTGGTAAAAAAAAATTTGGGTGTTTTTTAGATTTTTTTAGGTATTACTTTTTGTGTTCACACTTTTTCTCGCGGTTCTCGCAATAAAGGGTGGTTCCTAACGGATCTTTGTCTTATATATATATATATAGGGGGCCGCTAAAATGAGAACCACCTCTAGTTGTAAAAACCATGAGAAATACACCGTACGGGGCAAGTTGGACCAACATTTTTTTTCGTAAATTTACGGTACCCGTAAACACCAAACTTGTGGTGTAAAAAACTACACACACGACATTTTTTTTTTTTTGAATTTTTTTTATGGTTTTTACAACTAGAGGTGGTTCTCATTTTAGCGGTCCCCTATATATATATATATATATATATATATATATATATATATATATCTACATATATACTTATTGTATTTTAACATTTGCTTTTACTGTATATTTTGTCAAAATATAAAGAAAGTATTTATATGATGTGCTGTTTCTTTCTTTGTTATAATAGCTTTTTCTTCTATATTGCTTAAATTAAATTTTCAGAGCTCATAACTGGACAGGAATTCAGAAAACAAAGGTAAGCGTTTTATATGAAATTATGAGATTCTCCGTTATTGACCCACTATTGTTTTTCAAGAAGTGGTGCTAGTACAGATATTCTTAAGGTATCTTTTGAATTAAAAGTGAGTATCAAAATAGATCTTGCGTAAACATGTAGGTTTGTTTCTTCTATTATATAAAAGCTTGTTTTTCTACAGAAGATAATTGATTATTATATTGTATATATTATCAAGAAATTTGTGTCTGGCATATTTATACGTATAATTATAAAGTTTTTAAAATTTCCTGTAATATATACACATGATATCAAATTATAAGAATCCAGCTAATTGTATTAATTATCCGGTTTATTCACATAACTTTGTTTATTCCTTTATATTAACAAAATAAATTTTATTAAATTTATTGAACATAATATTTTGTAATAAAAGGGAAATTTATTAAAATAAACTAAATCAAAATATAAATTTTCTGGATTCTTTTAGAATAATTTAATCTTTAACTGAAGGTTGGACTTATTTTGATTATAACATATTATGACTTGATTCTTATTATATTTATTTATTAAGGAATCATAATAGATAATACAAAGTTTAGCGTTTCTAAATTTGATCCTTAACATATTAAATAATGTAGTATCATTCTCATATATATATATATATATATATATATATATATATATATATAGGGAGCCGCTAAATTGAGAACCACCTCCAGTTATGAGAACCATGAGAACCACTTTCAACCAATCAGAACATGCCAACACAAAGGGTATATTAGTCATTTACCCAAAACATCAAATCCCATTATCTCTCCTCAATTAAATCACCTTCTCTCTCCTCTTTCATTATTTGTCAGCTTCTATCTTCATTTATCTTCCATTTTTTCTCTCATTCTCTCTCTCTTGAAACTGGTTTTCGATTGATTCTGCAGTTGGAAAAACCCAAATCAAAATCAAAAACCACCGCCCCAAAAAAGATCCGATTTGGGGTATTAAGCTCCGATTTGGGGAAACGAGATGTGTGAACAATTCCAAGCTCCGATTTGATGTTGAATCGTAAGTGGTGGGTGCTCGATGACAGTGGTGCAGCGTCGCCGTGAGCGGTGGTGGCGGTTCGATGGCTGAGTGGTGGGCCGGCGGCAGCGCCGCCGTGAGCGGCGGAGGTCCCGGTCTTCTCCTGGTTTAAACGGGGCCAGGTTTGTTTTTCAGTTGTTGATTGTTGGTTTGATTGGGTTCTTTTGATTTGTTGTTTCTGTTTTGATTGGGTTCTTTGATTCAAAAAGTTTGGGTTTTTTGATTATTTTGGTGGGTTTGATGATGAATCTGGGTTTGAATATGGGTTTGATGTTTTGAATATGGGTTTGATGTTGAATCTGGGTTTGATGTTTGAATATGGGTTTGATGTTGAATCTGGGTTTCATGTTGAATCTGGAACACTGATCTGGAACATTGTGGGTATGATGAGTTTCTTTTGATTTTGGGTATGCTGGGTTTCTTGAATTTTTTTTGCTGGGTTTTTTTGATTTTGGGTATGCTGGGTATGCTATGTTCTTGATTTTTCTGGTGATTTTGGGTATGCTGGGTTCATCAAATGCAAGTAAAAATGTGCAGGGGTTCATTTTTTATTTAGTTGGGTTTTGATTAATTGTGTTTTAATTCAGTTGGGTTTTTGATTATTTGTGTTTTTGGACCCAATCTATTGCTGTTTGCAGGTTGTTCGGATGTGATTTTGGATATGGGAAAACTGAGTTTCATTTTTTTCAATGTTTGGATGTGTTTTTGGATCTGGGAAAACTGAGTTGCATTTGTTTGAATGTTTGTTGAATGATGCAGGTTGTTTTGAATGATGCATTTTGTATTCTTTGATTCTCCCGGGATTTGATCTGTTTTGGGTTGGGCGGCGATGATGATGCAAAAAAAAAATCGTACACTTTGATGACGATGGCGCGGCAAGGTCGGCGGAGGGTAGGTTTTTTGAACCTGCAACCCCACTTTTGCAGCCTTTTTGATTATCCGTTAATCTGAGCCAAACCCCGTTTTTTTTTCGAGATAGACTTTGTTTTGATGTTGTTGGTTTTTAATTCCCCCCCCCCAGTCGATGATGATAACGATATATCTGAGACATCTCCCGAGTTTGCGATTTCTGGGTGCGTTCGTTTTTGCGTAAAGAAGTTTTTGTAAAAAAAAAAAAGTTAACCCGTAAACTTTTTAACGTAAAATGTAAAAAGTTTTATGTAAAACGTAAAAAGTTTTCACGTAAAACGTAAAAAGTTTTTCACGTAAAACGTAAAAAGTTTTTAAAGTAAAACGTAAAACGTAAAAAGTTTTACGTAAGAACGTAAAACGTAAAAAGTTTTTCGTAAAACGTAAAACGTAAATGTTTTTTCGTAAAACGTAAAACGTAAATGTTTTTTCGAAAAACGTAAAACGTAAAAAGTAAAAAGTTTAACGTAATACGTAAAAAGTTTAACGTAATACGTAAAAAGTTTAACGTAAAACGTAAAAAGTTTAAAAAGTTTAACGTAAAACATTAACTTTTTAACGTAAAACATAAAACGTAAACCTTTTTCTACGTAAGTTGTAAAACGTAAAAAACCGTGTGATAAAACGGCGCCTAAACAAGGGGCATGAATGTGGCGCATAAAAACGCCGCGAAAAGTTTTGCATAAATCGTAAAACGTTAAAAGTTTAAAAAGTTTACGTAAAAAGTAAAAAGTTTTAACGTAAAAAGTAAAAAGTTTTAACGTAAAAAGTAAAAAGTTTTAACGTAAAAAGTAAAAAGTTTTAACGTAAAAAGTAAAAAGTTTTAACTTAAAACGTAAAAATTTTAACGTAAAACGTAAAAAATTTAACGTAAAACTTAAAATGTAAAAAGTCTAAAAAGGTTAACGTAAAACGTAAAAAGTGCAAAAACGGCGCGTAAAACCGGGAATAAAAAACCCCACTTAAAAACCCGGTCGCAAAAAAACGGCGTAGAAAAACGGCGAGTAAAACGGGCCGTATAAACGGCGCGTAAAAACGGGACGGCTTGTAAAAAATGTGACGTAAAAAACGGCGCGGCAAAAAAACGGGACGGCTTGTAAAAAAATGGGCGCGCTAAAACGGGACGGCAAAAAACGGGACGGCAAAAAACGGGATGGCTAAAACGGGACGGCAAAAAACGTAAAACGTAAAAAATTTAACGTAAAAATTTTAACGTAACGGGACGGCTAAAACGGGTCGGCAAAAAACGGGACGGCAAAAAACGGGACGGCTAAAACGAGACGGAAAAAAACGTAAAACGTAAAAATTTTAACGTAAAGCGTAAAAATTTTAACGTAAACCGTAAAAAGTAAAAAGGTTTAACGTAAAACGCAAAAAATTTAACGTAAAACGTAAAAATTTTAACGTAAAACTTAAAACGTAAAAAGTCTAAAAAGGTTAACGTAAAACGTAAAAAGTGTAAAAACGGCTTGTAAAACCGGGAATAAAAAACCGCACTTAAAAACCCGGTCGCAAAAAAACGGCGTGAAAAAACGCGGCGTAGAAAACGGCGCGTAAAACGGGCCGTAGAAACGGCGCGTAAAACAGGCCGTAGAAACGGCGCGTAAAAACGGGACAAAAAAACGGGACGTAAAAAATGAGGCGCAAAAAACGGGACGGCTTGTAAAAAATGTGACGTAAAAAACGGCGCGGCAAAAAACGGGACGGCTTGTAAAAAAACGTGACGGCTAAAACGGGACGGCAAAAAACGGGACGACTTGTAAAAAAACGGGACGGCTAAAACGGGACGGCAAAAAACGGGACGGCTTGTAAAAAAACGTGACGCTAAAAACGGCGCGGCAAAACCCGGTCGCAAAAAACGGCGCGTAAAACCGGGAATAAAAAACCGCACTTAAAAACCCGGTCGCAAAAAAAACGGCGTGAAAAAACGCGGCGTAGAAAAACTGCGCGTAAAACGGGGCGTATAAACGGCGCGTAAAAACGGGACATAAAAACGGGACGTAAAAAAGGGGCGCAAAAAACGGGACGGCTTGTAAAAAATGTGACGTAAAAAACGGCGCGGTAAAAAACGGGATGGCTTGTAAAAAAAGGGACGGCAAAAAACGGGACGGCAAAAAACGGGACGGCTAAAACGGGACGGCAAAAAACGGGACGGCTAAAACGGGACAGCAAAAAACGGGACGGCTTGTAAAAAAACGTGACGCTAAAAACGGCGCGGAAAAAAACGGGACGTAAAAAATGGGGCGCAAAAAACGGGACGTAAAAAATGGGGCGCAAAAAACGGGACGGCTTGTAAAAAACGTGATGTAAAAAACGGCGCAGCAAAAAACGGCGCCTAAAACCGGGACTAAAAACGGCACTTAAAAGCTACGGTCGCAAAATCGGCGTGAAAAAACGGAGCGTAAAACGGGTCGTAAAAAACGCCGCGTTAAAAAAATGACGCTTGAAAAAGTCGAGCGTAAAAAACGACGTGGAAAAACAACCCATTAAAAAACGATGCGTAAAAACGGCGTGCAAAATCCGGCGCGAAAAAAAATTGTCTTTTGTTAAAAAAATCTGAATTTAAAAATGTTTTTAATAAAAAAATCTTTTTAAAAAATAAAAAGTAATATAATAAAACTAAAAAGTAATATAATAAAACAAAAAGTAATTAAAAAATAATAAAGTGAAAAAGACAAAAAAGAGTTATTTTACTAATCTACCCTTTTTTATTAAAATATAAAAGACATAATAAGACAAATTTTATTTAATATTAGTTTTTGTTACTTTTAATCTCATCCATCCATCAAGTTGATCTAAAGGCTATAAAGTGGTTCTCATGGTTCTCATAACTGGAGGTGGTTCTCATTTTAGCGATCCCGTATATATATATATATATATATATATATATATATATATATATATATATATATATATATATATATATATACATACACACACATATGACTTAAATAGATTTTAAGAAATTACTTGAACTTAGCAAATGATAAAAATTGTTTCCTCTGGAGATATATATACATATATTTTAAACCATATAGTTATACCATACTAATTGTTTTTGTACATATTTTTACTTTATGGATGAAATATCATTCATAGTATTGATACAAATTATATATAGACCATACTTACATCTGACATAGATATAATTTAAGAAATAAGTTTAAGCTATTTCCTGTTGATATATAGGTATTATGTATTAAAATCATTTAATTACATAGTACCAATTCGTTGTACATATTCCTGTTTTATAAAATATTTTATATTTTCCATGGTATATGTGCTTATGTGAATATAACATAATCATAGGGAATAATATTTTTTTTATAGAGTTATTATGAAAATCTTTCCTTTAATTATTGTAAATAATAAACATGTTTTAAGTATGCTAAAATATTATATTTTAACAAAATTAATATAATTACATGTTTTATCAAAACTTTTGATAAATATATATCTTTAAGTTGAGTAAAACTTTGGGTTATATCATAAATCATAAAATGTATTGCTTGCATCGAGTAATATTTTATATTATAATATTCCAATGACATCATACCTAAGGGTATTATTTTATACCTTTGATTAAGATATTAATATCAATATCATGATATTATTATAATGTATATTGAATTGCATTCACATAAATATGTGGGTATGATATATATCACAAAATTTTAATATATATATCCTTTATATATTTATAGCATAATATACGGTAAGATACAAATAGGAGTCACACATACTGAGACTTTAAATGACATAAAATTATTTAGGTATAATACTTATTATCTAAATATTTATATTATGACATTTTCGAAGTATTATACCTGAATTGAGTTTATCTTATATTAATATTAAAATGTTAATATTAACATCGTATTATTTGTTATAAAATTAATATTCCATTATGTTCCTACATATACATATGGATATGATAGATATATAAGATATCACAAAATTTACAAAGATATAATATTATTAATATATATCATTTATATATAATACAGCATAACTGTAAGATACAAATATGGGTAATGCATATTGAAAATAAAAATTCGTTAAATGACATAAAAATCATAATAGACATATTAAGATCTTTATGTTCACAGGATAACACATAAGATATTAATTTCCTAACATAAATGTTTAAGGTTTAGATATTAGAAGAACACCTAAAAGGCTTAAACCAGTGGCATAGCTCTGATACCACCTTCTGTCAGAGCTCCCGACCCCACCCCGGGAGCGGGAAGCCGCGAACTGTCAGATGGTATCAATGTTTATTAATTTGGCAGCGGAATTTACATTAGGACCGTAGTTAGGAAATATTTTATTAGAGTAAAACACCACATTTTTATAATAATAAACACATGGGAAATTCCCAAGTTTCCATTACAAACATGTTTATAGGGATAAACCCTAATTATTGAAAACATAATCTCCTTTTTATTTAGGTAACTTTTATAGTCACTCTTCTAAGCCTTCAGTGATCTCCAGCTGGCTTCTATTAGCTTTATACTAAGTTACCTGAAACGCGTTTTAAAAACATTTTATCAGCAAGAAATACTGGCGAGTGAATCCCAGTTTAATCAAAACATGTTTTATCATTTTACAGTATTGAGGGCAATCCAGCAATTACATTTGTTTACATCTATTCAATTACCACCCACGGCACTGCCAATTCTGACTTGTGGAAATGTTACTACTCAAAGTGTAATAACAAATTTTGTATACAAAACCCCAACATACCGACGATAATTGTAGAATTACAAATACTCAATCATTGTGTAATATAATTTAAACAATTGAGTTTTTGTAAAAACAATTTACAAAAAGAGGATAAACTCACAAAAAGGTTTACACAAAAAGAAGGATTACTCACAAAAAGGTTTACACAAAAAGAATGATTACTCACAAAAAGGTTTACACAAAAAGAATGATTACTCACAAAAAGGTTTACACAAAAAGAAAGATTACTCACATTGTTATTTTAGATAATTCCTGGTGACTTCATAGTTATAATCTATTAAATAAACAATGCACACGCGTTAGTAAGATAACTCAATTTACATTATGTATACCCTTCCCCTGAGACAGAATTCCAACGACAGAGTCAGGCAGAGCCTTGACATGCGTTACGGAGCTCTAGATCAATCGGGCAGATGAACTAATACGTAACCAGGGGTTATAATACTTACAATGAGGCAGAGCTTCGCTAATTAGTGGGTATTATACCCGAGCAGAAATTCTATTATTTAGAGATTTCCAGAAAGAAAATGATTTGTGAACGATTTGAAAACTGAAGGCAATGGCCCCTATATATAGGCCTGATCGGCCATTCTCTCGCGGCCCGCGACAGAAACAAGAGGGGTCGTCGCGCCCCGCTAGAGCCTAATAGGCGGCGGTAGGGTTGATGAGTCACTGGGTAGTATTGACGCGTGTCGGGACACGTGGCACGATGTGGTTCTGCCACTTAACTCTAGGTCGCGCCCTGCGACAAACCAAGAGAAGTCTGTCGCGCCCCGCGACAGCCTATTATTTTTGTTTTTATTTGTTATTTATTGATATAAAGGTTATTCGGGTCCATTTCTCGCATACGGGATGTATTTTAAGAATATTTAGGGGTGTTTCTTGAGGGTTGTTATATATTCTCAGTGAATGTTAATGAAAAAAATGCTTTGAGAAAACTTTCTATGCAAGATTGTATCCTAGAGAGAGAGAGAAACAAATCCTAACTTTGTGTGTTCTTCACTGTGTGTGATTGTGATATGTGAATACTCAGTGTATTCACAGATTGTTCGTTTTTCTCATCTTCTAAATCTTTTGTACTAGTTCTATAGTGCGGTTCGAGACAGACGGTGGTTTCCGCACATCGCGTATGTGTCGAGCGATCCGCATTCTTACGTTCGAGGTGCTTTTCGTTGTAGGAACAAGATGTTGTGCAAAGCTTCATCTTTCGGAACCCCTAATGTTTCTGCTTGGTTGATAACCGGAGTCGCAACCGACTCAAAATAGTCATAAAGCTTATTGTAACTACTCTTTATCAGGAACGACGGCAGTCGGAAAGTGTGCAGAAGAATATCCTCCAAGAACCACGGAAGTCCGGCAGTGCCCAACGGGCTAAGATTGAACAACACCCACGAGGTAATTAAAGTTGGCCCACTCGTCCCTAGTTTTGTTTCTTCAGGGTTCGAGTTGAAATAAGCCCGGCCCAAAAACCGGAAAGCCGCTTGTTCCCCAACCTCGTTGAACGCGGCTTTCCCGTTTTTGGCTAACTCGGATTCAAGAACTTGAAAGAGTTCGGTGTAAGTTGTTTGGAACTGAGGAATGACTCGGGTGCTTGAAGATTTAAGCATGAAGAACAGGAGGTTCTTAAGCTGAGCATGCCTAGGTTCGGAAGGATCGAGGTACGGGAGTACGCGGTATCCGCCCGTGAGTTTAGTGGACGGCATATAAGTTCCCGTAAACAAATCTTTCTTCTCGACTTTGGAAACATCAAACAATACAGGAAAACTTTTGGCGTCCAGGATAACAATGACTTTTGGGTTACTGCTAATGAAAGGGCCTGGTGGCATGTTGGTACGGAACACCGTGGATTGGTATTTCTGAACGCGGGACCTGAAGAACTCGTCCGGTCCGCCAGTTCCGTAAAAGTACTCCAACCGGTCTTTGATCGGTTGTATAAAAGGAATGCCGTAGGAACCGGGGATTTCACGGATAGAGGTTTCAGACGATGTGTCCATGTTTGGGTGTGAGAAAATGTTTTGTGTGTTTGCATTAATAACAATTAAGTGTGAGTATATATAGGACGAGGACGGCTGCGTTTAGGTTTTTGTCTTTCTATATATATATTTTTTATTATACTTTGTTTACTTCAATCTTATAAATATGTTATGGTCATTGTGTTTTAGTATGTTGTCCATTGTGTCTTTATCTGTTGTTATTGATTGTGTTTTTGATCTACTTTACATTGTGTTTTACATCATGTCCATTGTGTAATATGCAACTGGGTTTTTGATTTTTTTTGAAAAATATAACAATATTGTACTCATATTAAAGATAAAAAAACGCTCGATTTTATGGTATAATTTTTTTTAAAAACAAATGATGTATAAAAAAAGTTACGGACGTTTAAAAATTGGGGGGGAAATAACATGTGATTTGCATGTGCATATTCTCTTTCCTCTTGTAGACAAAATTACCCTTTCCATTTAATTCCTCCTAGGACACTTGTCACTCTCTGGTGGCTTCTTACCCTTCTTATTTTTAAAAACTTTGTATTATAACTCAACCCGGGTTAGGATCAAATACAAAGGATAAAATAAATAAAAAGGGTAAGAAGGATTCTAGTCCATTGATCTTAGATTTGGAGGGTTGAGATTAATTGTAGGGAAAAGAAGAAAATAAAAGGGCATAAAGGGAATCCTATATTTATGGATTTTCTCTCTCCACATGCAAGGCACATGCCAATTCCCCCATCGATTTAAAACGTCCATAACTTTTTCATACGACATTTTTTTTAAAAAAAAATTTCACCATAATAACGAGTGTTTTTTTATCTTTAATATGAGTACCATATTATCATATAAAAATAAAATAAAAAATTCATTTTTACTGGGTTTTTTTTATTGCATTGTGTTAAAGGTTCAGGTCATTGTGTCTTTTAACTGGGTTTTGGTCAGTAGAGTTTCTATACATTGTGTTATTATCAAAACCTATAACACAATGTTAATTTGGGTTCTATCCATTGTGTTTTTATAAGAACCTATAACACAATATATGACACAATGAAGATGGTGTTATATCTGGGTTTTCTATAAATTGTGTTATTAGTTCAGGTCATTGTGTTTAATATGTTATTCATTGTGTTTTAATATGTTGTCCATTGTGTTTTAATAATTTTGTCAATTTTTTTCATTATCTTTGTTCATTGTGTTTTAGTTTGTTGTGTATTGTGTTTTTAGTTTGTTTTTCATTGTGTCTTCATCTGCTCTCCATTGTGTCTTTTATCTGCTGTCATTAATTGTGTCTTTTATCTGTTGTCATCAATTGTGTTTTTATTTAGTCTGATACTTATTGTGTTATATGTTATCGCCATTGTGTTATACGTTATGCTCATTGTGTTTTAGTATGTTGTCCATTGTGTATTTATCTGTTGTCATTGATTGTGTTTTTGATCTACTTTACATTGTGTTATTATCAAAACCTATAACACAATGTTAATTTGGGTTCTATCAATTGCATTTTTATAAGAACCTATAACACAATATATGACACAATGAAGATGGTGTTATATCTGGGTTTTCAATAAATTGTGTTATTAGTTCAGGTAATTGTGTTTAATATGTTATTCATTGTGTTTTAATATGTTATTCATTGTGTTTTAATAATTTGTTCAATTTTTTTCATTATCTTTTTTCATTGTGTTTTAGTTTGTTGTGTATTGTGTTTTTAGTTTGTTTTCCATTGTGTCTTCATCTGCTCTCCATTGTGTCTTTTATCTGTTGTAATTAATTGTGTCTTTTATCTGTTGTCATCAATTGTGTTTTTATTTAGTCTGATACTTATTGTGTTATATGTTATCGTCATTGTGTTATACGTTATGGTCATTGTGTTTTAGTATGTTGTCCATTGTGTCTTTATCTGTTGTTATTGATTGTGTTTTTGATCTACTTTACATTGTGTTTTACATCATGTCCATTGTGTAATATGCAACTGGGTTTTTGAATTTTTTTTGAAAAATATAACAATATGGTACTCATATTAAAGATAAAAAAACGCTCGATTTTATGGTATAATTTTTTTTAAAAACAAATGATGTATAAAAAAGTTACGGACGTTTAAAAATTGGGGGGGAAATAACATGTGATTTGCATGTGCATATTCTCTTTCCTCTTGTAGACAAAATTACCCTTTCCATTTAATTCATCCTAGGACACTTGTCACTCTCTGGTGGCTTCTTACCCTTCTTATTTTTAAAAACTTTGTATTATAACTCAACCCTCTGTTAAATATGTTACTACTTTCTAGTGCGAGCAAATTCTAAACGTGGTAATAATAATTATATAAATATGGTTGGCGAAGCTTGATAAACAGTGATTCCTGCCGCATCATTTTGCTTTTGCTTCAGTACATATGTTTCCACACGTGTCACACATCTTAAAACGTGGTGTGATTTGCACACAGGAGTTTCACCATGTCTTTTCCACGCACCACTTCCTGCTTCTTTCAATCCACCTCCACCGCTTCATCCTTCTCGATTTATGAAACTCCTAAGCAGATCCACCGGTAACCACCAACTTCAGGCCACGCGAACAACCCACGTTTCCTTCTAACATGATGAAACCCATGAGTAGTTACAGCAGTTGTCACCTGCTTTCGGGCCATGATGGTGATGTTTGTTCACCTGATTTTATCTCGGCCACTCTTTGATTTTGTTTTCACGTTTGAGGATGTGAGAACGGCGTATCAGTTCTTATCGATGAAAGCTTATGACATTTTTCTTTAGTTTTCGTCTCTGTTTCGAGAACAATGTTTGGGAACATTAAATATGAAGGTCTGGGTTGTTTGTTTTACCCCTCATTCGAGTTTGAGGTTGTGATGCTCAGCTGAGCTTTAGAGGCTATGATGGTTGCCTGAGCCTCCATTGTGAACACCTGCTAGCTTAAAAATTGCGCACATGAGGTGTTTGATAAAATGCTTTTATGAGTTTGTTGTTGAAATATGGGTTGTCCATACCTGTTACCTTAGAAAGTCTCTATTGTGAACACGTGTTAGCTTAAAAATTGTGCACATGAGGTGTTCGATGAAATGCTTCAATGGGTTCATTGTTAAAAATAAAGTTTGTTCATTTTAACCCTCACTCCCGTTTGAAGCTCTGATTCCTACCTGAACTTTGATGAAATGCTTTCATGGGTTTATCACCTATCTTCATGATTGTTGGTTAAATCTATGATGTTCTTTCTTAGTTGACTCTACGAGGAAATGGCGTGTCGGATAATGTTGCTTTACTTCACTGCATGAGGTATAGCTGAGGTTCGGCGATGATGAATCTGTAACACTGTCTTGGCGTGGCAACTGAGATGGCTAGAAGCAAGCAACCAGATACACTGCAGCCATGATTCTGAGCCTGAACTCACGCTAAATTTGTGTGGAAAGGGATAACCGTAAGTTTTCACGGTACACCAATCTTGCCGGTAAATTTTTAAATGCACAATCTAGATTTTCAATGTTATTGTTGCCTTACATCTTTAAATAGATAGATAATAATATAACATAATATATACAATGTGGTTAATTTAAAAATTAGAACTTTATATCACCAATGAAGAAGTAAGGTTGTTCATATAATCATATCACCATTGCTATTGAAAAATACCCATGATGGCGTTTCATATGCTGTGGAAATAGCTCCATTAACCACAAAAGCTCTACAAGCCGAGGTTCCTAATCCTCTAAACATCACACCATATACATCATTTGTGACACTTTTCTTGAAACGCTTCATAATCTCATTATACTTTACTGTAGAATTAGTACGAATTTTGTCAGTTCTTAAAGTTGGGTTTTAAGTTTTGCGGAAGAAAAAGATCACGAAACCGAATCAATTGCACCTGCGTTGAATTTGTGTTTATCTTATCTTCAATTCCATGTGGAGGTGGGTATCGAGGAGGAGATCGTTGACGCAACGTCGATGATATAATGAAAATCTTTTAGATTACACGGTTGTATTTATAATTTTATTTAACACTTAGAATTGACTTACCAGGTTATATTCTTCATCAACCAATTGATATTCTTTTTGTTCTTATAATTGGATTTTTGCTTTGCAGATGAAAGACTAATGGGAAATTGAACTGATTACATTTGCATTTTGTTGGCCATGGGTCAGATCGCGGGCCGCTTTTCTTGGCCACATTTGACACCACATTTTGTTTGTAAGAAGTAGCACAACTCAGGCTGTAGATTAGGGGCAAGACAATAAAACTATTCATTTTTTGTGTATATATATTATACTAATGCTAATGATGTTATATATAGCTAATCTCTACAAAGCTCTTACCTACATTACCCTTTTCTCTTTGGAAACAGGTCAGTTGCCGCCGCAACGCGCGATTGGAAATAACCTAGTTACTATTAAAATAGAACTTACAAGCATGTTTTTTTTTGCACGAATTGTAATGATAAATTAATACTGAATTTAAAATTTTAATGCTACGAAGAACTGGATATTAATCGAATCATGTGATACATGCATAATTGTATTAAACGAGTGGTTTTACCCTATGCTTCACAACAGACATTCGTTTGGTACTAGTTCGGTTGGTTAAAAGTTGCCCACGAAAAAACTACCGTGGTTCTAAAAATGCTAGATAAGAAAAAGTTACTAAATAATCAGTAGAAGATATATTAAATTTGTATGATTAGTGAGATCAAAAGTCTATTGGAGTGGATCAAAATTCTAAAGTTACTAAATAATCAGTAGAAGATATATTCGGATTTTGGAGAAAATATTAATATACCATGAAATTGTGACCACATGCTATACCCACTTTAAAAAATGAACAGCACATGGAAGGAAATTAACAAAAGTTGGTCAAGGTTATTTATATTATTTGCTCCACGTGTATCCATTCACAAAGAACAAAAGAAAAATCAACTGAAAATATAGGGTTCCACCATCAAGAAACCAATCAATCACATATTGAAACTGTAGCTAATAGCTGTCTTTTTAACATGTAGATATAGGTGCGGTTTTTTTCTCAGACATAAACTGTCTGCAAGCTAATTTCATCTGTTTCTATGTCTGCAATTGAAGATGTGGTCTGAAGCTCTGTAAGCTGAAAATATCAGACTGTTTGTTTTTAGTGTCTGCATAAACTGAAAATATGTAAACTCAAAGAGAAAGCTTATGACGACCAAACTACGGATATAAACCTTTAATTTATACTAGAAGGTAAATTAATATCTCCATCTCAACTTCAAACATTAAAAGCTACGGATATAAACCTTTAGGCATCATATTAAAAAATAAAAAGTAATGTATATACAAAACACATACATGTGCTTCCCCTAACACCAGCTCAAAAAATAAACAGCAAAATTGAATCACCTTCTCAACAGCATGAATAGCAGCACCGTGACCACCAACACCAGAGGTGTTTCTAAGGAAGAGGTCGGAAGCGGAGGAGTTGGAGGTGGCTCCGCCGAAGCGGAGGAGGAAGAGGTCGGCTCCTTTCTTCTTCTCCGGCTCTCTCTCTCTCTTCTTTCTCTCTCTCTCTCTCTCTCTCTCTGTTTCTTCGTCGCGCCACCACCAGACGGTGGTGGTGGTGGTGGTCGGCCAGTACACAGATCGAATGGGGGGTGGTTTAGAGGGTGTGGATGTGTGGTGATCGGAGTTGGCTGGTACGTCGTCGGAGTCCGGCGACTCGATCCGAGGGAGAAGAGGGGAATCGAGAGGTGGATGAGGTCTGTGTATAAGGTCTGGTCTTCATTTGTGTTAGGGTTTTTGTTTTGGTTCTTTATGAAGATGTTTTAAGCAGGGAATCATAGCTTAATTTTTAAGATGAAAAAAGGTGATTTCAGATCTGTTTAAAGGAAAAAAAAAACAAACAGTCTTCAAGACCTTATGTCTGCCCGCCTGCAGACATAGGTTCTTTGCAGACGTTTTAAGCAAAAACAAACAGCACCATAATGTCATTTCGATCATGATTGCTCAAGAAACTGTATGATTTTTTTTTAAAGTACCATGTTAAAAAAATTACATTCAAATAGAAGGTTAGGTTGTGTAGTTACCCCTTTTTAAATATCAAAACCAATTCTAACTGCATTCATAGATATAATATTACTATATATGACCCTTTGTACTCGATTAAGCAGGTCCACAGCATCTGACGCAAAGAAACCAAAAGTGTCAAATGCAAATAGGATAAACATGTGTTGGTTGTCAAGACACGCTTTCTCGTGTTTGGTGACTTTGCCCAAAGCAGCTTTTAAAACAGGCTGACACACCGTGAAAACACTAACCCCCTAAGCCCACAAGGGGGAAAGCTCTGTTAGATCTACACGCTTTCTCGTGTTTGGTGACTTTGCCCAAAGCAGCTTTTAAAGCAGGCTGACACACCGTGAAAACACTAACCCCCAAGCCCACAAGGGGAAAGCCATGTTAGATCTACACAAGCGTGTTTTCCTCATGTCCATCCAAACACCAAAATGTCGGCTAGTCTGAGGGTAGATCTTCCTGCCAATGGGTCAATTAAGAAATTCACCGGTGTCACTTTCTTAGCAAAAATCCCAGCGCACCTAAATATGTCAAAGAAGACATCCTTAAACAAATCATGTCGGTACTTGAACCCCGAGAGCTCTCTATAATGCACTATATGCTCCCCAAAGGAGTCCAAACACGCCTTATGACAAACTAGACATATCTCACCAATAGGAAATAATGGAATCATGAGGCGATACTTAATACGGTACTCTACCGCCGGCATATGCTTCCCTAACCCATCTATAGGTATAGCAAGAAGGAAATCTTGGGCATATGGTGCTCGTAAACACTCAAAAACGGCTTTTTGTCTAACGGACATATCAAACTGTGTTTCAATGTCATGGACAATTTTAATAAAAAGAGTACTTGCCAATGCATGTTGGGCTTTTGGGGGCGAAGTCCTTATTAGTGAAACCCCTGAAGTCGAAGCTTGGAATCGTATCACAAAGACAAGCCAAAGCACAAACATAATCATAATCCATATCACATATATCACTGTCTCGTAAGAGGTAGTCCTGTAGCACCCAAGATTGTGCTCTTGAAGTCACAAAGGCATAGGATGAAGCCTCTATAGCCGAATACAACCCCAAACCTAATAGGTAAGGAAGCAAGTCGCCATTGGAAGTCTCCAAAGAAAGAACCTCCACAAACCACCAAGTCCTCAATCGCCTCGCGCAAACCTTTGTCAAAGAATAACGTTGCGTCCTCCATGTATACATGTTGGCATGTCCTCTGGCCAAAGAAAAGTTTGGCAATGCCCATACATGATCGAAGCAAGAGTTGTTCACTCTGCGTGTCAACTAGTTTTGGTAGAAGACGCATTAAATCGACAGCGCTAGTAGCTCTTGTCTTCGCCAACCCACTAATAAAGCTTGGATCTCTACTAACGGCTCCACTAAGAAGCTTTACCCCAATAATGGCCTCCCGATGTCTGCAGGAAATAAACTCTCACGAAACTTGCTTCCATCACAAGAAGGCCAAAAGACGTCAGTTTTCTTAATATTTAGGTCAAGACTCAATATTGGACCCGTCACCTTGATGATGTCCAAAACTTTAGCCACCTCTTCTAAATCTCCAATGATGGTCCCATTATCAAGATATCATGCATGAAGAAGAAGCTTGCATTTGTCTCTAATCTGATGCAAAAGGGGGGGGTGCAAAACAAGAGCAAAAAGAAGTTGTCCCAATGGGAAGTCGTGAAACACATCACCTGTTGATGCAGATTTTGTGTCCGATGCTTGTCGAATAGATTAGATTTATTTTATGCTGAATATGTAATAGTTAGTGAAATGGTCAAATGAATGTGTATTGACCCGCTCGTTTGAAGTGGTTAAACGATAGGGTTATTTGTTTGACAATGTGTGTTTGCTAGAGAAAGGGGGTGTGGCTATAAATAGCAACCCTTTTGTCATTTGCAAACCGGAGAGTGAAAGAGAGTGAGCTCATTTGAGAGAGTTCACAGTGAGTTGTGTGGTTTGGGGGAGAGATCACGACTTGGTCTCTCCTCGGATGTATACTCCTTTGGTATTGTTCGGTTAGCTTGTAATCGGGCCGATTTGTAATGTTATACTACCGGATTAATACAAGGAAGTTGTTTGTTAGTCTCTAATCTCTCCCGTCTTGAACTTAATCTCTCACTAATCACGGTTTCGGTCCCGAAACACGGTCCTACAATTGGTATCAGAGCCATGGTACCCGATTTAGTAAATCTAACCGTACTAAATCACATGTGCTCTTGATCTGTGTTTATTGTGATTTTGTTGTTCAAGATGAAAAAAATGGGTAAAAGAGGAAAAACCCAGATCTGGACCCGAATATTCAGATCTGTACTGAAACGAATCACAACCGAGTGTTGGGTTTTATGTTTTACATCTAAATAATCAAGTTTTCATCATCACATATCACTTTTGAAGTGATTTTCGTCAAATCTGCAAAAGAAACAGTGGCTCTGTTCTTGAAGGTGTGTGGCGGCTGTTGAGAGAAACTAGGGCTTCTTCAGATCTGATCCAAAAGAAAACCACGAACATTCCCGGTGAAGAGTCTCCTTTGCGACGAACCCTCCTACATGTAACGAAGACTACTGATATCGGCGAACACTCATGTGACGAAGACTCATGTGACGAAGTTGTCACACCCCAACCGATGGCGGAATCATCGGGGCGTGGCACTGAGCGAAACAGATTGTCCAGAAGTTTCCATAACAATTATCAATACTATTCAATTTAAATAATACGTCCCACACCGTATCTCAAACAGCAAAAAAATTATCACAGACCTAAATCCAGGCAAATATTCTGTTCCGACAACTCAGATTTAAATAGACAGTAATTGTTTATCTGCTTCTAGAGACCCCTGATTCGTTATCTACAGACAACTATTTGTTGGGCTCTAAAGCTTTATTCTAGCTTCAAATTCCTACCACACGTGCATCCTAAGCACCTGTTACATACGTTAAAATAAAGTCAATACATATAATGTAAAGGTGAGCATACAAGTTTGATAATAGCATATAGGGTTCGAATTCGTTTACGCATAACCAGCACGTACACATAGTGAAATGAAGCACGTTAGTTATCGATATAGATCCATCGATACCAATGACTGCGGTTGACTGCCCGAGGCAGTTCACAATACATGATTACCACCGTAATCCATGCAAGTAAATGTCCTTAACAACCCCCGTGTGAACGGGTGCTGAGTCCAAACTATAGTACTATCATTGCTAAGGCAGGTAGACAGCATTCCATGTGTAAACATAACAAACAAGCATTCATGAGCCACGTATATCATGCATTATCGGTTAGCGTTCAAATAGTGTTGAGTAGTGTGTTCGTTGTAATTATTGATTAATTAACTTTATCGCATTGTTACTTCCTATAGTTCACAGTCGTAGGTCGATTGAATAGCGATTATCATGCGTCGATTTATTGCATTTATAGACACTTACTCCACATAATAGTTACAATAAAAGAAATCTACTACCGGTCAAGTTGCGCGAAATCGGTCATTGACTTTGACCTTGACTTTGACTTTGACTTGTGAAAACACGGGGTGTTACAGCCTCCCCTTGTTTAGGGAATTTCGTCCCGAAATTAAGCTGGAAGTTGTGCAACGCCGTGAATCACGTTTGAGAACTCTCTTTAAACAACTGCGGGTACTTAGCCTTCATGTCGCTTTCGAGTTCCCAAGTGAACTCTGCGCCTCGTTTGCCTTCCCATCGGACTTTCACGATAGGAATGCGAGAACGTCTGCGTTGCTTGGTTTGGCGATCGATGATTTCGACAGGCTTTTCCACGAAGTGTAATGTTTCATTCACTTGCAGATCATCGAGAGAAACGTGTAAGTCATGGTTGGCTAGGCACTTTCAGAGGTTTGACACGTGGAAAGTCGGGTGGACGTTACTAAGTTCCTCCGGTAGTTCGAGTCTGTAGGCGACTTTTCCGATCCCTTCCAGAATCTTAAAAGGTCCAACATATCGAGGTGCGAGCTTTCCTTTCTTGCCGAATCGGACCACACCCTTCCATGGTGATACCTTTAGGAGTACATAGTCACCAACTTCAAATTCAAGGGGCCTGCGTTTCTTATCGGCGTAACTTTTCTGTCGATCCCGAGCTTTTGTCAGGTTGTCTCGAATTTGGAAAAAATTGTCTGTCGTTTCTTGTAATAGCTCAGGACCGGTTAATTGTGAATGACCGATCTCGTGCCACACAATAGGCGATCGACATCTTCTTCCGTATAGTGCCTCGAAAGGTGCCATTTGGATGCTAGAATGATAGCTGTTGTTATACGAGAACTCGACTAATGGCAGGTATTTTTCCCAATTACCACCGAAGTCTATGACACACGAACGGAGCATGTCCTCAAGAGTACAAATCGTTCTTTCAGTCTGACCGTCGGTTTGAGGGTGAAATGCGGTACTTAGATTAAGTGATGTACCGAGTGCCGTTTGAAATGTTTCCCACAGTCGCGAAGTAAACCGAGCATCACGATCAGAGATGATGTCATGAGGCGTTCCATGATTACAAATGATCTCGTCGGTGTAGATTCGGGCTAATCATTCTACCTTGTAGTCTTCCCGTATTGACAAAAAGTGAGCTGATTTAGTCAAACGGTCGACCACAACCCAAATGCTATCGTGACCTGATAACGTGTGTGGTAGCTTGGTTATAAAGTCCATAGCTATACTTTCCCACTTCCACATGGGAATTGGTGGTTGTTCGAGTAAGCCAGAGGGTCTTTGGTGTTCAGCCTTGACTCTTGCACAAGTGAGGCATTTTCCAACGTAGAGAGCGATATCCCTTTTCATGCCCGGCCACCAGTACTTATAACGAAGGTCCTAGTACATCTTATCGGCACCGGGATGAATAGAATACCGGGATTTGTGGGCTTCGTCCATCAAGATCTGTCGCAAATTGGTTCGTTTGGGAATCCAAATTCGATCCAGAAAGTGGAATATCCCATTCGACTTGCTCACAAGCTGGGCTCCATCGTGGTAGATTCTTTCCTTCTTCAGTGTGCGTTCGTTAAAATATGCATGGTGAGCATCGCGGTTGAGGGTTTCGAGATCGTGTTGGGCTTGAACATTACGAGTGCTAAGCAGATAGCTCCGTCTGCTGAGTGCGTCGACAACAACATTTGCCTTGCCTGGGTGATAACGAATCTCACAGTCATAATCGCTGAGAAGTTCTACCCATCGGCGTTGACGCATATTAAGTTCCTTCTGATTAAAGATATGTTGCAGGCTCCTATGATCGGTGAAGATCGTACACTTGGTACCATACAGGTAGTGTCGCCAAATCTTTAATGCAAAAACTATTGCGCCTAGCTCGAGATCATGGGTTGTATAGTTCTTCTCGTGGATTTTGAGCTGACGAGATGCGTAAGCTATGAACTTGTCCCGTTGCATGAGAACACAACCAAGACCAAGGTTGGAAGCATCACAATAGACAATGAAATCATTGTTTCCGTCGGGCAATGTGAGAACAGGAGCATTGCAAAGCTGATACTTGAGGGTTTGAAAGGCAGTCTCTTGCTTAGTTCCCCAAAAAAAAAGGCTGATCTTTATACGTGAGAGAGGTAAGCGGCACAGCGATCTTTGAGAACCCCTCAACAAATCTTCGATAATAGCCCACTAGTCCGAGAAAAGAGCGGACTTCAGATGGGTTCTTAGGCGTAACCCAGCTCTTGACAGCTTCAATCTTCTTAGGATCGACGTGAATGCCTTGGCTACTAACAATGTGACCCAGAAACTGAACTTCCTCCTACCAGAATTCGCACTTGGAGAACTTGGCATAGAGTTGGTTCCCCTGGAGTAACTCGAGAACCAAACGTAGATGCTGCGCGTGTTCGGCTTTCGAATTGGAATAGATCAAGACATCTTCGATGAATACGATGACGAAACGGTCGAGATAGGGTTTACACACGCGATTCATAAGGTCCATGAAGACTGCTGGTGCGTTGGTTAAACCAAAAGGCATGACAACGAATTCGTAGTGGCCGTAACGGGTGCAAAACGCGGTTTTGGGTATATCCTCCTCCTGAATACGTAGCTGGTGATATCCTGAACGTAGATCGTTCTTCGAGAAACACGTAGCACCTTGTAGTTGATCAAACAAATCGTCGATACGAGGCAGGGGATAGCGGTTCTTGATAGTTAACTTATTCAATTCCCGATAGTCGATGCACATCCTGAACGATCCATCCTTCTTTTTGACGAAAAGGACTGGCGCGCCCCAAGGAGAGGTGCTCGGGCGAATGAAGCCTTTCTCAAGTAATTCCTGGAGTTGGGTTGAGAGTTCACGCATTTCAGACGGTGCGAGTCGGAGGGAGCCTTGGCAATAGGGTTGGCTCCAGGAATGAGGTCGATACGAAAGTCAATATCGCGACTTGGCGGTAGTCCAAGAAGATCCTTTGGAAAAACATTAGGGAATTCTCGAACCACAGGAACGTCTTTCACTTCCTTCTTCTCTTTCTTTTCCTTCTCCGCCACTACAATGTTAGTCAAGAAAGCCCTGTATTCCTTGCGGAGATACTTACTAGCTTGCACACACGACATAAGCTTGAGACCCTTTGAAGTAGTATCACCGTATACACATAATAAATCACCAGTCGCGAGCGAAAATCGAATCATCTTGTCGAAGCACACAACTTTAGCATGGTTTTCGCGAAGAAAGTCCATACCTACTATGACGTCAAAACTTCCGAGTTGCATCGGAATGAGGTCGATTGGGAAGATGTGATTGTTGAGCTCAAGAGTACAATCACGAAGAACAGAATTTACGGCGACGGTTCTTCTGGTGGCGACTTCAACATCGAACGTCGAGGAGAGTTGGGAGCGTTTACGATTAAGGAGTTTCTCGAATTCGAACGACACAAAGCAATTATCGGCTCCAGTATCAAACAAACATGACACATAAATACCATTCACAAGGAACGTACCATTGGCCACGTTGTTGTCGGCCTGGGCTTGACGCACGTTGAGGTTGAAAGTTCTGGCGCGTGCGGCCTGTTGTTGCTGTTGATGTTGTTGTTGTTGCTGTTGGGGCTGCTGTTGCTGAGGCTCTTGTTTCACGACCCTGTTGGGGCACATGTTGGCGAAATGGTTCGGGTCGCCACATGCGTTCGCAGGCTCATGCTTTGATCGCGGGTGCCGGAGGAGCTTGTTGACCTTGTGGGGCAGCGAGTAGAGCTTGATGAGCAGGAGCTTGATGAGCAGGAGCTTGTCGAATACGGCAGTTGGCAGTAAAATGGACGTATACATTGCAATGAGCACAAAAACGGCAAGCAATGGCAGTTGGGTCGTGGTAGGTACAAGTAGGGCAGAGCGGATGTCGACCAGTGTATGCACGCTTTGCAGGTGGGGCATTAGTCACAGGCGCCGCTACTTGACGCTGTTGAGCTAGTACAGCTTGAATCGGTGCAGCCGTGATCGCACAGTTCTTGTTGCTGGAGCTGTTCTTTATCTTGTTCTTTCTCTTGTTGCTCGATGAGGTGGGTTCAGCAGTTGGTGCGGTGGTAGCAGCTTGATGCAGATGCTTCGGAGTTTTTATCCCAGACTCCAGCTTTGACCCTTTTGTCGTTGATCTCGGCAGCCAATAGGTAAGTCTCTTCGATCGTCTTAGTCTTAGCCGCTTGCACGAAATCTGCAACGCAGTCGGGCAAAGCTCGAATGTACTTCTTGATGGTGATCTCCGAAGTCTTGACTTGATCAGGGCAGATGATGCTGAGTTGCTTGAAACGAGCAGTGAGAGCAGCATTGTCACCCTCATGCTGGTGTATGTGCCAAAATTCATCTTCTAGCTTTCGGCGTTCGTGAGGAGGGCAGAATTCCTCTAGCATGACTTCCTTGAGCTCGTCCCATGACAGACCGTAGGCTGCATCGTTCCCTCACTTGTTCCTCTCGGCCGTCCACCAGTCTAGAGCACGGGACTGGAAAACGCCGGTAGCATTCAGAGTTCAAAGGTCATCAGGGCAACCACTCTGTCGCAGAGTGACCTCAATGGAATCGAACCATTGGAATAGTGCAGTAGGACCTCCTTCGCCAGTGAATTCCTTTGGCCCACACGACTTGAACTGCTTGAAATTGAAGGACTTGGTGGTAGCTTTAGGATCTTCGGTCCTTGATTCCTCTGATGACTTGCTGGCATTCTCATAAACATCACTCACGACCTTTGGCACACTTTTTGCGATGATGGCAGCAAGGCGTTTGTCCCTCTTTTCTTGGCGAGAAAGTGCATGACGGGATCCAGACGACATTGTCTGCAACAGACATCGTCACAGGACTCAACACATTGTATTCGAATCTCACCTCACACGTCTACTACTTACTAAAGCTTAGGAACACGCAATGTAACACGTATCACATAGGCTCATAATCACAGATTCACGTAAACACATAAGCACGTAGGCACGTAGAGCACAGAATCCACAAAAGCACATAATCATGTAATCACAAGATGCAGTCAGAATACAGAAACCTATCATTTACAGTTCACGATCGTCCGGTTATAGCGTTCACGTTTGATATATCCAATCGTGTAGTATAAGCGTAGCATAAAATCGTACATAATTTAGTGATTTGTTAACGTTTTGGGGTAGAAATACAGTGCGAGTCGAGTCGGTCGATTAAAGTGAAAGCGAAATCGAGTAAATTCCAAAAATTAAAACACATAAACAGGAAAACACACATATAAACTCATAAAATCGACGAATTATCCGAGTCAGCAGTTGCCGGCTCAGAATCGAAACACATAAAATTCGAGAAATAAATTGTCTGCATCTAGTAGACTTCGACTAACCAAAGTGGTTCGACTATTCACAAAGATCCGTTATGCACATTTAACCTTCAGGACTGTGCCTTTGCCTCGATTCTTGGGCATTTGGCACGCATCCCGTTAGTCCTATCGTGACTTCAGGTCGTTGGAGTCCGTCAAGACTTTGGTAAGAGTTTTGTAAAACCAAAATGAGTCAGGAATAGCTACCAAGGTTCGGGTTTCACCCCTGACTTAACAACTTTTGCTCCTGAGATTTAATAAAATAGAGGAGATTATTCATCAAAATACGGATTTCACTCCTGATTTGGCATAATTCTCCTTGTTTGTAGATAAAATGTTGGTTGATTAAGCAACTTTAGTTGAGAGTTTGCGGTTTTCACACCTAATCTCGGCTTAATCGCTCATTCATAGCTGGAAAATTCGAGTGCAGTGAAAGTGTAGCATAAGCGAGAATAGTGAGAAATAAGCACGTACATAATCCCTACTGGATGTGGTCAAGTCGGTCTGTTGGTTCCTAACTATAGTCTAGGTTTCTAAGACTTCGACCCGGACTAGGTCGAGTCTTGCCTAATTCACTATAGTTATGGCTCTGATACCAATCTGTCACACCCCAACCGACGGCGGAATCATCGGGGCGTGGCACTGAGCGAAACAGATTGTCCAGAAGTTTCCATAACAATTATCAATACTATTCAATTTAAATAATACGTCCCATACCGTATCTCAAACAGTAAAATAATTATTACAGACATAAATCCAGGCAAATATTCTGTTCCGACAACTCAGATTTAAATAGACAGCAATTGTTTATCTGCTTCTAGAGACCCCTGATTCGTTATCTACAAACAACTATTTGTTGGGCTCTAAAGCTTTATTCTAGCTTCAAATTCCTACCACACGTGCATCCTAAGCACCTGTCACATACGTTAAAATAAAGTCAATAAATATAATGTAAAGGTAAGCATACAAGTTTGATAATAGCATATAGGGTTCGAATTCGTTTACGCATAACCAGCACGTACACATAGTGAAATGAAGCACGTTAGTTATCGACATAGATCCATCGATACCAATGACTGCGGGTTGACTGCCCGAGGCAGTTCGCAATACATGATTACCACCATAATCCATGCAAGTAAATGTCCTTAACAACCCCCGTGTGAACGGGTGCTGAGTCCAAACTATAGTACTATCGTTGCTAAGGCAGGTAGACAGCATTCCATGTGTAAACATAACAAACAAGCATTCATGAGCCACGTATATCATGCATTATCGGTTAGCGTTCAAATAGTATTGAGTAGTGTGTTCGTTGTGATTTGAATAGTCGTAACGTATGTAACACCCAAAAGTGCTTAAAGCAAAAAAAGGGATCGAGTATACTCACAGCGATTGATGGATTGAAGGGAGCGCTTAGCGAGTAGGGTTAGCCTGAATAGATTCGATAGCATAAAGATAAGGAACACGTAAAACGATACAAAGTGAAGATGGGTCGGATGGTAGTTCGTTCGGATGGTAACCCGAGCGGACAGTAATACGTGTGGATGATAATCCGTTCGGATGGTCATCCGGTCGGATAGCTTATCCGAACGGATGGCTATTCGAGTGGATTGTTTCTTCCTATAAGGAAAGATGTGTTTGTGTATGATGGCTTGAGTTTTGAAGTTTTCGTTGTAGTATTTTGAAAACATTGAAGTATCTCTATCTTTCAAGTCGGTCGTTCGGATGGCCGGTCGTGCGGATGACAATCCGTTCGGATGGTCATCCGGTCGGACGGTGGTCCGATCGAACGGTGACTTGATGAAGAGAACAAGTTCACATCAGAAGAGTCAATCGGTCGGATGTCCATCCGATCGGGTGGCAACCCTGCTGTTGAACATGTTGACAATTGTTTAAGTCCTTGAAGCCTTAGTATCTCATGATCCGAAGAGTAATCCAGCCAGATGGTCGTCCGATCGGATTGCAATTCGTTCAATACTCAAACTTTAGTTAAGGTTGTTTAAAGTGGGACCCAAGTGTGATCCGTTCGGGTGACAATCCGTTCGAATGACCTATCCGATCGGACAGCAATCCGGTCAGACAGCAATCCATTCCAACTGTTCCGTTCGTTCTGCACTTGGTCGTTTTGATGGTTTGTCGTTATGTCGAGACGCCTTGACAACGTGTTAACCAATAGAACCCCCGTGTTGACCCAGGTGACTAAACCGACCAGGAATCACCCTAGTTCGGTCAGTTACCGGCTCTAGACGGTTGTTCTTGTTTAACCCGATGTCAGTGGTCTCGTGGGCGGAATCTAGATCTGAACCAGTACAACACTAAGGATGAGTAGAAGACTAGATCGGAACCCGATTCTACCGGTTTTAAGGGTTTTGAGTGTAAAAGAGTTGAAAGAAAGTTAGAAACTATCCTTCAATCCTTTTTCACCACTCTTGTGTCGAGATCTTTGCAAGATCTTTGTGAGATCAGGTGGAAATCGGTAAGATCTCAGTTGTTCTTAGTGGATTGAAGTCAAAGCATGAAGTTCTTGAAGAACACATGATGACGTCATCCTAGAACACCCGAAATCTAGTGATTTCACGGTTAGAAGTTAAGATTTAAAAGATAGAAAGGTGTAGGAGTGCGTGTAGATCAAGAAAGTACAAGATTTAGAGCGAGATCTTACCTGGATTGAGAGAAATCGAAGAAAAGGTGGGGAGCATGATTTGTTCGGACAGAAGGTTTCCAAAAGTGGAAAGAATGACAATGACAGGAGTATTTATAGAGTTCCAAAAGAGGAAAGGGTGATCCGATCGGATGACGTACCGCCCGGATGACGATCCGGTCGGATGACATCCTGGTCGGATGACTTCTGATCTGTGATGTTGTGGCTATCCGGTCGGATGGCTATCTGGCCGGATGGCACTTGGTTCAATGGTCTGACGCGACGATTTTTGGCATTTCGATTTCGATGGCGAGCGGTTTGATACGATAGAGTTTCCTAGTCAAATTACTTTCAGTCCCAAACACTCATATCTCGCATGATCTCTTCTCCACTAACTATCATAGTTCGATTGTGATTCGAGTTCGAGTTCGATTTCGAGTTGAGTTCGATTGCAATTCGAGTTTTGATTGCGTTTCGATTGATTACCATAATATAACATAAATAAACATGCACAATTAACACATAAAGCACACATACACGTATAACAAGTAAAATACGTAGCTCGAGTTTCGATTTGTTGTCGATTTGCTTAGCATAGCTTGATTATTGATTAATTAACTTTATCGCATTGTTACTTCCTATAGTTCACAGTCGTAGGTCGATTGAATAGTGATTATCATGCGTCGATTTATTGCATTTATAGACACTTACTCCACATAATAGTTACAATAAAAGAAATCTACTACCAGTCAAGTTGCGCGAAATCGGTCGATGACTTTGACCTTGACTTTGACTTTGACTTGTGAAAACACGGGGTGTTACAGAAGTCTTCATGCCGACGAAGATTACATTGTTCGTCCAGGTTTACATTGTGACGAAGACTCCTATCAACAATGATTAACTGTTCGTCAACGAAGACTGCATATACACGAAGACTTAATGCCACGTAATGATCAATCCAAATCTTTGACTGCTTACTATGCTTGTCTTTGACTTCATGCGATGAAGACTGCTCTTTGACTTCATACGACGAAGACTACACCTCCACGAACTATAATGTCGACGGAGAATCTATATCAATGAAACTCATTGTTCGTTGGTGTGGGTTTCAACGAAGACTCATCTTGTTTGACGAAGACTCACTAGGCGACGAACTCTTATGTTATTCGACGAAGCATCTTCAGGTCAGCGAAGAATCACTGGTCTCCGATCAGATGTTAACTGGTCTCTGATCAGATGTTAACTGGTCTTCAATTCAAATGTTAACGGGTCTCCGTTCAGATGTTAACTGATCACCGGTGGGTAGGTAAACGGCGTCGCAGCGGTGGTCTGTGGTTGTTTCCGGCAGCGATTGGGAACATAGAGTGCTAATCTACAGGAGATTGATGTGTCGGCTGTTGTTATGGTGGTGAGAAGAAGAGGATGTCACAAGGAATGAAAGTAGCGGCTGATTTTGGGGGATGCTGCACAAGTTGAATTTTTTTTTTGGGTTCGTTGTTTGAAGTTCTGTGTATCGGAGAGATTGAGGAGAAAGAGCTGGAAGATGATGATGGATGAGATGTACAATGTTATTGTCGACTGAAGTTGTTTTATTTGACAGCTAGGTTTTTTTAATTGAGCCTACTTGGTGTGAGATGGTAATGGGCACAAAAGTTGGGCTTCTTAAATTAATGTCTCCTCTTTGGGCCATGATGTAGCAGGTATAAATTTTATTTGGGCCATTCACATTTTTGTTGAAACATCTTTATCATTATTCTTGGGCCATGTAAGAAATCTCCAAACCAGAAGGTATGATGAAGTAAACACTACATGAATTGTAAATTTTTGGAGCAAGTTATTCTTTTAAAATTTTTTGGGCCCATCTTGGAATACAAACATGGATAAGGCATTAGGCTACATTTTGGACCAGCATGATTGATTCGATGATACAGTCTACTGGGCCTATTATTCTTGGGTGTTGACAACGATAAGACGTGGAGTTATGGACCCGTCTTTATTCGTGAGTTGTAAAGTGGGGGTCGGGTGCTCGTGAAGTTTATTTGAATCAAGGTTTACCGTCAAATTCGTACGGGTTTGGAAACACGCGGGGTGATGAGGCATGATGAAAACGGATGATGATATTAAAAAAAATGTGGGGTAGTCACGGTTACCGATGCAAACTTCAAATTTGGTAACTTGACTAGTATGGGCCAAAAACCAAAAACGGTATGTTCATTTCCGCACGTCAATGTTTATGATTGTTATCGGTTATTCGTAAATGTTCGAAAGCATTTTGTTTATTATCATATTCTTGCATTTGAAAACGAACGTATGAACCTGGAATGTCAATACCGGTCCTAACGAGTTCACAAAGTCTTTGGAGGGATACAAGTCGGATCCTACGGGGTGCTAGGGGAAATTTATTTATCAACTAGAATATGCAAAGAAGAAAGCATTTTGTTTATTGTCATATTCTCGCATTAGGTAACGAATGAATGAACCTGGAATGTCAATACCGGTCCTAACGAGTTCACAAGTCTTTGGAGGGATACAAGTCGGATCCTACGGGGTACTAGGGGACGTTCTTATTCAACTAGAATATGCAAAGAAAAAAGTCGTTTTCGTGATTTTTCGAACAACCGAGAACATTCAGTGAAGATTGACGACAGTTTCGCTCAGTGGAGGGAATTGGTGAACATTTGAAGATAAATTCTACTCAGTGGAAAGAATTTGTTCTGTGAAATTGATGACAGTTTCTTTGAAGTGGAGAGAATCTGTTAAGTTTTAGAGATCTTACCAAAGAAATGGGGATAAAAAATTTTCATATGTTGAATTTCTTCGGTAAATTTCTAAACGCAATCACAGGTGGTAGAGTTTGTGATTTTATAGGGATACAAACGGTTCGGCGTGGAATGTTTTGCACAGACACATATTTAAGGATTTTAATTAATTCTCCACCCAGCGTGAAGTGTTTTGCACGGAAACATACAGGTATCTAAAGTCGACAGTAGTTTCAAAGCGTTGTTCACTGAAGACCTGGGGGAATCTTTATGAAAGCTGATAGTTCAAAGCTAAAGACCTGCAGGATTTGGTTTTGGGTTTGATGTTTCGTTGGGATTTTACAGGGATCTGGGGGTAACTCAATTCGTTGAGTTTGCAAACGATGTACTTGGTCAAGCGGACTTCCTGAGTACTGATGCTGAAGATCCGTAGTGCATTATGTGGTCAATTTCACAAAGGCGAGACAATGAGATCTGGATGTAGTTCAACTAAGCGTGTTGTTTGGTTGAGCTTGCAAGGGATACACTTGGTCTAGCTGACTTTCCTGAGTGTTGATGCTGAAGATTAAAGTGCATTACTTGGTCGATTCCACAAAGACGGTTTACAGAAGACAGTTCACCAGAAATCCCTACCAATGTAGTATGCTTGAATGAAATAGAGTTCTTATGACAGATCAAGACTTGATGCAGTTCTTAAAGAATGGAACCCTTATCAAATGCCAGTTGGAGTATTGGAAGATTAGCGGAAGATCGGTTAATTGAGCATTGTGAGGAAATTGCACAACACCCAACACGTTTACGCGTACTTTAAGGGGGACGTATTATACAAGGAGTGTCAAGATACTACTTACCTGGATCATCGGTCAAGGGGGAATTTGTTAACACGGAGAAGATAAATACTTGACTTAAGATCGATTGCAGTTGCATTTTCAGCATTCGACAGCAACGGACAAGGGGGAATTTGTTGATCAGATTTTGTGTCCGATGCTTGTCGAATAGATTACATTTATTTTATGTTGAATATGTAATAGTTAGTGAAATGGTCAAACGAACGTGTATTGACCCGCTAGTTTGAAGTGGTCAAACGAGAGGGTTATTTGTTTGACCATGTGTGTTTGCTAGACAAAGGGGGTGTGGCTATAAATAGCAACCATTTTGTCATTTGCAAACCATAGAGTGAAAGAGAGTGAGCTCATTTGAGAGAGTTCACAGTGAGTTGTGTGGTTTGGGGGAGAGATCACGACTTGGTCTCTCCTCGGATGTATACTCCTTTGGTATTGTTCGGTTAGCTTGTAATCAGGCCGATTTGTAACGTTATACTACTGGATTAATATAAGGAACTTGTTTGTTAGTCTCTAATCTTTCCCGTCTTGAACTTAATCACTCACTAATCATGGTTTCGGTCCCGAAACACGGTCCTACATCACCAACAATCGTCGGGTTAAACATTTGAGTCGAACATTCTAAACATGAAACTTGTTATCACAATGAGTGGTGTTGATTGAATCGATTACATGACGAACATGTATATGGTAAACATTGTGAGAACCTTAAAAGTTTCTTATGAAACCCTTGAGAATTGTTGAACTTTGTTTGAATTTTTTGGATAATTTAATTTGTTATAATAGTTTAGTAAATTTATGTAAAAATACAAGATAATCAAAGTATCATATCTCATCTTGTAATCTGATTTTTAATATATAATTTAGAAGTGGAATTTTTAAAACAATTGTCATATTTAATTTGGTAATTCTCCATAATGTATAGATAAAATAAATTGTAAAACTAGTTATATTATTTTTATATAATGACTAATTTATTTATTAAAAATAATATTTGTGACTAAAGTAATAGTTCAATTTGAGTTGTTATAACTATTTATTTAGTTGATAGAATATTGATAGATTACTTAACATTGCCTAGAATTAATAATCATAAAAATATAGTAATATATATATATATATATATATATATATTATGTTATTTTTACTTAATAATATATTTCATCAACAAACTCATATTTGATCATGAATGGACTAATGGATATAATTAGTTAAATGTTGTATTTGGTTTGTTAGAAAATTTCTATAAGAAAATGCAAGACTATAATAGATAATTAATTTTAGGATTAATTCTCTTTGAAATAATAACCCCTTATCAAAGTTACATTTATATATATGGGAAGGTTCTATGCAGAACACTAAATATTGCGAGAACACGCAGAACAAAATGTATTACTCATTTTTTCAATCCTAAAAACCTAAAAAGTAAATGAAGATGTTATAAATGTAAGATTTATTTTTTCTCACACTAGAATTTAAAACAAAATATGAAAAAATCTTCAGTTTTAAAATAACCCACACACATGTAGGTTACGTGTAGGCTAAATTACCTACATGTATGTAGACTATGTGTAGCGAAAAATATATGATTTTTTATGTATATATAATACACATATGAATAACGTAAAATTTAAGAAATATGAATCTTAGATCCCAAAATTTAGTAATTTAGAGTTGTTCTTTTTGTTCTCGCAATAATTAGTGTTCTGTAATGATCCTTATCCTATATATATATATATATATATGTGTGTGTGTGTGTGTGTGCGTGTGTGTGGAACGGGCTCAGAAGAAAACGTTAAAAAATGTAAGAACGCATACTGGCCAACACGTGGCGCGGGACATGATCAGTGTCTGAGGGGTTTTTTGTCTTTTCAATCTTCTTTTATTTTCCTAACGCGCTATAACATTTTCTGGCGTCTAAGTTTTTTTGGCGTTAATTGTATTTCTTAAACTTTTTGGCGTTGAATTAATTGTTTTTGTGTCACATAGATAATTTTTTGGCGTTATAGCGTTTTTTGGTCAATTTTTTTTGGCGTTTTGTATAATATTCACTACGAGTCATTAATCTTTTCATAATTTAACAATAAGACCAAATGTTTTTTTGGCATTTAATACATTTGACTAGTTGCTTTGTCAGCACCCGTTCTCACAGTTTTCACACTACTAGCGTTTTGGTGTTTGTAGTTTGTAGTTTTTGACGTTTTATATAATAATGTATTTTATTTGTAGAGAATTAGATAACAAAACAACACATAACTTGATAACAAAACAACAGATAACTTGATAACAAAACAACAGATAACTTGACTGTCATCAAGTCCTTCTTGATCCCTTTATTCCATGCCTATATTCATCAAGAACAAAGCTCACATGATGGCATATCAGTGTCATCAGTCTCTTTTTTTTTTTTTTAATATTTGTCCATCTCATTCAGCAAAATATTATTGAGATAACTCTATCAGAAGAAGAATCCATTCAGTGAAAGCTTTGCCATCTGTGGTTTTTTTAACTAACATTATTTGGCTTTTTAATGTGAGTGGTTTATAGAGGATATGGCATTTGTGTTTTCTGGGTGTGATCAATTTCATTGTGTATAGACCCCACTCTTATAGGAGTTTTTTGACGCGTAGTTTAGGCGAGACTTTTTTATTGTAATAAATGATAGTAATAAAGTAACTGTCTTTTCAGTTACTGTTTTTGTATTTACTGTTTTGATTAACTTTTATCAGTTTTATAGGTGATAGACGTCCCATCTTCTAAGTTTGGCGTTATGCAGACCCAGTGGCGGACCTAGGAATTTTTCCATAGGGGTGCGGAACATTTTTAAAAATTTTAGGCCCCCAGGTACATAAGTAAAAAAAATTGGTTGTATCGGGTCGGGTCATGTAAGACAAAAGAACATCAAACTAAATTTATATATTTGTCAAACACGTCAAACCTTGTTACAAAGATAATTAAAACGTCACCCTACGGGTTTTCATTTTTTGAAATCTATCCAAAACATCATCTAAAGCTACTTTCCTTAAGCAAGTCTTTCTCTATATAACGTACACAGCTATCACTTAAATTCTCATCCCCAATCCGATTACGCAAGTCGGTCTTCACATTCTTCATTGCCGAAAATCATCTTTCAACGGTTGCGGTTGCGACGGGTAATACGAGAACAAGCTTCAATAACCGATATACCAATGTATAAGTTACGTGAATATTTGTTGAAACCATTAACCTTACAAGACTTGACAAACCATCGTAGCTGGCGAATTGTTTATCTTTTTTCACAAAATCAAAGTAGTTTCCGAGTTGAACCGGAAGCCTTCGTTTTTCCTCTTATTTGAAATCATATGGATACCTCTCAGCTAGCTTTAGTATATTTGGAATGTCAAATGCACTAAAACGAGTTTCCTCTTGAGAAATCGCGCCATAACGTCCCTACTCATGGTTTCCTATAACATAATGTTTTAATTTTAACTTTCAACTATTCAAGCAATCAAGCCCTAGAATTGTTTAATCACCCCTAAAAATCATCTAAATAACATAATCATCATAAAAATCATCTAAACAACGTCAAAACACACGATTTTTCAAACATATTTAAGTTTTTTATTACCCCTATTCTACCATAATATCAAGTAAAATCATCAAAAAACATAAAAACTTACCCTTTGGATACTCTCTGGTTGGTTTGTTGCGGATTCTAGTCTGTTTCCGGTCAGAATCCGGCTATGATCGCTGCTGCAGAGTGTAGGGTTGCTGCTGACTGACTTGTGTTCGCTGATGATGATTCTCGCTGGTAGGAGGCAGAACGCACATGCGGGAGGGAAATTGAAGGGGTTTTTGACTTAAGTTTAATTGTTTTAGTTTAAGTTATGTTGGTTAATCGGCTAGGAATGTTAGTGGGCTAATGTATAAGTTTATATAATGGGTTTGGTTTGGGTTTGGGTAGTATAAGTGTATAAGTTCAATGTAGGTAGTTTTTTTTTAAATCAAACTTTACTAAAAAATTTATAATATAATCCATAATATTTTTTACCTAAAGTGTGCGGACGAAAAATTCCAAGGGGTGCGAACGAAAAAGTCCAAGGGGTGCGGATGTAAAATTCCAAGGGGTGCAGACGGGATTTTCTACGGAAATTAACAATAATTTTTTTTTCTCAAGGGTGCGCCTGCCCACCTTGGCATGGGGGTGGGTCCGCCCCTGTGCAGACCAAGATGACAAAATAAAATTACGGAGAAAATAAAATATTAAGTAGGAAAAATACTTTTTGTTATTTTTGGCGTTTTGCTAATAAAGAGGGAAAATATATCATTTAATTATCTTAAAAAAAATAAGATTACACAGAAGAAAAAAAAAAGAGAACCCTTCGTCAAAAGGTACTTTATCCGAAAAGTATCCATCACTTGCGTCATCTTCTTCGTCCTTGGAGTCTTCATCTGGATCTTCATCCATGTCATCACCTTCACCTTCATCAGCTTCTTGTTCCTGAAGATTCTGAAGCCTCCACTTGAACATGTCTTGCATTAACTCCAATTTTGAGTCCATTTCTGTGTTGGTACAAGTGGCGTTATGCAATTCTTCCATGAAACCAAGACCCTGCTTTATCATGATGTTTTCTAGCCAGTAGACTTCCTGCTCTCCGTTGTCGTATGTAACGGTCACCATGTCTGTTTCATCATCAAAACGCCATGTTGTCATGACAGGGTCCGGCTTCACATCTGCTTTGATTGGTCCAAATTTCCTGGTTAATGCTTTCATAAGCATATGTGTTTCATGGCATTTGTTGTCTAGAGCGATGTCAAGGTATAAGATTCCCCTCTGTATCTCTTCTTCCATCTTCAGAATTGCCCTGACCGTCTTAACATACACCCTCCTTCTGTTGTCAAATCGGAGGACGAGTCGCCTGATTGCCAGAGTGTATCTCCATGAAACGATTGTTTCCATTTTTGGTGTTTTGGTTAAGTTGGCGTTTTTGGTTAAAGAAGTTTTTTGCAGAAATGGATAGATTGAAGTGATTATGGAAGTTATGTTTTACCTCGTTTATATAATGATGTTTTTTGCGGGTAATTTAGAAGGAAATTTCTTCTAATAAATGTTAATAACTGAAATTCAGTTACTGTGTTGTTTCGTCTTTCGGTAATATCCAACGCGTTTTATCACTAGTTTTTAGTGTTTTGATTTTTAATGGCATTTTTTTTTGAATGGTGTGTTATCATTTGATGGCGTTTTGAATATGAGCGGTAAAAAGACCCTTTTACCCTTAATGAAGTGCATCCCACATCATAAAATTGATGTTATTTACGAAAACATCACCGGTCAATCTAGTCCATGGATTGTTTTGATCGGACGACCCATAAGCGTTCTCACCATTCTCACACTTTTCACCGTTTTCTCTAAATCCTGACATATATATATAGAAAAAGTATATCGTACATTACGGCTTAACGTACTTCACGTACAAACACATGCGTGATTTGTTATATAACATTCGTGATTAATGTTTTCAATATGCGTGATTATTGTGTTTCAACATGCGTGATTTTGGATTTTTGAGTTATAACGTGCGTGATTTTAAAATAAACGTGCGTAATTACTTGTCGTACGTGATGTACGTTAAGCCGTAATGTACGTTAACCTTCCTATATATATATATATATATATATATATATATATATATATATATATATATATATATATATATATATATAAGCATTTAATTTAATTTATATATAAGTTTGGTTAGGAATTCTTTGTATATTTTTTCAACATAATATTTTATACAAAAGTCTCCAAATCAAGAACCCAAATCATTAGCCCTATTCTATCGTTCCGTTTGTTTAGATATTGGTTTATATATTATAGGGTGACTTTGTCGTTGGATTTATTTTGGATATTTATTTTGTTATGTGGAACGCTTCGTAAAATGTGAGTAGATCTCATTTCCCCTGTTTACAAGTAAACTTTTCAGGGTGTATCATGTGTCACATAAATTCTCATGTTTATTCACTTTAATCATCAACATGCAAAAATCAATGTGTGGTTATGTGTTATATATACTTGTATTTGTTTGTTTACTCGCTTTGTGTCTCAGTATCACATATATTTGTTACTTGTTTGTTTACTCACTTTGTCTCACTATCACATTGTGGATCCACTGGCTGACCAAATTTCCCACGACCATGGGTTGAGCCTGGTATCGCCACCATCATTTAGATTTGCTCTTCAGGGTGTAAGTCTCGCTTATCACATTGGTTGGTTTTTATTTATTGTTGTAGTATTTGTTATGATTGTGTTTGTTGTGATTATTGGTTGTGTTTATTTCATTAGCACATTATTTTCATGTTAATCTTTTAAAATAATAAAACAAATTATTTTTATTTAAATTTAGATTTAGATTTACTTACCAACTTCTTTTAGTTGGCCCAAAATATTTTACACATAGTACAGGAACAAGGTTTGATGATGTATGGATGAAGACATGTAGGAATTTCCTTAGACAACGAGATTTTATTTTATGATTTATGTTTTATTTATGTATGGATTATTTGGAACTTATATGATTATGTGACATTTTTAATTATAACATGAATGAATATTTAAACTTTTAATAGTGGCCATAAGACTATGGGGTATGGGGCTTGGGTTGGGGCGTGGGTTGGGGGAAAACGCCCAAGCCACCACCCCGGGTGGGCTTGGGTTGGGGCGTGGCCCTTGGGGCTTGGGTTTGAAGCCGGGCGGGGGAAGCAAGGTGACATGGCGGGCTGTCAATGGCCAAAGCAAACTAGCCGTTGGCCAACGGCTGTGTTAAAAAAATTATTTTTTCACTATAAATATCACACTTCAATTCTTATTTTTACCACATTCAACCACAATACACTCCACATCTTCTATAATCATCTTCAATTCTCATTCTACAAAACCGAAAATGCATCCTCATAATCGTGTTTACGACCCGAACAACCCGTTTGGGTTCCAAGAAAATAATCCTAGCCCACCACCCAATCGTCCAATGCCTCGTCCATTTTTTATACACTCCCCTTTGCCCCTTGAAGCGAGTTATGAATCATATCTTGGGAATCGTGTGTTTACTAACTATCCACACACCGAGGATTCGATACCTACCTCGTTTACACAAACGCCCATCAACCTTTCACCAACCTCTATCGACCTTTCACAGACCGAAACCGTCCCCGAAACTCAACCACCCAACGATGGTCCTTCCGCCTCAATAGTTCCCAAAAAGATAAGTCATAAGAAAAAAACCGAGGCGGAGAAAGCACTTGAAACCGTCAAACGAAAACAACAAAAATGGGTCGTTAATGAAGAACTTGCATTGGCGAGGGCTTGGTGTCAACAATCTCAACATCCAACTTTAGGTATTCTTAAATATTTTGTAGCCCTTATTTAATATTTATGGTTATTTTTTATATAACTTTGTAATATATTAAATTTTGTTTTTATTAAAATAAGAAATTCTCAACATCAAACCCATTTGGGGGAAGCGGTTAGTAGAGCATTCCATGAAGAATTGGAAGGGAGGCTTATCGTGAAAACGATAGCTTATCCTCGAAGTGGAGCGAGATAAGCGGTCAACTTACAAAATTTAGTGGTTTTTTAAATAAAGCAAAGCAAAACCCAAAAAGTGGTGAAACCGAAGCCGACATTGTAACAAATGCCTTGGTTACATTCAAAACAAATGTGGGGAGCGACTTCCATTTCATGCACTGTTGGGAGATTTGTAAGTTCCATCCAAAGTGGGCGAATATCCCTAGTGGTAGCGAATCGAACACGTCTTCCAAAAGGTCAAGGGCCTCATCCCAAACCCAATCTGATGCACAAGATCAAGAGTTTGAGGACCTTTTGGATGATTCCCCAAACCGGCCTGAATATGGAAAAAAATTAAATTCTCTTTATTTAAAAATATTAAAAAAATTAAGCGTTAGGAATTTTTTTATGTAATTTTCTTTATTTAAAAATATTAAAAAAACTAAATTCGTTGTTTTAAAAAATATTCAAATAGCCCAGCGGCGGTTTGGGTCAGCCCAGCGAAGCCCACCAAACCCACGCCCCACCATATGTTGATGCACTATTTTGGTGTCTGTAACTTGTCTTTATTAACGATGTAATGTACGGTCTTTTTACGTTATCGAGTCTGTATTCGCGGTCGACCTTAGTTGAATATCCTCCTATCTTTCTAAGTGTCCGACAAGTTTGTCTCGTCCATTATGTAAAGTTTAATGAACAATGCATGTTGCATGTTATTGTTTATGTTTGTTTGTGTATTTATACATGTTTGCTGCAAACTGTTAGTTTGCAGCCAAACAGATTGTGCAGCCCTCGACGAAACTCCCAAGTTTCGTCGAGACCATGATGACGAAACTCCTTATTTGTCACAACCCCATGTTTCGTCGTGATGGGTGACGAAACTCCTAGAGTTTCGTCGTCCAGGAGGTTTCGTCAGGCCCAATCCATGTGTCGTCAACTGTTGGGCCTAGGCTGCTATATAAACACAACATGGTTTCACTTTGAAACTATGAGAGCATAACCTGTCTGAAAGCTTAGTGTCCAACATTTTGTGTATCTGTTTGAACATTGTTCTCATCCACTTTAATCAATCGACTGTGTTTCATTGGTTACTTTGTGTTGTTACTATCTATGTTTGGTTTGGCATGGTCACGGGGATTCCGCACTTGTGACCGTGTTTGTGATAAACAAGTGATTTGGTTTCGTATTCGATCCTCCGAGAATCAGGACCTACAAGTGGTATCAGAGCCATGGTGCCCGATTTAGTAAATCTAACAGTTTGCTAAGTCACATGTGCTCTAGATCTGTGATTTTGGTGATTTTTGTTCAAGACGTAAAAAAATGGGGAAACATGAAGAAAACCTAGATCTGGACTGTTTATGCAGATCTGAGCTAAAATGAAACACACCAGTGGGTTAGGTTTTCTGTTTTACACCAAACAAATCAAGTTTTCATCATCAAATATCACTTTTGAAGTGATTTTCGTCAAATCTGGGAATGAACAGTAGCTGTGTTCTTGAAGAGGGTGTGGCGGCTGTTAAGAAACTTTAGGGTTTCCTCATATCAGCTCCGACGAAACTCCTGCTCTTCATGCCTTGACGAAACTCCTGCTCTTCCTACTTTGACGAAACTCCTGCTGTTGACGAAACATCTCGACGAAAGTCCATAAAGATCAGCCGACGAAACACTAGAGATGAACCTGCTGCTAACAAAGAACCCCCAATAGCCGAAAAACCTTCACTCAACACCATGACTGCGAAGAATCTGAGAACACGAATCGAATTAGCCGGTGCTGCAACAATCGTTTGCACAAGCTGTCCTGGGTCATCATTATCATCACCACCAAGCAAATCGAGAATCTGTGCACATGTTTGAAGCTGTTGTTTGATCTTAGCAATGAAGGGATCCATCAGATGTTTCTCGATTTTGTTTTTGGAGGTGTGTATCGCAGAGGAAGATCTTTGTTTGTATCGAAGATGAAGAAGAGGTCAGACAAGGTTGCTGGTTTGTTGAAGGAGATTTGGGGAAAATGAGCTGTACCAGGTTGATGTCGGCTCCAGGTTGATCGGTTGTTGTTGTTTATGGAAAGGAGAGAATGGAAATTGATGTGGGGCGGCTGCTTTGAGTTGTGTATCGAAGATGGAGATGAAATTAGCTGGTGACTTTGAGCATTTGGGGTTTTGATTGTTTGAAGGTAATTGAAAGAGGAGAATGAAGAAGACAAAGTGATGGTTGAGCTGTAAAAAAAAAAAGAATGACTGTTGCTGCTATTGTTATCGCAAAGAGAGAGACAAAATAGAGGATTGTTGGCAGCTGTAAAGTAAAAAAGGAGAAACAGGGTATGGTACTTTTCCTTGTCTGGTCAACAAAATCTACAGTAGTCTTGAAACATGTTCTGGGCCTAGTTATTTATTTATTATTTGGGCTTGTTCTCACGAAAATTTTGGATCTAAATGGCCCACTCATATAAAGATGTTATATTATATGACATTTGGGTATTAGAAATTGTGATTTTATCTGTATGTGGGCTTACATATTGAATTGTGCCAAGCATGGAAGTCTAGACATGTGCATGATGGGATTAGTGATTTGCACATTATGTGGTCTGGTCAGTATAAAAGTCAGGTTGGGAGTATGTGAAAGATTAAGTAGCTAGGTGTTTATTGTGAAAGATTCAAACTCAAACAAGATTATTTTATGGGCCAATAAAATGACTGAATGAGTGATGGACGTATTGTGAGGAATGCTACTTGGGCCGGGTATTAAAAAAAATTATTAGTGGTGATGGAATGTTGATCAGTTTTGGTCGGGTGTTCGCGAAAGATATTGGAGTTATTTTTCAACGCCAAATTCGTACGGATTCGGAAGCGCGCGGGATGATGAGATATTATGAAAACTTGATTTTTGAAAAATGTGGGCTAGTCACGGTTACCGACGCAAACGTCAAATTTGGTGACTTGACTACTATGGGCCAAAAAAAACCAAAAATGGTATGTTCACTTCCGCACGTCAATGTTTATGATTGTTATCGAATATTCGTAAATGTTCGAAAGCACTTTGTTTATTGTCATATTCTCGCATTTGAAAACGAACGTATGAACCTGGAATGTCAATACCGGTCCTAACGAGTTCACAAAGTCTTTGGAGGGATACAAGTCGGATCCTACGGGGTACTAGGGGACGTTCTTATTCAACTAAAATATGCAAAGAAGAAAGTCGTTTTCGTGATTTTTCGAACAACCGAGATTTTCAGTGAAGATTGACAACAGTTCCGCTCAGTGGAGGGAATTGGTGAGCATTTGAAGATAAATTCTACTCAGTGGAGAGAATTTGTTCTGTGAAATTGACGACAGTTTCTTTGAAGTGGAGAGAATCTATTAAGGTTTAGAGATCTTACCAAAGAAATGGGGGGATAAAAAATTTCGTATGTTGAATTTTTTCGGTAAATTTCTAAAAGCAATCACAGGTGGTAGAGTTTGTGTTATGAGTTATGATAGATCAAGACTTGATGCAGTTTTTAAAGAATGGAACCCTTATCAAATGCCGGTTGGAGTATTGGAAGATCAGCGGAAGATCGGTCAATTGAGCCTTGTGAGGAAATTGCACAACACCCAACACGGATACGCGTACTTTGAGGGGGGAAATATTATACAAGGAGCGTCAAGATACTACTTACCTGGATCATCGGTCAAGGGGGAATTTGTTAACACAGAGAATATAAATACTTGACTGAAGATCGATTGCAGTTGCATTTTCAGCATTCGACAGCAACGGACAAGGGGGAATTTGTTGATGCAGATTTTGTGTCCGATGCTTGTCGAATAGATAAGATTTGTATTTTATGCTGATTATGTAATAGTTAGTGAAACGGTCAAACAAATGTGTATTGACCCGCTCGTTTGAAGTGGTCAAACGAGAGGGTTATGGGTTTGACCGTGTGTGTGTGCAAGTGAAGTGGGTGTGGGTATAAATACCACCCTTTGTCTTTCATTTGCACTAGAGTGAGTTAGAGTGAGGGTGAGCTCATTGTGTGAGTTCCCTGTGAGTTTTATGGTTTGGGGGGAGAGATCACCACTTGGTCTCTCCCCGGATGTATACTCCTTTGATATTAGTTCGGTTATCTTGTAATCGGGACGATTTGTAATGTTTTACTACCGATTAATACAAAGAAGTTTTGTTTATCCATCCCTAATCTCTCCCGTCTTGAACTAATCTCACACGAATCACGGTTTCGGTCCCGAAACACGGTCCTACACCATACCGTCTACAATGTGGGTCAGCCTAGCGAAGCCCCCCAAGCCACGTGTCAACCCATGCCCCAAACCCCCTTCCCCACCATACCCCACGGTCTAACCTTTGTACAATAATCTCGCTCTGACCGATAATATGTCACGGGTCGGGGTGTGACATCAGAAAGCTCGAGTCTTTGGGCTAATTTTTTTGTTAGTTATGTTATGATTATCTAGTCTATAACGTTCAAACATGGTATATATCAATTACAACATTTATCAAGTCCAACAAATCAGTAAAGACTTTGCAAAGGTGAGAGATCCACACACAAGATATTAAGAAGATTCAAAAGACTACAAAGATCAACAACGGGATATTATTTACATGTTACAAGGATCAAGCATTATACATCAAGTAAATTAATTCAGGATTAGAGAGATAATTAATCAAAGCTTAATTACAACATAGCAGCTTAAGTACCTCTAATCACAAGTAAAGTCCAAAATGAATTAAATTATTTAGAAACAAATTGGAATGATTTTAAAATTTAGAATTCGCATAAAATTGTTGGGTTTTTCAATTTGTGTGATGTAATCATATTAGGAGACAAAGTGTTACCATAAATGGAAAAAAACAATCATTCTTTACCAACCACCACTATGTTTTAAAAAGTAAATATCAAACTTGACAGATGTCAAATTGTTTCTTTGAAAGGTTAAAAATCAAAGGTATGTGCGTAAAAGGTGGTTGGGGCTTGTTTAACAACGTTAAAGAATTCAAACGAACTAACAGACAAAATATCGGCGACCCGCGATCGATCCATTGACCGCATGATCCACCACAGATTGTTCAGTTTTTTATTGTGTGTTATGCTTTCCTAAAGACACAAGCCTTCTCCAACCTTTTTAAATCACCATTTTTACTCATAACACTTTCAAACACATATTTAATTACTATCTCTCTAGTTCTCTTAATATTTATATATCCAATAAAGGAGAGATTGACAATTAAAAATCAAAGATCAAAGACTAAGAGCAAAAAAGAAGAAGTTGTGCTTAACATTCAGTTTCTCGTAATTAATTGTGAGGTTATCACTAGCCTTTTAGAGTGATACATTTGTGAGGAGCCTCGCTATTATCGGTGATTGTTGTAGACACTATCTTGACATAGTGCAGTGAGGTTAAACATTATCTTGACATAGTATTGTGGGCGAATTCACTATTTTGACACAATGAATGTTTGTAGAAGGGTATCGGCACATTATTTTGACATAGTGTGTTGAAGAAGGTGTTCAATACCTTGCATTAGTGAAGGTTTGTATAGACACACTATCTTGACCTAGTGTGTTGAAGGTGTTTACTACTTTGGAATAGTGAAGGTTTGTAAGGACACACTATCTTGACATAGTAAGAAATTTGTACTAATGATCTCTTCCATTAAAAAGAGATGTTTAGTGAAACAACTCGATCTCGATCAGATAATTAGGGAAAGGGTTTAGAGTGGATTAGTTAGCATCCACTTGAATCTCTATAAATTGGTTTTGTCTTTTTTACCCTTAAAACTCTTATTATCATTTTCGGGTTTCAACAAGTTTAAACCAATCCAAATTAGTGTTTAATCAAAGTAAAATTTAAGAAACCCTATTCACCTCTGCCCCCTCTAGTTTTCTACACATAGTTTTGGTCTAAGGCATTAAAAAAATCGAGCAATCGACGTCGGTGGTTCTGTAAAAGGCACTGTGGGGAATGTCAAGGAAATATTTTTTTGGCTGGATGTTTAGATATATCGAGCTCTGCTCAAGGAAATCTTCCTAGCACTATTCATCTGTAAATAAACAAGAAATGCAAGGTTAGTGAAAGATATGTTCTAATTGATAACAATGTCTCTTGGTGTTGGAATTTGTGTAGAGGGCTAGAATTTGGGGTGGAGGCCCATGAGCTGCAAAATCTCAGTTCCATAATGGTACATGTTAACATTCGGTCCGAGAAGGATAGACAGAAATGGAGTGGGAGTAATGAGGACGAGTTCTCGGTCAAGATTCTCCATCTAAAATTTGATAGCATATATCTAAATCAAGGCGAAATTGCAATGTGGATTAGGTAGGTCACGTTCAAAACAACTTTTTTTCATATGGACAGATTAAATGAATAGATTACCAACTCGAGAGGCACTAGCCAAGCGAGGAGTAAATGTCGATTCAACAACTTGTCCAAGGTGTGAAGCCGGAATAGAATCAGCTTATCATATCTTGATCTTTTACAGGTATGCTAAACTTGTATGGTCTATTATGTAGTCGTGGTGCAAACTTCCAACAAAATCATACTAGTCGATCTCTTATTTACTTGTCCTTATAAATTAGTGGAGGTTAGCATTATTGCGTAAAAGAGTCCTAAGTGTTGGGGTAATTTCAGTTGTGGTGTTGTGTCGCTTTCATATGTTATCGTTGGCAAGCTCTTTGCTAATTCTTTTATTTATAATATCCCCGTCATTAAAAATAATAGAGTAAACTGCAATTTTACCCCCCTGAGGTTAGGAGTGATTGGCACCCTTACCCCCCTAAGGAAATAATTGCAATTTTACCCCCCACTGTTTGCTGTTATGTCGCAACCTTACCCCCCGACCTCAAATTTGTTGACTAATCTGTTGACTATAACTTGAAATGACTATAATGCCCTTTCATATTACCCCCTGTGTTTTGTGCACTCTGTGATATTACCCCCTGCCACCACTGCCACCGCCATTCACCACCACTGCCACCTCCAGCCACCACCCTCAACCATTTTTCAGTGTTTTGTCACTAATTAAGGAATCTTGCACATGTTTATCATAATAAATTAAGCAATCTTAACATCCTCCGTAGCAACTTCCATCAACACCGGTCATCTTCTCCGACCACTCATCTCCGGTGTTGATGACAGAGCACGGCGTCCAATGGCCACCATTAATGCAAGCAATCGCACACCACCATCCACCGTTAACCCCTCAGCAGTTCGATCACCTTCAACTATGTCTTCACCATACCACCCTCATTGTGAGCCATCTTCCAATCATCACTGTACCATCCATCTTCTCCGATCAGTTTCCCCATACCTGATCATCTTTTTCAAAAATAGCCTTAGATACCATAGGAACTCCATGTGAGAAGCAAGCAAGCAGTAATTCATCCACCGTAACACAGCACCACCACCGTAGATCCAATCATCGGAAATTCTTTCACATAATTGGTCCAGTAGAGTTGAGTGCTTTTGAATTGCGTTCGTTTTGTTTGTGGTTTGATGACCTATCCGGTTTGAAACACTGTGAGGCTGAATTTCTAGATTTCATTAACTCAAAATAATAATAGTTTAAATTGTTGTTTATCGCACATGGGCAAAAGGAGATACCTTTTTCTAACAATAACCAACTATTAACGAGCAAAAGGAGATTCCTTTTTCTAACAATAACCAACTATTAGTAATGTTGTTCCGTCCAATTCTACACTTGTAACTTGTGCATGATTTGTTCGTTTTGGGGCTTGACTCTCAGTTTATTGACTTCAAATTTGAATTACATGGTCTGTTTGGAAAGTCAGTCAAGGTACAGTCTTGACTCCAAGAACTTGGGAATCTTCAGGACTGCGGGCCCGATATTAGTAGCGAAACGGGCCAGATACATATATCTTCTAGTCATATCTTTATCCATTGGTTATTGAAATCACTTATGAAATTGTAGCTACAAATTTGCAGAGCTGAAGTTGGCTAGTGATTTAAATCCACATGCAGAAAAGTTATTCCTTTAATTACAAGCATTTAATATGATCAAATACGGGTGGTGATTACTAAGTTCACATGGGTGTTTTTTGTACTAGTCAGGACCCCTTTCACAACAATAATGTTTAGTTGGTATAGAGGCTATTTTTGAAAAAGCCATGTGAACATTATTCATCGGAAAATTCATCAACACCGGAGATGAGTGGTCGGAGAAGATGACCGGTGTTGATGGAAGTTGCTACGGAGGATGTTAAGATTGCTTAATTTATTATGATAAACATGTGCAAGATTCCTTAATTAGTGACAAAACATTGAAAAATGGTTGAGGGTGGTGGCTGGAGGTGCCAGTGGTGGTTGTGGTGGTGAATGGCGGTGGCAGTGGTGGCAGGGGGTAATATTACAGAGTGCACAAAACACAGGGGGTAATATGAAAGGACATTATAGTCATTTCAAGTTATAGTCAACAGATTAGTCAACAAATTTGAGGCCGGGTGGTAAGGTTGCGACATAACAGCAGACAGTGGGGGGTAAAATTGCAATTATTTCCTTAGGGGGGTAAGAGTGCCAATCACCCCTAACCTCAGGGGGTAAAATTGCAGTTTACTCAAAATAATAATAAGTTTATAAAAAAGAACATTATCATCCATAATTATTGTTAATGTGAATTCCCAACTTTGTTAGGATATGATCCTTGAGTCATCATGTTAAATTTGTTTATTAGTTCTTTATATATAGTTTCACTAAGTTTACATTAAGACGAATAACAGATCTTTAGATCATCTAGAGATCTCTTTTCTGACACCTTTGATGGAATTGACTTGTTGGATTGTAAGACCATGCGTAGTGGGGCGTTTTTAAAAAAAAAAAATTGCCCAATCACACCCAATAACGCCCCTTCCCCACTACACCTGGGCGTTATTGGACGTTATCTTGCAAAAAATGCCCCTTGGCGTGATTTGAAAAACGCCGAATAGGGAAAAGGTTGTCCAATCACATTAGAGATTCCATTTGCTTGGCCAATAAGATTTTTAGGTGTTTTTTTTTTAATTTTATTTTACTACAAAACATATTGCCCAATAATGCCCCATCCCCACTACATCCATTTTAGAAAACGCCCAATAATGCTCCATTACTGACTGGGCTGTCACATGACGTAAAATGTCCAAGGGTATAAGTTGTCCACTACGCATGGTCTAATGTAAGGTTTGATTCACAAGGTAAATAGACTTCATTTTTATCGGTGCATGTTCAATTGTGAACCAATCATAAGTAAACTTTGTTCATTTTTCAATTTTTTTAAAACAATATTTTATTTCATGCTCTTAAAATGCCAAAGACAACACGTGATCACAGAATGAATAATACAAACAACCTTCATACTTGATCCTCACCTCTCAACACCCCTACCCAAGCACCCATCCCTTTTTATCTCTTTATTTTATATTTATTGAAAATACAAAACAAACATGCATTTTACTAACGTGCCAGTAAATGGTAATTAGTTATCGATGCAATCATGTACTAGCTCTCTTCAGGGACGTAAGTGTAACAGCCGCACCCAACGCAGACTCACCTATCTCGACTTCAAAAGAGTCATATCGTCGGAAAAGTTCAATGACAAACAACCTCGTTATCAGCACGACAAAGTTTTTTCCAGCACATTGTTTATTTTCAAGTGTTGGACTCTGGGTCTCTGGCCCATTAGACCACATGACGTACTTTAACAACGCCTCGCCATCCCCAACAAACCTATCGGGGACGAATTCCTCAGGTCGGTCAAATACTTTTGGATCCCTTGTTGCAAACGGTTGATACCCGAATAACATTTCGCCTTTTTTGACTTCGAAAGTCGCGTCATGTGACTCGATGGTAAAGTTGCTTTTGGCTTTTCCATATTGCGGAGGTACTGGTGGATCAATCCTGAGGGACTCATACACGACTGACTTCGTCAATGGCATCTGCTCGATTGCTTCCATCGTCACCTTACCATCGCCATACGATTTTATAGCACCTCTGATCTCTTCCGCTAGTTGAGTATGCAAACTCTCACCAGCAAGTCCGATCCATTTGAGTGTATTGGGGAAGAGAATCTTAACCCCACCTGTTCAAGCAAAAAAAAAACAAGAAAAATTCAGTAGTCCGAATTATTATTTCGCGAAAATAACCAAATTGGCCACCAAAAAAGTTGCATAATTGGCTATTTGACTTTTTTTACCGGGTAGCTATGGAACCAAGAAGCTTGCACCCACAAGGCCTAAGATTTTCATAGTTCTTGACTTTTTGCTTGTCATTTTTTCCTAACATGTTTTTTCTTGTTTTGAAATAATTCTAAGTTGATAAATATAACTTAAAAATAAGTTTAAATTATTTCAGCTTTTTAAATATTATAAAAAAAATCAATTATATATATATAGGGGTTGGTTAACGTACAATATTCCTTAACGTACGATGTGTACGAGATGAAATTACGCACGTTATAAAATTAAAAAAACTTAACCACGCATGTTAAAAACCATAATCACGCATGTTGAAATCAATAATCTTGCATGAACATAATCACGCATGTACAAAGTCAGAAATCACGCATGCGGTAAAAAACTTAATCACGCATGTTATATTTTCACAGTGTACGCAATGTACGTTAAGCAAAATTGTACAATACAATTTCACTACAATTTCACTATATATATATAGTTTTCATAAGATTTTTATATTTTTTAAATTTTTAAAAGAATTAATAAATATCATTTTTAATTTATTTTATTATTGTGGTTTTTAGGTTTTTTGGCCCAGGATTTATTTTGCACCCTGGCGCAAGGCGCACAAAATTCATATATTCCTTACGTCAGGGGCGAAACTACCTTGTAACAAGGGGTAACCTCCGGTGCCGTTTAACGCTCCGCGATAGTGTAAATTTTGGAAAAAAAAAATTGACGTTTTTTTTTATTTCGTTATATTTTTTTTGTGAAACGTTGCCCTTACAAGAATTTTTAGATCCGTCACCGACGTGACCATGTTTCTACAAAATTGACACTTGGTTATTAATTATTGAATAAGTTAACTTTTTGGTAAAACAAAATTTAAGTCCATTTTTAGTACAAATTGACTTTGGTGAATCTTTAACCGGTTATCAATAAAATAAAAATTAACAGGTGGTATTATGAAATAAGTGAATAAAATGCTCACCAAAGGTATTGAAGCAAACCGCGAACAAGATATTGTGCAATGCTTCATCTTTCGGAACCCCTAACGTTTCTGCTTGCTCGATAATTGGAGTCGCAATCGACTCAAAATAATTGTAAAGTTTATTGTAACTACTCTTTATCAGGAACGCAGGCAGTCTGAAAGTGTGTAGAAGAAGTTCCTCCAAGAACCACGGAAGTCCAGCAGTGCCCAACGGGCTAAGATTGAACAACACCCACGAGGTAATTAAAGTCGGCCCACTCATTCCTAGTTTTGTGTTTTCCGGGTTCGAGTTAAAATAAGCCCGGCCCAAAAACCGGAAAGCAGCTTGTTCACCAACGTCATTGAACTTAGCTTTACGGTTTTTGGCTAACTCGAGTTCAAGACCTTGAAAGAGTTCGGTGTAAGTGGTTTCGAATTGAGGAATGACTCGGTTGCTTGAAGATTTAAGCATGAAGAACAGGAGGTTTTTAAGTTGAGCATGTCTAGGTTCGGATGGGTCGAGGTACGAGAGTACGCGGTATCCGCCTGTGAGTTTGGTGGATGGCATATAAGTTCCGGTGAACAAGTCTTTCTTCTCGACTTTGGAAACATCAAACAATACAGGAAAGCTTTTGGCGTCGAGGAGGACGATGACTTTCGGGTTGCCGCTTATGAAAGGGCCGGGTGGCATGTTGGCTCGGAAGACTGTGGATTGGTATTTCTGAAGGCGGGAGCGGAAGAACTCGTCTCGGCCACCTTTGCCGTAAAAATACTCCAACCGGTCTTTGATCGGTTGGAGAAATGGAATGCCGTAGGAACCGGGGATGGTGCTGAGAGGGGCAGCCGGGGAAGTTTCAGATGATGAGTCCATGTTTTTGAGTGTGAGAAAATGGTGTGCTATATATTTTGTATGAATGAACTCATATATATAGATGAGGACGGCCATTAGGTTATTTTATTTTTATTTTTTATACTTTGTTTTCTACAAGGGAAAATTATAAAATAGTCAGAGTTTGATCAAAAGATTTTAAAAATTGACATGGAAATTTAAATATTTAAATTTCATCAAAGCAGTAAGTTTATTTTTCTCCGATCAGAAGCTGTCACGTTATTTTTGCCGGCTGTGAGATGATTAAACTTAGTCTATACTTTCAGCTTAAACAGTGGGTATGGTGGGGCGTAGGATGGGAGTATGGTGCGACACGTGGAGTATGGGGCACCCAAGAACAAAAGTCAATTTCAAAGGAGTATGGTGGGGCGTGGTTGGGATGGCGTGGAAAAAAACCAATTTCAAAGGGCTAGTGCTCTTGGTCAATGAGGTTCCGCCATGTCATGTGGGTAGTCCCGCCCAACGCCGGGGCTGAAACCCCCACCCAAGGGGCCACGCCCAAACCCAAGCCCACCCGGAATGATGACTTGGGCGTTTTTACCCAACTCACGCCCCAACCCCCGCCCCATACCCCATAGTCTTAACCCATGCTTTTGGGACGGCTAAATTTGATATCTTGAATTTTGATGTTATGATGAAGCGAATGTGTATATGCTACATAATTGTATTGATTATGTTTTTTACTTGGATAAAGAGTAGTTATAATTCATATGATAAATCTTCAGTGATTTTGAATTCATAAGCAAAGCCCCACTTTATATATTATTAATGTTTTCTGGTGCTGTTGTTTGTAGGTTAAACGAGAACTAGTCTTTTAAGTTTAAGTTTCCGGAGTTATGAGAGGGCATATAACCGTACCAAATAACACGTGATTAACAAAATGTTGAGCACACGTTGGAATCTTAGGGCATGTTTGGCTAAGTTTTTTAAAACAACTTATTGACTTATTGGCTTTTTGAAAAGTCATAAGCTCCAAATGATGTTTGGCAATGAGGGAGTATGTGAGGGGAAAAAGTTAATAAGTCAATAAGTCACTTCATCCTGACTTTTCAAAAAAGCCAATAAGTCAATAAGTTGTTTCAAAAAACTTAGCCAAACATGCCCTTACTTTAGTGTATTTTTTTTCTTTAGTGGCGCTTGTATATAATCATAGTGGCACTTCTAAAGTATATTAAAAACACAATGGAAAGAAAACTAAAATTACAATTGACATCAAATAAAAAAACACAATGGACAGCAACAAAAATATAAGAAAACCCATATATAATACAATAAACAGTTTATAAACACAATGAACAATAGAAAAAAAAACACGCAATGGATAACATATTAAACACAATGACCCGAACCTATAACACAATATATAGAAAACTCACCCAGTTGAAAAACACAATAATTAAAACTAAGAGTAAATTTCACCTTTTGTCCTTTATGTATTATCTGAATTTTGAAACGTACCCTTTAAAAGTTTTAAATTCATTTTATGTCCAAAAAACACATGTTTTATATCACTTTAAGTCATTTACACCAAACTGTTTTAAATTACTCAGTTGGGTTTATTTAAGGCAAGGGCAAAAATTGTATTTTATAAATAAATGCATCAGATCCTTTTATCCCCTTATCTTCTTCAATTTCTGAGAAACCCTAGCACACAACCCAAATCCCCTGCCTTCTCCCCCTTCAAGTTCGGCAGCCGGACTAGGTTCTCCGCTGATATCCGGCGCCGATCTCCGGCCGGCCACACACTCACCCAACCCCTCATTCCTATCAAACCCTAACATCTCGTCTCCTCTTCCCTAAATCACATACATAGCACGCAGATCTTTAGAGAGAAAGTCACATGAGAGGGAGTGGCACAAAGAGAAAGTCGCGTGAGTGAGAGAGAGATCGAGACGAATGGCCGGCCACCACCATGAACGACGGAGTCTCGGTGGTTAGCGGCAGCGACTTGGTACTATTTTGGTTGTGATGTGACCTCGGGTGTGGCTGGAGTGGTGGCAGCGACATGGGGGCTCAGTTGTTCCCTAGCGGCAACAGTGGTTCGAGCAACGACAATGGCAGATCTGGTGACGGTGAGAGTATGAACGGACTCCGACGACTAACTTTGGCAACTCACGAACTCCGGTAAACCTCTATGAAAGTCCTGTGGTAGATCTTGGTTTGGATACTTCGGTTTCTTAGATTCGTAAAGTTTGAGGTGGTTATGGTGGCATTCACAAGTGGCAGTGGTGGTTACCGGTGGTGGAGATGATCTCCAGCCACCGACAGAGTGGGTTATTGGTGTTAGTTATTTTAGGGTAGGAAATTAAGCATGCAGAGTCAGATAAGTAGTAATATGATTTTCGATAAAGAGTTTATCGTTCTTATTCCGTTTGCAAAAAAGGACAAACCGAAATCGGTGGATGTTAGAGCGAGTGAAAAGAGTTTTCAAAATGCACATCACTGTTCCACTTCCAGTTCGGACACACGGAACGAAGCAGATAGGAGGAATTTTGATATTTTGTTTGATGAGGTAGTACTGGTTTTGAACATGTTATGTGATGATGATGAACTTGATGATAATTGTGCATTTATTTAGAGAGAGAAAGGGATCTGAATTTATTTATGAAATACCATTTTTATCCTTGCCTTAAATAAAACTAACTGAGTAATTTTACCCAATTTGGTGTAAAGGACTTAAAGTGATATAAAATATGTGTTTTTTGTACATATAATAAAATTAAAACTTTTAAAAGGCACGTTTCAAAATTCATATAATACATAAAGGACAAAAAGTGAAATTTACTCTAAAACTAATAAGACAATATATAGAAAACTCAAATATAACACAATATTTATTGTGTCATACATTTTGTTATATGTTCTGATAATAAATACACAATTGACAAAACCCAAAATAATATTGTATTATAAGTTCTAATAATAACATAATGTCTAGAAAATTTGTTGAGAAACACAATGATCGGAAAATTAAACAGCAGTTGATTAAACACAATAAACAGTAGAACAAAAAAAAAACACAATAGACAAACAGACTAAAACACAGTGGATAACATATTAAACACAATAACCAGAAGCTATAACATAATGTATAGAAAACCCACCTAGTTGAAAAACACAATAATCAAAGCTAATAACACAATGTATAGAAAACCCAAATATAACACAATCTTTATTGCGTCATACATTTTACTATATGTTCTCATAATAAATACACAATGGACAAAACTTAAAATAACATTGTGTTATAAGTTCTGATAATAACATAATGTCTAGAAAACTTGTTGAGAAACACAATGTACAAAAAAAAAACTTATCTTCGTTGTGCCATACATTGTGTTAGAGGTTCTTATAATAAAAACACAATGGAGAGAACCCAAAAGAATATTGTGTTATAGGTTCTGATAATAAAACAATGTATAGAAACTAGTAAAAGTCGTAATGACCAAAACCCACTTGAAAAACACGATTACCAGAACTTTTAACACAGTGTAAAGTAAACTCATATTCATATACATTGTGTTATAGGTTCTGATGATAAAAGCACAATAAAAATAAACCCAAAATAACATTGTGTTATAGGTTCTCACAATAACACAATGTATTGAAACCTTAGTAAAAAACATAATGATCAAATCCCAGCTGAAAAACACAATAACCGGAACTTTTAACACAATCCCAATAAAAAATGTATTTTTATTTTATTTTATTTTTATATAGTAATATCATACTCATATTAAAAAATAAAAAAAAGTTCGTTATTATGGTAATACTTTTTTTATAAAAAAATAATATCGTATAAAAAAATTATGAAATTTTAAAATAATAAAGGAATTGACAAGTGTCTTACATATGGAGAAAGAAACTCAATAAGTATAGGATATTTCTTTATACCCTTCCTTTAATATTTTTTCCTCTAAAACTAATCTTAATTCTCAACCATTCATATCTAATATTAATTAACTAGAATCTATTTCACTTATTGTTTATTTCACATTTTATATTTATCTAACCCTAGTTTCCTACATATACAAAAACAAGTTAGGGGAATATTGTCACGTAGCTGCGTAAGACTTCCCTATTCGACCAAGCATTTTTTTATTTTATACTCGTCTTAAAAGTACGATTTCGTCCTTATTTTAAAATAAAATTACGTTTTTGCCCCTACTTCAAAATAAAATTATGTTTTTGTCCCTCGCTCAAAATTACGATTTCGCCCTCGGTTTAAAATTATGATTTCATCCCCATATTACAATTTTGGCTCCAGTTCAAAATATTTTTTTGCTTTTACCCCAAACTAAAAATGACGATTTTTCATTTTCGCCCCGTTTCAAAAATTATGATTTCGCCTTCAGTTTAAAATTATGTTTTTGCCTGGTTCCAAATAAAAGTATGCTTCCCCCCCCCCCCCCCCAATTCAAAATTACGATTTTACCCCAGTTCAAAATTTGATTTTGCCCCAGTTCAAATTAAAAATATTTTGTCCCCAGTTTAAAATTACGATTTTGTCCTTAGTGCAAAGTTATATTACGATTTTGTTTCTGGTTCAATTTTATAGTATTGTCATCACTTTAACTTTTGGCAAATTACGATTTTACCCAAGTCAACAAATACAACTTTGTCCTCAGTTCAAATTACAGTATTGCTATCGTTTTAGTTTTTTTAGCAAAACTATAAAAGTGTTTTTTTAATTGGTTGACTGGATTTAATTTTTTTCCATGTCAAGTAGCTGCCTAACACTCGCTCATTAATCCTGACAAACTACAGTTTTGCCCTTAGCTCAGAACTACGGTCTTGTCATCGTTTTAGTTTTTTTTTTCCTAACAAAACTATAATAGTGTTTTTCTAATTGATTGAGAATTATTCGGCCATCGCCCCGCAACGCGGGCGGGGCATCAACTAGTTTCCTACATATACAAAAACCAACTTAGGGGAATAGTGTCACACAAACTGTTATGTGTCAATTCCCTATTGGACCATTTTTAATTTAATTTTATTTTCAGTTTAAAAATACGTTTTCGTCCTTCGTTTAAAATTACGTTCTTGTTCCCAGCTCACACGTTTTTGCCCCAGTTCAAAATAAAATGTTGTTTTTTCCTCTAGCTCAGAATTACAATTCTGTCCTCAGCTCAAAATTACGTTTTTGCTCACAGTTCAAAATAAATTTATGTTTCCCCCTAGCTCAAAATTATGATTTTGCTCTCAGTTTAAAAATATAATTTCGCCTCCAGTTCAAAATATAATTACGATTTTGCCTTCTGTACAGACATATATGTTATGAGAGAGAAATATTCGGCTTATTGCCCCGCAACGTGGGCGGGGCAAAAACTAGTTAACTACATTCATCAAAGTTGTGAAGCATTTTTCATTCAAATAGTAAAGTACAAGTTGGGTAAGCACGAACATGCAAGTCTTTAAAATACTTCAATAAAAGTTTGGGTAAATTACACTTTTTGTCCTTTATGTTTGTACCGGATTGCAATGGATGACCTTTAACTTCAATAATTACATTCACATTCCTTTTTTTGTAAAACTCATTACACGTTACGTCCTTTAGCATTAACTATGTTAAAATTTTCAGTTAAATAAGGCATGTGCCTTGCACATGAGGGTAAGTTCGTCATTTTAGTGTAAAAATATATATATTTATTGCATAAATATGTTTTTCTTTTTAATCTCTGCCCCCTCCCATCTCTTTCTCATCTGCAACCACTGCCACCTCCAGTTCCCTTCCCCACCACTACAATTTTCGGCTCCTCTCTGTTCTAGAGAACCGCCACCAGCTTAAAACCTTATCTCATTACAAGACAACCGGAAAACCTGAACCATCCACCGTAGACGACAAAGACTTTTTCGCAGCTACCTCTACTCTGCCGTCACAATCCTCCTCCTCTCCGCCGCTACCTCTACTCCGTCGTCACCATCCTCCTCCTCTCGATCGCCTCAAAGTCAACACTGCTCTGATCTCACTCGATATTGTTACGACCGGTGCCGGAGGCTGAACCGTGTTGAGGAAATTGTGGATGTGGGTAGCATCCAGATTGGATTTGTCGAAGAGGTCATCAATGAGTGCAGATTCAGAGATTGAAAGATGGTTTATCGTTTCTCAAAATCCCAAATTTCAGTTGATAAATATTAGAAGAAAGTTTGAACTGCTGACATTGATGTTATGAAGATTTGTTAAGCATCGTGTAGTGGACTTTCACTTTAGTTTAACAGTGGACTTTCACTTTAGTTTAACAAAATGGTTTTTGTTTTGTATTTGAGAAGTAAATTAATGAAAAGCAAAGCAGGAAACAACTGGGTTGCAGATCTGCAAAGGGTTAGGGGCGGTGGGTGTGACCGAAGTGGTGGTGGCAGGATGAGGTGGTGGTGGTGCTGACGGCAAGATTAGGTGGTGGTGGCAAGATGTGGTGGTTAGGGTTTAAGAGCATTCTCATCAAATCCATCAAATTATACATACATTCCACTAAAAACCAACTCCTATATTAATATATTTTCACTAAAAACAAATATTTTTTCTCTCTCCTTTTCAATTAAATAATATTATTATTACATTTTTCTCTCTCCTTCAATCACAACCACTTTCAATATATATTATAAAAATTATACTGGGTGAACAGTGTCCCCCCAAATATACAGATGAACAGTAACATTTTCTCTCTCCTCCACTCATAACCATTTTTTATACCCTTTATAATATAAAAACTACCCCTCATATATTTTGATGGTTTGGATGAGAATGCTCAAGGGTTAGGAAATTGGAAAAGAAGAAGGGTATATGTATTTTTTTTTTTGTTTTATTTATTAAACATTTAGATAAAAACATGAATTGACCAATAGTGGAAGGTTCAAATGAGAAGAAAAATTTTGTAAGAATAAAAATAATAAGTTTTAAACCAATAGAAATGCTTCATTTTAGTTTATTTAATATGTGTATTTAATGTTATTAATAAGGGCATATAGGTAAATTTATAATTGTAATTAATTAGCTAACTAATTAAAAACTTGTAACTCACTTTTAAATATACTCATTGAAAATAAAATAATTTAGGGTGAAGGACAATTTTCGACATGTGTAGGATAAATTTTAGTATGTGTAGGATAAATTCTTAAATGTGTATGATAAATTTAGATATGCGTAGGGTAAATTTCGGTAAGTGTAAGATATATGTAGGATAAATTTTGAAATGTGTAGGATAAAATGTTTTTTCCTTTATTAATGAAAGATAACATAACTAATGGGATGAGTTATAAACTATTTAATGTTTTACCATTATGCCCTTTCTTCTTTTTCTTCTCACATTAAATTTCTTCTCAAATGAACCTTCCCCTTGACCAATATACCCTTAAGTTAATAAACTTAACTGAAATTTTTAATCTGGTTAGTGCTAAAGGACGTAACGTGTAATGAGTTTTACAAAAAAAAAAGATTGTGTCTGTAATTATTGAAGTTAAAGGTTATTTATTGCAATCCGATACAAACATAAAGGACGAAAAGTGTAATTTACCCTAAAAGTTTTTAAGCGACAATATTGCCCAAAGTTAAATTGCCCTTACCTTTTATACCTCACACACGATTGTTATTATTTATTTTTTTCTTTTTTTACCCAGCCACCTTTTGAAACATTAACCACTCACAGTTTTTTTTCCTCTTCTTCTTATTGGAAGAGATTACGTATAAAAGTCTTATTATACAAAATGTACGAAAGAAAATTAAAAAGCAAAAAAAAAAAAAATACAATGACATTTTCGTAATTATGTTACTTGTAATTACCCTACAGGACCTACAATGTCAAAATTATCCTACAAGATCATTTGTAGAGTAATTATGATACTCTACAAAATTACCTACAATATCAAAATTACCCTACAAGATCATTTGTAAACTAATTGTGATACTCTGCAAAATTGCTCTACAAGATCAAAATTACCCCTATAAGATCAAAATTATCCTACAAGATCATTTTACAAAATTACCCTACAAGATCACTTGCAGGGTAATTTTGATAATTACTCTAAGAGTAAATAATTACGAAAATGTCACCGTGTTTTTTACCTTTTCACGCCTTTCGTACGTTTTGTACGATAAGACTCTTTGTATTTGATCTTTTGCCTTCTTATAAATTTTTCATGTACAGTGATGTTTTATAAAATTCCAAATATACTATTGTGACATGTTTGTTTTTATCTATATTTTGGTGTAAATGTCATTCAAACCATGTAACACCCAAAAAATGGGTTTGGTAATTTGAACCCGGTTAATATAGAGGAAAGGGTAAAAATACCGTTAGGGGTAAAAGTGAACCCGTAAATAATTATTAACTAGGAATAATTAACCTAGTTGAATATTAGTATCGTTGGTATTAAACGAAGGGTTGTAGCCTTATTTAATTAAAACGAAACATGAGGGACCAAAGTGAACAACTTGAAAGTTGTTTTATTAAAAAGAAAACAACACACACATCGTGTGTGTGTTCATCAACGAGCAGGGAAGGCTCCCATGGAGCCAAAACCCTAAACTTCACAAATTCTCCAAATTGAAAGGCTAAACGAAGCCCAAATTCACAACCGAACATGAATTAACGATCACCTTCACAAGGGGATCGTAAGGTATGTCTTAAAACTTAGATTTGATGATCTTGTTTGAAGTGGGTTATGATCAATACATGAATTTGTATGCAATTAAGCTTGTAGAGGTGTTAGAAACACCAAATAGAACTTGTGTTATGAATAATTTCAAGTAATTGGGTGATTTAGAATGAAAACCCATTGCATGAGTGTGAAGATGATGATCATGATGAACTTGTAGATGTTATAGTGTGATCTTGTGATGTATAAGGTGTTATATGATAGACTTAGATAGATAAACTTGATGTGGAATTTATGATTATGAGATTTTGCTTGAATGTGATGGTTCATAGGATGAAATAGGGAAGAACATGCTTAAAGCACTTATACATTATGCTTAGAAAGTGATATGCGCACCAAGTGTTTGATGAAATGCTTAGGAGAAAATGATAAGTGAGATTGTATGCTAATAATGAATAAATGTATGTAGAATGTGATGATGATGAATTAAATAATAGATTTGTATAAGGAATGTGTTTTGAATGGATTACAAGTGAGAAATTAGTTGATAAGATGATATGGCAAGAAACCTTCATTAAAAGGTATGTATGCTCATGTATGCTAATCATGTTATGATGAATGTGATGACATGTACAGATAGGAGTCATGTCAACATGGACACAAGCATGGAAGGGCAACGGGCCAAGGATAAACACGGAAGCTATGCTCGAACTCGGACGCACGAGGTAAGTGAACTCCGAACTTACACTTTTGTTTGGTAATGTATTTATGATATATGGTAATTATTGAATGTAATGTAAGAAGATATGGATCAATGTGATTACTAAGTTAAGTTTTAGTGGAAATGGGTCGGAGGTGGTTAAGAAAGAGATTCGATTAAGTTTGGGTAAGAAAGGGAACTTACATAACGAATTATGCATAAAGATGAATTAAGGAGTTATACATGTAGGATGTAAATTGTAAGTACGTGTATGAATAGAAAGTGAATACATGCTTGAGTGAGTATTTAATTATATGCGAAAGTGAATAAGATGAGTTATGTGTATTCGAGGATATGTTCATATAAAGAAAAGCTAATGATACTAACCATTTTTCTATTGAGAATTAATGTGAAGTATAGGCATGTTAACAATGGAAGTGACACGTTGGCTCCGCAATCTGATGCGAGTGATCGAATGGATGGATGAAGGGGCTAGTATAAGAGAAAGCATGATATGTTAACGCCTTATTATGCATGTGATAAGATTTTGTATTATGTCACCGGTTACTAATGATGTGATTGAATGTGGTGACTGCAGGCTGTACAGGTTTATGGATGTTTCATTAAGAAGTGTACGCGGTTGAAGATCGAGTCAAGACATGGATTGTACGTGGGTGTGTATGTGGTCACGTAATTTAATATAAGTAGGCCAGATTTTATAAATTTATAGAAAGCATTAATGTATTTAATGTAAAAGAGTGATTTAATGTATTTCTAAGTATGTTAGAATGAATACAATGAAAGAAAATTTTTAAGTTCGTATTTCCGCTGCGATTTTTGGTTAAAACGTGTTAGGGCGTTACAAACCATGTGTGAAATAATGTACAATTCATCAAAGCGAAACGTACAAGCAATTACAGGTATTAATATTTTGGGCTCCATGAGACAACTTTTTTTTTTATTTTACCATGTATATATGCATTTTAAGTTTAAAAAAAAACGAATACGCAGGTGTGCTTAATTTTTTTCAATGTTCCGGTGTAAATAATTTATAACCAACCGAATCAACACTGACAACGGTATCGATTTTCGCTTATATGATTTTGATCGATGTAGAGCACGTGTCGGTATTCTTTTGGCATATATCACAAATTTGTTTATATGAAACACGTGTCGATATCCCTTTTTTGTCGATGTAAAGTACGTGTCGGTATTCTTTTGAGCATATCACGAATTTGTTTATATGGTGTCTGTTTGATATAAACACGTGTCAATCACCTTTTAGACATATCAAGACTTCGTTTCTTTGGTTATTTCTTTTAATTGCTATACAGAGTGATAGTACAGTAATGAACCTAAGCGATACCAACCAAAAACGAATTCTCATTGTGTCGCGCGGGGGAATCCCCGATAGTTGTTAACATTTATAACAGGGATACGTCTGTGCGGGAAAACTTACATTGTGGTGATATTTTTTTTCCAAGAACTCCAAGTTTACTAAGAACAACCTCACTATGCAACAATACTTATTTAAGAGTTTTTTTGGTTCAACTATATCTGCACCTGCCAATTTTACACCTGATCATCAAAATCATATTTTCATATATTCGTTTATAAATACAGCATAAATGAATTATGATCATATGTTAGTGTATTCAGTCGCAAATACAGCTCTTATGAATTCTTAATTTAGTGCATTTATCAGTGAATACATTATGTAGATCTTACTACGCACTATATGTGGAAATTGTGAAAAAACTGGTTTAAACGTGCAAAGAATAGAACAAAACAGTTTATGGGCGAAAATTTATCCCATGTAGTAGTTGGTATCTTTGAACACAATTAGAACACAATTATAGAATTAAATCTGATGAAATGCGAAGAAAATTGATTCCAGTTGCCAGACACGATCGATATAACTTGTTTGGTTATCTTTCAAAATTTTACCGACTGAATTTGTTTTTTAATTAAAAAATATGAGATACTATTTGATAGGGTTAGGATCAAATACAAAGGATAGAATAAATAAGAAGGGTAAGAAGAATTCTAGTCCATTGATCTTTGATTTGGAGGGTTGAGATTAGTTGTAGGGAAAAGAAGATAATAGAATGGCATAAAAGAATCATATATTTATGGATTTTCTATCTCCACATGCAAGACACATGTCAATTCCCCCATCGATTTAAAACGTCCATAACTTTTTCATACGACATTTTTTTAAAAAAAAATTTCACCATAATAACGAGCGTTTTTTTTATCTTTAATATGAGTACCATATTATAATATAAAAATAAAATAAAAAATTTCATTTTTACTGGTTTTTTTTTTTTTTTTTTTTTTTTTTTTTTTTGCATTGTGTTAAATGTTCATGTCATTGTGTCTTTTAATTGGGTTTTGGTCGGTAGAGTTTCTATACATTGTGTTATTATCAAAACCTATAACACAATGTTAATTTGGGTTCTATCCATTGCGTTTTTATAAGAACCTATAACATAATAAATGACACAATGAAGATGGTGTTATATCTGGGTTTCCTATATATTGTGTTATTAGTTCAGGTCATTGTGTTTAATATGTTATTCATTGTGTTTTAATATGTTGTCCATTGTGTTTTAGTAATTTGTTCAATTTTTTTATTATCTTTGTTCATTGTGTTTTAGTTTGTTGTGTATTGTGTTTTTAGTTTGTTTTCCATTGTGTCTTCATCTGCTCTACATTATGTCTTTTATCTGTTGTCATTAATTGTGTCTTTTATCTGTTTTCATCAATTGTGTTTTTATTTAGTCTGATACTTATTGTGTTATATGTTATCGCCATTGTGTTATACGTTATTGTCATTGTGTTTTAGTATGTTGTCCATTGTGTCTTTATCTGTTGTCATTGATTGTGTTTTTTATCTACTTTACATTGTGTTAATGTGCATTATGTTATTATCAAAACCTATAACACAATGTTAATTTGGGTTCTATCCATTGCGTTTTTATAAGAACCTATAACACAATATATGACACAATGAATATGGTGTTATATCTGGGTTTTCTATAAATTGTGTTATTAGTTCAGGTCATTGTGTTTAATATGTTATTCATTGTGTTTTAATATGTTGTCCATTGTGTTTTAATAATTTGTTCAATTTTTTTATTATCTTTGTTCATTGTGTTTTAGTTTGTTGTGTATTGTGTTTTTAGTTTGTTTTCCATTGTGTCTTCATCTGCTCTCCATTGTGTCTTTTATCTGCTGTCATTAATTGTGTCTTTTATCTATTGTCTTTAATTGTGTTTTATTTAGTCTGATACTTATTGTGTTATATGTTATCGCCATTGTGTTATACGTTATGGTCATTGTGTTTTAGTATGTTGTCCATTGTGTCTTTATCTGTTGTCATTTATTGTGTTTTTGATCTACTTTACATTGTGTTTTACATCATGTCCATTGTGTAATATGGAACTAGGTTTTTGAATTTTTTTTTTTTTTTTGAAAAATATAACAATATGGTACTCATATTAAAGATAAAAAAACGCTTGATTTTATGGTATAATTTTTTTTTAAAAATAAATGATGTATAAAAAAGTTACGGACGTTTAAAAATTGGGGGGGAAATAACATGTGACTTGCATTTGCATATTCTCTTTCCTCTTGTAGACAAAATTACTCTTTCCATTTAATTCCTTCTATGACACTTGTCACTATCTGGTGGCTTTTTACCCTTCTTATTTTTAAATATACTTTGTATTATAACTCAACCCTTGATACTAATATATTTTATGTGTTCTTGAAAATGCCAATTTTACCAACAGTGTGTTATTTTTAACTTAAAATATGTAATAACACATTTTTTGCATGTTCTTGCAATTCCAATTCCAATTCAACAATTATTAATCATTGAATGAATAATACATACATACAAACAAACTTGATAACCCATCCCTTTTTATCTCCTTTTTTGTACATATTAGAACAATCAATTTCTCACGATCTGTCACCAAGCAATTTAAACCTCTATAAAGAAGTAACTTTTTGGTGCATCACCAGTTGTACTTTGTGCCTTGGGGGTGTTTCAAAAAAAAATGACTCACCTATATCATCTCTAAACTCTCACACAAATATACTGACATCTTTTATGCCTTACCCTCTCTCTCGATCTTATTCACAAACAAAACCCAAACCAAATCTCACTCATCTCTCAAATTATACACACACTTCCACAGGCCAAACACCCTCTCGGTCACCCCTCCCACTCGACAGAAGGCCGGCGGCCAAAGGCCGGTGGAGCCGTTTGCAACAACAGTGGTGATTGGCGGTGTATGCACGGTGGAGCGGAGGTGCGATTACGGCGGTGGCGTGCTGTTTTTGCGACAGAAGACGGCGACGGTGGTTGTGCACGGTCGTCGTCGCTGCGTGGCGCCGATGACGTTCGGTCACCGGGAACCACGGTGTCTCATCTTCGACAAACTCAGGCGGGTTCAGTCGGTAACCCCTCTTTTCTTTTCTTTTCTTTCACTTTGGTTTCTGTTATTTCCTTCAAATATGAGGAAAGTGGATTTGATTCGGGTTCATACACGAAACAAAGGAAGGGTGTTTCGGGTGGGTATTTCGGGTGGGTAGTGTTTCGGGTGGAGGGATGTTTTCGGGTGGGTAGGGGTCTCCTGTATTTTCTTGTCCAATACTACTACTTCACTCTCTCAACTTTGTATATACGTTATTGTCCAAAATCTTTGTGGCCCACATGATTTTGAAGATCCTTTGGTGAAGATTGTGGATATGTACACCATAATTTCCAAATTCCTTAGCAGCTTTAGTTACATGTGCAAGATGCAAAAGCCCTTCAAACTTCATTTTATTTATTTAAACTTCTGAAAATAGCAAGGCATCAATATGATTGTGACCCGTTGGACCACTACACCCTGCAGAAGACTTATTATCATCATCCTCATTATCACACACATATATGCATAACTAAATTAGCCTGCATATATCATTCAATATTGAATAATGGACATAAGATGAAACCGGAATGTGTACATAAATAAATACATGTAAAAGTCATAATCATTGTCAACACAGCATGTATACTTTACCATGTTTCTAACCCAAGTTGTTATTGTTCTGGTGTTTCGTAAATGCTCCAACGTGTCTTCTTCGGTTATAAGAGGTAATCTAATGAACTGGACAACTTCATACCAACTTGCATACCGTATGTTTATATGTGCTCAAATGATACCAACATAAAATGAAAATGGCATTTTGTATACTTTTTTGTATTAGTAATCGACGCGGTTTATTTGTAAAAGGAACACAAAAACTCTAGGTACATCAAAGAATAGAGCATAGATACCAAACCAAAAGTAAGACTGTTACACGCTACACCAGAATTTTATTTATTTATTTATGTTATTATAAAGTATATTATAAAGTCTTTAGAGTAAATCCCAGCTGAATTTGGGATGTGTGGTATTGGTGCTGCTTGATGGTGGTGCTAGCAAAGGTGTCGGCGTCGAATCAAAAGTCTCCCATTGTGTGGTTACCACAACTTCCCCTGATGTTGACTTCCTCGATGGCTGTTGTTGTTGTTGTGGTTGTTTAGGCGCTGCTGGAATGTGTGAAAAATTCCCAACTGACCATGTAAGAACCCCGCCGCATGGCGGCGGGTACTAATTCCTAGTTTAAAAAAAATTATCATCCTCGAAGCAGCCGCCCATCAATATTCCTAGGTTCTTTTTTTTCTTCTTTAATATCATACTAGTGATTTTTCCCCCCGCTTCACGGCGAAAATTCGGTTGGTATCTGTTCGGTTCGTTATGTTACTTACACTCGTGATAGTAATCGAAAGAAAAAACCTTACATCGAAAACAATAAAAACGAACATCCATACCAGTACCGATGTTCATTTTTTTTAATGACAACGGATGGTCTGCTCTATTCACTAATAATTCTAACCTTTATCACCCTTGGTCTCTTGCCCAGGATACAAAGGTTGAACCTGGAACATCTCCCTTAAGAGGCATATGCCTATACCAAGTGGGCTAGTCCCACGTTGGCAAAACATAGAATCGGACACAACAACAATCGAACTTGCGTCGGCTGCTTGGAATACAACGCATCAACCCTCATAACACATCATTTGATTTGTAAGTTGATCAACCCTCACAACGCATCATTTGATTTGTATGTTGTTCAGTTGATATCAGTTTGGTTGGTTTGCATTCTATGTTTATTTTTTTCAGCGTTGGCGTATAAACATTATGGAAACGGCTATTGTGTCGCTACCGTACCAACCCAAACCGAAATCGACTAAACAACATTTGTATCATTATTTATTTTTATTGTTTTTTCTTTCAATAAACTAAGATCGTATTGCTATCATACCGTACCGAACTGAAGAACATCGGTACCGGTATGTATTAATTTTTATGGTTTTTTTTGTTTGATAACATATATCGTGTCACTATCGTAGTGATCCGAACGTAAGTTATAATAGAAAAACAAACTGAATGCTAAACTAAATGCTACTAATAAAAAGAACAAATACCTTGATAAAATATTACTAAATAAAAATAAATACTTAAAATATTTCAACTATTATTAATCATAATTTTCTGTTAATATATCTAAATTGATTAAAAACGTATATTATTTAAAGATAGGGTTGAAATTGAAAATAAAAAAAATGAAAATAATAACATAAGAAATTCGTTTTACTATTGATCATGACTTTCAATTCATATATACTAGTGATTTTTCCCCGCGCTTTGCAGCGGGAATTCGCTTGGTATCTATTCGGTTCATTACGGTACCGACACTTGCTATAGTAAACGTAAAAATAACCTTACATCAATCGAAAACAATAAAAAAACTATCGATACCAGCACCGATGTTGTTTAGTTGATATTGGTTCGGTTGGTTTGCGTTCTATGTTTTTTGTTTCAAAATTGCCATTTAAACATTATTGAAAACGACTATTGCGTTGTTATTGTACAAATCCGAACATAACCCGACTGAACAACATTTGTATCAGTACCGGTATTTATTTTTATTATTTTAGCATTCGATAAATTAAGATCGTATCGCCACCATACCGTACCGGACTGAACAACTTCGGTACCGGTATGTATTAATTTTTATGGTTTTTTTTGTTTGATAACAAATATCTTGTCGCTACCATAGTGAACAGAACCAAAACTGAACAAACAACGTAGGTTCAGTATTGGTATTTATTTTTACTGTTTTTTTTCTTTCGATAAACTAAGATCGAATTGCTAGGGTATTGTACCAAACATCATCGGTACCGTTGTTATCCGTATTCATATTTATGGTTTCTGGTTTCAAAAAAAAAATTATACAACTTTGTCTATGACGATAATCGAATATCGGTACCAGCACCGTCATAATTTGAACCGATCAATACCGTTTGAACAAAATCGGTGTCGATACCGGCTACCGTGGTTATCGTTTTGGTCGATGTAAAACACATGTTGATTTCTATACCGAGTGCATGAACATACCGGTAATGTAACGAACCAAATCGATACCCATCCAATGTTCGTGCTAACGTACCATCACAATGCGCGAGTAAATAATTTGGAATGTTAAAAAAATAAATAAACATAAATGCAGAGTTAGAATATTTTTTTTAAAAAGTTAAGGAACGTAAATTATAATAATAAAAAACAAATTAAATACTACTAATGAAAAATAACAAAACACACTACGTCAAAATTTGGTTACGGCCACACATAAAAACTGTGACCATATGGTAACCGCCACACGAATTTTTTTAACCCCAAGTGTGACCAAAGGTCGAGTCATCGTAGGCATGATACGGCCACATTCACTTATGTGTGGCCGTAGCAACTTAAACTGTGGCTAAAAGGTCTTGTTGTAATCAATCATTTTGTCTAATAAGTGTGGCTAAAAGGGTAGCAACGGCCACATGAATTTACCATAAGCATGGCCATTTCTATTATATAGTCACAAATAATTTGTTTTAGCCACATTAATTACTATTTATTATTGAAAAATCAAATAAATAATAGATAAAATACTATTAAAAAAACAAATGTATAAAAAAATTAAATGCCAAATTTAATAAACAAATACCTAAGATTTTCAAATACTATTTATTAGTAAAAAATAAAATAAATAATAGATAAAATATTACTAAAAATAAAAATAAATACTTAAAATTTTTCAATTACTATTCATCACAACTTTCTATTAATATATATAATAATAATAACCTAAAAGGGTAGCAACGGCCACATGAATTTACCATAAGCATGGCCATTTCTATTATATAGTCACAAATAATTTGTTTTAGCCACATTAATTACTATTTATTATTGAAAAATCAAATAAATAATAGATAAAATACTATTAAAAAAAACAAATGTATAAAAAAATTAAATGCCAAATTTAATAAACAAATACCTAAGATTTTCAAATACTATTTATTAGTAAAAAATAAAATAAATAATAGATAAAATATTACTAAAAATAAAAATAAATACTTAAAATTTTTCAATTACTATTCATCACAACTTTCTATTAATATATATAATAATAACTAGGAATAAACCAGCTGCTTCGCGGCGGTCGCGGATAAATTTTGGCCTTGGTTATTTACACATGCCTGTTGCCTTTTTATACACACATATGAGGTGCGCTTTTGCCAAAGCGCAGCGCTTAGACATAAAGTCAAAAGACAAGGTCTGAACGTTCAGACCTTGTCTGTTGACTTTGTACCTAAGCATTCTGCTTTGGCCAAAGTGTAGCGCATAGGTGTGTCTGTTTGTTTTTGGGTGAAAAAGTAGGGTTTTAGTGGAAAAAGTGAGGTGTTGGTTTGTTGTATTTGGTTGTGTTTTTTTGTTAAAAAGTTATAGATTTGTGTTTGTTTTATAAAACGTATATTATAATTTTAAAAACAAATATTATAATTTAAAAAAGGTGTATAATTAAGTCATCAAACCTAAACCATAATTCAACTATTGTCACATAATTATACACTTTTTTATACGTAGACGTTTAGTTTATTAAATCATGCTACGTGACTAAAAAATATTATACTAGTATAACTTAATTTAAAAATATTACGTAAGTAGTCTAATTGTGCTGAGTATTACCTTGAATCGTGACATTCCTTTTCTCTCCACATTTACCTTTTTCTTCTATAAATATATTATACTAGTATAACTTAATTTGAAAAGAAAGAATTCTCTAAAAACCCTCATTACTACTCAAACAATGGCGTCTAAAGTCTAAACCATTGAATCCCAAAGCTTCTCCTTACATTCCTCATCATCGGTCCTTGTACGTATACCCCAATCATCATTCCCCACCCGGTACACTCACGTTAAACGATACGTTTCTTTATGCCATTGTTTTTATAAATGTTAACCGATTTTATTTTGTTAAATTACACAAACATGTTTAATTAAAAGCACCATACAATAAGTTGTGAAAGAGACGTATGAAATAAGCGTAAACAATCCAAACAAACATCGTGTAAATAAAAGATCAACTGCATAAATATATACATATATATATATATATATAATCAGTTTGTACATATAAAACAAAAGTACAACTGAATGTCTAATACAAAAGTATAACTAAATGTCTAATACAAAATAAAAACTAAAGCTACTGATCCTCTGGTGGTGGGGACGTGGCAGTGGATGGGGCGGCAATCCCGCGTGATCACGGAGCTCCATGAGCGTCTCGATGATCCACATCTTGTATCGCTCATAACGTCGGAGGCGCCGATCGAAGTCCCGAGCCACCGCCTGCGCAGCAGGAGGCAGGTCTGCATAGATGTGTTGTGGGTACTGTGGCGGGTGCGGAGGTGACGGTGGCGGTGGTGGGATCTCGTTGTTAACGACGTGATCAGCCAGAGGCGAATGCGGCGAGCCAAACCCAGAGCCTCAAGCAGAGCCTCCCGAGCCGCAGGCGCTAGTACGCCGTCCCTAAGATCAATAAAAACTATGATCACCTCCACCAACACATCTGGGTGAAAAATCTAGTAATCGCGCGTTTGAAATTGCAGACCAATCCCATCAAACGTGTGCGTCAAACGCATGCTCGATACCGACACCGATGGAATGGCCGGGGACAACAGCGAGTCACTCTCAGGCACGATCCCTAGTGAGCGAGCGATAGTTGTAACGTAGGACCCGCCGTGGAGCCTACCGCGCTGCTGCCATGATATGTAGCAGCAAAGTACTCCGCCAGGCACGCAGCGACCGCGCACGGCTGGCGACGCTCTTGGTTTTTAATAATTTAAAGTTTGATTTTAATTGAAAAACACACCTATACATGTCGTATCGTGACGTATTTTGCCATTACACATCATTTTAGGAAGTTTATGTTCTATACGGCACGTTTCGGATAAGTTCAGTCACGTGTGCTGCCGTATTCCAAGATTTCGTGTGATTCTATTTTGATTTCACTTGTAGTCTAACGCATCGTGTTGTATGTATACACGTCCTACCAGATCAGTACGTGACGTTTACTGTCTGTAAGTACCGTATTATTGCGTAGATTGTCTGTAAGTGTCGTATTAGTGCGTAGATTGTTTGATACGACGTATTATGTTTCTATTGTTCGCATTATTGCGTATTTTGGCCGTAAGGGTCATGTGGGTGACATTCAGGTTGGCATGACACATGATAGAAGCGCATCTTTTGAACAATAACAATCACAAACCCACTTTCAGATTATAACTTATTTAATTGGATTAGAATTACACATACTTAACCTACATCTTGAACATTTGGGAAAACATTAAGGTCCGTGGGTGTGTACATTATCTTTTAATACGCGTTAGTTCGATCCTTCTATAAGTCATGCCCGACTGTTGCACTCTCTATTCTATTCAAAGTCCATAGATAGTTCGGGGGAGGCATTGGATAGGATTCTTCAAGCTTTACGTGGATGAAATGTCCACCGTCGACGAACTCAACCGCTACCATTTGATGTGGTTTCTCAGCTTCATCTAGAGCGCCCAACAGAGGGAAAATTGTGTCACTCCCACGAATGTCGTACGTGTCGAACGTGTGAACAATCACACCATATCTTTGAGCAATCAGAAATCCAGTCTCAGGCATCACCATATAATTTTGGCGCTCTACTCTACCCACTTCATGAAAATCTATCCTATTAAACAACTCATCATAATTTCCTAAGTTTTCCGGATCAAAGACTTGCCTCCATATACCCTCGTTCGTATACAACTCCATTAAAAGTTGTCGCCGGATAGACATATACTTTGTTTGTTTCTGTCCTAACCCCACAGCTACCGATCGAAACCAACAGTGACAATCTTGTTTGACATTCTTTATTTTCGAGATGTATGGGTGAAACACTTTTGGAATTTGACATCCATCATTGTCGATAGCTATACCGGACTTAGGACCACGTGATCATTGGGAAATCGGGGTGAAGGTTAAGCGGTTGTTGTTTTTTTCTGTCTTTAAGAGTCTTGGGATGATACGAGCTGTGACGGGGAAGATCGTATGAGGCGTCGAACCCACTTTGTTCCAACGATATATACGAAAGTTTGTGGACAAAGAAGATATTTTCAACTGCATTCGTGGTCTCATTTTCGCATATGTAATAAGTGAAATCTTTTTGGATAAGAATGTAACGCCCTGCTTTTTCATACTTTCTATAATTAGAAAGTCTTGTTCGTTTTTTTATTTTTGGAAAGTCTTGTGTTCTTCTAATCGTCCCTTCTTTGTAATCGTTGTAAAATCCGAGACTTGATTCATAAATAAAACTCATAATTCTTTAAATTCGTGTTATACATACTTCATACATGTTCGTACGTTTAATTTCGTGAAACATTTTGCTATATATTCGTAATCCTTGAAAACTATGTGTTAATTTTGCAAATACGTGAAACTTATGCATAATACGTCTTTTGAATGAATACGATACTTAAATACAACATTCATACGCTTAATTATACTTGGTTTATGTTCATTATACTTGTTTTACCATTATACTATGCTTATATGACAAAAGGACCCTTGAAACACCTTAAAACACCTAAAATAAACTTAAGGGGCTAAAGTTGTCAAAACCTGAAACTCGTCTGGAGGAGAGTCGCGGGCCGCGACCCACCCCCAAACCTCTTCACGGGTCGCGGGCCAGCCTGATCCGGAAACAGCCCCAACCATATCACTGGTTGGGTGATTTTTGGTGGGTTTTTATTGGTTCTAAGTGTGTTTCTTGCATTTAAACCTCACCTCACCTAACCCAACCCTAATCCTTCCCTATAAAACCCAAGTGCTATCCAAGCATTTTTCACTTTGCTAAACATCCACAACTCTCTCAAATAAATCCATAAGCAGCTGTTAATCAGAAATTCGAGCAGATTCATACCTTCATACTAAAGTGAGCATAACTCACTCATTTCTTAACCATTTGCTTTGATTCTTTTTTCCCACTTGCTTGGAACAACCTTAGGAACATTTCCAGAGGTTTTCCATGGAAAACCAAGCTCTGGAATGTCACCAAAAGGGCTCCAAAGTGGACTGTTTGTTTCTGTTTTCACTTAAACCTTGTTAAACTTAGCTAAACTTGAGTATATCTCATCTCAAACCTATGTCCTTATGCTTACAACCACATCTATGGTTAGTTAGGCTTAAAAACAAGGTTGAGACATGTAAAATCAGAGGATAAAACCTCACAAACTTTCTGTTTTGTTCAAGGGTTTAACCCACAAGTGATGTTCAAGCCTAAGGTTTGATGATTGTGTGATTTAGGATTAGCTTGGGCTATCCTACTTGAAAATCCACACATTGCTTGATGTTTTTCCATAGATTAGCTATTCTCATTCATTTCATACTTGTAAGTTCATGACCCTCCTTGAATGTTCATAACATCAAGTGTAGTGGTGAACATCTAGAGGTACCTAAATGGAAGACTTGTTCTTTCTAACTCCTACATGACTTCCATGATAAACAAAGAGGTTCCTAAATGGGGGATTTATCCCTCTACCTCATGCTTGATCTATATGACTATAAGAACATTATATAATACTATTATATTATCTGAATAATCGAACCTTTGATGATGAATTAGTGTTCATATGTCAAGGTACTAGATTATATCATCTTAGACTTTGATAACTTGTCACGATTCTAATGGAACCTTGTTCCATGAAAACATTTAAACTCCTTAGAGTTTCCTAGTGTCAACAACAAGTATCATATGTACTAGATGATTATTTTCGTACGTTATTTTCATGTTATTTAAATTCCGAATCTATAATCTTCCGTTAACTCCCAAAACTCACAGACCTACGTTTCTTCGTGTAGAAGGACAAGGTGCTCCAAACTCATTAACCAACTTTCTCGCGGATTCAAGTAGGAACAACTTGCAAAACCGTGAGTATACTCGAATCCCCTCTTTACGTTTACCACTTTTGGGGTGTAACATGTTTTCTTATAAACTGACACATGAACTTAATTTATACATAAATGCATAAACATTCCTATAACATGCTTGTATACGTGATTGATTGATACATTGAACTTGGGTTTATTTCATCTTGTGTTAGACTTATCATTAGCTTCGATCGAGCCTATCCTTGAATTACATAGCGCTATAGGATTAACGCACCGCCTGTAGACTTTGGGTTATGTCATGAGCTTATTGCGTTTCATCATTGGTTTGATATGTTAGACACATGCCTATTTTAATGTTTATCTTGTATCACTAGCTTGCCATGAGGAATCGTTTAAACTTATCTTTCTATCCTATGTATGTATCAAACTTGTATACTTGCCTTTGCTTTGCATTGAACTTTATTTTAAAGATGTTACATGTTGAGGATGACGATTGCTATGAAATGAAGTAGCGATGATGCCTAGATACACATTTAGACGTGTTAGATTTAAAATGTTGTATCAAATTTTGTTATTGATATGTTATGAACATGTTGTTATTTGGATTTTCTTGTAATGTTTGACAATTGATTTATGAAATGAAAACAGTTTATTTAAATATTGTCACAAATAGTGTTATGATGTCTCTTGCAATCTCATTTTCGTCTCATCCCGATGTTTCCGCCATCGGTTGGGGTGTGACAGATTGGTATCAGAGCTATTACTATAGGGAATTAGGTAGAATTGTCATGTTTGACCTAGTCTATAGTAGGAACCATGATTTTGACCATTTTTGTTTCATGCTTACTATGTTATGCTCCCTTCTTTGCTTCTTTCTCTTCTTTTTGGTCTAAATACTTACATTATGTCTTTCCTAAGACATTTTACACAATACACTTGAAGACTTGAAGACACTCTTTATATAAAAGAGACAAGTTTACCAAAATAGGCGTGAAACCCACAATTTGGTGAACGACTCTCATCCCGCTTATACTTTATTTTTGCACGAAATTGTGCCATTAAGCTAGGAGTGAAATCCACATCTTAATGGTAAATTTCTAACTCAAACTCTAGTGGACCCTCGTCAAAGTGTCAAAATTATATTTTGACCCGACGAGTACCAACCACATTAGGGTACGAAATCGTCAAGTTAGGGGTGAAACCCGCATCTCGTCGATTCAGTCTCGTTCCTCGATTTTCAATCTCGCCAAAGTCTCGATTGTTTCAATCGATTAGAGACGTGTAGTGACTGGAAGGATAAGATACCGTTAATCGCTTCTCGACGAGAGTATCTTAACTATAGGCCAAAGCACGTCTCTCTAATTTGAAAGGACTTTCGATTCACTTTGGAATAGTCGACGTTTCTAAACGCAAAACATTCTCACGTTTTATGAGCCTCTCTTTTATGTGATTCAATTTATACTTGTTACCTCGTTCGTTTCGAAACCGTTACACAAATTCGCACGTTTATCGCTATAAAAAACAATAATAACTCTCGTAAACAAACTAAATTTATACTCCTTTTACGCATTCTTACGTGATTATACTTGTGAATACATGTTGAAAACTTATGCTTTGTGTGAATCATACGTGATACGTGAGAACTTACATGCTTATACATGCAATAACTTTGTTTTAAAATTTATGATCAAGTCTCATCCTTTTCTTTCCTTTCGAACTTCTAGATGACTTCTTCAAGCTCAACTGAAAAGCTCAAGTCCAAGAAGGGTTCCTGCTCAGGTTCCATCTCCAAAAAGGAACTCGTAGGTCTCATTGTTGAATAAATGGCCGATCAAATGGCTAGAGTTATATCCGACATCATTAGTTGCATCCAAACCAACCCCGATTCGCCCCATGGTTATGTGGACTCCAAGGTGGAGAAACCAAAGACACATTTTCTCTTCAAGCAATTCATGGCTTGCAAACCATTGGAATTTACTGGAAAGGATGGTGCTATCGCACTACTCACTTGGTTTGACGCTATGGAGATCACCTTTCTTCAGAGTGGTTGTCCTGACGACTTGCGCACGAAAAATGCCGCAGGGGTGTTCCGATCAAGACCCCTTCGACCCGGTTTGTATTATATGTATTGTTGAAAAAAACATTCTTTATTGTTTATGGAGATTCTATTACATTTGTTGAAAAATGCTTTGAGGTTACTTTTAGAGACCTAATATGTCTATTGAGTTTTTGATTTTGTTTCTAAAGATTAAGTGGTTGGGGGCTTGAGAATGGACTGGTGATTTTGAAAAGTTGATATATATCAATTTTAGGTTGTTATATTGAGATTAGTTTTAAGCTAGTGTAAATTAGAAAATTGATATGTACATTTTGTTCGTTTTTAGTGGTCTGGGACCTGAGGAAGCAAAAACCGACTATAAGGTAAATTTTAGAAATCTCACGTAATGATTTTGTGATGTAAACATAAACTTTTTTAACTTGCCGATTTGGTAATAATTTTTCAATTTACAATTTTTCAGATTCAGTTAGAAGACAATGCTCGATTTTGCAGTGGCATTCAGATTTTGCCACACAACTTATTGTTGCTTTAGATGATGATATCTTCTCTCAGGGTATCGTTTTTTTTAAACATATGTACACATAAATGTGTCATTCATGTAATTGATAAACTTTTGCGATGCAATTATGGAATATGCAGAACACAATGACCCCACTGCGGGAGTTGGTAGCTCACACTAAAGGTGTGACGACAAGCATTTATCAGTTTAAGTTTGTAAAGGATTTCATCTTCTATTATATATAGCAAGTGACACAAGTATATAATTTAGGGAATCATTAAGGCTCGAGCTTGAGCTTGAGCTCGGCTCGATTCAAGCTCGAGCTCGGCTCGATTCAAGTCTGTTTAAATTATGAAGGCTCGAGCTTGAGCTCGGCTCGATTCAAGCATTGTTTTTAAAGCTCGAGCTCGGCTCGTAGGTAGTTTTTCAAACTCAGGCTCGGCTCGTTTAATGTGTATTAATTAATTTATATTAATAATACTTATTATTTTTATATAATTTAGTTATTTTTTATTTTTTTATAACATTATGTTTACCGTTAAAAGAAGCCCACGGCTCCAAACACAAAAACACAAAAAGAAGCCCACGGCTCCAAACACACACCTATATACTTTTAAAAAACTCATTTTTGGCCATAAGTTTTACTCGTTAAATCCAAAACACTTGTTAAAATCTATTGGTGTCCTTACTTGTATAAGTAAACACTTAAACAAGATACAAAGTTAAACAAGTTAAGATTCATACCTAAGCTTAAAACTCCTTAAAAATGGATGGATTGAAGGCTTGATTTTGAGGTATGGCTTCAAAATACTCCCAAACTTCTAATACCTCATCATTTAGGGGATCCTAAAGTGTTATTTTGTGTGTTTAAGGTGAAAGAAAAAGGCTTTGGATGGGTTCTTTGGTGGAGTTGAAATAGAGAAAAATTGAGCTCTTGAAGTTTTGAGTATGTGAAATGAGATGGTAAAGTTCCTTAAGTTTTTGTCCTCCAAAATATAATCGATTGTACCTCACTTAATAATTCAAGACACCATCCTTTAACAACAACATTTTTCAAACTTAACAAGTGGGGGGTGGGGATCCTTTGGCCAAGAATGGGGAGTATGGTTTGGGAATAAAAATCAAACCAAGTCGTTTCCTTGTCACATTGTAGTTCTTACCCTTCAGAAAGACAAGAAAAAATAAAAATAAATAAATGTCGCGCAACATGCGACAAGGAATACTAGTAGGGACATTTTAGTCTTTTTAGTTTTGTTAAGGACGTTACAAATTTAAATAGTTACAAATTGAAAAATTAGAGATTTTGGACGTTGGAAACATAATGACTATAAAAGGAATCTTACTGCATCTCGACCCGACATAATATTTTCGTATGTATATGTGCTAGGTACCAAGCTACTTCAAGAGAATCGCATTTGAAAGCCATCAAACGGATTTTTCGCTATCTTAAAGGCAAACCAAGACTTTGATTATGGTATCCAGTCGAGGGAGGCTTAGATTTGATAACATGTGCGGATGCGGATTTTGGTGGGTGCCCAACTGCTTGGAAGCCGTCTGATATCCTGGCAATGCAAAAAGCAACTTTCAGTGTCGTTTTCCACATGTGAAGCAGAATACATCTTAGCTTCGAGCTGCTGTGCTCAAGTCCTGTGGATACAACAACAATTGTGGGATTACGGTTGAATTATACACAAACTCCCATCTAACAATACAGGAAAGCTTTTGGCGTCGAGGAGGACAATGACTTTCGGGTTGCTGCTTATGAAAGGGCCGGGATGCATGTTGGTACGGAACACCGTGGATTGGTATTTCTGAACGCGGGACCGAAAGAACTCGTCTGGGCCGCCGGTTCCGTTAAAGTACTCCAACCGGTCTTTGATCGGTTGGATAAAAGGAATGCCCTAGGAACCCGGGATTTCATGGATAGAGGTTTCAATCGATGGATCCATGTTTGAGTGTGAGAAAATGTGGTGTGTGTTTGATTAATGAACTTAAGTGTATATATAGGACGAGGACGGCTACGCTTAGGTTCTTGTTTTTTTTTATTATACTTTGTTATTTTGTTTACTTCAATCTTATATTCTAATTAAATATTTTACTACTTTCTAGGGCGAGCAAATTCTAAACGTGATAATAATAATTACTTTACTATTTTGTACCATATACATAGGAAGTCTTTAAAAAAAACATTTGATTTTACATTTTTAATCCAAATGTTTTTATCTTTTCACTTTAATCTTTTTGATTTTTTTACTTTTTAACTCAAAGTTTTTCATCTTTTACAATTTAACCCCAACACAATTTTTGTTTTCAACTTTGCTCCCCTATACTTTTTATCTTTTCAAGTTTTTTTCATTTTATGTTTCGTTCAAAATTTTGCGAATCAGCACGCCGCAACGTGTGTGTGTGGTTCAACGTTTTTGCCTGTGTTTCCCGTTTGACAGGCCCGTCGCAACGCGTCTATTATTCTCCATTTGACAAGTCATTTCCAATGCACAAGGTCCTAAATCGACTTAGTTTTTTTTTCTTTCTTCATTTCACGTTTCAGTCTTATTTCTTCGTATTAACACACCACAACGGGCGTGCGTGATTCAACTATTTTATATATGTTTTTCGTTCAGTGTTATTTTTTATTTTTTTATTTATTTTATTTTACGAAGTTTTCTGTTGTTGGTTGTGTGGCATTAGGGCTATTTGGCACGATTTTACAAACATATTTAACCTATTAATTTTTTTACTAAAAATAATTTGTTTCGAGTTTACCCCTATACCTCTCTTATTTAAAAAAAAAACCTATTTTTTACGTGCATATTTTTATGTATATGTCGGTATGAATTTGGTTTTCTCTACGTTTTGACGTAAACCTTTTCTAGAAAAAATCAGATCAAATATAATACTTTTTGTTTAAAAAGGTATCTTTTATATGCATATTTTTATGTACGTTTCGGTATAAATTCGTATTGGTGTATGTTTCAATGTAAACTTTTTTGGTAAATGAGCGAGGTCAAATATAATATGTTCACGAGCTTATTTTATGAATGTTTCATTAATTTTGTTTCGAACCGAGTGAAGTCAAATTGTGGTTTCTTTTTTTTTTTCCCTTTTTCAAAAGTTCTAATTAATCTCTTTTGATTATACGTGTCAGCTTTTCTGTTATACCCGCTACGTTTTCTATGTATGAGTCGGATCCCATATAATACGTTATGATTGTACGGTATAAATTTAATTTATTTTATGTTTTGATCTAATCGCAATGCTTATGTAGGTTACACTGAGTTCGATCGGATATGCCGAAATGCGCGTTTTCATATGGTTAACGCATCACATAACGTTTGGACTAATGCATTCGATCTTTGCATTGTACTCGCGCTGCAACGTGTGTGGGTGTTATTGGTAGTTACTATTAAAATAGAACTTACAAGTTACAACCATGTTTTTTTTTTTTCACGAATTATAAATTAATATTGAATTTAAAATTTTAATGTTACAAAGAACTGGATATTAATTAAACCATATAATGCATGCATAATTGTATTAAACGAGTAGTATTATCTACGCTTCGCGACGGACATTCGGTTGGTTAAAAGTTGCCCACGAGAAAACTATCGTGGTTCTCAAAACGCTACTAGATAATCAGTAGCAGATATATTAAATTTGTATGATTAGTGAGATCAAAAGTCTATTGGAGTGGATCAAAAGTCTAAAGGTATAGGAGTAAGTAAGGAACGACTGATATATATTCGGATTTTGGAGTAAAAATACTAATGTACCATGAAATTGTGACCACATGCGCAGGGGCGGACCTATGTGGACACAAGGGGGAGCGCCCGCTACCGCTTGGCGGGGAAAAATTTGACGTTTTTAGTGTAAATTTTGAAAAAATTTGACGTTTTTTCGATTTCGTTACGGCTTTTCTTATAAAACGTTCCTGCTTGGCTTGAATCCTAGATCCGCCACTGCACATGCGACTAAGGGCGGTGGGTGGGCTATGCCATTTCGAAAATGAATAGCACATGAAAGAAAATTAACAAAAGTTGGTCAAGGTTATTTATATATCATTTGCTCCAAGTGTATCCATTCACAAACAATAAAAGAAAAATCAACTCAAAATACAGGTTATTTATATATCATTTGCTCCAAGTGTATCCATTCACAAACAATAAAAGAAAAATCAACTCAAAATACAGGGCTCCACCACCAGGAAACCAATCAATCACATATTAAAACTGTAGCTAATAGCTGTCTTTTTAATATGTAGATATAATATGATTTCGATCATGATATAATAATGAAACTGTATGAAAAAATAAACAGGCAATAAATAAACTGTGTTGTTATCCCTTTTTAAATAGCAAAATCAAGTCTTTTAAAAACTACATTTATAGATCTCGGAGTCATGACATAGTGATGCATGATCCTTTGGACTCAACTAAGCAGGTCCACAGCCTCTGGCGCAAAGAAACCAAAAGTGTTATAAACACGTGTTGGTTGTTAAGGCACACTTTCTCGTGTTTGATCACTTTGCCCAAATCAGCTTTTAAGGCAGCCTTACCCACCAGACATGTCACATTCCATCTGGGATCTCAGGAATGGGTTTGACCACTCCTAGGATACTTGATATCATGCCCTTGAGTTTCTACAATTCTCTGCCCATAGCTTGGTTGATTCCTGCATTCTACATGTAACCAAAGTTAGTATCAAAGGATGCATTAAAATTGTTACCTCCTGACTGGTTTGAAGTTGGTATCCCAGAAGTATATCGAGGATAAGACATGTCTAGTATAATAGTAGGTCCAGAAGAAGCAAAGACTTGCATAGGGATGAAATCCCCTTCATGAATTTCAGAGCTTCTCCACGACTGTCTCCCTAAGGATCCTTGATCCTGAAAGACACTAGGTCCCGGGTAGGTCTGCGTTGGAGGTCTGGATGTGTGATCCATAAATCCTTGAATCCTGGGTGAGGATCCTTGGTTGTTGAAGTAGGATCCTTGAGCTGGAAACGTCTCCATATATCCTTCAGAATGAATGAAGGATCCTTGATGCTGAGTGGTTGTCGCTGATCCATGCTGAGGGATTGAGGATCCTTGAGGAAGGGTCATCGCCAGTGATCCACACTGATGGATCGAGGATCCTTGAGGAAGGGTCATCGCCAATGATCCCTGCTGTGGAATTGAGGATCCCTGAGGCTGCGTGGTGGACATCCTGGACTGTTCTGCTGCATTTGCTGGGGTGACGAAGTCTAACATCCTGGGCACCAATGGAGAGTGATCGTCTGCTGACCTCTTCTGCTTCTTGATATCATCAATCTTGTGAAGGATCCTCTGGTTGGTTTTGTCTTGTTGTTCCATGTAGTTCTTTATCTACGAAAACAAAACAGAAATATCACTATTAGTATTAGTTGAAGAAGAACTAGTAGAAAGTTTTGATCCTTGGAAGACTGATGATGTCTTCTTTTGAATATTATCCGCATTCTTCTAGTATGGTGGTGAAATAGGAGGTAAGATGCACTAGTTTAGGATGAGGTAACTGCTGGCATGGCACTTGAAGTGGATTTTCCCTGAGAAGCCATGGAAGTGATGATAGTGAACAAAAATGAACATAAAACAGTTTTTTCTTAAAATGGAAGCACCACTTGCCCCACGGTTGGCGCCAATCTGTTTTGGTCAAAAATCAAACGAAGGATAATGTAACAAAATCTTATTTTGTGAGGTAGTGTGCTTAAGTGGTGAACAAGTATATGATCAAATGTGAAATGTAGATAACGATGAACATATTGATTTATACGAAGAAAAAGCCCTTGATCTTTATGAGATCTCCGGCATAAAAAACCTCCGATAGTGAAAACTATCACTATCAACTATATAACACAAAAAAGATTACAACTTCGGATGTTGATCAAGTGTGGTACAATGATTGTTTGCTAAAGTGAGAGAGTTCTGCTTGGAAATGTATGCGAGCTTGTATTCGTGAATGTCAATGTGTGTATCAGAGAATGTGTCTAAAACACTTGATTAACCCCTTTTGAATTAAGCTAACAACTAAGTCTGATATTCATGGGAGACCACGTCCAAGCTCATGAACGTTAATGGAATTCAACACGTGCGGCATCTTCAACGAATATTGACCGAGCTTCCAGCTATGACTTGGTCCACGTCGCCCACAACCTGCATAGATCATGAAAAGCATAGAGAACAATTTTTAATAAACATAAGTAAATATAAGGATCCTTGATCCTCGGGCTTCCTGCACCATCCACTAAGGATAAGTGATCCAGGGAACACTTAAGGATAAATGATCCACATTTAGCAAAACCTATACCCTAACACACACCATTTTGTTGCGGTGTATACCTTGTTGTGAGTTGCATCTTAATTCCATGCTCATTGCAGAATTTAGTAAAGGCATCAGACAAGTATTCTCCACCCCGGTCTATTCGAAGAGCTTTAACAACCTTGCCAGTTTCAGTTTCCACCTTACTTATGAACTCCTTGAAACTTTCTAGTGCCTGTGATTTTTCTGCTAACAAATAGACCCATGCCTTGCGACTATAATCATCAATAAAGCTTAAAAAAATAACTTTTACCCGTGTGTGAGGAAGGGGTAATTGGTCCACAAATATCTGAGTGTATTAGCTCCAAAATGTCTCCTTCACGTAATGAACTCGACTTCGGAATAGCCTCTCTAGTCTGCTTGCCACACATACAGTCTTTGCAAACCGTTGTATCAACACAAAACTTAGGTAAATCATGTACCATTTGTTTCTGCTGAAGCTTTCCAATACTTGTTTTGCTGATATGTCCTAGACGTTCATACCATAACTTGGCTATGTCTTCATCACGGAGATAAAAACATCCATCCACCTTTTGTTCAGCAATAACACCAACTTCTTCACTGATAGAAACATACGATTGGTGCTCATGTAACTTGTGAACATTAAACCCTTTTCTGGATGGATGATATACGTTAAACTATACATGTTTTATACCCCAAAACACTTCCTTTTTAAGCGTTTTTGACCGAAAACACGACATTTAGGTGCCAAAATCGGTACTTTTATATTTTCAGGTCTTAAACAGAGCACAAAAGAAAATTCTGATGAAAACGGACAAATTCTGATGCATTTCTGATGAAAAGAACAAAATTCGAATGATTGCTAGGCATGGTACGACCGTGCCCTCCATCGGCACTACCGTGCTGATCCTCCGATCTCGAAAGCACTGCCAGTGCAAAGGCTAGTGCCAACTTTTTCTCGGGCCGCACTACCGTGCCACCCGATGCATGACCGTGCCAAAGCTTGACCAAAGTTTTTGATCAACAATCTGATGACGCTGCACTACCGTGCGACCAGCGGCACTACCGTGCCGATTTGGTGACCGAGACAACTTGTCCACTAGTCCACTTGGCTGACTTGGGATCGGAGAAACTGACGTCACCCGACAACACCAGTCGCATGACCGTGCACCAGTGGCACGACCGTGCCGATCACAAAATCACCTATAAATAGAGCCATTCGCTACTGGTTCAAGTGTTGGGTTTTTCTCCATGTTTCTGGGCGATTTCTGGGTTCCGAAGTAGTCCTGATCAGACCCATTTGAAGCTTAAAGATCGAATGGAAGCATAACCGATCCAACCTATCAATTCCTTGCTTGTTTATGGTTCGATTCCTTGTTCTTGAATACTTATTCTGATCATTTTGCAAGTTATGAGCTGATGTTAGTTTATGTTTAATGTAGTTTATGTAATAGTAGTTATAAACTTGTTTCTTGAATAATCGTTACATTGTAATCTTATTAGTATGAAACTTAGTACTTTTTCATGTTTGAATCTTCATGATTATATAATGAACGTTTCATTGATGTTGAGTTCCTGATTATGTTTGATTATCTTGGATAATGAATCTGTGGTTAGTTGGATGGTAACTATTTCTTGATTAATCACTTATTTGTAAACTTTGTTTACACCATGAAACCAGACCAGGGTATTGGTTTTATATAAGATATATCTTATTTTGATTAGGAATACTTTCTTGAACGTAAGGGTTCTAACGAATTATATGGTGTTGATTACATGTTCTTTCATGCGGTTTATGATCCTTGTTTAGTAGTTTTGGTGTGAAATTGCTGACATGGTAGATTTGTGTTCAAGACTTGTAAAGGTGAAACTGTTTGTTATATGATCTACATAATTGCTTATCCTCGTGGCTGTATTGTGACCATCGATATTGCTTTCTTTGATAAGTGAGGTTAGGAATCCAGACCCGGTAAATAACCTATCTTTAAAGGTTCGCATGAATAAATATCAATAGCTCGCTAATGAATGATTTTAGGTGGTTAACGTGTGACCATCGCATTAACTTTCCGAAGAATCATAATGCTAGAAATCCAGACCCGGTAACTACATGTCTCGAAATTAGAAAATTGATTAAGTGCTTTTGTGACATATCTGATTGATAACATGTTTAGGTTGTTTGTGAAACGAGATAATAATATATTTATGTCTTAGATGTAATTTAGATAACTTAGTTAAACAACCATTCACTTATCCTTTTATCTGGTAATCTAATGATAAAGATTTAGTACATAATTACACCTGTGTTCCATGTTTCGATATCTGGCTCTTACTAATACTTTACTGCCTATATGACGGGATACACTTGTCCTTTGTTGTGTGTGTTTTAATGTTAAGGTATAAACCATTTTTATAAATTTAAAACACCAAGTTACGCCGGGTGCGATTATAAATATTGTAAATAAATGTGTATAGTCGCGCCCACGTCAAGTTTTTGGCGCCGTTGGCGGGGAACACGGCGAAATTTATGGAACAATCCGAGTCATTATTTTACAGGTGTACATACTGTATATACTTGTGAATACTTGTACATTTTTGTATTTATTTATTTTCTTATTTACTAACTCGTTAATATTTAACTGTTTGACTAACTTTTCTTTTTCTATTTCACTAACCAACTAATTGACTAACTTTACTAACCGCTAACCTTACTAACATGCTGACTTTTTAATTACTTTTCGACTAACATTTATTCTGTTTATTTATTTAATTAAGTTAATGTGTTCTGGATTGAACCATTTTCTTTTATTCTTTCATTTAAGTTATTTCATTTCTGTTTATTTTTATATTTATGTTCGAGTTCGCACGTCGAACCGCTTATATATATTATATTTATTACTTTTCTGCATTTACTTACATTAATTTATTTACGTTCAGTTATTCATTTAGTTGTTTCTGTCCATTTATTTATTTAAATTAATAGCTTTTTTATTTAATTATTGTACTCATTTGTTTATTTATTTACTGCACAAAAATAAAATTTAACATTCTGATAAAATCAGCAGATTTTCTGATAAGTTCCAATGAACTTATCAGATTTTCTGATGAATTCTGATATACCCATTAGATATTCTAAAAACAACAATTTTCATTTCTGTTGCATTTTACCAGATTTTCTGGTAATTTTGATGGATTTATCAGAAATTCTGATGGAACGAAAACTTTCATCAAAATTTTATCAAACCTTATCAGATTTTCTGATATCTAAAAAAACAAAATATGAAAAGTTTCCTCAGATTTCTGATGATTGTCATCAGAAATTCTGATGAACAAACAAAAACAGTTTTCGGATGTAAATAAGTAAATAACCCAGTAAATAATTAAATAGATTTATTTAGTAACTTGTATATATATATATATATATATATATTATATTTGTATTGTTATTTATACTTATATCTTACATTATTATCATGTTCTTTTTTCTGTATAATGCCTTCCTTTTTATGTACAGGCTAATGTCCACGCCCCCTGTACCAGCTAATGCTGAGCTAGCCAACGAACCAGAAAATAAACTAAGAAGAAGTAGGCGGCTTCGCGAAAGATCGCTTGTTGTTGCACAAAGGATCGCTGTCGGAACCCCTGCCCCCTAATTTGTCCCGGGAACGGGCCTCTGCGAACATTCGTTTGTGGTGGTATCAGTTTGTTAATTATTAATTTGGCAGCGGAAATTACATCAGGACCGTAGTTAGGAAAATTTTTATAAGAGTAAAACCACCATAATTTATATTAATAACCACATGGGTAAACCCAAGTTTCTTTATTACAATACATTTATAGGGATAAACCCTATTTTATTGAATTTAAAACATCGTCTTTTAGGTAACTTTTATAGCCACATTTTTCCAAGCCGTCAGTGCTCTCCAGCTGGCTTTTTACTAATTAGCTGTCACATTGTGTTACCTGAAACGCGTTTTAAAAACATTTGTCGGTGGGAAATACTGGTGAGTGAATCCTAGTTTAATCAAGAAACATTTTATTAATTAACACAGTATTGAGAGGGATCACATTGTTTATTTCTACACAATTACTCATTCAGTACTGTCAATCCTGACTGGTGGGTCATATTACACATTGGCTAACTCGTCGTCCAATGGTAACGTGTTCCACATTTTGTATACAAAACCCCAACATACCGGCATTAATTGAAGAACTACAAAGACTCAATCACTGCTTAATCATATTGTAAAGCATTTAAGGTTTTGTAAAACAGTTCACAAAAAGGTTTACAAAAAGCGGATAAACTCACATTGCTATCTTAGACTTCGTGTAAGGGTTTCCTAGGATTAATCTATAATTTACACAAATGTATATATATTAGTATAATAACCCTTTAATTATATTAACGATACCCTCCCCGAGACGGTATTCCAACAACTACGTCGGGCAGAACCACGACAGTTGTTACGGAACCCTAGATCAATCGGGCAGTGTATCTAATAGAAACTGGGGTTATAATACTTACAACGGAGCAGAACCTCGCTAATTAGGGGGATATAATACCCGTATATTATGCTTACTATCAGATTTTCATGATTGAGAAAAGAGAGTAAGCGAATTGTATGAAGATCTGAGGCCCTCTATATATAGGGCTGATTTCTGGTCCTCTCGCGGCCCGCGTAAAGTGTAACCCAAAGGTTACGTGGCCCGCGTAGTAGCCGGGTAGGGTTCTAGGTGATCCGGGTCATTACATAGGTTCAACACGCGTTCGGACACGTGCCAACACCGGAGCTCGCCTGATCATTAAGTTTTTGCGGCCCGCGTAAGGGTTAAGTGAGATCTTACGCAGCCCGCCTGAACCCTATTTTCTTTGTTTTTTATTTATTTTAAATGTTATAACGTATTTTGGGCTCGGTTTTCATATACGAGGTGTATTTTAAGACATATAGGGGTATTTAACATATATTAGGGTGTCAGAAAAATATTCGGGAGGGTTGTAATATCCTCCCCACCTTGTTTTAGAGCTCGTCCTCGAGGTCTATTGGAACAGGTGTGGGTATTTCCTTTGCATTTCTGATTCAAGCTCCCATGTGTATTCTGGTCCTCTTTTGGAGTCCCACTTCACTTTGACTAGAACTAGTCTTTTGTGCTTGAGATTCTTAACTTTCCTGTCTTCAGTCTGTAGAGGCTTTTCCACAGATTTTAACTGCTCATTTACCTCTATATCCTTAAGAGGCACAACTAATGATTCATCAGCTAAGCATTTCTTGAGATTAGATACATGAAATACATCATGTATTCCTGCCATTTCCTCTGGCAGTTGTAGCTGATAGGCTACAGGCCCTATTTTTCTAATAATCTCAAAAGGTCCAACATACCTGGGACTTAGCTTTCCCCTTTTGATGAATCTTACCACTCCTTTCCAGAGAGAGACTTTTAATAACACTTTATCTCCTACTTGAAATTCCAATGGTTTTCGCCTGTTGTCAGCATAACTTTTCTGTCGATCACGTGCTGCTTTTAGTCGTTCCTTGACTTAAATAATTTTGTCTGTTGTTTCTTATACTATCTCAGGTCCAGATAGTTGTTTTTCCCCAATTTCTGCCCAACAGACTGGGGTTCGGCACTTTCTTCCATAAAGTGCTTCGAATGGTGCAACATTTATACTTGTGTGATAACTGTTATTATAAGAAAATTCTATCAATGGTAAGTGATCATCCCAATTACCTCCGAAATCAATTACACATGCTCTAAGCATGTCCTCCATTGTTTGAATTATCCTTTCGCTTTGTCCATCCGTTTGAGGATGATAGGCTGTGCTTAGATTCAACTTGGTTCCCATTGCTTTTTGGAAACTTGTCCAAAAATGAGAGGTAAAACGACTATCTCTGTCAGAAAGAATTGATAGAGGAACATGTAAAGAAACTACTTCATTTACATACAATTTAGCTAATTGTTCCATACTAAAAGTTTCTTTCATTGATAGGAAATGAGCTGACTTGGTTAATCTATCTACAATCACCCAGATTGTATCATTACCTTTATTTGTTTTGGGTAATTTAGTAATAAAATCCATTGTTATCAATTCCCATTTCCAAACAGGCATTTCTAACTGTTGCAATAAACCTGAAGGTTTCTGATGTTCAGCTTTAACTTGTGAACAGATTAAACACTTAGAAACATAGGCTGCTATGTCCTTTTTCATTCCTATCCACCAGAAATTCTTTTTTAAGTCTTGATACATCTTATCGCTTCCTGGATGCATCGTATATTTAGACTTATGGGCTTCTTCTAATATGTGATGACGTAGGTTTCCTAATTTAGGTACCCATATTCTTTTCTTATGGAATCTCCAAATTCCATCTGTTCGTTGTTCTAGTTCCTTGATCATTCCTTTTAGTTTTTCAGTATCATCCTTGATTACTGATTCTTGTGCTTTTCTAATCTGCTCATTTAAATCTACTCATATATTTAATTTAAGAGAACGTACCCTTTTTGGCTGTTCGTGATATTTTCGACTTAAAGCATCGGCAACTACATTTGCTTTCCCTGCATGATACTGAATATCACAATCATAATCACTAAGCATTTCCATCCAGCGTCTTTGTCTCATATTCAATTCCTTTTGCCCGAAGACATACCTTAAACTCTTATGATCAGTGAAAACAGTAAACTTACTACTGTACAGGTAATGTCTCCAAATCTGAAGAGCAAAAATTATAGCTCCAAATTCTAAATCATGAGTTGAATAATTTTTCTTCATGATTCTTAAGTTGTCTAGATGCGTATGCTATAACCTTTTGTCATTGCATTAATACGCATCCATAACCTAATTTAGAAGCGTCACAATAGATTACAAAATCTTCAGTTCCTTCTGGTAACGCTAGTATGGGTGCATGAGTTAATCTGTGCTTAAGGATTCTAAAGGCTTCTTCTTGTTTTGGTTCCCATTCAAACTTAACAGATTTACAAGTTAGCTTAGTTAAGGGAATGGCTATTCTAGAAAAATTTCGAATAAATCTTCTATAATAACCGGCCAATCCTAATAAACTTCTAACCTCGGTTGGTGACTCAGGGGTTTTCCATTTGGTAATTGCCTCGATCTTTGTGGGATCTACATGAATTCCTTCATGATCAACTAGGTGTCCGAGAAATTGTACCTGTTCTAACCAAAATTCGCACTTTGAAAACTTAGCATAAAGCTTTTCTTTTCTTAATAAACTTAAAAGTGCGTGCAAATGCTTTGTATGTTCCTCTTTACTCTTAGAGTAAATGAGAATATCATCTATAAAGACAATTATGAATTTATCCAAATACGGCTTACATATTCGGTTCATCATGTCCATGAATGCAGCTGGGGCATTAGTTAAACCAAATGGCATGACAGTAAACTCATAATGACCATACCTTGTTCTGAAAGCGGTTTTAGGAATGTCTTCTTCCTGTACCCTTAATTGATGATATCCTGACCTTAAATCGATTTTAGAGAAAAATCGTGCTCCTTGCAATTGATCAAACAGATCATCAATTCTTGGTAATGGATACCGATTCTTAATTGTGACTTTATTCAATTCACGGTAGTCAATGCACATACGCATTGATCCGTCCTTCTTTTTAACAAATAAGATCGGTGCTCCCCAGGGTGATGAACTGGGTTGTATGAATCCTTTCTCTAGCAATTCGTCTAGCTGTTTCTTCAGTTCCTGCATCTCTGCTGGTGCCAATCGGTAAGGTGCTTTGGGAATTGGTGTTGTTCCGGGTAACAGATGGATTCTGGATTCGACTTCTCTGTCTGGCGGTAGTCCTGGTAATTCTTCTGCGAATACATCCGAGAACTGAGATACTACTGGAATATCTTTTAGTTCTTTTCCTTTAGTGTTAGTGATTATAGAAATCAAATACACTAATGATCCTTTTCTTATGTAACTTGCTGTTTTCATCACAGAGATGGATTTAGTGGATTTAGAAGTTTTATATCCTTTAATTGTGATCTTTTCACCCTTTGGTGAATTTACTTGTTTCAACTTTTGATCACACAAAATACTGGCTTTATTGGCTATTAATCAATCCATTCCTAATACTACATCAAATCCTGACAGATTCATTGGGTAAAGGTTTGCAATAAATTTCTGATTTAGAATTTCTATTCTTGCTCCTTGCAATATTTTAGAAATTCGAATGGTTTCACCATTGGCTGTCTCTACTAGACATTCTTGTGGAAGTTTAGTTAATGATTGATTGAGAAGTTTGCAAAATGAAGTATTAATAAAACTTTGGTTTGCACCAGAGTCAAATAATACTTTAGCAAAAATGTCATTAACTAAAAACATACCAGTGATCACATCCGGGATCATCTTTGCTTCTTCTGCCGTTAGGACGAAAGCTCTAGCATTTTTTGTATTCTTGTTGTTCGTAGCCGGAGCTAATTTTGGGCAGTTAGGCTTGATATGACCTTGTTCTCCACAGTTGTAACATATCCGGTTATTAGCTTTCTTCCTGCAGTCTTCTTCCTTGTGTCCCGATATTTTGCAAAAGTTACAGTATATGGAGCATCTTCCTGAATGCTTCCTTTTGCAATTCTTACAGTAGGGTGTAGAGGTAGAACCTATATTTTTCCCACGATTAGAATTTTCGGAACGAAATTCTTGTGTGAGCTTCTGGGTTAGGTTCCTCCTTTGATCCTCTTCTCGTGTACAGATTAATTCATCTATCAAGGTATTGGCTAGTTCTACAGCTTCTTCTATGGTTTGAGGTCTAGCTGCCTTGACTACGTGTCTTATCTCCCCGATTAATCCCCAGATATAACGGGAGATTAACAGTGGTTCGAGTGAAGCAAGAGTTGGCACTATTCTAGCATATTCAAAGAATAACTTAGTGTACCCTTTACTATCCACACCAGTCATTCTAAGGTTTAAGAACTTGTTTGCTATTTGTTCTTTTTCATTAGGAGGGCAGAATTTCCTTTCTACCATGTTTTTAAACTCCTCCCATTCCATATTGTAAGTTCTATTACTTCCTTTAGTCTGGAGAATAGTATTCCACCATTCTAGTGCTGAATTCTTAAACAAATTGGAAGCAAGCATTATCTTATCTTCTTCTGCACACTTGCTTATTCTTAAGACTGCCTCAGTCTTTTCTATCCAGCGTAGGGTTGCAATGGCCCCTTCGTTGCCCGAGAATTCAATTGGTTTACTAGACCAGGATTCTTTATAAGAACAACCGTAAGACACGGTTCTTCTCCTTTTGGGAATGGGCATTTGAAGTACTGGTCCATCGTTCACACTATTTTCGGGTTCGGAAGGTCGCTTGCTATCATGTTTACTTTTATTTTCTGCTTCTCTAACTGTTTGAATATAATATGGCATCGCATCTATTATTCCTTGTGCCACTATGTGTTGGATGGCACTGTTATCCACTTGATTTCCATTGTTGTTTGGAATTTCGTTACCCGAGTTATTGTTACTCTGGTTATCATTATTCAGATTTCCCTGGTTTACTTCGTCGTTCATCTGAATTTTAAACATTTATCACATATTAATATCACAAGATAATTAATAGTTTAAGTAACAATTACATAACACACATATTGGTCAAAAGCGTCGAGCATTGCGACTTCACTCTTTTCATATAGTATGCGTCAAATACACACTAAAACAGGAAATTAAGAATTACAATATTATGCATCACTAACCACGAAATGGTCTATACTACAATATATTATTATATATATATATATATTATATTTTTTTCATACAACCATATTATATATTATTATATTATTATTATTACCAACTCCACTTATCATCTTCATGGATATGGATTTCCCCCGAAATCCATCTGACGCTCGTCGTATTTCCAGACGAGTTGTTCCCCTACATACCTCATCCTCTCACTACTTTCTATGATTTATTCTCTGAAAATTCGGAGTTCTTGCAAGTTCTCTACACTCATTGGGGGTGCAGGTGCTGGTACTGGATCTGGATACTGTGGCCTGGGATTCTCCTGAGGGTACGGATTTTCTAAAATCTCCCTGATGTATTCGTCATTGTCATAATAGGGATCTAGAGGGTCCAGACCTGGATATGCTGCTATGTTTAGCAAGGCTTCATCATTTAAATGGTAGCGTGGCATAAAACCCTAAGATCATCAAGCCATGGATCATAATTTGGGTCTAAAGGATTAGGGGTTGGTATCCTAGGTATCTCCTCAGGATTGAAATCATGCATTTCTACCTCCATCGGCTGAGTGGGAATTAAAGGTAAAGGTTGTGGGGCTACTAGTTGTTCCAGACTTGGGTCGGTAGCTGTCGTTGCTAGGATATGAAAATTGCCTAGGCTTCTATTAAGCATATCCTGTGTATGGGCATCTGACTCTCGCTTAGCGGCTGCTAGCACTCTTTGCTGTTGCAACTTTCGCATTCTTTTTCTACACTCAAAGGCTCCCTTACTGAACCATCCTCTCTTTTTTCTAAGGGAATGGCTCTTTTGACTGAGCTTTAAAGGCAAATATTCCTTCTTCCTGATCAGCGGAATACCCAGAGAGGGTAGGCTGGGAAGAGGTACCTTCACTCCTAGGTGAATCGGACAACTGACGATACATATCTGAGGGTCCTTGATCACTCATACTGTAAACTAACAAATAGTCAAATAACACATAACAATAAAATACAGATAATCACGTATTTTAAGAATTTATTTCCTAACTATTTAAATATATTGATGTCAGCAGAACACTCCTGTGGCTGAATCAGTGGCTAGGCTCTGATACCACCTTCTATCGCAACCCCCGCCCCCTGATCTGTCCTGGGAACGGGCGTCTGCGAACATTCGTTTGTGGTGGTATCAGTTTGTTAATTATTAATTTGGCAGCGGAAATTACATCAGGACCTTAGTTAGGAAATTGTTTATTAGAGTAAAACCACCATAATTTATATTAATAACCACATGGGTAAACCCAAGTTTCTTTATTACAATACATTTATAGGGATAAACCCTATTTTATTGAATTTAAAACATCGTCTTTTAGGTAACTTTTATAGCCACATTTTTCCAAGCCGTCTGTGCTCTCCAGCTGGCTTTTTACTAATTGGCTGTCACATTGTGTTACCTGAAACGCGTTTTAAAAACATTTGTCAGTGGGAAATACTGGTGAGTGAATCCCAGTTTAATCAAGAAACATTTTATCAATTAACACAGTATTGAGAGCGATCACATTGTTTATTTCTACACAATTACTCATTTAGTACTGTCAATCCTGACTGGTGGGTCATATTACACATTGGCTAACTCGTCGTCCAATGGTAACGTGTTCCACATTTTGTATATAAAACCCCAACATACCGGTAGTAATTGAAGAACTACAAAGACTCAATCACTGCTTAATCAGATTGTAAAGCATTTAAGGTTTTGTAAAACAGTTCACAAAAAGGTTTACAAAAAGCGGATAAACTCACATTGCTATCTTAGACTTCGTGTAAGGGTTTCCTGGGATTAATCTATAATTTACACAAATGTATATATATATTAGTATAATAACCCTTTAATTATATTAACGATACCCTCCCCGAGACGGTATTCGAACAACTACGTCGGGCAGAACCACGACAGTTGTTACGGAACCCTGGATCAATCGGGCAGTGTATCTAATACGAAACCGGGGTTATAATACTTACAACGGAGCAGAACCTCGCTAATTAGGGGGATATAATACCCGTATATTATGCTTACTATCAGATTTTCGTGATTGAGAAAAGAAAGTGAGCGAATTGTTTGAAGATCCGAGGCCCTCTATATATAGTGCTGATTTCTGGTCCTCTCGCGTCCCGCGTAAAGTGTAACCTAAAGGTTACGCGGGCCGCGTAGTAGCCGAGTAGGGTTCTAGGTGATCCGGGTCATTACATAGGTTCAACACGCGTTCAGACATGTGGCAGCACCGGAGCTCGCCTGATCATTAAGTTGTCGCGGCCCGCGTAAGGGTTAAGTGAGATCTTACGCGGCCCGCCTGAACCCTATTTTCTTTGTTTTTTTATTTTAAATGTTATAACGTATTTTGGGCTCGGTTTTCACATACGGGGTGTATTTTAAGTCATATAGGGGTATTTAACATATATTAGGGTGTCAGAAAAATATTCGGGAGGGTTGTTATAATCGCGGCCGCAATCGACGAACCAGTGATACTTTCTGAAAGCGAGAGTTCAAAGGGCAAAACAGGAAGCATTATGGCAGAAGACGACCAACCTTTGAATGAGACCGGTCGTCCAGGAGGAGAGGGCTTGCTACCGAGCATCGCCCAACCTACGATAGCAGCACCGAGTTTTGAAATTAAATCTAGTATTATTAATATGTTACAAAATTCTGTGCAGTTTGATTGGAAGGATCACGAAGGTCCAGGTCGGCACATCACATCATTTCTCGAAGTGTGCTTGACTTTCAAAATTAGAGACGTTTCTGAAGACGCAATTCGTTTGCGACTCTTTCCATTCTCTTTGCGCGACAAAGCCCGATCTTGGCTTTTGTCGCTTCCAGCAGGTTCCATCACGACTTGGAACGAGATGGCAGATCTTTTTATGCAAAAATATTTTCCGCCGGAAAAGACAGCTAAGCTTAAAAAGCGTATTATGACATTCAAACAGGACGAAGGAGAATCTCTACACGCAGCTTGGGAGAGGTTCAAAGATCTTCCAATCGATGTTCCACATCATGGGTTGTCCAAAAGACAACTTGTGTTGAACTTCTACCAAGGACTCAACTACGACTCACAAGAACGTTTAGATGTTTATGCAGGAGGTGATCTTGGAACAAAAACACCCAATGAAGCCTATGCAATTATAGAGAAAGCTACCTTGAAGTCAAGTTCTCGTCACGGTGGAGTGCGAAATAAAGCATCATCTATTCCTGTAGTTCATCAAGTGGATACATATACGGCTCTTGCAGCACAGATTGGAGCTTTGGCGGCAAGTTTTGATCAAGCTCAGAACGTTTCGAAAGTACAATCATCATGTGAGCTGTGTGGAGTGTCACACGAGCCAGGTACATGTGAGCAGGGTGTTATGTTTACAGGACATGAAGAGGTAGACTATTTGGGCAATCAAGTTAGGCCCCAAAATAACCCCTACAGCAACACGTACAATCCGGGTTGGAGAAATCACCCATACTTTGGGTGGAAAGCTAACTCCAATAATCAGAACCCACTCGGCTATGCTCAACGCGGTCCCGTGCCACAACAGCCTCAGGGGCAATCCTTTCAGCCCCAGGGACAATCTTTTTAGCCATCAGGGCAAACCTTTCAGCCACGTTATAATAATTTAGGTTCATGAAGCACTTCCCAGCCTCAAGCCTCTCAGAACAACTCAAAACTAGAGGAGATGATGGCGCAACTTTTAAACAACTCCAACAATGCTAATCAAATATCTGAAAAACGATACCAGCAACATGAGGAGCGTTTCATGGCACAAGAAGGGGAAATGCGGAGCCAGAAGGCTTCAATACAAACCATTGAGAATCAAGTTGGCCAATTGGCCAAGATGTTGTCTGAAAGACCCCAAGGTAATCTTCCAGGTAACACAGAACCAAACCCGAGAGGGCACGTCAATGCTGTAATGACGAGGAGTGGTAAAGCCATGGGACCTGACAAATCGGACTCACCACCGATCACTGAGACGGTCCAAACTGACGCTTCGGATGAGGTGCACGCTAGGCGAGTCCCAACAAGTACAACACAGTTCCAGGAGCCAGTTAAAGATTTCATTCCTCCAGTTCCATATCCGAGCAGACTGAAGAAGCAGAAGAACGATGAACAACATGGTAAGTTTTTAGAGATGTTTAAACAATTACACATAAACATACCATTTGTTGAGGCGTTGGCTCAAATGCCTAAATACGCAAGGTTCTTAAAAGACATCCTCACAAACAAGCAGAAACTTGAAAGCTTGTCTTGTGTGTTGATGAATGAAAACTGTTCAGCCTTTCTCCAAAACTGTCTACCTGAAAAGATGGGAGATCCGGGCAGTTTTACTCTTCCGTGTCTCATTGGCAGCATGTCTGTCAGTCACGCATTAGCCGATTTAGGAGCTAGCATAAACCTTATTCCATATAAGGTCTTTGCTAAATTAGAACTGGGTGAACCTTCGCCCACTAGAATGAGTATTCGACTTGCAGATCATTCAATCAAGTATCCGCGTGGATTCGTTGAAAACATGCTTGTTAAAATCGATAAATTTGTTTTTCCCATGGATTTTGTTATCCTTGACATGGACGAAGACTCAAAAGTGCCATTAATACTTGGACGCTCGTTCCTCAATACTACGAGGACGATTGTTGATGTGGCAGCTGGCCAAATCACGCTCTGAGTAAATGACGAGCATGTGACTTTTGATATTAAAAGATCAATGCAACATCCGCAAAGGCACGATGACATGCTTTACTATGTCGACATTGTCGATACTTGTGTAAGCTCTCATTTCCAAGGCATGATCGAAGAAATTGATACGGACACACATCGGTTGTGTGAGAACCAAAATGGCATTTCACATGAGGACCACGAAATTGATCAACCGGTTTTCCAAATCGGTGATCATGGTTCCCAAAGTCCCGATCAATTTGTGGATATTAACCATGAAGCTGAAGAAAAGTCAAATCCATCGGTTGAAGACCCACCATCATTGGAGTTAAAAGAACTCCTACCGCATCTCGAATATGCATTTCTAGACGAGGAGTGTCACTTGCCAGTCATCATTTCAGCATCTTTAGCAAAAGAGGAAAAGAGACAGCTTCTCGAAGTTCTAAAGCTTCACAAGAAAGTCATGACGTGGAAGATTATGGATATCAAAGGCATTAACCCTTCTTTTTGTACTCATAAGATTCTCATGGAAGACAATTACAAGCCTAGTGCACAACATCAAAGGCGTTTGAACCCTAATATGCAAGACGTGGTGAAGAAAGAAGTAATTAAGTTGTTAGATGCAGGGCTGATTTATCCTATATCTGATTCTGTTTGGGTAAGTCCAGTGCAAGTAGTACCCAAGAAAGGTAGTATTACAGTAATTCCAAACGATGGGAATGAACTTGTTCCTACACGTACCATCACCGGATGGAGAATTTGCATCGATTATCGCAAACTCAACGATGCCACCCATAAGGACTATTTCCCGCGTCCATTCATCGACCAGATGCTGGAACGTCTGTCGGGGAAGTCATTTTTCTGTTTTCTGGATGGGTTCTCTGGATATTTTCAAATTCCTATTGCTCATAAGGATCAGGAAAAGACTACTTTCACATGTCCTTTCGGCACATTCGCCTACCGGCATATGCCGTTTGGGCTGTGTAATGCACCAGCCACATTTCAACGTTGCATGGTAGCCATTTTTCATGACATGATTGTGTAGGATCGTTTTCAGGCCCGAACGAGTCGATCAGAAGAGTTTTTCTCAATACGAAAGGCGGAAACAGACGTATTAAGTTCAATTCAGCAAGATATACTCATTAACTGTCGATATTATTGATTTGATGACAATTTACAGCGAGTCGACACTTCGGCAGTAGTTCGGTACTGAAACCGGAATCGTTACAAATGAATAGACACACAAGGTATTTATAGGCATGTTAATTCCGTTTGAACATGTCTCAAACAGAATCACATTTCAAGCGAGATTACCTTCAAACGGAATTAGCAATTTCGTTTGAACATGCCATGTTGCATTCAAACGGAATTACAACTTCTAATTCCGTTTGAAGTTTCCTTTCACCCTATATTTGACATTTTTCTCGTATAACGTGCCCTGATCTATCTAAATACAAACAAGACTCGATACAAGACAAAGTCGACAGACGCATGAATCAACAGACTCCCCCTCGAATGTTGACGAGTCTTCAGTGTCGAGTCTTCGCATCTTCAGTCTTTATCAATCTTCGGGCTTCTCTTATGAAGTATCTGACACTGTAAATATCCTCAATTCTCTCTCTTTTCTTTATTTGCACCAACAGATATCTCTTGATTCCTTAAGTTCATCAGCCTCAGCAATCACAGGATCAGAACCTGGCTCTTTGTCATTCAGACTCCCCCTTTTGATAAACTGGGATCGCAGTCTGGCTTCCACAGGTTCAAGATCATATCCTGGCTCACATCCTGCTTTGGATTGAAACCTAGCTTTTTATCTGTTTATCCCAAGATCTGTAGCTGGCTCTACTTTTCCTGCACAAATCTCTACCCAAAAATAAATTTCACAAATTTACAATTTGACAAATTTACACTCTGCTAACCACTTGTAAAATCAGTTCTTAAAATGATTTATCATTTATAATTTCTGATGAACCACTTGTAGAAATATCATTTTTCTTTCCAAAATACACTCTCCCAACCCAATTGTCATCATGTTTAGCACTTTGAATTTTGAAAATTAGCTCTCCAACATCAGTTGTCGAAAATATTTTTGTATTTTTCAAAATTTATGCTAAAACACTCCGAAAATCTTTTTAGATTTTGAATTTAAAATGAAATGCAGAGAAGAAATATTTACAGACAATATTTTTGTGAGTTTGTGTAAGAGGATCATATCAGTTTATGAGACAAATCACCAACACCGTTAAGCTTTAAACATTTTGAGTTCTAAATGATTCACTTAGATTGTCAGTATACTGATCCACTTTAAATTTTCACACAAATTTCAACTGTTTCGAGATACGAGATTAATGTCTTAAGCACTTAAACTTATTCGTGTGTCCCACCTCAGAATATACTCCCATATCCAGATCCCAATATTCAGTCTTACAGGTGAGTATACCTAGATGATATCTGTAAGGGGTTAAATTGCGAGGGCCGTGAGAGCTCAGGTCAGAACTTCCGTTCAGCAGAGAGATGAGGGCTTCAACTTTTGGTGGGTCCCCTTTAGAGGATCTTTTCTTCAACAGCACATGATTTGCATTTTGCAATGTTTCATCATTTTTTATGCTGAGGGTGGGCTATATTTCAAGCAAGCATAAAGTATTCTCCGGGGACTAGGCCATTGCTTCCGCAAAATCAGAAGAACCGGGATAATACCCCAGATATCACTGAGCATAAAGACCTAGTATCTCAGAAAGAAGGACCTTTCAAACAAGATTTCGGGGGTTACCCATATATCCGAGAGATGTTCCCCACGATATAAGCAAGTTTGAAATTTAGGTTTATATCTCGTCACAATATACTAAATGTGTAAAAACCTACTGGCACATCATCAGTGAGACCGTTTATCACTTTTTTTAACTTTCCAATTCTTTAGCATGCTGTGATCGTCCACTGATGTACTAACATTTCCTCTTTTTGACAACAATACTCATTTTTGATTTTATCATGTTTTTTGGCCTTTTCAAATTTTCTAATGTTTTTGGATTTTCTGAAATTCTATTCCCCCTAAAATTCAAACACATTTAGAAGAAATTTGAAAACAAAACTGTACAAATAAAGTGACAACTGACATCAAATCACTTCAAATCGCCATCCACTTGGCATAAACAATCAGAACTCCCCCTCACAACAAAACATTTTCCCATTGTGATTTCAAAACACTTAAGTTTGTTTTAATCAAATGGTTTTTCCAGAAAATTAGTTTTGTTGATTTCATAAAATCACTTGTAGGTTAGGGGTTCAATTCATCACCTTGTTCTTTCTTTAACCACTTGAAAAATTTAACAATTTTAGATTTTATCAAAAAAATATCACTTGTAGAAAATCAAGTACAACTTAATGTCCCTGATTTACCATTTGTAAGACGAAATCACTTTCGTGAATTTCTCAAGAAAGATGCCGATTCCTGCTCCACTCTTACCAACCTGGGAGCTCCGACAAGTCTAGATTTTTACTGATCATAATAGGTTCCATCCCAGTCACAAACCTGAGATGAAACACCCTTACCTAATTTCTTCAATTTTTTCTCATAAAACTCCTTCACCCCTCTAACCTTCCCATCAACCATTTTACCAAAAATATGTTTCACTTTGGAATTAAAAACTTTTTCAACATCAAATTCTTTCTTTTCAGAATAGAATTGATTTGAAATTTCAACCTTACCAACTTTTTGTTTAAAGTTTTCAGCCTTCAATGGTGGAAAATTGACATCATCCATTGGAGGAACTGAATTCTCACTTTTAACCCCAATTTGTGGCTCATCTGACTTTGTGGAATCAGATTCATTGCCAGAAGATAGTTCCTCCGATTTTGACGAATCAGTATCATTGCTAGAACTATTATCAGACTTCTTAACAACCCATTTCTGGTTGTCAAGGTTTACTCTTCTCTTATAAAACCTCTTTGAACATTCACCAATTTCAAATTTTGAATTTTTGAAAAGTTTAGTTCTCTCAATTGGTGGTTCAAACTCAATCACTTTCTCTTTCAGTTTAGAAACTCCCTGTTTGATTTGTTTTGCCTGTGAACAGTTCATGGCAATATGACCACTTTTTCCACATTTAAAACAGGTTCGAGTTTCCTTCTTCTGATCAACAGTCTGCATCTCTTCTTGCTTCTTTGCAAGGAAATCTCTGTTTGACTGCTTTCTGAACAATTTTTCTTTTTTTTCCTCAGAAGATATACCTGAAACAAATATCATCTTTGATTTAAAATCTCGAACATATTTTTCATTTTTATAATTTTCTGGTGGAATAAAACCAATGCCTTTCTTTTTGTAATTACCGTTATGGTTAGGTTTATTTTGAAAACCAGAACTGTAACCTTTTTTTCTTATTTATCCTTTGTTGATCCCTTGAGGTGTAAGGTCTTGGTTTTTTAGAAAGATTTATATCTTTTATTTCAGAAATATTAATTTCTGTTAATTTGAAAACCTTTTTTATCATTTCTGGTTTAACACCTCTTATTGGAAATTCCTCATCAGAATATAATTTGTCAGAATCATTCAATGTATATGCAACTTTGAATGTTTCGTCATTCAAATTAGATTTTGATAACAGGAATTCTTTATTGTAAACTCTTTTGTCCTGGTTGACGGTTTGACTTGGAGTGCTGGACTCAGACTTTGACTCTGACATAGACTCCGACTTTGACTCCTCAGTTTCATCGTTATGTAACACATGATCCACGACTTTCTTCATCAATTGAGATTGTTGATCAGTGTCAGACGATCTAAACGTAACATCAATATTTTCTGGCAGGTTAACTGAAGACTCTGACTCCCACTGTAAATTTGTTGCCTTTTCGACTCTTTCTGAATTTGGATTTCTTGGAGAATATCAATTTTCAAGCGGGGGTGGACACTTGTTGTAACTGACACCTTGTTTCTTACCAGATGTTTTTACTTCAGTATCCTTCTTCTTTTCTTTCTTCTTTTTAGAAGTCTTTTCTTCAGATACCTTCTGTTCTTCAGTTACTTCATCATCTTCAAAAGCCTTCATGCCTTCCACAGTAGGATAAATCCTGTCAATGACATAAGAAGTACATGAGTAACTTTTCAACAAACGATTAACTCTTTTAGTTTCAATTCTTTGTGTTTCCAATTTTTGTTCCAAAACAGCACACTTCTCAATATAGTTGTTCACAACTTTCTGTTTTATCATGAACGCTCCTTGAAGTGTCTTCATTGCTGTTACCTGTTCTTCACTTGATTGGTTGTATTGATTCATTGCTTTGTTCAGAACATCATATGATTCTTTCAGCCTGTTCAAATTGTTAATCAATTCACTGTTTTTCTTCTTTATAATCTCACAATTTTCACAAATCACCGGAACATTTTTAGCTTCAGCTTTTGCATCAACTTTGAAAACTAGAATTTCTTTTACTTTCCTTTTGATCACTGGAACTTCTTCATCATCAATGTTGACTGGTGTTTTGATCTTTTTCTTTTTCTTTTTAGCTTTTTCATCTTCACTATCACTTTCTGCCATCATTTTTAAGTGAGTTGCCATTCTTTTCGCATAATAATCATTATCATCATCACTATCTTCTTCGACTCGAGCAACAAACGCTTTGTGATTTGAAGTTTTATTTGGATCATAATCATCCCAATTGAAATTTGCCCAGCTAAAACCTTCTGGCAACTTTTCATCATCTTGATTGATTAGGCATGCTTTATTGTCGGCTGAAATATATTTGTCCCAGCTGAAATTTTCTTGATTCACCAAACATGCTCTCTTAGATGATTCTTCAATCTCCTTCCTGCCATGAGCAGTTTGTGGTTGTTGAGCAACTTGATGATAAATCGATTTCCGATAGTAATCATTGTTGTTGAACGGATTTTGAGCTCCACTTGCTTCGCGATTAGTGCACTCCCTCTTGAAGTGTCCTTTTTCCCTGCAACGAAAACAAGTAACTTTAGATTTATCAAAACCTAAATTAGAAACACATGCATCTCGGTAATCATCTCTTCCCGTAATTTGCTTAAACTTTTCTGCTCTCATCAATACACTCGCCAAACACCACTTTATATCCATCAATTCCATCTCCTCAGCATCGATCTGATCGTAATCCTCTTTGGTCAACATTGGATTCCCGATCCTTCCTGCTACTAAACTTCCATTGGACTCCAAAACAGTTCCCAACAAAGACATGTGACTTTTCGCAACTTCTTCAGAATAATCCTGATCATTTTCAAGATTCAATACAATATTGCATTGTAGCTTCTTGCCATTCTTGGTTGCTGAAATATTTGGATCAAAAGATGGATATGATGAAAAACTTGTGTTGCTGTTAGATCCTTTGGATGAACTTCCTGATGAACTCTTTGCATTGAATGCAGTCTCAACCTTTGGTGACATGTTGGTAGTTTTGTCATTCAGCCCTGCTTTGTAATAAAGCCCAATGTCTTGTTCACCATCAAAGTCTTTCATTCTTGAAATCTTTCTCTGTTCCATCTCCTGAGCCTCAATCTTTTCAATGAACTTACTCAGTGTTAGACTGCTAAACCCTTTCTTGTTCCTTAACATCATGAGATAGGTGCCCCAAGTCTCATGTGGCAATGCATCAGCTAGCTTTTCAATCAACTTTTCATTATCTTTAGTGATGCTTAGTCTCTTCATGTTAGCTAACAAATTGCAATATCTTTCAATAATTTGCTTTGTGCTTTCATTTTTCAAACCAAGAAACAGATCAAACTCTTTCTTCAGAAGTGATTTTTTGTTTTTAACCATCTCTTGACTTCCAACAAACTTTGATTTTAAAGCTTTCCAAATCGAATAAGCACTTCCATTATGTTGCAATAAAACCAAGATATCTTCTTTCACAGCTTGTTGTAGTAGACTTAACATCATTTTTTCATTTTTGTATTTCGTTTTATCATCAGCACTCATATCTTTAATTGCAATAATTTCTTCCTCATCATTCTTCGGTCTAATATACTTTGTCTCAACTCATTCCCAAGCATCCAAATAATTTGCTTGTACCCAGTTTTCAAAACGCCATTCCCAACCTTTATACTCTTCAATGTTCATGAGCTTAGGTGGTTTTTGCATAGTCCCCGTTTCATTTTCCAACATTGTGTTCTGTGCAATAGTAATCGGGGTAACCGGAGTAGCAAATGCGTTGTAAAATTTCTCTTCCATGATTCGGTTTTCAAGAAATTCACAAACACTGTTTCAAACGAAATTACAATCTCAAGCGGAATTTCTTTCAAGCGGAAATACCCAGTTCAAACGATATTAACTTTGAAACGAAATTACCCTAATTCCGTTTGAAGTAACACACTTTCAAACGGAATTACTATTCTCGTATGAAATTTCAAACGGAATCAACACTTTGAAGCAGAATAGTGATTTCAAACGGAATACCAAATTCAAGCGAAATCAACCAATTTTTCAAACGGAATACTGTTTTCAAGCGGAATTAACCGTCTAATTCCGTTTGAAATGCTGCTGACATCATCAACTCGAGCTGTTTTTGAAACGGAATTACCAATTTTACCAATTTTAGATCGAATTTAAGTCTGAAACTTTCAAGGCTTTGTTAAAACAGTATTACGCACATTTCTGTGAGAAAATTAGTCGATTTTAACCGTGAAAAGTTGTAAATTTTGAAAAAGAAGGTGTAGAAATAAGAAATTTCAGCTGAATTGGTAAGAACACTTCTTCCTGAGCTTTGATACCACTTGTAGGATCGTTTTCAGACCCGAACGAGTCGATCAGAAGAGTTTTTCTCAATACGCAAGGCGGAAACAGACGTATTAAGTTCAATTTAGCAAGATATACTCATTAACTGTCGATATTATTGATTTGATGACAATTTACAGCGAGTCGACACTTCGGCAGCAGTTCGGTACTGAAACCGGAATCGTTACAAATGAATAGACACACAAGGTATTTATAGGCATGTTAATTCCGTTTGAATATGTCTCAAATGGAATCACATTTCAAGCGAGATTACATTCAAATGGAATTAGCAATTTCGTTTGAACATGCCATGTTGCATTTAAACGGAATTACAACTTCTAATTCCGTTTGAAGTTGCCTTTCACCCTATATTTGACATTTTTCTCGTATAACGTGCCCTGATCTATCTAAATATAAACAAGACTCGATACAAGACGAAGTCGATAGACGCATGCACCAACAGATTGAAGACTCCATGGAAGTATTCATGGATGATTTCTCTGTTTTCGGGAGTTCTTTCGATCAGTGTCTTGGGAATCTGAAAAGAATGTTAATGAGATGTGAGGAAACTAATCTTGTGCTTAACTGGGAGAAATGCCACTTCATGGTGAAGAAAGGGGTAGTTCTTGGACACAAAATCTCTGAAGCAGGGTTGGAAGTCGATCCAGCAAAAGTGGATATTATTTCTAAACTTCCTCCCCCAACCTCGGTCAGAGCGATTAGAAGTTTCCTGGGTCATGCAGGGTTCTATAAGCGATTCATAAAAGACTTTTCAAAAATCGCAAGACCTATGACCCGTTTATTAGAAAAAGATGCTCCATTTGTGTTTTCAGAGAAATGCATGAAAGCTTTCAAGCAGCTGAAACAAAGGCTTATCGAAGCCCCTATTTAGTTGCACCAGATTAGGCATTGCCATTTGAGATAATGTGCGACGCCAGTGATTACGCTATAGGAGCAGTCTTGGGACAAAGAAGGGAGAAGCATTTTCATCCTATTTACTATGCTAGGAAAACTCTACATGATGCTCGGGAAAATTATACGACTACAGAGAAAGAGCTTTTGGCAGTAATATATGCTTTTGACAAATTCAGGTCATACCTTGTGTTGTCCAAAACAGTTGTGTATACGGATCAAGCAGCAATCAAATACCTTTTTAGCAAACAGGACGCAAAACCACGTCTTATCATATGGATCTTGTTATTACAAGAATTTGACATTGAGATCCAAGACAAAAAGGGAGCTCTGAATGTTGCAGCCGACCATCTCTCGAGACTTGAGCATGGTAATTCAGAAAATTCAGCGGAGGAACCAATAAACGACAACTTCCCCCATGAATTCCTCTTGAGTATTGAGATGAATGACGAGTCACCTTGGTTCGCCGACTTTGCAAACTACCTCGCATGTGGAATCCTTATCAAAGGATTGTCATATCAGCAAAAGAGGAAGTTTTTTTGCAGATCTAAAGTATTATATTTGGGACGAACCATACTTGTTTAGAATCGGAGCCGATCAGGTGATCCGAAGATGTGTATCTGGAGAGGAGGCAGCTAGAATTTTGCGCCACTGTCACGAAGGGCCAACCGGAGGTCATCATTGAGCAAACTACACTGCAAAGAAAGTGTTAGACTCTGGGTTTTACTGGCCCACAATCTTTCGTGATGCGCATAAATGGGTTAGAGCGTGTTATGCTTGCCAAAGGGCAACAAATATCTCCGCTGGTAATGAAATGCCTCAACATCCAATGCAAGTATGTGAAGTCTTTGATATATGGGGTATCGACTTCATGGGTCCATTTCCTGCCTCACGAGGTAACAAATACATCCTAGTCGTTGTAGACTATGTCTCAAAGTGGGCCGAAGCGCAAGCTTTGCCTACAAACGACGCTAGGGTAGTCGTGAGGTTCTTAAAAAGTTTATTTTCCCGATTTGGTGCTCCAAAAGCACTAATCAGTGACCGAGGAATGCATTTTTGCAATGCGCAGTTAGAACGAGCCTTGTCCCGTTATGGTGTTCATCATAGATTGGCTACGCCATATCACCCTCAAACAAGCGGGCAAGTGGAGGTCACGAATCGGGGTTTGAAAATAATCCTTGAGTGGTCTATTAATAACAACCGCAAGGATTGGTCAGAAAAGTTAGATGACGCTTTGTGGGCTTTTAGAACAGCGTTCAAGACACCTATTGGGACCACACCCTTTAGGTTGGTTTACGGGAAAGCTTGTCATCTACCTGTCGAGCTAGAACACAAGGCATTTTTGGCCTTGAAAACAGCAAATTTGGATTTGAAAAGCGGAGGTGAAGCCCGTTTCCTGCAAATCCACAAGCTTGAGGAGCTAAGAAGTCATGTCTACGAGAGTTCTAGCAGATACAAGGAGCGAGTCAAGAGATTTCATGACAAGAGGTTGAGAGACCATAAGGATCTCCGTATAGGAGATCTTGTCTTGTTATATAACTCAAGACTGCGTTTTTTCCCCGGGAAGCTAAAATCCCGATGGATGGGTCCATACACAGTCACGGAAATATTTTCGTACGGGGCTGTAACTATCGAGGATCCAAACGGGGCAAGTTTCAAAGTCAACGGTCATCGTTTAAAACTTTACATCAACGGACCGGTTGACTCGGTGGAGGTTCTCGAACTCCATGTCCCACACGCTTAAAACAAGGGGGGAGAATGAGTCTAGCTATCGACTCGCTGACAAATTTAGCGAGAGTGTTTTCACACGCTAAGGGTAATTTTGTATATATTAGTTTTTTTTAATTACTAGTTCGTTAACTTTTCGGTTTTAAACATAGGAACATACAAGCTTGATCCATCACTTTTGGAATTTTGAAGTTGATTAATTGTTAAAATATATAAAATATTGCAAATATGGAAAAATTGGGTGAAATTTCGGAGTTAAAAGCTTACTATTAAAAATAACCCAAAAAGGCCCAGGTGCCGCACGGTAGTGCCAAATCGGCACGATCGTGCACTCCGTAATCGAAACAGACAAAGAACTCGTACACAGGGAAGTCATCGGCTCGCACTATCGTGCGACCCGATGCACTACCGTGCAGCCCAGCAATATCGATCAAACCAGGAATGCGATCCGGGATGGCACGACCGTGCGACCAGTCGCACGACCGTGGGAGTCAAAATCTGAACAGTAAAAAGCGGGGTATTTAAGCGACTTTGCAGTAAAAACCTGTCATTTTTTCGAAACCCTAGTAGCCGCACGGGAGTTCCAGGTCGCCTACACCTAAAAATCAACCAATTTTTGCCTAGATTTCACTTCAATCATCTTCCAAGGTATGTTTCCTACTTGTTTTGCAGATTAAACTTAGTTTCTGGTGTAGATCTGATGTTTGAATCAAGAAATTTTGGGGTTTTCTTCATAAAAATCAAATGAACCCTTGTTCTTGAGTACTAGGTGCTAAATCGGTAGTTCTGATCCTTGATTCGAAGTCTATTCACTGATTAGAAATTAAAATTTGAAAGATAAAGGTTCAAATCAGTGAATAGGGCTGTTTTCTGATGAGTTTTGAAGTCGCACCGTCATGCCATTGAAACGGCATGGCAGTGCCGGTCCAAAATCAATGTCAGATCACCGATTCAGAACTGCGATGTCGAGTCGCACGGCAGTGCCAAATCGGCACGGCAGTGCAACATGATTTTCCGGAAACAAGCCAGCCCCTGATCTCGGAATGGCACGGCAGTGCCACCCTGTGGCACGACCGTGTCGATGCTGAAACGACAACAGAATGTCGAGAACAGCCTGTTCCGGTGGAAGCAATGAAAATTTTATTTTCTGCTCTTATTTTGTTGTATTCCTGTATGCAGATGAACCACAGATTTCTCCAGTTCAGCGAAAATAAAACGATGGAACGTCCCTCTATTGCTAGATTAGAAGCATTATGGAATAGACGGGGACAAATTGGTTAACCGAGAAGGATCAATTGGGCCACCCTAACAGCCCTAAACCAAGAAGAAAGACTATCCGACATGATGTCTCATCCGATGTCAAGGTTGTTTAACATTGAACGACCTGTAAATCTTGAGCTAACCTTGGAATTTTTCGCTTCATACACTTATGAAAAACCAAGAAGTGAAAATCCAGACTTTAGGAACAGGGAGACGATACAGTTCAGGTTGGGTAGAAATGGCTTAAGTGGTCAGTTGCTAGACTTAGGAGAAGACTGGGAATATACTCAGCTGAAGACAACAATTCGGAAGTCTTCACCGATATCTACAAGTTTGATAATGATCAACAGCAGGCTAACTTTTGGGCACAAGTAGCAATTGGACCACCTTATGAGGCTAAAAAAGCTAAAGCCTCACGACTACGAGACCCGCTACTTAGGGTTATTCACCAGGTCATGAGTCACACCATTTCTGGACGCATGGACAGTGTAGGAAACTGTCCCACTCCGGATCTTCTTTTCTTACATTCCATAGTGAATGGAGTGCACGTCAACCTCGCAACTAGAATGGCTGAATTTTTCGTCAACAGCGCAGGGAGAACTACAAGCAGTGAAATTCATGGTGGTGAATATGTGACCCAGTTGGCATACATTTGGGTATTATGACAGATGAAGTAGTCAGTGGTCTCACGATGGTTCATGCAGGAGAAGACGTAGATATGAGATCTTTGAGAGCGATGGGTCTGGTTGTGGATACAGACAATGGCCCGAGACTGAGGGGTCTAAATGGGGAGATATGGGATCTGATACCCCCACAGGACGAAGACGTTAACATGGAGGAGCATCAGGTCCTAGAGCCACCACCACACGACCAGCCACCACATGATCAGCCATAGCATGAAGAGCACCAGCACTAGTATCAATATCAGCCAAACTGACCTCCAGGTATACCTTCCTACCCTGAGTTGTACCAGCAGTTCCAACATATGCAGGTTTCTCAAAGCACTATGAGAGACAACCAAGAGGCTATGCGAGCTACTCAAGACGCTATGAGAGCCGACCAGGAAGCTATATGGTCAACACAACACACAATGAGGGAGGAAATGTATGCAGGTTTTTCCTACATCTTCGGGGGGCTACAAAGCGTATACCCAAGCCATTTGTTGGATCGTTTTCGTGACCCTAAAAGTCAGTTAAGGCAGTTCATCTTCGAATACGAAGGCGGAATCAACGTATACAAAGTCACAACAGCTTGTTCCTTTCAATTTCTTTTCTATTAATGCTTTTCTGAGACTTTACAATGAGTTCTGATGAAATTTTGGCAGCACCTCGTCTCTCACACTATGACCTTGTCCGTTTGAAATGAGCATACACATATCCTATTTATAGACACTAGCTCCTGACCGTTTGAAGGTGACACAGCCTGCTTCAAACAGACTGGCCTCAAACGGTCAGGCACTTTCAAACGGTCATGACATCCTCAAACGGACAGGACCATTTCAAACGGACAGGTTACTAAAAACATGACCAAACCCTAATTTAATCACCGTTATGCACTCATTTAACCTATCTAGACATAAGACTCTATAAGACGTAGTCAACAGACATTCAGTGCACCAACACCATTTCAGCAACCCTCCATAGTTTCCGTTTGGAGACACAGGTAACTATGGGGTGGGTTCATCTGGAACACGCCACCATGATGATGATGATAATGATGAGGAGTAGGAGGAGGAGGTAGGGCAGAACAGTTCAGAAACTGATGTTTTATCTTATTTTTATTCAGTACTTTATTTGGGATTTTTAAACTTTATGTTTGTTTTTAAATGTTTTAAGTAGTGTGTTTGCTTTGTTTGAATAATGGATATGATTTGGTTATCTAACATTTTGATCAATGGTAATATTGACTGCTTTAGCAAGTAACATACTTGGCAAATTCGTAAAGAAATGCACACAGAGTTGAGACGACTTCAATCAAAGTCTACTCAAACAAGTCAACTCCAACTCTGAGGGAGTACCTCTTTCCCTTTTCACATTATTAGTTTAGCTCTTGATAATTGCTTAACTAATATGTATTTCACATTGGGGACAATGTGAAGTTCAAGTGTGGGGAGGGATTTAAAAGGTTTTAAACTTTGTTTGTCCTTAATTGTTCTCATTTCCGTATATATTTGCGAAAAATAAAACAAAAATGGTCAGTTTGTGTTCTTTAGAAAGCATCAAATTTGATAAAAAAAAACCAACAAGCCAAATTGATTTTTGAAAAAGATAACTAAAAGCATGATAAAACAAAAAGAAAGACTTGCGTGTTTATCTTTATACTTATACCCATTCCTTCCGTTTACGTGAGCATATTTTTGAGCCTTTACAGCTTTCTTGACAAATGCTTCTTTGTTTTTGCGGAAAAATGAGTGAGCCGGATGTTTTATGTAATTTAGAACTTGTCATTTGTATACTTTTCAAAACCATGAATATATGATATTACATAGAAATGATAGAGGCACTTAGGATACCCCTTTTTCAGACTTTTTCTTTATTTATATCCCGCACCCAACACTATCCATTAGTTCGCCATGTTGAGCCTATTTTCTGTATTTTTCATAACTTTACCCAAATATTAAGCCCACTTAACCAAAATATAACCTTTTCATATTTACCCATTTTCGTAAAAAATTCGGTCGAAGCTTTCTAGATTGATTTAAAATCCATTGAAAAAAAACGCTTGGCAAAACTCTCTACGGGAATTATGGAAAAACTATCAAGAAAGAAAATAGAGAGTAGAAGTGTAAAAAGAATAAACTCTGAATACCTACACAATAGCTTAGAAACGTGTTCAGAATCCTAGAAAATAAAGCACCAAGTTTTTTGCCAAGTTTTAACCTTTCTTGCCACTTTTAAATATCCATTCCATACCCTTAACCATAGCCTTAACAGTACAACCCATCAAAGACCTCTTGATTTATGCTTTCGCATATTAATTGGTGGAGATTAGATCTTTTGACAAGCTTATGATATTGCATGATTCATTAACTAGGCATCGAGTGTTTTACATACACATTATATGTATGATTCAGAAATTTAGCCGAGCATGTGTGAACATTGTGAGAAATTTAAGGATTTACATGCTAAGTCAATCAAACAAAGAATCATTGCTTTATAATTATCCTTTCATACATCTAAAAAAGCTTGTTTGTTTTTAAATCTTTGATGATGACTTTTTGAAAACCAATTTGACCACCAAACAAATTAGTAACCTTGTAAATATTCAGATTTGATTCCATATTTTATTTTAAGTTTGCTTGAGGACAAGCAAAGTTCAAGTGTGGGGATGTTTGATATCCGTTAAACTATACATGTTTTTATACCCCAAAAGACTTCCGTTTTAAGCGTTTTCGACCGAAAACATGACGTTTAGGTGCCAAAATCGGTACTTTTATATTTTCAGGTCTTAAACAGAGCACAAAAGAAAATTCTGATGAAAACAGACAAATTCTGATGAAAAGAACAAAATTCTAATGACTGCCAGGTATGGCACGACCGTACCCTCCATCGGCACTACCGTGCCGATCCTCCGATCTCAGAAGCACTGCCAGTGCAAAGGCCAGTGCCAACTTTTTCTCGGGCTGCACTACCGTATGCATGACCGTGCCAAAGCTTGACCAAGGTTTCTGATCAACAATCTGATGACGGCGCACTACCGTGCGACCAGCGGCACTACCGTGCTGATTTGGTGACCGAGACAACTTGTCCACTAGTCCACCTGGCTGACTTGGGATCAGAGAAACTGACGTCACCCGACAACACCAGTCGCACGACCGTGCGAACAGTGGCACGATCGTGCTGATCACAAAATCACCTATAAATAGAGCCATTCGCTACTGGTTCAAGTGTTGAGTTTTTCTCCATGTTTCTGGGCGATTTCTGGGTTCCGAAGCAGTCCTGATCAGACCCATTTGAAGCTTAAAGATCGAATGGAAGCATAACCGATCCAACCCATCAATTCCTTGCTTGTTTATGGTTCGATTCCTTGTTCTTGAACGTGTATTCTGATCATTTTGCAAGTTATGAGCTGATGTTAGTTTATGTAATAGTAGTTATAAACTTGTTTCTTGAATAATCGTTACATTGTAATCTCATTAGTATGAAACTTAGTACTTTTTCATGTTTGAATCTTCATGATTATATAATGAACGTTTCATTGATGTTGAGTTCCTGATTATGTTTGATTATCTTGGATAATGAATATATGGTTAGTGGGATGGTAACTATTTCTTGATTAATCACTTATTTGTAAACTTTGTATACACCATGAAACCAGACCAGGGCATTGGTTTTATACAAGATATATCTTATTTTGATTAGGAATACTTTCTTGCTCGTAAGGGTTCTAACGAATTATATGGTGTTGATTACATGTTCTTGCATGCGGTTTATGATCCTTGTTTAGTAGTTTTGGTGTGAAATTGCTAACATGGTAGATTTGTGTTCAAGACTTGTAAAGGTGAAACTGTTTGTTATATAATCTACTTAATTGCTTATCCTCGTGGCTGTATTGTGACCATCGATATTGCTTTCTTTGATAAGTGAGGTTAGGAATCCAGACCCGGTAAATAACCTATCTTTAAAGGTTCGCATGAATAAATATCAATAGCTCGCTAATAAATGATTTTAGGTGGTTAACGTGTGACCATCGCGTTAACTTTTCGAAGAATCATAATGCTAGAAATCCAGACCCGGTAACTAGCTGTCTCGAAATTGGAAAATTGATTAAGTGCTTTTGTGACATATCTGATTGATAGCATGTTTAGGTTGTTTGTGAAACGAGATAATAATATATTTATTTCTTAGATGCAATTTAGATAACTTAGTTAAACAACCATTCACTTATCCTTTTATCTGGTAATCTAATGATAAAGATTTAGTATATAATAACGCCTGTGTTCCATGGATCGATATCCGGCTCTTACCAATACTGTCACACCCCGATATTTCCACGTATTACCGGTGGGGAGTATCGTGACGTAGTTGATATCATCATAGTCAAATAATCACAGTTCAATGCACAGCGGAAGTCAAAAGTATTAATAATACAAACCGATTCGAAAGTATAATAAGGTATTACACAACGGTTGTATATGGATCCACAGGCAGATCTTTAAAACAGAAAAATAAACATTGTTCAACAGACGTTAGGCGTTTAGAACTTGCAAGATTCCTTATTAACGCCCTGAGCTCCCAACCAATTACGTATAGTACCTGTCACTTAATCTTTTTGGAAAATACGTCAGTTTACACTGGTAAATACAATTAACTGACTCTTTTGAAAATATTTATGAAAATTGATTTAAATGCACAAGGCACAAATATCCTTTTATAACTTGGGACAATTATATAAAAATAATCTTGTATACAGATTTATATGTTCGTTATACATTCAGGGCCCGATATAGAAACCGAGTCAAGATTAACAGACGCACCACAAGTATAGGCCCACAAGAGAGTGAGATACCGTTTTCCTACACAACCGTCAGGTGTATGTCAACACCCCGTGCTTAAGACGTGGCCATTTCTTAATAAATGATGCCAAGGATATCTGGAACATGGTCATTAACCCCCAAAGGCTTTGTTTCAAACAAGACAGATTAAAACGGGTTACCTCAATAATTTAACCACTAATCGATTAAACATTCAATACCCGACCAAGCGGTATTATTATAATACCGTATCCCAAGCCCGTATAGGGAAAATAAGTTAAAAGTATTTACCTGAGTTAAAATGTAATTTTATTCTCAGCCGTATATTCAAATCAGCAAGCACAAGTACCTCTACTGGGGCTCTCAATCTAGAATGAAGGTTTTATTAACCTATTAGATTCCTAACGGGTCTTATTTAAGTTGTAACTTGGACCGGTTAGTTTTAAGGAAAGGTTTACGGTTCAAAACGCAAAATTAAGCGAAGACCGGATTAGAATGTGATTTAGACCCGACAATTTTGGAGACTTGTATAATATGGGTAAACTAAACACATTCTGAATTTTGAAGTGAAAATGATAAGGTTTGACCCGTTTCGGTTAATTCATGTAAACTAGTTACATAAACCATACCGAACACCTAAGATGCATAACGGGTAACCAAATGAGTCATGAACATGTTTCACAAGTTAATATGCCTTAAATATGTTGTGATATCAGTAGGATACCTTCCATTATGCCCAAAACGGATTTAAAATCAATTTAAGCTCCGTAGGGGTATTTTGGTCATTTATAGTTTATAAAAGAGGTTAAATAGCAACCTGAGGTTCTGTTCTAAAATAATCAGTAGAAATATTTATTTTAATAAGTTATATCAGTAAGATATCATATATACGTGAAATTTATCATTTATGGCCAAACTATGCACCGTATGGGCATTTTGGTCATTTCACATATGTTAAAAGAGCCAATTTTGGAAATCTGAGTTCAAAACTTTTAATTACTGTTTAAGTATAAAAATTTATTTATAACATCAGTAGGTATCAAGCTTTAGGTGCCTAATATTGTTTTAAACCATACTATGCGCCTAAATCGCATAAAAGTCGGTATTTGACGATATTCAGTTTAAATAGGGAAATCTGAGATTTTGACCAGCCTTTACAGTTTAAAATAACTTATTTATCATATAAAATCAGTAGAAAAAGGTTTGACATGTAAAGGATGTATAAAACTCATTTTACTAGCAAATAGGGTGTTATCGTCAATTACCGAGCCTATGCGACGACTCTATGCTTTGATCATTTTAAAATTTAATAAAAATTTCCAAAAATCCCAAAATATTATATTACATCAGTAGGTAAAAGATTTGATGTCAAAATTTGAGTTTAAATAGGATTTATATCAAATATGCCGTTTAATTAATAAAAGGGCCTTCATTTACGATATTGAGCATAACTCTCATTTTAGACCATAAACTGATGTCAAACTTTTAGGACATACTTAAATATTAGTAATAAAGGTTTTTGTCCTCTCAAATTTTCAAAAATCTCGTTTTAATATCAAAAGGGGCATTATGGTCAACATTTAAACATTTAACGGAAACATGCAAATGAATCGGATTAATAAGGAACCATGTAGTATAACCTCAGAGGGTTTTACTAACATATAATATGGTCCTAAAGGAACCTTAAGGCATATCTAAAACAAGCTAAATCGGGTCAGAACTGAAAGTCAAAGCAAAAGTCTACTTTTGCGACTTTCGGTTCCGAACCGATCCTAAACTCAGAATTGTCGGGTTGAACATGCCTAGACATGTTCAATTAACATTTACCAAGTTATTAAAGTGACAAAACTGATTTTATTGCCTTTACATCATTAGTTATGAATTTTATTTAAAAACCGACTAGTTTTACTTTTATTTTAATTACTTTGACCCGACAATTAACTAAGCAATCGTGGTAATTATGAGGTCCCCTTTTGAGGGTTTAATACCTACCTAATTACGATCACGTAGCCATGTTCGTTGCGAACAATGGCTTGACCGTTTAAAAGTCAAAGCGTTTATTGCAAACGCTTGACTTTTCGTCTTTTAAGCCAAATAAAAATAACAAGCCATAAGAGGGCACTTACAAGGGGTCCAAGCAAGGATGATATTGATCTAGAATACTCAGGTATGAAGCATAAAGCTTCAACTTAGAGCAATTTAGATCAAGTGTGAGAAATGAGAGCAAAACTAGTGGGTATTTATAGGATTTCAAGAACCGTTAGGATCGTTCCTCGATAATTGAGCTTCGATCTGGACCTTACACAGAAGGCACATGGTTTTGGAATACTAGGGGTGTCCAAAACCATCACATGGTATTGAGAAAAGTTACACTTAGGCCCCTGAAATTCAACCTGGGTGCAAAAATGAAGTTTCTGCCCAGATGAGGCCGTGGCGTCGCGCCACGGCAAAACCCTATAGTGGTGGCGCAGCGCCACCACCTACCAGGGACCAGAAACTTTGCTAATATGTCAGGTTTGGTCCCTGCAACACCTTTGAGCTGTTTTCGATGCGTTTAAACCCCATTAACCACATTTCAAGGCTCTAACATGAAGTTAAAGTATAGGGAACATGAAATATGCTCAAAAACATCGCAGATGTCGGTTCTTTTGTCCGTACGGTTGCGTTGTTCGGTTAATTACGATGAAACATGAACGGATGCGAAAAACGATCCAAATTACACGACAAATGGAATTTTATCATGCCAATCACTAAAACAAAATATTTTAATGATTACATAAATTTTTGGATGTCCGGATATATTCAAAACGTAAGATATGCGCGAAAATGCAAACTTGTGCACTTTTTGACGCTTTTAGCCCTTCATCGCGCAAACTTTCAATTAATTACGCAAACGGCTACACTCGATCAACAAGTGGCTCATCTATGAATATGATTACCGAGTAACGTTATTCAGAGGCTTATGTTAAGTATGTTAACACTTCCAGTCCTTCCATAATCAAAGTTTTTGATTTTTCACAAAATTAGTCATTCATAGTCAACGATTGACCTTATTAGGGTTTTGTACACGTGTCAACGTATCATTGGACGTGATTTACGAGGTGTTACATCCTCACCCCCTTAAAAGAAATCTCGACCTCGAGATTTGCTCAAACGATGGAAGTACTTTCTGTCTTATAATGGACTTAATCTTCCATAGCATATCTGGGGCCTCTCCAGGCACCCAAGATGTCCTTTATAATAGGTACATGTATCCTTTTGGAGCTTCTAATCTTATCGATCCTCAATCGATGCTGATTCACCATAAACTATAAGTTTTTATTAATCCGCCTATCATTATGTGACAATGCTTTTGACCTATTTTCTAGCCATATCTTTAAATCACAAGTGTGGAACACATTGCGAGCTCCATCAAGCTCCTTAAATAGGTTTTAGCTTATAAGCTACTTGGTCTTCATATATTCGATTTCCTCGAATGATTCTATATATCCAGAGCTTAACTAGCCTGATAAATTAGAAATTCAGTACACCTTTCAAGGGTGATACCATATGTTGAATCTTATTCCTTAACAAGAACTTAAGAGGTTTGCGACGTTCATTTATTATTGAATTTCCGCCGATTACTGGTAGCCTCCAGACGATCATAAATTTATATGATCTTATCCGTCATTTTCCAGGTAACTTTCAGATCCTGATAATTCGAACTTACCATCTTCTGTCCAACAACAGATGTTTAACATCTCATCAATACAAGGTTTCCAAAGGAGCAGCCTTGATACTTATATATCAACTATTATAGAAAAGCTTATTTAAGGTGAGATAGTTATTCCAACCATTGCTTAAAATTAATCTTAAGGAATAGCTAATCCTTACAGTTAGTCAAACAAATCGACGATCCTGGTCAGCTGATGGCGATTCTTAATTGTTGCCTAAATAGGGTTGCGGTAATCAATGCATAAGCAAAATGAACCATCTTTCTTAATTAATAATACCGAATTCTCCGAATATTGAATTAGGCTTTATGAACCTTTATCTTAAAACTCACTTAATCAGGGTTTCGATTCTTCCAATAATGATGGTACTAATCGTCATGGAGATTTCACAATAATGCAGCCCTATGCGGGATGTATATCTTAACTCTACTTGCCCTTCAGGAGGTAAACATGGTAGTCTTTGGAGAAGATAATCAAGACACAAGGAGATTACTGAGATTTTCCAAATCTCAGGCTCCGGTTCATCTATCATTGCCTGTGTCAGATAAGTGACACATTTACTTTACAAATCCATGGATACCTTATTCAGTGACACTTATTTGGACATTCCCAGGGCCGGTCCTATCATTTAGGAGGCCCTAAGCAAAATAAAAATATGGGGCCCTTTTGTAACTTTCGTTGTTCCAACTTCCATCTCCTTTATTTGGATTTAGGACAGGCAATGAAAAAATTTTCTTCAAACAAGACCATCTTGTTATGTATGAATGTATGATTAGTGTAGTCATATAATATGTTTTAATAATTTAGGTTTATATTGGATAATCATTATATAAAAAAGTTTCAATCAGCACTTGTAAAATCCATAACTTTAAATGATGATAGGAATAAATAAATATGTATATTCAAAATCTAACTGAGTAATAACATTGAATTAACTAACTGAGTTGTTATAGTTATTTAAAGAGAATATATACATCTCTGTTATAATATAAAGTCACATAAAATAATACGTAAAGTTGGTTCAAAATAAAAATGTATAAAGTTAATAATAGAATCGTTACTACTAATGATGATAAATAAAAATAATATAAACTAATAAACTAATTGCTTCAAAAAGAATAAAGAAATTTCAGTAAAAATAGAGAAAGGAAAGTAATAGAAGAAAATAAATATTTTGAAAGTTTAAGTTTAGAGTAAGAAAAGTAATAGAAGAAAATAAATAATTTGAAAGTTCTAAGTTTAGGAAGAAAGAACAAAAAAAAACCTGTAAAGTTGAAAACCATATTAAGATTGAGGAAATAGACGATCGAACACTGGTTTTGAGATACCATACATTCAACAAGAAAAAGGCTGACCGTTGGGCCATATTGTTATTTTGTTCTGTATGAGTTATATCTTTGTCAAAATACACTCCTTTTTTCTTGTATGTATAATTATTAAATGGTGGCCCCAAAAATTCAGTGGCCCTAAGCGAGAGCCTAGGTTCTTTATTCACTTGGGCCGGCCCTGGACATTCCCCTTCTGGGTATCTTCTTTGAATACCATTAGCTGACTTTAGTACCATATGAACATTGGAATATCTCAGTGGTTGCATGCATTAAACCTCCATACTGATCAGGCATGGAAGCAATCTATGGAACATATTAAGATACACCAATCCTCATATGGCGCTTTTATCATGCAATCTGGTATTCGCAGTTGATAGAAATCAATGAGATAACAAACTAACATATACTAACGTACTCCATCTGGAGAGAGTACTCTAGCATTTTATGAATGAAGATTTCCGACAGGGACAGAAGAAATGGTTCCTATGATTTTCGTCTGTAAGTTTTACCTTACACTTAATCTCTGGGGTTCTTATGGAAGATTTTAAAAGTTTGCTATACTTACAATTTATGAAGGATTTATTGGTACCCGAATCAAAACAGAACTCTTAGCATTTATTTTACTGATAAATGATAAGTAATGTACCTGATGTCATTATTGATATGAACTACCTCTGGCATCCATCAGGAGAGTTTAAGCGCTTTCATTCTTAGGCTTTCTATCCTTAGCCGCACTTCCCTTGACAGATTTAGGGCATGTCGTCTTGATGTGGCCTTTCTCTTTACAGCCGAAACAGACTGCATCCTTTATGTCCTTGTAATCCAACGTTTTATGCTCACTTGATTTGCAGATCCCACAAGCCCTAGGCTGCGATTGGGATTTTGGTTCGAACCTGCACCTCCTTAAAGGTCTTTCATACAGGTTTCTTATTGGACTCTTGCTTACCCTTTTTCTTAGAACTCTGGGAGTTATCTTCCTTCCTTTTCCTTTTTAGTTCATCCTTTGCATCTGAGGCATGAACAAGATCCTTCTCGTGAGTAAGGAAGTGTGGTTTTAAATAGGATTTAGAGCAAGTAGCATTGGGCTCCTTGAACTTTTTCATGATCTTTCTCACAGCTTTTCCAACAGCTGCGTCAATCATAGCTTGGAGAACATCTTTGTCAATTTTGAGGTTCACAATTGTAGCATCATTAGCATGCGTCGCATCATCAATGGCGCGATTGACAGTTGTCTTATCCGAGTTTGTCCCTAACACCAATTGAAACAATTACTTAGTTGCATTACAACAGCTATTCATCATCCTGATGACCTAACATATACTAACCATGGTATCATTAAACCATACAGGCTAATATAGTACGAACATTCCTAATGAATGTTATTTAAAGATATATATCAATTATATTTAGCCTAGGCCATAAAAAGACCATCAATGGCATTTAAGGTTTGGACCTAGTCCATCACCTTTTTGACGGAGGATCAAAATGTCACATCTGTCTTGATCATATTGATGATTTTGAATAGCATGAAAGCTTGCCATAAGGGTATTTGAGAAGAGTGATTCCTAATGGATATAAAGCATCCATCTAAGATTGTTGAAGCAGTCTCTAAAGTATCATCGGCCAATTCTACCTCGCGTTATATGTCTAAAGTCCTAACAGGCGGATACAACAGCTTACAACATTTATTGTCCACAATAGACTTTTCTGCGCCATAATCAAACAATTTCCCGCATAAACATCATTGATAAGGAAATGTACCTGTTATGATGTTATCATCCTGTACTGCCTCCTGGGTGTTCATCTGGAAGTCTCACGCGTTTGTTTTCTTGGCCTCTTCAGGCTTCTTTTGATTCTTAGGGCAGTTAGTCTTGATATGCCCCTTCTCGTTGCAACCATAACAGGTTGAATCTTTCAACTTCTTGCAATCCAAGGTTTTATGTTCCTTAGACTTGCAGATCCCACAAGGTAGAGGCTGAGATTCAAATCTGCATTTCCCGAGGTGGTATTTCCTACAGGTTTTGCACCTGGTCTTTTCTCCCGACTGCTGGTTGTCCTTCTTAAACCCGGAACTCTTCTTATAATCAGAGTTCCCCTTTTTCTTCTTATCGGATCTCATCCTCCCGTTTCCGCTTTCCATCATCAGAAGCTTTGGCAGCATTGTTTCTAACCACATCAAGTGTGAGAGATAGTGACAGATCTGCCGCTGACCTGAATGTGGTAGGTCTCGATGCTTTCACACTTGCCTTGATTTCTGGGGCTAGACCCCTAATAAAACAAGCTATACGCTTCGGTTCTGGTATGATCAACTAAGGAACCAATCGAGACATGGTATTGAAACTTGTAAGATATGCCTGACAATCTAAGTTCTTCATGACCAATGTCAAGAAATCAGTCTCGATTTTCTCAACTTCATGTTGAGGACAGAAATTTTCTTTGATAAGAGCAACAAACTGATCCCAAGTCAAGTTGTACAATGGGATCTTCCCTGTAGCTTGGATTAGTGACCTCCACCAAGCTAGAGCTTCTCCTTTAAAAGATTATGAAACAAACTTCACAATGTCTTGCTCTGCACATCCACTAATATCAACAACGGTGTCCATCTCATCGAGCCATGTCATGCAATCGATGGCTCCCTCTTCTCCTGTGAAGTCTCTGGGCTTGCAGGAGACAAAATATTTATATGAACAGGTTTTAACACGTGGCTCTTGATTAAGCACAACTTGTCCAGACGGAACACTCCTCTGATTCGATGAGTGATGAGAATCGTCCTTATGAGATACATGCGTTTGGGAAGGTGGTTTTGTATGAGGCACAGACTGGGTCTTGGTGCGTGCACTACTTGATTCATTATACTGTCTGCCAAGAGCTCGAGTAACAGCATTATCTATTAATGCCTGCAGTTCTGCTCCAGCTATATTAACTCTGGTAGTATCATTATACTACCTCGGGTGGCTGTTAACCTCATCTGACCCAGCCATGTAGCTTGATTGCTACATAAATATTGCCAATGATTTATTCGGAAGTCTATTATGGAATTGTCATTTGTGGTAATTCATTAACCATGGAAATTTTAAGCCATATTGGTTAATTTAATTTTTATTTAAATTTTTGTTACATTTTATCCCAGTTATAAACTATTAAGGATATTGAAATGGCACAAAAGGCCTTGTCACGAGGACAGTTTTGAATTTATAAGCCATGATCTTATAGGATCGAGGCATTAAGGTTTGAGCATAGTTCATTACCTTTCTTGACAGAGAGTCAAAGACTACAACTGTCTTTTGTCTTTTGGGGACAATAGATATAGCCCGTAGGCACTTCATCACTAATGGATGTTTATGATATGATCATTTTATTTAATGATTTAAGCCATGATTTCTAAATCACTAGGCTAGATAAGAAATTGGAAGAATCCAATATAAGGATGACTATTGTGATTTTCTCGAACCACATTTGTCAAGAGTGTTAACACGTTCTTAGGTGTTAACAAGGATCTATTATCTTAAAAAGGCTTTACCATTTTTGCTATGTCGAAAGTGACATATAGGCTAGGTTATACCTTTAAGATTTTCTTTGAAATATAATGGCAGAGCAATCATAAATTGAAATGACGTTCTGATTTAGGACATAATACATATGTATATGTTTAATACTAAAATAAATTTCAAAAAGGAAACTTTTCATAGAAAGTTCTAAAGAATTACTATAATTGCCCTAAATGGGTCTTAAACCAAGAAATTCGCCCATGCAGGGATTTGAAAGATATATTTGTCCTTATAGGGACTACTAGAGAATGAAATATAACAAAAGGGAGTTTCTTCTTCATTTTATTTCTGAAAGTTTTCTCCTTGGTTCACTGAGTGCGGTATGGATATTGAAGGTTTTGGTGGGTAGTCGGAATCTTCCATATTAGGAGTCTTTGCAAAAGTGGAATCCAAGGATTTTATGGTTAATGAATAATTATGGATCATAAATAAGGTCAGGACAGGTATAATCCAAGTTTGGGATTCCAAGACTTGGAGGTACGAGATATGGGTCCTTTGGGTCCATAGGTATTATCTTTGGAGTGGGAGCTTCAGGGATAACTGGTATGGACTCCTCCGATGTTGGATTCTTATTTGAAGTTTAAAAAGTCTTAGGTACAGGATTTGAAATATAGATAATGGGTTCAAAAAGGTCCTTTCTCCATACTGGTCGTACGCTTATTCGAGCTGTGGTACGAAGCTTAACTTTCTTAGACTTCGGGTTTTGAGAGCTTCCACCAATGGCAGCTTTACTCGGCGACACGTTCCTGAGATACATAAATATCGAAAACAATGTATACATATAATAGGGATGAGATCATTCCTAGTTCAAGTCTAGACTCGGGAGTTAAGGAATGTGCTACTGTATCATTGAGATTAAACACAAAAGGCTAGTGTTTAATTCACTAAATGTTGGCTCTGATACCAACCTGTCACACCCCGATATTTCCACGTATTACCGGTGGGCCTGGTGGGGAGTATCATGACGTAGTTGATATCATCATACTCAAATAATCACAGTTCAATGCACAGCGGAAGTCTAAAGTATTAATAATACAAACCGATTCGAAAGTATAATAAGGTATTACACAACGGTTGTATATGGATCCACAGGCGGATCTTTAAAACAGAAAAATAAACACTGTTCAACAGACTTTAGACGTTTAGAACTTGCAAGATTCCTTATTAACGCCCTGAGCTCCCAACCAATTAAGTACAGTACCTGTCACTTAATCTTTTTGGAAAATACGTCAGTTTACACTGTTAAATATAATTAACTGACTCTTTTGAAAATATTTATGAAAATTGATTTAAATGCACAAGGCACAAATATCCTTTTATAACTTGGGACAATTATATAAAAATAATCTTGTATACAGATTTATATGTTCGTTATACATTCATGGCCCGATATAGAAACCGAGTCAAGATTAACAGACACACCACAAGTATAGGCCCACAAGAGATTAAGATACCGTTTTTCCTACGCAACCATCAGGTGTATGCCTACACCCCGGGCTTAAGACGTGGCCATTTCTTAATAAATGATGCCAAGGATATCCGGGACATGGTCATTAACCCCCAAAGGCTTTGTTTCAAACAAGACAGATTAAAACGGGTTACCTCAATAATTTAACCACTAATCGATTAAACATTCAATACCCGACCAAGCGGTATTATTATAATACCGTATCCCAAGCCCGTATAGGGAAAATAAGTTAAAAGTATTTACCTGAGTTAAAATGTAATTTTATTCTCAGCCGTATATTCAAATCAGCAAGCACAAGTACCTCTACTGGGGCTCTCGATCTGGAACGAAGGTTTTATTAACCTATTAGATTCCTAACGGGGCTTGTTTAAGTTGTAACTTAGACCGGTTAGTTTTAAGGAAATGTTTACGGTTCAAAACACAAGATTAAGCGAAGACCGGATTAGAATGTGATTTAGACCTGACAAGTTTGGAGACTTGTATAATATGGGTAAACTAAACACATTCTGAATTTTGAAGTGAAAATGATAAGGTTTGACCCGTTTCGGTTAATTCATGTAAACTAGTTACATAAACCATACCGAACGCGTAAGATGCATAACGGGTAACCAAATGAGTCATGAACATGTTTCACAAGTTAATATGCCTTAAATATGTTGTGATATCAGTAGGATACCTTCCATTATGCCCAAAACGGATTTAAAATCAATTTAAGCCCTGTAGGGGTTTTTTGGTCATTTTATAGTTTATAAAAGAGGTTAAACAGCAACCTGAGGTTCTGGTCTAAAATAATCAGTAGAAATATTTATTTTAATAAGTTATATCAGTAATATATCATATATACGTGAAATTTATCATTTATGGCCAAACTATGCACCGTAGGGGCATTTTGGTCATTTCACATATGTTAAAAGAGCCAATTTTGGAAATCTGAGTTCAAAACTTTTGGATATCATATATACGTGAAATTTATCATTTATGGCCAAACTATGCACTGTTTAAGTATAAAATTTTATTCATAACATCAGTAGGTATCAAGCTTTAGGTGCCTAATATGGTTTTAAACCATACTATGCGCCTAAATCGCATAAAAGTCGGTAATTGACGATATTCGGTTTAAATAGGGAAATCTGAGATTTTGACCAGCCTTTACAGTTTAAAATAACTTATTTATCATATAAAATCAGTAGAAAAAGGTTTGACAAGTAAAGGATGTATAAAACTCATTTTACTAGCAAAAAGGGTGTTATCGTCAATTACCGAGCCTATGCGACGACTCTATGCTTTGATCATTTTAAAATTTAATAAAAATTTCCAAAAATCCCAAAATATTATATTACATCAGTAGGTAAAAGATTTGATGTCAAATTTGAGTTTAAATATGATTTATATCAAATATGTCGTTTAATTAATAAAAATGCCTTCATTTACGATATTGAGCATAACTCTCATTTTTTACCATAAACTGATGTCAAAATTTTAGGACATACTTAAATATTAGTAATGAAGGTTTTTGTCCTCTCACATTTTCAAAAATCTCGTTTTAATATCAAAAGGGCATTATGGTCAACATTTAAGCATTTAACTGAAACATGCAAATGAATCGGATTAATAAGGAACCATGTAGTATAACCTCAGAGGGTTTTACTAACATATAATATGGTCCTGAAGGAACCTTAAGGCATATCTAAAACAAGCTAAATCGGGTCAGAACTGAAAGTCAAAGCAAAAGTCTACTTTTGCGACTTTCGGTTCCTAACCGATCCTAAACTCAGAATTGTCGGGTTGAACATGCCTAGACATGTTCAATTAATATTTACCAAGTTATTAAAGTGACAAAACTGATTTTATTTCCTTTACATCATTAGTTATGAATTTTATTTAAAAACCGACTCATTTGACTTTTATTTTAATTACTTTGACCCGACAATTAAGTAAGCAATCGTGGTAATTAGGAGGTGCCCTTTTGAGGGTTTAATACCTACCTAATTACGATCACGTAGCCATGTTCGTTGCGAACAATGGCTCGACCGTTTAAAAGTCAAAGCGTTTATTGTAAACGCTTGACTTTTCGGCTTTTAAGCCAAATAAAAATAACTAGCCATAAGAGGGCACTTACAAGGGGTCCAAGCAAGGACGATATTGATCTAGAATACTCAGGTATGAAGCATAAAGCTTTAACTTAGAGCAATTTAGATCAAGTGTGAGAAATGAGAGCAAACCTAGCGGGTATTTATAGGATTTCAAGAATCGTTAGGATCGTTCCTCGATAATTGAGCTTCGATCTGGACCTTACACATAAGGCACATGGTTTTGGAATACTAAGGGTGTCCAAAACCATCACACGGTATTGAGAAAAGTTACACTTAGGCCCCTGAAATTTAACCTGGGTGCAAAAATGAAGTTTCTGCCCAGATGAGGCCGTGGCGTTGCGCCACGGCAAAACCCTATAGTGGTGGCGCAGCACCACCACCTACCAGGGACCAGAAACTTTGCTAAAATGTCAGGTTTGGTTCCTGCAACACCTTTGAGCCATTTTCGATGCGTTTAAACCTCGTTAACCCCATTTCAAGGCTCTAAAATGAAGTTAAAGTATATGGAACATGAAATATGCTCAAAAACATCTCAGATCTCGGTTCGTTTGGCCGTACGGTTGCGTTGTTCGTTTAATTACGACGAAACACGAACGGATGCGAAAAACGATCCAAATTACACGACAAATGGAATTTTATCATGCCAATCACTAAAACAAAATATTTTAATGATTACATAATTTTTTGGATGTTCGGATATATTCAGAACGTAAGATATGCGCGAAAATGCAAACTTGTGCACTTTTTGATGCTTTTAGCCCTTCATCGCGCAAACTTTCAATTAATTACTCAAACGGCTACACTCGATCAATAAGTGGCTCATTTGTGAATATGATTACCGAGTAACGTTCTTCAGAGGCTTATGTTAAGTATGTTAACACTTCCAGTACTTCCATATTCAAAGTTTTTGATTTTTCACAAAATTAGTCCTTCATAGTCAACGATTGACCTTATTAGGGTTTTGTACACGTGTCAACGTATCATTGGACGTGATTTTACGAGGTGTTACAAATACTTTACTGCATATATGACGGGATACACTTGTCCTTTGTTGTGTGTGTTTTAATGTTAAGGTATAAACCATTTTTATAAATTTAAAACACCAAGTTACGCCGGGTGCGATTATAAATACTGTAAATAAATGTGTATAGTCGCGCCCACGTCAATGAAACACGTTGCAAACATCAGACTGAAAATGAAACAACAACCCCTACTGCTGAAGTTGCCCTATACTTAACAGATTGTTTTTAAGGTCCGGTACATAGTACACTTCCTTAATCACAAACGTTATTCCATGCAAGACCAACTTCATATCACCTTTTCCACTAACATTCGTGCGCGAGTTATTCCCAAGCCTGACCGTATTTGTGAAACTCTGATCAAGCTTGACAAACCTTTCTTTGCTACCACACATGTGGTTGGAACAACCTGAATCCAAGAACCACAACAGGATCTTGTTTTCAACATTGGTGTTGGCCATGAACACATTCTCAAATTCGTTTACTTCTGCCATAAGCAGAATCTCCTCTTCTTCATCAAAACCTGCATAATTAGCTTCTTTCCAGTTGGGCATTCGTATGAGTAATGCCCCAACTTATGACACTTATAGCACTCGACCGTTTCTTTATTGTAAGACTGTCGACCTCATCCACGTCCTCTTCCCCTAAAATTAGATCGGCCTCTCCCACGTCCTCGGGCGTTAGAGCTATCACCGAAATCCATCTTGAACACCTGCTCGTCTTCCTTCTCTGTCTTCTTGAATTTTTGCTCATGAACTATTAATGAACTTTGTAGTTCTTCAATTGACATCTAATCGATATTTTTTGATTTTTCAATAGACACCACCACATACGTGTATTTCTCAACTAGGGTCCTGAGGATTTTCTCCACAATCTTAACGTCAGTAATCACTTCTCCATTACTTCTCATTTGATTTGAAATCGTCAAGACCCTCCCAAAGTACTCAGGAATCGTCTCGTTAGTCTTCAGCTCTAAAACTTCGAAATCTCTTCGAAGTTTCCGTAGCATAGATTTCTTCACTCGCTCATTACCAGCAAACCTTTTCTTCATCGATACCCATACAGCCTTGGAAGTACTCATGTCGAGGATCTGCTCAAACGTGACTCGATCTATTGCCTGATACAAGTAATGCTTTACTTGCAAGTCTTTCATTCATAGCTCCTCCAACTTCTTATTCTCAGCTTCACATTGAGCAATTCCCACAGCTGGCTCTCTGATTCCCGGTTCAATCAGGTTCCACACCTGCTTTGCACGCAGCAAATTTTCCATCATCTCGCTCCAAAGCTCATAGTGACCGTCAAAGACTGGATTCTTCAATTTCTCATCATTCATGTTTGCGGTTCTCTCTCTCTATCTCTTTTCTGTGATTAGACTCTCTCTTTTGTGATCGAAATTCGCTCTGATGCCAGTTTGATAAACTGATATCACAAATATATCTCACCGATTGAAAGTAATTTTTATTGAAAAAGCCAACTGGCTATAAATACAAGAATAACAACGGAAATAAACGAACAATACGATAAAACAGGAACAGAAAAGGCATCAACTAATTAACCGGAAATAGCTCGAGACTCGGTATAATCACATGTGCCACTAGCTCGACCGACTTGACCCACTCAAAGCTTTATTCGAATTCTTTTATTTGCTTCAAACTTCAACTGTCCAAATTCCAACACTTGTATGATCTATCATATGGTCGTGGTGCAAAATGCCAACAAAAACGTACTAGTCAATCTCTTATTTACTTGTCCTTATAAATTAGTGGAGGTTAGCATTATTGCGTAAGAGAGTCCTAAGTGTTGGGGTAATTTCAGATGTGGTGTTGTTGTGTAGCTTTCATATGTTATCGTTAGCAAGCTCTCTTTGCTAGATCTTTTATTAATAATATCCCCATCCTAAAAAATATTAATAATAATAAGTTTATAAAAAAAACACTATTCTGAAACCATTTCGCATCATCGATCCATAATTACTGTTAATGTTAATGCCCAACTTTATTAGAGTATGATCCTTTAGTCATCATGTTAAACTTGTTTCACCAAGTGAACTTATTAGTTCTTTATATATAGTTTCACTAAGTTTACATTAAGTCGAATAACAGATCTTTAGATCATCTAGAGTTACAAGTCTCCTTTGTGACACCTTTGATGGAATTGGCTTGGTTTGTAATGTAAGGATTGATTCACAAGGTAAATGGACTTCAAGTTTATCGGTGCATGTTCAATTGTGAACCAATCATAAGTAAAACTTTGTTCATATTTCTATTTTTTTTTTTTTTTGAAACAATATTTTATTTCATGCTCTTAAAACGCCAAAGACAACACGTGATCACAGAATAAATAATACAAACAACCTTGATAGTTGATACTTGATCCTGACCTCTCAACATCCCTACCCAAGTACCCATCCCTTTTTATCTTTATTGAAAATACAAAACAAACATGCGTTTTACTAACGTGCCAGTAAATGGTAATTAGTTATCGATGCAATCATGTACTAGCTCTCTTCAGAGACGTAAATGTAACAATCGCACCCAACGCAGACTCGCCTATCTCGACTTCAAAAGAGTCATATCGTTGGAAAAGTTCAATGACAAACAACCTAGTTATCAGCACGACAAAGCTTTTTCCAGCACATTGTTTATTTTCAATTGTTGTTCTCTCGGTCTCTGGCCCATTAGACCACAAGACATACTTTAACAACGCCTCGCCATCCCCAACGAACCTATCGGGGACAAATTCCTCAGGTCGGTCAAATACTTTTGGGTCCTTTGTTGCAAACGGTTGATACCCGAATAACATGTCACCTTTTTTGACTTCGAAAGTCGCGTCATGTGACTCGATGGTAAAGTTGCTTTTGGCTGTTCCATATTGCAGAGTTACTGGTGGATCAATCCTGAGGGACTCATACACGACCGACTTCATCAGTGGCATCTGCTCCATCGCTTCCATCGTCACCTTACCATCGCCGTACAATTTTATAGCACCTCTGATCTCTTCCGCCAGTTGAGTTTGCAAACTCTCACCAGCAAGTCCGATCCATTTGAGTGTATTGGGGAAGAGAATCTTAACCCCACCTGTTCAAGCAAAAAAAGAAAAATCCAGTAGTCCGAATTATTTTTTTACCGGGTAGCTATTGACCCAAGAAGCTTGCACCCACAAGGCCTAAGATTTTCATAGTTCTTGACTTTTTGCTCGTCATTTTTTTCCTAACATGTTTTTTCTTGTTTTGAAATAATTCTAAGTTGATAAATACTACTTAAAAATAAGTTAAAAGTATTATAATCAATTTTATATATATAAATATTTTTAGATTTTTTTTAAATTTTTAGAAGAATTAATAAATATTTGAAAATTACATTTTTAAATTATTTTATTATTGTGCTTTTTATGTTTTTGGCCAGGATTTATTTTGCACCTTTCGCAAGGCGCACAAAATTCATATATTCCTTACGTTAGGGGCGAACCTACCTTGTAATAAGGGGTAACCCCCGTTGTCCCTTAACGCTTCGACGATAGTGTAAATTTTAGAAAAAAAAAATTGACGTTTTTATGATTTCGTTATCCTTATTTGTGTAACGTTGCCTGTATAAGAATTTTTAGATCCGCCACTACTTGACGTGACCATGTTTCGACAAAATTTAAGTCCATTTTTAGTACAAATTGACTTAGGTGAATCTTTAACCGGTTATCAATAAAATAAAAAATAACAACATTAACATGCTCACCAAAGGTATTGAAGCAAACCGCGAACAAGATATTGTGCAAAGCTTCATCTTTCGGAACCCCTAACGTTTCTGCTTGCTCGACAATCGGAGTGGCAACCGACTCAAAATAATTGTAAAGTTTGTTGTAACTACCCTGTATCAGGAACGCAGGCAGTCGGAAAGTGTGTAGAAGAAGTTCCTGCAAGAACCACGGAAGTCCGAGGTCGAGTATCGGCGCAAGATTAAATAACACCCACGAGTTAATCAACGTTGGAGCACTCGTTCCTAGTTTTGTTTCTTCCGGGTTCGAGTTAAAATAAGCCCGGCCCAAAAACCGGAAAGCGGCTTGTTCACCAACATCGTTGAACTTAGCTTTACCGTTTTTGGCTAACTCGGTTTCAAGACCTTGAAAGAGTTCGGTGTAAGTGGTCTCGAACTGTGGAATGACTCGGTTGCTTGAAGATTTAAGCATGAAGAACATGAGGTTTTTAAGCTGAGCATGTCTAGGTTCGGATGGGTCGAGGTACGAGAGTACGCGGTATCCGCCTGTGAGTTTAGTGGACGGCATATAAGTTCCCGTGAACAAATCTTTCTTCTCGACTTTGGAAACATCGAACAATACAGGAAAACTTTTAGCGTCGAAGAGGGCAATGACTTTTGGGTTGCTGCTTATGAATGGGCCGGGTGGCATGTTGGTGCGGAACACGGTGGATTGGTATTTTTGAATGCGGGACCGGAAGAACTCGTCCGGGCCGCCGGTTCCGTAAAAGTACTCCAACCGGTCTTTGATCGGTTGGATAAAAGGAATGCCATAGGAACCAGGGATGGTGCGGAGAGGGGCAGCCGGGGAAGTTTCAGACGATGGTTCCATGTTTTTTAGTGGAAAATTTGAGTGTGAGAAAATGGTGTGCGTATTTTGTATGAATGAACTCTAGTGTATATATAGATGAGGACGACCCTAAGATTGTTTTATTTTTATTTTTTATACTTTGTTTTCTACTAGGGAAATTATAAAATAGTTAAGAGTTGAGTAAAATGCACGGATAGTCCCTGTGATTTGGTGAAATTTTACCTTTAGTCTTCAACTTTTCAGAATTACACTCTTAGTCCATGTGGTTTGACAAGTTGTTACTCGGCTAGTCTCTAAAGCGGTTCCTGTGGTTTGACAAGTTGTTACTCGGATAGTCCTTGTCATTTCACACCCACTTAACCAGAAAAACTGACCTCCATTCGCTTTGGGGACTATCCGACCAACAACTTGTCAAACAACAGGGATTAAGAGTGTAATTTTGAAAAGTTTGGGACTAAAGGTGAAATTTCACCAAACCACATGACTTTTACTCCTAAGAGTTTGATCAAAAGATTTTAAAAATTCACATGGAAATTTAAGTTTCATCAAAGTAGTTAGTTTTATTTTTCTCCAATTTTTTCTCCGATAAGACGTTGTCACATTATTTTTGCCGGATGTGAGATAGATAAGACTTGGCCTATACTTTTAGTTGGGACGGCTATGAGCCTATGAAAGTATCGACTAAGCATGCTCCTTTGGATGTCGATTAAGGCTTAGCCCACGCTTTTGGGATGGCTAAATTTTCATGTCTTGAATTTTGATGTTATGATGTAGCGGATGTGAATATATATGCTACATAATTGTATTGATTATGTTTTTTTTTTTTACTTGGATAAAGAGTAGTTATAATCCATATGATAAATCTTTCGTGATTTTGAATTCATAAGCAAAGCCCCACTTTATATATTATCAGCGTTTTGTGGTGTTGTTGGTTGTAGGTTAAACGAGAAGTAGTCTTAAGTTTTCTTTGTTGTGATGATGAGGGAGTAAAACCGTACCAAATAATACTAATGTCATGCAATCGCCAACGAGAACTATACTTATATAACAATACTAGGTTAATCCTAGGGGTGCAAACGAGCCGAGCTTCTCGCGAGCTACTCGAGCTCGGCTCGAAAAAAAGCTCGAACGAGCCGAGTTTAAACGAGCTCGAGCCCGAGCCCAAGCTTCGCTTATCGAGCTCGAGCCGGCTCGCGAGCCTAATCGAGCTTTCTGTTTATATATTTTTTTATTAATATATTAAACGTATATTTATATAATAATAATTACCATTTATATACATATAAAAAAAATAACAAAATTATATGTATAATAATAATTATAATTAATATAAATTAATTAATAAATACTAAACGAGCCGAGCCCGAGCCGAGCTCGAGCTTGAAAAATTACCTTCGAGCCGAGCTCGAGCTTTAGAAATAAAGCTCGAATCGATCCGAGCTCGAGCTCGAGCTTTCATATGTTAAACGAGCTCGAGCTCGAGCCTGGTCGAGCTCGGGCTCGGCTCGGCTCGTTTGCACCCCTAGTTATTCCCCCTTAATACTCACGGGTGGAAAATTTTCATTACGTTAATAATAAGTTAATAAATAAAATAAACACCCATAAAATAAACAACAAAACTTAATTACATCAAATATTGGTATTGAAAATTTGGTTTTTTTATAACAATACTATGATATGTCTCGTAGTAACAACTACTTCATCTAAAATATTACATAATGACACCCGCACTTCAAACAACGGCTCTCTGGTTGTAACCGCCCACGAGCACCTTTGGAGCTAAATAAAACAGACTCCCAACACCTCCATGTAACCTTTGACCTGTTTTAGCCAAATAATATTAAGATTTAAGCTCAATCAACCCCTCCACAAATAAAGGTCTCTTAACAAAGCTTTTGTATGTTTTCACAAGTGAATAAAAGATTGAAAGGGAATAGGCCCATATGGAGATTTTTATGCAGCTGAAGAAAATATGACCTACAACAACAAAGTATTTTGAAATTTTAAACAAATTACTTGTCTTGCTTATGTGATTTAACTATTTAAGATTAAGCTCAATATGTAACCGATGAGTTAATGCTCTTTAATAAAACCACAATATAGCACCAAGTAAACTAACGGATGACCAAAAAGCGATACTTCATGTCATATGACTATTGTTTATAAGCATATATAAGATGGACATACATACGCCTATCTTAATTCAATTCAAATATCATTTATTTTTAAAGAATAATGGTACACACTTTTTGGTCCCAATAAAGGAACCGTAGTACCAGTTGCTAGTGACCTGAAACTTACCCATAAAGGAAAGATTATGTTGATTTAACTTCTTCAACCTTCATTATCGCCGACGACCAGCGTCTGTGCCTCCGTCTCTCGTCGTTCTTCCTCCAACAATTGCCCCTGCATCTTCCAGAAACAAAAATCAACAAAAAAAACCCTAGCCTCACCTCACGTTGACCACACATTTTTTTCTTTGCACATTGCAGATCTCATATCATCATCATCTTATATCATACATCATCCATTTCCACAAACCATATAGAATTTCTATCTCATAAAACCCTTGTATAACCTGCATATCGAAGGGCTGAAGGTTATCAAATCTCCAAACTGAAGATTGTTTCTCCTCTTTGGTAGAAGTATTTTTTTTTTGTGTCATCAGATCTCAGCGAATTTCCGGCCAAAAGAAATAATAAAGAAACAGATCCGGTCCGACCCTTAGCGAATTTCAGGCGGAACCGCCGGCCGCCGGCTGAACCTCCGGCTAACTGCAGATTCGATTTGTTGTAGTGAACCGGCCCGGTGAAAACGACGAATCCCGGCCCGTCGGCTCCGGGTCTGAGAACATTGCTATAAACTGACAAATGTCCAATGAAAGATCAAGGGGAAATGATAATATTGTACAAGAGAAAAAAAATATGTACATGCAAGTTATATCTTATTCCCCCCCCCCCCCCCTCTATTTTTTAAACGTACGTAAATTTTTTATACGTCATTTGTATTTTTAATTATACTATAATACTAAGTGTCTTTTTATCTTTTATATGAGTACACTATTGTTATATTTAATAGAAATACAATTGACAGAACGTAAAACACAATGAATATTAAACTAAAAATACAATGTGAAGTAAATTAAAAACACATTGGAAAGTAGACTAAAAACACAATGGAAAGTAGATTTAAAACATAACTGACATCAAATAAAAAACACAATGGACAGCAACTAAAACACAATGATCAACAGACTAAAATACAGTAAACAGTTGATTAAACACAATGGATAATAGAACAAAAAAACACAATGGACAAACAAAGTGATAGTACCGTAATGAACCTAAGCAATACCAACCAAAAACGAATTCTCATCGTATCGCGCGGGGAATCCCTGCTAGGTGCTAACATTTATAAGAGGGATACGTCTCTGCGGGAAAACTTACATTGTGGTCAGGGGCGGACCTATGTGGACACAAGGGGGAGCGCCCGCTACCGCTTGGCGGGGAAAAATTTGACGTTTTTAGTGTAAATTTTGGAAAAATTTGACGTTTTTTCGATTTCGTTACCGTTTTTCTTATAAAACGTTCCTGCTTGTCGTGAATCCTAGATCCGCCACTGATTGTGGTGATATTTTTTTTTCCAAGAACTCCATGTTTACTAAGACAACAACCTCACTATGCAACAATACTTATTTAAGAGTGTTTTTGGTTCAACTATGCACCTGCCAATGTTACACCTGATCATCGAAATCATATTTTCATATATTCGTTTACAAATACAGCATAAATGAATTATGATCGAATTGAATGTTAGTGTATTCAATGGCAAATACAGCTATTGTGAATTCTTACTTTAGTGCATTTACACTACTAGAAAATCTGAAATTTCTTACACCAGTTTTCGTAGGAAATGCGTTACAAAACAGGCTTTCCCACACATTTGTGACAAATACATGATGTAGGAAAATGCCTCGTAGGAAACCTGTTTCCAACGCATTTCCTACGCAATTTCCTACCCATTTCCTACAAAATCGCCGTGTCACAAACTGCTACAGATCTCCTACAACAATTCATAGTTATTTTTAATATATTATTTATGATAAATATTAATTATTACATTTTCGGATTTTTTTTAGCTACACATTTCCGACAAAAAAAAATTAAAAAATTTCATTCAGCATTATTCGTGACAAATTTCTGACAGAAAAATAAAAATAGTTGTTACAAATTTCCGACAAAAGCATTATTCGTGACAAATTTCCGACCGAAATATAAAAATAGTTGTTACAAATTTCCGACAAAAGCATTATTCGTGACAAATTTCCGACAGAAAAATTTTTAGAAACTACAGGGACTACTTTTGTAAAAACTGAAACTTCAGGGACCAAAGTGTAAATATTTCAAAAATCTGTCAAAAAGGGGGGTTCTTCCTTAAAGAACCGGCACTTTGCAAGGATCGAACTCCTGACCTATCGTTTAGAACCGCAATGCCTTAACCAGTTTATCCTCCTACTAGAAGCTGTTAGAATATGAAACTTAATTCCTTTTATACACTAACTAGATTTAAATTGTTTGTCGGAAATGTGTCACAAGTTGTGACACAATTCTGACGGAACGATTAAATCAACTAAAAAATAAACTGTTTGTCGGAAATGTGTCACAAGTTGTGACACAATTCTGACGGAACGATTAAATCAGCTAAAAAATAAATATTTTGTCACAAATGTGTAGGAAATATAATAATTTTTAATTATTATACTAATTTTACTATTATATATAAATATAGAAGTGTATATCCTTGTATTTATTTTTAATAAAATTAAGTAATATGACTTAGTTGTCGGAAATGTGTCACAGGTTGTGACACAATTCTGACGGAACGATTAAATCAACTAAAAAATAAACTGTTTGTCGGAAATGTGTCACAAGTTGTGACACAATTCTGACGGAACGATTAAATCAGCTAAAAAATAAATATTTTGTCACAAATGTGTAGGAAATATAATAATTTTTAATTATTATACTAATTTTACTATTATATATAAATATAAAAGTGTATATCCTTGTATTTATTTTTAATAAAATTAAGTAATATGACTTAGTTGTCGGAAATGTGTCGCAACTTGTGACGCAGTTCTGACGGAATGTTTAATTAAACTAAAGAATAAATATTTTGTCACAAACTTGTAGGAAATGATTTAATAATCAACCTTTTGTAGAAATAAACTGTTTGTCGGAAATGTGTCACAAGTTGTGACACAATTCTGACGGAACGATTAAATCAGCTAAAAAATAAATATTTTGTCACAAATGTGTAGGAAATATAATAATTTTTAATTATTATACTAATTTTACTATTATATATAAATATAAAAGTGTATATCCTTGTATTTATTTTTAATAAAATTAAGTAAAATGACTTAGTTGTCGGAAATGTGTCGCAACTTGTGACGCAGTTCTGACGGAATGTTTAATTAAACTAAAGAATAAATATTTTGTCACAAACTTGTAGGAAATGATTTAATAATCAACCTTTTGTAGATTATATCTAACAGATCTGTGACGCAACTATCAATTAATTAGGGTTTTTTTATTTTCTGTCATTGTTGCGTCAAAAATTTGACATAGAATTTTGGAAAAAAAAATCGTAGGAAATTTGTCACAAATGTGTTTGAATCTGTGACAAAAATAATTGTGTAGGAAATTTCCGTAGGAAATTATGCACTTTTCTAGTAGTGTTATCAGTGAATACATTATGTATATCTGACCATGCACTACATGTGGAAAATGTGAAAAAAACTAGGTTTAAACGTGTAAAGAATAGAACAAAACAGTTTATGGGAGAAAATTTATCCCTTGTAAAAGTTGGTATCTTTGGCCCTTAAAAAAGAAAAAGAGTAGTGGTATATTTCAAAGTGGAGCAAAACGGTTTAAAGCACCTTAGAACACAATTATAGAATTAAATCTGATAAAATGCGAAGAAAATTGATTCCTGTTGCCAGACACGATCGATTTAACTTGTTTGGTTATCTTTCAAAAATTTCCCGACTGTGTGTTAATTTGAATTAAAAAAAAAAACTAGTATCAAGGGCCCCCGCGTTGCGGCGGGGGCATTGGTCAAATTCAATAATAAATAATTGCAAACAACAACAAAGCTTGGATTTTGAGTTTAAACAGTTAAGTCAGTTATGAATTTGTAAATTTATTTATTATTTAGCTTAGTTATATTTAGTAATAATGAAAGTACAAAAGCCAAAATATAAAACACAATATAACCACATGTTACAACAACCTAATGCATCAACATGTTACAAAATAATACATATATAATATAATATATAATATATAATATAATATGAGATGCTATTTAATCATATATTTTATGTGTTCTTGAAAATGCCAATTTTACCGATAGTGTGTTATTTTTAAATTAAAAAAATATGAGATTTTTTGCATGTTCTTGCAATCCCAGTACAACAATTATATATTAATCAGTGAATGAATTAATAATACACACATACAAACAAACTTGATAATCACCTCCCACACCCCTACCCATCCCTTTTTATCTCCTTTTTGTACATATTAGAACAATCAAACAAGCAATTTTCTGCGATCTGTCACCAAGCAATTTAAAAAAAAAAATCATCCTCGAAGCAGCCGCCCATCAAGATTCCGAGGTTTTTTTTTTCAATTCTTCTTTAATATCATATGTCTCTATGTAAAGTTAAAAGTGTTACAATTCTTTTAAAAATAAAAATATTAATGTATCTTAATAATCTTAGAACACGATTTTATAAAAGTATAGTATTTTATGACAGAGAAGGATACATGTCAGTTGGTATTCATCCTCATTTTATGACATAGAACATAGAAGGATTATGACATAGAACTTAGAAGGATACATATCCCTTGGTATTCATCCTCCCCCACTGTCTTCGTATTCTCCATCACATGGTTACATAAGTCGTTAGGTGCTCCCTAGTCGGTCGACTAAGAAGTTGAGTACTCGGTCTAAGCAGAGAGTACTCGGTCTAAGCAGAGAGTACTCGGGGAATACTCGGACATGTAAAATTATAAACAAACTAGTTTTCGGGAAGTAATATGTATGTCAAATATTATAAGTTTACTAATATTTATAACAAAATACGTGAATATAACAAAATACGTGAATATCAATATAAATAAAAGATACATGTTCAAAAAGTAAAGTATTTCAAAAATTGATATTCATGCCGTTGAAAATGATATTCATTCCTATAAAAATGATATTCATATTTTAATATGATAGGCATAAGAATTATGTTCTATTTTTTTCGGCAAACTCGGTCCGAGTTGACATTCTAGATCTAATTCTGATTGAGATTGACCATCTTTGATCAATTCTGAGTAATTAGGAAGTCGTATTGGAATCCTACATTGTTGCGATTACTCGGTGAGTACTCGGCCTCAAAGACCTTGTTTTACAACATTAGTTTACACATCTTTGATTCATAACATAGATTTGGATCGTGAGGGTTAGGATTGAAAGTGGGTTAACGAATGTAACGAATGGATAACGATCCATAGGTTTATGCTAGGGTTTGAGATTTTGTGAAGGGGTTTGGCTCGTTTAGAGTTAGGGTCTTGATTTGTAGGGAGCTAAAGGAGGTGGTTTGTAACAACATATGGATTATAGTGGTGGTGGAAGGATTCCAGATATAGTAGTAATGAAAGGTAGGCGGTGGAGATAAAAGTGTAGCAGTAGATAACGACAATGATGTAGTTGACGATAATGGTGATACAGTGGCAAACTATCAATACAAACAAAGACTTTAATCAACATAAAGATCTGTTGGGGGTACTCTCTGAGAATCACAAGAACCAAATAAACACATGTACATAATGCTTCAATATAAATGATAAAATTGAAAAGAAGAATGTTTTATTTTCTCTCTCTCGATTTTTATAAGTGTTACAATATTCACATGTACATGTAGACACAATGTTATTAATGACATATTATTTAAATCAAGTTGGTTGTTTATATGTTGAGATCATAAAAATGAAATAGAAAAATCAGAGTTTATTACCTTTTTTTGAGCAAATATCATAAAAAACAATATATTTGCTTTTTTTTACAAAATTCCCTCAACAATTTTTTTTCATATAAAAATCCCTCCACACGTCAATATCGAACAAAATTATGACATGATTTATCATAACGTGTTTATTGTTTATGTGGCACACATGTAAGATATAATATGTTGGCATGGACAATCTATATGTCCAAAATAGACACATAAGCAAATTACATGAACATTTTGTTTCTGTTTTTTTTTTTTTTTTTCTTTTGTGATGTTGTTATCGTTTTTTAGATACTTTGTAATTATATGTATATTTTTTTAACAAATTATACGACTAAAAGAACCTTCGTTGTAAGCAAAATAATATTGGTTTCGCAAAAATAAATAGTCATACATATATCTTAACAAAGAACCAAAATTGTTCAACGTATACAAACTTCATGTGGGGCAATAGTACTTGCCGCTGATTGGGTTAAATGGGCGGCTGCCCAATTTTTTTTTTTTTTCATTTTTAGTTTTAATTTAATTAATGGTAGTATAATATAATATAGAGTAAACTGTCATTTTGGTCCCTGTGGTTTGGGCACTTTTGCCATTTTAGTCCAAATCTCAAACTTTTTACATCTGGGTCCCTGGGGTTTTTATTTTGTTGCCATTTTAGTCCAAAAACCCTCTATTTTGACTGTTGAAAGCTAATTATTTTGTCCTTTAGTGCAGGGGCATTTTGGTCATTTTTATGAGTTATTATAAATCAATTTTGACCCTATAAAAGCACACTATCTTCATCTTCCCCAAATTCATAATGACCAAATACCCAAACCCTAATATCTTCAACAATCCGATCAGTAATAACAAGCTTGTTGAAATGTGCAGAGATAATGATGAACATTCATCATCCATAAGAAGGTCAACCAACAATGAAATGTTATTACATTCAATTCACCACCCAATTCCTCCAATTTCTCTTCGTTTAATCCAATAACCCTCACCAAACCCATTTGTTCTCGAACCAATCTAGAGTTGAACAGTACCGAGCTCACAAAACCCATTTGTTCTCGAACCATTTGTTCACAAAACCCATTTGTTCTCGAATCAATCTGGACGGAAAAATCGTCGGCAACAAGGTTATCTTCGTCCTCAATCTACAAGAACTAAAAGGAAAATGGTGGGTGGTTATACCAGAAGCTTACCGGAGAAGAATCAGGGCCGCCGCCGCTGCCGTTTTCCGATGTCGGTTCTCATCGCTGGCGAAACAGAGAGAGAGTGAGGGGTTATCCGATGTAGGTAAGAGATGAGGATTAGGGTTTTAATTCTTGAAGGTGAAGAAGACAGTAATGTCTGTGGTGTGTGCGGATTTCCTCAAAAAATGAATTAGGGTTTTCAGCTGTAGAAGATGAAGAGGTTCAGTGGGTGTGCGTGATGTTTTGATCAGTGATTTCAAAATAAAAATGAGAGGTTAAGGGTATTACTAAGTTTTATACCAAACGTTTTAGGGTGGGGATGATGCGGTGGTGGGGATGGTGGTGTGGTGGTGGTAGTTCAGAGAAGAGGGAGAGAGAAGAGAGGGGCAGAGGGGGTGTTAGAGAGAGAGAAAAAGAGTGCAGAGGGGTTTTAGAGAGAGAGACAGATTTTTTGGTTTAATTATTTTGAGTAAACTACCATTTTGTATTTAAAAATGACCAAAATGCCCCTGCACTAAAAGACAAAATAATCAGCTTTCAACAGTCAAAATAAAGGGTTTTTGGATTTTGGACTAAAATGGCAACAAAATGCAAACTACAGGGACCAGATGTAAAAAGTTTGAGATTTGGACTAAAATAGCAAAAGTGCCCAAACCACAGTGACCAAAATGGCAGTTTACTCTATAATATAATTATAAGTGCCCTTTTAAAAATTACGATTTCGCTCTCAGTTCAAAATTACGTTTTTGCCCTTAGTTTAAAATAAATTTATGCTTTTGTCCCCGGCTAAAACTTACGATTTCAAAATTACGATTTCGCCCTCAATTCAAAATTACGTTTTTGCCCTTAGTTTAAAATAAATTTATGCTTTTGTCCCCAGCTAAAAATTACGATTTCGACCTTAGTTCAAAACTATGATTTTTCCCAATTCAAAATAAAATTTTTGTTTTAAACAAAATTTTTGTTTTGCCCCCCACCTAAAAATTACGAATTTGTCCTCAGTTTAAAATTATGAGGTTGTCCTCTTTTAAAAACTTATGATTTTGCCATCAGTTAAAATCTGGAGTCTTGGCATCATTTTAATTTTTTTTTTCAAAACTATAGTAGTTTTTATTTTACTTGGTTTACTCAATCTAACTTTTTTGTCAAGCAGGTGTCTGACACCCGCTCATTGTTTATGACAATTTACTATTTTGCCCCCAGCTCAGGCTTGCCATCTTTTTTTAAGCAAAATTATGGCAGTGTTTTGGTTTAATTGGTTGAGTCGGTATCATTTTTTTGAGATCGTGTTATGAGTAGTATGCACAAGTAACTAAAATACATGCATACATGTTATTAAACTAAGAAATATTCGGCTTAGCGCCCCGCAACGCGGGCGGGGCATCCAACTAGTTTGTAAACATAAGCCATTGCTTTCTAATCGTTGTAAGGCAACTAAAGTACTTTCTTGTTCAACAACTTCATCATATTGAATTCTAGCACCAACTTCCAGATCTTGTTCACACTTGGCTTCTTCATGGATTATTTGGCTTTCTACAACCTTTTCTTAGAGAGGTGGGGGTGGTAACGTTCAGGAGCGTACCCACCCTAAGCCAAGGGTGGGCGGACGCACTCCATGAAAAAATATTTTTTAGTGTTATTTTTCGCCGAATCCCAATCACACCCTTTGAAATTTTTCACCCGCACCCTTTGAAAATTTTCAACCGCCCCACTTAGAAAAAAATAATTATTAAGCAGTTTAATTATTTAATCCAATCAAAGCCCAATCTACAATAAATTTTTATTAACACAAGCCCAAACTCAACCTAAAGAAATTTGAACTAAATAAAATAACCAAAACCCATCCACCCATTCCATTCCATTTCCAAATCCCGCCCCCAAAAAAACTCTCAGCGACTTGACGCCACTGCTCACGACCTGGTGTTTTTTTACCGGAAAAACCAAAATTCCGGTTGGACCGACCCATATTACGTCAAAATTCCAATATAGAACTAGTATGGTTTACTTCTTTATTTATTTTGTTTTATGTGATGATTAGGAGAAAATATAGATGTGTAAGGGTTTAATCTTTTTATATTTTTTTGTTGTTCTAGACTTGTAGTTAAATGATTTTGTTGTTTTATTTATAGCTTTGTTTAAATGATTAGTTACAAGTAATCAACATCTAATATTAAGGCTTGAATGTTAAAAATATAATTGAAAGTTATGGGCTATGGTTGAACATGATTGTTTATTTTGTTGAAGTGTTTAGTGTTGTTTTATGAACTTACGGAGTAAATTATGTGTTAGGAACAATGAGTAAGTATCTTTAGATGATATTTTTGAGGTTCCTATTTTTGATATATTTCAAAAAAAAAAACCTGTAGGGCACAATTTTAAATACGTTTGTAATTTGTAATGACGTTTGACGTGTTTTTGATTATTTATAAATTTTAGTTTGATGTTCTTTTATCTCACATGATCCGACCCGACCCGCTATGAACCGATATTTTTATACAGCTAGGGGCCTAAAATCTTTGAAAATATTTTGCACACCCAAAGAAAAATTTCTGGGTCCGCCACTGGCAACGTTACAGTTGCGTGATACCCGTTTTCCACGCGTGGAAAACAAAAATTCCCACCGCCACCAACTTTTTCACGCGTGATATTGTAGATTCTGTGATAATTTCAACGCGTTATGGGGTGTGAGTGATATATGGATGTGAGGGGGTGTGGGGGTTTATTGTTGGGTGTTGTGAGTGATGACCATTGCCACCAAAAAAGGTTGTGAGTGATGGAAAAATGGTTGATGACATGGCGGAACTTGATTGGGTGCTTATGAGAGATAGAATTGTATCACTAGCAATGTTTTTAAAACCGGATCGGGCCGGCCAGTCGGATCGGTCCAGCCGGGATCCGGAGCCTTTACCGGGCCGGTTCAGCACTTCAGTCCGTTTCAACATTAACCCGGCGGTCGGGCCGGCGGGTCGTCGCGTAGGGTCGGGTCGGGGAAGACAAAATTGAACTATTATCCAAACTGGATCTGTACCGGGGAAGACGAAGAGGTGACGTTGACACTTTAATTATCACCCTAGCTGAATAATAACAGAAACGATAAGATATAGTGATCGTAGTCGGCATGGAGTCGCTGCTGTATACAGTCTCCGGTGGCTGCTGTATTTAGGGTTAGATGAAGAAGATAAGCAAAGTTCACGCCCTGTTTTATTATCTTTTATTACATGGGCTTTTTTAAGTCAAATTTGTGGCCCATTTGATATCTAATACAAAGTTATATTATTTCTTGAAAGTTTGAAGGCTACTTGAAAGATTATTAAACATAATATTTTTTAAACTTAATAAAAATATACTTTTCTATTACCTCGGCTTTTGTTTCTTTATTTTATTTAGTGACTTGTTATCATATCTAATCAATGACTTGTTTAACTTAATGTAAAAATGTATTTTTTGTAAGATGAATGGGATTTTGATATTGTTGTTGAACTCAATATTGTAGGAGGGTTTGGTGGACTGCAATTTACATAAAAAATTGATGAAATTTGTCAAATCCGGGTCTAAATTTTATATATATTTTTATATAATTTATGACGTAATCCGGGTCTTAGTTCCGGTCGAACAGGTTGGACCGGTCCGACCTTTGACCCCGTGAGGCGACCGGGTCGACCTCCAGTCCGATCCTGAAAACATTGATCACTAGTGACCACTCTCACCCCCTTAGGTTCTTTGGGTGGTAGAGTTCTTTTCCCATTTTTAGTTTCATGTCTATCTCTTTTGCTCGTCTGGCATCCTTCTTTCCTTCCAAGAAAGTGGCTGACATCCACGTCTTACTTTCATTTAGTGGTTTCATATAGTGCTTGTAGGTCTATTTGAACTTTTCAACCTTGAACCAGTCACTTACATAATCCTCAAAAGGTCACAATTAATGTAGTATATAGCAGATACATCTCTCACCTAAAGTAGGCTTCATCTACATCTCTCACCTAAAACACATTGTCGCCACTCGTAATAACGATCCAATTACTAGGTATAAAAAACAAAAGAGTAAACTGCAATTTTACCCCCTGAGGTTAGGGGTGATTGGCACTCTTACCCCCCCTAAGGAAATAATTGCAAATTTACCCCCCACTGTTCACTGTTATGTTGCAACCTTACCCCCCGGCCTCAAATTTGTTGACTAATCTGTTGACTATAACTTGAAATGACTATAATGCCCTTTCATATTACCCCCTGTGTTTTGTGCACTCTGTGATATTACCCCCTGCCACCACTGCCACCGCCATTCACCACCACAACCACCACTGCCACCTCCAGCCACCACCCTCAAACATTTTTCAGTGTTTTGTCACTAATTAAGGAATCTTGCACATGTTTATCATAATAAATTAAGCAATCTTTACATCCTCGGTAGCAACTTCCATCAACACCGGTCATCTTCTCCGACCATTTATTCGAGGGTTTGAAGCAGTTGATGTGCGTGTGGGGTTTAGTAGTATTGAATGGCAGAGAAAAGTAAACCGGCGATTCATCTAACCTGAAGTTGAAAAGTGCTCTGGCGATGGAGGTGGGGAGAGAGCCTCGAGTTACAGTCCCTGTGTCCCTGAATGAAACCAACTGATGTACTTAAACCCAATTCCAATTGCATTCCAATATAAAGTTGCAAAACGTACAATGTATTCTGTATAAAAGGACCATGCATGAGACACCTAACAGAAACATGAACATAAATGTAAATACAGAAACAAAAGATAAATCACCTCCAGGCGAATTAGCATTCTGTAAGCTTGTGGCTTCACCTTTAAACACAAAGCAATATAAAAAACAATGAATATACATATACTTGTACACAACACATCACCTAACAGAACAACATTATTGACACAAATACATACAATGCACATTAGTAATTTCCAACTTAAACCCTTTAAATTACTAAAAAATTAGTTAATTAATTACAAATTCTATCAACCATATTCAATAAGTAGCCAATAAAATTGAATGTTAGGTTAATTATCTTCCACAAAATGAAAAGAATACATAAATTATAGCAATAAATATATAAAATTTACCTTCGTGGGATCATTCTTGGTTGCAATCACATTAACCTTGAATGAATTTCTTCGTAGACCAATACAATACACAATTAATTAAAAAAAACAACAGAAAGATGAAGCAAATAATAAAAGTAGAAAGTGTTGAAAATGAAGCAGATGAAGAATACCTAAACTTGTGGTTTTAGTAGGTACAGAAGAAGAACGAAGGTCTGTAACGAAAGAAGAAAAAGGTTTAGCGTCGACATCGTCGGACCATCCATCTTCTCCGATCAGTTTCCCCATACCTGATCATCTTTTTCAAAAAAAGCATTAGATCTGCAAAAAATTCTTGTTAACCAGAGCAAGAACATCCCCAGTCATCAACACCGGAGATGAGTGGTCGGAGAAGATGAGCGGTGTTAATGGAAGTTGCTACAGAGGATGTTAAGATTGCTTAATTTATTATGATAAACATGTGCAAGATTCCTTAATTAGTGACAAAACACTGAAAAATGGTTGAGGGTGGTGGCTGGAGGTGGCAGTGGTGGTTGTGGTGGTGAATGGCGGTGGCAGTGGTGGCAGGGGGTAATATCACAGAGTGCACAAAACACATGGGATAATATGAAAGGGCATTATAGTCATTTCAAGTTATAGTCAACAGATTAGTCAACAAATTTGAGGCCGGGGGGTAAGGTTGCAACATAACAGTGAACAGTGGGGGGTAAAATTGCAATTATTTCCTTAGGGGGGGTAAGGGTGCCAATCACCCCTAACCTCAGGGGGTAAAATTGCAGTTTACTCAAAACAAAATCAGCAAAATTAACAGCAAAAATAGTAGAATAAAAACAACATAATTTGCAGCAAAAATACACATAAAACAATACAAAAACAACAGTACAACCGCAGAAAAAATAGTTGAAATAATGGCATTCATATTCATATATGATAATAGCCAAAAAGAATGAACAGTAATTATATATATTATTATACTATTAATAAAAAAAACTAAATGAATTATTATTATTATACTATTAATAAAGAAACTAAATAAACGGTAATTATTTGTTTTAAAGGCTTTTTTTATATGTTTTGTTTAGTGGTTTTCTATATGTATTATTTGGTTTTTATATATCTTATATAACTTGCGCTTTTTTTTATCCATGTAAATCACGTGTCAGTATTCTTTGGTCATGTGGCAAACAGAATGAACAGTAATTGTATATATTATTATACTATTAATAAAAAAAACTAAATGAATTATTATTATACTATTAATAAAGAAACTAAATAAACAGTAATTATTTGTTTTAAAGGCTTTTTTTATATGTTTTGTTTAGTGGTTTTTTATATGTATTATTTGGTTTTTTTATATATTATATAACTTGCGCTTTTTTTTATCCATGTAAATCACGTGTCGGTATTCTTTGGTCATATCAAGATTTTTTCTTTATGGGTTGTTGTAACGAGTGTAGGTGGCGTAAAAAAACAAACCAATACCGATCAAATTCCCGCTGTGTTGGTATATTTTTGGTCATATCATGATTTTTTTTAGTTTTTTCTCTATTGGTTGCTATAACAAGTGTCAGTACTGAAGTTAAACGAACTAATACCCACCCAAGACGCAACGCGAGGATTTCCGGCGCAACGCGCGGATTTAATAGCACTAGTTAGTACCAATAAAAATACAACAAAATTACATTGAATTATTTGACCAATCTGTTATCTCTTTCCTTATAGTTGCGTATATGTACTTTCCCGTTTCTTACTCATTTTGTATTGAATATCATCATCTTTAGCTAAATTCTCAACCACATCAAGTCCTCAACATCATGAACAAACTAAACCTGCTTTTTTTCAAAACAAAGTTTGTTTAAGAAACGATCATCGGTTTTCCTATTTAAAGTAGCTGTAACATGATTCTCCTCCTTAATGTCCATTGACAACGAATCTAGAAACTCTTCATCATCGATGCTCACTTCATAAGTAGTGTGTGTGGTGTTATTCCATTCTGTAAAAAAAAAAACACGAAAAAATCCATTCTGTAATAATATGGTTTTGTAATCAAGTCGAATCCATTGTGTAAAGTAAGTATACAATCTGTGGAACCATTAAAACAATCAAATTGTTTTGTGATCGATTTGCATGGATTACATACTTGATGCGTTTTCTTTGCCCTGCTTTAGAAATTATTAGACAAATATTGATAGAGTTTAGTATTAGAAGGATACAATGTGTAAATATATGTCTTATATATACATGATGTAATTAACATATTATGATACATAATAATACAATTGTTTCCACGTTTATTTTGGTATTAGAGCCAATTCTACAACCCTAATTCTGCCGACAACAGCAGCTGCTACCCTGCTGCCGCCTACCTTCTCTTTTTTTTTTTTCCGATCAACATTTTTTCTGGCTCACAATGGCCATGCTTGCTGCCTTCTCCACAAACGAGAAGCACTCTCACAACTCTCATAAGTTCGCGTTTACCTTGACTCCCACAAACTACGGTTTCTGGAAAACAATGATACATCTGTTTCTTGTTACAAACAACCTGATAGGCTATATCGATGGGACTATTCCTTGTCCAGCGGCTGTGATTGAGCAGCCGGCCTCCTCTGACAAAGATGCTCCAAGAACTTCTCAGCCTAACCCTAATTATGCAACATGGGTGACCAATGATGCCCATGTTCGTATGTTACTGATTTCTACTATTTCTGAATCTTCTTTCCTGCATGTTCAAGGTAATACATCTCGTGACTTATGGCTATCCCTGGAACGTGCTTATGCACCTCATACATCTTCCAGGGAATATACCTTGAAGACACAACTTTTGAAACTCGTGATGAAGGGTGATGAAAGTTCATTTGATTATCTTACTCGAGCAAGGGAATATGCTGATGCTCTTGCTAATATTGGTGAAGCCTTTAAAGACAAGGATCTTGTTATGCTTGTGATTGCAGGTCTTCGCGAAGAATACAATGGTTTAAAGTCCAATCTTCTTTCACGAATGCCACCCGTTACCTTCACTGAATTACATGGTCTGCTTGCTGATCACGAGTACATGATTAAAACTTCTGCCCCAGTGGTTCCATCTCCTCAGGCCTTTGCCGCTTCTGCCTCAGGTACCTCCTCTTCCAGTAGCGTTGTACCATCAGATTCCTTGCATGTTTTAACTCAGCTGGCCTCACAGTTGGGTTTTCAACTACAACCCACTAATCCACAAACACAAGCGTTCTTCACCTCCTACAATGAGAACAACCGGGGACGTAACCATAATAACAACAATCGTGGCCGTGGCCGTGGCCGTAGCTCAAACAATCGGTCCTTCAGGGGAAACAAGAATCAATTTAACTGGGCATCCAATCAAAATATGGTCTATCGCACTTGTAATCGGTGTAGTACTGGTCACATTCCATCCGACTGCCCTAACCGTGATCCTGTTACAATTCGATCCAGGCCACAACCTTCGGCCAACTATGTTGATTGGCTTACTGGCACAGGTTCAAATAGCCATGTAGCACCTGATCTTTCTAGCCTTGGTACTGCTGAACTTTACACTGGCGGGGAGTCTCTTCATGTTGGCAATGGTAAGGGCTTACCTATTTTACATATTGGTTCAACTCATTTTCATTCACCAAACAAAACCTTTTCCTTGTCCAATATCCTTCATGTTCCTCAAATAAAACGTAATCTACTTTCTGTTCAAAAATTTTGTCATGATAACAATGTTTTCTTTGAGTTTCATGCTTCTTTTTTTGCTGTGAAGGACAAGTTTACACGCACTACCCACCTCACGGGTCCAAGTGAACATGGCCTTTATTCCATTCGCCTTCCTTCCATTCAACCAGTCTCCAAAGTCTCTTTCACTGATGTTCGTGCTCCGGTCCACACATGGCATCAACGGCTTGGGCATCCTCATCCTCAACTTTTAAATTCCATGTTATCAAAATACTGTCTACCAGTTTTGAATAAAAGTTCGAGTACTCCTTGTAATGCTTGTCATGTTGGGAAATCATCGAAACTTTCTTTGTCTACTTCTGATTTTAAGAGTACTTTTGGTTTGGATTTAATTTATTGTTATGTTTGGGGACCGGCTCCCATTACTTCTTATGATGGACACCGTTATTTTTTACTTTGTGTTGATCACTTCACTCGCTATATGTGGATTTTTCCTTTAAAACAAAAATCAGACGTGTTTGCAATTTTTAAACAATTTGTTGCTATGGTTGAACGACAATTTCAATCCAAAGTTAAATCAGTCCAAACAGACTGGGGTGGCGAATTCAGGAATCTCCCCAGTTTTTTCTCCCCACTTGGCATTATTCATCGTCGCTCGTGTCTACACACTAGTGAACAAAATGGCTTCGTTGAACGTCGACATCGCCATGTGGTGGAAACAGGTCTCACCTTACTTGCTCAATCGGGTGTTCCATCTCGTTTCTGGCACTTTGCTTTTGACACAGCTGTTTATCTTATAAACCGCATGCCATCTCGTACCGCGTCCAATGTGTCTCCTTTTGAGCATATTTTTTCCCGTCCACCCGACTTCTCTTTTTTGCGTGTCTTTAGTTGTCAATGTTATCCTCACATTCGTCCATACAACCAACACAAGATGGAATTTCGCTCTCTCTCTCATGTGTGTTTCTTGGGTACAGTCCCGTCCACCATGGCTATCATTGTCTTAACACCACAACTGATCGCATTTACATTGCGCGTCATGTTCGTTTTAACGAGCTTCATTTTCCTTTTCTACAACCACCCTCCACACAACATGTCCCTACTTCACCAGACCCATATGTCACCAGTTATCCTTTTCCTCCTATGCAATCTGATCCCATGAACCCGACTACTTCACCAGGTTCGCCTACACCTACGAATCAGCCTACAACTCCCCCTATTCGTACTTACAGTCGTCGCCCTAAACAATCATCAATGACCACTCAGCCAGATCCGCCCACCCAAATGTAACACCCCAAAAATGGGTTTGGTAATCAAACTCCGTTAATATTACTAACGGGTAAAATACCGTTAGTGGTAAAAAAAATTACCCGGTAAATATTAGGATTTAAATAAATAAATCTAATATTAATTAAAAGGAGGATAAATACTTTGAGAAAACAAAGTATATAAAAGGCCCGAGTTAACGGGATTTAAAGTAGAAGCAGGATGTGATTTCCCCGAACCCGCCAAGTAACTAGGAATATCAACCTAGTTAATTAAATGTTGTTAAAATGCCAATGAAACATGATTAATAATACTCTTTATAAAAAGTTGAACAAGTGAGGGGACTAAACTTGACAAAATTGAAAATAGTTTTATTTAATTAAAGCAAAACACCAAAACACACACTTCAGTGTGTGTTTGGTCGACATTTCCCAGGAGCCAAAAGGGGTTCTACCAAGTGAACCCTAAATCCACAAAATTGATCAAAATCAAGGAGAAATCAAGCCAAGAATTTGGGGCTTTTAATAAAATCGTGATCACCAAGCTTAGGGGATCACAAGGTATGTTGAATTTTGATGTTTAGTAATATTTCGAATTTGTGATGAACATGCATGAACGAAATTCTTGCATGAATGTTCAATGTTATAGTGATATTAGTGTGGGTACAAGTCTAGGAACAAACCCTAGATGCAAACTTGTAGAATTATGCCATAAACTAGGAATTAATCAAATAACCAAGTATGAGCTAAATGGGTTTTGGATGATTTAATGAAATTGATGTTGTATTGGTGTTTATAAACACCATACTAACTTGTATGAATGAACTACTTGAACAAAATGGGATTTGTTAAGAGTTCATACTTGATTTGAAGTGGGTCTTGACACAAGAATTAAGCTCATGATTATGATTTAGTTCAATAAGAAAAGTAGTCAAAGATTCATAAGGTGTGAAAGTCATGATTTAGAATGACTAGTCTAACAACCTTGTGAATGATGAATGATAGTTGGCGCTTAACAAGCTAGGTGAAGCTCGGGGAGCAAGCGGGTCGATCGAAGCAAGTGAGAAAAGAAAAGCGTAATTTGGATGTGAGGTAAGTTAAAACTTACACCTTTTATTTGTCATCTATTGGTTTTATAGATTTTGAATAATCAAAGTCACATTTGACTTATGATGTTTCGACCCGACATGCGAGGTTCGGAATAAAAGACAATAATGATAAACCATGTTGAATGGTTAAAAAGAGCTAATAAGGTCATTTAGTCATGTAATGACTAATAAATAACGAATTTTGAATGATTTACCTTATAAGGTAAATCAATAAAATTAATAAGGGTAAAATGGCAATGTAGTCACTCGTGACGATAACTGTTAGTTTTGAAGGACGCTTTATGGCGTAAGATATAAAGGGGTCAAAATAATCAAGAAATAGATTTATAAGTAAATTGACCGTACGGTGTAAACCGGTACAAGTCATGTAGACGAGATGATAATAAATCCATCTCGTAAAAGTAAACGGTCATAAAGACCAAACGGGTCAAAAGGTGAAAATATCACCCTTTGACAATATCGGCTAATGTTTTATCGAGTTGCATGATTACAGGAATAAATATCAATTGAATGATGACATCGCTATTACTTAGCGCCACTAAGGCAAGGTATCGTAACGGGTCAATACATTGATCCGAGCCAGGTTTGTGTAATGATTCAAATCATCATGTAGAATTTGAGGTTTTCTAAGAGTTAAACAAGGTCAAATTGGATATTTGGTTATCTTAAAGATAAACCGAATAATTCAAGTTATAAATGTAGTGTTTTAGAAACATAATGGTTTCTAAACAAGGTTATAGTTAAAAGACCGGATTTTTGGGCCAAACAAGTATCTGAAAGTCCTTCGTCGTAAAAGAAGAACCAAAATTGACCAAAACTCCCTTGTAGGCTAAATAGAACAAACAACCCTTAAAGGTTGTTTGGAAACGAGTTTCATAATTAGATAAATACTTAGAATAAGTGTAGAAGTTGAAAGATGTAATACGTTAGTCAAATGGCTCTATTTGAGTCTTGCCGTAAAATGATAATCCGAGGGGTAAAACTCGGAACATATAGATATCTACATTAGATCCAACACACTTATAGTTGTAGTGGAAGATTACTTGATAAGAAATGTAGGAATAAGATGCTAGAAAAGATTGAAAGCGATTTCAAGCTTTAAAGTGCTTAAATACCCTTAACGGGTCAAAATAAGAATACGAGTGAAAACGGGTTTAAATTGTGTAATAAACCTATGATTAGAACCTAAAATGGTAGGTAACATTAATTTGAAGAAGTGTATGTGATATAGGAATCAAACAAATACGTTTGTTTGATAAAATGCATAAACGGGTTAAAATTCGGTAAAAAGGTAACGAGTCGAAGGCTTAGAAGTCTCAAAATTTATTATGTTGGATGTTGGATTTTAACTCCATATGATGGAGAATTAAATTACGGACGCGTAGGAAAAAGAATCGGGTAAAACGGATTAAAAACGAGAGAGTTATGCTCGTTTCCGTGAAATCGGGTCATGCTGGGTATGTACAGCAACATATTAAGAACATTCTGCCAAAAAGGGGGCTAGGTGGGGCGTCTAGCCCCTAGGCGTGACGCCTAGCCCCCCCTGAACATGAAAAATGTTTAAATTTGTTTGTTTGACCCATATAACTTGTTTAAACTTGTTATTTAGCTATCAAAACTAACTTTTAAGTTGGTTTTGATCATAGGTGATTGCCAAGAGTGCTCGGATGAAGATCAAGCTCGAAGAAGAACCGAACACGATAAAGTTAAAAGCTTTCGCGCGGCGTTTCGTCGTATCTTTTAAACGGCGAATTCAATTACATTAAGTTGTTCTATTTACTTTTAAATTGTAAAAGTTTTAGTAAACTCGTATTGTCATACTTACGTGTAATCGTATAAACATATATTTTTACGAAACTTATATAAAATATTGTATTAAACAAGCAAGGGTGTTACAAGTTGGTAATCAGAGCTCACGGTTAAATAGTAAAGCGTGTTCGGTTCGAGGCTTGATCGCAAATCCGGTAAGTTATATGTATATAAAGGGTTAACATGATTAAAGTGTTTTAAATAACACATAGAGTTATCGTTTAATACACATTACCTTAATTAAATGATAAAAATAGTTGACGAGATTACGCGCGTTGACGTGTATAGTAGAAAAGCCTTGTATAATAATACGGGCGATTACTGAGGTCGATATTACTAACCCTTGTAAATGTTTTAGTTGAAGGAAACTCGCATCTGAAGATAGCGGGAGTGTAACAAATCATGGATTTAACAGAGGAACGGTCCAAAGTATGACAAATAGAGCACGCTCACCAAGGACCTAAATCGCGCAACGATTGCGAATAAGTTAATGGCAAGGGGAGCCTGTTAGAGCAAGCATTATCAGGTGCACGTTTTAAATTGTTGCATAAATAGTAATATGCAACAAATACGTAGAGATTGAAAGTTGCATATGTAGATTGAAAACTTGGAAAAACCTGAATAGAAAACCTATCCGGGATATTGTTTCCAAGAAAAACAAATAGAGGCATTACTTACATGGGGTGTAATGTGAAAATTATAAAAAGGTCATGTATACCAGGTGTTGATAGCTTACTCTGGCCAAGTAAGTAGTGAACACGTGGTACCATGAACTTCTTATGATGGACACATTTATGTCCGATGTAGTAAGGGTGGGGTGAATGGGACTAACTTAAATGGTACCCAAATGAATCAAATAAGTAAGATGTTTGATAGTAAACGTAAACGTAAGTCGGATGACGAAAGCGTATTACGTAAGAATAACGAGCCCGAGAGAAAGGACAAGGATCAAGTAAAAAGAAAATACAGACCGACCAATAGGAATGCTAAGGCATAGGGATAAAAGTTTGACTGTCACAAGTGATGAAATTCACATGGACAAGTCAAACGAATTGAATAAAGAATAAAGGACTTGATTGAATAAAAGCGATGGATCTCGCTAAGACGACCAAATAAATTAAAATAACGTCTAAAACCATATAAGAATAGTTACTTGAAAATGATTACGGTAAAGATACCCGATGAATGGGTAGGATTTGGAAAGAATGCGTAAACCAAGGGACGGGAACGCGAAATAGAAAGTCAAAAGACTCGGAATATGAGTCATGACTAAAAGACAATGAGAATTTGCAAACAGAAATGTTAATAACTACGCTCAACTATTTTAAAGTTGAACGGGTCGAATAAAGAATGGAGTTTGATGTTCACAAGTGATGAAATTTCACACGAACAAGTCAAACGAGATAAATAAGGTCTAAAAACTTGGTAGTGCAAGTAAGCGCAAATTGAATAATGGAAGCGCGAAACATTAATGAACCTACGTGATGGGTCATAAAGGAATATATATAGGAAAAATGCAAACTAGCGAAACAAAAATGTTAAAAACACTAAGATAAAGAACCCGGGTAATGGGTGGTAAAGAAGTATAGGTAAGAACCGGGTAACGGTAAGTGTAGGACAAACCGACGTGTAAATGACGTTAGAAGTCATAAATTCAGAAAGATAATTCGAAAGAGAACAAATGTAGCCTTAGACTACGGTCAATGTCAAATGAAATCCAAAAAGCAAAAGTAAATCGTTCTAGACATAAAAGGGGTGCCTTGACACCATATATATATATATACAGTTGAATAAAGACTTGAATAAAATATGATCTACGGGATTATCATAACCTATGGGATTAAACATAGTGTTAAGGTCTACAGGACCAAGAAGACCCTTGGGTCATAAATAGAAAGAAACAAACTGTTGGGTCTCACCTTAAAAAGGTGGAAATCTAAAGAAATAACATATGAGGCTAAGTGAAAGAACCTACGGATCATATGGGTTAAGCGGGGGAATTAGTTATAATTCCCCGCATTAAATAATAACGGAAAGAAATAGATCCTCGGGAGTAACATTCCTAGAAATGAGAGAAAGATGTGAGACAAAGAGGAAACGTAAACTAAAAATTCAGTTTTTGGTCAAAAACAACGTTTTAACAAAACATAAGTAGTATGAAGTGATTTAGAAAATCTTATACACACGTAAGGCCGGAGATGGCAAAATAGTATACCCGGGTGACGGGATATAAAGTGACGGCGACTAATTAGTCTAGCCGGTAAAACTATTTGAAGTCAAGATATTGTCATGACAAATACAAAGCACTTGTTAATATAAGACAAGCGTGAAAAAACATGTTGACAGACTAAAGCGAAAGAGTGGTCAAGTAACAACTCGGTCAATAAAGATAAAAGATATAAGCTAAAAGTAACGGCCCGCGAGGCCTTACACATGGAAGACGTACGGGTCAATATAAACGAAAACTTTAGATCCAAAAAGAATGTATGAATGCCTTGAAAACGAAGCTAAGTTCGTTTAGTCTAAAATTAAAAGAACTACGTAAATAAGGTTTCGAGGACGAAACCTCTTTAAAGGGGGTAGACTTGTAACACCCCAAAAACGGGTTTGGTAATCAAACTCCGTTAATATTACTGACGGGTAAAATACCTTTAGTGGTAAAAAAATTTACCCGGTAAATATTAGGATTTAAATAAATAAATCTAATATTAATTAAAAGGAGGATAAATACTTTGAGAAAACAAAGTATATAAAAGGCCCGAGTTAACGGGATTTAAAGTAGAAGCAGGATGTGATTTCCCCGAACCCGCCAAGTAACTAGGAATATCAACCTAGTTAATTAAATGTTGTTAAAATGCCAATGAAACATGATTAATAATACTCTTTATAAAAAGTTGAACAAGTGAGGGGACTAAACTTGACAAAATTGAAAATAGTTTTATTTAATTAAAGCAAAACACCAAAACACACACTCGACATTTCCCAGGAGCCAAAACGGGTTCTACCAAGTGAACCCTAAATCCACAAAATTGATCAAAATCAAGGAGAAATCAAGCCAAGAATTTGGGGCTTTTAATAAAATCGTGATCACCAAGCTTAGGGGATCACAAGGTATGTTGAATTTTGATGTTTAGTAATATTTCGAATTTGTGATGAACATGCATGAACGAAATTCTTGCATGAATGTTCAATGTTATAGTGATATTAGTGTGGGTACAAGTCTAGGAACAAACCCTAGATGCAAACTTGTAGAATTATGCCATAAACTAGTAATTAATCAAATAACCAAGTATGAGCTAAATGGGTTTTGGATGATTTAATGAAATTGATGTTGTATTGGTGTTTATAAACACCATACTAACTTGTATGAATGAACTACTTGAACAAAAATGGGATTTGTTAAGAGTTCATACTTGATTTGAAGTGGGTCTTGACACAAGAATTAAGCTCATGATTATGATTTTGTTCAATAAGAAAAGTAGTCAAAGATTCATAAGGTGTGAAAGTCATGATTTAGAATGACTAGTCTAACAACCTTGTAAATGATGAATGATAGTTGGCGCTTAACAGGCTAGGTGAAGCTTGGGGAGCAAGCGGGTCGATCGAAGCAAGTGAGAAAAGAAAAACGTAATTTGGATGTGAGGTAAGTTAAAACTTACACCTTTTATTTGTCATCTATTGGTTTTATAGATTTTGAATAATCAAAGTCACATTTGACTTATGATGTTTCGACCCGACATGCGAGGTTCGGAATAAAAGACAATAATGATAAACCATGTTGAATGGTTAAAAAGAGCTAATAAGGTCATTTAGTCATGTAATGACTAATAAATAACGAATTTTGAATGATTTAACTTATAAGGTAAATCAATAAAATTAATAAGGGTAAAATGGCAATGTAGTCACTCGTGACGATAACTGTTAGTTTTGAAGGACGCTTTATGGCGTAAGATATAAAGGGGTCAAAATAATCAAGAAATAGATTTATAAGTAAATTGACCGTACGGTGTAAACCGGTACAAGTCATGTAGACGAGATGATAATAAATCCATCTCGTAAAAGTAAACGGTCATAAAGACCAAACGGGTCAAAAGGTGAAAATATCACCATTTAACAATATCGGCTAATGTTTTATCGAGTTGCATGATTACAGGAATAAATATCGATTGAATGATGACATCGCTATTACTTAGCGCCACTAAGGCAAGGTATCGTAACGGGTCAATACATTGATCCGAGCCAGGTTTGTGTAATGATTCAACTCATCATGTAGAATTTGAGGTTTTCTAAGAGTTAAACAAGGTCAAATTGGATATTTGGTTATCTTAAAGATAAACCGAATAATTCAAGGTATAAATGTAGTGTTTTAGAAACATAATGGTTTCTAAACAAGGTTATAGTTAAAAGACCGGATTTTTGGGCCAAACAAGTATCTGAAAGTCCTTCGTCGTAAAAGAAGGACCAAAATTGACCAAAACTCCCTTATAGGCTAAATAGAACAAACAACCCTTAAAGGTTGTTTGGAAACGAGTTTCATGATTAGATAAATACTTAGAATAAGTGTAGAAGTTGAAAGATGTAATACGTTAGTCAAATGGCTCTATTTGAGTCTTGCCGTAAAATGATAATCCGTGGGGTAAAACTCGGAACATATAGATATCCACATTAGATCCAACACACTTATAGTTGTAGTGGAAGATTACTTGATAAGAAATGTAGGAATAAGATGCTAGAAAAGAATGAAAGCGATTTCAAGCTTTAAAGTGCTTAAATGCCCTTAACGGGTCAAAATAAGCATACGAGTGAAAACGGGTTTAAATTGTGTAATAAACCTATGATTAGAACCTAAAATGGTAGATAACGTTAATTTGAATAAGTGTATGTGATATATAAATCAAACAAATACGTTTGTTTGATAAAATGCATAAACGGGTTAAAATTCGGTAAAAAGGTAACTAGTCAAAGGCTTAGAAGTCTCAAATTTTATTATGTTGGATGTTGGATTTTAACTCCATATGATGGAGAATTAAATTACGGACGCGTAGGAAAAAGAATCGGGTAAAACGGATTAAAAACGAGAGAGTTATGCTCGTTTCCGTGAAATCGGGTCATGCTGGGTATGTACAGCAACATATTAAGAACATTTTGCCAAAAAGGGGGCTAGGTGGGGCGTCTAGCCCCTAGGCATGACGCCTAGCCCCCCCCCCCCCCGAACATGAAAAATGTTTAAATTTGTTTGTTTGACCCATATAACTTGTTTAAACTTGTTATTTAGCTATCAAAACTAACTTTTAAGTTGGTTTTGATCATAGGTGATTGCCAAGAGTGCCCGGATGAAGATCAAGCTCGAAGAAGAACCGAACACGATAAAGTTAAAAGCTTCTGCGTGGAGTTTCGTCATATCTTTTAAACGACGAATTCAATTACATTAAGTTGTTCTATTTACTTTTAAATTGTAAAAGTTTTAGTAAACTCGTATTGTCATACTTACTTGTAATCGTATAAACATATATTGTTACGAAACTTATATAAAATATTGTATTAAACAAGCAAGGGTGTTACACCAAACAACCACCACCGCTCAAACAACCTCGCCTACCCCATCTACCTCACCCATCCAACCTGTTCTGTCGGGTCCTACAAACTCTGTTGCTCCGGCTGCCTCTCTTCCATGAACTCGGCCTGCTAATCTTCAACAGAACCCAAAACAACGAGTTCCTTTCAATCCTTCCGCTTATGCTACCTCCATCGCTTCCTCTGAGCTTGAACCCACGTCTTTTGCCATTGCTAACAAATCTCCCCAATGGCGAGGTGCTATGGCTGAAGAATATGCAGCATTACTTCAGAATGGTACCTGGTCTCTTGTCCCACCAGTTCCTAATACTAATGTGGTTGATTGTAAATGGGTATACAAAATTAAACGAGATCAAACAGGTACCATTACTCGTTACAAAACTCGTTTGGTGGCTAAGGGATTTAATCAACAACACGGGGTGGACTATCACGAAACATTTAGTCCGGTTGTTAAATCAACTACTATTCGTACTGTTTTGTCCCTTGCTGTGACACAACAGTGGACGCTTCGACAGTTAAATGTTCAAAATGCTTTTTTGCATGGTGAACTAGCTGAGACAGTTTATTTACGACAACCACAAGGTTTTATTGATCCACAAAAACCGGATTATGTTTGTTTGCTTCACAAATCTTTATATGGACTCAAGCAAGCTCCCCGCGCTTGGTTCAATCGTTTGACTATGGCATTGCATTCTCTTGGTTTCAAAGGATCTAAAACGGACCCGTCTCTGTTTATTTATTCCTCCAAGGGAACTTTATTATACATTTTGGTTTATGTTGATGACATCATTCTTACAGGGAACAATCCTAGTCTAATTGATCAGGTTATTCAAAGTTTGGGTACGACATTTGCTATTCAGGACTTGGGATCTCTTTCTTATTTTTGGGCATTGAGGTTGTTCATCAGGGTTCAAATCTGATTCTTTCTCAGCAAAAGTATATCTTGGAATTGCTTCAACAAGCGGGCTTGTCACATGCTAAATCGGTCACATCCCCGATTACCACTACTGCCCATTTATCTCTTGGTGACAGTCCTTTGTATGAGAATCCAGTTCTCTATCGTCAGGTTGTGGGTGCTCTACAGTACGTTACTATCTCTCGCCCAGACATCACTTTTGTCGTTAACAAGGTTTGTCAGTTTATGCATTCCCCAACTGAAAACCATTGGTCGGCCGTCAAACGAATTCTTCGTTATCTTCAGGGCATGTTCACTTATGGACTCTTAATCCAACAGACTTCGGGTTCTACACTACATGCCTATACTGATGTGCATAACTCATCTCTGAATGCCTTTTCGGATGCGGACTGGGCTGGTTGTCCCGATGACCGTCGATCCACCGTGGGATTTGCCATATATCTTGGTTCTAATCTTATTTCATGGTCAGCTAGAAAACAACGAACTGTCTCTCGGTCATCAACTGAAGCTGAGTACAAAGCTTTAGCCGACACAGTTGCTGAACTCACCTGGCTTGAAGCTCTTCTTCAAGAACTACAGGTTCCTATAACATTGGTTCCTGTTTTGTGGTGTGATAACTTAGGTGCTACATACTTATCTGCAAATCCCGTTTTTCATCTCTACGCATGATCAGATTGCAGCTATTTTTACCAAGCCACTATCGTCACAACGATTTGCTGATTTACGGTCCAAGCTGCAGGTCGTTACTCGGCCTTAGCTTGCGGGGGAATATTAGACAAATATTGATATAGTTTAGTATTAGTATTAGAAGGATACAATGTGTAAATATATGTCTTATATATACATGATGTAATTAACATATTATGATACATAATAATACAATTGTTTCCACGTTTATTTGAAATGATTTGAAGGATCAAGTGTAGATGTCAAGAATCCATGTATTTGCAGAGTCGTTTACTATGAGTTTGCTTCTTCTGGGATTTCATATGCTATGCTAGGGTTTAATCTTACATGCCCACCTAAATTCTTTTTTAGGATAATAATAATATGTATGCTAAATACGAAAACAAATCAAACATGTCAGTCAGCACACACAACCGTTCTATGTTATTTAATATAAGAGTCACATTTTTTGTTCAAAATTAACATATGGAGGAGCTAATATGAGTAAAAAATGTGAATAATAAAAATAGTGCTTTTTAAGGTATTTATCCTTTTTTTCTGTTGCTTTGTTCGTGAGTGTTGGTGCATATTTGTGACAACAACTTAGATTTGGTCTTTGGATATCTTGTAATTCATAAAACGATAAACAGTTAGCGGGTTTAGCTTTGTAATAATTAATTAAGAGTGATTGGGCCAAACCAAACCCACATATGGGGATGGTAGGCGAAATGGGCCTAGCCCATGACCTAGCCCATGTGCAAAGCTTTGTCCTATATAAACAAAGCTTAGCATTAGGGTTTAGGCTAATCATCTAATCACCTAATTAGCTTTTGGAGAGAATTCGTAAAAGAGAAAGGCTTGGACGAATTTGGAGATCTTGATTGATTGTAATCGTTTGAAGATAATAAATAAAGATCGGGTTTAAAGTGATTTCTGTTTCTACACGTTTTCTGTGAAATCTGATCTAGGGGATTTCGCACTCTAGGTTAGATCGACGATTCTGTTACGATCCGCACGGATTAAGGGACCTACAATTGGTATCAGAGCTTTAGGCTCTTGATTGGCTTGGTTCAGAATAGTTTTCTGCAGAAAAATTGAAGTTTTGGCGTTTTTGACGGCTGTTCTAGGGTTCTGCTGGTGATTTTGGATTGATACAAGCAATTTCGGACCAGAAAACAAGCATTTCGGATTAATCAGCCGCAATTTCGGAAAGAATTCAAGCAATTTCAGACTATTTCGGATCTCCTGACTTGCATTTCGGACCAGTTTGATTTGATTTCGGATCAGTAGGCTGCATTTCAGACCAAAACTTGTTGAATTTCGGATAAATCAAGGGATTACGGATCATTTCGGATTAAGGGTTGCTCATTTCGGATCTTTAAGTGTCATTTTGGATCTGAAGAATCCATTTCGGGCCGGTTAAGCTTGATTTCGGATAAAAGTGTCCCATTTCGAACCAGTATAGTTCATTTCGGACTATTTGACAAATCCGGCTAACCATTTCGAACTTGAAACCATTTCGGACAAGGGGTGGAATTTTTCTAGGCTTGCGCAAGAAAAGTTTCACTGTTCCGGGTTTAGAAAACTATCCGTAACTAATCTCAGAAAACCGTTCGCACCGTTAAATTCCTTGGATTTTTAGGACAAAAAAAGATTCTGCAAAATCCTGAAAACGGTTTTCGACATTATATATCATTGGAATCGTAATCTCGAGACGAATCTAACGGTATAACTTGGTAAAAACAGGTTTCGGACTAAAATTGTACGGTTTAACCAGTCTGATTAAGTTAAAATGTCGAACATGTATAAATTGAACGAACTCTTAAGGATGGAACATGAGGTTGGCACAACCAACAAACCACCTAAGATGATGAAGGTGGAGAACTACTTGACATGGAAGGACAGGTTTCAATCCTTCATTGAATATCAGGACACACGCATGTGGATCTGTATTGAAGATGGGTACACAAACCCTACACATGACTTTGAGGGCAGACCGCGTGTCACAGCCTATGTGAACATGCAAGAGAATGATAAAAAGATGTATGAGGCTGAAAAGAGAGCCTTGGCTGCTATCAAGATGTCCCTACCTGACAGCATCAAACATACCTTTAAGAAGTACATTACTTCAAAGTAAATGTGGGATGCACTAGAGAAGAGATATGAAGGAAATCTTGATGTCAAGAAGAACAAAGTTGATCTACTGAAGAAGCAGTTTGCTGTATTCAAGTACATGAAGAATGAGTCACTTAAGGACATCATCACTCGATACTACCATCTGATGTCAGAACTGGATAATTATGATATAGATTGCTATTCTGACATAGAGAAAAATGACAAGCTGCTTGATGCTCTACCTGCTAAATGGGATATTTACACTCTCATGATAAAGGGAGAAGCTGATTATGAAACAAAGGAACTGGAAGAAGTAGTTGGAAAGCTAAGAGCTTATGAGCTCAGCATGAAGAAGAAGAAGGACACTGGATATGATCAGGTTCAAGATCCAGGGATTTACAATGGGCTCACATCTTCTTCATCTCACGATGCTTCTAGCGACTCTGCCACTGCTTTTCTCTCGCATGAAAATGAGCAGGTCACAGTAAATGAGGATGGTGATGTATGTTTTGTGGTTGCATCAGGAGGATCAACTGGAGCTAAGAGAACATCAACTGCTAAGCAAAGTAGTAGTGCAAAGTCGATGCCAATGAGTGTTAAGTCAGCTGAAGAACATCTTGCTCTACTTGCTTCGTTTGTTGCTTCTTATGAAAACTATATTCAGGGAAAGATATCTGATCTTGCCACCTTAGATGAAGATTATGATCAGATTGACCCTGATGATCTAGAAGAGATGGATTTGCAATGGCAGATGGCCATGATTTCGAGACGTGTGAAGAGGTTCATGAACAGAACTGGAAGAAAGTTTGTAGGAAAGAGTGTTGGTTTTGACAAGGCCAAAGTCAGGTGCTTTAACTGCCAAAGTTATGGTCATTTCGCTAGGGAATGTCAGAAACAAAAGCATGAGACTTCGAGTCAGAGTTCAAACAATAGAAGTTTATCAAACAACTCTAACTCAAGGGCGTTGATCTCTACTGCAAGAGAGGGTTCGTATGACTGGAGTATTCACTTGGAAAATGATAAGAATGTCACTCAGGCATTCATGGCAGAGATTGTGCCAGTTGATGAAGGTGAAGCTACAGTAGATGATGCTAAGGTTGAGAAGAAAAGTGAAGCTGAGGTAGATAGGGCTGATCAGACAACAGATGTTGAAAAAGAAAAGTCAAAGTCTGAGCATGAAAGGGAAGATGAAGCGAAAGATGAAATCATCAAAAGAATGGAAGCTCAACTTACTGCTCTTATGGCCAACTCAGACAAATCGACAGGAGAGGTAAGTAACTCTGCTACTTCTGTTTGTTTAAAGTGTCGTGAATTACAAGGTGAAGTTGATAGGTTGTCAACTCAAAACAAAAGTCTGGTGAGCGAAATATCTAACGTAAAAGAATCAAATTTCTTTGCTAAAAGAAATGAGTCATCATATTTGAAAAAGATAAAAGGCTATGAAGCTGAAATTGAAGCTTTAACTTGCAAATTAAACGAAAAACTTCAATTCATAGACTTAGCTCATGACATGATGGCTGAGAAAACAAAAGAAATCTCTGATAAGTGCAAAGAGTTGTCAGATGCACAACTCAAAATTGTTGAACTTGAAAAGAAATTAGGTCAATTCAGGGATTCTACTTTTGTTATGAAACACATGATGGGTGGGTTAAAGAAGAGTAATGACAAGACCAGTGTGGGATTCAAGGGCTTTAATGAAGTCCCACCTCCTCTTAGTCATGACTATTCTTTCTTACCTGATGAAGATGAGTTCACATACTTTCTGTCAACATCACCAAGTAGTTTCACATCCAGTCAAGGTGATGTGTCTGAAAATAATGATGCTAAGAAGGATAATAACAGCAAACCTGTTTTGAAAAAGAAAAATTCCAATCCTACGAATAAAAATCCAACTTTTGTTAAAAAGGTTAATTTTGTTCAAGGAAGTGACATGAAAAATGAAACAGCTGTTATTGAAAATGAATCAAATGTCGAGTTTGCTAAAAACAAAAACATAGAAAATCTTGAAACTAAGCAAACTGAACCAAATCCTTCTAAGGCATCATCATCAAAACCAGAATCTAGTTCAAAGGCTTCAGCTGAGAAGTCTTCGAAAAAGAGATCGTGCTTCAAATGTCACACAAAGGGACATGTAGCTAGCTGCTGTCCTAACAAAAAGATTAAAGCACAAGTAAGTGAGAAACAAAGAGGGAAATCACCTGAAAAGAAAGGTGATAATGAGGAGAAAGTCTCAAATTCTCCAAAGAAATCTGCTCCTAAGCGACCAGAGAATGTTGCTGTTAGTGTAGACAAGGCTGAAAAAGGAACTCCACAAGTTCCTCGTTTTCAAAGAAATCAACCAAGATTTCAGCCTGAATCTACATCAGGCAGATATGAAAGACCTAGAAGTAGTTCACCAAGAATGAACAACCAAAATTCAAATAATTTCAGAAGTCTAGGTCAATATCAAAATCGATACCAAAACAATGGTGGTCGAACTTTTTATAACAATGGCTTTAGAAATTACAACAATCAAGGTTCTTGGAATCAAAATCAAAATTTTCAAAGGTCGCATAGTCCAAACACAAATAGGTACCCTCAGGACCAGAGACCTTATGGAAATCACAACCCATTTCCATCAACAGGTCCAAGATCCAAGACTCCAGTTAGGAGTGATGGATACTGGATGGATGTTCCTGTAGTTGATGAATCTGGAAGACCCAAGACCATTAAGGCTTGGGTCCCCCAATCTAACTAATCTTTTGGTTGGTGTGTGCAGGAGCTGCTAAGGAGGATTATCAACTTATGGTATGTTGATAGCGGCTGCTCCAGGCACATGACGGGGGATGCAAGATTGTTTTCTGAATTTGAAGATTATGACGGTGGACATGTTAATTTTGCTGGTGCTAAAGGTGGTAGGATTACCGGACGAGGAAAAGTGACGAATGGGAAGATCACTTTGGACAAAGTGAACTATGTTGAGCAGTTTAAACACAATCTGATGAGCGTGTCACAAGTCTGCGACATGGGTCACTCGGTCCTTTTTACAAATACGGAGACATTGGTGTTGAAACCGGGTTTGGTCATTCCAGACGATTGGATAGTTATGCATGCACCAAGGAAAAATGATACTTATGTCATGGACATGGGTGCCAAGGATCCGACTGCAGCGGTGGCGTGTTTACTGTCAAAAGCATCTGAAGCTGAATCTATGTTGTGGCACAGACGCATGGCCCATATTCAGTACCGCAAAATGAATTATATCATCAAAAACGAACTAGTGAAAGGGGTTCCATTGTAGAGGTTTTACGTGGAAGATAAATGTCTTCCATGTCAAAAGGGAAAACAACACAAGAAACCTCATAAGTCTAAAACAGTAAATTCCATTAATGCCCCTTATGAATTACTTCACATGGATTTATTCGGTCCAGTGAACGTGAGGAGCATAGGTGGAAAGTACTACTGTCTGGTTGTCACTGATGATTACTCACGTTATTCATGGGTTTTCTTTTTAGGTACAAAAGATGAGACGGCAGAGATGCTGATAGATCTTTTTACAAAATTGGAAAACGTCCATGATGCAAGGATCAAGAGGATAAGGAGTGATAATGGCACGGAGTTCAAGAATCGGATTCTGGATCTCTACTGTCTTCAAAAGGGAATAGAACATCAATATTCTGCTCCTTATACTCCTCAACAGAATGGAGTCGCTGAGAGGAAAAACAGGACGTTGATTGAAGCCGCTAGGACTATGCTTTCAGATTCAAAGCTACCAGTTCTTTTCTGGGGAGAAGCTGTGAATACAGCTTGCTACGTCCTAAACAAAGTTTTAACTGTTAAACGTTTTAACAAAACATGTCATGAACTTATGTTTAACGAAAAACCGAACTTAACAGGCTTTGAACCATTTGGATTACCCTGCACCATTGTGCGAAACAAAGATAAACAAAAATTCGGTGAGGTGGCTGACGAAGGCTACTTTCTAGGTTACGTGCCTCGCACACCGAATAAAAGGGCTTTTAATCTCAAAACTGGTAAAATTGAGGTTGTTTTTAATGTGGAAATTACTTCCTACAAACCTCAACAATCAACGAGTGGTCCTGCTATATTATATGATTATGAAAGTGTGTTTAAATCATTTAATGTTCCTGAGGTTTCTGATGCAGATGATTCTCAGCTGATTCAAACAGTGGTATGTGAAGACGATGAAGGCGAATTCATGCCTAGATCGAATGTTGATGTGTCAGATGCTCCGGAAACTTCCCAAGGTGCTGCTAATCCTGAGTCAAGCGATAGTGACTCTGAACCTATTCAGGGGGAGGAGTTCATTAATCCGTTTGCGAATCAAAATATTCAGGGGGAGGTTGGATCAAACCTGGGTGATAATCTAGAAGTTGATGTCGTTGCTACTACATGAGCAAATAGAGATCATCCAGTTGATATGATACTTGGAGATCCTACTGCAGGTGTTCAGACGAGAAGAAGCATAGCAGCGAATTCTGGGTTATTTGTTTCGATTGAAAAGACTGGGATAGTGAATGAATGCTTGTATAGTTGCTTTATTTCCCAAGAGGAGCCGAAGAACATTCATATGGCTCTTAAAGACAATTCATGGGTTGAAGCTATGCAGGAAGAATTGGCCCAGTTTGCGAAGTTGAAGGTATGGGAGTTAGTGGACCTTCCTAAAGGTGAAAGAGAGATTGGCACTAAATGGGTATTTAGGTGCAAGAAAGATGAAAGAGGTATTGTCACGCGCAACAAGGCTCGGTTAGTGGTAAAAGGGTTCAATCAGCAAGAAGGAATAGATTACAATGAGGTGTTTGCACCAGTGGCAAGGTTGGAGGCAATTCGTTTGTTTCTAGCTTTTGCTTCATTCAAGGGCTTCAAAGTTTTCCAACTAGACGTGAAGAGTGCATTTCTTTACGGGAAAGTCCAAGAAGTGGTGTATGTCTCACAACCAGATGGGTTCGTTGATCCAGACTATCCAGATCGAGTGTACAAACTTGATAAGGCTTTGTATGGGTTACATCAAGCTCCCAGGGCGTGGTACAAGACACTGTCTACACATCTGATAAAGAATGGTTTTGAAAGAGGTCAAATAGACAGTACACTGTTCATAAAGAGGAAGAAGGAAGATTTTCTACTGGTACAGGTATACGTGGATGACATCATCTTTAGGTCATCTGATGAGAACATGTGTAAGGAATTTGAACAGGTGATGAAGAGCAAGTTTGAAATGAGCGCTATGGGTGAGCTGTCTTACTTTCTGGGATTACAAGTTGAACAGAAAGAGGATGGGATGTTTATTCATCAAACGAAGTATGTGTATGACATATTGGATCGGTTCAAAATGAATGATTGCTCTACTTTCAACACACCTATTTGTGAAAATCACAATCTTGGCCCAGATCATGAAAGAACTGAAGATGTTGATCCTACTCAATACAGGGCGATGATTGGTTCTCTAATGTACTTGACTGCTTCAAGACCTGACATCATGTTTGCCATATGCTTGTGTGCCAGATATCAGGCAAATCCAAAAGAGTCACACATGAAAGCAGTGAAGCGTATTCTTCGTTACTTGAAGGGGAAACCTAAACTTGGGTTGTGGTATCCAGCTGATAGTGATTTGAGGTTCGTTGCTTACACTGATTCAGACTTTGGAGGATGCAAATCAAATAGAAAGTCTACAACAGGTGGTTGTCAGTTCTTAGGAGGCAGGATCGTGTCTTGGCAATGCAAAAAGCAATCTTGTGTGTCTACATCTACGTGTGAAGCTGAATATATTGCTGCGGGTAGCTGTTGCTCTCAGGTTCTCTGGATTCAACAGCAGATGCGCGATTACGGTTTGGATTTCACTCGTACTCCTATTATGATAGACAATAATGCCACTATATCAATTACAAACAATCCCGTAAAGCACAATAGAACTAAACATATTGACATACGTCATCACTTTATACGGGATTGTGCTGAAAATCGACTCATTGAATTACACCGAGTCGACACACTAGATAACCTTGCTGATCTTTACACTAAAGCTTTTGATCGAGCTCGCTTTGAACACTTAGTCGAACTCAACGGGATGAGGAATCCTGAATAACTGGTTTTTCATAAGAATTTTGTAAATAGTTTACCGCTTTCTTAAAAAATCAAAAATACAAAAACATTGAAAAATAAAAAACATAAAAAAATAGAAAATCAAAAATGAGTTTTCACTGTGTGAAAAAGAAGAAATGATAGTACATCAGCAAGTTAGACTGTCACACTCAAACTGAATTAAAATGCTTAAGTGTGATAGCAGCTTCATCATATGATGTACCAGTAGGCAAAAGCATGAAATAATCAACTTACCAATGTGATATAAACCTAAATGCACTGAGTATGAGTGGGGAACACATCAGTGGTGTATGGTTTAATGACCTTAAATCTTGCGTTGATAGATTGCCAAAATCTGAAGTTTTGGGTCTTTATATTGTTATTTCATCCGGGGATATCAGGGGTATCCTTCTGCTGCATCCAGATATATGCTGACCTAGACACACCCAGGATATCTTAAAAGAGCTAAAAATGCCAAATCCCTGAAAATGAAGAAGCTCTCATAGAGAGTCATTCTAAAATTGCAAAAAGCATAAATCGTACCAAAAATGGTATTTGTCTTAGCCCTCGTTAGATATTTTGGTCTCTCTGTTGTACGGAAGTACTGACCTGTTCACCAATTATCTAAACGTTGAAAAACAAAATGGATGAATTCAGTATACTCACCTACTACGATGAATCTTTGTGCATACCTTGATCGCGGGGGTATATCCTGAAGTGGTACACGCTAATATATCAGAATTAATATTACCTTAACGTATCATACAGTAATGGTACTTGAAATGTTCATGCATTTTGTTTAGGTGGACAAACATACTGGTAATCGTCTTGAACTGCTTTTCACGATAAATTACATAAAGAATTAACTAATGGTGTGAAACAGTTTGATTGTGCTTATATGATCTTCTTACCGGTGATTCTCACAATAATTAGAGTGTTTATTACTTTTCGTATTTATTTGCTTTCAGAAAATACAAAAATAGTGTCTTTTTCTGTTAAAATTCTTAATGTACGGAAAACTGTTATTCTTGGATGAGTTGTTACTGATAGGGGGAGACGGTGTTAAAAAGTGGGTTCAAAATTTTTAAATCATGTAGGTTATAAGGTGTTTGTTTAAAAATTTGTGCGTGTTGGTGTTGGATTGGAAAGTGCTTAATCTGTTATATAGTTTAACTAATCTCTTGAATAATAATAATTTGTTTAACTTATGTTGAAAAATTCTTATGGTTTCTCGAGATGTTTGTTTTATAGTAAACAGATTGAAGCAGTTTGTTGCTGAGAAGTTGCTGTGAAGATAAGAGTTTGATTGGATGCATGGTAGACCCTCCTTTCTACATTGCAGACAAAGTTGAAGAGTTGAAGAGTGCTATACAAATGCTGAACTGGAGTTTACTCAAAGTGCTAACGTTTTGGAGATTTGGTGATTGGATGCATCAGCTTAGGGGGAGTCTGTTGCTGACAGAAGCTGTTAAAGCTGAAGCTATCCAAAGACCAAAAGACTGTGAGATTCTGAAGACTGAAGTTACCTTTGCGAGCTATTGTCAAGGGGGAGTTTGTTGGTGCATATTTGTGACAACAGCTTAGATTTGGTCTTTGGATATCTTGTAATTCGTAAAACGATAAACAGTTAGCGGGTTTAGCTTTGTAATAGTTAATTAAGAGTGATTGGGCCAAACCAAACCCACATATGGGGATGGTAGGCGAAATGGGCCTAGCCCATGACCTAGCCCATGTGCAAAGCTTTGTCCTATATAGACAAAGCTTAGCATTAGGGTTTAGGCTAATCATCTAATCACCTAATTAGCTTTTGGAGAGAATTCGTAAAAGAGAAAGGCTTGGACGAATTTGGAGATCTTGATTGATTGTAATCGTTTGAAGATAATCAATAAAGATCGGGTTTAAAGTGATTTCTGTTTCTACACGTTTTATGTGAAATCTGATCTAGGGGATTCCGCACTCTAGGTTAGATCGACGATTCTGTTACGATCCGCACGGATTAAGGGACCTACAGTGAGTTAAAATACAATAACCTTTACATCGATTACAAGAGAATTACATTGACTATACACTACGGTTCTGTTTGTTTTTGCTTATATCGTCTGTAAAGAGCTTATGTCTGCGGGCGGGCAGACATAAGCCCTTGAAGACTGTTTGTTTAAAAAAAGATCTTAAAATGACTTTTAATAGCTTAAAAAAAAAAAAGCTATGGATAATAGCTTCACAAACAGATCAGATCTTCACACACACCCTTCTTATTCTTCCTCTTCTCCCCTGCCACCACCACCGCACCACCTCCACCACCACCATCGTCAAAACCCACCACCACCAAACCCATCTGTGAGAGAGAGAGAGATCTGTGAGAGAGAGAGAGACCGTAGAGAGAGAGAGACCTGTGAGAGAGAGAGATAGAGATGTGAGAGAGAGAGAGACCATAGAGAGAGAGAGAGACCTGTGTGAGAGAGAGGTCTGTGAGAGAGAGAGAGAGAGACCTGTGTGATGGCGGAGGTGGTGCGGTGGTGGTGGTGGTTGTAGAGAGAGAGAGTGTGTTCTGTGAGAGAGAGAGACCGTAGAGAGAGAGAGAGGCGGTGGTGTGATGGCGGAGGTGGTGCGGTGGTGGTGGTGGTTGTAGAGAGAGAGAGAGTTTCTAGAGAGAGAGAGCAGAGAGAGAGAGAGAGAGCTTGTGTGTGTGTTGTGTGGTTGAAGTTGTTTTTGAAGAAAAAAAAACAAACCCTCTTCTCCTTGCAGACTGCAGACATTTGGGCCACATCTTCTTTTGCATATGTCTGCAGATGTGGTTCGCAGACTACAGACATTTTACATCTGAAAAAACAAATAGCACCTAAAAGAAAGAAGCTTAAAAGGTTAGTGGGCTGATTTAAATAAACTTGGGCTGAAGTAGTTAAGTGGGTTGCAATATTGGGCTTTCGATTGGAGCTCAACAAATGAACAAAGGAATTAAAAAAAACAAAAAACAAGCAGCAGCAGTTCGTCGAAGTAGTTTTTTTTAGTGTGTTGGGGAACGTTAGTTGAAGAATCGTGTAGTTACTAACATTTGATTTTTTTTATTATAATGATTAGCTAATGTTGTCATGATGGGTATAGGGTTTATGTTACCATTGTGTTCAGTTTAGTTAATTATCCTTTAGTAGTTTCGTAGACATGAATGTGTTTTTGTTATTTTTACTAGTAAGTAAATTGTTCAGAGACATGCTAGCTATGATCATTTCATGTATTTTACTTTATCTGTGTATTTTACTTTACCAGTGTCTAATCATTAAAACTGGATATACGATTCTAGTGTCCGATAATGTTTTGAGAATTAACGATGATCACTTTGTGTATCCTTACTTTAGCGGTGTCTAATTGTTAAAAGACCAGATGTACAATTCTAGCGTCCCGTTATGATCTACTTGTGTGAAACAAAGCTATGTCTATGTAGCTTCCTAGTATAGTTAACTAAATCAGGTAATATATATTGTGTTATAAAACCCGAACCTAGGTGTGATGGTTTGTTCATTGTCTCGTATCTTTAAGTGGCGCTCGTTGGTCTTTGTTAGTGTAATTGCAAATCTTTATGTTATGTTTTTCACAATCAAACAAAATGCGTAATACCAAACCACATGCTCTTCATGGATATGACACCCTACTTGCTCTAGCTATATCGATTAATTCGGTTTTTGTTTGTGAATGGTTCGTCCATAATAGTATAATACTCAACATGCTCTACCAGACAATACAGACAATATTGGTTGGTACGATGAGCCAGATGATACAAATAGAGTTTTAACACACACTGGTAAAATAAAATAACACACAAACAACTTCATTGTTTTCTCTTTGGAAGCCTAAGCAAACTTGACACAGGCTGATGAGACAATTCAACCTGGAAAACTTCACAGAACTCTTTTAACAATGATTCATGAGCAATATCAATGAGTTCACCATCAGACATTGAGCAAGAATCACTAAGCAACCCCTTGATGCTCCCAACTCCTCGATCTTTAATCCCACACGGAACTATTCGACTGAAAGGTGAAAGATCAGTGGACACGTTTAACGCCAATCCATGATACGTCAGCCATCGTGAAACTCGTATTCCAATTGCTGCTAGTTTATTGTCCCCTAAGAGAAATCCAAGATCAATTAAGCAAAAGGCTTCAGCTAAATGTCACCCTAAACACTTGTTGTAACCCCCCCCCCCCCCCCTAATTATACGGGTGTATAACTATAGACATGGTATATGAGTATATTCAGTACAATATAAAGCGGGTGGGGTACGTTTAGCAAAACCTGAATACGCGTTCCACTTACCAACCCAAACTCCAGTCAAACCAGTGACCCGAGAAGCTTTTAAATCGAAAACCGAAGAAAGAACCCGAATAACTACCTCCTCAAGTGCTCTAAGGTACCAATGAAGATCCATCTCGTGGAACCGAAGATTCATAATCGGGTACATCACTAGCTACATTGCAAAGACTATACTATAACGTTTATTGACATCAGAGGCGCAGCTTTCAAGGAGGGGGGACCCCAAACGGCCAAATTTTTCGCTCAGTAGTGTTATGTATGTACGTTTCATATAGAATTTTTTAGGTATATACGTTTTCGACCCCTCGGTTTATGAAAAAAAATTACTTATATATAATTTTTAGTCCAGTGACTTCCGGCCCCCCTTGGAAATTTTCAAGCTTCGCCACTGATTGACATAGCGATCAAGTTCAAAAAACATGATAAATATACCTGCCCTGGCCCATGGTACTTCACCGCCTCGTTCGGTATGATACAACGGGAAAGGTGGATCTTTGACATCGAAATTCAAGTTCTTTTCGGTACTAGCAGTGCCCAATGTGTACACAGGCTGATGCTGGAGCATGATCAATGTATCTGAATCATCTTGATTGTCATCTATCAATGTTTTTCGGTCTTCAAGAATTGATTTCTGCCATGCCCATGCCTCAGCGAACGGGATCACCTGTTTATACATGTCATAACATTCGCATCTGTGTAGATAACAAAACCCAAATTTGAAAAGAAATTGTGTTATATAATGCACGCAAGGTGTTTGATAAAATGTCTCAATGAGTAAAATCGTACTTTCTTATGCTGGTTTGTTGGGGTGATGAATTGGAGTCTGGGGTTGTGATTAATGAAGCTGTTGGTCGTGGGGATGTGTTTGTTCCAGCCGAACGAGAGGTGTGGATCGTCCATGGTGGAATCGAGGAACTGAGAGAGAAATTCAGTGGTACTATCATAGGAATATTATGAATGCTATCTGGACTGAAGCTCGTTCGATATAATAATTCGATCGGAAAGAATGGAAATGGCGGAGCAACCAAGAAAATATGTGGAGTATAAACCAGTTATGGATTCATGAAAGGGTTAATTGCCAAATAAGCCAGGTTGATTTTTAATTTTAGACAAACGTTTTTATTTTTATTTATTTATTTTTATTTTTTTGAAACGCAAATTTGGATCATTGACGGAGCATTGGAGTATCATTGTGTCACCAACGAAACCACCCGATTATATCCATCTCCACTAGACTATAATGCTTATACACCAATTCATGGAGACACCCAATAAATCTAGGAAAAACTCTCTTATATTCTTATTTGCTAATCATGTTTTTAAGATTCAATTAGTCGGATGATCCCCATGGTCTGAATATATACAAAGGTATATTAATAATATAAAAATTTAGAATAAAATGTCATTTTCGTCCTTGAGATTTGACCAGTTTTGCGACTTCCATCCAAAAGTTTGTTTTTTTGGCATCTTGATCCAAAAGGTTTGCAATCTTGTCATTTTCATCTAACTCGTTAACTCTATCCATTTATTAACATTATGTTAGGGGTATTTTCATCCTTTTACCTATTTTTTTTTAATTTATTTAACGTCAAGTTAGGTAAAAGGACGAAAATATCCGCGACTGGACGCTAAAAAATGAATGGCATTAACGGTTTGAATGAAAATGGCAATATTTCAAACTTTTTAGATCTAAATGCGAAAAAACAAACCTTTGGACGAAAGTCGCAAAACCATCTAAACCTCAAGGACGAAAATGACACTTTATTCAAAAACAAATTAACACTAAAAAACAATTGACATCTGGTCGAAAGACCATCTTTCTTACGATTTTAAAACCATAGGTATAACACATGTAATTTTCATACCGAAGAATCAAACTTGTTATATGGACAAACCACAGAGACCATCCGAGTAATTAACTCTATTTTTATATAACTAGAACACGCTATACATAGTATACTAATATACTTGTACAGGGGTTGGTTTTGGTACAAACCATATTTATCCTACAAACCGTAAAAACAAATACTTGTACTTAAAAAAATTAAATTAGCACATACCAAAACAATACATACATAAAAGTAGCACTTTTGAATTATATTAGCACATGAAAATTAATCAAGATAACTTATTTTAACACATATTTGAATGATATTAGCACTTTTCTTAATATGCACATTGAAAACAAATGGAAGATCCAAATAAAAAATTAATTGCTTGTTAGCACATTTATAGAAAATTCAATGTAATTGATATTATTTAGGATTTTATTTTATCATTTCTTTATAATTACTTGGATGCCACGTGACACTTTTTAAACGGTTTTTATAGTTTGTGTGTAAAATATGGTTTGTATTTGATTATTCTTGCTTGTACATCTAATAAATACAAAAAAGTTAACACTTTTACATATCTCTACATCGACATCTTCTAGACTCTAGTTCCACGTTTATGTTAAGTCATGTATCTTACATATTTTGTCCTTTGATTGTTAAAGGCAAATGATATTTTTTTTCTAAAAACTAACACAAAGAGTTCAACAACAATTTCTAGAAAGATTGAAAAGTGTGACAATATATGTTCTGAGACGTTTTCTTTACTTATTGAATTGAAGGACACGATATGCAAGTGTTTAATTGCAAAAAAAAAAATATAATAATTAAAAATAAAAATCTAAGATTGAAAAGTATAGTAAATACCCACTAGATCACCATAAGACCATCCGTAGTGAGAAGTTTTTGACGTTTTTTCCCAAAAAAAAAATACGCCCCTAAACGCCGCATGGACCACCCCCTTGGGCGTTTTTTTCTATAAACTCCAAATTCGCACAAAGATTGAGATAGGACGGTTGTGTCCAACGGTAACAATATATATATATATATATATATATATATATATATATATATATATATATCTTTATTTTTAATCCACTTTTTACCTACAAAAATCCCACTTTTCACTCTTTTTTTATAAACTTTACCCTCTTCTCTTCAATACTTATTCATATTTGGGTAAATTCCTTTTTGAGCCTTGTGTTTTATGTGTTTTAACTAGTTGAGTCCAAAAGCAAAAAGTTTAACGACCTGAGTCCCTATAAGCATTTTCTTTAACCATTTGAGTCCATTTTTGGATGTCTGTTAAGTCCCCCCCACATGCAGTCCACATGAGGGGTATTTTCGTCCATTTAACCTCCTGGGTATCCCTTTATAAAGGTTTCCCTTTCATCTTCTTCCACAAAACCTAAAAACCCTAAATCTTCAACATGATCTCTCCCTTTCATCTTCTTCCAGAAAATTAAAAACCCTAAATCTTCATCATGACCAATCAAGTTGTTTGCGCATGTGGTTCTGCAACTATCATACGAACCTCGTAGACTGCAACAAATCCAGGGAGGCGATTGCATTGTTGTGCAAGAGAGGTAATTGATTTGATATAAAGATCTACAGGTTAACAACCCTAATTATTGTGTTTTATGGGTTGCAAGGAACTAATTGTGGGTTCGTAAGCTGGGCTGAACCTCCACTATGTGCACGAGCAACGAAAATCATACCTGGATTACTAAGATCCATCAACAGTCATGAAGAAATGGCAAGGAAAAAGGACCTCGAAGTGAAAAGGTTGAAGATTGTGTTAGGGGTTACTTGGGTTTTGTGTGTAATGTATATGTTGTTGGCATGAAAGTTGTACCCTTCTTATCCTATTGACCTTTTTTTGTCAAAATTATTGTAAATGGTCAGTGGAAGTCTTTTGTACCAAATATGATGCTAATGAAAACAAGTTACGTTTCGGCTATCAACAAGTTACGTTTTGGCTATTGGACAACTTACGTTTTGGCTATCGGACAACTTACGTTTTGGCTATCGGACAACTTACGTTTTGTCTTGTATTTATGCACTGTACAATGTACCAAGTATGATGCTAATGAAAACAAGTTGCTTTGTGTTTGTCTATCGGACAACTTACGTTTTGGCTATCAGAGTGTTTCCTTTAACAAACCAATTACCACAACATAAAACATGTAAACAAAAGACATGACCAAACTAAAGGACATTACCTGGAACAAAATACACTACCTGGAAACAAAAAACATGACCTAAACAAAAGACATAACCAAAGACATTACCAAACCATAAGCATCCAAACCAAAAGACATTACCTGGAAACAAAAGACATGACCTAAACAAAAGAGATTACCTGGAAACAACAGACATGACCTAAACAAAACACATGACCTAAACAAAAGATATTACTTAAAACACTTCAAACATAACGGATTACATAACAAAAGCATCCAAAAGTACAATATCCTTAGTTAAGTTACCAAAGTTGCATAACATTACAAACTACATAACAAAAGCATCATATTACTAATAAGATCAGAGTCTAAAGATCAACACTTTGTGAAGCAGTTTGACTAGCCTTAGCCCATCTTCCAACCCTCCCACCTCTACCAGCCTTGGCCCCTCTTCCACCCATCCCACCTCTTCCAGCCTTGGCACCTCTACCAGCATTCCTTTCCTCGTCAGTTGTTCCAGCCTTGGCAGTTTGACTCTGACCTTGAGCTGCACCCTGACCCTTGCAGCTCCTCTTATTGTGGCCAACATTCCCACATTTCTTGCAAGTTTTAGGCATTCCTTGCCTTGTCATTTTCCCCTTCTTGTTAACCATAAGCTCGGAAATGTCCACCTCTGACTTCTTTCTTTTCTTCTTGGGCCTTCCCACTGGAGTATGATGAATTGGAGGGGTTAGGGTTGTTGGGCATTCTGAAGGTGCCCAGTAGTCTCTCCCACTAATAGGTTCAACTGTGTGCATGTAAACATCTTTCCAGGTTTGAAACCAGTAAACCTTATCCACCCATGAATCTATAACACCTACATTCATACCATTCCTTGCCATATCCCATATGGCAGCTACACCATGTTTACATGGCATACCTGTTAACTGCCATTTTCTGCATGTGCAGGTTCTCTCATTAACATCTACTTTACACTGATCAGCATATCCTCCACTAACCTGAAATCTACCCCTACCAGCATCAACACTGAATACTAACTTGCATCAGCCTTGATTTCATCGAACACTTTTGTAGCATATGGAGTCAAAGGTCCATTACATTTAGTTATGACTTTGTGAACCACAACAATTTTTTCATCAGATCTTATCTGATATACTCAAGACAGGTGATTATTGGTTTGTCCCTCCCCTTTACAAGCTGGTTGTTGAATGACTCACACATGTTATTCAATAAGACACCAGTCTTGGCCCTACCTGTCAAACAAAACACTGAACATTTAAAACATAACAAAAAAAAACTGTTAGTTAGTAATGGAACAAAACAAACCTGTGAAGTGTGATCTTGCCCAGGATTTTGGTGGAATCTGGCTTAACCAGTCAAACAAGTCACTATCAAGCAGTCTTATGGCTTCCATTTTTCTATTAAACTGTGATTTTGTAGTAGCACATGCAGCATCCTATAACATTTCCTTGAATAAATTGCCACTCCATCTTGGTTTCATATTCTCGTGGATGCGTCGTAAACAGAACCTATGCTCTGCCAATGGGAATATCTTTGCCAGTGCTGGTATTAAACCCTATGATGCACACATGACAATGTTAATTCAAACCAAGACTGCATAATAAACCAAGACCGCATAATAAAAAAGCCTACATAATAAACCAAGACTGCATAATAAACAAGACTGCATAATACACAAGACTGCATAATAAAGAAGACTGCATAATAAACAAGACCACATAATAAACAAGACTGCATAATAATCAAGACTGTAAAATAAACAACTTACCTATTGTCTAGCAGATATGAATGTGAAGTAGGGTTGTTGATCAAGACCTTAGTAATCTCCAAGATTCCCTAAGAACCACTCCCAAGAGCTTTTAGTTTCAGCCTCCACTATTGAGTATGCAACATGATATATCCCGTTGTTTGAATCAATTCCAAAAGCTGACAATACTTGCCCAGGGAATGGGCCCTTCATGAAACACCCATCTAATCCTAAAATCTGCCTCCCATTTACCTTGAACCCTTCTTTAAGAGCACCCAAACATATATAAATTTGTTTAAACTGTCTTGCTGGACTAGCAGGGTTGCACTCACTTTCCACATCTATCTTAATTGTTGTGCCAGGATTGGATCTAAGGAGCTCTTCACAATATTCCCTTAAAATAGAATATTGAGCTTTGAAATCACCTTCTATTCTATGTAAAGCCATTACCTTTGCCCTGGATGTCTTTTGCAAACTTAATTGAATCTGGTTTTTCTTCTCCAAGTGGTCTTGAAGTGCCCACAGTGGAATTCCTGGGTTGGAACCTAATATGCTCTCCACTTCTCTTGCTACAGCTGATACAGTGTATAACCTAACCTTTCTTGTGGTCAAACAAGTATGATTATCAAGGAAAGTTTTTACACACCATGGCTGCTCATTTCGAGATCTGGAAACATGAAGAACCCATTCACATGTGGGCTTTGGAAACCTAACCTTTTTTGATGGTTGGGAAGTAGGGTTGGAAGTATTTAATACATCAACATCCCCTGTTGAAGATTCCCCTTCTTTTTGGGTGGGCCCACTAAAATCTGCAAAATCCCCAAACTGCCCTTGTGGTTGCATGCCTTCTAAATCAGGATTCACACTATGACAAACCACCCTAAATCTTCTATTATCATTCCTTCTTATAACCAACTGCCTACTTGAGTCCAATGCATGTTTTTTAACCAACTGCTTCAAGTCTTCTTTATTATTAAACAACAGCCCAACATAGAATGGCCCTCTTCCACCCATGACCCCCTTTCTCCTCTTTCTCATCTTCTTCAGACCCTTCTTTAATGGAGGGTCATTTTCATCAGCACTTTCAAAGTCTTCAAGGTCAATCTCAGTGGGTTCCTCTTCATTTTGTTCTTCATCATTCTGATTTTCTTCATCATCTTGATTTTCTAGACCATTACCTTCTGTTTCAACAACTGCTCTAAATGTATCCATATCCACTTCAAGTTCTTGAATCACACTGTGTTTATCAATATTGTAATCTAAGTCATCACCATCATCATTATTGTTTTTACTATGCTTGTTACCTTCATGCACTCTTTGGTCATCATCCTCATCCGTATTAGGTGCCTCATGTTCCATCCTGTAATCCGGATCATCAGCATCCTCTTCATCACCAGTAAACCTCAAAGATGATTCTTCAGTATCATCACTTGCATTTTCATTATCCTGCTCATCTACTTGTTCACTATATTTTCCATTTTGATTATCCTGCTCATCGTGTTGTTCACTATCTTTCACACCTAAGTCATTTCCATCTTCTAAGTCATTTACACCATTCAGTCCTAAGTTAATACCACCTTCTAAGTCATTCCCCTCATTCATACCTAAGTCGTTTACAGCATTCACACCTGATGGGCCACTTTCATCCATCCACTCAATTGCATGTCTTCTAACACACGCTCTGTCACACCCCAACCGATGACGGAAACATCGGGGCATGGCACTGAGCGAAACAGATTGTCAAGAGAAATTCCATAACAACTAAATTACCGGATAGTTAATATTATGTCCCATACCATAACCCATCAAGTAACCAATTATTACAGACATAGATATCTCAAAACAACACATGTTCCGACAACTCAGATTTAAATAAATAAATTGTCTTTGTTTGTTTCTAGACTCTCAATCCTACTTGATTCCACAAGCAGGTAAAGCATAGCATCCTAAGCAATCAAACACCTGTCACGTACGTTAAAATAGAGGTCAATACACATAGTGTAAAGGTGAGCATACAAGTTTAATAGTAATAGTATAGTTCGAAAGCGTTTACGCATAACTAGCATGTAACAAGTTTAATGTGAAGCTAGTAGGTTATCGACAATGAAATATACACAGACTAGACTGTGAGTTGTAGAATGCGCAACACATATCACCACTGTGACACGTGAAGAGGTAACCTTAACAACCCCTGTCTACGACAGGTGCTGAGTCCAAAAAAATAGTACTATCGTTGCTAAGGCGTCAGGCAACAATCATTGTGTTATCATAACATACAAGCCTTCATCGAGTAACAAGTATCATGCAATAACGGTCAGCGTATAAGTAGTGTTTGCGTTGTGTATCGATGTGATTTAGAATAAGTAACGTATGTAACACCCAAAAGTGCATAAAGCAAAAAGGGATTGAGTATACTCACAGCGATGGAAATGGATTGAAGGGAGCGCTAGAGTGATTAGCCTGAACAGTTAACGATAGCATAAGCGAAGAGTGGTGCGTAAAACGGTGAAAAGTGACTAAGTGTCGAACGGTAATCCGATCGGATGGCCATTCGTTCGGACTGACATTCGTTTGGGAATGATGTGTTTGTGTATGATGGCTTTGAAGTTTTCGTTGTAGCATTTTGAAATCATAGAAGTATCTCTACCCTTCAGGTCGATCGATCGAACGGTCGATCGATCGATCGAACGGTCGTTCGATTGGATAATGATCCGATTGGTGAGGCTAATCATTTGAGAACAAGTTCACAGCAGGACGGTCACTCGATCATAGCAATCCGATCAGATGGCATTCCGTTACAACTGATGTTCTTTAAAAATTATGAAATTGATTAAGTATAAAACCAAGTGCAATTCGATCGGATTGTGGTTCGATCGGACGGCAATCCAGTCGGACAGCAATCCGTCCCACGAATCTGATCGTCTTGACTTGATGATTTTGAAAGTTTTGAAATTTTTTGCGGTTTGCTCGAGACGGTATGACAACGTGTTAAGCAACGGAAACTCCATCAGACTCAGGTTATCCGATCGAACGGGAATCACCCCAATCCGATCAGTTAACTGTTCGTGACGGGTGGTTTCATGTTCAACCAGAAATTTATTGTCTCGTTGATAGGATTCAGATCTCAAACCGGCACATCACTAGAGAAGAGTAGAAGGCATGAATGAGCTCCGATTCTATCGGTTTTGAGTGCATTGAGTGTAAAAGAGTTGAAAGAAAAGTTAGAAATCATCTTTCAATCCTTTTAACCTTGGAAAAGTTTAGATCTAGTTGAATCATGTGGAAATCATGTAGATCTGAGTTGTTCTTGGTGGAATAATGCCCAAACTTGAAGTTCATAAGAACTCCATGATGACATCATCCTAAAACACCTCAAATCCGGTGATTTCACGGTTAAAAGTTGAGATTCAACGGTGAAAAGGATGAACAAGTGCGTGTAGATCATAGAAGTACAAGGTTTGAGTTGAAAACTCACAAGAATCGCGAGAAATCGAGAGAAAGAAGGGCTTGAGCGTGCTGGTCGACTGAGGAGGAGTTGTCAATCACTTGATGTGACAGGGGGTATTTATAGGGTTTCCAAAAAAGGAAAGTGGGAGCCGGGAACGGATTGGATAACCCACCGATCGGATGGCAATCCGATCAGACGTCCATTCGATCGATCGTCCATTCGATCGAAGTGGTCCGACGATTTGAGCTTCGGCGTTTCGTTTTGCGTGTTGAGCGTTGCGTTGCGATGCGATTCGAGTGAGCGATGCGATAGTATTACTCATTAGTTACACAAATAAACTAACTACTATATCTAACATACAATCACTATAATTAACTTGCGTTTAGCGTTTGCGATTAACACCTCAACATAAACATAACATGCACAAGTAACACATAATAGCACACACACGTAAAACAATATCTAGAACACATAACTCGAGTTGCGATAGCGATAGCGATGCGGTTTGCGATAAGTCGATTAGCGATTAAACATGTGATTAAACCTCGATTATTAATAGATACTCCACATAATACAACTAAAGCGATTAAATAAAAAGATTCGATTACAAATCATTAACGTACAATCAATAGTTAAGCAAGGAGTGACAGATCGTAATTAGCAATCTTTTCTTCCTTTGACTTTGACTTGTACTTTGACTTTCCAAAAAGCGGTTTGTTACACGCTCTAGGTTTAGCTCTAGCACGAACAGGAACATTCCCAACTGATGGGGCATCTTCAACAATTTCTTCAATTACCACATTTGATGTTGCTTTAGGTGGTGAAACAATATATGTGTCAAGTTTTATCGTCCAATGTTCAACATACACCTCAATCTCTCTAATCCTACCAACATATTGACACATATCTATCACATCCTGATCAGTCCCTAAAGCGCTAATGCCTTCATCCAAACTTTTATCCGGAATCCTATAATGGTAATACACAACTTCATCCCCCGGATAATGCAGCATCTTAAACATCGTGTTAAACTCAATAACTGAGAATTCATCAGCATCTATGTAATCAATATGGTTGCTTGTACCTTTTACATACTTCAACGCAGGTGTTGTAACACCCTGTGTTTCGAAAGTCAAAGTCAAGATTGAAGTCAAAGGAAGAAAAGATTGCTAATTGCGATCTGTCAATCCTTGCTCAACTCCTGTTTTGACTTCTTTGACTTATAGATAATCTATTTATGTTATCGCTTCAGTTGTATTATGTGGAGTATCTATTAATAATCGAGGTTTAATCGTTATTAATCGCATGCTTAATCGATTTATCGCTTATCACTGTCGCAATCGCAACTCGAATTATGTGTTCTGGATATTGTTTTACGTGTGTGTGCTATTTATGTGTTACTTGTGCATGTTATGTTTATGTTGAGGTGTAAATCGCAATCACAATCTATCGCATCGCAATCGAATCGAAAACGCTAAACGCAAGTTATTTATAGTGATTGTATGTTAGATATAGTAGTTATGTTATTTTTGTAACTAATGGGTAATATTATCGCATCGCTCTCTCGAATCGCAACGCTCAACAAGCAAATCAAAACGACAAAACTCATCTCGCCGGACTCATGGATCGAGTGGCCAACCGATCGAGTGGCCATCCGATCGGATTGCCATCCAATCGGGTTGTCATTCGATCGAGTTGCCACCCGATCAGGCACCCACCTGTCACATCATTTGTGATGTGACAGCTCCCTTGTTCGACTAACCGACTTCAAGCCTCATTTCTCTTGATTTCTCTCAATTCTTGTAAGTTTCCAACCTAAATCTTGTACTTTTATGATCTACACATACTTCTTCATCATTCTATCTTTCGAATCTTAACTTTTAACCGTGAAATCAATGGATTTGAGATGTTCTAGGGTGATGTCATCATGGAGTTCTTATGAACTTCATGTTTTGGCTTCAATCCACCAAGAACAACTTAGATCTGGATGATTTCCACATGAATAAACAAAGATCTTGCATAGATCTAAACATACTCAATGTAGGAACGATTGAAAGAAGGATTTCCAACTTTCTTTCAACTCTTTTACACTCAATGCACTCAAAACCCGATAGAATCGGAGCTTGATCTGATCTTCTACTCATTCTTAGTGATGTATTAGTTCCAGATCTAAATTCTATCTAAGAGACTACTGATTTCGGGTTTGAACATGAACAACCTTCTCGAACCGTGAACCGGTCGGACTAGGGGTGGTTCCTGTTCGGTCGGGTCACTTGGCTCGGGATAGGGTTCCTGTTGTTTAAAACAAGTTATCAAAATGTCTCGTTCAAACACTGCAAAACTTCAAACAGAATCAGGTGACAAGATGATCAGATCGTCGGGACGGATTGTCGTCCGATGGGATTGCCATCCGATCGGGTTGCACTTGGTTCCACACTTAAACTTTTATTCAAACTATTCAAGGAACTGGACGTTGAACGGATTACCGCCCGATCAGATTGCCATCCGATCGAGTGACCGTCCGATCATGTGACTTTTGGGACTTTGATATTTAATCAAATTTCAACATGTTCAATACATACGGATTGCCACCCGATCAAATAGCCATCCGATCGAGTGACCGTCCTGCTGTGAACTTGTTCTCAAACTGAGAAGCCTCGCCAATCGGATTGCTGTCCGATCGAACGACCGTTCGATTGACCGACCTGAAGGGTAGAGATACTTCTCTATTTTCAAAATGCTACAACGAAAACTTCAAAGTACAAACCATCATACACAAACACACCCTCACCAAACGAGGTGCCAATCCAATCGAATGGCCATCTGATCGGATTGCCATCCGATCGGATTACCATCTGATCCTTGGTACACTTGCACCGTTTTACGCGCCCTTTATCATTTATGCTATCGTTAACTGTTCAGGCTAATTTATCTCAGCGCTCCCTTCAATCCAAGATAGTGTTTATTTGTTAAACACAATCTGTGAGTATACTCGAACCCTTTTTGCTTTATGCACCTTTGGGTGTTACATACGTTACTTATTCTAAATCACATCAAACACACTACGCAATACTTTAACGCTAACCGCTACTGCATGTTATACGTGACTTGATGAATGCTTGTTTGTTATGTTTACACATAGATTGTTGTCTACCTGCCTTAGCAACGATAGTACTATAGTTTGGACTCAGCACCTGTTCACTTAGGGGTTGTTAAGGACCATTAGTCACATGATTCGCAGTGGTGAGTATATGTTGCGAACTACCTTACGCGGTCGACCCGCAGTCATTGGTATTGATAGGATCTTGTCGATAACTTACGTGCTTCACATCACACGTTGTACGTGCTGGTTATGCGTACACGATTTTCGAACTCTATTTTACTATCAAACTTGTATGCTCACCTATACACTATGTGTATTGACTTTTACTTTAACGTATGTGACAGGTGTTTAGGATTGCTATCTGTTAGGATGCCTGCTTTTGTGGAATCAAGTAGGACCGGGAGTCTATAAACAAAGATAATTTATATTTTATTTGAAATCTGAGTTGTCGGAACATGATGTGTTTTAAGAATATCGTTGTCTGTAATAATTAGATTACTTAATGGGTTATGGTATGGGACATAATATTAACTACTTGGTCATTTAGTCATTATGGAATTTCTCTTGACAATCTGTTTCGCTCAGTGCCATACCCCGATATTTCCGTCATCAATTGGGGTGTGACAGATTGTTATCAGAGCCATAACTATAGGGAATTAGGCAAGACTCGGCCTAGTCGGAGTCGATGTCTTAAAAACGACCTAGTTTATAGTTAAGTACCAACAGACCGACTTGTGCATACCCTGTAGGGGTTTTTGTACAAGCTTACCTGCTATATCTCGCTACTCTCGCTGAACACTACACTTCACTCTCATTTTTCGAGATTAGGTGTGAAAACCGCAAACTCTCGACCAAATCACTTGTTCGACTCGCATTTTTACCTATAAACAGGAGAATTGGCGTTGATATAGGAGTGAAATCCATACTTTGACGCAAATTTCCTTTCCTATTTTACCAAAACAGGAATAAAGTCGCTAAGTTAGGAGTGAAACCTGAACCTTGACGACTCGTTCCGATTTTATTTTGATTTTTCAACACTCCCACCAAAGTCTCGACGGACTCCAACGACTTGAAGTCACCATGTAACTGGAAGGATGCATGCCAATCGCCCAAATTTCGGGGCGAGAGCACAGTCCCGAAAGTTAAAGTGTGTACCAAAAGTCCTTGTGAATAGTCGAACCACTTTGGGAAGTCAACGTCTATCAGCCGCAGACAATTCATTCTCAATTTTCTATGTGTTTCGATTCTGAGCCCGCAACTGCTGACTCTGATATTTTTCGATTTTATATGGATTTTATGTGTTTCATATGATTATGTGTTTCGATTTTGGTGATTTATTCATTTTCGCTGTTCATTTCGATCAACACGCACAACTCGCACTGCACATTTACCTCAAAACGCAAACAAATCGCTGGTCATTATTTGCCATCGCTGCTCGATACTCGTAATCGCTATATTTAATCGCCATACGCGCTGTAAAGGATAGGGAATACGTGCAACATATAGTTAGGTTTCTGTATTCTGACTACCTCATGTCCTTCTGTGCCTTACGTGCTTATGTGTTTCTGTGCTCTACGTGATTATGTGCTTATGTGTTTGTGTGCCAATGTGATACGGTGTTTATGTGGATACGTGTTCCTGAGCTTTATGGTGAATCGCTAGACTATACAGGAATGATCGAATAGTGTTTTGAGTCCTATGACGATGTCTGTTGCAGACAATGTCGTCATCTGGATCCCGTCACTCGCGCGCTGCTCGCCGAAACCAGAAAGACAAACGCCTTGCTGCCCTCATCGCTAAGCAGATAGCGAAAGTCATTCCCCGGATCGTTAGCAACCTACACGAGAACGCTAGCAAGTCTTCTGAAGAGTCCAGGACTAAAACCCCTAAAGATGTTTTTAGCTTCAAGCAGTTCAAAGCTTGCGGACCGAAAGAATTTACTGGCGAAGATGGTCCTACGGCCCTATTCCAATGGTTTAATTCGATCAAGGTCACCCTGCGCCAGAGTGGCTGTCCTGACGATATCCGCACTCTGAACGCTACCGGCGTCTTCCAATCCCGAGCGCTAGATTGGTGGACAGCCGAGAGAAACAAACGCGAAAATGATGCATCTTATGTTTTGACGTGGGATGAGTTGAAGGACGTCATGTTGGAAGAGTTCTGCACTCCCCACGAGCGGCAAAAGTTGGAGGACGAATTCTGGCATATTGACGTGTGCGTATATATACATAATATTTTGCAATGAATTACACACGATTGGGTTTTAAATTTATAAAAGTGATTATTACTTTTACATCAAAACACACACGAAAGAGGCAAGTGTACCCCGTCATGTATGTAATAAAGTATCGGTAAGAACCAAGTATCGATCCAAGGAAATGGGCGGAGAATTAGTACTAGACCTTTGTCACTAAACTACCGGTAAAAACATAGGTTTTGTGATTTTAAACTAAACTAAAGTAAACATAACCAAATACATAATAAAAACATAATAGAATATAGATAAAAAGCCTTGCTAAATACACAACCACGGCATGTCAACTAAGTCAGTTTTGGCACTAGAAGCATTCGGTCAACTTTCCAATTTAAAACAATTAGTATCCCTTTCGGGAATCCTAACATGACAATCATTCGGAAAGTTAAAACGATAGACACACTTTAACCACCTAAAATTGTTCTTTAACGTGCAATTGATAAATATCTATGAAAATCTCTTAAAAATAAGTTAGGCAGCCGTTAGGATTATTCTAACCTCACTTAAACAAGGAAAGCGACACCGATAAACACAATGCAACCACCGAGATAAGCATAAACTAGATTAAATCACAACCGAGTTCATTTTACAAATCTTGCACAATAATTCACTAAGATAGCAATTTTGGCCTAAACTACTAACTAAGCTAACAAATCATGGCAAGAATTTATAACGACACCATCTAACCCGTTTAGGTCCTTCCGTGACGGTAAGCTCTCTTGATTAACAATAATTATATTTTATTAAATCACTAACCATTTCTAGTATCATGATGCATACATTTAAACCAAGTTAAACTAGTTAACCAAATTCAAAGTTTACTAATACAAGATTAATTAAGCTTCATTTTTCAACTATCTTAACTAACCAAGCACCAATCATCCAACATAATTACTTATAATCAAGAAATCAATATCAATAACAAGGTTGCAAACTAATCATCAAAGATTAACATAGAAAATACTTCAAATGTCATTACAAACAAAGTTTAACAAACTAATGGTTATAATCTAGCAAGGGATTGTTGTGTTTTTGCCCAAAGGCTACAATAAAACATAAATCATAATCTTAGTACTTGAAAGATTAACAAAAACTTGGAAAGATTAGAAAATCAAACCATAAACAAGTACTAGACTAAGGATCCGGGTAGTAATCGAGCTAATCGGGATAATGTGGCTTGAATCCGGGTGAAAGCTAATGCCTCCGGAGCCTGAAAATCGCCTGAGAGCTCTCCAAAAATCCAGAATCCCGAGCAGAATGTTTCTGCTGTGTTTTTATACTTTTTGCTGATGCACGGTCGTTCCTCATATGGAACGAACGTTCACTTTATGTAATTATTGGAGATGGGTCACCATACTGCATACGTCATCGGATCGTTGACCAGATCTGAAATGGCACGACCGTTCCCCATATAGAACGATCGTTCAGTTCCGAGCTTCATGTTGCACGCCAAGTCGCACCTACCGTTCAGTTCCGAGACTCTGTTGATTCACCGGAGACGCACGACCGTGCATCAGGTGGAACGGTCGTTCCACAGGCCCAGATCAGGATCCTTAACAGAAAGTCCGCAGATTTGTCGTTTTGTCCGGAAAGTCCTCGTTTTTTGTATCATCTTGTCTGGAATGCAGTTTTAGGCCTGTAAACACAAATGTAGATAAATAAGTATCCGAACGACGGTTTTACGGCCAAAAACGCATAAAATAGGGGTAAAACGGGGGACTAAAATATGTGTAAATTAGAGTGTATCAAATCTCCCCACACTTAAACCTTGCTTGTCCTCAAGCAAGCTAAACTAAAAAGCAATAAAAGACATAAACAAACAAGAACGATAATTTACACACTATTTTATTGAAAACTAATATATAAACGGTTAGCCGGTTTGTCGAAAGACAACATCAAAAGATTCAAACCCAACAAGCATATGCAATTTAAAAAGCGACAACCAAGAAGCCGAGACTAAACATTTAATTGACTCACATGTTAATCTTCACCCAACTCACAATGTTCACACACACTCGGTTTTATTTATGAATCATACATAAAATGTGTATGCGTAAACACTCAACGCCTAGTCAATGAAATGTGCAATATCATAAGCTTGTCATAAGATCTCGTCTCCACCAACTAACATGCAAATAAGTGTAAATCAAGAGGTCTTTACGGGTTGTAACGTTAGGCTTGGGCGAAGGGTATGGAAGTGGACAATTAAAATGGCGAAAACGGTTAAAACTCGGTAGTAGCGTTTAACTAGCAATAAACAATACCACTTTACATATAAAAGCCTTAAAAAGGCGACTAAAGCGCAATCGAGCTAATCAACAAGATTTTTAACATTTAGGCATTCAAAATTGCTCGATTTCTATCAACTTCACCCTATTTTAGGGTGTTTTATTTTTTTTTTTTTATTTTTTTTTTTAACAAACTATACAATGAAATATAAACACTAACAAGCTAGTTAAACTATTATTTTAACTGAGTTTCAACACTAAAAAGGTTTAAAAACATAAAAAGGCTAAATTTGGTTAAGTAGGCGATAATGTGGGTAAACAAAGGTGAACGGGAAGGCTCGACATGGTTAATCCTAAAGGGTAATATAAGGTGAACGGGAAGCACAACACAAAGAACAAGGTACACAACAAAGGGGTAATCTAAGTGCCTCTATCATGTTTACACAAATCCGCACGTTCATGGTCTTAACAAGCATACTAGTGACAAGTTCTAAATTGCACAAAACATCCGGCTCACTCCTATATCCGAAATGAACAAATATATAACAGTCTAAGCTCAAATATGCTCACGTAACGGAAGGAATGGGTAAAAGTGTGAAAACTATCATGTAAGTCTTTCTTTGTTTGTCATGCTTTCCGGTTTCCTTTTTCAAAAATATTTTGCTTGTCGAGTTTTTATCAAGTCCGATGCTTTCTAAAACATAACCAACCGGTTTATTTACCAACATATACACAAAACACAAGTATTTTTAAATGATTTTTCTGATTTTCTGTTTTTTTTATATAAATATAAATGAGGACAAACAAAGCTAAGTTAACAAAGTTAACCCCCTCCCCACACTTGAACTTCGCATTGTCCCCAATGCGAGACCCGAAATATAGAGAAAGGGATAAAAAAATACTCCCCTCAAGATGATGTTGGTGCCACGAGACTTCCGAAGCTCTAACTGGTACGTGCTCCGGTCCAAGATCCTATAGATAAAATCTGCAAGTATGTCGTGTACACCCAAAATAAAACAGAAAAAGAAAAACCAAACAACCATAATGTACATAAATGCTAATATCCAAACAAAACAGAAAGGAAATTGTTTGAAAATACATATCCGGGGTGTTTTAAATACTAAGTCAAAATAAACACCCAAATAAAAACAAAGTACTGAAACATGAAACACCACCAAGTGCTACCACTACCGCAAACTACTCATCATCATCGGCATCATGCCTCTTGCCAGATGGGCCCTGATCGCCATAGCCAGGTGGTTCCACGGTGGGAAATCCGGCGGGTGCTGAAAATAGTTGGGGTATGCGTGATGCATCTCCCCGAACAAATAAGAAAACCCCACAGACACCCCCTGGTATAGAGTATCCTGGCGCTGCTCTAGTCGGTCATGTGTGGCTCGAAGCTCTGCCTGACTGGCTCTAATCTCGTCCTGGCTGGATCTGATCTGGTCAAAGTATGTACCATGCTGCTCCTGTGTGACACGCATGTCCTGGAACTGCTGGTAAAAAGTAGGCCAATCCTCATGCTGCTGAAATGCATGATGCTGCGGCGAGTGTGGTGGTGTCGGTGGCTGTGGCTCGTGCTGCTCTCCCATCTCTTCGTCTTCATCCTCATGTTCCTCCTCAGCTGGAGGTAACGGGTCCCAGACCTCTCCATTCAAACCCCTCAACCTATCTCTCCATCCAACTCAGCAATAACCCCCATAAACTTCAAAGATCGGATGTCAACATGCACCCCCTCAGTGATCAAAGTGAGACCCCTAAGCACCCCCGGCGTCATATATCGCTCATTGTACGCGATCTCGGTCACGTACTGCCCGCCGTGGATCTCACTATTGTGGGTCCGCCCTGAACACTTAACAAAGTACTCAGCAATTCTCGCGGCGAGGTTGACCGGTGCTTTGTCAACCAACGCGTAAAGAAAAAGCAAATCAGGCGTGGGACAGTTACCCTGACTGTCCATGCGTCCGCATATAGAATGGCTGAATACGTGGTGCATCACTCGCACCAGAGGGTCTCGGAGGCGCGAAGCCTTTGACATCTGTGGGTTGTATGGGCCCCCAATAGCGTTATGTGCCCAGAATGCATCTCGCGCTGCATCATTAGGGAAGTTGAACCGGTCGTTGAAGACGTCGGGATCATCCATGTCCTCCCGCGTATAAATTCCAAGCCTCCGTCCTAAACGACCCACCGACCATGTATGCCATTTACCACACAACCTGAAGGTTACCCGATTCCTGTAGCGGAAATCGGGCTCTGTACGTGCAACTGGCCTTTCATACTGATACGAGGCGAAGAATTCGATTGTCAACTCCTGATAAACCGGTCGGTTGCAACCGACCAAGTTTGCAAGTGGGCGGGTCATCATTTCATCAAGGCGATCATACTGGTTGAGGTCACGCATAACCTCCCAGTCCAACCAACGGGGCTCTCCAAACTGATCCCGCCTTGCCCACAATTCATCGCGCTTCGCGATGCATAGAGCTTCCTTCTCGATGTTGGGGTTAAATTGTAGGAAAGGGTGATCCATCTGGAATGGGGAATGTTGTTAGGAAGACAGAAACAGGAGAAAAATGAGTTGAAAACAAGCGAGCAGCCACTTATGAAGCTACTGTCCAAACTGTACTGGCAATATGGCACGGTCGTTCTCCGGGACGCACGGTCGTGCGTCACCGAGAACTAACAGGCCAGACCAGACGATATCGTGAATAGCCGGCGATGCACGACCGTTCTACCGAGGAACGACCGTGCACTTCCGAATTTGCAAAATACGATCCCTGAACTTATAACAATCAGATTTTGCAAAATTTCAACAAATATTGGGTCAACAGGGGTCTGCAAATCAACCGGGTGTTCACGATACTTCGATTTAACAAGGGTTAGGGTTTCGATTTGTTTATGAAGAGAACCCTAAAAAATTCCTTGAAAAAATCGGAAGAAAACTACACTAGAAAAAGGAAAACAAGAAATCTAACACTAGAGACGTACCGTGCGAAGTTGGGTGTTTGATCGTGCGAAAAAAAAAACCGTGCGATATGGTGAAAAATCGCCCAGGAACGGTCTGCAGCGGCTAGGGTTCACGAATGGTGAGTTTTGCAGCAGATAATGGTATATATAGTGTGCAAAATGACCAAATTGCCCTCAGCCAGTCGCACGGTCGTTCTCCGGAATGGAACGATCGTGCGTCACCGAGGTCGTTCAAACCCAGCAGCGTGTTCTCGGAAATGCACCGAGGGTGCGATCCACCGTTTCGGCTTGCTCGGAATTGCACGGTCGTTCCACAGGTGGAACGATCGTGCATCAGCTGCAGATACAGAATTTCTGCAGAAGCTATTTCCAGCACCCGTTTCGGCCGTTTTTCGCCGTTTTTTCGATACACCAACTGTTCTAACAATATTACAATACAGAACCTTCGCCCGGTACGTACGGAAATTAAACAAACAAACGAAAACTACCTAACTATCCTAAATTACGCTAAAACTACAAAAACAAATAAAAGGACAATTTTGCCCTTATAGCGCCAAAGACGCTCCTGCTGCATTTTTGTCGGCGAGTCAGCAGCGTAGACTCATGCTAAATTTTTGTCGGCGAGTCGATAGCAAGACTCATGCTAAATTTTTGTCGGCGAGTCGATAGCAAGACTCATGTCCCCACACTTTAAGTGTGCGGGCCATTACCACGCCCCTTCGGATTCTGCTCCGTGTTGCCCGGAAGACCACCCGGGGGTCTCTCCGACAACATTTTCGACAACTGGCCCACTTGATTCTCAACATTCTGAATGGAAGCCTTTTGACTCCGCATTTCTCCTTCATTGACCAAGAACCGCTCCTCATGCTGCTGATATCGCTTTTCAGCCATTTGATTAGCACTATTGGAGTTGTTCAGCAGTTGTGCCATCATTTCCTCTAGCTTTGCGTTGCTTTGAGAGGCGTGCGGCTGTGAACTGCTTCCTGAGCCTTGATTATGATATTGAGGCTGGAAGGATTGACCATGAGAATGTTGTGGCGCGTGAGCATGTTGAGCAAAACCGGGCGCGTTCTGGTTCCCAGAACCAGATTTCCACCCAAAGTTTGGGTGATTTCTCCACCCTGGATTGTACATGTTGCTGTAGGGGTTATTTTGGGGCCTGTTTTGATTGCCCATGTAGTTCACCTCTTCGTGACCGGTAATCATAACACCCTGCTCACACGTACCTGGCACATGTGACACTCCACACTGGTCACATCCAGGGCCAACTTGCGCGGCTGATTGGGATTTATCGAATTTCGTCGCCAGAGCCGAGATTTGAGCAGTAATGGCTGTGTAATCGTCCACAGCATGAGCTCCTGGGCGAGATGATGATGATGTAGCCCGACCTCTATCGCCTTCCCGATGCGAGCTGGATTTCAACGCGGCTTTCTCAATAATATCATACGCTTCATTTGGCGTCTTAGTTCCGAGATCGCCTCCCGCGTTCACGTCTAATCGCTCCTGTGTGTTGTAACTGAGCCCCTGATAGAACGTTAAAACCAGCTGTCTCTTGGAGTAACCGTGATGTGGCACATCAATCAATAAATCCTTGAATCTCTCCCAAGCTGTATGCAACGACTCACCCTCGTCCTGGTGAAAAGATACAATTCGGTTTCGTAGCTTGTTCGTTTTCTCAGGTGGAAAGTATTTATGCATAAACTGCTCCGCCAACTGATTCCAGGTCCTGATGGACCCGGCTGGGAGTGACATAAGCCAAGCTCTAGCTTTATCACGCAACGAAAACGGAAACAACCTCAACCGAATTGCATCCTCCGAAACATCCCTAATCTTGAATGTGGAGCAAACATGGAGAAAAGCCGCAATGTGTCTCCCGGGATCCTCGTGTTCACGTCCGTCGAACTGCACTGAATTCTGCACCATGTTAATAATACTAGATTTTATTTCAAATGAAGGTGCATCAATAGTGGGTCTAATAATACTGGGCTCCAAGCCCTCTCGTCCGGGCTGATTCGTCTCATTCAAAGGTTGATTATCGTCTGCCATGATTTCGTCCCCTGAGTTTTCGCTTTCAGAAAGTATCACCGGATCGTCAATAGCGTTTGCAATCCGTTGTGCAATGACACGTGCCCTTTCTCGAAGCCTCCTACTTCTCCTAAGATTATGCGCTGGTTCGTCAACCGGCTCAGCAATATTAGGCGCGGGAGTTGAGGACATTAACCTGCAAACGAAAATTTCACACAATGAATATTTTATTACTATATAATAATTCTGCTTTTTTTTTCAGCTGAATAGAAGCGGAAAATTATTATAAATGGGCTGAAAATTTTATAAAAATCCGAAAAATAGCCCGAAATTTTATAAAAATTCAACACAATAAATAAATGAATCGACTAATACAAAAATGGCTTTAGGGTGCCGAAAACCCATAGAATAAGTGAATAAATAAAATCCGGATCGAATAAATAAATGGAACAAAAATAACGCAAAAATGAATAAATCGAATAAAAACAAGAAATATAAACAAATAAATGAACAAATAAAGAATCAAGAAATTATACACAAATATTAACAAGTATATACACCGATAACCAAATTACTCGGGTCATTCCTAAAACTCGCCATTTCCCCGGCAACGGCGCCAAAAACTTGACGTGTGCGTATATATACATAATATTTTGAAATGAATTACACACGATTGGGTTTTAAATTTATAAAAGTGATTATTACTTTTACATCAAAACACACACGAAAGAGGCAAGTGTACCCCGTCATATATGTAATAAAGTATCGGTAAGAACTAAGTATCGATCCAAGGAAATGGGCGGAGAATTAGTACTAGACCTTTGTCACTAAACTACCGGTAAAAACATAGGTTTTGTGATTTTAAACTAAACTAAAGTAAACATAACCAAATACATAATAAAAACATAATAGAATATAGATAAAAAGCCTTGCTAAATACACAACCACAGCATGTCAACTAAGTCAGTTTTGGCACTAGAAGCATTCGGTCAACTTTCCAATTTAAAACAATTAGTATCCCTTTCGGGAATCCTAACATGACAATCATTCGGAAAGTTAAAACGATAGACACACTTTAACCACCTAAAATTGTTCTTTAACGTGCAATTGATAAATATCTATGAAAATCTCTTAAAAATAAGTTAGGCAGCCGTTAGGATTATTCTAACCTCACTTAAACAAGGAAAACGACACCGATAAACACAATGCAACCACCGAGATAAGCATAAACTAGATTAAATCACAACCGAGTTCATTTTACAAATCTTGCACAATAATTCACTAAGATAGCAATTTTGGCCTAAACTACTAACTAAGCTAACAAATCATGGCAAGAATTTATAACGACACCATCTAACCCGTTTAGGTCCTTCCGTGACGGTAAGCTCTCTTGATTAACAATAATTATATTTTATTAAATCACTAACCATTTCTAGTATCATGATGCATACATTTAAACCAAGTTAAACTAGTTAACCAAATTCAAAGTTTACTAATACAAGATTAATTAAGCTTCATTTTTCAACTATCTTAACTAACCAAGCACCAATCATCCAACATAATTACTTATAATCAAGAAATCAATATCAATAACAAGGTTGCAAACTAATCATCAAAGATTAACATAGAAAATACTTCAAATGTCATTACAAACAAAGTTTAACAAACTAATGGTTATAATCTAGCAAGGGATTGTTGTGTTTTTGCCCAAAGGCTACAATAAAACATAAATCATAATCTAAGTACTTGAAAGATTAACAAAAACTTGGAAAGATTAGAAAATCAAACCATAAACAAGTACTAGACTAAGGATCCGGGTAGTAATCGAGCTAATCGGGATAATGTGGCTTGAATCCGGGTGAAAGCTAATGCCTCCGGAGCCTGAAAATCGCCTGAGAGCTCTCCAAAAATCCAGAATCCCGAGCAGAATGTTTCTGCTGTGTTTTTATACTTTTTGCTGATGCACGGTCGTTCCTCATATGGAACGACCGTTCACTTTATGTAATTATTGGAGATGGGTCACCATACTGCATACGTCATCGGATCGTTGACCAGATCTGAAATGGCACGACCGTTCCCCATATAGAACGATCGTTCAGTTCCGAGCTTCATGTTGCACGCCAAGCGCACCTACCGTTCAGTTCCGAGACTCTGTTGATTCACCGGAGACGCACGACCGTGCATCAGGTGGAACGGTCGTTCCACAGGCCCAGATCAGGATCCTTAACAGAAAGTCCGCAGATTTGTCGTTTTGTCCGGAAAGTCCTCGTTTTTTGTATCATCTTGTCTGGAATGCAGTTTTAGGCCTGTAAACACAAATGTAGATAAATAAGTATCCGAACGACGGTTTTACGGCCAAAAACGCATAAAATAGGGGTAAAACGGGGGACTAAAATATGTGTAAATTAGAGTGTATCACATATCAAGCAGAAGGATGGTGACAATGCTGCTTTAACTGCTCGCTTCAAGCAGCTTAGCATAATCTGTCCTGATCAAGTTAAGACTCCTGATGTGACGATCAAGAAGTATATTCGAGCTCTGCCAGATTGTGTCGCAGATTTTGTGCAAGCTTCAGAACCAGCAACAATCGAGGAAACTTACCTGTTTGCCGCTGAAATAAACGACAAGCGAGTCAAGTCTGGCTACTGGGATAAAGCCGCCAAGAATCTACATCAAGCTACCACCGCACCAACCGCTGAAACTGCCACCACTCCTCAGTCTTCAAAGGCCTCTCGTCGCAAGAGGAAGAACAACAGCAACTCCAGCAACAAGAACTGTGTTGTCACCACTGCTGCCTCGCTCCAAGATGCACCAGCTCAGCAGCAGGCTCAATGATGTGCGTTGAAGTGTCGTATATATTAGGTGTATATTTTAAGCCCCTTTAACACTTATTTTAGCCAAGTTTTAAATTTATAAAACACGATATTTTACTAACACTAAACACACATATGGGCAACTGCACCCATCGTGGGCGTAGTATAGCGTTGGTAAGATACCGAGGTCGTCCAAGGACACAAGAGCTTTTAATACCGGTTTATCCTCAACGTCTAACCAAAATCAAAAGTTTAGAAAAATGTTTTAAGCTAAGAAAAATAAAAACTAACTAAAATGCTGAAAATAAAAGAAAAACAGATAGACAAGATGAATCACTTGGTTCCGACTCGTATCTAGTATAACCTTTGATTATTTCCGCACTTTTGCACATAATTAAGAGATTATCTTAGTTATTGTAGTAGGCCCCTCTTTTGAAGGTGACGTTACCCTCACCCCAGTAGTTTGAGTCAGCAAGGATACAATCCTAAAAGGGTGGATTATTGGAAGATAATTAATTAAGTTATTAATGCAATATTATGGTAAGCCCCGCTTTTGGCGGTGACGTTACCCTCGGCTAAGTAGTCTGAGTCAGCAGGGATACAGTCCTAAATAGCCGGGTTATAGTATTAATAGTAGTTAACTTATGAGGGGATCAAAGAGTTTGGACCCCCGCCATCCAATACCGTGAAGCATTGAAGGAGGTCCTACTAAATTTGACCCAGGTCCATTGCAGGACCTCTAAACGCTGAACAATGGCAAGACCTTTACCAAACCGTTCCCTTAACCCCCGACCAGGTAGCCAACATACCTCCATATAGACCGTGGAGATATGAATGGTGAAAATCCTTTATTTTATATAGGCAGTAAAATAATGCCAAGACACCACGGACAAACGATAAGGAAAGATCACCTTCAACATAAGTAACTAGTTATTAAAGTCATTAATACAAAACCAAATAAAAAGTGCAAAAGATTAGAAATAAAAAGTATTATACTAGACACTTTGTCTTCACCAAGTGATGTAAGAGACTTAGGCAAACATGGCCTTGATTGTCAAGAACTCTTACGATCAATCTTGGATCCCGAGACGACTCACACACTCTACGATGGACAATGGATGATGGTGGTGGATGATGGTGTTGTGATGGTGGTGGGTGGTGGATGAAGTGTGAGAGAGGTGGTGTGCCAAGGGATGAGTTGAAATGAAACCAAGCACTCCTATTTATAGGCTGAACAGAGGGCTGGGCACGGCCCCGTGCCTGTCTGACACTCTCTCTCTCTTCATTAATTGTAATTCGCAATTACAATTAATGCGCCTGCAGTACTTTCGACACGCCCCCGTGTTCGCTGGACACGGCCCGTGGTGGGCAATAGAAGCTTCTATAGGTTTGTCTTTTCTGCTGCTTCTTGGGCACGGCCCCGTGCTGGCTGAGCACGGGGCGTGTTCAGTCTTCTGCCTTCTCTATTTTGCTTGGGAAGATGCCGTTGAGGGGTCGGGCAGTCCACTTATGTTCCTTTCCTTGTATTTATGTTAGATTTAGGTGTCTTTTTGCTTCTTTTGTGAATTTGAGCTCATTTAATCCTGAAAATACAAAAGGAAGACAAAAACACTCTTTTTCCAACATTAGTACTTAAAAAGGGTTAGTTTTATGCCTTATTTGATGTAATTTATATGTTGCATTTTACACACATCAAATACCCCCACACTTGAACTTTTGCTTGTCCTCAAGCAAAACTCTTTAATATGTGGCTTACACTCCCAAATGGAATGGGTAGAAGAGAAGGTTTTGGGCTTGTCGTAGAGTGTCGGGATATCCAAGATCTTTTTGGGTTTTATTTTTATCTATTTACAATCCTATTCGTAATGATTTATTTAGAACATTTCATAGGAGAAATTACTTATTTGGGCATAACATGCCTTTTTAAAATTCCATTTATATACAAGTTCACATACCTCACGGGAGAAATCACTCACACTCGGCCGAAGGTGTATTTTTAGTGAATCACTCGAGAGCGGCATGGAACTTATTTCTACCATAGGCTTGCCAAACAATCAATCCTCCTCCTTTTTAACTTTTATACCTTTGTAAATATCAAGAGGACTTTGTGGGTTAAGGGTTAGGCTTGGGTTAAAGGTAGGTGGTTGGGTTAGTGGTTAGTAGCAAAAAGGGTGAAAAAACGTAACAAGTGTCGGTTTTCGTAGGACTTTCTATTTTTGTAACTCTTATTTTGATGAAGCTATGATTCAAACAAAGTTATTTTTGATAAACTTGTTTGCTTATTTTCTTTTTTTGCTTCATCATCAACATATTTTTTTTTCATACGAAAAACCGAACTTGTTACTAAAACAAAGGGTTAAAAATAAAAAGGTTTTGGTGGGTGAAAGGGTTTTTGGTTTGGGTGATGAAATGAAAAGGTTTAGGCTCAAAGGGGCTAACTAGGGGGATTTTTGGGTAGGTGGTAAAAGAAAAAGAAAAATAATGGTGTAGAAATAAAAAGGTTAGTCCTAATGCCTCCATCATTTACTTACTCGGGTTTAAGTTGATAAGGACCGGGAATGTATCGTCATGGCAAGTTCTAGAGTCGTAAGAACCAAGCGGCTATTCACACAAGAAACGAAAAAATGAGCATTTAGTTTAATGATATGTAATTGTATGCTCAATAAAGGCTCAAAAACTCACTTTTGTGGGAATGGGTTTTTATGTGACCAAGTATATATAATCAAATTTTAACTAAGTTTGCCATGCATTTTCATAATTTTCTTATGCTGGTTCTTTTTATCACGACGCTATCGGTTGTAAATTCGTAAAAATATAACCTTTTTGAGAACTTGGATTTCCCGAGTTAAACCTAGACAAGTAAAAAAAAATGAATTTTTTGAAAAAATTTGGGGTGATTAGCGGTTCCAATAGAGTTTTGTGTAAGGCTTGTATTTAGGACTTGCAAAATTTCAAGGTTTTAGCATCCCCCCCACACTTAAATTACACATTGTCCTCAATGTGTCCCAAAAATAAATTTTTAGGTTGATTAGATGTGTAAAATGGTGTTAAAAAGCAAAAATTTTGTGTTACTGGGCGCTGAACACGGCCCCGTGTTGTCCGGGCACGGCCCCGTGTTCAAGTGCCAGTAACAAAATTGAAACAAGAGAAGCAGAAATCTGGACACGGGGGCGTGTCGGGTGAACACGGCCCGTGTCCAGTTACCTGAACTGGGCGTTTTTCTGCAGGGGGTTCAGCACGGGGGCGTGTTGGTAGGACACGGCCCGTGTTGAACCTTCTGTAATGGAGAAAATTGTCGGGCTGCCTTGTTCTTGTGCATGGGGTCATTTTTCTCGTTTCCGTTTTCATCCCTTACCACCATGAGTGTGTTTTATTCCTGAAAATTAAAACTAACTAGAAAACATAAAAATTAATCTAAATTAAACTAAAGATAGTTCCGCGGAATGCCTCCGTGGTGCGCCACGTTTATAAGGGTCCTTGGCTAGACCCAAAGCCTGGTCATATGTTACCCAAGTGGGATGTATTGCATCCCATGTTGCACCGTCGGAGAGCTTCATCCAAGCTTGAGTCTATGACCTTCATGTAGTTGACCGAATCTTCTTCCTCTACTTTCTTTCCACATTCAAATTTTACTTCTTCATCCCCAAACTTCAATGTTAGAGTTCCGTCATTCATATCCACCACTGCTTGGGCGGTGGCTAGAAATGGCCTCCCGAGGATGAGAGGGACATCGGTGTCTTCTTCCATGTCTAGGATGACAAAGTCGGTTGGAAAGACGAAATTATCAACCTTGACTAGCAGATTTTCAGCGACACCTTGTGGGAATTTGACGGACCTGTCGGCGAGTTGTATGCTCATCTTTGTAGGGCTTGTTGTTCCTAGACCGATTCGCTTGAACATTGACGTGGGCATGAGGTTGATGCTAGCCCCAAGATCGGCTAAAGCATTACGGACGGGGGACTTCCCAATCGAGCAAGGGATTGTGAAGCTCCCGGGGTCGATATTCTTTTGTGGAAGTTTGTTGAGTACTAAAGCTGAGCATTCTTCGCCTAAGTTAACTAATTGCAATGATTCAATTTTCCTTTTGTGAGTGAGGAAATCCCTCATGAATTTTTCATATTTAGGCATTTGGGTTAGGACCTCAATAAAAGGAATATTAACATGCAATTGTTTTAGTAAACTTTCGAACTTTGCGAATTGCTCATCGGTCTTTTGACGATTTAACCTACCGGGGTACGGAATCGGATGAGTTTTGGTGGGCTCTTGATTTGTTGAAGGAGTCTTTTCTGGTTGAGGTGTGGGTGAAGTAGAGTTTTGGCGTTGACTTCCTTCAATTGGTGGTAAGGGCTCATCCTCGGGACCCACGGTTCGGTTTCTCAACGTGATGAGGTGTACCTGTGCCTTTGGGTTGGTTTCGGTATTACTTGGTAACGCGCCTTGTGGTCTCTCGGAGAAATTTTGAGCTAGTTGATTTAGTTGTTTTTCAACGTTTTGAATGCTAGCTTGTTGATTTCTAAAATTCGATTCCAATTGTTGAAATCGATCCGAGTTTTTCTTTTCGGGGTCGGAGATGAGGCGAGGTAGGGTATCTTCAAGCCTTTCTCTTCCACCTTGTTGTTGAGAGAAATTTTGTCGTTGTTGAAAATTAGTTCGTTGGATTTGTTGGTTACTACTATTGCCGGGATCCCTCCAACCAAGATTTGGGTGGTTACGCCATCCTTGGTTGTAGGTACCCGTTGGAGGACCCGATGGCCTAGGTCTATTATCAATGTAGTTCACCGTTTCTGCTTGTTCATCTAATTCTTTCATACAACTCCAATTTTCATGTGACCCACCACACCCTTCACAAGCCATAACCGAGGCCGTTTTTGTCATTTCTAGCTTTTTGATTTTTGAAGAGAGGGCCTCGATTTGGGCTTGTAAAGAGGTGCTTTCATCAACCTTATGGGCGCCCGGGGCAATAGATTTATTACCTCGGGGAGTGTGCCATTGAAAATTGGTTTGAGCAATTTCCTCAATTTGATTATATATTTCATTTGGGCGACGATTACCTAAAAGTCCCCCGGAGCTTGAATCAAGTGTTTGTCTTGTGTGTGGCAACAACCCATTGTAGAAAGTGGATACTTGTTGCCACACCGCTAGACCGTGATGAGGACACTTTCTTAGAAGCTCCTTGAACCTTTCCCAAGTTTCATATAAGGATTCCCCATCCTCTTGTGAGTATGTATTAATTTCAGTCATTAATTTAGCCATTTTAGCAGGAGGGAAATACTTATATAGAAACTTTTGGGCTAGTTCATCCCAGGTGTTTACCGAGCCAACTGGGAGGGTGTTAAGCCAAGCCTTAGCTCGGTCTTTTAGTGAAAATGGAAACATCCTAAGGCGAATGGCGTCGTTTGATGCTCCATTGATCCGAAAAGTATCACATATTTCCAAGAAATTAGTAATATGTAGATGGGGATCCTCGTCCGCAAGCCCATGGAAGGTTGCGGAGTTTTGGAGCATTTGTATCAAATGCGGCCGAAGCTCAAAGTTGTTGGCTTCGACATTCGGTGCATTGATAGCGGCGCCAAGATTGCCTACGGTGGGCCGTAGGTAATCCATGAGGGTACGTTGGTCCGCCATTGGAAGTGGGTCCCCCGAAACTTTCTCTTGATTTTTAGCTTTAAGTCTCTTTCTGAGAAAGCGTTCGGGTTCTTCTAGAGGTTCTTTTATGTCTCTACTAGAACTGGAGCTCATGCACTACGTAGGAGGTTCAAATGTGGCGCCTAGGTTCCAAGTCCTGCAATGAAAACAGAAAAGAACGTTGGTCAGATTGTTCACCACGGCCCCGTGCTCATCGAACACGGCCCGTGGTCAGAAGTACAGTAATTGTTTTCTATATCCCAGTTACTGGGAGTTGGACACGACCCCGTGTTGCACCGACACGGCCCCGTGCTCAGCTCTCTGTAACTCAGAAAATAAAAACTGCCAGTGATGATGCTGGGCACGGCCCGTGCTGAGCTCTGCAGAAGCTGAAAAACTAAAAAATCCTAAAAAAAAATGAAAAATAAAAAGAAAAATGGTTAGGCCGTTGATTCCTAACTTTCTTAAAATCCTTGTGTCCCCGGTAGCGGCGCCAAAAACTTGATGTGCGTTGAAGTGTCGTATATATTAGGTGTATATTTTAAGCCCCTTTAACACTTATTTTAGCCAAGTTTTAAATTTATAAAACACGATATTTTACTAACACTAAACACACATATGGGCAAGTGCACCCATCGTGGGCGTAGTATAGCGTTGGTAAGATACCGAGGTCGTCCAAGGACACAAGAGCTTTTAATACCGGTTTATCCTCAACGTCTAACCAAAATCAAAAGTTTAGAAAAATGTTTTAAGCTAAGAAAAATAAAAACTAACTAAAATGCTGAAAATAAAAGAAAAACAGATAGACAAGATGAATCACTTGGTTCCGACTCGTATCTAGTATAACCTTTGATTATTTCCGCACTTTTGCACATAATTAAGAGATTATCTTAGTTATTGTAGTAGGCCCCTCTTTTGAAGGTGACGTTACCCTCACCCCAGTAGTTTGAGTCAGCAAGGATACAATCCTAAAAGGGTGGATTATTGGAAGATAATTAATTAAGTTATTAATGCAATATTATGGTAAGCCCCGCTTTTGGCGGTGACGTTACCCTCGGCTAAGTAGTCTGAGTCAGCAGGGATACAGTCCTAAATAGCCGGGTTATAGTATTAATAGTAGTTAACTTATGAGGGGATCAAAGAGTTTGGACCCCCGCCATCCAATACCGTGAAGCATTGAAGGAGGTCCTACTAAATTTGACCCAGGTCCATTGCAGGACCTCTAAACGCTGAACAATGGCAAGACCTTTACCAAACCGTTCCCTTAACCCCCGACCAGGTAGCCAACATACCTCCATATAGACCGTGGAGATATGAATGGTGAAAATCCTTTATTTTATATAGGCAGTAAAATAATGCCAAGACACCACGGACAAACGATAAGGAAAGATCACCTTCAACATAAGTAACTAGTTATTAAAGTCATTAATACAAAACCAAATAAAAAGTGCAAAAGATTAGAAATAAAAAGTATTATACTAGACACTTTGTCTTCACCAAGTGATGTAAGAGACTTAGGCAAACATGGCCTTGATTGTCAAGAACTCTTACGATCAATCTTGGATCCCGAGACGACTCACACACTCTACGATGGACAATGGATGATGGTGGTGGATGATGGTGTTGTGATGGTGGTGGGTGGTGGATGAAGTGTGAGAGAGGTGGTGTGCCAAGGGATGAGTTGAAATGAAACCAAGCACTCCTATTTATAGGCTGAACAGAGGGCTGGGCACGGCCCCGTGCCTGTCTGACACACTCTCTCTCTTCATTAATTGTAATTCGCAATTACAATTAATGCGCCTGCAGTACTTTCGACACGCCCCCGTGTTCGCTGGACACGGCCCGTGGTGGGCAATAGAAGCTTCTATAGGTTTGTCTTTTCTGCTGCTTCTTGGGCACGGCCCCGTGCTGGCTGAGCACGGGGCGTGTTCAGTCTTCTGCCTTCTCTATTTTGCTTGGGAAGATGCCGTTGAGGGGTCGGGCAGTCCACTTATGTTCCTTTCCTTGTATTTATGTTAGATTTAGGTGTCTTTTTGCTTCTTTTGTGAATTTGAGCTCATTTAATCCTGAAAATACAAAAGGAAGACAAAAACACTCTTTTTCCAACATTAGTACTTAAAAAGGGTTAGTTTTATGCCTTATTTGATGTAATTTATATGTTGCATTTTACACACATCAAATACCTCCACACTTGAACTTTTGCTTGTCCTCAAGCAAAACTCTTTAATATGTGGCTTACACTCCCAAATGGAATGGGTAGAAGAGAAGGTTTTGGGCTTGTCGTAGAGTGTCGGGATATCCAAGATCTTTTTGGGTTTTATTTTTATCTATTTACAATCCTATTCGTAATGATTTATTTAGAACATTTCATAGGAGAAATTACTTATTTGGGCATAACATGCCTTTTTAAAATTCCATTTATATACAAGTTCACATACCTCACGGGAGAAATCACTCACACTCGGCCGAAGGTGTATTTTTAGTGAATCACTCGAGAGCGGCATGGAACTTATTTCTACCATAGGCTTGCCAAACAATCAATCCTCCTCCTTTTTAACTTTTATACCTTTGTAAATATCAAGAGGACTTTGTGGGTTAAGGGTTAGGCTTGGGTTAAAGGTAGGTGGTTGGGTTAGTGGTTAGTAGCAAAAAGGGTGAAAAAACGTAACAAGTGTCGGTTTTCGTAGGACTTTCTATTTTTGTAACTCTTATTTTGATGAAGCTATGATTCAAACAAAGTTATTTTTGATAAACTTGTTTGCTTATTTTCTTTTTTTGCTTCATCATCAACATATTTTTTTTTTCATACGAAAAACCGAACTTGTTACTAAAACAAAGGGTTAAAAATAAAAAGGTTTTGGTGGGTGAAAGGGTTTTTGGTTTGGGTGATGAAATTAAAAGGTTTAGGCTCAAAGGGGCTAACTAGGGGGATTTTTGGGTAGGTGGTAAAAGAAAAAGAAAAATAATGGTGTAGAAATAAAAAGGTTAGTCCTAATGCCTCCATCATTTACTTACTCGGGTTTAAATGAAACCAAGCACTCCTATTTATAGGCTGAACAGAGGGCTGGGCACGGCCCCGTGCCTGTCTGACACTCTCTCTCTTCATTAATTGTAATTCGCAATTACAATTAATGCGCCTGCAGTACTTTCGACACGCCCCCGTGTTCGCTGGACACGGCCCGTGGTGGGCAATAGAAGCTTCTATAGGTTTGTCTTTTCTGCTGCTTCTTGGGCACGGCCCCGTGCTGGCTGAGCACGGGGCGTGTTCAGTCTTCTGCCTTCTCTATTTTGCTTGGGAAGATGCCGTTGAGGGGTCGGGCAGTCCACTTATGTTCCTTTCCTTGTATTTATGTTAGATTTAGCTGTCTTTTTGCTTCTTTTGTGAATTTGAGCTCATTTAATCCTGAAAATACAAAAGGAAGACAAAAACACTCTTTTTCCAACATTAATACTTAAAAAGGGTTAGTTTTATGCCTTATTTGATGTAATTTATATGTTGCATTTTACACACATCACTCAACACCTCCAGGTCATGACACCGGTAACCCAAGCACCGCCGGCAAAGCGTGCTTATACTGGTTCTTACCCTGCCTGCCCGACTTGTACCTATCACCACCCAGTGGGAGTCGCCTGCAGATTTTGTGTACATTGCAACATGTACGCCCATTTCACCGCCAACTGCCGTACAGGTCCTCGTCAAGCTCCAACTCCAGCTACTGCTCATCAAGCTCTACTACCTGCTCCTCAAGGCCAACAAGCGGCTCCGGCACCCGCGATCATTGCTAGAGTCTGCTTTGCGTGTGGTGATCCCAACCACTTCGCAAACATGTGCCCCAATCGAGTTTTGAAGCAAGAGCCGCAACAGTAGCAGCCCCAGCATCAGCAGCAGCAGCCTCAGCAACAAGCGGCTCGTGCTCGAACTTTCAACATTAATGTGCGCCAGGATCAGGCTGACAACAACGTGTTCAATGGTACATTCCTTGTGAATGGTATTTATGCTTCGTGTTTGTTTGATACTGGAGCCGATAACTGTTTTGTATCGTTTGAGTTCGAAAAGCTCCTTAATCGTAAGCGCGCACATCTCCCCTCGACGTTTTATGTTGAAGTTTCCACCGGAAGGACCGTCGCTGTCAACTCTGTTCTTCGTGCTTGTACTCTCGAACTCAACAATCACATCTTTCCTATCGACCTTATTCCGATGCAGCTCGGTAGTTTTGACGCCATAATAGGCATGGACTTTCTTCGTGAAAACCATGCTGAAGTTGTTTACTTCGATAGGATGATTCGATTTTCGCTCGCTAATGGGGATCAACTTTGTGTGTATGGCGAAACGCTCTCGAAAGACCTCAAGCTCATGTCATGTATCCAAGCTAGCAAGTATCTCCGCAAGGAATACAGAGCTTTCTTGGCTAACATTGTAGTAGCGGAGAAGGAAAAGAAGGGAAAGACATAAGTGAAAGACGTTCCTGTTGTTCGTGAATTCCCTAACGTTTTTCCTGAAGATCTTCCAGGGTTACCTCCGAGTCGTGATATCGAATTTCGCATCGAACTCATTCCTGGAGCAAATCCTGTTGCTAGAGCTCCTTATCGACTCGCTCCGTCCGAAATGCGCGAACTCTCGATTCAGCTCCAGGAACTTCTTGATATAGGCTTCATTCGCCCTAACACCTCTCCTTGGGGCGCACCAGTCCTCTTTGTTAAAAAGAAGGATGGGTCATTTCGGATGTGCATCGACTATAGGGAGTTGAATAAGTTGACGATCAAGAATCGCTATCCCTTGCCTCGAATCGATTACTTATTTGATCAGCTACAAGGCGCTATGTGTTTTTCTAAGATCGATCTACACTCAGGCTATCATCAATTACGCATAGAAGAGGAGGATATTCCCAAAACCGCTTTTCGCACTCGATACGGCCACTATGAGTTCGTTGTTATGCCTTTTGGTTTAACCAACGCACCCGCGGTTTTTATGGATCTGATGAATCGCGTTTGTAAACCTTTTCTCGACCGCTTCGTCATCGTGTTCATCGATGATATCCTGATCTATTCCAAGTCGAAAACCGAACACGCGCAACATCTAAGTTTGGTTCTCGAGCTACTCCGGGGGAATCGACTCTATGCCAAGTTCTCCAAGTGTGAATTCTGGCTGGAGGAGGTTCAATTCCTCGGCCACATTGTCAATAGTCAAGGTATCCACGTCGACCCCGCGAAGATCGAAGCTGTCAAGAGTTGGGTTACACCTAAGAACCCATCGGAAGTCCGTTCTTTTCTCTGATTAGCGGGCTATTATCGCCGATTTATCGAAGGATTCTCAAAAATCGCTGTGCCGCTCACCTCTCTCACGCACAAAGACAAGCCTTTTGTTTGGGGAACTGGACAATAGACTGCCTTTTAAACCCTCAAGTATATGCTTTGCAATGCTCCCGTCCTCACCTTACCCGACAGAAACGATGACTTTAACGTCTATTGTGATGCCTCGAACCTTAGCCTTGGTTGTGTTCTCATGCAACGAGACAAGGTTATTGCTTACGCATCTCGTCAGCTCAAGATCCATGAGAAGAACAATAAAACCCACGACCTCGAGCTAGGCGCAGTTGTTTTTACGTTAAAGATTTGGCGACACTACCTTTATGGTACCAAGTGTACGATCTTCACCGATCATAGAAGCCTACAACATATCTTTGACCAGAAGGAGCTAAATATGCGTCAACGCCGGTGGGTAGAACTTCTCAACGATTATGACTGTGAGATTCGTTATCATCCTGGCAAAGCAAATGTCATTGACGACGCTCTCAGCAGACGGAGCTACTTACACAGCACCCGTAATATTCAAGCTCTGTATGATCTCGAGACCCTCATCCACGAAGCCCAGCATGCCTGCTTTACTGAACGCACTTTGAAGAAGGAAAGGATTCTCAACGATGGAGCCCAGCTAGTGAATAAGTTGAATGGGATATTCCATTATCTGGACCGAATTTGGATCCCTAAACGGACCAATTTACGACATATTTTGATAGACGAATCCCACAAATCCCGATATTTTATTCAACCCGGTGCCGACAAGATGTACCAGGACCTGCGCTACAAGTACTGGTGGCCGGGCATGAAGAGAGATATCGCCCTCTATGTTTCGAAATGCCTAACTTGCTAAAAAGTCAAGGCTGAGCACCAAAGACCCTCTGGCTTACTCGTTCAACCCGATATCCCTATGTGGAAGTGGGAAAGTATAGCTATGGACTTCATAACGAAACTTCCGTGCACGCCCTCAGGTCAAGACAACATCTGGGTTGTCGTTGACCGTTTGACTAAATCTGCTCACTTTCTGCCGATACGAGAAGACTACAAGGTAGAAAAATTAGCCCGGATCTACACCAAAGAGATCATTTGTCGACATGGGACGCCTCGTGACATCATTTCTGACTGCGATGCTCGGTTTACCTCGCGTCTTTGGGAAACATTTCAATCTGCTCTCGGTATTGCGCTTAATCTAAGTACCGCATTCCATCCCCAAACCGACGGTCAGACTGAAAGAACGATTCGTACCCTTGAAGACATGCTCCGTTCGTGTGTCATAGATTTCAGTGGTAATTGGGACGCATACTTACCTTTAGTCAAATTCTCGTACAATAACAGTTATCATTCCAGCATTCAAATGGCACCATTTGAGGCATTGTATGGAAGAAGATGTCGATCGCCTATTGTATGGCACGAGATCGGGCACTCGCAATTAACCGGTCCTGAGCTATTGCAAGAAACGACTGACAATATCCTCCAAATTCGAGATAATCTACTGAAAGCTCGGAGTCTTCAGAAAAGTTACGCCGATAGACGACGCAAGCCCCTTGAATTTGACGTTGGCGACCATGTACTCCTGAAGGTATCGCCTTGGAAGGGTGTGGTCAGATTCGGCAAGAAAGGAAAGCTCGCGCCTCGATATGTTTGACCCTTTAAGATTCTTGAAAAGATCGACAAAGTGGCCTACAGACTCGAACTACCGAAGGAACTTAACAACGTCCACCCGACTTTCCACGTCTCGAACCTCAAAAAGTGCCTAGCTGAACATCATTTACACGTACCACTTGAGGATCTTCAAGTGAACGACACATTACACTTCGTGGAAAAGCCTGTCGAGATCATGGACCGCCAAACCAAGCAGCTCCGACGCTCGTGCATTCCCATTGTGAAGGTCCGGTGGGAAGGCAAACGAGGCGCAGAGTTCACTTGGGAACTCGAAAGCGACATGAAGGCGAAGTACCCACAGTTGTTTGACTTGTAGATAATCTATTTATGTTATCGCTTAAGAGGGGGAGGCTGTAACACCCCGTGTTTTGAAAGTCAAAGTCAAGAGGGGGAGGCTGTAACCCCCCGTGTTTCGAAAGTCAAAGTCAAGATTGAAGTCAAAGGAAGAAAAGATTGCTAATTACGATCTGTCACTCCTTGCACAACTCCTGTTTTGACTTCTTTGACTTGTAGATAATCTATTTATGTTATCGCTTCAGTTGTATTATGTGGAGTACCTATTAATAATCAAGGTTTAATCGCTATAAATCGAATGCTTAATCTATTTATCGCTTATCACTGTCGCAACCGCAACTCGAATTATGTGTTCTGGATATTGTTTTACGTGTGTGTGCTATTTATGTGTTACTTGTGCATGTTATGTTTATGTTGAGGTGTAAATCGAAATCGCAATCTATCGCATCACAATCGAATTGAAAACGCTAAACGCAAGTTATTTATAGTGATTGTATATTAGATATAGTAGTTATGTTATTTGTGTAACTAATGGGTAATACTATCGCATCGCTCTCTCGAATCGCATCGCAACGCTCAACACGCGAATCGAAACGACAAAACTCATCTCGCCGGACTCATGGATTGAGTGGCCAACCGATCGAGTGGCCATCCGATCGGATTGCCATCCGATCGGGTTGTCATCCGATCGAGTTGTCACCCAATCGGGCTACCACCCGATCGACCAGCCACTTTCCTCATTTTCCTTTTTGGGAAACCCTATAAATACCCACCTATCACATCATTTGTGATGTGACAGCTCCCTTGTTCGACCAGCCGACTTCAAGCCTCATTTCTCTCGATTTCTCTCGATTCTTGTAAGTTTCCAACCTAAATCTTGTACTTTTATGATCTACACACACTTCTTCATCATTCTATCTTTCGAATCTTAACTTTTAACCGTGAAATTAGTGGATTTGAGATGATCTAGGGTGATGTCATCATGGAGTTCTTATGAACTTCATGTTTTGGCTTCAATCCACCAAGAACAACTTAGATCTAGACGATTTCCACATGAATAAACAAAGATCTTGCATAGATCTAAACATACTCAATGTAGGAAGGATTGAAATAAGGATTTCCAACTTTCTTTCAACTCTTTTACACTCAATGCACTCAAAACCTGATAGAATCGAAGCTTGTTCTAATCTTCTACTCATTCTTAGTGATGTATTAGTTCCAGATCTGAATTCTATCTAAGAGACTACTGATTTCGGGTTTGAACATGAACAACCTTCTCGAACCGTGAACCGGTCGGACTAGGGTGGTTCCTGTTCAGTCGGGTCACTTGGATCGGGATAGGGTTCCTGTTGTATAAAACAAGTTATCAAAATGTCTCGTTCAAACACTGCAAAACTTCAAACAGAATCAGGTGACAAGACGATCAGATCGTCGGGACGGATTGTCGTCCGATCGGATTGCCATCCGATCGACCGGCCATCCGATCGGGTTGCACTTGGTTCCGCACTTAAACTTTTATTCAAACTATTCAAGGAACTAAACGTTGAATGGATTACCGCCCGATCGGATTGCCATCCGATCGAGTGACCGTTCGATCGTGTGACGTTTGGGACTTTGATATTTAATCAAATTTCAACATGTTCAATACATACGGATTGCCACCCGATCGGATAGCCATCCGATCGAGTGACCGTCCTGCTGTGAACTTGTTCTCAAACTAAGAAGCCTCGCCAATCGGATTGCTGTCCGATCGAACGACCGTTCGATCGACCAACCTGAAGGGTAGAGATACTTCTCTATTTTCAAAATGCTACAATGAAAACTTCAAAGTACAAACCATCGTACACAAACACACCCTCACCAAACGAGGTGCCAATCCAATCGAATGGCCATCCGATCGGATTGCCATCCGATCCTTGGTACACTTGCATCGTTTTACGCGTTGCTTATCATTTATGTTATCGTTAACTGTTCAGGCTAATTTCTCTCAACGCTCCCTTCAATCCAAGAGAGTGTTTATTTGTTAAACACAATCTGTGAGTATACTCGAACCCTTTTTGCTTTATGCACTTTTGGGTGTTACATACGTTACTTATTCTAAATCACAACAAACACACTGCGTAATACTTTGATGCTAACCGCTACTGCATATTATACGTGACTCGATGAATGCTTGTTTGTTATGTTTACACATAGATTGTTGTCTACCTGCCTTAGCAACGATGGTACTATAGTTTGGACTCAGCACCTGTTCACTCAGGGGTTGTTAAGGACCATTAATCACATGATTCGCAGTGGTGAATATGTGTTGCGAATTGCCTTACGCAGTCGACCCGCAGTTATTGGTATTGATAGGATCTTGTCGATAACTTACGTGCTTCACATCACACGTTGTACGTGCTGGTTATGCGTAAACGATTTTCGAACTCTATTATACTATCAAACTTGTATGCTCACATTTACACTATGTGTATTGACTTTTACTTTAACGTATGTGACAAGTGTTTAGGATTGCTATCTGCTAGGATGCCTGCTTTTATGGAATCAAGTAGGACCGGGAGTCTAGAAGCAAAGACAATTTATATTTTATTTGAAATCTGAGTTGACGGAACATGATGTGTTTTGAGAATATCGTTGTCTGTAATAATTAGATTACTTAATGGGTTATGGTATTGGACATAATATTAACTATTTGGTAATTTAGTCGTTATGGAATTTCTCTTGACAATCTGTTTCGCTCAGTGCCATGCCCCGATGTTTCCGTCATCTGTTGGGGTGTGACAGGTTTAACCATAAACTCGCCACCATGGAAAATGTGAATGTTGAACATTGTAGGCTCACCAACTGAAATGAAGTAAAACAGAGGTGAAATTACTGTAAAAAGTTTCTTGTTAAAACAGAGATGAGATTTGGGTTATTAGTTGCTTACCATACTCCACATACGGATCGAAATGCTGTCCATATCCACGAATACACCACGTTGAGATGTCGTGAAGATTCGCCATTGTTCTTCGTTCGATTGTGGATGATGATCAACGAGATGAATTGAAGTTTATCAGTGGAAATGTGAGCGAGTGAAAGATTTGGGGGTGAAAATAGGGTTTTAGTTGAGTTTGGTGAGATAAATACAGGTGGAATTAAGGCTTAATAGGGTTAAATGGACGAAAATACCCCTCACGTGGACTGCACGTAGGGGGACTTAACAGCTGACTTAACATAAATCCAAAAAATGGACTCAAATGGTTAAAGAAAAAGCTTATAGGGACTCAGGTCGTTAAACTTTTTTGCTTTTGGACTCAACTAGTTAAAACACATAAAACAAATGGACTCAAAAAGTAATTTACCCTTCATATTTTTTAAAAGATTATATCATGAATCTCTTCCGACCCCCATTTCGGTGTTCCGTCTAGACCCGGCAACCAAACTTCATATCGCCCGAACACCACCCAACCGCAACCGTCCTTCAATTTCCAAGAGAAGGACCCGAGTATGATGGCATACGCGCAAATATTAGGCATGTCCCTGCAATAATTTTTTTATTTAATGAGATATTATTAGTTTTAATTTTAATAGAAAAAATAATTGAGTAATCATGAATAAAACATTATTGGGCATTATACCACTACACTCATTTAAAAAAAAACACCCCATAATGCTTAATTGCTAACTGGGCCGCCACATAACGATCAACCCCAAAAGAGGAGCATTATCTTCATTCACCACTACACATGGTCTAACAATCATTTCAACAACATATATTTAATTGAAAAAAATAAATAAATAAATAAAACACCAAAGCGACATTTGGTCTAGTAATATTGAGACGTGCCTAAGGTATCTAACATTTATTCAGAACTTATGATACATTTAAATGGGTTAGGATCAAATACAAAGGATAAAATAAATAAGAAGTGTAAGAAGGATTCTAGTCCATTGATCTTAGATTTGAAGGGTTGAGATTGGTTGTAGGGAAAATAAGATAATAGAAGGGCATAAAAGGAATCTTATATTTATGGATTTTCTCTCTCCACATGCAAGGCACATGCCAATTCCCCCATCGATTTAAAACGTCCATAACTTTTTCATACAACATTTTTTTTCAAAAAAAATTTCACCAAAATAACGAGCGTTTTTTTATCTTTAATATGAGTACCATATTATCATATAAAAATAAAATAAAAATTTTCATTTTTACTGGGTTTTTTGGCATTGTGTTAAAGATTCAGGTCATTGTGTCTTTTAACTGGGTTTTGGTCAGTAGAGTTTCTATACATTGTGTTATTATCAAAACCTATAACACAATGTTAATTTGAGTTCTATCCATTGCGTTTTTATAAAAACCTATAACACAATATATGACACAATGAAGATTTTGTTATATCTGGGTTTTATATAAATTGTGTTATTAGTTCAGGTCATTGTGTTTAATATGTTATTCATTGTGTTTTAATATATTGTCCATTGTGTTTTAATAATTTGTTCAATTTTTTTATTATCTTGTTCATTGTGTTTTGGTTTGTTATGTATTGTGTTTTTAGTTTGTTTTTCATTGTGTCTTCATCTGCTCTCAATTATGTCTTTTATCTGCTGTCATTAATTGTGTCTTTTATCTGTTGTCATCAATTGTGTTTTTATTTAGTCTGATTCTTATTGTGTTATATGTTATCGCCATTGTGTTATACGTTATGGTCATTGTGTTTTAGTATGTTGTCTATTGTGTCTTTATATGTTGTCATTGATTGTGTTTTTATTCTAATTTACATTGTGTTTTACATCATGTCCATTATGTAATATGTTATTCATTGTGTTTTAATATGTTGTCCATTGTGGTTTAATAATTTGTTCAATTTTTTTATTATCTTGTTCATTGTGTTTTAGTTTGTTATGTATTATGTTTTTAGTTTGTTTTTCATTGTGTCTTCATCTGCTCTCCATTGTGTCTTTTATTTGCTGTCATTAATTGTGTCTTTTATCTGTTGTCATCAATTGTGTTTTTATTTAGTCTGATTCTTATTGTGTTATACGTCATGTTCATTGTGTTTTAGTATGTTGTCCATTGTGTCTTTATCTGTTGTAATTGATTGTGTTTTTAATCTAATTTACATTGTGTTTTACATCATGTCCATTGTGTAATATGTTATTCATTGTGTTTTAATATGTTGTCCATTGTGGTTTAATAATTTGTTCAATTTTTTTATTATCTTGTTCATTGTGTTTTAGTTTGTTAAGTATTGTGTTTTTAGTTTGTTTTTCATTGTGTCTTCATCTGCTCTTCATTGTGTCTTTTATTTGCTGTCATTAATTGTGTCTTTTATCTGTTGTCATCAATTGTGTTTTTATTTAGTCTGATTCTTATTGTGTTATATGTTATCGTCATTGTGTTATACGTTATGTTCATTGTGTTTTAGTATGTTGTCCATTGTGTCTTTATCTGTTGTCATTGATTGTGCTTTTAATCTAATTTACATTGTGTTTTACATCACGTCCATTGTGTAATATGCAACTGGGTTTTTGAAATTTTTTTGAAAAATATAACAATATGGTACTCATATTAAAGATAAAAAAACGCTCGATTTTATGGTATAATTTTTTTTTAAAACAAATGATGTATAAAAAAGTTACGGACGTTTAAAAGTTAGGGGGAAATAGCATGTGACTTGCATGTGCATGTTCTCTTTCCTCTTGTAGACAAAATTACCATTTCTATTTAATTACTCATAGGACACTTGTCACTCTCTGGTGCCTTCTTACCCTTCTTATTTTTAAATCTTTTGTATTATAACTCAACCCACATTTAAATATATCGTAATAAAGATAAAACACAAGATTCCTAAAATGACAAGTGTTTTGACATTCCTATAAAAAAGACGTTTTAAGTTAAAAACTATTAAGTATGTTAGATTAAAAACCATTAACGATACGTGACACTTTAGATGAATCTCCAATCGTTATGTTTTGTTATGTCAACAGGTTAGATACCGAGCAATAAAGAAAACTTTGCTTTAAATATCACTAACGCATTTTGAACGCATTAAAAAGTTCACAAAAATGCATGAGGCTAGGAGCAACCGTTACGGAAGGACTCCAACCAAATTTTCACTCAAACAAGAAAAACAAATGTGTAAGCTTTTCTTGAGTAAAATAAATAATATAAAGAGTAAAGCACGGATTGCCATCCGATTGGGATGACTATAGTGTGAAATGGTTGGTTAATGAAATTCTCCTTTAAAAAAAATAGTGTGAAATGTGACACCTGTGCTTGGTTTGCCAAAAATTTGGATGTGATCCTTAGCTTTCCATAACTACACGGGTGGTCTTTGGGGTTTTCAATTTGTAACACATCTGGTTCAAGTTTTTTTTTCCAAAAGTACATGGATGGTTCCTATGGTTTGCACTTTATAACACATTTAGTCACTAACTTGGATCTAGGGGTGTGCAAAAAACCGAATTAACCGAACCATACCGAATTAACCGACAAAACCGAACCAAATAAAAAATCGGTGGGTCTGTTAATGGTTTTTTTGAAAACCGAAAGTAGCAGGTCGGTTATGGTTATCATTTTTTCCATACCCACCATGACCGAACCGAACCAACATGTAGTAAATTTTTGTAGGATTTGGGACATTTCACCATATTTTTAATATTTGATGTTGTTTATTGAAGATTTTAGTATTTGTAGGTTTTTCATATCGTTTTGTGATTTTGGTTGGATGTTTATTTGAATTTATGGAATGTATCATATCACTTCATTTCAACATTCGATCATAATCGGTATTAATGTTATAGATTATATATATTTTTTATACTATGTAATATACTAATATGAGTTAAATGCTTGGTTGGTCCCTGTGGTTTTCAAAAATTGCAGACTTGGTCCCAGTGGTTTACTAATTACACGCGTGGTCCCAAAACTTGTCAAAATGCACTCGGTTGGTCCCCAGCCCTAACATCAGTTAAATTTCTCAGTTAAGTCCATGTTAAATGACCAAAATACCCTTGCCTATTAATAAATAAAAATGTTATAACAAATAAAACAAAAATAAAAATAGTTTAATACTTCCCGTTAAATTGAACTCCTGGAACTAGAATTTACATTCTTGTTTTTATGTTGAAGATGAAGAAAATCAAGAACTTAAGAATCAAGAAAATCGCACAGCTTTCTCCCTGTATCACGTTTTTCTCATCACCCCTCTTCACGTTCTCTAACTCTTCACCCAAAACCAACACACCAAAGTTCCTAGTTTCATCCCAAATTTCACATCTTTATTAGCAATTAACACTTGAATCACACCCACAATCGAATCAACCCTTGTTCAATCTAAAAAAAGATTCTGGTTTCATCATACCTACTTCGAATTTCGATTGTTAAATGCTCAACTTGGTTGATTAAGAATTAGGGTTTATAGTCATGAAGGCCATGGAGACTTTGCAGGATCTGATCGAAGAAGCAAAACTTCGAACTGTTTGGTGGGCTTTTTGTATCTTTGCTGTTTCTTAGTTCTTGGCTCGTAAGTTCCATAGGGTTAGATTTAACCTAGTTTTTTTGGGGATTTTTGTTCTGAAAAAATTAGGGGTTTGTATTGAATTTGAAAATTTGGGGGTTTGTGTTTGGATGAAATTTTGGTGGTGGTGGCGAGGTGGATGGGTGGTGAAGGTGCCGTTGAAACGGTGGTGGTTGGTGGATATGGTGGAAACAGGTGGCAGTGGTGGAAGGAGGCTGTGGTTGTGGTGATAGCGGCGGTGGTGGTGGTGGTGGTGGTGATGGTGGAAGGAGGCGGTGGTGGTGGAAGGAGGCTGTGGTTCTTGATTCTTAAGTTCTTGATTTTCTTCATCTTCAACATAAAAACAAGAATGTAAATTCTAGTTCCAGGAGTTCAATTTAACGGGCAGTATTAAACTATTTTTATTTTTGTTTTATTTGTTATAACATTTTTATTTAGGAAAAATTACACTTTTCGTCCTTTATGTTTGTATCGGATTGCAATGGATAGCCTTTAACTTTAATAATTACAGTCACAGTCCTTTTTTTAGAAAAACCATTACACCTTACGTCCTTTGCCCATAACCTGGTTAAAATTTTCAGTTAAACATGACATGTGCAAGGCACATGAGGGTAGTTATGTAATTTTACTCATTTATCTAAAATGATTTATTAATAAAACAAATCAAATTGAAAATGAAAACTCCTATCCCTCTACTCTCTAAATCTGAACCCAGATCAGTCATAACCTACAACCTGCACATCTAAACCATGACCATCTCCCATCTCCCATCTCCACCACCACCGCCACTGCCCTACCACCACCACCCCTCCCACCTCTTCGACACTCCCAGCACCTCATCGCCACCGTAAAATTGCAGACTTAAATGCAACACCTTTAGACCGGTAGCAATAGTAGTGCGAATTCAGTTAGGCCTTTACAGACGTAAAATTGCAGACTTAGGGTATGTTTGGCAAAAGTAGCTGGTGGCTGCTAGCTGGAAGCTGTAAGCTGCTAGCTGGTGGCTGGAAGCTGGTAGCTGTAGCTGGTAGTTAGTAGATGTAGCTTTTTAGATATATTTGGTGTTTGGTAGAGTAGCTGGAGCTTTTAATAAAATTTATAAAATGACCAAAATGGACATAACTAAAAATTTAGAAAGTTCATGCATTAAAAAGTTTCCTATTTTTAGAGGTTAAAATAGTCATTTTTTCCCTAAAAGCTTGTAGCTCCTTCTAAACGCTACTAGTAGTAGCGTTCAACCAAAAGCTTCAAGCTCCTAACCTAAAAGCTTAAAGCTCCTTCAACCAAACAAGACTTTTTATTGAGTATGAGCTTTTTCTTAAAAGCTTAAAGCTAGAAGCTCCTAAAAGCTCCTAAAAGCTCCATGCCAAACATACCCTTAAATGCAACACCATATCTCTTTCTCTCAGCTCTCTCTGTCTCTCACCCTCCAACAAACCCCCACCACCACCAAATACAGCCACCATCACCACCGAATCCAGCCACTACCACCATCAAATCCGGCCACCAAACTTCGTCTCTCTCTATCTCTAAACAAACACAAACATCGTCTATCTCTATCTCTAAACACACACAAACGCACATCTGTGTCCATCAGGTTACCTTGGCCACCACCACCACCGCCGTCTGTGACCATCACCGCCCCCGGAATAACCACCTAATCCGGCACCATCTTCACTGTCGTCTGTGACCACCACCGTCGCCGGAAGCCTTAGATCCAAGTCGCCATCTCCTTCGTCTGAAACATCCCCAACCGATGGAGACCCCTAGATCTGGTTGTCAGGTCGCCGTAGAAAACCTAGATTGAAATGATTCATCGCCTACATTCTTTTCCGGAGAGAGAGGGGTTTAGAATTTGGGGGTTTGCTTTGAAATTGTAGGTCATCAAAGTGGGTTGCTTTGAAATTGTAGGTCATCAAAGGGGTTGTTGAGATGAAAAAAAAAGAAAGAAAGCATGACTTGATCTGAATCGGAAGACAGGGTGTTGTTTGTTTAGAGAGAGAGAAATGAGAGAGAGAGTGTGTGTTTAAAGTGAGAGAGAGAGAGTGAAAGAGAAAAAAATGTATTTATATTTGATTTTATTTTTTTATTTATACTATAAATAATTAAGTAGAAAGACTAAACTGCCCTTAAGTAAATAAATTTAACTGAAAATTTTAACCAAGTTAGTGCTAAAGGATGAAAGACGTACTGAGTTTTCCAAATAAAGGACTGTGGCTGTAATTATTAAAGGTAAAGGTCATCCATTGCAACTAGCTATAAACATAAAGGACGAAAAGTGTAATTTTTCCTTTTATTTATTAATAGGCAAGGGTATTTTGGTCATTTAACATGGACTTAACTGAGAAATTTAACTGATGTTAGGGCTGGGGACCAACCGAGTGCATTTTTGACAAGTTTTGGGACCACGCGTGTAATTAGCAAACCACTGGGACCAAGTCTGCAATTTTTGAAAACCACAGGGACCAACCAAGCATTTAACTCTACTAATATATACAAATATGCAATAACAATTTATTCCATGTTAAAAAAATTAAGCTATTTTTAGTTAAGCTAAATACACGGTTAATCACCCATAACCGACCCGCTAAAACTATCAAAATCGAATAACCATAACCACCATAACCGATCAATTATGGTTATGGTTATTCATTAACCGGCATCACGGTTATGGTTATGGTTTTAGGTCAAAATCGACCCAAACCAACCCATGCACACCCCTACTTGGATCTGCTAAAACCTTAAGATGTGTTGGTTAAAAACTAAATATGTTAGAAAGTGCAAACTACAAAGACCATTGGTGTATTTTTGGAAACCTATGGATTAAACCCATTTTTTTTTGGTAAACCATAAGGAGGATCTAAATCTACGTAGTTTAGTCTAATACAAATTAGCATGAGATAGTACATATTAGAGTAAATTACAAGTTTTGTCCTAAATTTCAGGCGTTGTCCTTTACCTTTAAAATTGATGAGTTTTGTCCTTAATGTTTCAAAATCCTACACGTTATGTCCTTTAGGGCAAACCCAGTTAATTTTTTTTTGTTAAAACTGGTCACCTAAGGGTATTTTTGTCTTTTTACCTAATATATTTAATATTATTATTATTAAAAAATACTATTATTATTATTAGGGTTATTGGATTTTATCACCCTAAACTATTGGCTATTGGCCGCTGCCACCCCCAACTATCACTTTGACATCCGCCATCCCCAACTTAACACTTAGTGTGTTATGTCACCATGTCTTTAACTGATCACTAACTTTTGATCATGTTACTATACTTTTGGGGGTGTCCTAAGATCCCTAAAACCTTCCTGAGATCCCTATGACACCCCCAAAAGTATAGTAACAAGATCAAAAGTTAGTGATCAGTTAACGACGCGGTGACAGAACATACTAAGTGTTAAGTTGGGGGTGACGGACGTCAAAGTGATAGTTGGGGGTGGCAGCAGCCAATAGCTAATAGTTAGGGGTGATAAAATCCAATAACCCTTATTATTACTAAACCTTCAAATTTCTTCAAATAATCACCCATGGCTTTTACAGTAATCCTCAATCTCTCTCCTACTTTCACTCGTCTTCATCTCCATCAATCCTTTCAAAAATCAGCTTTCTCACCATCTCCATCTCATTCGCCAACTCACCATAACCCTACCTGCCTCGTACCGTGAGTAATCATTTAGGGATAAATCCAGATCCAGATCCAGCAAAGATAGATACAGGGAGAGAGAGTAAACGAAGAGAGAAGATCGGAGAAGAGGGCCGACTTTGGTTGACGGCACCGTTCGGCCTTTCTCAACATGTAATGGCTCCTGGTTACGGATCGGGCGAAAATTGTGTTTATGTTTGTTGTGCATATATACTAGAACTAGTGATTTGGGAAGGATAATAAATGGAAACTTGTTTATCACTGGAAGAATAAAAGATATTATTGTTGGTGGAAGAAATATATACTCAGCTGACATCGACCATCACAAAAACTAAAATAAAGGAGGATTGTTCTTGGATTCAAAACTAAGATCTTACAAGTAGAGAATTCCGGCGAAGCATGTATTTTCTGGTGAGGTCCGAAGATAACACGCAGAGAATTCCGGCGAAGTAGTCTCCGGCCACCACCACTTGCAATCGCCTAACTCCACCTCAACTGGACCACTGCCCGCTGTAACATCCTAAAATTTTATCCTAAATTTTTAACAAAATAAGATTTAAGTACATGGCTTTCGTTAACGAAGTTCATGAGTAACAAGACCTTAGTCAACTAATGACTAAGTTACATCATTTCAAAATTTGTTTAACGTGTGTTTATAACCCATTCACAAAGACTACAAAAGATTTAAAACATTGCGGAAGCTTCAAAATCGAGTGTTCGGTTCTTCACTATATCACTTGATCGCCATCCGTAAGCTTCACTAATTTACCTATGATCAAAACGTTAAACTTATTAGTTTTGATCGTTATTGTAAAACATAATCACAATGATAAACATCACATTTGAGATAATAAACACAAAACAACAATTCTGGGTTCACCGTAAATTACGGTCTCACCGTAATTTACGGTGTGTCTTAAAATTTCCTGGTTACCGTAAACCAGTAGAGATGCTCCGTAACATGTCTGACCATTACCGTAAATTACGGTAAGACCGTAATTTACGGTAAGAACTGGAAATCTATGTTTTGTTTTGTTGATTCATCTCATTCAAACAATTCTTGTAATTTGCTTTTCTATCAACCTATATCATCCAAATTCTAGTATTTCTAATAATGTGATAATTATTAACTAATAACATAACACTATTCATCATATTCCGGAGTATATATAAATCATGTTTCACTTGATTAATTGACCCGTTTGGCTCGTCTAAGGAATCCTCCTAGTTGACGACTACCAACGAGTACCAACTTAAATTAAATCAATCAACCAATATAACGACTTCATTTGCCTAATTCAAACAACTCTTGTTCAAATTTCAATTACACATAAAAATCATCCGGTATCATAAATGTAACGGGTCAAGTTACATACCTTAGCGCACGCCCTTCAACCGTGAGTCACCACCGGCTTGTCCACTCGACGTTCCGGTATCTTGTCCTATAGAGTTCAATTCAAGGCATGTTTAGAACTCTCTTCACATCATAATTCGCATAATACACCGAACATCATGATTATGCGTTTAACTCAAAATTTTAGTTTTTAAGCCTTCATAGAGGCATTTCAACAAACACTTTATAAGCAGATTTTTACATGATTAATCATCACATCTTTAGTTTACCATTTAACCCTATTTTCATATAAATCAACCAATTTACATGAATATTAGCTTCTAATTGCTGAAATTACTTCCAGATTGCTAAATTACACTAGATTAACAATCTACTTTCTAGTGTTCATCTAAATACACATGACCCACTAATCACCTACTATGGTGATTATGGATTCACCCAAAATCTCTTATGATTTCAACTTATTTTGATCTAGGGTTTGTCCCTAAACACTATAGTTGTTCCTTAATCATCATAACACATACATGCAAGCTTAATTTCAGATTTTTCCCAATTCATGAGAATTTCAATTTCAGAGTTTTCCTTGAATTTTACATACCTTGGAAATCCTCTTGTGATGAGGATCAATAATCTGTGCTCGGATTTTGATTTGGGGCAAGATTAAACCTTCAATTTGAGAGTTCTAGTAATTTTAGGTTTTGTGATAAAGGGGGTGTCGCCCCTGCTCTTCTGATGTGCGACCAGGATAATCAAAAATGGGGTTTTGATTTAATTTTTATTAAAACAATATTATAGTTTCAATCTTTTACAACTAAGGCCCCTCTACTTATATTAATCATATAGTTTGTTAGCTTTTAACCATTTTATGAACCATTTCAAAGAAATAACTAACTAGGTTAAAATTCCTAATTAGTAAATTCTCGTTATTTATACTCTATTATTTTAATATGAGCTTTCATATTTTTCGGGGTGTTACAAGTCCATCCCCCTTAAAAAGGGTTTCGTCCTCGAAACCGCAATACGTACCAAATAAAGTAGGGTGAAGACGTCGCATCTCCTCTTCGGACTCCCATGTAGTGTCCGAACCCTTCCTATGCTCCCATTTGACTTTGACTTGTTCGATTTGTTTATTTCGTAAGCGTTTGACCTTTCTGTCTAAAATTTCAACCGGTCTCACCACATAATTTAGACTATTATCCACTTCGATATCATCGTAATGGATATAGGTCGTTTCGTCAGCTAGACACTTTCTTAATTGAGATACGTGAAACGTGCCATGGATCCCACTTAGCTCCTCCGGTAGTTCAAGACGGTAAGCTACCTTGCCAACTCTCCCGATAATTTTAAACGGCCCGATAAACCTTGGGCTTAACTTCCCCTTCTTTCTAAATCTAATAACGCCTTTCCATGGGGACACTTTTAGCATGACCATGTCACCCACTTGAAATTCAATTGGCCTTTTCCTTTTATCTACATACGCCTTTTGCCTGTCTTGAGCCGCTTTCAAGTGTGCCCGAACTTTATCGATCTTTTCGTTCGTTGCTCTTACTATGTCTTGATGGGCGAGTTCGCGTGGACCCACTTCACCCCAACAAACCGGGGTTCGACACTTCCTACCGTAAAGCAGTTCGTATGGTGCCATTTTAATACTAGATTGGTAACTGTTGTTATACGAAAACTCGACTAACGGTAGGTGAACATCCCAACTGCCTCCAAAGTCGATTATACACGCTCGTAGCATGTCTCCCAATATTTGTATCGTTCTTTCACTTTGTCCATCCGTTTGAGGATGGTACGCAGTGCTTATGAACAATTTGGTCCCCATTTGTTCTTGGAAATCACGCCAGAAATTCGAAGTAAACCGGGTATCCCTATCGGACACGATGGACACCGGCACTCCATGACGTGCTATGATTTCATTGGTATAGACTTCTGACATCTTTTCTGACGTATAAGTCTCGCGAATCGGAATGAAGTGAGCACTTTTCGTCAATCTATCCACCACTACCCATATGGCATCAAAACCACGATTCGTCTTAGGCAGCTTGGTTAACAGGTCCATTGTAATATGTTCCCATTTCCAAACCGGAATTTCTAACGGTTGAAGTTTGTCGTATGGTTTCTGGTGCTCCGCCTTGACTTGTAAACATGTTAGGCATTTTTCCACATATTTCGCCACGTCTCTCTTCATTCCGGGCCACCAATAATTTTGTTTCAAATCATTGTACATCTTGGTCGCACCCGGATGAATTGAATAACGGGATTTATGAGCTTCATCAAGTAGAAGCGCCTTTACTCCACAGGTATGTGGGACCCATATCCTTCCGGATCGAGTCTTTAACCCGTGATTCCCATCCGACAAGTCTTTCAACTGACCAATTATTCTTTCCTTCTTCCAATTCTCTTCTTTTACCGCTTCTAATTGCGCCTCTCGAATACGTTCAAGTATACCCGAGGTCACCACGAGTTGCATCGATCTCACTCGTATTGGGACATAGTCCGCTTTTCTACTTAGAGCGTCAGCTACCACGTTTGCTTTTCCGGGGTGATAATGTATCTCACAGTCGTAGTCCTTCACCGTTTCTAGCCATCGCCTTTGCCGCATATTCAATTCCTTCTGATCAAAGAAGTATTTCAAGCTCTTGTGATCAGTGAATATGGTGCACTTTACCCCGTACAAGTAATGTCTCCATATTTTTAATGCAAACACTACCGCTGCCAATTCGAGATCGTGCGTGGGGTATTTCTTCTCGTGCATCTTCAATTGTCTCGAGGCATAGGCTATTACCTTGCCCCGTTGCATCAACACGCAACCGAGCCCCGATAACGAAGCGTCCGAATAGACCACCATGTCTTCGACTCCGTCCGGCAATGTCAGTACCGGAGCTTGGGTTAACCTTTCTTTTAGCGTCCGAAACGCTTTTTCTTGATCGAGTCCCCAAACAAACTTTGCTTTCTTTTGGGTTAGCTTTGTTAGCGGCGATGCAATCTTGGAGAAATCTTGAATGAATCTCCTATAATATCCAGCAAGCCCCAAAAAGCTTCTAATTTCAGAAGGGTTCTTCGGGGGATTCCATTTTGACACCGCCTCTATCTTTGACGGATCCACCAAAACTCCATCGGCACTTATGACATGACCGAGAAATTGTACCTCTCGTAACCAAAAGGCACATTTAGAAAATTTTGCATAAAGCTTCTCTCGTCTAAGTGTCTCTAACACTTCTTGCAAGTGGTGTGCGTGTTCGGCTTCACTTTTCGAATACACCAAGATATCATCGATAAACACGATGACCGACTTATCCAACATTGGCTTGCAAACCCGGTTCATGAGGTCCATGAATGCCGCGGGCGCATTTGTTAGCCCAAATGACATCACGAGAAATTCGTAATGTCCGTATCTTGTGCGAAAAGCCGTCTTCGGCACATCTTCTTCTTTGACCTTTAGTTGGTGATACCCCGACCTAAGGTCAATTTTTGAGAACCAACTTGCGCCTTGTAGTTGGTCAAATAAGTCGTCTATCCTCAGGAGCGGGTATCGGTTCTTTACCGTGAGTTTGTTTAACTCCCGATAATCGATACACATGCGCATACTCCCGTCCTTCTTTCTCACAAACAACACCGGTGCGCCCCAAGGAGACACACTCGGCCTTATGAATCCTTTATCAAGCAAATCTTGAATTTGGGACATCAGCTCTTGTAATTCCGACGGTGCAAGTCGGTACGGGGCTTTTGCCACAGGTTTCGCGCCCGGAATCAATTCGATCCCAAACTCTACTTCCCGTTCAGGCGGTATCCCCGGTAAATCTTCCGGAAAAACATCTTCATAATCCCGTACTATCGGTACATCTCCAATCTTCCGTGATTCTTTCTCGGTCTCATTTGCATAAATTATGAATGCCTTGCATCCTCGCTTCATGAGCTTGTGAGCTTTCAACATCGAACATACTATGGGGTTGCCTCGTTTTTCGCCATAAATGGTGACGTGTTTTCCGCTCGGAGATGTTAGTTTTATCTCTTTGCGAAAACACACGACCTTTGCATGGTATTGAGATAGCCAATCCATCCCCACGACTACTTGGAATTCTCCCATCGACATCGGGATTAGATTTATCAAATATTCTTCATCGTCGATGCTCAGTTTGCAATTTTCACATACATCACAAACAATAAAGCTTTTGTTATTACCTATCTCTACTTCTAAAGGCACAGGTAATTTTGTTAAAATAAATGAAGGATGTCGAATAAACCCATATGAAACAAAGGATTTATTCGCACCCGTATCAAATAACACGTGTGCGGGAATTGAATTTACAGCAAATATACCTGAGACCACATCAGGTTCAATCTTCGCTTCTGCGGCAGTTAGTTGGAAAGATCTTGCCTTTGCTTTCGGGGCTTCACCTTTCGATTCTTGCCCATCTTTCTTTCCAACCAGTTCCGGGCATTCCGACTTTTTGTGACCCGTTCGATAACAATTGTAACAAACCGTCACTTTCTCCGGGCATGACATAGCCATATGTCCCTTTTTCTTGCATATGGGACAAGGCTTATCTTTGTAACGACATTCGCCCTTATGATTCTTCCCACAAATTTTGCAACCTGATGTACTACCTTTAGCATCTGATTTCTTTGCGGATTCATTCGTTCTTGCTTTCTTGGTAGGGCTTGGATTCACATCTAGTGCCCTTCGTTCACCCCGTTCTATACTCTTTTTTTCAATTCGATCTCCCTTTCCCGAGCAGCATTGACAATCTCGGTAAGGGTCTCGTACTTTGAAGGGGTTATGAACTCTCTATATTCCGCGCTTAACATGTTATGATAATAATAGACCTTTTGCTCTTCATTCGTTATCAATTCATCACAGAACTTCATCTTGTCCATAAACATCCCTGTGATCTTGTCTATGGATTCACCTTTGTGTCTGAGTTGCATGAACTCTTCCTTGATTTTATTCACGGCCGCCTTGGGACTATGGTGTTTAAGAAACGGCGTCTTAAACTCCTCCCAAGTCATGGCCTTAACCGCTTCACTTCCAATCTCCTTCTTTTTGTTATCCCACCAATCTTTCGCTTGACTCCTTAGTTGACCCGTACCATAAGCTACGTAGTCTTCTTCGTCACAATGGGTTCTCTCGAATACCCCTTCGATGTCACTTAGCCATCGTTGGCACACTATCGGGTCAACCTCCCCATTATATGTTGGTGGTTTACAAGCCATGAATTCCTTGTATGAACAAGGCTTTCGTCCTCCTCGCTTTTCCTTTGCTACATTTGAATCTTCTTCTAGTTTCTTGATTCTATCTTCTACTATTGATAAAACCGTGTTTTGGATTTTATCAATAAAGCCCGACAAACTGTTTTCGATCGCCTTTCCAACCTCTTCGGCAATCACTTCCCTCACTTGTTCGGTGACTCTTGGCACCGCATTATCATTGTCTCCATCAGCCATCTCGATTTCTGAAATGTTTACATAGATTGTTAAACATTCCATTTATAACACCTGCTTTAGTTGTTTTGATTTAATCAAGTTCATAACTTGATTTAATCATTCTTGTTTCGATTCAATCAAGTTCGTAACTTGATTTAATAATTCTTGTTTCTATTTAATCAAGTCCGTAACTTGATTTGATCATTCTTGTTTCTATTCAATCAAGTCCGTAACTTGATTTGATCATTCTTGTTTCTATTCAATCAAGTCCGTAACTTGATTTGATCATTCTTGTTTCTATTCAATCAAGTCCGTAACTTGATTTGATCATTCTTGTTTCTATTCAATCAAGTCCGTAACTTGATTTGATCATTCTTGTTTCTATTCAATCAAGTCCGTAACTTGATTTGATCATTCTTGTTTCATGCATTTCTTGTTTTTGAGTGAGCTTACACACTCTTTTCATGCATATTGTTCATTTCTCATTCTATACATAGTACATAATTTATTAACAAACAAGTTAATTCTTACCGGACGATCGATCAAGCTTGAACCGAACACTTATTGACAACCTTGAGCTCTGATTACCAACTTGTAACATCCTAAAATTTTATCCTAAATTTTTAACAAAATAAGATTTAAGTACATGGCTTTCGTTAACGAAGTTCATGAGTAACAAGACCTTAGTCAACTAATGACTAAGTTACATCATTTCAAAATTTGTTTAACGTGTGTTTATAACCCATTCACAAAGACTACAAAAGATTTAAAACATTGCGGAAGCTTCAAAATCGAGTGTTCGGTTCTTCACTATATCACTTGATCGCCATCCGTAAGCTTCACTAATTTACCTATGATCAAAACGTTAAACTTATTAGTTTTGATCGTTATTGTAAAACATAATCACAATGATAAACATCACATTTGAGATAATAAACACAAAACAACAATTCTGGGTTCACCGTAAATTACGGTCTCACCGTAATTTACGGTGTGTCTTAAAATTTCCTGGTTACCGTAAACCAGTAGAGATGCTCCGTAACATGTCTGACCATTACCGTAAATTACGGTAAGACCGTAATTTACGGTAAGAACTGGAAATCTATGTTTTGTTTTGTTGATTCATCTCATTCAAACAATTCTTGTAATTTGCTTTTCTATCAACCTATATCATCCAAATTCTAGTATTTCTAATAATGTGATAATTATTAACTAATAACATAACACTATTCATCATATTCCGGAGTATATATAAATCATGTTTCACTTGATTAATTGACCCGTTTGGCTCGTCTAAGGAATCCTCCTAGTTGACGACTACCAACGAGTACCAACTTAAATTAAATCAATCAACCAATATAACGACTTCATTTGCCTAATTCAAACAACTCTTGTTCAAATTTCAATTACACATAAAAATCATCCGGTATCATAAATGTAACGGGTCAAGTTACATACCTTAGCGCACGCCCTTCAACCGTGAGTCACCACCGGCTTGTCCACTCGACGTTCCGGTATCTTGTCCTATAGAGTTCAATTCAAGGCATGTTTAGAACTCTCTTCACATCATAATTCGCATAATACACCGAACATCATGATTATGCGTTTAACTCAAAATTTTAGTTTTTAAGCCTTCATAGAGGCATTTCAACAAACACTTTATAAGCAGATTTTTACATGATTAATCATCACATCTTTAGTTTACCATTTAACCCTATTTTCATATAAATCAACCAATTTACATGAATATTAGCTTCTAATTGCTGAAATTACTTCCAGATTGCTAAATTACACTAGATTAACAATCTACTTTCTAGTGTTCATCTAAATACACATGACCCACTAATCACCTACTATGGTGATTATGGATTCACCCAAAATCTCTTATGATTTCAACTTATTTTGATCTAGGGTTTGTCCCTAAACACTATAGTTGTTCCTTAATCATCATAACACATACATGCAAGCTTAATTTCAGATTTTTCCCAATTCATGAGAATTTCAATTTCAGAGTTTTCCTTGAATTTTACATACCTTGGAAATCCTCTTGTGATGAGGATCAATAATCTGTGCTCGGATTTTGATTTGGGGCAAGATTAAACCTTCAATTTGAGAGTTCTAGTAATTTTAGGTTTTGTGATAAAGGGGGTGTCGCCCCTGCTCTTCTGATGTGCGACCAGGATAATCAAAAATGGGGTTTTGATTTAATTTTTATTAAAACAATATTATAGTTTCAATCTTTTACAACTAAGGCCCCTCTACTTATATTAATCATATAGTTTGTTAGCTTTTAACCATTTTATGAACCATTTCAAAGAAATAACTAACTAGGTTAAAATTCCTAATTAGTAAATTCTCGTTATTTAATACTCTATTATTTTAATATGAGCTTTCATATTTTTCGGGGTGTTACACCCGCCGCACCCATCGCCGCCTCTAACCCACCTCAACCGTACACCTACCCCCGCTAAACCCACCATCAGCATCGCACCCACCACCGCTATACCCGTCATCACCATCGCACCCACCACCGCTAAACCTAATACCTTTTTGCCGCAATTTGATCTTGTTTGGGTAATTATGGCTTAGAACAGATTAGGGTTTGATCTTTTGCTTCTTATCAGAACAGATTACATGCAAATTACATGGGTATAATTCTAAAGAGAGGGCAGGGAGCATTTTGAAGAGAGAGAAAGAGTTATAGAGAGAGAGAATGTAGGAATGAATTTTTATTTTATATCTTTATTTTTTTTTACACAATTACACCCTTGTTATAAGTTATTTACAAAATAATCCATAGGGAGGCAAAATGACAAAAGTGCGGTCATGTGCATGGCATATGACCAACTTTAACAAAAAAAAATCTAACTGGGTTTGGCCTAAAGGACATAGCATGCAGAATTTTAAAACGTTAAGGACAAAACTCATCAATTTTAAAGGTAAAGGACAACATCTGAAATTTAAGACAAACATAAAGGACAAAACTTGTAATTTAGTCTAGATATTAAAAGGTTGGTTTATTATTTTTACAAGATAAAAAGGATTTGCACTACCTGATGAGGTCGGTGTTTTGTATTTTTTCTACACTTTTTTAACGGAAGGCACGAAGCCACGAAATTACGCGTTCGGTTCAAAGAGTCACGTTTTCTTCACGCCCACAGGTCACCATTGCTGACCAGTAAGCTAATATTCCACACCGTTCGTGTGCTCCACGCTCTATTCACACATTTGACTTTTCAAACTCCCAATTGCCAAACCTATACCTCCCCCAATTGCGGCCCAAAAAAAAAAGTATTATATATGAATTCTCCAAATGACCCCACCAACTCCATGCAACTAAGCCCACATAATATTCCCCCCTAATATGCTTGGATTCTTATTTTTCTTCTTGTCTCCTGTATAAATTACAAACACCTCCAAATGAATTCAATCTTTTAAATATACATCACCAGTTTAAATATCTAATTACCAATGGCTTCTGTTAGGTTAATACGCCTGTCGAGGAGGCCGCCATCGGCTATCAGTACAACGCCTCCTTTGGAAAGTGTATCGGCGATGAGGTTTACGTGCATGGCGGCTGGTTTTGGTTCTGAAAACACTCAACTGGCTGCTGATATGGAGAGGAAACCGGTGACATTGCCTAAAGTGGCCACCACCTATACGGTGGCGGATTTAGACGGGGCAGTGGTTGAAGTTGAACCAACACAAACTGTTAGGGAAGGAGTAGACGTGGCTACGCTAATGGCGTTTTTGACGAGACGTAGACAGTGGAATTTAATCATCCAATCGCTGGTCGAAAAGGTAAATAATGTTTATCGGTTATCACCAATGTTTTTATAACCGGATCGGAAGAATTGGTGGTAGGGTAGAAGATATATTGTTTTATTTTTTATTTTCTTAACAAGTAAGGGTATTATAGTCATTTAACACATACTTAACTGAGATATTTAACATAGGTTAGTGATAAGGAAGGATCACCCGAGTACAAAAATTACAACCACCGGGATCAAGTGTGTAATTATTGTTCCACTGGGACAAAGTCTGCAATATTTGCAAACCACAGGGACCAACCAGGCATTTAACTCGTGAATTTACAATGTTAACAAGATATGGAGCTTAAGTCGATAAATAAATCAATAAAGAATTTATAGTTTTGATCTTGTGAATTTGCAGATTATAGTGGATTCTCGATTTTTTACGATGTTTGGTGTAGCAGGAACCTTGCTTGGTTCGGTGTTATGCTTCCTCGAGGTATCGTTAATAGTGTTCAATTAAGAATTTAGCAATGGATATGAAATTACTTATAGGATTATTAACATGTTAATGTAATTTAAATGAATGTATTTAGGGTGTTTTTCTGGTTGTGGAATCATACCTCCAGTATTTTCATGCACTCTACCACCATTCCAATCATGGACATATCATGGATCTACTCATCAAAGCCTTAGGTGCATCTCTAACTCCCATTGTGTTAAGCAAAATTATATCAGAATCAGTAAAACTTATACGAATATATATGTTTTCTTTGAATAGATATGTTCTTAGTAGGAACGGCTATGCTTACATTTGGGATGGGGTTATATGTCATGTTTGTTGGATCAAAAGCTCCAAAAGGCCGACCGATTCCATCATCAAACTTTTTCGGTCTTTTCCATCTCAAGGTATCTCACGAAAAGATTATAAATGCATATTCTAACCCGTGACCAACTTATTCAGCTAGTATGATCCAGAAATTTTGAGCTTGGAACCAATATCTAATGATGCATATGTTATGTAAAATTTACTGATTTACCGACATTTTAAAAACAATCTTGACGTGTGTTACAGGAGTTTCCATCATGGGCTGGAATTAAGTCGATCTATCAAGCAAAATCGAAAATCGGGCATGCCCTGATGTTGCTGCTTCAAGTTGGAGTGTTGGAGAAGTTCAAAAGCATACCATTGGTTACGGGGCTAGATCTCGCTTGTTTTGCTGCAGCCGTATTTGTTTCTTCTGCTGGTTTATTCATACTCTCACGGCTTTCTACAGGCACTAATTCCTAAAGTTATTAGGTGTATAACAATGATTCTTTTGTCCTCTTATAGGTGGTGGTATATAACTAAGGTTGTATTTTGTTGGGCTTAGATTACATAATTCTTTTATGTATATAATAATCGTCAATGTATAATCGATGTTATACTAAGATTTAAAGGTAAGTTTCTCCAGTTGCATACGAATATGTAGTTTATGTCTGATGGATCCAAATAAATGAGACAAGAATGCCGGTATTGCTTGAAACAGCACATGAGTTGCAGTCAACGAACATACGTTTGACTTTTAAAGTGGAATATCTGATGGATCCAAATAACTACGTTATAACTCTACATTGATGCTAAAAGGTCTCGAATTTCTGTTACCGATGGAATGTTTTCACCCGGATAGACTTTGGCAGCAAGTTGAACAAAGCTATCATACTTGTCCAAAAATTCTTTCTGTCAAATGTCAGTCATCATATGCTGTTATGTTAGCTGTTTAGTATCAATAAAAGATTTATGTTTTTGAACGAAAACATATATACGTATAAGAATACCTTGCATTTATCCCATAGTGTAGGTATCAGTTCCTCAGAGGTCATGTTCTTCATCAGTTTCTTATGCATTGCAGTGATGTGTTTGTCAACCTATGTACAAAAGGAGTCTCATCAAAGTTTTATACTATTACAAGATGTGACGTATTTAAAACTTTTCATTTTGTTACTCACCCCTGATAAGTTTGATTTTACCACCTTTCTAAGATCCGATTTTGACAATCCAACTTGAAACTGGATCTGTACTCATCAAACAAAATTGGAATCACTTCAACAGTCGGTAATTACCAAAACATGGAAATGAATATTGAAACTTACTTCTTCAGGAGCATTAGTAGACATCATATCCTCAATTCGTTTAGCAAACTGGAAAAGACGCTCAAATTGCTGCAAATTTTAATGAACCAGAATCACCATTAGCATAACAGAAAACAAAATTCTTAACAAGAAACACGACGTGTTACTTACGTAATATATGACCACACTGATATGACGTGCGCAGGATTGCTCGTATGATTCGCTTGCTTGATGATAAAATTTAGCTAAAGTTGGCACACAATTGGCCAAGTCATACAGACTGCATAGAACTGCTTCTCATCAGCATCTAATGTAATCATGGTTAAGAAAACTGGTACATTGCATTAAAGTAATTAAATTACGAGTAAAATGCCATTTTTGTTCCTGAGGTTTAGCCAGTTTTGCGACTTTCATCCAAAGGTTTGTTTTTTCGCATCTGGATCCAAGAGGTTTGAAATCTTGCCATTTTCATTCGCCTCGTTAACTCCATCCATTTTACTGCGTTAATTCAGGGGTATTTCCGTCTTTTTTGTTAACTTAAAGAGCAATTCGGTCTTTTGAATACTTGTACATTTGCTAAATGCTTGTACATAAAGTGAAAAGGACCGAATAGCCCTTTAAGTTAACAAAAAAGATGGAAATACGCATGACTTAACTGAGAAAAATGGATGGAGTTAACGAGCCGGATGTAAATGGCAAGATTTTAAAACTTTTGGATCCAGATGCGAAAAAACAAACCTTTGGACGAAAGTCCCAAAACTGGCTAAACCTCAGGGACGAAAATGGCATTTTGTAAAGTAATCCTTCGGGTTAAAAATTATCAATACCTATTCTGGAACGAAGCATAGTTTTCTAAGAGAAAAATATCCGAGTGTTTTAAGTCTGCTTGAGAAATCTTGTCCAGAGTCACAAACATAATACCAATCTGTCAAAACATACGATCCAGTTTGTTTCATTTTATTTAACTGAACGTATTAGTAGATAGTTGCTATCAGACGATTAATTAAGAAAAGTACTCACGATTTTCATATATGCCTGGTCAACCAAATCCCGAGATTGCCCCTGGATATACTGCTCCATGCGGGTGGCAAGCAATGCAAATCTACACACAAGAAATGCAACCCGATTGAAAATAGAGTATAAAAGTAATTAGAACTAATTATTATTTCAAAACATGAATGCATTACCTAGGTACGAATGACATGACACCCGTTTGTTTAACGTTTCTGTCATTTTTTTCTATCTGGTGACGAGCGTCATCTACAAACTGCAAATAAGGTTGAAATTTAATTGATGAACAAACACCATTTTATATGTGATACTTGTAACGTACCCGTGTAAATAGTGTAGTAATCTTATCTTCCATAGCATCAAGTAAGAGGCTTACGTATCCAGCTGTTTCCGCTTTAAGATCAGAAATATATCGCTCGGTTATACCATGCATTGATATACACAGCAAAGGATCAATCTTGTGGGCCCAATCCACTGTTGCAAAAAAGTCTTCCTGCAAGTCAACAAAAATATAATAACTTGTTAAACTAAAAGCAAGTGAGCATTGACTTTGTAATTACTTGTATCCCATCTAGTAAATCATGAAGCGACTCGTTTAGTGCCCCCATGTCCAATGCACCTACATAATTTAGATGAAAAGCTTAAGCAAGTACGTATTACATGAGTCAAAAAGAAATGTATGTAACATATATCATTATCATTATTATTATATATTACCCCTTTCATCTTCATGCGTTTCCATCATCTGTAAATAATCTTCATCATCCTCATCTTGAATGCTTGGTGGGTCCGGTGAAGAAACTTCAAAGTGCATAAAGAATGACAAAAATGAACTCTGCAGAGCATATACAAAAGAAGGAGAAGAAAAACCTGAACCGTTATCGGAAAACAAAAAATGATAGCGTCCGTGTGTGTGTGTGTGCGCGCGCACAATAAGGATAAAGAATTTTGTTCACACCTCTTCAACAAGGAGCGGGACAAAAACCGCTAGCATTTTGGTATAAGCTTCAGAAATCATTGAAGTGTCTACATTTTGGTTGGGGGCGGAGGGACCTTCAAACCATACACTTTGAACTTTTGGTGGTTTAGTACCAGCCCGTAGCTCATTAGCAAATTCACGAGTCTAAAAAATAGATCCACAAAGTTATTACATTTTAATAATCTAACAAACTTGATTGCAACAGAAATTTTATAGGTTTATAAACTTTACCTCATGTCGTAAAAGTTGATTAAAGGAGCTACAATAAGTTTTCCTCAGCGGTTTAATGCTATTTGTATCAAGAATCTGTAATTATAGGTTATTCAGTAATATAAACACATATCAATAGGAAAACTAAATATTGCTTATTATCAAATTATTAAAGTTCCCATGTAATTAACCTTCAAGTGATGCAACAAGCGAGCATAAGTCTTGCATTTATTGTGAAGATCAGCATGATCAGGCTTCTTTAGTTGCCCACGCTGCCCATTGTCAAAATACCGATGAAATGCTCGTTGACATGTGATATAAAAAATAAAATTAAAAAAACCTCTAAAAAACAAACCTGAGAGAAGTTTCGTTTATCACTCATCATAGAATCAACCAAATGAACAAAATAGTCTTTTAAAAAATGACAGGCTCGTCGAGCAAAAGTCAACTTTGTGATTTCGAGGAATGCCCTCTTTTCCTTCACCTGTGACAGAAAATGCATAAAATATTTACCACTTTCTAGTTTATTCACCAAAAGTAACATTATAACATGGAAAAGTATAAAAAGATTAATGAATATACTGCTCTAGTTGTTGTGTATTTGGGATCCAAAGCATCAAAACCACACAAAGCACTTCTTAGCCATTCACAAGCTTCAATATATTTACGCAGATGCGACTCATCAAAGGAGCCTTCAGTTAAACAATCTGAAATCTGTAACGGATATGACTGAATGAGTTAAATACTGGTTTATAATAATAATAATAATAATAATAATAATAATAATAATAATAATAATAATAATAATCTACCTCTGTAGGGACATGCAATGTTTCAAGAAGTGCATCTAGTTCCGCAGCCAACGCTTTATAATTGAATGACTGCATTTCCAGCTTGTTATTCCGTGCTTCTATCTGTAACCTCAAATTGAAATTCGTCGTATTTAACATTATAAATATAAGTAGCAACAATTTTGAATATTTTATACATTAGTTTAAGAATTGTAATACTTGATTAGCATATTTAACTTAGAAATATAAATTATAGAGTTAAACGCCATTTTCGTCCCTGAGGTTTGGCCAGTTTTGCGACTTTCGTCCAAAGGTTTGTTTTTCCGCATCTGGATCTAAAAGGTTTAAAATCTTGTCATTTTCGTCCAGCTCGTTAACTCCATCCATTTTTCTCCATTAAGTCAAGGGTATTTCCATCTTTTTTGTTAACTTAAAGGGCAATTCGGTCTTTTTCACATTATGTACAAGCATTTAGCATAATGTACAAGTATTCAAAAGACTGAATTGCCCTTTAAGTTAACAAAAAACACGATAAATACCCCTGACTTAACGGAGAAAAATGAATGGAGTTAACGAGCCGGATGAAAATGGCATGGCAAGATTTCAAACCTTTTAGATCCAGATGCGCAAAAACAAACCTTTGGACAAAAGTCACAAAACTGGCCAAACCTCAGGGACGAAAATGGCATTTTACTCTAAATTATATTATAGCATAATGTCCGTACGGCCTCAATGTCCTCTCGCATATGCCTGAGCTTCACATTAAAAAGTGCCAACCATTCATCCATATCTTCAGCACAAATTGTGGTTGACTCAAGTCCATGCAACACCTGTGAAATTATAAAGCATAAGGCCGGGAGAATGATATATAGTGACCATGTACATGAACGATTATGAGTTCAAGAGTTTTAGTCTTTTATAATGCACAAAATATGATAAAATCCACATAAAGAAACTTAACTGTAATGGAACATACATACTGTCCTGTATTATGAGTGGTTTACCTCATCTACTAAATGCTCACTTTCCAAAATTGCGTGCACGTTGGCTGCTTCCAAAGCATGAAGTTCCCGTTTTAACCTTTCGGAAAAGACCTCTGCTTCCCCAATGCCCATGACATATCTGGTCACAATGCCATTACCAAAAGTATCTTTAATATGTTCTAGAAGTACAAATGTCAGCTATGTTTAAATGAAGGCAGGTTGCATGACATTTATCATAAATTGTTTGATAAAAAGAAACCATTTGGTATGAACAAAAATATATATATATCTACGTACGTGCCTAGAAGAAGTTCCATTTCCTCTTCTTCTGCTTGTGACACAAGATCATTTCCAACCGTAACTCCGGTATCACCTTCTGAAAGCAAGTCTCCAGAAGGTCCATCCTTTGAATTCTGTTGCTTAGAACCTGTTGATGTATGTTCCTACAAAAGTGAAAGCATTGTGTATACTAACCGTTTCTTTCAGTGACAGAAATAATGGTACTAGTAGAATGCACACACACCTTAGCCCAAAGAGCTAACTCGACAATATCAATACCCACAACTTTCGGTAGACGGCCTAATGCTTCTTTGCAGATATTAAGAATACAAACCAAGAGACGATTCCTAGAAATCAGAAAATGTAAACAACTATAGACTAACATGTGTATAACATTAAAGTCTGAAGTAAAAGAAACTGGGACTAATTACCTGTCATCAAGATTCCGCATAGTCCACTGAATAGGAGCAACTCTTTGGTTTCTAAGATTATCGAAACCCTATTGGCAGATTAGTTCATGAAGCATGTTATAGAGAAAAGTAGAGTAATTTCTAGACATTGAAAAAGATCCATTACCAGCATGAATGTGCATCCACTCGGGTCGCTAGTTAACACCTCCACCTTCCCAAGATTCTTCAGCTTGTATATTTTTGCTTGCTACACATGAAGGGATTTGCAGATATAATTCAAAAAAATTACAACTCTTAATCTGCAAAAGTGGCAATAGAGATGAAAACAAAGAAAGTTCTGGTATATACCTCAAGAACATTGCCATCCGCATACTTTAAGACGCGGAGAAACGCCTTTGTTCGTTCACCTTTATCTTGTGCTGCATAAACCACAGGTAGACAAAGATTTATTTTGAGAATCTATTTGTTAATCTTCTTCAACATGACAGAGTAAAATCAGAAGCTACCGAAGCAAGCAGCCCACAGAGTCAACTAGGGAAAATCACCAAACCAGACATGTTGACTTTAAAAATTAACAAAATAGACATGGAAATTGAGCCAGCTCACAAGCGGCTATAACGACCTGGCATGGAAACTCTCGTAAAGCACATTGAGGAACACAAGCGAACCAATCAAAGGGCAACACATGTAAAAGTGGGGGCTAAGCCTTAGCTGGCGTGCAGGGCCGTTCCAACGTTTTTGGAGGCTCTAAGCGAGCTACAAAGTCAGGACCCTGTTGAATTGGTATAAAGGAATTGAGATTGAGATTTGAGACATTGAATAACCATAGCGATGATTTTTCCTAATCTTGGCCCGCTCAATCCGCTATTAGTTTCACATTGGTTACTCAAAAGACGCCGCAAGTAACGAGAGTTGATGTGTTGTGTGCGTGGACAATGCAGACTCCTAGTGTAAATCCTAAATGTTGGGCCTAGAAACATTGTTTAAATGGCAAAAAACAAGTCTAATATATGAAATGAAATAAAATTGGAGGCCCTTGTTTTTTGGTGGCCCTAGGCCTTAGCCTAGGTTGATAAGCCTTACGGGCCGGCCCTGCTGGTGTGTCGCCTGTTTGGTTGGTTTTGAATGTCTATTTATTAAATTTTTAGAAGTCAATGTCTATTTTCGTGATTTTCTAGAGTCAGATGTGTAACACTGATGTCATCAAGCAAATATAAAACACATCCTATATCTAATTATAGCACATTGTAGCAACAACCAATTGTTAAACTTCAACCATGTCCCCTAGGGCATCTTACATGTTCACAAATGAGTAATGTTATCACTTGCTACACACTAAATATGACAACAATTACAACAGTATGATCACTTAAAACAGATAGATCATCAAAAGAAAGAGGTGAAGATATCTTACAAGTGACAGCAAGAACCCTAGATTTAGCCCCTATCTGGCCTTTGCTACCAATTTTTCCTTTACCCCATGCCCCCTTGCTTTTCGCAACACGAATTGACATCACAACCTTTTGTTTCGAGCCTTCGATCGCCGCTTCGCAGGCTCGCAACAGCTCTTTGTCATTAATGTTTGATTTCGCCATTTCCGTCGTCTAGCTCTTGAAATGCATCAATTTGTTTAGATCTTTCGATGTCTCTGAGTGTATAGAGAGGTTGTATCGAAAGAGAAATTAATTACAGAGATGGAGACCCGTTCAAAAGTGTGTTCCTTACATGAATGACAAGAATCGTTACGCCAAATGTACGGATACAAGTTGTTGTTCATCAGCTGTTTGTGATTTCATGCACGTATGGATAGATAGATGGTTTTTGTTTATGTTAATTGCGAAAAAGGTCCCTGTACTAATCTCGTCTTTTCATTTGTGGCCTTTCATGAAAAAGAAAAGTTTGTTCTAAGTTCTAACTTGGAAAAACTACATGCTTATTATTATGAGTTGCTTGGATTTCAGATTTGGTTTTTAATAGTTTTTATATCGATGTAACTGAAAAATGACTGTTGTTAATAGCTAATTGTATTAGCTATGTTATTATATTTAGGAAAAAAAATCATTTTTTTTTGTATATTATATACTTGTTTATATTTATTCTTTAGACTAGGTTAGAAACTTGTGTATTACACGTATTGAATAAATAAAATATTAACGATTCTTCGTTGATTTAAGTGTAGAGGAAAATAAGTTAAGGATTCAAGAATTTGGTTGTGGGTCTAGCAAGGTTCATAAAAGAAAAGTCGCTGACTTGACCATCGAAGTGTCCAAAGAGCCACATCAAGTCCTCTACATTGCTGCTCAAGTCCCAACGCTTCTTCCACGGATTTTTTAGCAACACATGCCTTCTGAAAGCACATATCCAGAAGATCCATCTTTTGAATGTTGCACCAACAGGAAAAGGGATACTATTGTGCATTGCAATAAAGTACTTACAAGGATGATGTAGGGTTAAGGACCAAATGAGCAGCTAACATGAGGCAAGAAGAAAAAGAAACATCATAAAAGAATATGAACTCTCAAAACAATGATAAATTTGTTACACAAACCATACAAAAATGGCAAGAAAATATCTAAACCCACCTAGATCTGGTCAAGCCTATACAAATAATAAATACTATAAATAGTTTTTGCACAGAAAAAAAACGCTACAAAACAGAATAACAAGATCAATGAATAACAATAACCAGCTACTGTAATCTGCATCAACCTAAAGGCTTAGCCTTGCGTATATGACCCATGCTATTCACAAGATCTTTCCGCGTGCAAACTGGAAACATATTTATGTTCCTTAATACCTTCAATCGCCATAGAACATATGGAAAACTAAGCTGATCACGAGACGTAAACCTAACAACCTCGTTGAACCAAAGGCACATAAATAAATTAGTCACTGGAGTATGCTCTCTCACAATAACAGAAGCCTCATTTAAAGCTGCACAAAAACAAAAAGAAAAATAAAATTCATACATTCAAATAGCTACCGTTAAGGAATAGACAGTAAATGGCTTGATTACCCCTATACCTTTATTTCCATCGAATCTTTTATCTTCGGGGAGGCCATCTTGGTGGTATTGAGTAATTTGTACTTTCACTTCTTCCGGGGTGGCTTTGTTTTTCTTGACAACCGCCTTTGCCTCATCATACACACTACTACGGGCCCCATGTACAGAAATTGCAAAAACGGATTTTGAACGCCATAAAAGTGCCTCAAATACCCCTAATGGATCTCTCCTAAACTGGGATTTTGAATCTACCCATATGGAATATCTTGCATTAGGAAAGAGACGATGCGCCAGCATCTGATCACGTCAGCATCAATCAATAGTCAATACTCCCATATGTTGCTATAAAGCACTGGTGGAAATATTAAAAAATTTACCTTTGGGATTTTCCCGTTCAGCCTCTGATCTCTAAAAGGAAGATTTTTAACGATAACAATACGCCATTTGCCGATAAAACGATCTTCGTTAAATACATGCCCCTGTTCTTTTTGTGTTGCAAGAGTAACTTCATCCCAAAATGCTACATAGCAGACCTGCATGAATCTATCATGTGAGATTATTAAAAAGAAAGATTTGAATTAATATGAATTTTGCATTTGAATATGCTTATATGCAGACCTTCCGAAGTGATGTATCTGACATCCCAATAGGTTGGTAAAGATTATCTCCACCACCAAATGCGCAAGTAGAAACTACGCTTTTGCAAGTTTGCATGTAACTTTTGTCTTCGTTTGATATTGTAAAGCCTCCGTCTTCGCTGTAGAAACCACAGTGTACAGATGCAGTTTCATTCACCTGTATTATCAGTTATTAATAAAATTATTAATGAAATATGCCAATGATAATTACAGGAAGCAAAACTTTTTACTATTAGGTGAAAAGAGGCTATAACCTTAAAGCTTTGTTCTCTCTGATGAAACGTTTGAAAACCAGTAAACAGATTAAACCTCGTGGTCCCCAACTCCTGTTGAGAATTTATATCATAAGGTGCATTACTCTCTGATAAATATATTACTTTCTTTATAGGAACAGATAAATCTTTATTGAGTGGAAAATCTAGATGCTGAAGTTCTTCAGGAGGTAGAAGCTTCAAACAACCTGATATGATAAACGAAAGCTTGTCATACAATAGAAGGCTGCTGGTGCGTTGGTAGGCAAAGATTTCAGAAGCAGAATAAATATAAAATACAAGACTGCCCTAACCCACATCAAACAATGAGAATTGCACATGATCCCACATGATTTCATCATAATTTATTCTCAATTAACAACAGATAATACAGATGATGCATGGATTTCAAAAAAAGGATATTAGATCTTTTAGATCTAATCCATACTTAGATGAACTTGAGAATAACTAGCTTTGATAATAACATGAGTACAAGCTCTTTTGACTCGGTATTGCACTTTGTCAATTGTTTTATTCCAACATGCAATAGTCAAGAATACAAACTAATTAAGGAACAGATGAGAAGTGATCTATGCTTTAAAGGAACAGAGCATAGAAAATGGCGTTATGAGGTGGATATTACACGTATGTGACTGTAACATAGGGATGTTAATTATGATGCTATCTAATGCTGCTACTAATTTTATAATAATTCGGTTATACAGGGTATTATATTTAATCAGAATTGCTTCTGATTTTCTCTACTTAACTGCTGATAGTGTTTCTATAAAAAAAAAAAACTCTAGACAATGTCACAGTGGCTAGAATGCTACAGATCCTCAACGATATCTGCACTCATGAAAGCGATAGCGGGTGATAGCAGAGCAGCTAGCATAGCATACATTTATCACAACTGCTTCTATTTTGCTTCCTTTAGGGCAACTATCTTATTATCCCTATATAATAACATTCTTCACCCCAAGCTATTATGTAGTATCAAACTACTTAGGGCTGGCTACTTGATCTAAACTATATCAAGTTCTCAACACTTAAACAAATCACAATCACAAAACTACAATTCAATTGTTAAAAAAAATAAAAATAAAAACAACTTACGTGGAGCATCAAGACGATTCAAGTTGGTCTCAGATTTCTTAACCGGCGAGACTACAACATTAGGTTTCTGAAATTCGGATTTGTTGGTTTTGGATCTCCAGCCAATTTTGGAAGCTTCAAAAGCGAGTAATAATAATGCAGTGAGAAAGAGGAGTAGTGGCCACCATCTGGTGAGCTGCTTGCAAGTTCGGTTAGCTAATTCGGTTCTCCCTCTGAAGTCCGATTTCCGGCGTTTTCTTCGAGGTCGGGAGCGCGTCTTGGCGAGGAATTCATCGGGTTGGTCGTCTGTAACCGGAAGCGAAAGAGTGTTGTTGAACATTGGAAGTGATGACTGCCGGTGATCTATAATGTACGGGATATGTGAGACTCTGTTGAAAGATCGGGTTGTATTTGATTCGGTTGAATGGGGAAACCGACTTTGGATCCTACAAAGAGATGAATATAAATTTAAAAGCCCTAAATCATTAAATCCCACGGTGTTGTGTAATAACTAGAACCTATTAGCAATGTATAGAAGAGAATGGGAGTACGAGAGATGAATTTCTTATTGATATTATCTCACACAAAATACATGAGCCACTATATATAGGCTATAACATTAATACAAACATATTTGTGACATGGGAGTTAGAAATGTGGATAGTCACTAATAATGGATGCATTCATAACACTCCCCCTTGACTATCCACATGATGATATACTATTCTTTAATATGCTTGGTGATGCTGTCTCGTTAAAAAAAACTTCCTAGAAAAAACCCAGTGGGACAAAACCTCAGCTAAAGGAAAAAGAGTGCAGCGCGTATTGTCTCCCCCTCAGACATTTAGAAACACTCATACACTGTTAACATTATACTACTAGATAATGTTTACACGATTCTTCAGGACCGATGTTAACTGATACTGCAGGACCAGTTATGTTGCCTCATTAAAACCTTACTAAGAAAAACCCAGTGGGACAAAACTTAGTCAAGGAAAAAGAGTACATACACTGTGTATATTATGGGTACATTACTCCCCCTCAATTTTACTTGTATATCTTGATGATGTTGAATCCAATTTTCTGTGACAATTGCTTGACTTGATATTTGGCGTAGTCTTATTTGATTTGAGTGTTGTTGTCTACATTGTCTTCATACAGTATGGCTTGAGCTTCTCTTGATCAACTCTAATCTACATACTTCTTAAATATGCTGAAATCTTCGACCTTCATAACTTGTATCTGGACTGAGATCGAACTCTATGCGAGTCTAATATATATCAATCATAACCCAGGACGCCATATTGTTCTTGTGGAACTATCCCGTGTCTCGAGTTTGTAAATATGTCAAATAATTATTTAATGCGCTTTATAATTCTGCCTCGTTAAAAACCATGCCAGGAAAACCCAATGGGATAAAACCGTAGCTAAGGAAAAAGAGTGCACTACGCATTATACATAATTAACAACATGATTTATGATGATGTTAAATTAGTACTTCGGGACCTATATGATAAATTGATACTACTGGATCAGTTATGTTGTCTCGTTAAAAACCTTACCAAGAAAACCCAATGGGAAAAACTTAGTGAAGAGAAAAAGAGTGCAACATTTGAGATTAGAACTGCAATCTTACCAATACATTTAGCAAGAACGTAATATCAGATGTCGTCTTGTTTGCAAGATACGTCAATGCTCTGATCGCAATTAAGTATGGTACTTCTTGACTAAGTAGTTCAACATCCCTTTCTTGGGGTTGATAAGAATATTTTTTCTATGTCAAGCGATCAGACAATCGTTCATGTACTCAACGAATGAGCTTTTTCTATATAACATCTTCTAGATGTAGTCAGATTGATGAGCAAAAATAGTACATATATACTCGAACTACAGGTCGAGAATAACTACACTTTGTAAAGGTCATTCAAAATTTTCCGCTTTAGTTTGAGAGTTCCCTCTCGATGATGTTTACATTATCACTGTAAGAATGAAATCTTGTTAAATAGATGTAGCTCATTTTATCAAAATTATACCTCTCTTTTCAGAGTATAGTCGACTGTACCACATACGAGTAGTTTCCTTTAAGATTCATATATATAACACCTCTGGGGTTATTGTTTCATAATGCTTTGAGCATTTTTAATCCTTCAGGGGGTTTTCATGCAGATGTCATTTGCAATTGTCTCATACATGTATACGGTGATGACATCCATAAGTTGTTTTATCTGAAGTCATTCTGAGATTGCGAGGCCGCTTAAACATCTAAAGATTATCGCATCCACTACAGGGGTATACGTTTCCTCGTAATCAACTGCTGGGATTTGGGAAAAATCTTTATGTTAAAATGTGTGCCTTACATCGCAAAAACTCATTATTTACGTTTCCTTTTATTTAAAGACACCCATTTATAACCTACTGGTTTGACGTCTATGGGTGTTCGAACTGCTGGTTCGAAAACGTTTAGTTTGTCGAGCAAATTTAGTTCAACCTTAAGTCATGTAGCCATTTTGGCTATTTGTGTGCGTACACTCTTGCACACTTTCTATATACGTAATCTCTTTTTTTTCATCGATTACATCTATTGCTATAGCATAATCAAATATATCATTTTACACGTGTTTCATTACGGTTCCATATTGTACCTATTTTGTACATAATTCATCGCGATCTCATATTTGTTTGGTACTAGAGTTTCTTTTAGAACTCCATTAGCCTCTTTTGGGGTTTTGACAACAACCTTCTTTAAGGTTTAGTATGCAACCACTTCTGGGGTTTTGTATGCAACCACTTATGGTGTTTTATGTGCCACCTCTTTTGGGGTTACACCAACTGCGTTACTCTGCTCTTTTTGTGTTTGTGGGTTTTATCTTTTTGGAACCGATTTATCTCTCACAATTTATTAATATGATAATCATTTTGTGAGTACTTCCATTCGAGCAGATAAGTTTAAGCTGGTATATGTGACTTTGTCACCTTATTTGTGTTAGTGAATGCATCTTGTATTTCATTTGTTATTATTTGCAAATACACGCTCTTTCTTTTGGACTTCAGATTTGCATTGACCACTTCAGGGGTCGATATATAATATGATGCATTTTTTTTATGTTACCAGTCTTTCATTTTCTTGTCTCCCCCTAAGACTGGGAATACGATGTACATATCCCATTTTATATGTTATGGTGGTGCTATTGGTACATAGGCTGCACAACAAAATATATATAAAAAAATGGAAACTTGGTTCTCTTCAGGAGACCAGTTGTAATGGGGAGTATTTGTGATAAGCAGTTGGTTTTGAATTGATATAATCAATCGACGAATTCCGTCTCAACTACGTATGCCTCTCACTATATTTCACATTGTGCCCAACAATGGTCCCTACAATTGGGTTGTCAAAGAACAGTGTTAAACCATGTAAAAAAAACAACGTTCCATAGTGTTGGGCATATGCTACATACGGGTAGCTAAAAACTCACATGTAACCATGTATGAATGCCACAATCCACACAACTGTACATTTCAATGGTCCCATATAAGAGGGATTGTTTGTAGGAGTTTATTGTTTGGAAGGGCATAAAAATTTATTTGCCAAAAAAAAAACTAACTAGACATATGATAAGGCATTTTGGGAGCAATGTTTTTAGATTACTTAAAGGTGCTAAGGTGCCGGTTAGCATGTTTGATTGTTTAGCATATCATGATGCTATCTTGATGACCTATTTGGTCATGCCATGTGGTGAACGTATAAATATTCTAGTAACTTCTGGTTACTCACCATATTTGATTTAATGGAATATTGTGGAACAGTATATGAATGCATCCAATGTGAAATATGAGTAACTTCTAGTTACTCAACATTTTTTTAATGATTGTAGATCACCAAGCGTATTAAAGAATAGTATATCATCATGTGGATAGTCAAGGGGGAGTGTTATGAATGCATCCATTATTAGTGACTATCCACATTTCTAGTAACTTCTAATATAGTCTTCTGGCCATATTTGCTATACTCTCATACAACATTCATGGTGGCATCATTACAATTTTCTTAGTTATGTATATGATCATAACCTTTGAATTGATCATCAACATTCATATTAGGGAATGGATTAGAACCACAGAACTTCCATGCTTGTTGTTTCAAACTTTATATATATTCTTTAATAATTAATGACATTTGACGATGGAAATTGTTTTGCTCAATGGATTATGATATATATTTTTCTCATCACATTCTCTTCAAGGAATGGAATAGAGTCAGACAACTTTCCTGGTGACTGTTTCAAACCTTATATATCAATAGTGCATTTGAGGTTTGACAAGTGGAAATTGTTTTTTTTTTTTTTATTCCACATGTATAACTAATCTTTTCACCACATAACATCAATTATATGACCGAATCATTAAGTTTTGTCAGTCCAAAATCTTACAAGCATCAATAATTTTACAATAAGCTTTAGTGAGTTTGAAACTTCGAATGTCATATTATAAATAAATCTTGATTACTACTCAATCATGTTTATAACGTGTGATCATATACACAACTTTAATTTAGCTGCTTCATTGAAGACTGTTTATATACATAAACAATGGCATATTAATGTACAAAGTCAAATTGTACAATATATAATTGATATAAGATGTCTTCTCATCAAATACAATATAATAAAATACATATAATTAATTTGCCTTACTGACATGACTGAATATTAAAATATATCAAGAACACTATTAAAAAGATTTATGGTAACATGTAAAGGTGATGATTATACAATGCATCACTTTATATTATGTCACTATAATTTAAAACATAAACAAATGTCACTATCAACTTTCTTGATCATATAATAACATATGAATCTTTATTACTTGTAAATAAGCTATTTTATACTAATAAATTTTGTTGCTCAAGAAAATATAACAGGCATCTTGAGAATTTTTGTGTCATGTTAATTTGCAAATAATATCTTTTACCACACAAATATTTTATAGAATTAAATCACATATTTAAATATCTAATAGCAACTAAATGGCTTATACAATTGCAATAACTATGATATACAACAAAGTTAACTAAGTAGTTGTCATATTATAACATATTATCATACAAACATGTGCATTATTGTAAATTCATTAACATAATTGCACTAATGATTATTTTCAAATAGAACTATTAGACATCACATTTTAATACCAATTGTATTTTGGTAGTTCATCATAAATTGTCTAAATACTAATAAGAAAAACTAATTAATGGACCAATCAAAACTCATAACCATAATAATAAAAGCACATAATGATATCAAAACTCATAACCATAATAATAAAAAATACATAATGATTTATAATTTGTAATGTCTCTTTGAAACCCCAAAAACTAATTAATGGGCCAATCAAAACTCATAACTATAATAATAAAAGCACATAATGATATCAAAACTCATAACCATAATAATAAAAGCACATAATGATATCAAAACTCATAACCATAATAATAAAAGCACATAATGATATCAAAACCCATAACCATCATAATAATAAAAAATACATAATGATTTATAATTTGTAATGTCTCTTTGAAACCCCAAAAACTAATTAATGGGCCAATCAAAACTCATAACTATAATAATAAAAGCACATAATGATATCAAAACTCATAACCATAATAATAAAAGCACATAATGATTTAGAATTTGTAATGTCTTTTGAAACCCCAACAACGTGTTGTATAAAATTTAGGACAACAATAAAAGGCTATATAATTAGTAACCATAAAATATAATAAATACAATTTATCCCACAAGTAATAAGTCGATTACAATTCAAAAACCAAAACTAAATCTTCCAAGAGTTAGTTGACATACAAGTAGAATTATATTATTAAAATCTTTAGAGTAGTTTCAAAATGACCAATTGTGGAGATTTAAATATATATTGCATATTTGGGACAACTAAACTAACGCATAAATTCACTAGATACTTCAACTTTTCAAACCGTTAATGAAACATACCTATTCAGTTTAGTGTACCAAAACTTCCATTGAAATCCAATAAAATATTTAATTATAAAAGGGAGATAACCAAGAGGTGTAAGAAATTAGTTACAATATTGCAAATAATCAATTAGAGAAACTAGAAAGATTTTTTTTTCTTGATCGAAAACCATTGTGTTTCTGGTTTACTTTTACTTTCTTTTCTTCACATCTCAATGTTTTTCGTAGGTGTTTGTTTGTGAAAGAAAACTATTCAGATATGTTAACACATAGGAAAGTAAACAAAGAAGTAAAAACATTATGATCCTGGTTAAATAAGGATGATATCAATGTTGTTCATGATAATTTTAATCTTAAATCATAACCAATAAAAAATATCAAGAAAAGTGGAGGAAATAAAATTAAAATAATTAAGGGTTTTCATACCAGATCAACAATTTTGTCTTTCATCTCTTTCGCCAACGTTGATACGACATCGTGTCTTGTGTTTATACAATCCAACTTCAAAAGCAGTTCGTGCTGATAACGTGTTGTGTAATAACTAGAACCTATTAGCAATGTATAGAAGAGAATGGGAGTACGAGAGATGAATTTCTTATTGATATTATCTCACACAAAATACATGAGCCACTATATATAAGCTATAACATTAATACAAACATAATTGTGACATGGGAGTTAGAAATGTGGATAGTCACTAATAATGGATGCATTCATAACACACGACACGTTATCACAATCTAATTTTTTTAAACAGTGGCAATTCATTCATTAAAACACCAAAAAGCCAGCCGGGCTGGGAGATACAAGGTGACCCAAATAAACCTAATGATCCGAATGTCATTGGGCCACTTGGGTTGAAGCCCAGTGATAAAAAGCAAAGCCTCTTTGGATAAGACTCAGGTTTTAATTTTGAGTACGGTGTAATTTAGCAGATGAGTGTATGTTCTTAGCCTTTCAAAAACAAATGTACAGCTTAATTGGTTATAGGGCTATATGAAGTTAAACTACTAAGAGATCGGGGTCCATGGTCTACCTCCAGTGTTCAAATCAGTGTTGTATACATGATAATTGATATGTATAAATGTTATAATGTAACAAACCGACTTTTGAAAGTCAATGTATAAGTCAAAGTCAAAGGAAGAAAAGATTGCTAATTGTGATTTGTCACTCCTTGCTTAATTATTGAATTGTACTTCTCGACTTGTAATCGACACTTTAATCTAATTGCTTTAGTTGTATTATGTGGAGTACTTGTTAATAAATCGTTAATTAATCGCAGTTTAATCGCTAATCGACTTATCGCTAATCGCATCTCTATCGCATCGCAACTCGAATGATAGGATATGGATATTGTTTTACATGTGTATGCTAATTATGTGTAGATGATATGTTTAAAGGTGTTATTCGAAAACGCAATCACAACTCTATCACAACGCAATCTCATCGCAAACTCGAGATTCAAGGATTATAATTATGGTATTTAGTAAATAGGTTATTTGTGTAACTAATGGGTAATACTATCTATCGCTTACTTGCAACGCTCAACGCACGAAACGAAAAGTCGAAAACCAACTCACACCGCCCATTCGATCGAATGGTCATCCGTCCGAATGACCATCTGATCGGATGGCCATCCGATCGAATCGCCCCTCGTTCGCACACCTACACCGCCTTTCCTCTTTTGGCAATCTATAAATAGCCCTGTCACATCACTGTTCATGATGTGACAGCTCTCTCATCCGACCAACACGTTCCAGCCCTCTTTTCTCTCGATTTCTCACGATTCTTGTAAGCTTCTACTCCAAATCTTGTACATCTTGGATCTTCACACACTTGTTCATCTTTTTCACCATCAAATCTTTACTTTTAACCATGAAAGCGGCTGATATGAGGTGTTCTAGGATGATGTCATCATGGGGTTCTTATGAACTTCAAGATTTAACCTCATTCCACCAAGAACAACTCAGATCTAAGAGATTTCAACATGTTTAAACACCGATTTCGCACAAATCTAAACATTTTCAAGAATTGAAGGATTGAAAGATGTTCTCATAACTTTTCTTTCAACTCTTTTACACTCATGCACCTAAAACCGATAGAATCGAAGCTCATTCAGGCCTTCCACTCATTCTCTAGTGATGTGTCGGTCTGAGATCTGATTCCTATCAACGAGATGACCGACTTAGCGGGTTGAACATAAACAACCGTAAAGAACAGTTAAGTGGTTAGAATGGGGTGATTCTCGTCCGATCGGATAACTTGGACTTGAGGGAATTCCCGTTGTTTAACACGTTGTCATGCCGTCTCGATCAAACTGCAAAAATTTCAGACTTATCAAATTTCAAAACGAACAAGTCACCAAACGGACTACAGTCCGATCGGATAGCCATCCGATCGAACGACAATCCAATCGGATGACTCATGGTCCCAAACACTTAAACTTTTTACAAAACTTTCAATACATATCAATTTCCAACGAATGGCCATCCAATCGGACGACCATCCGATCGAATGACCATCTGCTGTGAACTTGTCCTCTGAGGGATGTCTCACTTGGACGGATCGCCATCCGACCGAACGGCCATCCGACCGGACGACCGTTCGATCGAACAACCTGAAGGGTAGAGATACTTCTTTGATTTCAAATTGCTACAACGAAAACTTCAAAGCCATCATACACAAACACATCCATCCCAAACGAATGGCAAACCGGCCGAATGGCCATCCGACCGGATGACCATCCGTCCGGATTGCCATCCGATCGGATAACCCTTCGTCACTCCGTCACTCGCTCCGTTTTACGCACTGTTCTACGCTTATGCTATCGTTCAGTAATCAGGCTAACTCTCCAGCGCTCCCTTCAATCCAAGATGGTGTTTATTTATTAAACGCTATCTGTGAGTATACTCGAACCTTTTTTTCTTTAAGCACTTTTGGGTGTTACATACGTTACTTATGCTAAATCACATCGATCACACACCGCAAACACTTTTATATGCTAAGCGTTACTGCATGTAATACGTGTTACTCGATGAATGCTTGTATGTTATGTTTACACAGTGATTGTTGCCTGACACCTTAGCAACGATAGTACTATAGTTTGGACTCAGCACATGTCGTGGACAGGGGTTGTTAAGGGTTTTTCTCACATATCGCAGTGGTGATATGTGTTGCGCATTCTACAACTCGCAGTCACGTCTGTGCATATTTTATTGTCGATAACCTACTTGCTTCACATTATACATGTTACACGCTGGTTATGCGTAAACTCGCTTTCACTACTATTATACTATTAAACTTGTATGCTCACCTTTATACTATGTGTATTGACCTATATTTTAACGTATGTGACAGGTGTTTAGGATGTTTGCTCTACTTGCTGGAATCAAGATTGGATGGAGTCTATAAACACATCTAATAAAATATGAGTTGTCGGAACAATGTTTGTTTTTTAGAACAATATATGTAATAGTTGTTTTTATCTTATATGTTTATGGTATGGGACGTGAACACTAAATATTTGGTAATATAATAGTCGTTATGGATTCTCTTGGACAATCTGTTTCGCTCAGTGCCGCGCCTCGATGTTTCCACCATCGGTTGGGGTGTGACAGATAATAAGGTGAGAGTTGTGTGAAGATGAGAGTTTCTCCTAAGAAAAGTATGGGGTTCTTGTAACAACCCGCTTTTTTGGGAAAGTCAAAGTACAAGTCAAAGTCAAAGTCAAAGGAAGAAAAGATTGCTAATTGCGATCTGTCACTCCTTGCTTGACCATCAAATCGTACTTTTGACTTGTAATCGAATCTTTTTATTTAATTGTTTTAGTTGTATTATGTGGCGTATCTATAATAATCGAGGTTTAATCACTATCTAATCGCATGTTTAATCGCTAATCGACTTATCGCTAATCGACTTATCGCTAATCGCATCGCTATCGCATCGTAACTCGAATTATGTGTTCTGGATATTGTTTTACGTGTGTGTGCTATTATATGTTACTTGTGCATGTTATTTTTATGTTGAGGTGGTTAATCGCAATCGCAATTCTATCACAATCGCAATCTAATCGCAAACGCTAAACGCAGGTTATTCATAGTGATTGTATGTTAGATATAGTAGTTAGGTTATTTGTGTAACTAATGGGTAATACTATCGCATTGCTCGCTCAGATCGCATCGCAACGCTTAACATGCGAATCGAAACGACAAAACTCAACGCGCCGGACACCTGGATTGAATGGCCAACCGATCGAATGGCCATCCGATCGAACCGCCATCCGATCGGTGCCCAATCCGACACCTATGCACTTTCATCTTTTGGAAACCCTATAAATACCCTCCACATCAGCTCTCTCATTCGACCAGCCGCACTCAAGCCCTCTTTTCTCTCGATTTCTCATGATTCTTATAAGTTTTCAACTCAAATCTTGTACTTCTATGATCTACATGCACTCCTTCATCTTTTTCACCTTTAAATCTTAACTTTTAACAGTGAAATCAAGGGATTTGAGGTGTTCTAGGGTGATGTCATCGTGGAGTTCTTATGAACTTCAAGGTTTGGCTTCATTCCACCAAGAACAACTTAGATCTGAAAGATTTCCACATGAATAAACAACGATTTCGCATAGATCTAAACATTTTCAAAGTGGAAAGGATTGAAAGATGGTTTTCCAACTTTCTTTCAACTCTTTTACACTCAATGCACTCAAGACCGGTAGAACCGGAGCTCGTTCTGATCTCCTACTCTTTCTTAGTGATGAGTTGGTTCAAGATCTGGTTATATCAAAGAGACAACCGATTTCGGGTTAAACAAGAACGACCGTCAAGAACTAGTAAACTGATCAGATTTGGGTGATTCCTGTTCGATTGGACGACTTGGGACTCGACGAGGTTCTGTTGTTTAGTACGTTGTCAAATCGTCTCGAACAAACCGCAAACTTTCAAAATATTCAAGTTCAAAACGATCAAATGCATTGGGACGGATTGCCGTCCGATTGGATTGCCATGTGATCGGATTGCCATCCGATCGAACCGCAATCCGATCGGATTGCACTTGAGGTTCAACACTTAAACAATTTTCAACATGTTCAATACCTAAGTCAGTTCTAACGGATCGCCATCCGATCGGATTGCCATCCGATCGAGTGACCATCCTGCTGTGAACTTGTTCTCACTAAGTGTCTTGCCAATCGGATCGCTATCCGATCGAACGGTCGTTCGATCGATCGACCCGAAGGGTAGAGATACTTCTCTATTTTCAAAATGCTACAACGAAAACTTCAAAGCCATCATACACAAACACATCTTTACCAAACGAATGTCAATCCGACCGAATGGCCATCCGATCGGATGACCATCCGAATGGATTGACATCTGATCTAATGACCATCCGATCAGATTGCCATCCGATCGGATTACCGTTCGACACTTGGTCACTTTTCACCATTTTACGCACCGCTCCTCGCTTATGCTATTGTTAACTGTTCAGGCTAAGTACTCTAGCGCTCCCTTCAATCCATTCCCATCGCTGTGAGTATACTCGATCCCTTTTTGCTTTATGCACTTTTGGGTGTTACATACGTTACTTATTCTAAATCACATCAGTCACACAACGCAAACACTATTTATACGCTGACCGTTATTGCATGATACGTGTTACTCGATGAATGCTTGTATGTTATGTTAACACAGTAATTGTTGTCTGACGCCTTAGCAACGATAGTACTATTTGTTTGTACTCAGCACCTGTCATGGACGTGGGTTGTTAAGGTTACCTCTCACACGTCACGGTGGTGATATGTGTTGCGCATTCTACAACTCGCAGTCTAGTGTATGCATATTTCATTGTCGATAACCTTCTAGCTTCGCATTATACATGTTACATGCTGGTTATGCGTAAACGGTTTCGAACTCTATTATACTATTAAACTTGTATGCTCACCTTTACACTATGTGTATTGATGTTATTTTAACGTATGTGACAGGTGCTTAGGATGCTTGCTTGCTATTTGATGGAATCGAGCTTAGGAGAGTCTAGAAAACAACAAAGACAATTTATTTTTATTTAAATTTGAGTTGTCGGAACATGTTATTCGTCTTTGAGATATCGCTGTCTGTAATAACTGATTTGCTTAGTAGGTTATGGTATGGGACATAATATTAACTATTCGGTAAAGTAGTTGTTATGGAATTTCTCTTGGACAATCTGTTTCGCTCAGTGCCATGCCCCGATGTTTCCGTCATCGGTTGGGTGTGACAGATTGGTATCAGAGCCATAACTATAGGGAATTAGGCAAGACTCGACCTAGTCCGGGTCGATGTCTTAGAACGACCTAGTCTATAGTCTAAGTACCAACAGACCGACTTGTGCATACCCGGTATGGGTTTTTGTACGAGCTTACTCGCTATTTCTCGCTCGAACTAGCTGTACGCTACACACTTACGCGAACATCGCATACTACAGTTCTGCGCAAGATCAGCCATTCCTAAGGCTGATTACACACATAAACGGATGATTTGGTTAAGATTAGGTGTGAAAACCGCAAACTCTCAACCATATCACTCGTTCAAATTGCTATTTCTACTATAAACAAGAGAATTTGTGTTGAATTAGGAGTGAAACCCTTACATTGACGCAAATCTCCTTATCTATCTCATGATTTTATCATACAAACGGGGATGTAGTCGCTAAGTTAGGGGTGAAACCCGAACCTTGATGACTCGTTCCGCTCTATACTTTTGGCTTTAGAAAACTCTCACCAAAGTCTCGACGGACTCCAACGACTTAGGTCACGCTGTAACTGGAAGGATGCGTGCCGATCGCTCAAACTGAAGCAAGAGCACAGTCCAGAAGGCCAAAGTGTGCACTTATGAGTCCTTGTGAATAGTCGAACCACTTTGGGTAGTCAATGTCTATCTAGCCGAGACAATCTCTCTTCGATTTTATGTATTTCGAATCTGGAACCCGCAGCCGCCAACTCTGCGAGTTATCGATTTTATGTGGATTTTACGTGATCTTATGTGTTTATGTGTTTGATTTTGGTGATTTACTCGCTTTTCGCCGCTCGCTTTGATCAACACGCACCACTCGCACTGCATATTTATCTCAAAACGCTGACAAATCGCTTATGTTATACGCAACCGCTGCTCGCTAATCGCAATCGTTATACTTAATCGCTATACGTGATATGAAGGATAGGTGAATACGTGCAAAATATGTGTTTAGGCTAGCTTATGTGCTTATGTGCCTATGTGCTTATGTGTTTATGTGCTTATGTGATTCTGTGATTATGTGCCTACGTGATTTAGTGAATCGATGTGTTCCTGAGCTTTATATAGAGCTGCGCGAGAGGATACTATAGACTATATTAGATTTTATCGAAGTTGTGTTTGAGTCCTATGGCGATGTCTGTTGCAGACAATGTCGTCGTTTGGATCATTCCACTCCCGAGCCGCTCGCTGAAACCATGATGACAAACGCATCGCCGCTCTCGTCTCTAAGCAAATGGCAAAAGTCATCCCCCAAATCGTCAATGAACTGAACGAGAATGCAAGCAAGTCCTCGGAAGAGTCCAGGACTGATGCTCCTAAGGCTACTTTTAGCTTCAAGCAGTTCAAATCCTGCGGACCAAAGGAATTCATCAGAGAAGATGGTCCTACGGCCATGTTTCAATGGTTTGATTCTATCAAAGTCACCCAGCGCCAGAGTGGCTGTCCAGAAAACCTACGCACCGTCAATGCTACCGGCGTCTTCCAATCCCGCGCTCTTGATTGGTGGACGGCCGAGAGGAACAAACGAGGAAACGATGCAGCTTTCGGATTGTCTTGGGATGAGTTGAAGAACATAATGATGCAAGAGTTATGTCCTCCCCATGAACTCCAAAAGCTCGAGGATGAATTCTGGCACATAAAGCAGGATGGTGGAGATAACGCTGGTTTAACTGCTCGCTTCAAGCAGTTTAGTATTATCTGCCCTGGTCGGGTTACTACCCCAGATATCACAATCAAGAAGTATATCCGTGCTCTTCCGGATTGCATTGCAGACTTTGTTCAGGCTGCAAAGACGACAACAATCGAGGAAACCTACCTGCTCGCCGCTGAGATTAACGATAAGCGAGTCAGGGCTGGTTATTTTAACAAAGCTGCTAAGAATCTACATCAAGTCACCGCTGCTTCAACCGCTTAAACCACCGCCGCACCACAATCTTTGAAGCTCTCACGCCGCAAGAGGAAGAACAACAACAGTTCCAGCAACAAGAATTGCACAGTTACTGCTGCCCCGCTCCAAACAATGCATGTTCAACCGCAACCTCAACACCGCCAAGTAGCGGCACCTGTGGTCAAAGCACCGCCTGCCAAGTGTGCATACACTGGGCCACACCTGCTTTGCCCTACTTGTACTTATCATCACCCGGTGGGTCTCGCATGTCGGTTCTGTGTTCGTTGCAATATGTACGGCCACTTCACCGCAAACTGTCGTACAGGTCCACGTCAAGCCCCAGCTCCAGCTCAAGTTCAAGCTCCTGCTCAACAAGCTCTACTTCCTGCTCCTCAAGGCCATCAAGCAGCTCCTGCACTCGCAGCTCACGCTCGAGCTTGCTTTGCATGTGGTGATCCCAACCACTTTGTAAACATGTGCCCCAACAGGGTAGTGAAGGAAGAGCCCCAGCAGCAGCCGCAGCAACAACAGCACCAACAGCCAGCAGCCCGCGGACGTGCCTTCAACATTAACGCTCGCCAGGCTCAAGCAGACAACAATGTGGTCAATGATACGTTCCTTGTGAATGGTATATATGCTTCGTGTTTATTTGATACTGGAGCCGATAACTGTTTTATATCGTTTGAATTCGAAAAGCTCCTTAATCGTAAGCGCGCCCATCTACCCTCGACGTTCGATTTTGAAGTTGCCACCGGAAGAACCGTCGCTGTCAATTCTGTCCTACGTGATTGTACTCTCAAACTCAACTGTCACACCCCAACCGATGGCGGAATCATCGGGGTGCGGCACTGAGCGAAACAGATTGTCCATGATACCAGATACTTAAAACGCCATGTCCCATACCATAACATATCCAAATAAAAAACAGTTATTACAAATAATTGTCTCAGAAACAAGTACTGATCCGATAACTTAGATTTCAAATTAGACAATTGGTTTATTTGTTTCTAGACTCTTTCCTAGCCTCGATTTAACAGCAAGCCAAGCATTTTAACATCTTAAGCACCTGCCACATATGTTAAAGTAAAAGTCAATACACATAGTGTAAAGGTGAGCATACAAGTTTAATAGATATAATAGAGTTCGAAATCGTTTACGCATAACCAGCACATACAACGTGTGATGTGAAGCACGTAAGTTTTCGACATGATCCTATCAATACCAATGACTACGGGTTGACTGCGCAAGGCAGTTCGTAACACATATTCACCACTGCGAATCATGTGATTAATGGTCCTTAACAACCCTTGAGTGAACAGGTGCTGAGTCCAAACTATAGTACTATCATTGCTAAGGCAGGTAGACAGCAATCTATGTGTAAACATAACAAACAAGCATTCATCGAGTCACGTATAACATGCAGTAGCGGTTAGCGTTAAAGTATTGCGTAATGTGTTCGATGTGATTTAGAATAAGTAACGTATGTAACACCCAAAAGTGCGTAAAGCAAAAAGGGTTCGAGTATACTCACAACGATGATGGATTGAAGCGAGCGCTAGAGTGAGTTTAGCTTGATCAGAACGATAGCATAAACGATAAGCGGCGCGTAAAACGATGCAAGTTTACCAAGGATCGGATGGTAATTCGTTCGGATGGCGGTCCGATCGGATAGCCAGTCGATCGGGTGGCAATCCGTTTGGATGGTCATCCGATCGGATGGCCATTCGATTGGATTGTCACCTCGTTTGGTGAGGATGTGTTTGTGTATGATGGTTTGCCTTTTGAAGTTTTCGTTGTAGCATTTTGGAAAATAGAGAAGTATCTCTACCCTTCAGGTCGGTCGATCGGACGGTCGTTTGATCGGACGGCAATCCGATTGGCAAGTCTTCTTAGTTGAGAACAAGTTCATAGCAGGACGGTTACTCGATCGGATGGCTATCCGATCGGGTCGCAATCTGTATGTATTGAACATGTTGAAAATTGTTTAAGTGCTGAAGTCCCAAACATCACATGGTCAGATGGTCGCTCGATCGGGTGGCAACCCGATCGGACGGTAATTTGTTCTACGTTTAGTCCTTCAAAAGTTTTAAGTGTGGGACCAAGGTGCAAGCCGATCGGATGGCTGTCCGATTGGATGGCAATCCGACCGAACGACAATTCGTTCCGATGGCCTGATCGTCTTGACACTTGGTTGTTTTTGGTAGTTTGTAGTTTTGATCGAGACGATGTGGTACGTGCTAAGAAACAGAGCCTCGCCAAGCCCCAAGTGATCCGATCGGATAGGAATCACCCTAGTCCGGTCAGTTAGTGGTTCGAGCCTGTGATTCATGCTTAACCCGAAAACCGGTTGTCTCTTTAATAGAAACCAGATCTAGAACCAACACTTCACTAGGAATGAGTGGAAAATCAGAACTAGTCCCTATTCTATCGGTTTTGAGTGCATTGAGTGTAAAAGAGTTGAAAGAAAGTTAGAAAAACCATCTTTCAATCCTTTTCACCATGAATATGTTCAGATCTATGCAAGATCTTTGTTTATTTATGTGGAAATCGTCCAGATCTAAGTTGTTCTTGGTGGATTGAAGCCAAAACATGAAGTTCATAAGAACCCCATGATGACATCATCCTGGAACACCTCAAATCTAGTGATTTCACGGTTAAAAGTTAAGATTCAAAATATAGAAAGGTGTAGGAGTGCGTGTAGATCAAGAAAGTACAAGATTTAGGTTAAAAACTTACAAGAATCGCGAGAAATCGAGAGAAAGAGAGGCTGGAGCAAGCTGAGTCGAGTGAGAGCTGTCACATCAAGTGATGTGACATATGAAGGGTATTTATAGGGTTTCCAAAAAAGTAAAGTGGGGAAAGTGGCTGGTCGATCGGGTGGCAACTCGATCGGGTGGCTGCCCGATCGGGTGATAACTCGATCGGATGGCAACCTGATCGGATGGCAATCTGATCGGATGGCCACTCGATCGGTTGGCCACTCGATCCTTGAGTCCGGCGCGATGAGTTTTGTCGTTTCAATTTGCGTGTTGAGCGTTGCGATGCGATTCGAGTGAGCGATGCGATAGTATTACCCATTAGTTACACAAATAACATAACTACTATATCTAATATACAATCACTATAATTAACTTGCGTTTAGCATTTTCGATTCAATTCGATAGAGTTGCGACTGCGTTTCGATTAACCACCTTAACATAAACATAAATAAGTATGCACAAGTAACACATAAAAGGCACACACACGTAAAACAATATCTAGAACGCATAATTCGAGTTGCGAATGTGATTGCGATGCGTTAAGCGATAAAGTGATAAAACACGCGATAAATAGCGATTAAACCTCGATTATTAACAAGTACTCCACATAATACAACTAATGCGATAACATAAATAGACTATCTACAAGTCAAAGAAGTCAAAACAGGAGTTGAGCAAGAAGTGACAGATCGCAATTAGCAATCTTGTCTTCCTTTGACTTCAATCTTGACTTTGACTTTGACTTTCGAAACACGGGGTGTTACAGCCTCCCCTTCTTAAGGGAATTTCGTCCCGAAATTAGGCCGAAGCCGTAACAAACAACTGCGGGTACTTCGCCTTCATGTCGCTTTCGAGTTCCCAAGTAAACTCGGCGCCTCGTTTGCCTTCCCATCGGACTTTCACAATGGGAATGCGTGAGCGTCGGAGCTGCTTGGTTTGGCGGTCCATGATCTCGATAGGCTTTTCCACGAAGTGTAATGTTTCGTGTACTTGTAGATCCTCGAGTGGTACGTGTAAATCATGCTCAGCTAAGCACTTTCTGAGGTTCGAAACGTGGAAAGTCGGGTGGACGTTGTTAAGTTGCTCCGGTAGTTCGAGTTTGTAGGCCACTTTGCTGATCCTTTTCCAGAATCTTAAAGGGTCCAACATATCGAGGCGCGAGCTTTCCTTTCTTGCCGAATCTGACCACACCCTTCCAAGGTGATACCTTTAGGAGTACATGGTCGCCAATGTCAAATTCAAGGGGCTTGCGTCGTCTATCGGTGTAACTTTTCTGACGACTCCGAGCTTTCAGTAAATTGTCTCGAATTTGGAGGATTTTGTCAGTCATTTCTTACAATAGATCAGGACCGGTTAGTTGCGAGTATCCGATCTCGTGCCATACAATAGGCGACCGATATCTTCTTCCGTACAATGCCTCAAATGGTGCCATTTGAATGCTGGAATGATAACTGTTATTGTACGAGAATTCGACTAAAGGTAAGTATGCGTCCCAATTACCACTGAAATCTATGACACACGAATAGAGCATATCTTCGAGGGTGCGAATCGTTCTTTTATTCTGATCATCGGTTTGAGGGTGGAAAGCGGTACTTAGATTAAGCGTAGTACCGAGAGCAGATTGAAATGTTTCCCAAAGACGCGAGGTAAACCGAGCATCGCGGTCAGAAATGATGTCGTGAGGCGTCCCATGTCGACAAATGATCTCCTTGGTGTAGACTCGGGCTAATTTTCTACCTTGTAGTCTTCTCGTATCGGCAGAAAATGAGCAGATTTGGTCAGACGGTCAACGACAACCCAGATGCTGTCGTGACCTGATGGCGTGCGCGGAAGTTTCCTTATGAAGTCCATAGTTATACTCTCCCACTTCCACATAGGGATCCCAAGTTGAACGAGTAAGCAAGAGGGTCTTTGGTGCTCAGCCTTTACTTTCGAGCAAGTCAGGCACTTCGAAACATAGAGGGCGATATCTCTCTTCATGCCCGACCACCAGTACTTGTAGCGCAGGTCCTGGTACATCTTGTCGGCACCGGGATGAATAGAATATCAGGATTTGTGGGCTTCGTCCATCAAAATTTGTCTTAAATTGGTCCGTTTATGGACCCAATTTCGGTCCAGATAATGAAATATCCCATTCAACTTATTAACTAGCTGGGCTCCATCGTTGAGAATCCTTTCCTTCTTTAAAGTGTGTTCGGTAAAGCAGACATGTTGAGCTTCGCGGATAAGGGTTTCGAGATCATATTGGGCTTGAAAATTACGGGCGCTGTGCAAATAACTCCATCTACTGAGAGCGTCGGCAATGACATTTGCTTTGCCAGGATGATAACGAATCTCACAGTCATAATCGTTGAGAAGTTCTACCCACCGGTGTTGACGCATATTTAGCTCCTTCTGGTCAAAGATATGTTGTAGGCTCCTATGATCGGTGAAGATCGTACACTTAGTACCATAAAGGTAGTGTCGCCAAATCTTTAACGCAAAAACAACTGCGCCTAGCTCGAGGTCGTGGGTTGTATAGTTCTTCTCATGGATCTTGAGCTGACGAGATGCATAAGCAATAACCTTGTCACGTTGCATAAGAACACAACCAAGGCCGAGGTTCGAGGCATCACAATAGACAATGAAGTCATCGTTTCCGTCGGGTAAAGTGAGAACAGGAGCATTGCAAAGCATGTGCTTGAGGGTTTGAAAGACAGTCTCTTGTCCAGTTCCCCAAACAAAAGGCTTGTCTTTGTGCGTGAGGGCAGTAAGCGGCATGGCGATTTTAGAGAATCCTTCGATGAATCGGCAATAATAGCCCGCCAGTCTGAGAAAAGAGCGGACTTCGGACGGGTTCATAGGCGTAACCCAACTCTTAACAGCTTCAATCTTCGCGGGATCGACGTGAATACCTTAACTATTGACAATGTGATCGAGGAATTGAACCTCCTCCAGCCAGAATTCACACTTGGATAATTTGGCATAGAGTCGATTCCCCTGGAGTAGCTCGAGAACCAAACGTAGATGTTGCGCGTGTTCGGTCTTCGACTTGGAATAGATCAGGACATCATCGATGAATACTATGACGAAGCGGTCGAGATAAGGTTTACACACGCGATTCATCAGATCCATAAAAACCGCGGGTGCGTTGGTTAAAACCAAATGGCATAACAACGAACTCATAGTGGCCGTATCGAATGCGAAAAGCGGTCTTGGGTATATCCTCCTCTGGTATGCATAACTGGTGGTAGCCTGAGCGTATATTGATTTTGGAGAAACACGTAGCACCTTGTAATTGTTCAAACAAATCATCAATGCGAGGCAGGGGATAGCGATTCTTGATTGTCAACTTATTCAACTCCCTATAGTCGATGCACATCCGGAACGACCCATCCTTCTTTTTGACGAAAAGGACTGGCGCGCCCCAAGGAGAGGTGCTAGGGCGAATGAAGCCTTTATCAAGTAATTCCTGGAGCTGACTCGATAGTTCGCGCATTTTGGACGGTGCGAGTCGATAAGGAGCTTTAGCAACAGGATTTGCCCCAGGAATGAGGTCGATACGAAAGTCGATATCACGACTTGGAGGCAAACCTGGAAGATCATCAGGGAATACCTTTGGGAATTCACACACAACGGGGACTTTGTTTACTCCCGGATTACCTTTCTTTTCCTTCTCCGCTACTACAATATTAGCCAAGAAAGCTCTGTATTCCTTGCAGAGGTACTTGCTGGCTTGAATACATGACATGAGCTTGAGATCCTTCGAGAGAGTTTCGCCATACACATAAAGTTGGTCACCATTAGTGAGCAAGAATCGAATCATTTTATCAAAGCAAACAACTTCAGCATGGTTTTTACGAAGAAAGTCCATGCCTACTATGACATCAAAACTACCGAGCTGCATCGGAATAAGGTCGATAGGGAAAATGTGATTGTTGAGTTCGAGAGTACAATCATGAAGAACAGAGTTGACATCGACGGTTCTTCCGGTGGCAAATTCAACATCGAACGTCGAGGGGAGACGGGCGCGCTTACGATTATGGAGCTTTTCGAACTCAAACGATACAAAGCAGTTATCGGCTCCAGTATCAAACAAACACGAAGCATAAATACCATTCACAAGGAACGTACCATTGACCACGTTGTTGTCAGCCTGAGCCTGGTGCACATTAATGTTGAAAGTTCGTGCACAAGCGACTTGTTGCTGATGTTGTTGAGGCTGATGCTGCTGTTGTTGTTGGGGCTGCTGGTGTTGTTGCTCTTGCTTCATAACCCGATTGGGGCACATGTTTGCGAAGTGGTTGAGATCACCACACGCAAAGCAGAATCTAGCATTGATCGCGGGTGCAGGAGCCGCTTGTTAGCCTTGAGGAGCAGGAAGTAGAGCTTGATGAGCAGTAGCTGGAGCTGGAGCTGTCCGTGGACCTGTACGACAGTTAGCGGTGAAGTGGTCGTACATGTTGCAATGTACACAAAATCTGCAGGCGATTCCCACCGGGTGATGATAGGTACAAGTCGGGCAGGCAGGGTGAGGACCAGTATAAGCACACTTTGCCAGCGGTGCTTGGGTAACTGGTGCCGCGACTTGGCAGTGTTGAGTCTGCTGCTGAGCTGATACAGCTTGGAGCGGGGCAGCAGTGGTGATAACATAGTTCTTGTTGCTGGAGTTGTTGTTATTCCTCTTGCGACGAGAGGCCTTTGAAGACAGAGGGGTGGCGGCGATTTCAGCGGTTGGTGCGGTGGTAGCTTGATGTAGATTCTTGGCGGCTTTATCCCAGTAGCCAGACTTGACTCGCTTGTCGTTTATTTCAGCAACAAGCAGGTAGGTTTCCTCGATTGTTTCTGGTTTTGAAGCTTGCATAAAATCTGTGACACAATCCGGCAGAGCTCGAATATACTTCTTGATCGTCACATCAGGAGTCTTGACTTGATCAGGACAGATTATGCTAAGCTGCTTGAAGTGAGCAGTTAAATCAGCATTGTCACCATCCTTCTGCTTGATATGCCAGAATTCGTCCTACAACTTTTGGCGCTCGTGGGGAGGGCATAACTCTTCCAACATGACGTTCTTCAACTCATCCCATGTCAAACCATAAGCTGCATCATTTCTGCGTTTGTTTCTCTCGGCCGTCCACCAATCTAATGCTCGGGATTGGAAGACGTCGGTAGCGTTTAGAGTGCGGAGATCATCAGGACAACCACTCTGGCGCAGGGTGACTTCGATTGAATCAAACCATTGAAACAAGGCCGTAGGGCTATCTTCGCCAGTAAATTCTTTCGGTCCGCAACCTTTAAACTGTTTGAAGCTATAAGCAGCTTTAGGAGTCTCGGTCCTGGACTCTTCAGAAGACTTGCTAGCGTTCTCGTGTAGGTCGCTAACGATCTGGGGAATGACTTTCGCTATCTGCTTTGTGACGAGAGCAGCAAGGCGTTTGTCTTTTTGGTTTCGGCGGGCAGTCCGAGAGTGACGGGATCCAGATGACGACATTGTCTGCAACAGAAATCGTCGCAGGACTCAGACACAATATAATCGAATCTCTCCTCACACGCCTAATACTACTAAAGCTCGGGAACACAATCCTACATCACTTAAACACATAGGCACATAAACACAGAATCACATAAGCACAGAAGCACATAAGCAGGTAAGGCATAAAAACACATGAGGCAGTCAGAATACAGAAACCTAACTATATGTTGCACGTATTCCCTATCCTTCACAGCGCGTGTAGCGATTAATCATAGCAATTGCGAGTATCGAGCAACGATGGCGAATAATGACCAGCGATTTGTTGGCGTTTTGAGATGGATGAGCAGTGCGTGTTGATCGAAATGAACAGTGAAAATGAATAAATCACCAAAATTGAAACACGTAATCACATAAAGCACATATAATCCACATAAAAGCGACAAATATCAGAGTCAGCAGTTGGGGGCTCAGAATCGAAACACATAAAATCGACGATTGCGAGCTTGAAATCGAAAATAGATTGTCTAAGGCTTCCTTTAAAACACGTCTACCTAGCCAAAGTGATTCGACTATTCACAAGGAATTTTGGGACACACTTCAGCCTTCGAGACTGTGCTCTCGCCTCGAATTCGGGCGATCGGCACGCATCCTTCCAGTTACAGTGTGACTTCAAGTTGTTGGAGTCCGTCGCGACTTTGGTGGGAGTTTTGTTAAAACAAAATAGAGCACGGAATAAGTCATCAAGGTTCAACACAAATTTTCCTGGTTATAGATAAAATACGAGTCGAACAAGTGATTTAGTCGAGAGTTTGCGCTTTTCACACCTAATCATTCGTTCATTTTTTTCGAGATTTTAGAGTGCAGTGTTTTCGATTCGATTCGATAGAGTTGCGACTGCGTTTCAATTAACCACCTTAACATAAACATAAATAGGCATGCACAAGTAACACATAAAAGGCACACACACGTAAAACAATATCCAGAACGCATAATTCGAGTTGCGAATGCGATTGCGATGCGTTAAGCAATAAAGCGATAAAACACGCGATAAATAGCGATTAAACCTCGATTATTAACAAGTACTCCACATAATACAACTAATGCGATAACATAAATAGACTATCTACAAGTCAAAGAAGTCAAAACAGGAGTTGAGCAAGAAGTGACAGATCGCAATTAGCAATCTTGTCTTCCTTTGACTTCAATCTTGACTTTGACTTTGACTTTCAAAACACGGGGTGTTACATCAACAATCACATCTTTCCAATCGACCTTATTCCGATGCAGCTCGGTAGTTTCGACATCATAGTAGGCATGGATTTTCTTCGCGAAAATCGTGCTGAAGTTGTTTTCTTCGAAAAGATGATTCGTTTCTCACTCGCTAATGGTGATCAACTTTGTGTGTATGGCGAAACTCCTTCGAAAGGTCTTAAACTCATGTCATGTGTCCAAGCTAGCAAGTATCTCCGCAAGGAATATAGAGCTCTCTTGGCTAACATTGTAGTAGCGAAGAAGGAAAAGAAAGGAAACTCATGAGTGAAAGACGTTCTCGTTGTTTGTGAATTCCCCAACATTTTCCTCGATGATTTATCCGGATTACCTTCCGCTCGTGATATCGACTTCCGAATCGACCTCATTCTTGGAGCAAACCCGGTTGCTAAAGCGCCTTATCGGCTCGCTCCTTCTGAAATGCGCGAACTCTCAAGTCAGCTCCAGGAACTACTTGATAAAGGCTTTATTCACCCTAGCATCTCTCCTTGGGGCGCGCCTGTCCTTTTCATCAAAAAGAAGGATGGATCATTCCAGATGTGCATCGACTATAGGGAGTTGAATAAGCTGACAATCAAGAATTGCCATCCCTTGCCTCGGATCGATGATTTGTTTGATTAATTACAAGGTGCTACGTGTTTTTCGAAGATCGATCTACGCTCAGGCTATCACCAGCTACACATTCAAGAGGAAGATATACCCAAAACCGCATTTCGAACCAGCTATGGTCATTACGAGTTTGTTGTTATGCCTTTTGGTTTGACTAATGCTCCCGCCGTTTTCATGGATTTAATGAATCGAGTGTGCAGACCCTTTCTTGACCGCTTCATCATCGTGTTCATCGATGATATCCTGATCTATTCCAAGTCAAAAGCCGAACACTCGCAACATCTACGTTTAGTTCTTGAGTTACTCCAGGGAAACCGTCTCTATGCCAAGTTCTCTAAGTGTGAATTTTGGCTGGAGGAGGTCCAATTCCTGGGTCACGTTGTTAATAGTCAAGGAATTCACATCGATCCCGTGAAGATCGAGGCTGTTAAGAGTTGGGTTACACCCAAGAACCCGTCTGAAGTCCATTCTTTTCTCGGACTGGCAGGCTATTACCGCTGATTTATCGAAGGTTTCTCCAAGATCGCTGTGCCGCTTACTTCTCTTACGCATAAGGACAAATCTTTTGTTTGGGGAACCAAACAGGAGGAAGCCTTTCAAACCCTCAAAGCTATGCTTTGCAATGCTCCCATGCTCTCACTGCCTGACGGAAACGACGATTTCGTAGTCTACTGCGATGCCTCGAACCTTGGTCTTGGTTGCGTTCTCACGCAACGAGATAAGGTTATCGCGTACGCTTCTCGATAGCTCAAGATCCACGAGAAGAACTACACCACACACGACCTCGAGCTTGGCGCAATTGTTTTTGCGTTAAAGATTTAGCGACACTACCTTTACGGTACCAAGTGTACGATCTTCACCGATCAGAGGAGCCTACAACACATCTTTGACCAAAAAGAGCTGAATATGCGTCAACGCCGGTGGGTAGAACTCCTCAACGATTACGACTGTGAGATCCGTTACCATCCAGGCAAAGCAAACATCGTGGCCAATGCTCTCAGTCGATGAAGCTATCTGCATAGCATTCGTAATATCCATGCCCAGCATAATCTCGAAGCCCTTATACGTGACGCTCAACATGCTTGTTTTACCGAACGTACTCTGAAGAAGGAAAGGATTCTAAACGATGGCGCCCAACTCGAGAATAAGTTGAATGGTATCTTTCATTATTTGGACCAAATTTGGATTCCCAAGCGTACGAATTTGCGACAACTTCTGATGGACGAAGCCCACAAATCTCGATATTCTATTCATCCCGGTGCTGACAAGATGTACCAGGACATGCGCTACAAGTACCGGTGGCCGAGGATGAAGAAGGATATCGCTATCTATGTTTCGAAGTGCCTGACTTGTTCCAAAGTCAAGGCGGAGCATCAACGCCCCTCTGGCTTACTCGTACAACCCGAGATCCCTATGTGGAAATGGGAGAGTATATAGCTATGGATTTTATAACGAAATTTATGCGTACTCAATCAGGTCATGATAGTATTTGTGTTGTCGTCGACCGTTTGAACAAATCAGCTCATTTCCTGCCGATACAAGAGGACTTTAAGGTAGAAAAATTAGCCTGAATCTACACCGATGAGATCATTTGTCGACACGGGACGCCTCGTAACATCATCTCTGACCGCGATGGTCGGTTTACCTCGCGTCATTGGGAAACGTTTCAATCTGCTCTCGGTACTACTCTTAATCTAAGTACCGCTTTCCATCCCCAAACCGATGGTCAGACTGAAAAAACGATCCGCACCCTTGAAGACATGCTCTGCTCGTGTGTCATGGGTTTCGGTGGTAATTGGGACACGCACTTATGTTAGGTCGATTTCTCGTACAATAACAGTTATCATTCTAGCATCCAAATGGCACCATTTGAGGCATTATACGGAAGGAGATGTCGATCGCCTATTGTATGGCACGAGATCGGAGACGCGCAAATTACCGGTCCTGAGCTGTTACAAGAAACGACCGACAAAATCCTCCAAATTCGAGACATTCTATTGAAAGCTCGGAGCCGACAGAAAAGTTACGCTGATAGACGCCGCAAGCCCCTTGAATTTGACGTTGGCGATCACGTACTCCTAAAGGTTGCACCTTGGAAGGGAGTGATCAGATTCGGCAAGAAAGGAAAGCTCACGCCTCGATATGTTGGACCCTTTAAAATCAAGGAAAGGATTGGGAAGGTGGCCTACAGACTCGAACTACCGGAGGAACTTAGTAACGTCCACCCGACTTTCCACTTTTCGAACCTCAGAAAGTGCTTGGCCGACCAGGAATTACATGTCCCTCTCGAAGATTTACAAGTGGACGAAACATTACACTTCATGGAAAAGCCTGAGGAGATCATGGGACGAGAAACCAAGGTGCTCAGACGCTCACGCATTCCCATTGTGAAGGTTCGCTGGGATGGCAAACGCGGTGCCGAGTTTACCTGGGATTTCGAAAGTGACTTGAAGGCGAAGTACCTGCAACTGTTTGTTACGCCTACTTCTTAAATTTCGGGATGAAATTTCCTAAAGTAGGGGAGGCTGTAACAACCCGCTTTTTTGGGAAAGTCAAAGTACAAGTCAAAATCAAAGGAAGAAAAGATTGCTAATTGCGATCTGTCACTCCTTGCCTTACCATCAAATCGTACTTTTGACTTGTAATCGAATCTTTTTATTTAATTGCTTTAGTTGTATTATGTGGAGTATCTATTAATAATCGAGGTTTAATCGCTATCTAATCGCATATTTAATCGCTAATCGACTTATCGCTAATCGCATCGCAACTCGAATTATGTGTTCTGGATATTGATTTACGTGTGTGTGCTATTATGTGTTACTTATGCATGTTATGTTTATGTTGAAGTGGTTAATCGCAATCGCAATTCTATCACAATCGTAATCTAATCGCAAACGCTAAACGCAGGTTATTTATAATGATTGTTTGTTTGATATAGTAGTTAGGTTATTTGTGTAACTAATGGGTAATACTATCGCATTGCTCACTCGGACTGCATCGCAACGCTTAACACGCGAATCGAAACGACAAAACTCAACGCGCCGGACACCTGGATCGAATGGCCAACCGATCGAGTGGCCATCCGATTGGATTGATTGCCATCCGATCGAACCGCCATCCGACACCTATGCACTTTCCTCTTTTGGAAACCCTATAAATACCCTCCTGTCACATCACTTGTGATGTGACAGCTCTCTCATTCGACCAGCCGCACTCAAGCCCTCTTTTCTCTCGATTTCTCGTGATTCTTGTAAGTTTTCAACTCAAATCTTGTACTTCTATGATCTACACGCACTCCTTCATCTTTTTCACCTTTAAATCTTAACTTTTAACCGTGAACTCAATAGATTTGAGGTGTTCTAGGGTGATGTCATCATGGAGTTCTTATGAACTTCAAGGTTTGGCTTCATTCCACCAAGAACAACTTAGATCTGAAAGATTTCAACATGAATAAACAACGATTTCGCATAGATCTAAACATTTTTAAAGTGGAAAGGATTAAAAGATGGTTTTCCAACTTTCTTTCAACTCTTTTACACTCAATGCTGTAACACCTTGAAAATTCACGTCCTATAATGTGTTGACACGTGTCATATGTTTGAACGTGTGAAAGAATGTTCTGAAGGGACTAAAGTTGACAAACTTGAAAAGTATATGAAAATACGAGTTCTAAATGTCAACAGTGAATAAATATATTGTACATTAACCCTACATGATGTTTACAGCATCAAACAAATAAATCATGGATCATGCGAAGCTAAAAGTGAGAGATTACAAACTACAGGGGTTAAATGTGTCAACATGTTTAAGTTATACCTCTGAGTGACCTTTTGACAAACCCGAAGCTTTGTAACTGTTAATTATGCTCACTAGAATGCACGATATAAATTTCATAAGGTTTCGTTATCGTATGAGAAAGTTATGATCAAATTCGTGTGCGAGGGGTTAAAGCGTTAACGTTGAAAATTATGACTTTTCGGGTTAACCGGAAGTGACCAAGGACTTGGCAAAGTGGGTACAAGTCTTAAAGCCCTTGTAGGTAAATAATAAGGGGTCAAATTGCAAGTATTAAGTTTAGTTGACCTTTCGTGAAGCCAAGTGACAAGTTGTAAAAACTAGAAAATGAAGAATTCTGATTACAAGGCCCATACGGCCCGCGTAAAGGTTTGTTAACTCTTATGCTGGCCGCGTCCGACGCCCAGTATCAGAAACAATAGACAGCAGCCTATTTTCTCGCCAAAACCGACTTTAATCAATGGTATCACTTCATGGGCGCCACCTAAGTGACTCCTAGAACACTAGGGACATGTGTTGATGATTTATGGTCAGTTGTAGCTTGAGTTGTCAACATTTTGTGGTGGATTAAACACTATATAAAGGACCAAAGTTACAACCAAGTTCCTCACACTTCATTCTTGCATTCCTGATCAACTCTGGAACTCAAGCCTTCTCTCAAGTGATCACATTTCTTGCATAGGACCTTGGTAAGTTTGCTAAACCTTCCTTAATTAAGTTTTAGCTTAGTTATAGCTTAAAAGTCAAATCGTCGTAATTAACGGTTGACTTTAAGATTAATCACTAATGGTCCAGTGATTAGTCGAATCAAAAGTAGTTATAAGTTGGTAATTATGTGGGTAATAAACCCTTAAAAGGGCCCCCCCTGATTCCCACTCTAACTAGGTCAAATGTCGGGTCAAACTTGTAAATAAAAAGTCAACAGGATACTTAAATTCAAATTTATGCATGATTTGCAATGTAGAACACATACAAGCTGTTTGATCATTAATATGACTTGGTAATTAGTGTAAGAAGATGTCTAAACATGTTCAACCCGACAATTTACTGTAAAGACCCGGTTCGGAACCGAAAGTCGCAAAGCTTTGACTTTTTCTTTGACTTCAGTTCTGACCCGTTTTGGTATGATTTAGATATACCTAAGAGCTTCATTTGGACCAGGTTACATGCTAGTATAACCCTCTGTGATTATACACCATGGTTCATTAGTTAACCAATTAATACGCATGATTCCGTTAATTGCTCATATGTTGACCATTATGCCCTTTTCACCTTAAAACGTGATTTGTAAAAATGTAAAAGTGTAGAAACCTTAGTTACTGATATATAAACTTGTATGCAAAGTTTGACATCAGTTTGAGGTGTAGATTAAGAGTTATGCTCGTTAGCGTAAAATGAAAGCTTTATGTTAATTAAACGACATAATTAGCGTATAGTCTATTTAAACATACTTTTTGATATCAAAATCTTTACCCACTGATGTAATATATTATTTTTGGATTTTTGAAGATTTTTAATTAATTTTAGGCTGAGCATAACTTAGAGTCATAGGCTTAATCCGGTAATTGTCGGTTTTGCCCTTACGGGCCATAAAATGAGTTTCACATATCTAATTGACTCCAAACCTTTTGCTACTGATCACATTTGATAAATAAATTATTTTAAGCCTTCTGGAATAATAAAACTATCAGATTTCTATATAGAACCCGGAAACGGCTTCTAATCGCCTAATTAAGCGTTTTTAACGCATAGTATGTACTAAAACTATTTTAAACATACCAAGGGTGATACCTACTGATATTTGAGGCAAATTATGATATTTTAATAGTAAGCAAAAGTTGTTAAACTCAGACTTCAGTTTTGAGCTTTACGGCTTATGTGAAATTACCAAAATGTCCCTACGGGGCATAGTTGTGTTTAAATTCGTTTCGGGCATAATAAAAGACATCTTATTGATGTCACAACATATATGAAGCATATTAACTTAGGAAACCTATAAATGGCTCATATGTATACCCGTTACGCTTATTACGCGTTCGGTTCGGTTTATGTAACTAGTTTACATAAACTAGCCTAAACGGGTCAAACCTTAACGGTTTTATCTCAAAATCCAGAATGTGTATGAAATACCCATATTAAGCAAGTCTATGAACTTGTCGGGTTTAAATCACATTCTATCCGGTCTTCGCCTAATCGTGCGTTTGAACCGTATATTTCTTTAAGACTAACCGGTCTAAGCTTAGGCTTAATTAAAGACTCGTTAGCATTCTAATTGGTTATTTATACCATCATTCCAGACTAGAGCCTTCCGGTAAATTGTACCTACGCTTACTTAAGTGAATACGGCTGAGTTATTATAATTCTTACTATTTAAGACAGGAGCTAGCTCAGGTAAATACCCTTAACTTATTTTCCCTATACGGGCTTGGGATACGGTATAATGATACCGCTTGGTCGGGTATTGAATATTTAATCTTATTGTGGTTAAATTATTGAGGTAACCCGGTTTAATCTGTATTGTTTGAAATAAAAGCCTTTAGGGGTTAATGACCATGTCCCGGATATCCCTGACATCATTGTATTATAAAATGGCCACGTCTTAAGCACGGGGTGTAGGCATACACCTGACAGTTGCTTAAGTAATAACGGTATCTCACTCTCTTGTGGGCCTATACTTGTGGCGTGTCTGTTAATCTGACTCGGTTTCTACATCGGGCCCTAAACGTACAACGAACATGTAAATCTGTATACAAGATTATAAATATGATTGTCCCAAGTTATAAAAGATTAATTTTGCCTCTGTGCATTTTAATCAAAGTGTCAAAATAATTTGTGCCTGGTGCATCTAAATCAATTTTCTTAAACTCTTTTCAAATGAGTCAGTTGAGTGTATTTACCAGTGAAAACTGACGTATTTTCAAAAGTCTAAGTGACAGGTACAAGTACGTAATAGGCTGGAAGCTGCTCAGGACGTTAATAAGGAATCTTGCAAGTTCTAAGCGTCTAAAGTCTGTTGAACAATATTTATGATTTAAGATCCGCCTGTGGATCCTTTACTTTCCGTTGTAATACTTGATATTACTTTATATTCGGATTGTAATATATTTACCTTTTGCTTCCGCTGTGCATTTATATATTGTGTTGTTTGACTATTATGTTGCCAACCACGTCATGATACTCCCCCACCGGGCCCACCGGTGACACATCGAAATCGGGGTGTGACAGGTTGGTATCAGAGCCAACACTGAGTGAGTTAAACACTAGCTTTTGTGTTTAATCTCAATTACACAGTTGCACATTCTTGAGTCTAGATAAGAACATAGGACAAATTCAAATTCGTTTTGTTTGTCCTTATTTGGTTCCTTTGTTATTTTCTGATTAGCTCTTGCATGGGCAAGTCATTTTTGTAGAAGTCCCGTTTAGGGCAACCATATACTTGTTTAAATTTTAAAGGAACGATTATATTAAAAATATCATTCCTATATTATAAAATCTACCATTATAATAAAATGGCAATATCTAAAAAGGACAAGACCTAGCTCATGTGTCATTTTAAGACAGGGCCAAGACGGTAGTTCCACAATTAGATTCAGATCCTTGTTAACATTTCAATTTAGGATTGTTCTGCGTTAAATATGAAAGGAATCTTAAAGGTAATACCTAGCCTAAATGTCAATGCAGACATGCCCAAGATGGTAAAACCTAGCCTAAATGTCAATGCAGACATGGCCAAGATGGTAAAACCTAGCCTAAATGTCATTGCAGACATGGCCAAGACGGTAAAACCTATCCAAAGGATTCCAATCCCTGTTAACATCTGTAAGTACGTTAACACTTTTGGTAAACTGTGAATCGTTAAAGTCACACAGGCCACCTTTTAAAAAAGGGGTAAATCTAAATTCCCTTATTTGAAATAATCATCCATTAGTGATGAAGTGCCTACGGGCCAAACTTGTTGTCAGATAAGACAACGACCGTGGTGGTCTCTGACCCCCGTCTAAAGATGTTGGACTACGTCAAAGCATAATAGTTTATATGATCAATGCGATCCTGACTAATATCATCAAATGAAGATGATCATATTATAAACATCCATAAGTGATGAAATGCCTATGGGCCATACTTATTGTCCTAAGGGAAAAAAGACAGTGGTAGCCTAGAACTCCCTGTCAAGAAAAAGGTAATGAACTTTGATTCAAACCTAAATGCCTCGATTCTCTGAAATCATGGCTTGTAAATTTAAAACTGTCCTTGTGACTAGGCCCTTTGCGCCACCTTAATATCCTTAATGTTTTATAACTAGGATAAATTATAATGCTAATTAAATATAACTAACAAATTAACCAATGTGGTTTATATTACCATGGTTAATAAATCGTTTAAAACGATAAAACTGTAAAAGCTTCCGTATAAACCTCGCCCTTGTTTGATTTTTATGTAGCATTTAAAGCTACATGGCTAGGTCAAAGGAAGAGAACAGTCACCCTCTGGAAAACCGCGATGATGAAAGGATTAATATAACCAGAGGAGAGCTTCGTACATTGATTGATTCAGCTGTATCTAAAGCTGTAGAGGAACAATTTAAGGAGTATAGTGGGACGCATAGTCGAGCCTCATCTGTACCCCACTCCAAGCCTGTCCCTAAAACTCATTCAGAGCCTCATAACAAGCCGCCCTCTAAGAAAGAGGAGCCAAAGAAGGATGATGATCGACATTCATCAAATGAACACAGTGTTCCATCCAAGAAGATAGTGTTCGATAATGAACCGCATACCAAGTCTTGTACCTATAAGTACTTTGTTTCCTGTAAACCCCGAGATTTCACTTGGGAGAAAGGAGCAATAGATTGTATGATCTGGTTGGATGAAATGGACACAGTTGTCGATATCAGCGGTTGTGCTGAGAGGGATGTAGTGAAGTATGTATCCCAATCGTTCAAGGGAGAGGCACTAGCATGGTGGAAGGCTCTCATTCAAGCTGCTGGGAAGATCCCACTTTACAACATGTCATGGGAACAGTTTGTTGCTCTCATTATGGAGAACTACTGCCCTCAACACGAGGTCGAAAGAATTGAATCAGATTTCTTATCATTGGTGATGACAAACTTAGATTGTCAAGCTTACCTCACCAGTTTCAATACCCTGTCCAGACTGGTTCCTTACCTAGTAACACCAGAACCCAAGAGAATTGCTCGCTTCATCGGAGGTTTAGCTCCAGAAATCAAAGCCAGTGTTAAGGCTTCAAGACCTATTACATTCAGGTCAGCGGCAGACCTGTCGCTATCTCTTACACTTGATGTAGTCAGAAACAAGGCTGCCAAAGCCTCTGAAGATGGAAAGCGTAAAAGAGAGGATGAGAATTCTCATCTCTCCGATAGGAAGAGGAACTCTGAAGATAAGAAGAGTTTCGGGTTTAAGAGAGACAGCCAGCAGTCGAGTGAGAAGACCAGGTGCGGAACCTATAGGAAATACCATCTTGGGAAATGCAGATTTGAGTCTGAGCCACTACCCTGTGGAATCTGCAAGTCTAAGGAACATAAAACCTTGGATTGCAAGAAGTTGAAAGATGCAACCTGTTATGGTTGCAACGAGAAGGGGCATATCAAGACCAACTGCCCTAGGAATCAGAAGAAGCCCGAAGAGGCCAAGAGAACAAATGCATAAGTTTTCCAGATGAACGCCCAGGAAATGGTGCAGAATGATGAGTATATAGCAGGTACCTTCCTTATCAAGCAGTTTATACAGGAATTTATTTGATACTAACAAATATGATTCTATAAGAAACGATAAATATTGAGAACTGTTGTCTCAGCCTGATTAGGACTCCAGTCATTTAACGTAAGATAGAAATTGGCCGATGACACTATAGAAAATGCTCCAACAAATCTTAGACTGATATTTTATATCTATTAGGAAACACTCTTCTGATATCCTTATGGCAAGCTTTCAAGCTATCCAAATTCATCACTATAATAAAGACAGATGAGACATTTTGATTCCCTGTCAGAAAGATGATGGATTGGGACCAAACTTTAAACGCCATTAATGGTCTTTTGTGATCAAGGCTAAGTATAATTGATATATATCAAATAACGTTCATGAAGAATGTTAATGCGATATTGGCCTGTATGGTTTAACGAAACCATGATTTGTATATAAGGCCATGAGGATGAGGAATAGCAGTGGTCGGATCGCAATCAAGAAATTGATTCATTTAGTAATAGGAACCATTTCTTCTGTTCCTGTCAGAAATCTTTAAGTCATAAAATTTTAATGTACCCTCTCTATAGATAAAGGACATTCGCATGTAATTGACATCTCTTTAATCCTTATTGATTGCGAATACCAAACAGTATGATAAAAAGCGCCATATGAGGATTGGTATATCTTAATATATTCCATAGATTGCTTCCATGCCTGATCAGTATGGAGGTTTAATGCATGGGACCACAAAGATATTCCAATGGTCATATGATACTAAAGTCAACTAATGGTATTCAAAGGAGATATCCAGCATGGAATTGTCCAAGTAAATGTTCCCAATTAAGGAATTCGTGGACTAGTAACATAAATGTTTCGCTTATTTGACACAGGCAATAATGGGTGAACTAGGGCCTGAGATTGGGAAAATCTCTGTAACCTCCTTGTATCTTGATTATATTCTCCTAAGACTGCCCTGTTTACCTCCCAAGAGGCAAGTAGAGTTAAGACTAACATCCCGCTTTGGGTTGAAGTGTTGTAAGAACTCATGTTGATTATGGAATAACCGAAACCCTGATTAAGTAAATTTTAAGATATAGATTCATATAGCCTGACTCAATATCCGGAGAATTCGGTATAGTTAAATTTAAAAGACGGTTCATTTTGCTTATGCATTGTTACCGCAACCCTACTTAGGCAACGATTAAGAATTGCCATCAGTTGCCCAGGATTGTCGATTTGTTCGACTAACGGCAAGGATTAGCTATTCCTTAAAATTTGTTAAGCAGTGGTTGGAATAACCATCTCACCTTAAGATAATATTTTCCATAATAGTTGCCATATAAGTATCAATGTGGCTCCTTTGGAGACCTTGTATAAATGAAATATCAAAACATCCGTTGGATGGACGAGACTTTGGGGAGTCCAATTATCAGGATCTGAAAGTTGACTTGGAAACAACGAATAAGATCAAACAAATCCCTAATTATCTATAAGTTGCCATTATTCGGCAGAAAATCAAGGATTAATGGAAAGTAGTAACCTTCCTAAATTCTTGTTAAGAAATAAGGCTCAACAAAACCCAGGCAGGGTGTGCCAAATTTGTTAAATTATCAGGCTAGTCAGGCTCTGATTATATAGAATCATTCGAAGGATTCGAATGTATCAAGATTAAATAGCTTACGAGCTAAGACCTAAATTAAGGACTTGGTGGAACGCGCAATGTGACCCACACTAATGATTTAGCGACGTGTCACCAATAAGTCGAAAAGCGCTATCACATAATGATATGCAGGACTATGATAGTATGAGCAACCTGTTTCGATTAAGGATCGACAGGATTAAAAGCTCCAAAAAGATACATATGCCTATTATAAAGGTCAATTGTAGTGCCTTAGAGGCTCAAAGGTACTGGGGAAGATTAAGCCCAATATAGGGCAGAAATTACTTCCTTTTACTTTAGTAAATCTCGGGTCGAGATTTATTTTAAGGGGGTGAGGATGTAACACCTCGAAAATTCACGTCCTATAATGTGTTGACACGTGTCATATGTTTGAACGTGTGAAAGAATGTTCTGAAGGGACTAAAGTTGACAAACTTGAAAAGTATATGAAAATACGAGTTCTAAATGTCAACAGTGAATAAATATATTGTACATTAACCCTACATGATGTTTACAGCATCAAACAAATAAATCATGGATCATGCGAAGCTAAAAGTGAGAGATTACAAACTACAGGGGTTAAATGTGTCAACATGTTTAAGTTATACCTCTGAGTGACCTTTTGACAAATCCGAAGCTTTGTAACTGTTAATTATGCTCACTAGAATGCACGATATAAATTTCATAAGGTTTCGTTATCGTATGAGAAAGTTATGATCAAATTCATGTGCGAGGGGTTAAAGCGTTAACGTTGAAAATTATGACTTTTCGGGTTAACCGGAAGTGACCAAGGACTTGGCAAAGTGGGTACAAGTCTTAAAGCCCTTGTAGGTAAATAATAAGGGGTCAAATTGCAAGTATTAAGCTTAGTTGACCTTTCGTGAAGCCAAGGGACAAGTTGTAAAAACTAGAAAATGAAGAATTCTGGTTACAAGGCCCATACGGCCCGCGTAAAGGTTTGTTAACTCTTATGCGGGCCGCGTCTGACGCCCAGTATCAGAAACAATAGACAGCAGCCTATTTTCTCGCCAAAACCGACTTTAATCAATGGTATCACTTCATGGGCGCCCCCTAAGTGACTCCTAGAACACTAGGGACATGTGTTGATGATTTATGGTCAGTTGTAGCTTGAGTTGTCAACATTTTGTGGTGGATTAAACACTATATAAAGGACCAAAGTTACAACCAAGTTCCTCACACTTCATTCTAGCATTCCTGGTCACCTCTGGAGCTCAAGCCTTCTCTCAAGTGATCACATTTCGTGCATAGGACCTTGGTAAGTTTGCTAAACCTTCCTTAATTAAGTTTTAGCTTAGTTATAGCTTAAAAGTCAAACCGTCGTAATTAACGGTTGACTTTAAGATTAATCACTAATGGTCCAATGATTAGTCGAATCAAAAGTAGTTATAAGTTGGTAATTATGTGGGTAATAAACCCTTAAAAGGGTTCCCCCTGATTCCCACTCTAACTAGGTCAAATGTCGGGTCAAACTTGTAAATAAAAAGTCAACAGGATACTTAAATTCTAATTTATGCATGATTAGAAATGTAGAACACATACAACCTGTTTGATCATTAATATGACTTGGTAATTAGTGTAAGAACATGTCTAAACATGTTCAACCCGACAATTTACTGTAAAGACCCGGTTCGGAACCGAAAGTCACAAAGCTTTGACTTTTGCTTTGACTTCAGTTCTGACCCATTTTGGTATGATTTAGAAATACCTAAGAGCTTCATTTGGACCAGGTTACATGCTAGTATAACCCTCTGTGATTATACACCATGGTTCATTAGTTAACCAATTAATACGCATGATTCCGTTAATTGCTCATATGTTGACCATTATGCCCTTTTCACCTTAAAACGTGATTTGTAAAAATGTAAAAGTGAAGAAACCTTAGTTACTGATATATAAACTTGTATGCAAAGTTTGACATCAGTTTGAGGTGTAGATTAAGAGTTATGCTCGTTAGCGTAAAATGAAAGCTTTATGTTAATTAAATGACATAATTAGCGTATAGTCTATTTAAACATACTTTTTGATATCAAAATCTTTACCCACTGATGTAATATATTATTTTGGGATTTTTGAAGATTTTTAATTAATTTTAGGCTGAGCATAACTTAGAGTCATAGGCTTAATCCGGTAATTGTCGGTTTTGCCCTTACGGGCCATAAAATGAGTTTCACATATCTAATTGACTCCAAACCTTTTGCTACTGATCACATTTGATAAATAAATTATTTTAAGCCTTCTGGAATAATAAAAATATCATATTTCTATATAGAACCCGGAAACAGCTTCTAATCGCCTAATTAAGCGTTTTTAACGCATAGTATGTACTAAAACTATTTTAAACATACCAAGGGTGATACCTACTGATATTTGAGGAAAATTATGATATTTTAACAGTAAGCAAAAGTTGTTAAACTCAGACTTCAGTTTTGAGCTTTACGGCTTATGTGAAATTACCAAAATGCCCCTACGGGGCATAGTTGTGTTTAAATTCGTTTCGGGCATAATAAAAGACATCTTATTGATGTCACAACATATATGAAGCATATTAACTTAGGAAACCTATAAATGGCTCATATGTATACCCGTTACGCTTATTACGCGTTCGGTTCGGTTTATGTAACTAGTTTACATAAACTAGCCTAAACGGGTCAAACCTTAACGGTTTTATCTCAAAATCCAGAATGTGTATGAAATACCCATATTAAGCAAGTCTCTGAACTTGTCGGGTTTAAATCACATTCTATCCGGTCTTCGCCTAATCGTGCGTTTGAACCGTATATTTCTTTAAGACTAACCGGTCTAAGCTTAGGCTTAATTAAAGACCCGTTAGCATTCTAATTGGTTATTTATACCATCATTCCAGACTAGAGCCTTCCGGTAAATTGTACCTACGCTTACTTAAGTGAATACGGCTGAGTTATTATAATTCTTGCTATTTAAGACAGGAGCTAGCTCAGGTAAATACCCTTAACTTATTTTCCCTATACGGGCTTGGGATACGGTATAATGATACCGCTTGGTCGGGTATTGAATATTTAATCTTATTGTGGTTAAATTATTGAGGTAACCCGGTTTAATCTGTATTGTTTGAAATAAAAGCCTTTAGGGGTTAATGACCATGTCCCGGATATCCCTGACATCATTGTATTATAAAATGGCCACGTCTTAAGCACGGGGTGTAGGCATACACCTGACAGTTGCTTAAGTAATAACGGTATCTCACTCTCTTGTGGGCCTATACTTGTGGCGTGTCTGTTAATCTGACTCGGTTTCTACATCGGGCCCTAAACGTACAACGAACATGTAAATCTATATACAAGATTATAAATATGATTGTCCCAAGTTATAAAAGATTAATTTTGCCTCTGTGCATTTTAATCAAAGTGTCAAAATAATTTGTGCCTGGTGCATCTAAATCAATTTTCTTAAACTCTTTTCAAATGAGTCAGTTGAGTGTATTTACCAGTGAAAACTGACGTATTTTCAAAAGTCTAAGTGACAGGTACAAGTACGTAATAGGCTGGAAGCTGCTCAGGACGTTAATAAGGAATCTTGCAAGTTCTAGGCGTCTAAAGTCTGTTGAACAATATTTATGTTTTAAGATCCGCCTGTGGATCCTTTACTTTCCGTTGTAATACTTGATATTACTTTATATTCGAATTGTAATATATTTACCTTTTGCTTCCGCTGTGCATTTATATATTGTGTTGTTTGACTATTATGTTGCCAACCACGTCACGATACTCCCCCACCGGGCCCACCGGTGACACGTGGAAATCGGGGTGTGACAAATGCACTCAAGACCGGTAGAACCGAAGCTCGTTCTGATCTCCTACTCTTTCTTAGTGATGAGTTGGTTCAAGATCTGGTTCTATCAAAGAGACAACCGATTTCGGGTTAAACAAGAACGACCGTCACGAACCAGTAAACTGATCGGATTTGGGTGATTCCTGTTCGATCGGACGACTTGGGACTCGACGAGGTTTTGTTGTTTAGTACGTTGTCAAACCGTCTCGAACAAACCGCAAACTTTCAAAATATTCAAGTTCAAAACGATCAGATGCGTTGGGACGGATTACCGTCCGATCAAATTGCCATCCGATCGAACCGCAATCCGATCGGATTGCACTTGAGGTTCAACACTTAAACAATTTTCAACATGTTCAATACATAAGTCAGTTCTAACAGATCGCCATCCGATCGGATTGCCATCCGATCGATTGACCATCCTGCTGTGAACTTGTTCTCACTAAGTGGCTTGCTAATCGGATCGCTATCCGATCGACCCGAAGGGTAGAGATACTTCTCTATTTTCAAAATGCTACAACGAAAACTTCAAAGCCATCATACACAAACACATCCTTACCAAACGAATGTCAATCCGACCGAATGGCAATCCGATCGGATGACCATCCGATCGGATTACCGTTCGACACTTGGTCACTTTTCACCGTTTTACGCACCGCTCCTCGCTTATGCTATCGTTAACTGTTCAGGCTAATTGCTCTATGGCTCCCTTCAATCCATTCCCATCGCTGTGAGTATACTCAATCCCGTTTTGTTTTATACACTTTTGGGTGTTACATACGTTACTTATTCTAAATCACATGAGTCACACAACGCAAACACTATTTATACGCTGACTGTTACTGTATGATACGTGTTACTCGATGAATGCCTGTATGTTATGTTAACACAGTGATTGTTGCCTGACGCCTTAGCAACGATAGTACTATTTTTTTGGACTCAACATCTGTCATGGACTGGGGTTGTTAAGGTTACCTCTCACATGTCACGGTAGTGATATGTGTTGCGCATTCTACAACTCGCAGTCTAGTCTGTGCATATTTCATTGTCGATAACCTACTAGCTTCGCTTTATACATGTTACATGCTGGTTATGCGTAAACGATTTCGAACTCTATTATACTATTAAACTTGTATGCCCACCTTTACACCATGTGTATTGATGTTATTTTAACGTATGTGACAGGTGCTTATGATGCTTGCTTGCTATTTGATGGAATCGAGCTTAGGAGAGTCTAGAAACCAACAAAGACAATTTATTTTTATTTAAATCTGAGTTGTCGGAACATGTTATTCGTCTTTGAGATATCGCTGTCTGTAATAACTGATTTGCTTAGTAGGTTATGGTATGGGACATAATATTAACTATTCGGTAAAGTAGTTGTTATGGAATTTCTTTTGGACAATCTGTTTCGCTCAGTGCCATGCCCCGATGTTTCCGTCATCGGTTGGGGTGTGACAGTTCTAATGAGGATTAAGCCTCTTGGGCTAAGATTTTTTATAAGTAACTATGTATTGGACTAGGTTAGCCAAATCAGGGGTTAAATGAGGATTAAGCCTCTTGGGCTAAGATTTTTCATAAGTAACTATGTATTGGACTGGGTTAGCCAAATCAGGGGTTACCTCTAGAGTGGACAAATTTCAATTCGAGTGAATCCGAATGAGTCCAATTCCTCTAAATTCTTATACATACATACATACATACATACATACATACATACATACATACATAAATACATACATACATACATACATACACATACATACATACACTACAAATTTGATTATAAAATCGGTTGGTCAGAGAAAGGAGAAAAAAGAAACAAAAAAGGTGAGCTCCAACCAAACAACCCAATTATCAACCCGAGATACTGAAAACCAAACACGACAATTTTAATAACCCATTCTTACTATGCATCGGTTATTGAATGAAATCTCACTAAAAATGAAACAAACCAACTTGAACTACCCGATAACCAATTATAATATCTGAAGAACATCCCTAACCACCGAAAAACAAGAAACAAGTACATGAGCATTTAAAACATATAAACAAAGTATTCAAGGGAGGTGATTTGCTCCATTTTGTCTGGCAGATGGAGCGATTGAAAAGAATACTTTAAGGCACGTCTCGTTTTGTATTTCACCCTAAATGGTGCTATGAAACAAATGTTACTTTGTATGTTAGGATATTTTTATATGTTTGTAATGACAAAACACCTTTGACAGTGTGGGCCCTTCTTAGAAAAATTTATAACTATAAATAAAATATATGGCCCAAATGTTTTAGGTTTAGGTTTTGTTCATCGGGTTTGGGTTCGATTTTATTTGTCATCTCTATATATAACAACTATCCAATGTAGATTTAACTACATAATCTTTATTCAAAATAAAAAAAGAAAGGGTAAATTACACTTTTCGTCCTTTATGTTTGTACCAGATTGCAACGGATAACCTTTAACTTCAATAATTACAGTCACAATCCTTTATTTGCATAACCCGTTACACTCTAGGTCCTTTAACACTAACCCAGTTTAAATTTTCAGTTAAGTTTATTCACTGAAGGGTATTCTGGTCAATTCATGCTTTTATTTAAATGTTTAATAAATAAAACCATTAAAATTACATATACACTTCATCTCCCCCAATTTCCTAACCCTAACCACCACCTCATTCTGCAGCCACCACCACATCCTGTCGCCACCGCCACCACCACCACCACATCCTGTTTCAGTCCAAGATTTCAGAACCCCGCATTTAAAATTCATCTTATTTCATTAATCCAATTAATACCCATAAATCCATAACAACAAACTTCCAAGAATTAAAAAAAATATGGTTATAAAAAAAAACAATAACATTGCATGTGGTACTGAATAAGGGAGTTAAGTTTCAAGAAATTAAACAGAGCCCAGTTCATATGGATTCAAGAAACATAGAAAGAAACACTGACTCACCAAATGTTGAAGTGAATGATTGGTTAGATCACTGGCGCAAATCTCGTCACCACCGACTTCTTCGGAATGAACCGTCGGCAAACTGCACGCCGTCATCTTCTACCCGCCGGAGACCATGGTGGTGGTTGATGAACGAACGTTGTCCTCATATCCCCTCGTCTTCCACCTGTCGTCATCTTCCACGTCTTCCATATAAAAGCCCTAATTTTGGGTAAGGTTGTGTTTTCTTTTTGAAGCCCTAATTTTGAAATTGGGGTTTGTGATAATGGTGATGGTTGACGATGGTTGTTGTAAAGATGGTGGTGGTGCGCGTAGTTGCCGGAGGGTTGAGGTGGTGGTGGGATGGTGGTGGTGGTGGTGGTGGTGGTGGTGGTGATGGTAGAGATGGAGATGGCAGTGGTTTAGGATTAGGACCTTGGTTTGGTGTGCAGGTTATGTATATAGATTTACATATATTAACATGTTTTAATTCTTTTTAGTTTATTTATTATAATGTATTTTTAATACGTAAAATTACCAAATTGTCCTTATGTGCATAGAGTTAACTGAAAATTTAAACTGGGTTAGTGTTAAAGGACCTAGGGTGTAACGGGTTTTACAAATAAATGATTGTGACTGTAATTATTAAAGTTAAAGGCTATCCGTTGCAATCTGGTACAAACATAAAAGAAAACAGGTAGTTATAACCCACAAAATGTTCAAAGATCTTAGAGTTAATTGCCATTTTAGTCCCTGAGGTTTGTCCAAATTTGTCATTTTAGTCCAAATAGTTTTTTTTCGCCTCTGGGTCCCTGACTTTTCCCTTTTGTTGCTATTTTAATCACATACCCTAACTCCATCCAAAAACCCCATTTTTAACCAGGGGTATTTTGGGAATTTTATTTTAAATCTTTTCAATTGCCATTTTGATCCAATTCTAAAAAATCAAAAAATTCTAAAAAATTCTAAAAAAATCCAAAAAATTTTAAAAAATCAAAAATATTCTAAAAATAAAAAAATAATAAAAATTAAAAATAAAAAAGACTCTAAAAAATAAAAAGTCAAAAAATTATAAAAAATCAAAAATATTCTAAAAAATAAAAAAAATCTAAAAAATCAAAAATTTCTAAAAAATCCAAAAAATTCTAGAAAATCAAAAGAATTCTAAAAAATCATAAAAATTCTAAAAAATCAGAAACTTCTAAAGAATCAAAAAAATTCTAAAAAATCTAATAAAATTAAAAAAATTCTAAAAAAATTGCATTTCTCTTGAGATTTTGGTCGCCTTTCAGGTTCATAACATTGGCCAAGTTGCTCAGGCTAGAGGTGGCGAAATGAGTTGATCGATTGGTAGAGTAACATATGTCAAAATGGGTAAATTTCTTGGGTGGATTGAAAATTTAAACGATAAAAAGATAAAGCATAATCTTAATGGATCCACCCAATTATAAGTAAGCTGGTCAATATTGTCAAAATCACGCAACATATGCCACTGTGGTGGGGTGTTGATCGAATTGGTCTATGGGTTAGTCTGGCTGTTCAAATTGGTTTCCTAGAAATAGGGATTTTGACATGAGTCCAAAGCAAATACTAGTTTAAATATGGAAAGCCGATACTAATTTGGGTTTATTCTAACAAAACTGAATTAGGAGACAAAACGTAATTTTGTGACTCATTTAGGTTGGCTTGGTTCGAAACTCACAATTTCGTAACTTGATTCGTAAATAGAAATCTAAATTCAAATCGGTCTATAAGCCGAATTGAACACCAGGGTGTGCTTGGATCCGGTTTTGTGAACGAGGAGATGATAGCAATGATAATAGGAATCATAGATGTTTGGCTTCCGGGTATGGTTTTCTGAACTAGAATGAAACCATTGACATGGTTTTACTATAATGCTGAACGATACCCCTAAAAATTTCCATCTATCATTGAAAGCACTATTCGAGTATATAATAACAGTTACTATGATAAAAGATGATTTGATGATAATGATATACTCTTTAGTAAAAGGTTTTAATAACACGGTTGTGATTACTCGTTTGGCTTCCTTGTTTAACCTTATGTTTTTCAAAAGAATAGATTAATCATTTTACCCAATAGAAATAAATTATTATTTAAATAGACCCACAAATGAGACATATTGTGTTCTATAATATGGATATGTTGATTTATTGTGTGAATTTATTTTTTTAGAATTTTTTTGATTTTTTAGAAATTTTTTGATTATTTAGAATTTTTTAATTTTTTTTGATTTTTTATGATTTTTTAGAGTTTTTTTTTATTTTTAGGATTTTTTTTACTTTTATGATTTTTTTTATTTTTTATAATTTTTTGGAATTTTTAGATTTTTATTTTATTTTTTAGAATTGGATCAAAATGGCAATTGAAAAGATTTAAAATGAAAATCTCCAAAATACCCCTGGTTAAAAATGGGGTTTTTGGATGGAGTTAGGGTATGTGATCAAAATAGCAACAAAGGGGAAAAGTCAGGGAGCCAGAGGCGAAAAACAAACGATTTGGACTAAAATGGCAAATTTGGACAAACCTCGGGGACTAAAATGGCAATTAACTCAAGATCTTATTACATAAAAATATGGCATTACTCCTCGAAAAATCTATTTGTATCCATTAATATACCACTTGTGTATTAAGGTTATGGGGTGTGAGTTGACGCGGCCCTTTCAAATGGAGGCTTTTGATTGGTGGTCAACCCTGCCAACACACACCCATAATCCTTAGCGCTTGTTAAGCTACTTACAAACCTATCCCCCCCCCCCCCCACATTACGCCCTCAGGGTGGTGTGCCAAACGCCCAGACGTTAATAAGCTGATGTGAAAGGCGACGTCAACACACATCCTCCAACCAGATGAATATGCTTTTTATTACAACTTTTAATAGTGAACAAAAATTTCTATTAATTGTAGGTTTTAGTATTTTATTTTATTTTTAATTGTAGGTTTCTGATAGCGGAAGCCGATGATCATCATCATCATCACGGTGGGGTTTTGGTGGTTTGACACGAAACTGTGGATTGTTAACAGAATTGGTAGACATGGTTGTAACAATAAGGATGGGTAAATGGACAAACAATAACGAAAGTTTTTGAATGTCTTGGTACCGAGAGAAGTTCCCGGTAATGAGTTTATATACATTAGATAAACAAAACGGTTATTTGGTGGTTTGGTTTTGGCGGGAGTAACCGTCAAATATGAACCATTTAACCAACCGACACAACCGCTTGTCTATATCGTTTCATACATAAAAATACAATAAAATACAGTAATAATGTATAAGTACAAATAACTATCGAATCATAATTATGTTTATATAAACTAATACTCTCCCCTAAACATAATTCTGGCACGCTGTCGTTTGCATCATCTACTGTAGCCTTTGCACGGTTAAAGTCGAATCTCCTCCTCACGTTTAGCTTCTTAATTACCTTCCAGTCATTTCCGGCAAAGAATGCATAGTGTTCTGCATCTTTATTTGCAGCTCCTGCACTTCTTGAATGGCCATCTGAGTCTTTTTGGTCTGCATCAGTCATCACCTCCATGTCTCCTTCGCTGTTGCTCTGTCTCGGATCAACAACCATCTTTACTTCTTCCTTTTCGAGAGCATTCTCTTGAACCATCTTGAACTTGTAATAGTATACAAGTACATCCAAATACATAGCGTATGTCAGACGCATGTATTCACCGTCATCATACTCGAATCCTATATCCTTTGCTATCATAGCCCACATGCCATTCTCGGTGATTCTCCGGTGACCACCTTCCCTCTTCACCGCCATATAGAGGTCTAATAACCTTACTTTCCGATTGTTTGAAGCGTATGCAGGCAGGGGTCTCGAGTGAATTTCTAGTTTCTCCTTGAGAAACCATTCTATCATGTTGTTGAAAGTAACTTCGAGATAGTATTTGTATTTGATAAAATAATCTTCATCTTCAAGCATAACCAGCAGGGCCTTGCAATCTTTAAAATCTTTAAATGACATCGCTTGTAAAATCAGAATGTTCCAATCCGGTTTATTCGTTGAGATATTCAATTTTTCGAAATACTCATTTAAGAAATCAGATTTATACTTCTCATGATCATGTCCCTTGTCTATCACATACTGTTTTTCTAATTCACCGATCTCTTCCTCCCTTGTCATTCCTGTATGACCATTCCGTTTGTTGTTCAAGGGGACACTAAATGTCGGAAATAATTTGCATTTATCCCCCATAAATTTTACTGTAAAACCCTGAGTCACTAATTGATCGAGGCCTAAGACATTTCTGTCTATGTCCGGTGTGTAAAACACACTTTGGACACGTATTTTTTCAGACCCGGTTATAACATCAACCACACCAATACCTCTAATAAAGAAAAATTGATTTTCTCCGGTCACCGTTTCAACACACGACATATTTTTCATTCGCTTAAACATGTCTATGTTACCAGAAAAATGGTGTTTATAAGTTTTGCTAACATACCATATGTCTGACCAATATCCTCCGTCCGTTCCGATCACCATGTATTCTTGTCTCTGATCGGTTTGTTGATGGGTATCTGCATCTGGATGTTTCTGCGTTCCAGTATTGACCGCTAGACGTAGTAATTGACTCTCTTCATCCTTCTCCTTCTCTTGACATGCAGAAATTTTGTGGCCAGGCTTATTGCAGTAGTAGCAACACCGCTGCATCCATTTTCGTTCACGTTTTTCTTCAGTGCAGTGCATACATGGCATCATTGTTGACGACGGCTTTAGATCATCATCACTTACATAACCGGCTCTTATACCACTTGATAGCGGAAGCCGATGATCATCATCATCATCACGGTGGGGTTTTGGTGGTTTGACATGAAACTGTGGATTGTTAACAGAATTGGTAGACATGATTGTAACAATAAGGATGGGTAAATGGACAAACAATAACGAAAGTTTTTGAATGTCTTGGTACCGAGAGAAGTTCCCGGTAATGAGTTTATATACATTAGATAAACAAAACGGTTATTTGGTGGTTTGGTTTTGGCGGGAGTAACCGTCAAATATGAACCATTTAACCAACCGACACAACCGCTTGTCTATATCGTTTCATACATAAAAATACAATGAAATACAGTAATAATGTATAAGTACAAATAACTATCGAATCATAATTATGTTTATATAAACTAATAGTTTTGGGGTCAACGAGGTTAATTGTGAACGGAGTTGTTTTGTCCGTGCTTGGGTTCAAACAAAGTTTTCACTTCAAAGGGTAAAATGAAATTTGACAAGGATAACAATGAAAATTGCACCAACTTTCTATATAAATAGTTTATATAAATGTTATTATCACTGTTATTATTATTATTATTTGAAATAGTCAATACAATTCTAGAACAACATATATGAAAAGGCTGCTAAAGAAGACGAGAAAAACGAACATTCCACAAATGAAGCAAGCATTAACATCATTAGCATGCCATCGCTGATTACTAACTCAATTCCAAAAGTCAAACCCCCTTTGTCAAGATTTCCAACACCCAATCAATCCAATCCAATCCAATCCATGCACATATATAACCAAATTCTTAGATCTCAATCAAACCCATTTCATTCATTCACAAATTTCCTCCATCAAAATGCAAACTCAACCAATATTACACCGTCTTTCTCACATGTTATCAGAGCATCCAACCGTTATAGGATTCCGTTGGAGCCACGCCCAATCATGGGGCGCCACGTGGGCCTTCCTATTCTCCTCCATCTTCTTCTACTTCACCCTTTCCACCACCCTCCACGTCATCCTCCTCCTCTTCCGCCACCGCTCCCGCCCCGTCCCCGTGGGCCCCATCCCCGCCGTCCACAGCCTCGTTATGTCCATCGTCTCCGCCACCATACTCGCCGGAACCCTCACCTCCGCGGCCTCAGAGATCCGTGACACTCGTTGGCTCTGGGGCCGCTCCAAAACCACTATACATTGGCTACTATGTTTCCCACTTGGCACGCGCTCATCTGGGCGCGTGTTTTTTTGGTCTTATGCTTTTTACCTGTCACGTTACCTTCACGTGATGCGTACCTTTTTTACTATCCTACGAAAGCGTAGGCTTTCCTTATTTCACCTCTTTGTAAATTCTATACCAATTATGATGTCATTTCTCTGGCTGGAATTTTCGCAGTCGTTTCAAGTACTCCAGATCGTTTTCATAGCTTTCACGGATTCAGTTGTGTATGGATACCGGTTTTGGATCGAATTCGGGTTACCAACGGCCTCGTTTCCGTTGGTGGCCAATATTCAGATGATCTTGTTGGTTTTGAATTTTATTTGTCATTGTGGGGTGTTGTTTTTGCAAGTGTGGGGTGGTGGGTGCAATGGTATTGGGGCTTGGGTGTTTAACTCGGTTATTAATGGGGCGTTCTTGTTCATGTTCTTGAATTCGTTCGTTAGAATGCGTTGGATTCGTCGAAAGGCGATGGAGTCGATGAGCACAAATGGTAAAATCGATTAATTTAGGGTGATCGAATATGGTATTCTTTGGTTACATGGGTTGAGGATGAGCAGTGGCGGAACCAGAATGATTTAGTTAAGGGGTCATCATAAGCTTATATTTTATACTGGTTACATGGGTCGAGGATGAGGAGGATAGGACAATCTTTGAACATGTATAACTTATGAATATATGTAGAGATAGCATTGGGTGCGATCAAAGTAATATCTTTTGTATAGTTGAGAAATAGGGATTGTTTGTATTTTTTAGCGTCAAACAAGATCTTGAAAGTGTTGATTTAATGATAACTTTTTAACAATTATTTGACGAACAATAGTTCTAGAAAGCATTGAAATTGTATACCAGGTAACGTGGCCCGATGGCCGTAAAAAATATAAATATTAATAAAAATTTATCAAAGTTATTAATATAAATATTAATATAATTGACCTCGTATATTAAACCTACCATCCACATCCACATGGCTATAACTTTTTTTTTTTTTTTTTAAATATGGGTCATTTCTGACCTCGTATATTAAACCTACCATCCACATCCACATGGCTATAACTCTCTCATCCAACTTGATACTTATTGGCATATAAGAGTATGGTTGTATACTTGAATAAACTCATCCTCGTAACAAGACTAACAATGTTCTTTGTTCTCAAGATCAAAGGGCCAAAGCTTCATCGACCTAATCATGAATGACATCTATTTTTTAACGTTGGACATTTACGAGTCTACTTCACTTAAAAATTAAGTTGAAACAAACAAGTGAAGTGGAAAAGGCGAGGGAGGTTTACAGTGGCGGATCCAGGATTTTTTCCACTGGGTTCACTTTTTAGGTTCTCAAATTTCGTTCAACTTGACATTAGAATTTTTGGGTCGGGTCAGGCTTTATCACTAAAGATTTCTATCTTATTATCTATCTTCGTCTCTAAAGAAACACATTTCTCTAAAGTGATTTTTAATAAATTTGTACAAAACGAATTTGAGTCTAGACGGGTCAAATGCTGAAGAATCTAACTGATGTGTTCACTTCATGTAATTTCTGAACACAACTGAAAAATAATAAAAAACCGAACCATTTGCTGAGAAACAGAAATAATGTATACACAGGTGGCATACAATTTCATTTGGATTTTGTAATATTTTAAGAAGTAATATTGAGCACAATGGCTAAAGCATATTAAAAGACACATCAACAATTTATAAAAGAACCTAAGAGATTGAGAGAGATTAGGAGTGGTGGAAACCGAAGGCTGGAATTGGAAAGGTGAAGTGTGGACAGCCGGAGGTGGAGGTGGAGACGGCTACCGGGTGGCCGGTGGCTGCTGGTCGTTGGAGGTTAATAACCTAATTTGGGCCCGCTATCAAAGCCTACGAATCGAACACAAAGAATTATAGTGCAACTTTTAAATCAGCTGTAAGACTTAAGTGAAATTACACAAGGAAGAAAGAAATTACAAGACAAAACCAAAAGCAATATAATCAGATATATCTCCTAACTATTGCTCAATCTAAAAATAATTTACAAATAAATGCTCTGCTGGCAACATACTCTTACTTTTAACTAGAACTAAATCGATGGGCATAACGTTTTGCCTAGTCTGCACTTTTATGGTATCTAAAGACAAGCTGTGGCGAGAATATTGTAATAATTATATGGTAAAAACATACAATATGTAATTGTATAGATAGGTTGAATAAGTACTTAGGATGTTATGGGTTTGTGTTGTTCTTGTAACCCTAAATGGGTTTTAAATTAAAGAAAAAAATAAAAAGAGAAATAAAAAAACGGAACAAAAAGAGTATTAATTGTGCCTCATACGGGATTCGAACCCGAGTGTCTTGGGAAGAATAACATCGACATAACCAGTGGAGAACCAAGGTTTTTTTGTTTATAGGTTCCTTTTATATATTACTTATTGGTTTCTTTTTAGTTTGTTATATATATTTACACTAAAAATAAAAAACCGAATGGGTTCCTGGGAACCCGTTCTTTGTTAATAGGTCCGCCCCTGGAGGTTTACAATAACTGTCTTGTGTATGTTTTGTATCCCAACATGTCAGGGGAGACCTTATACGAACTACTAGGTTAATTATCGCTATCGTTATCAATGAGATTATCAAATGAAATATGTGGCTCCTTTCTTCTAATATTCATATCATGAACTACCTTCACAACATTATTAACACAGTTAATTGAAGTGTGCATGGCGATTATGTAACCACCCTGATTTTCACACTTGTATTTATTAGACTTGCATTATAACTACTACCACATTATGAATAGGAATACATTAGAATATACTTGCCTTATACTCACAAGTACTTATACCGACACTAACATATGGATAATTTCTTAATTTGTTGAGTTTTATACTATTAAACAAGGTTACATAAACCATAAGGGCCTATTGTGACATTTTGTGAAACTAAAATTTAAGGAACCTATATGTCATTCTTTGAAACCTGCTTGAAATCTATTACTTTTTAAGTCCAGGGACTAAATCGTCATTTTTGAAACTATAGAAATACAAGGGTTAAAAGTGCAATTATTGAAAACTACAAGTTTAGGGTTCTTTTTGTAATTTTTGAAACTTATTTTATAAAAGAAAAAAATAGATATTTTTTGAAATAAAAGTCTAGGGTTCAATTGGTCATTTTCTCAAACTTAAACTCTAGGGACTAAAGTTGATTTTCTTAAACTTATTTTAACTAAATATACTAACCTGGCTAACTTTTATATAAAGGATTATTCTTTAAACACTAACTCAGTTAGTGTAATTAACTGAACAGTACAGGGACCGTTTATGTCATTTTTCGAAACTTCAGGGACCTAACATGTATTTTATACCAAAGTTTAGGGGCTATTTTTGTAACTTTTCGAAAGTTCAGGGACCATTTTTATACAAAATGAAACTTGAGGGGCCAAAGTGTAAATATGTCAAAATATGGTCAAAAAGGGTCAAACTCATCGAACCGGTCACAGTTGGGACTCGAACCCGCGCCTCTCGCACAACACCAACATGCACAACTAGCTGATCTATCAGCTTGAATGTGTTATATTCTGAAACGTATAATATATATATAAACATTAAAAACGGATCTAATTATATAACCAGCACAACAGGTCGCGGATCCGACCAAAAACTCACCAAAACCGATTTTAATTCATTCTTTCGACCTGTAAAGCTTACCCACATGATCCCCAACCCATCCCAACTTGTTCCAATCATTCAAACGACATATCTTAGTGCCTAAAACACTCAAAGAGAAAAGAATTTTTATAAAAATAAAAAGTGGATCTAATCCACTAATTTGTGTCGAATCTGAGATCCAAACTTCGTGTATATAAGTTCCCTACATTCCTAGCAACATTCCACACCATTTCACAATCACTCAAACATCCGAAATCGCCGAAATTCGAACCTGCAACTCGCCGGAAGTTTCAAAGTCGCCGGAGTTTAACCGATTCGTCATTTCACACATTACCGGTTCGTTTTTATTGTTCCAGTTAGTTCCATTATACTTGTACAATGATTCCTAGGATTTAATTTAGATATAACATAGGTTTACCCGTAGAAATAACGAGTTTGACTTTTAGTTTGACCGGGTCTTCTGACTTTGACTTCTCTTTTGAGAAGATGACCAGGTCCTGTTTGGTTATAAGTTTAGCAATCCTAAACCAAACACAAACAGAAGCTTAGCCCAGTGGTTAAGACTCTGTTTGGTTTCAATACAGACCCGGGTTCGAACCCAGGGGTCTGCATTTCTTTTTAAAGGTTTTATTTTTAATATTTTTAACATTTCAATAATTTTTATAACATTGTTAGACACTATCACTTTTATTAAAAATATAAAATCTGTAAAATTATGTAACACCCCAAAAACGGGTTTGGTAATCAAACCAAGTCAATATTAACGACGGGTAAAAGACCGCTAGTGGCGAAAATTTATCCGGTAAATAATAAAATTTAAATAAATAAACCTAGTATTAATTAAAAGGAGGTTAAATACTTTGAGAACACAAAGTATATAAAAGGCCCGAGTTAACGGGACTTAAAAATAAAACGGGTTATGATTTCTCCGAACCCATTAAGTAACTAAGAGTATCAACCTAGTTGGTTAAGTGTTGTTAAAACAATTAAAAAAAAAACAAGAAATAGATAATCCTTTTACAAACTATGGAACTAGAGGGACTAAAAGAGGCAAAAAGGAAAATGTTTTTAATTAAAATAATAAAACACCAAAACACACACATTAGTGTGTGTTCTGGTCATGGCTTTCAACAGAGCAAGAAGGGGGTTCTACCATTGAACCCTAACCCATACAAATCAGCCAAATTGAAGGGGCAAATCGAACCCAAATCGAAAAGCAAGTCCAAATTAGTGATCACCCAAGTGAAGCGATCACAAGGTATGTTAAATTTCATTATTTGGTTTCATCTTGAATTCTTGATGAACTTGTGAAATTGAAATTCGAGCTTGCATGATTGATGTTTAGGTGAAACTAGGATGAATCCATGTCTAGGAACAAACCCTAGTAAAAAATATTGATGAATTAGTATTAAAAACTAGGGATTTGATGATTACCCTTGAATGTGCTAAGTGGGTTTTGACTAAATTCCTGTATGTGATGTTTTTAGGGTTTTTGATTGCTAAAAATAGTGTTATAATGTCATAAACATGTTTTAATTGAGAGTTGAATTCAAACAGCTTTTGATCAGAATTTAGAGCCGACTTGTATTGGCTGTAACATGGACAAAACGTGACAAAAACATGTGTTTCGTGAGTCTAAAATGTAATTCCAGGAAATATCTTTAAAACCCCATTGGAATCGCATTTTTTCGACGAAAATTGAGCGTTTTATGAATTTTTCCGTATCGAAGGTTCAAGCTGCGTTTTCTGGCAGAATTTGCAGCCTATTACGAATGTCATAACTCAATTTAGGAATTTAGTTATGATCTCAAATTTTTACTGTAGATAGTTTTAATCGATTAAAAGAATCGCCAATTGGAATTTCGTCAATCGGATAAACGAGGAATTTTAAATGAATTTTTTCCGTAAGCTGCAGTCAGAAGTGACGAATCTGATTGCAGCTTAGTAAATGAATTTTTACGAATTCTTGGTAAAGAGTTAGATCTTGAAATTTTAACACAAGGCCTAGCCCTCCGAGGGGTACGTCACATAAAAAAATCATAATTTTTGAAGACTTGTAAACAGGTTAAACAGGTCACCAAAAATAACCTATTTTCAGTGATACAAAACTTGATTGTTGATGTTATAAATCATGCCCACAATGTTCATATGTTGATATTATGAATCAAACGATAATTTCCTAGTTCGACTAATTTCGTGTGATGTGGGGTAATACAAATTTTAATTATGAAGTCGATTTAGCTTATATGCACATATCATATAATTAAGGGTAGTTAACTTTTGAAAAGTTAAACTAACCATGGACGGAGTCGAATAGTAGTTCTGGCATAGAAAATACGTAAGGTGGAATAGTCGTGGTTATAATGACTAATCTAACCACCTTGTGAATTATGATGATAGTTTGACTCTTGACAAGCTAGATGGAGGCTTGGGAATGAAGCGGGTCAAACGGAGCAAGTACGAAAAGGAAAGCGTAATTTGGATGCGAGGTAAGTAAAAGCTTACACCCTTTTATTAGACATGTATTTATCCATAGATTGTAAGTACGATAAAAAGCTATACCCGGAATATGTTTCCGACATGAAAATACCAAACATATAAGATGATGAAAAACCTTGGTTAGTAAAAAAGGGAGAATCTAATGGTAAACTCCGAAATGGGTCAGATGGGCGAATTGGTAGTTAAAATCCAAGTTTTGTTATGTATGTAAATGTTTGGTCATATACGCCAAACGGGCCAAATGGTGATGATAACACCATTTGGCAATATCGACTAACATTTGTTTGTCAAGTTATATGTTCACAGGACTGAACAGAAATGGAATAATTGCGTCGCTTTGAATTAGCGGCTAATAAAATCAAGGTATAAAAAAATGAAACGGGTCTATATGTTGACCGAGCCAGGTACGCATAAATAAGATATTAGTTATATGTACGATTTTTGGTCAAAATAAATTACGCGCGTAATTTAGGTGTTTGCCGTGTAATTCACAAAAGTTAAGAATCCGAGATAGAGAATTGAGTTAAACACTTTGATATATGATTTATGATTAACTAGAAACAAGTTTGGAGGGCTTAAATTCAAACGGGTCAAAAATGTTGATTTTGGGTAATAAGCCGAATGCTTAAAATTTTAGAATTTTATTAGTTTGAATGTCGGATTTTTAACTCCATAAGATGGAGAATTAAACTACGATCGCGTGAGAAAAAGAATCACGTGAATCAGATAAGTAGAACAAAAGTTATGCACGTTTTTGTGAATTATAAGTTTGAGTTTTTGAGCTGGGAATCTGTAGTTCAGCAACAAACAATTTTGGACAAAGCAGGGCGTCGCGCCACGCGACGGCAAAAGCAAGGAGCCGTCGCGCGACGTGACGGGTTCCAAGAATTCGAAAAATGTTTATTTTAATATTATATGCATTGCGAACCCGTTTAAATACGTTTTATGCTACGTATGACTAATCTAACTCATGTTTTATGAGTTGTAGATATATTTCTAGTACCGGAGGACGATCAAGCTCAATGAAGAACCGAACACGATCAAGAAACAAGCTTCCGCACGACGTCTCGTTGTTACTTTTAAATGACGAACTTAATTACATTACGTTGTAAACTTTCAAATTGTAAAAAGTTTTAATAAACCCGTATTTCCGATGTATGTGTAAACTTAATTACATGATCCTTTTCGTAAACTATACGTTAAACCTTGATTTAATTTAAAGGGTGTTACAAGTTGGTAATCAGAGCTCCAGGTTGTTGACAAATGTGTTCGGTTCGAGGCTTGGTCGCAAATCCGGTAAGTACATGTATATTAATGGTTCTATATGATTAAAGTGTTGTGAACAACACATAGAGTTATTGTGTAATTCAAATGACACCAATCAAGTCGATAATTGATAGATATAGTTAACAAAATTACCCGCGTTGACACGTATGGTGGAAAAGCTTTGTACTATAATACGGGCGATTATTGATGTCGACATCACTAACTTTTGTGAATGTTTTAATTGAAGGACACTCGCATTTGAAGATGACGAGGATTGAACAAATTACGGATATGATAGAGGAACGGTCCGAGGTATGACGAGCAGGGCATACACATCAAGGACCTAAATCGCGTAATGAACGCGAACAAGGATAAAGGCATGGAAAGCCCGTTAGGGCAAACATTATCAGGTGCACACTTTTAAATTTAATCGCATAAGTAGTAATATGCAACAAACACGTAGGGGATGACAGTTGAGTATATCTGATAAAACCTGAAAAACCTGAATAAGATATCTATTCAGGATAATGTTTCCAAGAGAAGTTTAATATAAACATGTGTTATTCACGATGATGAATAACAAGGAAATAATAGGATTTGTTCACATGGAAACTTGGACGGGGGGTAATTATCCAAGTGGGAAACTCTCAATATAATGCTATTGAGAAAAGTAGCGATCACATTAACAAAGGTGATTATATAATAGCTCGATAGAAAGGAAAACAATTTAAATGTTCAAATGTAAAACTAGTAAAACTAATGATTGTTGTTTTGCAATTAAATAAAGTTTACTAAATAAAATCAGAGATATGAAATAAATTAAGGCATTACTTACATAGGGCGTGATGTGAAAACTATAAAAAGGTCATGTGTATCATGTGTTGATCGCTTACTCTGGCCAAGTAAGTAGTGACATATGATACCATGAACTTTTTATAGTGGACACATTTATGTCCAATGTAGTAAGGACGGGGTGAATGGGACGAATTAAAAAGGTACCCAAATGAGTCAAACAAGTAAGATGTTTGATAGTAAACGTAAACGCAAGTCGGATGACGGAAGCGTATTACGTTAGAATAACGAGCCCGAGAGAAGGGACAAAGATTAAAGTAAATGAAAATACAAACCAACTAATGAGAATGCTCAGGCATAAGGATAAAAGTTTGACTGTCGCAAGTAATGAAAATTCACACGGACAAGTCAAACAAATTAAATAAAGAATAAAGAACTTGGTTAAATAAAAATGATGGATTTCGCTAAGACGACCGAATAAGTCAAAACGAAATTTTAGTGCATACCGGAAGGGTTGCAAAAATAGTGACTTCGGTAAAAATACCCAATGAATGGGTAGGATTTTGAGTGAATGCGTAAACCAAGAGACGGGAACGCAGATTGAAGGTGAAGAGACTCGGATTGAGAGTTATGACTAAAAGACGACAAAATTTAGCATTTTGAAAATTTCGTTCAACTGTTTCAAAGTTGAACGGGTAGGATAAAGAATGAAGTTTGACATTCACAAGTAATGAAATTTCACAAGAACAAGTTAAACGAGTTAAATAAAGAATAACGTTTGCTAATGTAAGCAAGCGCGAACCGAAGAAATAAAAGCGCGGAATATTAACAAATCAATATAAAAAGGAAAAACACAAACCAAACAGCGGGAACGTTAAAAATATTAAGATGAAAGAACCCGGGTAACAGGCTGTAAAGAAATAGAGGCGTAAACCGAGAAACGGTAAGTGTAAGAACAAACCGATGTGTAAATAACGTAAGGAGTCATAAAGTCGGAAGATTTATCCGAAAGTAAATGAATGTATCCTTAGACTACGGTCAGGGTCCATAGAATTCAATAACGAAAACGAATGGTTTCTAAACTTAAAAAGAGTGCATGGACACTGAAAGTATATTTTTGAACGACATGTGTAAAAGATGAATCTACGGGAGCATCACAACCTTCGGGATTATAAGTAATGTTAAGGTCCACGGGACCAAAAAGACCATTGGGTCACAAATAGAAGGAAACGAACTGTTGGGGTCTCACCTTAAAGGGTGGAAATCTAAGGAAAAAACCTGCAAGGCTAAGTGAAAGAACCTACGGGTCAATAATGTAAAGCGAGGAAACTGGTTAAACTCCCCGCGTAAAATAATAACGGAAGATAAGGTTAGTATAAAAGCGATGGGTTTCGCTAAGTTAACCCGAATGAGTTAAAAATGAAGAGATCATGAAAAGTCTAGTTGACAAATGTGAGGGATTTCACTAAAACTTCTAAACGGGCAGAAATGGCAAAAATAATTCACAATTATTTAAATTGTGTTATTTCACAAAAAGGGGGAAGACATTACCGAAATGACAACGGAAAGGAATAAATCCTCGGACATAAAATTCCTAGATATGAGAAAAAGAAGTAAGACAAAGGGAAAACGTAAACTAAAATTTAGTTTTAGTCAAAAGTAATGTTTTAACAAACATAAGTAGTATGAGGTGGTTTAGAAAATCTTAAACACACATAAGGCCGGAGATGGCAAAATAGTATACTCGGGAGACAGGGTATGAAGTGACGGCGATAAATTAGACTAGCCGGTAAAACCATTCAAAGTCAAGATAATGTCATAACAAATACAAAGCGCTTGTTAATATGAGACGAGCACGGAATAAACATGTTAACAGACTAACGTGACTGAGTGGTCAAGTGACAACTCGGGCAAATAGGTGACAAATATAAGAAATATAAGATGAAAGTTACGGTTCGTAAGGACTTACACGTGAAAGACGCACATGCCAATACGAATGATAAATATTGACCAAAAAGGATGAATACTTAAAAAAAACGAAACTAAGTTCGTATAGTCTAAATTAATGAACTACGTAAATAAGGTTTCGAGGACGAAACCTCTTTAAGGGGGGTAGACTTGTAACACCCCAAAAACGGGTTTGGTAATCAAACCACGTCAATATTAACGACGGGTAAAAGACCGCTAGTGGCGACAATTTATCCGGTAAATAATAAAATTTAAATAAATAAACCTAGTATTAATTAAAAGGAGGTTAAATACTTTGAGAACACAAAGTATATAAAAGGCCCGAGTTAACGGGACTTAAAAATAAAACGGGTTATGATTTCTCCGAACCCATTAAGTAACTAAGAGTATCAACCTAGTTGGTTAAGTGTTGTTAAAACAATTAAAAAAAAAAACAAGAAATAGATAATCCTTTTACAAACTATGGAACTAGAGGGACTAAAAGAGGCAAAAAGGAAAATGTTTTTAATTAAAAGAATAAAACACCAAAACACACACATTAGTGTGTGTTCTGGTCGTGGCTTTCAACAGAGCAAGAAGGGGGTTCTTCCATTGAACCCTAACCCATACAAATCAGCCAAATTGAAGGGGCAAATCGAACCCAAATCGAAAAGCAAGTCCAAATTAGTGATCACCCAAGTGAAGGGATCACGAGGTATGTTAAATTTCATTATTTGGTTTCATCTTGAATTCTTGATGAACTTATGAAATTGAAATTCGAGCTTGCATGATTGATGTTTAGGTGAAACTAGGATGAATCCATGTCTAGGAACAAACCCTAGTCAAAAAAATTGATGAATTAGTATTAAAAACTAGGGATTTGATGATTACCCTTGAATGTGCTAAGTGGTTTTTGACTAAATTCCTGTATGTGTTGTTTTTAGGGTTTTTGATTGCTAAAAATAGTGTTATAATGTCATAAACATGTTTTAATTGAGAGTTGAATTCAAACAGCTTTTGATCATAATTTACAGCCGACTTGTATTGGCTGTAACATGGACAAAACGTGACAAAAACATGTGTTTCGTGAGTCTAAAATGTAATTCCAGGAAATATCTTTAAAACCCCACTGGAATCGCATTTTTTTCGACGAAAATTGAGCGTTTTATGAATTTTTCCGTATCGACGGTTCAAGCTGCGTTTTCTGGCAGAATTTGCAGCCTATTACGAATGTCATAACTCAATTTAGGAATTTAGTTATGATCTCAAATTTTTACTGTAGATAGTTTTAAATGATTAAAAGAATCGCCAATTGGAATTTCATTAATCGGATAAACGAGGAATTTTAAATGAATTTTTCCGTAAGCTGCAGTCAGAAGTGACGAATCTGATTGCAGCTTAGTAAATGAATTTTTACGAATTCTTGGTAAAGAGTTAGATCTTGAAATTTTAACACAAGGCCTAACCCTCCGAGGGGTACGTCACATAAAAAAATCATAATTTTTGAAGACTTGTAAACAGGTTAAACAGGTCACCAAAAACAACCTATTTTCAGTGATACAAAACTTGATTGTTGATGTTATAAATCATGCCCACAATGTTCATAAGTTGAAATTATGAATCAAATGCGTAATTTCCTAGTTCAACTAATTACGTGTGATGTGGGGTAATACAAATTTTAATTATGAAGTCGATTTAGCTTATATGCACATATCATATAATTAAGGGTAGTTAACTTTTGAAAAGTTAAACTAACCATGGACGGATTCGAATAGTAGTTCTGACATAGAAAATACGTAAGGTGGAATAGTCGTGGTTATAATGACTAATCTAACCACCTTGTGAATTATGATGATAGTTTGACTCTTGACAAGCTAGATGGAGGCTTGGGAATGAAGCGGGTCAAACAGAGCAAGTACGAAAAGGAAAGCGTAATTTGGATGCGAGGTAAGTAAAAGCTTACACCCTTTTATTAGGCATGTATTTATCCATAGATTGTAAGTACGATAAAAAGCTATACCCGGAATATGTTTCCGACATGAAAATACGAAACATATAAGATGATGAAAAACCTTGGTTAGTAAAAAAAAGGGGAGGATCTAATGGTAAACTCCGAATTGGGTCAGATGGGCGAATTGGTAGTTAAAACCCAAGTTTTGTTATGTATGTAAATGTTTGGTCATATAGGCCAAACGGGCCAAATGGTGATGATAACACCATTTGGAAATATCGACTAACATTTGTTTGTCAAGTTATATGTTCACAGGATTGAACAGAAATGGAATAATTGCGTCGCTTTGAATTAGCGGCTAATAAAATCAAGGTATAAAAAATGAAACGGGTCTATATGTTGACCGAGTCAGGTACGCATAAATAAGATATTAGTTATATGTACGATTTTTGGTCAAAATAAATTACGCGCGTAACTTAGGTGTTTGCCGCGTAATTCACAAAAGTTAAGAATCCGAGATAGAGAATTGAGTTAAACACTTTGATATATGATTTATGATTAACTAGAAACAAGTTTGGAGGTCTTAAATTCAAACGGGTCAAAAATGTTGATTTTGGGTAATAAGCCGAATGCTTAAAATTTTAGAATTTTATTAGTTTGAATGTCGGATTTTCAACTCCATAAGATGGATAATTAAATTACGATCGCGTGAGAAAAAGAATCACGTGAATCGGATAAGTAGAACAAAAGTTATGCACGTTTTTGTGAATTATAAGTTTGAGTTTTTGAGCTGGGAATCTGCAGTTCAGCAACAAACAATTCTGGACAAAGCAGGGCATCGCGCCACGCGACGGCAAAAGCAAAGAGCCGTCGCGCGACGTGACGGGTTCCAAGAATTCGAAAAATGTTTATTTTAATATTATATGCATTGCGAACCCGTTTAAATACGTTTTAAGCTACGTATGACTAATCTAACTCATGTTTTATGAGTTGTAGGTATATTTCTAGTACCGGAGGACGATCAAGCTCAATGAAGAACTGAACACGATCAAGAAACAAGCTTTCGCACGACGTCTCGTTGTTACTTTTAAATGACGAACTTAATTACATTACGTTGTAAACTTTCAGATTGTAAAAATTTTTAATAAACCCGTATTTCCGATGTATGTGTAAACTTAATTACATGATCCTTTTCGTAAACTATACGTTAAACCTTGATTTAATTTAAAGGGTGTTACAAATTATTTATAAAACTAATTTTTATAATATTAAAACAGTTTAATATTTAATAAATCGATTTTTATGAAATAAATACTGAAAATTTCAGATTAATTATCTTAAATGCTAAACTTTACAAAAATAATACTTTTACTGATATTTTATATAATTTTGATATTTATATAATTAAATCAGTTTTATTACTTATAAATATAGTTTAATTTAATATATTTAAATTATATAACTATATAATTTTTATCCAAAATTATTTTTATGAAAAAATATGCATTATTCTGAGTTTATATAAATTTAGAATCTGAATTTTTATTATATTTAATTATTTAGATAATTAAACTTATATAAACTTATTTATTGTTATTTTAATCATTTTAATTCATTTTATTTATTTAAAATGATTTCAAGACCATAATAATTATTTTAAATCAGTAATATTAAAGTTCAATAATTAAAAATGTTATTTTTAATTATTCAGATTTAATATAATTATTTTGATAATTAATCATATAATTATCATATTTATTCTTTTAAACAAAATATTTATTATTTATCAAATAATATTTATTTTAACCATCTAAATTAATTTATAATTTTTATAAATTAATTATATCACTTGTACAATATTTTACCAATAATCATTATAATTAATTATGTTATTTAATTATACTAATTAATTAGATTTGATTTATTATTACAAATGTTTATATTAAAACAATTACATATCTTTGCAATTTTATTATTTATGTTAAATTAATATTTTTCATAAATAATTCCTCTACATCATATTCATTTTCCGAGTCCTCTTGTTAGGATATCCAAACCACATAATTACCATTTAAACAAAACACTACCGAATCCTATGGATTTAGGATTTCCACTTATTCCAATTAAACATTATTGTTGATACATATTCCATATTGTTGCATGTTCAATCAATTAGAGAAACGTGGAATCTTATTCCCAAGAACCCTCACACTTTACATATTTGTTTGGACTTAACCGAAAGCAAGGTGAGTTCATAGTCCCTTTTTACATTATTTTTGGGATGAAACATATGATACATTGTGATACAAACTTATTTGCTATTTGTGGTTCCCCCGATTGTTCTTGCATTTGCTTAATACTTGTTGTTGTTGCTTTAAGAAGTTTACGTTCATTAACTTGCAAAAGCCCAACGGTTATATCATAGCGCTATAGGATTGACGCCCCATCTCACTTCTCATTTTGTTGCTTAGAAGCGAGACCCGTCTCACTTCTCATTTTGTTGCAGTTGTTGTGAAACTTAGGAGTGAGGTGATAGACCCGTGTTACGTCATAATGCAGGCTTGAATGTACCATTAAGTAACTACTTGTATTACTCTTTTGCTTAAAGACATATCGCATGCCACAGTGTTAACTCATTTTCATATCACATTGTTATTTTTGCCTAACAAAACCTATGAATTCACTCAACCATTTGTTGACCCAAATATTTTCCCTAACATATGTTTCAGGTGACAATGTTTGATGACATGATTTGCAAGAATATTTACATAGGATTGATCAAGACTTTTGCCTTAGATTAAATCCGAATTTATCATTTGTCAAACAATTTATATTGTATTTGGTTATGTACTCTTATATTTTCAGATGTGAATGCAATCTATTGAATTAAACTTAAACTATATTTCAACTTAATATAATCTCCATGTGCTCAAATGCATTCTATCAAGTTTCGTGACACCTTTGGCTTTTCCGCCTCCGGCCGGGGTGTTACAGATTAAGTCTTTGATTCACTTGTTTTTCATCCCTATTTGTTGTTTATTCATATTGTTGAGTATCTTTTTTTTTTCACCATGCATACTCACACACCATATCCAATAGATGTTTTATAATCAAAATCTGGACTAGGGTTTGATTGTTTTTTTATGCATTCGATTGATTGAACTATATTAGGCTTGCTACGATTGGATGTTGATACTTGTGGAAGTAAATGTCACTAAGTTCTTGATTCTTTGATGTTACAATGTGTGTTGAATCAAATGTAAGAAGGAACCTCTCAATTTTGTTGAATATACTATTAATGAAGCTATTGTCTTATGAACACTAAAATTGGTAGCGTAGGACATAATTCATGTTCATATATTTGATATAGTTAGAAAATCTAAATCAAGCACATCCTTTAGTAAACAATAAAAAAAACTGAGGTGATTACTTGTTTTTTCTTACGACCACCTAAGTACCATCTTGTCTTTATCATTTCTTAGTTGGCCTTGCAATTAGTTTTACTTTCACAACCAAAACTCATAACTAAAGGAATTTTACTATATAAATAAACAAGAAGTGTTGCACTAAGCACATACTACTTATAAATACAGTATTTACTTACGGTATTCAATATACGGAAAGGGGTTGTTTAAACATTACTTGATAACAAGCATTATTATGTGAGTTGCTTAATATTATGATTGAAATCAAACAAAACCTTAGTGTGTAACAGCAAGTAACTGTTAGGTATCAGTTTGTGATCGATAAAAGAGAAGAAAGAAACACAAAGAAGAAGAGGAAACTCTCAAATCATCGATGGTTTCATTCTCTTCATTAGCTCGTTTAAGTACTACAATACAAAAGACTAGTTACACCTACAACCCTCTCATTATGCTATTATTACAATTGAACCCCTCTACTATTTAATACCTAACATTACTTCCCCCTCAAAAGATTTTTGTCCCCAAAAATCATAAAAAAATCTAATTAAAAGTATCAAATCTAAAGTGTGAACATTGTGTTTTACTAAAACAAAAAATACTGGAACACCTGGAACACCAAATTGGCTTGCAATTCTTGGAAGCTTTAACTTGAGTTAACACTTCCAATTTCGTCAAAACCTTGGTAAACTGGTCTTTAGACATTTTATCTATAATATGAGCAGCCTTAACCACTTGAAAACCAATAGCTTGATTTAGCCTTGGACCACAACTAAACTGTGCATGTGCAGCAGCAAAAACACATGTACCTTCTTTTCCAATTATTGTTATTACTATTGTGTTATAGCCATGAAAAAATCCACATCTCCCAGCCCAATGAAAACATTAACACTAGCCCCCTCTAATTTGTAACAGCCACTAAACAACACAACTATTTTTCTATAGTAATCGTGAATATATTTGAATCTGACTTGCAATTGTTGACTTCCCAATTTAGACACCAGCCATTTTTTTTCTCCCAATTTAGACACCAGCCATTTTTTTTACCACTTGACCAGTTCCAATATGCCTTAATACTCCATAGTTTTAACAAACTACCCTCTGCTGTCTGAATATTCCAGAGTTTTAACAAACTATTAGCACCACTAGAAACGCAAACAAACTGAGCACCATGACTACTAACCTGAACTATGAAAATGCAGGTTCTACAGCCCTCAAATGTTATAAAACAGGTACCATTAGGACTTAGATATGCAGTATATGAGAGGAAAACCCAATTGAATGATAGGAACCAACTTTCTTGGAACAAAAAACTCATTTTTAATACATATTGCCAACCCGGTTTCCATTCAAACCTTTCTACCCTCGCCAACTCAAACTTTTGCTTTTCACTTCTAAGTTTTTTCCACATAATAGCCGGCACCTTAAGGGAATTTTATGTTTCTTCTTGAAATCTATACAAGCGAGATGAAAACCCGTATCTAAGGATATCACCAGAATGTAACTTCACATACCATTTTTCCCTTACCTGAAGTTTTTCCACAACCACACCTTCCCGATTTAACACAACTAATGGGTCAACTAGAACATCTTCAAGACTTTTCTGCACCATATCAAATCGAGCCTTAAGTCCTATGTTTTCTTGATCATAAAGTATCACAGGGACTGTTGTGTTGTTGTCAACATTAACCCTTTCAAATTCAACACCCACATCTTGCTTTAATGACTCACTACCATGTAAATTCTTAGAAAAACAGTTCCTAAAAACTCATTATCACTGAGTTCTTGAACAAAAACAATAGACTCATCACAAATCTCCTTATCTTTAGTGCTTTTATGAACAAAACAGTAGACTCATCAATTACTTCATCGTCAATAGTTTCTTGAACAATGTCAACTTCTTGAATTTTTCCATTCTTGAAAAACTCATTGTCTTTCATCAATTCCTCAAGAGTGATATTAATATCAAACTCTAAATCTTTGTTATAAAATGTAACACCTCATAAATTCACGTCCAATAATGTATCGACACGTGTCATGAGCTTTAAACGTGTAAAAGATTCCTTTAGAGGGACTAAAGTTGACAAACATAGAAAGTATGTGAATATAAGGGTTCAAAGTGTCAACAATGGATAAATATACCTTACTGTAACCCTACACGATGTTTTATACCCTTAAACGAATGAATCATGGATCATACGAAGCTAATTGTGGAAGAAAGTGAGAGATTACAAATTACAGGCGTTAAATGTGTCAACATGTTTAAAGTATACCTCTGAGTGACCTTTTAGCAAACCCGAAGCTTTGTATCGATAAATTATACTCACTAGAATATGTGATAAAATTTTCACCAAGTTTCGTTATCGTATGAGAAAGTTATGACAATATTCGTATACGAGGGGTTAAAAGCGTCAACGTTGAAATTTAAGGCTTTTCGGGTGATCACAAAGTTAACCAAGGATTTAACAATGTTTGGTTATGTCATGGAGCCATTAAAAGTTAAGTTAGAGGGTAAAAAATGCAAGAAATAAAGGCAAAACCACGTTTGGAAGGACCAGGGACCTAAAGTACAAATAATGAAACTTGTTTGGCTGGTTCTGGGAAGCCACACGGGCCGCGTAAGGTGTCAGAGAATCCTTACGCGGGCCGCCTCAGCATGCCAGTGACAGAAACATTGCACAGGTGCTAGTTCAGGCCTGTTAACCGACTTAACTCGCTTGTTTTGCATACCAGGGGCTTCCCCAATGGTTTTACATGCAATAGGGGCACCTGTAATGATCCCATAACATCTGTAGACTTGCTTGGCATGATCTACTTGCATCAAATCACCTATATAAGAACCCACTTGTTGCAACTCTTGTGCACACTCGCTTGAAATCTTCACAACTTCACCTCTGGAGAATTTTGGAGCTCAAGCATCCTTCCTAGGAGTCACTAGTCGTGCTTAGGACTATTGTAAGTGTCCTTAACCTTCCTTAATTCAGTTTAGCTTAAAGTCAAACCGTCGTAATTAGAGTTTGACTTTGTGATAAATCATAATTTGTCCAGTCAATTTTCAAATTGAAAGTACCTATGAGTTGGTAATTATGTGGGCAATAAACCCTTAAAAGGGCACCCTCTAATTCCCACTCTAACTAGGTCAATTGTCGGGTCAAAGTTAATCTTAAAAAGTCAACAGAAAGCTTATTTTCAAATTAATGCATAGTTAGCAATGTAGAAGCTATGCAACCTGTTTTATCATTAATATAACTTGGTAATTAATGTAAGAACATGTCTAAACATGTTCAACCTGACAATTTTCAGTTTAGGCTTGGTTCGGAACCGAAAGTCGCATAATTTGACTTTTGCTTTGACTTTCAGTTCTGACCCAATGTAGCATGTTTTAGAAATGCCTTAGAGCTTTATTTGGACCAGGTTTCATGTTAGTATAACCCTCTGTGATTATACAACTTGGTTCATTAGTTATCCGATTCATATGCATGTTTCCGTTAAGTGCTTAAATGTTGACTATTATGCCCATATGACCTTAAAACGTGATTTTTGAAAATGTAAAAGAATAGAAACCTTAGTTACTGATTTATATAGTTGTCCCTAAAATTTGACATCAGTTTGAGGTCTAGATTAAGAGTTATGCCCAATAGCGTAATTAGAAATCTTTTTATTAATTAAACGGCATAATTAGCATATAGCCTATCTAAACTCAATTTTTGATACCAAACTTTTTACCTACTGATATAAAATAATATTTTGGGATTTTTGAAGATTTTTATTTAATTTTAGGCTGAGCATAACATAGAGTTCTAAGCTTGTTTCGATAATTGCCGGTTTTGCCATTTTGGGCTATAAAATGAGTTTTACAAATCTTTTTGACACCAAACCTTTTTCTACTAATCTAATATGATAAATAAATTATTTTGAGCCTTCTGGAATAATAAAAATATCAGCTTTTCTTATAAAACCCGGAAATCGCTTAAAACCGCCTTTTTACGCGTTTTAAACGCATAGTATGTACGAAAACTATTTTAAATATATAAGATTTGATACCTGCTGATATTTTAAGTAAATTTTTATACTTTAGCAGTAAGCAAAATGTTTTAAACTCAGATTCCAGATTTGACCTTTAAACCTTAGGTGAAATTACCAAAAATGCCCTTTCGATGCATAGTTTGGTTATAAATGATAAATCTCACATATATGTAATACCCTACTGATATAAGATATTAAATCAAGTATATTTACTGATTATATCAGACCTGAAACTCAGATTTATAACAAATCTCTTTTATAACCTTTTAAATGACCAAAATACCCCTACGAGGCATAATTTGTGTTTAAATCCATTTTGGGCATAATAGAAGATATCTTACTGATGTCACAACATATTTAAGGCATATTAACTTAGGAAACCTGTATATGACCCTTATGGTTACCCGTTATGCATTTTTCGCGTTCGGTTCGGTTTATGTAACTAGTTTGCATAAATTGACCGAAACGGGTCAAACCTTATCGTTTTTGTCTCAAAATCCAGAATGTGTTTAGTTTACCCATATTATATAAGTCTTCAAAATTGTCGGGTCTAAATCACATTCTATTCTGGTCTTCGCTTAATCGTGCGTTTGAACCGTATCTTCTTTTAAAACTAACCGGTCTAAGTTTAGGCTTAATTAAAGACCCGTTAGGAATCTAATAGGTTATTAAAAACCTTTGTTCCAGAATAGGAGACCCGGTAAAAGCTACGTGCACTTGCTGTTTGTGATTAATATTTGCAAAGGTAAATACTTTTAACTTATTTTCCCTATAAGGGCTTGGGGTACGGTATATAAAATACCGCTTGGTCGGGCATTGAATTTTTAATTGTATGAAGGTTAAATTATTGAAATGTCCCGTTTAAATTGTTTTGTTTGCTTAAAGCCTTTGGGGGGTTAATGACCATGTCCCGGATATCCTTGGCATCATTTTACGAAATGGCCACAACCTAAGCACGGGGTGTAGGCGTACACCCGACAGTACATATGCATTTTTCGCGTTCGGTTCGGTTTATGTAACTAGTTTGCATAAATTGACCGAAACGGGTCAAACCTTATCGTTTTTGTCTCAAAATCCAGAATGTGTTTAGTTTACCCATATTATATAAGTCTTCAAAATTGTCGGGTCTAAATCACATTCTATTCTGGTCTTCGCTTAATCGTGCGTTTGAACCGTATCTTCTTTTAAAACTAACCGGTCTAAGTTTAGGCTTAATTAAAGACCCGTTAGGAATCTAATAGGTTATTAAAAACCTTTGTTCCAGAATAGGAGACCCGGTAAAAGCTACGTGCACTTGCTGTTTGTGATTAATATTTGCAAAGGTAAATACTTTTAACTTATTTTCCCTATAAGGGCTTGGGGTACGGTATATAAAATACCGCTTGGTCGGGCATTGAATTTTTAATTGTATGAAGGTTAAATTATTGAAATGTCCCGTTTAAATTGTTTTGTTTGCTTAAAGCCTTTGGGGGGTTAATGACCATGTCCCGGATATCCTTGGCATCATTTTACGAAATGGCCACAACCTAAGCACGGGGTGTAGGCGTACACCCGACAGTACATATATACATAATAAGGTATAACCGCCGATTTCGGGAATAACTCGCCGCGGGACTATATCATGTGGTGTGTCTATTAATCTTTAACCCGGTGTCAATCCGGGCTACTGAACGTATAAGAAACATGTAATTTTTTTACAAGTTTATATATAAATAATTATCCCAAGTTATAAAATGTTTTGTGCCTTGTGCATTTAAATCAATTTTCTTAAACCTTTTCAAAATGAGTCAGTTAATTGTATTTACCAGTGTAAACTGACGTATTTTCCCAAAAAGGCTAAGTGCAGGTACTACTCGAAATAGGCTGGCCTCTCCTTAGCATCAATAAGAGTCTCGCAAGCTTGGATGCATTTAATTCTGATGAACTATGTTTCCTTTTTATTTGATCCGCATGTGGATCCTTTACAGCCCGTTTGTAATACTTTGATATTACTTTACATTCGGTTTGTAATGTGATTCATCTTTTGCTTCCGCTGTGCATTTAAATTGTGTTGTTTGACTATGATGATATCAACTACGTCACGATACTCCCCACCGGGCCCACCGGTAATACGTGGAAATATCGGGGTGTGACATAAAAAAAGAATTCGGATCAAATGGAGAGAAAGAATCTTGCAGGCCATTAGAATCAATTTTTAAAGCCAATGAAATCACATATTTCACCTTAGTGCAACTATATTTATGCCATTTAGCAAATATTTCCTAATTCCAGGTTCAAAACCACAGATGAATATGTATATAGCGTAGAATTCAGACATTTCTTCCATATTTTTAACCTGATCGAATAAGATTTGAAACGAATTGCAATACTCTTTAACAATACCTTCTTGGCTAATTGCCATAATCTTCTCCAATGCGAATTCCATGTTGATTTGCTGCTGAACTTGAAACCCAGAACTGATTTATACTTCAAATGGTGCAGTTCTTGAAGAAAATTGATCCGGAATTGGATTTGTTGTTTGTCGAATCGAACCGAACCGTTGATTCCAGTAAATTTCTGCAAAGAAATTTGAAGTTGCTGCCCAATTCTAGAAACCAAATCATGACCATTGATTTTGTAGCCCTAATTCTAGGGATTACTCACGATTTTAATGATATTATTGTTGCCTAACCTGTCACGGCCCCCGTCCTGGTTTTACCCGGTCTAGAAGCCGTGGGACAGATGTAGGATCGTTGTTGGACCCAAACGAGTCGTTCAGAAGAGCTTGTAATCCGATTCAAAGGCGGAATCAGTGAAACGGACGTGGAAACAGCTTGATACTATTAAATCTGTCACTTATATTGAATATAACATCAATTACAACCTGAACAGATTTTGGCAGCACCTCGTTACAAATTCTGAAGCCGTGCCAAATGAAAATGTCAAGTGCCCTATATATAGTGTTGGGATTCCGCTCGAAATGATCAAGGCGATTTCAAGCGGAATCAGATAGTTCTAATTTCGCTTGAAATGGTCTTGTGCAGTTTCAAGCGGAATCACCTCCTAAATCCTGAAAATCTGTTTCTTGAACCTCAGGCACTGAATATCCTATCTTATCTGATTACATGATACAAGACGAAGTCAATAGACGTAGTGCACTAACAGACTCCCCCTCGGAAATTGACGAAGTCTTCAGTGTATAGTCTTCAGCATGATACATCTTCAGTCTTGATCATTCTGCCTTCTCATCCAAATTGTAACATTATAAGCATCCATCAATCCTTCTCTTCTTCCATCAGCTTCAGGCTCCCCCTTTCGTCAAGCTTCCGTGCTTTGGGATCGACACCTAGCTATCCATCTACAAGTTCCCTCTTGCTTCAAGCTTGTCTTCAGACTCCCCCTTATACTCTGCTTTCGGGATCGTAATCTGGACTATCTGCAAACACTCAAACATCTATAAATACAATGTTTTCAAATTCTATTAACCAGAAATCGTAAACTGGTTCTTTTAAATTCTTTAACTACTCCCCCTATCAACAAACTTCAATAATTTGGCAACGTTAAAGAATCCAACTCCTTCACAGTTAATCATCCAAGTCCAACTTAATGACCTTGGAGATATCACAAACTGTTTTTGAATTTTTGATTTTAATTCAAGTTTCAAATTAATGAACTTGTTTTATTTTCAGAAACATAATCAGCTTACTTAAATTTTGAAACTCAGCATCTTAGACATCGGTTGTCGAAAATAAAGCAAAATAAAAAATCTTTTTGTATTTTTCTGAAAATATAAAGCAGTAAAGAAATATGTACAAACATATTTACAGACAATATTTTTGTTTGAGTATGCGTCAGAGGATCATATCAGTTTTTGACAAGTCACAAGTACCGTTGAGCTTAGTTAAACATTAAGAATTAAACAATTCACTTAGATTGTTGATATACTGATCCACTTAAATTTTCACACAAATTTCAACTGATTCAGGATACGAATTAGGTGAATTAAGAACTTAAACTCATTCATGTGTCCCACCTCTTGAATATACTCCCGTATCCAGATCCCAATATTCAGTCTTACAGGTGAGTATACCTAAATGATATCTGTAAGGGGAATAAATTATGAAGAACCGTGAGAGCTCAGGTCAGAACTACCGTTCAGCAGAGAGATCACGACTCGACTTTTGGTGTGTCCCCTTTAGAGGATCTTTTTTTACAACAGCATTGATTAGCAATTTTATTGTCTCATCATCTTGCTGAGGGCTGAGCTATATTTCAAGCAATGCGAAAAGTATTATTCGGAGACTAGGTCAGAACTTCCATTCAGCAGAAGTCCCGGAATAATACCCCATATATCACTAAGCATAAAGACCTAGTATCTCAGAAAGAGGGACCTTTCAAACAAGATTTCAGGGGTTACCTATATATCCAAGTAGTGTTCCCCACGAAATAAGCAAGTTTGAATTTAGGTTTATATCCCGAAAAGTCTACTAAATGTATAAAAATCTACTGACACATCCACGGTGAGATCGTTTAACCCATTTAAACTTTCCAATTCTTTAGCGTACTATAACTGTCTACTGATGTACTATCATTTCCTCTTTTTACACAAAAACTCAATTTTTGAATTTTATCATGTTTTTGTCTTTTTGCCAATAGGTTTTTATCATGTTTTTGTCATTTTCAAATTTTCAAATGTTTTTGTATTTTCTAAAAACAATACTCCCCCTAAAATGCAAAATCATTTAAAGAAAATTTGACAACCAATACTGATAGCTTTGTCTCGCCATCCATTTTCTGCAATTCAGTACACTTTTAGCAGAAAATGGATCCATTTTCTGCTAAAAGTGTACTGAATTGCAGAAAATCTAACATACCCCCATGATTTACAACACATTGATTTTCGACAGTTTGAAAACCGTTTTTCAATCTTGTGAAATTAATCATGTTTGTTCAGCCGTGAGGGTTTCGGCGTATTCAATCAACATATTTTTGTAATTTTCTATTTTTGACAAATATTAAAAACAAACATATTTTTTGGTTTTTCAAAATTTTCAATTTTTAGGGTTTTAAAATATTGTTTATTTATTTACAGAAAAATAAATAAACTCCCTGTTTCAACCAACACAGGGTCCAGCAGCAGCCTCCTCCTCTTGTTGTGCCAGGCTGCTCTGAGTTCCAAACTCACAATCTTCAAATTCCATGAGCACCTGCACAAACAAACTACTCAATTACTTGAACAATTTAGCCCAGGTCTGTTTGACCTTAGGCATTTCGACACAATGTGTATCATGCAGTTTCGGAAAATCTTTTTCATCAAAGACTTTTTCATCTTTGACTTCAACTGTCTCATCTTTTACCAAAGTCACTTGTTTCTTAATAGACCATGTTTGACCTTTCGGCGTACCTCTTTTATAAAAATGAGACTCTTTTTGAACATTTTGTTTTTGAACAACTTTTGGATTCCAAAACTCTTGTGGTTTTGTCATATCAACAGTTGTTTTCTAACTTTGAGTTGTTCTGACTCTGGGTGTGTAAGAATTCCAAGTCTGTCTCGAATCGAACCTATTTAGGTTTGATTTCCAAGTTTGGTTCGAAACAAACTTGTTTGTGTTGTACCTCCAAGTTTGTTTTGAATCAAATCTGGTTGACCTTTGTTCAACATTCTCAGATTTCTGTTTCTCAACATTTTCAGGCTTCTTTTTGTCAACATCCACAGGTTTCAGATTTGGACACTTTCGTGCAAGATGTCCTATTTGATCACATTTGAAACATGTTCTCTTGGACACATCTTTGACCTGTGGTTATTGCTTCTTCTTTTGAACACAGAACTCTTCATTAGACTGTTGTCTAAATTTGATTTTATCCTCTTCTTCAAAACTTTTTCCTTGAACAAAACTCATTTTAGCCTAATAATTTGGCATTTCATTTCATTTCTTTTCCAATTCTGTTTCTTTTTATAACCCAACCCAACCTTCATGTTTTTCTTCTTAAAACCAGGTTTGTTATAAAAAGTTTTGTGACCTTTTCCAGCAAACTTTTGAATCTCAGATTTCTCAATTTCAACCATTTTAAAAACTTTATCAACCTTTTCTGAGACCACGTTCTGAATCGGGAATACAACATCTAAGAACAATTTGTCCGATCCAATCATGGTATAAACCAATCCTTTTGAATCATCATTCATATTTTTCTCGGATTTTGTGTTCTTTAGATATCCATCATGAAGATTTCCTTGATCTTCATCCTGTGATTCAGATTTACCTGTATCAATCGACTCTTCTTTCAACACACTTTCAACGACTTTACCTACCACCTCTGAATCATGAGAATCATCAGATTTAGAATAGGTTACATCAATGTTATCTAGCAATTGATCTACCAGGTTGAAAGCTTTTTCGACTTTTTCTTCATCATAAAATGCAAACTTTTCCAGTGGTGGAACTTGATGAAACTCTGAGCCAATGCCTTTCTTGTTTTGCTCAGACTCACCATCTCCCGGTTTTATATTGAAAATACGTTCAAGCACATATGATGATACATGATAACTTTTTAACTTGTTGTTATGCTGTTCTAAATCAGCAATCTGTCGCTTTAGCTTAGCAACATCCTCAATATAGGAATTAACAACATCTTGTTTTATGGAATACATTCGTTTAAGTTCTTTAGTTGTTTCAGAAAGATAATTCATTCTTGATTGAGCAAATTTCATTTCATCCTTCACTTTTTCATATGACTCTTTTGTAATGTGATATGCCAATTTTATTGAGTCATATTCCCTTTTCATTTCTTGACAAGCAATTTCTTTTTGTGAACATTCTTCTGTCATTTTAGAAACATATTCTTTCAAAACTTCATTTTCTGTTTCTAACTTTTTACATTTTTCTGAAAAATTTTCATCAGTTTCTTTTAAAACTTTTTCTTTTTCTAACATTTCTTTACATTTTTGTTTGAAAATGTTTTCTATTTTTGTGAATTCAAGATTTCTTGTTCTGAATTGCTCATCTTTTTCAGTACAAGCTCTGCACGGTTCCATGCATTTCTTGCACTGTTCAACAGTTTCAGTCAAGATGTTAGAATTAGAATTTACCTCAGTGATTGGCACCTCGGTGTTTTCAGCTGCCTCTGTCTGCTTCAACTCAGCAACATTCTGATTTTCTTCAACATCGACTTCATCACCAGCATTACCAGCTTCCAAATTCTCATTCTTTACTTCTTCTTCTGCTTTCTTTACATCTTCTCCAATTTGCTGTTCTTCAGTAACAGCTTTCTCAACCTCTTCATTCACAACAACTTTTTCTTCAATCTTTTCTGTCTCACCAACTTTCAAAACTTCCTCTTTCACAACTTCAACTTCAACCACTTCAGCTTTAACCTCTTCAGTAGTTTTCTTCAGATTGTTCACCATTTCTTCAACACTCCTTTTCATTCTCTCTTCATCACTTTTTGTCAGACATGATATCATGGCATATCTGATCTCCTTTTCATGCCTTTTAGCATATGTGTCATCTTTTATCACATTTCTATAATATTCGACTCTCAAAGGAATTATGAGAAGAACATCGTCAAAAATTATGTCTTTCTTTGGAACAACTGGTTCACCTTCTCTGTTGAAGTAACACTCTCTCTTTTTATCCCATCTTCTGTTGCTTACTGCACTCTCATACTCTTCTTGCATGTCATCCATTCTGTTTAAAACAATGTTTCTCTCTCGATAAGTTTTCTCACTCAAAATCTCTTCTCGAGTCTTCTCTTTGATCTCAGTAACAATATTTTCTTCTTTGTTTTCATCGGTGTCGTTTTCTTTGTTATCTTTTTTAATCTCAGCAACTAACACAAACTGTCTTTTCTCTGTTACAGATCTTCCATGAGCTGTCTTACGAATATTTTCCAAGCGATCTTCTTCTGGACAAACTGTGCTCCAGTCAAAACCTTCATCATCTTGGATTACAAAACAAGCCCTTGATTTGGGTTTATCCTCAATCATCTTTGGCTCTTCTCTGCTTCGATGGTAGATCGCCTTTCAGTAATAATCATCATTGAGCGGATGTTCATTTCCACCTACTGCAGAATTTGTGCATTCTCTCTTAAAATGACCTTTCTGCTTACATTTGAAGCATGTCACTTTGGATTTGTCGAATCCAAGCTTTGTTGATGCACCTCCAAGAGATTGTTTCCCAGTAATCTCCATATACCTCTGCGCTCTTCGGATGCAACTTGCTAAGCACCAACGGATGTCAATGAGCTATATCTCTTCCGGATCAATCTGGTCGTAGTCTTCTTTGGTCAATTCGGAGTTTCCAATTTTTCCAGCTACAAGACCTTCATACGATTCCAGAACAGATGTAAGGAAACTCATTTGCTGTTTAGCTGCATTGATGCTCATTGCAGGAGAATTCTTCAACTTAAGAGCAATGTTGCAAAGTATCTCCTCTGCTTCTTCAGAACTGGCTTTTGAAGCCGATGAATGATAACCCGGATCATAATTTGATGAACTCTTTTGTGGCTCTTGTGTCCTCTCACCACTGAATGCTGTCTTTGGTGAACTGAAAATTTTCTCTGAAGGTAAACTTCCTTTGTAGTACAAGCCAGCATTCTGTTGATGTGAAAAACTGCTCATCTTGTTCTGTTTCTGCAATTCAAGCTCATGAGTTTCAATTTTTTCAAACAATTTATCAAGAGAAATTGTTTCATACAAAGCATCATTTTTCAAAATAAAAACAAACGTTTGCCACTGATCAGCTCGTGGTAACGCTTCAATCACTTTGTCCATAAGTTCCTCTCTTGTTTTCATGATTTCAAAACGTTCAAGTTCAATTTTATGATGACAGAACCTCTCAATCATTTGTCTCACAGTCTCTCCTTTTAAACTATCAAATAGATTGAATTCTTTCTTTAATAAAGCAATTTTGTTCTTTTTAATCTGTTTAACCCCCTCAGCTTTAACACATAAAGCTTCCCAAACAGATTTTGACGACCCATCATGGTTAAGCAATGCAAAAATATCATTTCTGATTGCCGAATGGATCAAAGCAATCATTCTCTGTTCTGTGGCAAATTCAGATTTATCTTCTTTGGATAATTTCTTGAATGGAAGTTCTTCGCCTTTATCATCTTTTGGTCTCTCATATCCAAACTCTAAACAGAACCAGCTTTCATGCGCATATGCTTTTGCCCAGTTAAGAAACCGTTCTTTCCACCACGTATAATCCTCAATGCTTTCCAGAGTTGGTGGCTTTGAGTGTGTTCCGTAGAAATTACCATGCTTGATGTTCTCATTGATCGCTTTTGTGATGGTTTTTGGGGTAACAGTTGTAATCTTGGAAGATTCAGATATGAATGCGTTGAAAAACGTGTTGTAGAATTCTTCAGCCATGATGTAATCCTGGACAAATACAATCAAACAAACACAATTAGTACAAACAATATCAAATATTTTGAAACAGACTGACACTCGATTGACGTGAAATGATCTCGACGCGAAAAACCCTTTTTCAAGCGAAATAAGAGACTCAAGCGAAATCAAGACTCAACAACTTCCAAGCGAAATCACTTGAATAGCAATTCGAGCGGAATTGGATCTATACTTCAAGCAGAATCACTTGAATTACACTTCGAGCAGAATCAGATCGATTTGAAGCGGAATCAGAAATATTATCCAAGCGGAATAGCAGACTCGAGCGAAATCAAATGCTAATTCCAAGCGAAACCATGTTTTGGAGCGAAATAACTTATCCATTTCAAGCGGAATCTCAATGTCCGTTCAAGCGGAATCAAATGTTAGGCCTGTTTTTGTCATTTTTAGTCCGAATTTGAGTCTGAAACATTCAAGGCTTTGTTAAAACACTGTTTTGCATGTTCGGTGAAAAATTCATGCCATTTTGACCGTGAAAACTTGTTCAGATTGGAAAAGAAGGTGTAGAAGTCAGAAAATAGATGATATCAAGCTAAACTCTTCTTCCTGTGCTCTGATACCACTTGTAGGATCGTTGTTGGACCCAAACGAGTCGTTCAGAAGAGCTTGTAATCCGATTCAAAGGCGGAATCAGTGAAACGGACGTGGAAACAGCTTGATACTATTAAATCTGTCACTTATATTGAATATAACATCAATTACAACCTGAACAGATTTTGGCAGCACCTCGTTACAAATTCTGAAGTCGTGCCAAATGAAAATGTCAAGTGCCCTATATATAGTGTTGGGATTCCGCTCGAAATGATCAAGGCGATTTCAAGCGGAATCAAATAGTTCTGATTTCGCTTGAAATGGTCTTGTGCAGTTTCAAGCGGAATCACCTCCTAAATCCTGAAAATCTGTTTCTTGAACCTCAGGCACTGAATATCCTATCTTATCTGATTACATGATACAAGACGAAGTCAATAGACGTAGTGCACTAACAACAGAAACCCGTGGTATTGGTGTTTAATTTGGCAGCGGAAATATTAACATGATTGTTTAACTAAAAAAATGCCCAATTATTTTATTTCACATTTTTGGGACAAACTCCGTAGTTTACAATAAAGGAATTTCACGAGGAAATTCCCTGTTTACAAAAACATGTTTATTTATTTACTGGCCACTTTATCCAAGCTGGTAGTGCTACACGGCACTTTTCCTTGTTCACAGTAAATCACCTGAAACATGTTTAAAAAGATTTTATCAGCGAGGAAATACTGACGAGTCATTCAATTTATACAAAACGACACAGTGTTATAATTTACAGGATTAAGAGCGATTACAATTACCACTATCCTACAATTATCTGGTCTAGTGTCACACCCTGGTGACTATGGTCATACCACCATTGGGTCCTCTCACCCAATAGTGATGATTATCACTATTTAGGTTCGTCCACCTAAAAGTGAAAAAACAATAGTAATGTGCACAATACCCCAGTTACTGCCAGTAATTTAAGATAACAAAGACTTACCCCCTGTAAAAATATAACTGGAAAACATTTAGGTTTTGGAAAACACTTTTGATGAAAAGAGAATGACTCACATTGCAAGTTTGGTTGGACAGAGTTTAGCCTACTGATTTAGCCCGGTAACCTAGTTAAAATAACAATGCACACGAAACTAGGTTAGTAACTTAATACAACATTTATGATAAACTCACGAAATCAAAACCCTCACGACGAATGACAAAGTATAGCCCAAATTCGGGCAGCACTTAAACATCCATCGGATCGGTTTCAATCGATCGGACATTGTATCGTAGCAGTGATCGAGTTATTACCCTATAATCGTAGCTGCGTATCGACCCTAAAACACTCGTTTATAAGCAGAATGTTTGCTGTTTTGAAAGATTTTTCGAACACAGATGAAATCCCCATGCATGTCCAATTTATAGCTGAAAAATGAATTTCTCGCGGCCCGCGTAAACCTTAAAGAAAATCTAACACGGCCCGCGAGGGCCACCCTAGCTACGGCTAGGGCTGCCGTGTCACGATGTAGGTCTGCCACGTGTTATGACACGTGTCCTTAAGCTTATCCAGAACATTGTGAAGATGTCGCGCCCCGCGTAAGATGTCCTTAAGTCTTACGCGGCCCGCGAGTGACCAGAAATTCTGAATTTCTTGGTTTTTCATGAGAATTAGGGTTTTAGGGGTCCGGGTTTCCACTTACGGGTCGTTTTGGGACATTTTTGCAGGTCCTTACATCCTCCCCACCTTATTTAAAATCTCGTCCTCGAGATTTACTGAAACAGGTAGGGGTACTTTCGCTTCATTTCTGATTCCAGTTCCCATGTGTACTCAAGTCCTCTTTTCGAATCCCACTTAACTTTGACCAGTACCAGTCTTTTGGGCTTGAGGAACTTGACTTTTCTGTCTTCAATTTGGAGATGTTTCTCAACAAATTTCAACTTTTCATTTATCTCTACATCTTGAAGAGGTATTACCAGGGATTCGTCAGATAAACATTTCTTGAGATTAGATACGTGAAACATGTCATGTACCCCGGCTAGTTCTTCTGGTAGTTGTAAGTGATAGGCAACTAGTCCTATCCGCTGGATCACTGGGAATGGTCCTATGTACCTTGGACTTAGCTTTCCCTTCTTACCGAATCGAACGATTCCTTTCCAAGGAGAAACTTTCAAGAGTACCTTGTCTCCAACCTGGAATTCTAACGGCTTACGTCGATTGTCTGCATAACTCTTTTGGCGATCTCGAGCTGTTTTCAGTCTTTCTTTGATCTGAGTTATCTTGTCGGTGGTTTCTTGTACAATTTCGGGACCTGATAATTGGGCTTCTCCTATTTCTGTCCAACATACGGGAGTTCAACATTTTCGTCCATATAATGCTTCGAACGGGGCAGCCTCGATGTTGGTATGATAACTATTGTTATAGGGGAATTCGATTAAGGGTAGATGGTCATCCCAGTTTCCACCAAAATCTATTACACATGCCCTGAGCATGTCTTCCAGAGTTTGGATCGTCCTTTCACTTTGTCCGTCTGTTTGGGGATGGTATGCAGTACTTAAATTTAGTCGGGTCCCCATTGCTTCTTGGAAACTTGTCCAGAAATGTGAAGTGAAATGACTATCCCTATCCGATACAATGGAGAGTGGGACTCCATGTAAGGATACTACCTCGTCTACGTATAACTTTGCTAATCTTTCCATGCTAAAGGTTTCCTTCATTGGTAGAAAATGAGCTGATTTGGTTAACCGATCTACAATCACCCAGATTGCGTCGTTACCTTTCCTGGTCTTGGGTAACTTGGTAACAAAGTCTATTGTTATTAGTTCCCATTTCCATACAGGCATTTCCAATTGTTGAAGTAAACCTGAAGGTTTCTGGTGTTCTGCTTTAACTTCCGAACAAGTTAGACACTTAGATACATATCTAGCTATGTCCTTTTTCATTCCTATCCACCAGAAGTTACCACTTAAATCTTGGTACATCTTATTGTTACCAGGGTGCATGGTATATCTAGATTTATGGGCTTCCTCTAAAATCTTATCTCTTAAATTTCCTTACTTAGGTACCCAAATCCTTTTCTTATGGAATTTCCAAATTCCATCAGTCCCTTGTTCTAGTTCCTTTATTCGTCCCTTCATTCCTTCAGCATTATCCTTGATCGTTGTTTCCTAAACATTCTTTAGTTGTTCTATTAAATCTAACTGTAGATTTATTCTAAGATCACGAATTCTACTTTGTTTCTCATGGTACTTACGACTTAGGGCATCTGCTACTACATTTGTTTTTCCTTCGTGATATTGAATATCACAGTCGTCGTCACTTAGAATTTCCATCCATCTTCTTTGCCTCATGTTTAATTCTTTTTGCCCAAATATGTACCTTAAACTTTTATGATCTGTATAGATAGTAAACTTACTCCCGTACAGATAATGTCTCCAAATTTTAAGGGCAAAAATTATTGCTCCTAATTCTAAGTCATGAGTCGTATAGTTTTCCTCGTGCTTCTTTAACTGTCTTGATGCATACGCAATTACCTTTTTGTGTTGCAATAGCAGACATCCTAATCCCAACTTAGAAGCATCACAAAAGACTTCAAAATCTTTAGTTCCGTCAGGTAAGGCGAGAATTGGGCATTTGTTAATCTCTGCTTCAAAATCCTAAAGGCCACTTCTTGCTTAGGACCCCATTCAAACTTAGCAGTTTTATAGGTTAGCTTAGTTAATGGAACAACTATTTTAGAGAAGTCCTTAATGAAGCGTCTATAGTAACCAGCTAATCCTAGAAAACTTCTAACTTCGGTAGCTGATTGTGGGATCTTCCAATTGGTGATTGCTTCTATTTTGGAGGGATCTACGTGAATGCCTTCGTGATTCACCATGTGTCCTAAAAATTGCACATCCTGTAGCAAAAATTCGCACTTCGAGAATTTGGCGTAAAGCTTTTCCTTTCTTAACAGAGTTAAGAGTGCATGTAGGTGTTCACAATGTTCATCCTGACTTTTGGAATAAATAAGTATATCGTCGATGAAGACAATTACGAATTTATCCAAATACGGTTTACATATTCTATTCATCATGTCCATAAATGCTGAAGGAGCATTTGTTAGCCCGAAAGGCATGACTGTAAACTCATAGTGACCGTACCTACTCCTGAAAGCAGTTTTAGGTATGTCTTCTTCTTGTACCTTCAATTGATGATATCCGGAGCGCAAGTCTATCTTAGAGAAATATCTAGCTAACTGAAGTTGATTAAAGAGATCATCGATCCTAGGTAATGGATATCGATTCTTAATTGTAACCTTATTCAATTCCCTATAATCGATACACATTTGCATTGAACCATCTTTCTTTTTTACAAACAACACTGGTGCTCCCCAAGGGGATGAACTGGGTTGTATGAATCCTTTACTTAGCAATTCATCTAACTGCTTTTTCAGTTCTAACATTTCAGTGGGTGCTAACCGATAGGGTGCCTTGGCTATTGATGTAGTTCCAGGAATTAGATGAATTCTAAACTCCACTTCCCTATTGGGTGGTAATCCTGGTAATTCTTCGGGGAAAACATCTGGGTATTCTGACACTATTGGGATTTCCTTAAATTCCTTACCTTTAGTGTTAATGATTATCGAAATCATATACACTATTCCTTGTTTTTGTTCATAACTAGCAACTTTCATTACTGAAATGAACTTCACTGGTTTACGTGGCTTATCTCCTGAAATCAAAATTACTTCTCCTGCGGGTGTATGAATTCTATGGAATTCTTATCACAGAGGATTCAAGCATGGTCGGCTACTAACCAATCCATTCCTAGCACGACATCGAATCCAGCTAAATTCATAGGTAACAGGGTTGTAGAAAATTTTTGACCTGAAAGTTATATTTTTCATTCTTGCAAAACCTTATCTATTTTAACAGAATACCATCAGCCGTTTTTACCGTAAGAACTTGCCGAAGTTTGGTTAAAGGTTGCTTAAGAGCTTGGCAGAATGAAGTATTTATAAAACTTTGGTTCGCACCAGAGTCAAATAATACTTTTGCATAAACGTCGTGTACCAAAAAAGTACCAGCTATTACATCGGGGATCAGATCTGCTTCCTGTGTAGTTAGCTGGAAAGCTCTTGCATTCTTTTTATTTGCTCCCTCTGATGGTTTGGCCTTGTTGTCAGCTGGCTTGATCAATTTTGGGCATTCTGGTCTGAAATGTCCAGCTTCTCCGCAGTTGAAGCAAATTGTTGATTTCTTCCTCCTGCAGTCTTCTTCTGGGTGCCCTGGTCTATTGCAGAAGTTGCAATACCCTTTACATTTTCCAAAATGCTTTCTTTTACAGGTACTGCAAAATGGCGGGGTGGAGGATTGCCAAACTCCCTTTTTCTTGAAGTTGCCACTAGTATTACCCCCACGGATTCCTTGGGTAATTTTCTGAGCCAATTCCTTTTTCCTGTTTTCTTCTCGCGTACGTACCAGTCCGTCTGTCAAAATGTTGGCCAGTTAAACAGCATCGTAAATTGTGCGGGGTCTCGCAGCTTTGACGATATCACGAATCTCGCTAATTAAACCCCAAATATAGCGAGAAATAAGTACCGGTTCTAGCGAAGCCAAAGTTGGTACAATTCGAGCATACTCGAAAAATTTTGAAGTGTATCATCGACAATCAGCATACACCATCCGGTATGTCTTCTTTTTCTTAAGAAATGGGGCTTGAACCACATCATTATTATTATTGCCGCCTCCATTTACACTGTTACTAAAATTGTCGTCGCGAGTACGTTTACTGTGGTTGGCTTGTGAGGGTTCAACGGGGTTTTTAACAGCAGCGACGATTGCGGGGATAGCGTTGGCTATTCCCTGAGCAACGATATTTTCTATGTCTTGCCTATTTGTCACACCCTGATATTTCCACATAATACTGGTGGGCCCGGCGGGGAGTATCATGACATAGTTGATATCATCATTGTCAATACACACAATATAATAGCACAGCGGAAGGCTTAGTGAATAAACTATTACAAACCATAATGTCTGAGTGTTCGACGAAAGAATATACAGACTGGATTGTAATAAGATCCACAGGCGGATCATAAATAAAATACAAAGAAACAAAATTACAGACTTCAGGTATCTTAGGGATTTGCAAGATCCTCTTATACGACACCTAATAGCTCCAGCCTATTACGAGAGGTACCTGTCAATCAGTCTTTAGAAAATACATCAGTTTACACTGGTAAATACAATTAACTGACTCTTTTGAAAAATATTTATGAAAATTGATTTAAGTGCATATGGCACAAATCATTTATAACTTGGGACAATTATTTAAATATAATCTTGTATACAGATTTACGTGTTTGTCATACAATTGGGGCCGGTTGGAAGCCGGTCGTGATTAACCGACTCACCACTTACAGAACCCACAAAGGAGTTATCCCCAACATGTGGGTTTAGATATTATTTAGCATTTGCATCTGTCAGGTGTATGCCTACACCCCGTGCATAGGTCGTGGCCATTTTCAAATGAAATGAACCGAAGATATCCAGGACATGGTCGAATTAACCCCCAATGTTTATGTTATCAAACAAGACAGATTAAAATTGGTTATGTAAATTTATTAATCACAATCCGATTAAATGATTTCATACCCGACCAAGTGGTATTATTATTATAATACCATATCCCAAGCCCGTATAAGGAAAATAAGTTAAAAGTATTTACCTGAGCTAAACGTGAAAGGTAGCTCAGCTGTATAATCCTAAAGCTTTATGATGATACCTTCTACTGGATGCTACTTAATCTGTATAGAAGGTTTAATAACCTATTAGGATGCTAACGGGTCTTTAGTTAAGTTAATGACTTAGACCGGCTAGCTAGAAATAAACCTTACGGTTCTAAACACTAGATTAAGCGGAGACCGGAATAGAATGTGGTTTAGACCCGACAAGCTTGGATACATGTATAATACGGGTAAACTAAACACATTCTGGATTTTGAGAATTTAATGATAAGGTTAAACCCGTTTCGGCTATTTTACGTAAACTAGTCACATAAACCGATCCGAACGCATAAACGCGTAACGGGAAACCAAATGAATTATATACAGGTCTTAAATGTTATTATTCTTAAAATATGTTAATACATCAGTAGGATGTTAACATATATGCCCAAAAAGTATTTAATACCAATTTAAGTCCCGTAAGAGCATTTTGGTAATTTTAATGCTTATAAAAGAGATTTTATGACAAACTGAAGTTCTGGTCTTTTGAAATCAGTAAAAATATTTAATTTATCTCATTACATCAGTAAGATATTACATATATGTGAGGTTTACCATTTATGACCAAACTATGCCCCGAAAGGGCATTTTGGTCATTTCACATAGGCTTTTAAGGATATTTTTGAAAACCTGAGTTCATAACTTATACCTACTGTAATAATATTTAAATTTGTTTAAAAATTCAGTAGGCAACAAGTCTTAGATGTTAAATATGGTTTTAAACCATACTATGCACCTAATTAATGTAAAACTCGTTAATTGACGATAATCAAGATGTTTATGTAAATCTAAGATTTTGATAAGTTTTAAATTGTTCAAAATAATTTATTTAATGTATAAATTCAGTAGGAAAATATTTGGCATTCAAATCATTTGTTAATCTCATTTTATGCATGAAAAGGGTATTATCGTCAATTACCGAATTACACAAAAACTCTATGATTTAAACAGATTATAATCTGACCAAAAATATTAAAATTCCTTAAAAATAATATCTTAATAGTAGGTAATGAGTTTTGGTTCAAAATCCAAGTCTAAAGATGCATTATGCAAGATATCGCAAATTAATTAACAAAAACCTTCTAATTACGATATCGAGCATAACTTCTATTTGGGACCAAGAACTGATGTCAAATTTTCGAGACAAGTTTAAATATCAGTAGCAAACGTTTTTGTCCTCTCACATTTCAACAAATCTTATTTATATGTCAAAAGGGCATTTACGGCATTTATAAGCATATTAACAAAATAAGAGCATATAATTCAAACCACTAAGAACCATGCAATATAACTCCAGAGGGTTATACTACTGAATAATGTGGTCCTAATGGAAGCTTAAAACGTGGGAGAATTAAGCTTGAACGGGTCAGAACTGAAAGTCAAAGCAAAAGTCAAGCTTTTGCGACTTTCGGTTATAAACTGGCCTTAGACTGATAATTGTCGGGTTAGGCCTGATTAAACATGTTCTAATATTAATTACCAAGTCATTAGAATGTTAAAATATAATTTAGAACCTCTGTTTTATTAATTTAATTCATTTTTAAACTTTCTGTCCAGTTTGACTTTCTGTCAAACTAGTTTGACCCGACAATTAACTAGTCAAACGAAATAATTAGGAGGTGCCCTTTTAAGGGTTAATCACCTACCTTAATATGGTTCCATAACAACTTTCGTTTCGGTCAGTGGTTGGACCATTTGTGATTAAACCGAAAGTCAAAGCTTAATTACGATATGTTTGACTTTTCGGTTTTTAAACTAATTAAAAGGACTAAACAGGGATTAAAACTCTTACTAATGGTCCTTGCTATCTTTTCTACACTTCTAAGTCTTCTCCTATTGCTTAAAAGCTCCTGATGTGTGTCCTTTTGAAGTTGTTGCAAATGAGGTGTGCATAAGAACATAAACTAGAGCTCCTTATATACTAAATTCCAAACTCATGGATCAGTTGCAGCTGTAATAGGGCCTCCTAGGATCACCCCAGGTGTCCTAGTAGTAAAATAAATCCGTTTAGCAGCCCATGGTATTGATTATAATGAGTTTAAGTCGGTTCTGCAGCTGAATCCTGCACATGTCCTCATTTTTCTACGTTGGGCACTTCTACGCGGCCCGCGTAGGAATGATAAGGGGCTTACGCGGCCCGCCTGAACCTACTGTTCAGGTTAAAATACTTTCAAACATCGCAGAATCAGTCCCTGGCCATTATAAACCTTATATAACTTGATTTTGTCATGTAAGGCCCTTGTAGTTAGTTTGTAGAGGCTCAAGGATGTATAATCAAACTTCGTTAGGCTTTGTTTCGTTAAATAGCACTATAAACACAAGTTTCATCAACTTGACACTTTTCACCCAAAGTCTTGAAAACTTACTTAACGATCTCGAAACCACGTGAAATTTATACCACTTATTCTTGAGAGTATATTTGAATATTTCGAAGCCACGGGTTCCTTAAAAGCCACTCAGAGGTCAGAATTAACATGTTGACACGTTTAACCCTTTTAGTTTTATAATCTTCCGATTATTTTCACAAACGGCTTCTTATATCCAATTAATCACTCGTTTAAGAATATATTCTTCACGTATGGTCATTCAGAGGCACAATGTAACAACCCGCACTTTCGTGCGTTGTTACTACTCGATAGACTCGTTACGCCTAGCACCAGAGATTCGGATCATAATGTAACTATGTCACATACTTCGCAATTAGAAGGATAAATCGCATATTTTCGCAATACACTATTATCACAAACACTAACACTCACAGAGGCATTGAGTGAGAACCTATTCTACCCTCCTCAGTAGCCGTGATGTGTCAAACGTAAAACAACTAACGCTAACAAGGACTCTCGGGTGAGTGCTATAGCTCCATTCGTCGTGACGATGATGACAATACGAGTGAGTGGTACCCCGTCAGTCATTGTGGCACAACACACAATGACGTTCACGATAACATCAAGAAAGGACCTATACTGCCCTCCTTGATGGTCGTGAAACATCGCTAATAATCGCCTACTCGAATCGGAAACCGATTCTTAAATCGAAACTTGGAAATATGGATACGTAAATACGACCCCTAGTGATATATTTATATATATAATAATGATATAAACTAATTATAGAGAGCACGTACTCCAAAAGCTATCAAAACGATCGAAAACGGAGAAACTCACCGCGCCGGAGTGGCCATCCGGACGGATGAGCCATCCGAACGGATTGCCATCCGAACGGATGGGCTATCCGAACGGATGGGCCATCCGAGTCACTCCCTTCTCCTCTTTTTGCCTATAAATAGCCTGCCACACCACTGTTCAAGTGATGTGACAGCTCCCACTCGACCAAGCACGCTCCAGGACCCTTTTCTCTCGATTCCTCGCGATTCCGGTAAGATTTCAACCTAAAACTCGTACTTCTATGATCTACACTCAATTCTACATCATTCTATCTTTCAAAACTCGATTTCTAACCGTGAAATCTACTGATTTGAGGTGTTTTAAGGTGATGTCACCAAGAGTTCATATGAACTTCAAGTTGTGACCTCATCCCACCATAAACGACTCAGATCTGGGTGATTTCCACATATTTTGATAACAAATCTCACCTAATTCTATGTTTTTAACCAAGGAACTGTGCGATTTCGAGTTAACCATGAGAAACCGTCAAGAACGGCCAGATCTGATGGAACGGGGTGGTTCCCGGCCGTTAGAACGGGTCAGAACTGATAGAATTTCAATGGTTAATGCTAGATTACACCGTCCCAACAAGACCACATTGTATTTCTTTCGAAAACACTCGAAAACAGTTGACCGGAACGTTAAACAGACGTGCCATCCGAACGGGTCACATGCCATTCGAACGGATAACATGTCATCCGAACGGATAACATGTCATCCGAACGGATAACATGTCATCCAATCGGATAACAATTCGAACGAGTCAACACTTATTCGATCGGATAACAATTCGAACGAGTCGACACTTATTCGATCGGATAACAATTCGAACGAGTCGACACTTATTCGATCGGATAACAATTCGAACGGGTCGACACTTATTCGATCGGATAGCAATTCGAACCAGTCAATACTTATTCGATCGGATAGCAATTCGACCCAGTCTACACTTATCCAACCGGATGCCAGCCATCCGACTCAGATCCATATGTCATCCGATCGGATGAGACCATCCGAACGGATGAGCACCATCCGACCAGATAACTAACTGTTCGATGTTATTCTCGCCTAACCATACATCGTTTACTATATCCTTCAATGATTAACGCAGACGTACTCGCAACCGACCCCATCAAGCTGTATTTCCGCTAAATACGCACTGTGAGTATACTTGAACCCTTTTTAATCGCATTTTGGGTGTGACATACGTTTCTAGCAAATCGAACTTATCAAACGACTTATTTAATCAATCGAATTATCACTTGCGAATAACTGTTATGCATAGATATACGTGATGCTAGTTGCATATGTGCTAGGGCTTATACTCGCGACGTCCCACCATGACTAGTATAGTACTATTGCGCCCGACGGGGTCTAGTTTGCCATCGCATATTCGAGCATCGAGGACTTAGTTGGTAGTATCAGCTTTGTGAGTGTATATGTCGTGTGTTACGTTTATGCATGTGGAAATTCGCTACACTTTTTATCTATTATTGTCACGGCCCACGACCCGGTTTGACCCGTTTCAGGAGCCGCGGCAGAAAATACTGCGGTATTTATTTTAATTGAGTTTAACAGCGGAAACAGGATCGCTTAAAGCTAAAATTTTTCCCCGGTTATTTTATTTCACAATTCGGGATAAACCCGATAATTTACAATATTATATTTTTATTATAAAAGCGTGATATTACAAAATCATTTCTTTATTTTATATTGAGCCACTATCAGTAAGCTTAAAATGCTTCCCAGCACTTTTCCTGAATTACAACAGATCACCTGAAACATGTTTGAAAAAGGTTTTGTCAGCGGGAAATACTGAGTGAATCATTCTATTTACTAAAACGACACATTTGTTATAATTTACAGTATTAAGGAAGATTACAATGTTTCTAATATCAATCCAACTACCCACAGTATTTGTCACTCGAATCTTTACGGTGACTGTGGTCATATCACCATTGGCTGCCCCAATGAATGACGAATATCACTAAATTTAGGTTCGCCCACCTAAAGTGATAAAACTGTAATATTGTGCACAATACCCCACATACCGGCTGTAATTTGGTGATTACATAAACTTAATCACTGTAATTATAACTTTGAAAATAACATGATTTTGTAAAGTAATTTGATAAAAAGAGAGAATGACTCACTTTGCAGATTTATACGGGCAGAGCCTAGCCTACTGATTAGCCTTTTATCCTAATTTCAATAATAAGCACACAATTTTGGAATTAGTAATCAATCCAGCATTTACGATAACTCACGAGATCAAATTTTCACAATGAATGTCAAAATGCAATACTTTGTCCATCGAATTAACGATGATCCATTGAATTAACAATGAACGACAAGGTATAATACTTTACCCATCGAATTAACGATGATCCGTTGAATTAACAACGAATGATAAAGTATAATACTTTACCTATCGAATTAACGACAATCCGTCAAATTAATGACGAACGATAAAGTATAACCCTAATGTGGGCGGCACTTAAACATTCATTGGATATTTGAATCAATCGGATAATGAATCGTAGCAGCGATTGTGCTAATACCCTGATTGCAGCTTCAATTAAAGACCTGTGTGTGTTAATTGAAGTGTACAGCAACTAATTCGATGTATAATCGAGAATTCTCTCGACGTAAAGTGTCCAGATTTCGAATGCCAATGCCTGCTATTTATAGCTGAAATTTTGGAACCCCTGCGCATCGTAGGCCATACATACCCTGCGCATCGTATGCTTATCATACGCACCGTATGCCATATTCCTCTACGCATCGTATGCGTTTTAAACAGCCTGCGCATCGTAGGCCAAACTTGGATACGGTGCGTAAGGGTTCAAAAGTCAGTTATAGAGTAGCCACGTGTGGGACTAGACCTGATGACTTGACAAACTCGAATTCTCATATGTTGACAGCAATTTAAGTGGATAATCATCCACTAGGGTGTACCCCCCCTGAGTTTTAGGGGCCCTAATCCTGATTCTGAAAATTATGAAACTATTAGGGTTTGCACAGAATCACTTGGGTGTCTCAATTAGGGTTTCCTATTGGTCAAATTAATTTAATAATTATGACTTTTGATGAGAGTCGTTACATTCTCCCCAACTTAATAAAAATCTCGTCCTCGAGATTTACTGGAATAATTGAGAATACTTTTTCTTTCTTTTGGATTCCAGTTCCCAAGTATATTAGGATCCTGTCTTTGAATCCTACTTTACTTAATACTATTTGTTTACCTTTATATCTTAGAAAGGTACTACAAAAGATTCGTCTGATAGACATTTCTTGAGATTAGATATATAAAATATATCATGTATTCCAACTAACCTTCCTGGTAGTTGTAAACTATAAGTAGCTAATCCCATACGTTGAATTTACTGGAAATGATTTTACATAATTTGGTCTTAGATTTCCTTTCTTACCAAATCTAATCACTCCTTTCCAAGGAGATACTTTTAATAGTATTTTGTCTCCAACTCAAACTCCAACGACTTTTATCTATTATTTGCATAATTCTTATGACTATCTCTTGCCGTTTTTAGCTTTTCCTTTGTGATACCAAATATCACAGTTGTAGTCACTTAGGATTTTCATTCATCTCCTTTACCTCCAATTCTTTTTGCCTATAAATATATATCTTAACTTCTTATAATCTGTATAGATAGTATCCTTACTACCATACAGATAATATCTTCAAATCTTTAAGGCAAAAATTATGGTTCTTATTCTAACTCATGAGTTGATATAGTTTTCTTCGGACTTTTTCAATTGGCTTGAGGCCTACGCAATTACCTTTTTGCGTTGTATTAACATATATCCAAATCATAGCTTTGAAGTATTACTTTATACTTCAAAATCTTCCATTTGGTAATCACTGCTATCTTAGCAAGATCTAAGTGAATACCTTCATGATTCACCATATGACCTAAAATTGTACTTCTATCAGCCAAAAATTCATTCTTCGAAAATTTGGCGTTAAGCTTTTCTTTTCTTAACAAAGTTAAGAATACATGCCAGTGCTGTCAATGTTCTTCCTGATTTTTGGAATAATAAGTATATCGTCATTTGAAGATATTTACCAATTTATCCAAATAGGGTTTACAGATCCTATTTATCATGTCCCTAAATGCTACGGTTGCATTCTTTAATCCAAGGGCATGATTGTAAAATAGTAATGACCATTGCTAGTTCTGAAAATAGTCTTAGATATATCTTCCTCTGATACTGGAACATAAGTTGATCTTAGAAAACTATCTATCTTCCTGAAATTGATCGAATAGATCATTAATTCTTAGTAATGAGTATTGATTCTTAATTATAACCTTATTCAATTTCCTATAATCAATACACATTCTTATTGAACCATACTTTTCTTAATAACTAATATTGTGTTAATCGATAAGGGTCCTTGGCTTATCGGTAAAATTCCTGGAATTTGATAAATCCTAAATTCTATCTTCATTTCTGGTGGTAATCCAGGTAAATCTTCTGGAAATATATCTGGTTATTCTAAATTTACAGAAATTTCCTTAAATTCTGTATCTTTAGTATTAATGATTTACTGAAATCATATATACTGTTCCTTGCTTTCGTTCATAATTAGCAATTTCCATTACTGATATGAACCTCATAGACTTACATGGTTTATCTCCTGTAATCATAATTATTTCTCTGATGGTTGATTAAATTTCCAAGAAATTCTGATCACAGATAATAATCACAATATTGAATTCAACTAATTTCATAGGTAATAGGGTTGCAGAAAACCTATAACTTATTTCTATGTTCTGCATAACCTTATTTATTCTTACTGAATTCTCATCTACCGTTTCTAATATAGAAATCTATCTAATGTTGGTAAATGGTAAGTTAAGAATTTGGCAGAGTAAAGTATTTATAAAACTTTGGTTGGCACCAGAGTCAAATAATACTTTTAGGTAAATGTTGTAAACTAAGAACATACCGGCTATCACATCTGGAATCATCTCGTCCTCATGAGTAGTTAGCTGAAAGGCTCTCTCTCATTCCTTTTTGCTCCTTCTGCTGGTTTGGCTTGATTGTCGAATGGTTTATTCAGTTTTGGACAATCTGGCCTAAGATGTCCAGTTTCTCTACAGTTGTAGCAAACTGAAAATTTCTTCCTCCTGCAGTCTTCTTCTTGATGCCCTGGAATCTTACAAAAATTACAATATCCTTTGCATCTTCCAAAATGCTTCTTTTTGCAAAATTTGCAAAATAGACTAATAGAAGTTTGCCCATTCCCTCTTTTCTTGAAATGGTTATGGTTACCCGGACTGAATTCTTGGGTAATCTTTTGGGCTACTTCCTTCCTTCTATTTTCTTCTTTTGTCCGTACTAGCTCGTCATTTATAGTATTGGCTAATTCCACCGCATCATCAATTGTACGAGGTTTCGCAGCTTTGACGATATTACGAATCTCGGAAATCAATCCCCAAATATAACGAGAAATAAGTACCGGTTCTGGCGAAGCCAGGATTGGTACCACTCGAGCATATTCGAAGAATGTCGTAGTATACCCTCGACAATCTATATCTACCATCCGATGGGTTAGAAACTTATTTGCCATTTGATCTTTTTCGTACTCAGAACAGAATTTTCTTTCTACAAGATTCTTAAATTCTTCCCAGTTCATAGCATACGCCATCCTTCTTCCTTTTACTTGTAACATCGTATTCCACCATTCTAGCGCTACTTCTTTGAAAAGGTTTGAAGCGTACATAACCTGATCATCTTGAGCACATTTACTTATAGCAATTACTGCCTCGGTTTTCTCTAACCAACGCAGTACTGCAGTCGCTCCTTCATTGCCTGCGAACTTAGTGGGTTTACAAGCAAGAAATTCCTTATAAGTGCAACCAGGCGTTGCAACTTTCCTTTTCTTAGGGAGCGGAGCTTGCCATGGTTTATCATGATTAACATGATTACCGCCTCCATTTACGCTATTACTGAAATTATCTTCAGAAATGCGTTTACTAGGAACAACATGTTGTGGTTCGATTGGATTTTTAACAGCAGTAATGATTGCTGGTATAGCATTGACTATCCCTTGAGCAACTATTCCTGGAATAGTGTTAGCTATCTCTTGAGCAATGATATTTTCTATATCTTGCTTAGTCACATATTGATCCCCTAGTTGGTGTTCAGATTGATTAACCTCATTAACTGGTTTATTATTAGCGTTTTCCATCTGATATCTATTTTATAGATACATAATTAGTATAAAGGAAATAATCTAATGTCACAATTTAGTTTCACATAATCACATAAACGAATATACAAACAAAATTGTAACTTTTCTAATATTTCCTTATATCATGTTTCTATATACACCCGTTTTATTATTTTTATTTACACATACTGATTTTACTGTTATTATTATACAACCACAGTTTCATAATTCCCCTATCCTTTGTAAGATGATGTTTAAGTAACGGCGTTTCTTCTCATCGTATTTCCAGGAGATTTGTCCCAAAGTCTCTTGGATCCTATTCCCAGCATTTATGTTGTCAAAATGATGGAGTTCAGTCCTATTCTCGTTACTTATTGGTAAATTTGGTAGAGGTTCTGGATTGTACTTAGGAAAAAGCCTATAGGGATGGTTTTGTAACAGTATTTCATTATCTAACCATTCGTCTATATTCCAGTGATTAGAAGAATTTGGAATAGATGGTTCTAAGTTCATAAAATTATTTTCATTAACAGGCTTAATAGTATCATCGGTTGCCATTATAAAATCTAACTCTTCCTGAGATGGTAATTCCTCCATTTGCCTAGAACTTTCCCCAATTTCTATTTTCTTAGGCTTAGGTTTCTCGAAAGGTAAAGCATTGAATTCTATAGGTCCTTCTATATCTGGTATATACCTATTAAAATCTCTGGAAACTTCTATTCTTACTGGATAGAGATTTAACTTTTGAAGGGCTTCTGACACATCACTCATGTTGTTTAGTAATATACATACAATTACTAAGTCATAACAAAATTTTATAGAACAACTTTTTAAGTAATATTTCATACTATCAAACCAACTGAAAATTAAAACATACTAAGTTTTATTTATAATTTATTTATAAAATTTCTAGACTGTAGATAATAAAAATATTAAACTTTAAATCAAAATATTTAAAGATTTATATTTACTATTTACAGAAATCAATATATAAAAATTTATATACTAAATAAGTATGATGACTTAATTTATATATATATTAATTAGTCATTATCATGGTGGATATTGGTTAGTGCTGCCTTGTTTAAGCATAGGTGATCAGTCCATGCATAACTAAGGCTAGGTTATCCAATATCTGCCTTTGATAATAATCTTAATATTTTTTTTTTAAAAAAAAAAAATAAAATAATCTTAATATCACTACTATGAATATATTATTATTAACGATAAAATTATTAATAATAATTAACTAAACAAAAATTTTAAATAAGAGTATACTTTTAAACATAAAAATATAATTTCTTTACCACAATATAGTAATACTATATTAGGTAATTCCATATATTAATCAAATAAATTTATATATAATATTTTTCGATTAATGATAATAGAACAACAAATATAACAATATATATATAAAAATATGCCCATATTAAAATTAACAAATAGTCAGTTAATAAAACACATAATCATATAATAGTAATCAGGAAAAATTAAGTATTTCTAAATACTTAATTAGCTTAACCCAGTGGCTGTAATCAGGAAAAAATTTTGAGTATTTCTAAATACTTAATCAGCTTAACCCAGTGGCTGTAATCAGGAAAAAATTTTGAGTATTTCTAAATACTTAATCAGCTTAACCCAGTGGCTCTGATACCACCTTTTTCTGTCACGGCCCACGACCCGGTTTGACCCGTTTCAGGAGCCGCGGCAGAAAATACTGCGGTATTTATTTTAATTGAGTTTAACAGCGGAAACAGGATCGCTTAAAGCTAAAATTTTCCCCGGTTATTTTATTTCACAATTCGGGATAAACCCGATAATTTACAATATTATATTTTTATTATAAAAGCGTGATATTACAAAATCATTTCTTTATTTTATATTGAGCCACTATCAGTAAGCTTAAAATGCTTCCCAGCACTTTTCCTGAATTACAACAGATCACCTGAAACATGTTTGAAAAAGGTTTTGTCAGCGGGAAATACTGAGTGAATCATTCTATTTACTAAAACGACACATTTGTTATAATTTACAGTATTAAGGAAGATTACAATGTTTCTAATATCAATCCAACTACCCACAGTATTTGTCACTCGAATCTTTACGGTGACTGTGGTCATATCACCATTGGCTGCCCCAATGAATGACGAATATCACTAAATTTAGGTTCGCCCACCTAAAGTGATAAAACTGTAATATTGTGCACAATACCCCACATACCGGCTGTAATTTGGTGATTACATAAACTTAATCACTGTAATTATAACTTTGAAAATAACATGATTTTGTAAAGTAATTTGATAAAAAGAGAGAATGACTCACTTTGCAGATTTATACGGGCAGAGCCTAGCCTACTGATTAGCCTTTTATCCTAATTTCAATAATAAGCACACAATTTTGGAATTAGTAATCAATCCAGCATTTACGATAACTCACGAGATCAAATTTTCACAATGAATGTCAAAATGCAATACTTTGTCCATCGAATTAACGATGATCCATTGAATTAACAATGAACGACAAGGTATAATACTTTACCCATCGAATTAACGATGATCCGTTGAATTAACAACGAATGATAAAGTATAATACTTTACCTATCGAATTAACGACAATCCGTCAAATTAATGACGAACGATAAAGTATAACCCTAATGTGGGCGGCACTTAAACATTCATTGGATATTTGAATCAATCGGATAATGAATCGTAGCAGCGATTGTGCTAATACCCTGATTGCAGCTTCAATTAAAGACCTGTGTGTGTTAATTGAAGTGTACAGCAACTAATTCGATGTATAATCGAGAATTCTCTCGACGTAAAGTGTCCAGATTTCGAATGCCAATGCCTGCTATTTATAGCTGAAATTTTGGAACCCCTGCGCATCGTAGGCCATACATACCATGCGCATCGTATGCTTATCATACGCACCGTATGCCATATTCCTCTACGCATCGTATGCGTTTTAAACAGCCTGCGCATCGTAGGCCAAACTTGGATACGGTGCGTAAGGGTTCAAAAGTCAGTTATAGAGTAGCCACGTGTGGGACTAGACCTGATGACTTGACAAACTCGAATTCTCATATGTTGACAGCAATTTAAGTGGATAATCATCCACTAGGGTGTACCCCCCCTGAGTTTTAGGGGCCCTAATCCTGATTCTGAAAATTATGAAACTATTAGGGTTTGCACAGAATCACTTGGGTGTCTCAATTAGGGTTTCCTATTGGTCAAATTAATTTAATAATTATGACTTTTGATGAGAGTCGTTACAATTATGCTATACATATCAAACCTGTATACTCGCCAATACTTTTGTATTGACAAATATTTTAACGTATGTTGCAGGTTAGGTCGCAGGCTATATCAAATCAAGCTAGGAAGTCTAGAAACTCAACTAAAATCTAGGTTGTCGGATTTGTATTGTTCGAGAGGACAAGAAATCTGTGATAACTTATGTGATTGTATTATTTGTTAGTATGGGATAACGAATGTATTAAATATTATCGCAATATAGTTGTTATGGATTCTCTTGAGCAATCTGATTCGCCTAGTGTCGCGCCCCGATGATTCCGCCATTGGTTGGGGTGTGACACACAAGTTTGGCATGTTGACATTTTTAGTCCCTGTGGTTTCATATTTTCATCGTTTGGCAACTATAGTCCTTCAAACTCAATCTTTCACATATCCAGAGTTTAGGACACGTGTCTTTACATAATTGGACACATTTTTACGTGGTGTTACATCCTCACCCCCTTAAAAGAAATCTCGACCCTGAGATTTTACTGGAATAAGTGAGGGTACTTCAGTCGCATAGTGGACTCAACTTCCCACATATATTCGGGACCTCTACGGGCATCCCATTTGACCTTTACTATGGGTACGTGTTTTCTTCAGTGCTTTTTAACCTAACGATCCTCGATCGATATTGGTCTTTCATCAAACCTCAGGCTTTCATCAATTTGTACGTCCTTATGAGACATAACTAATGATTCATCAGCTAGACATTTCTTTAGATTGCAAATGTGGAACACATTGTGGATTCCACTCAGCTCCTCAGGTAAGTTTAGCTTATAAGCTATACTGCCTACACATTCGATGATCTCGAATGGTCCAATATATCTAGGGCTTAACTTACCCTTCTTACCAAAACGCATCACACCTTTCCAGGGTGATACCTTTAGTAAGACTTTGTCGCCAACCTCAAACTTTAGAGGTTTTCGCGTCTTATTAGCATAACTTTTCTGCCTATCCCTGGCAGCTTTCAGGCGGTCACGAATCTGGACAATCTTGTCCGTTGTTTCAAGGACTATATCAGGTCCTGATAATTGAGCTTCTCCTACTTCCGCCCAACAAACAGGCGTTCTACATTTCCTTCCATACAATGCCTCAAAAGGCGCAACCTGAATGCTAGTATGGTAGCTATTGTTATAGGAGAACTCGATTAAGGGTAGGTGGTCATCCCAACTACCTCCTAAATCAATAACACATGCTCGGAGCATGTCTTCCAAAGTTTGAATTGTACGCTCACTTTGTCCATCGGTTTGAGGATGGTAAGCAGTACTAAAATTCAAACGAGTGCCCAAAGATTGTTGGAAACTTTTCCAAAAGTGAGAGGTGTATCTAGTATCTCTGTCAGAAATAATAGTCACTAGCACTCCGTGGAGGGATACAATTTTATCTACATATAACTGAGCCAGTTTGTCGGAGCTATGCGTCTCCTTGATGGGTAAGAAATGTGCTGACTTAGTTAGTCGATCAACTATGACCCATATAGTATCATTTCCGTGCTTTGTTTTAGGTAACTTGGTTATAAGGTCCATGGTTACCATCTCCCACTTCCATGTGGGTAGTTCTGCTTGTTGTAGTAGATCCGATTGCTTTTGATGTTCAGCTTTAATCTGAGCACATGTCAGGCACTTAGCTACATATGTGGCAATAGATTTCTTCAATCCTATCCACCAATAATTAGCTTTCAAATCCTGATACATTTTATCACCTCCAGGGTGAACTGAGTATTTGGAGTTGTGAGCTTCCTGGAGGATTACATCTCGAAGTCCTCCATGACTGGGAACCCAGATTCTTCCATTCAGTCTGAGAATTCTATCTTGCTAGGTGTTAACTGTTCAACAGTTACACCTAACTTTTCATTTGGAAGGTTAACTTCCAAAACAACATCTTTCTGTGCAGCTAATAGCCTTTCATTCAGGCTATTCTTCAGTTCAATGCTCTTAGCATTAATCCTGATAGGTTTGACTCTCTCCTTTCGGCTTAGAGCATCGGCGACTACATTCGCCTTGCCGGGATGGTAGCGAATTTCACAATCGTAATCATTTAAAGTCTCCATCCAGCAGCGCTGTCTCATATTAAGCTCTTTTTTATTAAACAAGTGTTGAAGACTTTTGTGATCCAAATAGATCACACATTTGGTTCCATATAAATAATGTCTCCACAACTTTAATGCGAATACAACGACACCCAACTCCAAATCATGGGTGGTGTAGTTCTTTTCATGCACCTTTAGTTGTCGTGATACATAGGCAATCACTTTGCCTCGCTGCATAAGTACACAACCCATACTGGTATGTGAAGCATCACAGTATACGACAAACTCTTCGATTCCTTCGGGCAATGTCAACACCAGAGCATTGCTTAATTTCTGCTTAAGAATCTCAAAGGATTCTTGTTGTTTAGGACCCCAGTCAAATTTTACATTCTTACGGGTCAGAGAAGTCAATGGTGCAGCTATTCTTGAGAAGTTCTCAATGAATCTTCTATAATATCCAGCTAGACCCAGAAAGCTGCGAATTTCTGTTGGCGTCTTTGGTGCTTCCCAATTCATGATGGCTTCTATCTTGGCGGTATCTACTTTGATACCACGCTCACTAACAACATGTCCAAGGAATTGGACTTCACGAAGCTAGAACTTGCACTTGGAGAATTTAGCATACAACTTCTCCTGTCGAAGCAATTCTAAGATACATCGAAGGTGCTTCTCGTGATCAACTTGGCTACGAGAATAGATAACTATGTCATCTATGAAGACAATGACAAACTTATCTAAGTATGGTTTGCAGACTCTATTCATGAGGTCCATGAATGTTGCTGGCACATTAGTGAGCCCAAAAGGCATCACTAAAAACTCGTAATGTCCATACCTCGTCCTGAACGCCGTTTTAGGCACATCTTCAGTTCAGACCTTAAGTTTATGGTATCCGGATCTCAAATCAATCTTTGAAAAGAAGCTCTCCCCTTGGAGCTGATCAAATAAGTCGTCGATCCTGGGTAAGGGATATCGATTCTTGATCGTTATCTTGTTTAGCTCACGGTAATCAAGGCATAAGCTCATTGATCCATCCTTCTTTTTCACAAACAATATTGGAGCTCCTAAAAGCGAAGAGCTGGGTTGAATGAAACCTTTTTCCAGTAAGTCGTCTAATTGAGTCCTGAGCTCTTTCATTTCAGTAGGCGCTAGACGATAAGGAGTTCGTGCAATAGGTGCAGATCCTGGGAGAATGTCTATCCTGAATTCAACTTGCCTCTCCGGAGGTAATCCAGGTAATTCGTCAGGAAAGACATCAGGATACTCGGAGATAATAGGAATATCTTCAATCTTAGGCTTTGGGTCATTTACTGACACTTGTGCCATATAGATGACACATCCGCTCTTCAGACACTGCGATACTTTGAGAATGGACACATTGTTGGGAAGACCATATGTTGATACATATTTTGTGGACACGACTCGGCTCGGTTCAACTCGGCTCAGTTCGACTTGGTTTCGACTCGAAGACACGAAAATCAAGACAAAGCTACTTGTGTCTGTACTTTGTCTGTATTTTGTCATGATACCAAACGATGTCTTGTGTTAGGTTTGTTTATATGTGCGTTCGATGTAAGTTTGACCAAGTCAACCATCCTCCGGTTTGACTTGGCCAAACAGTTAGCACATTGTTTGTATGGTGTGTGTGTCGAAGGATGAGGCATCGAAGGATAGTTTAGATCCTTCGATCCTTCGATGACCTCGAAAGACAACCTTCGATGGATACATATGGACCTCGAAGGATATCATCCTTCGAGGTATGTATGGATCCTTCGGTGGATATTCTGGTCGATAGATGATCCTTCGACCAGATTTCCTTATCCTTCGACCATAGGTGCTGTGTCGGGTATATATACCCATGTGTTGTGTTCATTTCAAGACACGAGTGAGACACAAGAGACAGAAAGATACACTCGAGAGATAGGGAGAGCATTCTGTCAAGAACACACACACACTAGAGAGTTTGCAATACAGATTTGTAAACCTTGTGCTTGTAACCGGAACCTTTCATACGCATTAATACAAGTGGTGTTAATCGTTGAACCTTGTGTTTTTGTGTTTATACTTGTCTCAACTCGGTTGCACTCTAGCTTGGATTCCGCACTTGCTAGTGTGTTAATATAACAAGGATAAGGTTTGACCTCATCCGAGAGGGACCTACAAGTGGTATCAAAGCCTTGGCTCTTCTCCTTGTTAAAACCGAGTGTTTTAGAGTGTGTTTCGGATTCTTGGAGTTCATTTTTTTTGAAAAAAAAAATCAGCTTTAAAAACTTCAAAAATCTGCATGTTTTGCTAGAAGTTCTTATAAAAACCTTGTTGTTTATCATTTTCACATGTTAAAGAGTGGTTTTTAGTGAAGTTTCGGGCAAAAACTCGTGTTCGGCAGTTTCGGGTTACCGGAAAACTCATAGTCTTTCCAGAAAACTCATTGTGTTCTTCATAATATTCAAGTGTTCTTCAAAGTGTTACATATTTTGATCTTGTTTTATTATTGTTGAAAGTTGTTTGTGCATTGGGAAGGGATAATTGATTAAAATAGTCAACCCAAATCTGATTTTGGCAGAAAGTAAGGTCTGAACATACCTTCTGCCGAAAGTTGTGCACCAACCCGTCACCTTTCTCACCAACCTGTCAACTTTGTGTCAGTGTGTCAGAGCTCATCGAAAGATATCCTTCGAAGTCGAAAGATTATCTTTCGATCAAGGAGGTTCGACAGATACCCATCCTTCGAACATCTTTCGAAGTCAGTGAGTTATCTTTCGAGCCAAGGAATCTTTTCGAAGGATATATTTTTCGAGCTACTGTTACATTTCGAAAGATAAGGATCCTTCGTCTTGGAGAATCTTTCGAAGTCATTGTTCGAAATTCAACAGTGATCTTTCGAACACTGTTGATCCTTCGAACAAGTGTCTGTCTTTCGAACAAGTGTTGATCTTTCGATCCTAATCTGTTTAAGGTTAACAGTTTATGTTTTTCAGGTCTTTCGATCCTTGATCCTTCGGCTGGTTGTTATCATTCGAAATTTTAACATAGTTTGTGAAAATTAATTTTTTTTAAAAAAAATCAATTTTCACTTAATATATTAATTTTTATAAAATGGGAACAAACGGTCAGTGGGATCCAACTGCGTGGACTAAAATAACTTCGACTCCACAATCATCAGCTACAAATGATCAGTGGGATCCAACCGCGTGGACTCTAACATCTTCACGATCATCAGTTACACAACCTGAGCCAGATTTCGACAAAACTGCATTCTTGCGAGCTATTGCCCCACCTCAAGCTGCAATGATAACTGCAAATCAATGGGCATTGGTCACAAATCAAAGCAGCAGCATTCAATCTATGATGCAGAATGACAGTGAAACTGGTACAAGCACAAAACCGCCAAAGCTAAATCATATCAATGATTGGGGATGGTGGAAAGAAAGGCTGAGAACTTATGTTCAGGGGCAAGGTCAAGATCTATGGATGTGTTTCTTCACTCCATTTGACAATGAGTTGGAAGTTGCAGGAGCTAATCCACAAACTTACAGCACTCTGTCTGATGAAGATAAGAAGAAGTTTGAGTTAGAAAAGAAAGCATTCATGATTCTCACACAAGCTCTTAACAGAGACATTTACCACCAGTTTGTTTACTGCACGACTACTAAAAGCTTGTGGGATATGCTGACGTTACGATGTGAAGGAAATGCTCAATCAAGAAAGATCAAGCAAGATTTACTGAAGAAAGAGTTTGAAGGATTCACGTGTATGGAGAATGAGACTTTGGCAGATTTATCTACAAGGTTCCATCACTTGTTGAGCGAGATGTTTGCTTTTAAAGTCACTGCCACTCCACAAGAAATGACGAAGAGATTTGCTGATAGCTTACCAGCAAAGTGGAGCAGTTATCTTGAAATTCTCAAAGAAAACGGTGTTCTGGACACAATCACTGTTTATGATTTAATTCAAAAATTGGAGAACAAAGATGTAGAAGAGAAGCTTAAGGCAAAAAGAACTCTAACTCCTCAAAGTCCAGAGATGTACTTTGGGATTGCAGGGGGTATCAGTGGAGAAAAACCAGCTTCTCAACACGCGAAGATTCAAACAGCTTTCGTCTCAAACACTGGACCATCAACAACAGATCAGTTTGATCCTTCAGCATACTTGATGTATCCAAGACCAGATGTGAAACCGACAGCTCAGCAGCAACAACCGCAACAGCAAGGGTTCTATGGAAGCTCTTCAAACTTTCAAGCCACTTCCAATCCAAACACAGTCAGATTAGACACTTCCAACTTTTCCAAAGTCAGTGTCGAAATAGCCAAGGAGCATATGGAGATGTTGAATACCTTGGTTAGTGCTTATTGTGGATTGATCGCAGGTCAGATTGGGAATATCAATCTAACCAATGAAGATTATCAGCAAGTGGATAGAGATGAGTTTGAAATGATGGATATTAAATGGGCTCTTGCTAGTGCAATTCGAAGAGCAAAGGAGTTTATGGAAAGGACCGGGAGAACCAACTTGGAAAGCAAGAAAGACACCAAGTATGGGTTCGACAAGCAAGCTGTAACGTGCTTTAACTGTGGTGAACGGGGTCATTTCAAAAGGGAATGCACAAGACCAGCTCAGCATGGAAACCAAAATCCCTTCAGAAATCAAGGCAACCAGCAGAATCAGAACAGGAACAATGTTCGTACATTGATACCTGTCAACAACCAAAGCCAGTTAGGGCCATCAAATGCCAACCGGGGACTCGTGGTTCAAATAGATGAAGGTTGTGATTGGTCGCTTCAGCTTGGAGAAGGAGGAAATGGTGGAACAGCATGTTATGCTAAAGTGACTGAGAAGGTAGTAGAACCCGTGTCTGCTGGTGAATCTTCAGAAGATGAAGATAGTTCGGGTTATAGTGGGAGCATGGATGGGGAATCACTTGATGCTGGTAATTTATCAAGTGATGCTTTAGATTTGAAGGTTGATGAACTTTTGGCTGAAGCTGAAGTATTATGCAAGAGGAGATCTATTCTGTGCCAGAAATCTGCTGGAACTTCCGAGAAGCTTGCTAAGTTCTTCTCTGAAGATGGATCTTTTTCTTTCCATTCAGCCTTTACGGCTAATGTCGACAGTTCATCAAGTCAGGTATGTGATACTAATTCTGACTCTAATTCTGTTCCTGTTGAATGTGCTAAGTGTTTAGAATATGCAGAAAAGGAAAGTCAGTTTGAAATCACACACAAACACAATCAAGAATTGATTGTTGATCTTTCTAAAGCAACTGAAGCTAACTTGTTTTTAACCAGAAATGAAAAGGAGTTTAAAGCAACAATTGCGTCATTAAAACATGATGTTTCTGAATTACAAAAGGCTGTTTTGAGAAAACAACATGCTAACAATGATTTAATTGACACAATTGAAAAGCAAATGGTAGAGTTAGCAACAGCTAGATGTGAATGTGAGACAATTAAGCAGAAATTGGAAAGCTATTCCAATTCCCGCTATGTTTTGGATCACATTATTGATGTTCAAAAGAAGAAGGGGGATAAGAAGTGTATGGGATTCAAATCATGTCCTCCCCCAATGAATCACAATTACTCCAAATTGCCTGATGACGAGGATATGCCCCATTTTGAACCTACTGTGCCACTCAATCTAGATGATTTTGCAGCAGGCCTCGGGTTCACAACTGGTACATCATCCTCGAGTCAATCAGAATCTGAGTCTGAGAATGTGACAGATTCATCGTGTGTTAAGGAACAGAGTCCTATCATTGTTGAGGATACTGACTCTTCGGACGATGAATCTGAAGTGATTGTGAACCAACAGTCTAACTCGGTTACAACAGATATTCCAATTGAGAATCACATCTTGTGTGATCCACCAGTGGAACCGAGTAAGACTGAAATGTCAAAACCCATGGATTCCCTTGTTTCTAGCAGTGAAGGGAATAACTTGTTGTACACGCTCAAAGGAGATGACAAAATCTACTCTAACAAAGATTTTCCAATTAAAAATGTAAATCAAGATTTAATTGAGCAAATTTTTGAAGGATGTATTGACAAGTTTTTGGGGAACAAAAGTGACAAAGTTACCGTCACTCAATGTGATCCAATTCCGTGTGAACAAGTTAGAAAACAATACGGAAACCAAAAACAACCAATTGAGCGAAAACAACAAGTCAACTCCGGAAAGGGTAAGGTACAGGGAAAGAAGGCTCAGAACAAGAATGTTCAACAACCTAAAGTTGAACAGTCTAAGGCTACTCAACCTAAGGTTCAAAACAGAAGAGCTCCTGTTAAGAAACGAGAACCGAAAATGAACTTTGTTGGATCCACGGGTTCAGATAAACTGGAAACATTTCAGGATAAATCTAACATTGATTTTATAAAACAAGTTAGAATTTTAAAACGAAATGATCAGAATAATTACACCCAACACACAAACGGATGTGATTTAGGTTCAAGTACATCTAGATCACATAGTTCATTGTCTGGTTCTCCGTCTGGTCATCAACATGTTTCTCCGAGGTTTGTAGAGCGGAGAATGTGTTTTGAGTGTGGCACAATTGGGCATATTGTAAGATACTGCCCATACCTGCAAAAGTTGAAGGCTCCCCAAGAAACCAATTACCAAAAACGATCAGTTTCCCCGAAACAAGACCCACGTGTCTTGAAAGAAAGGGAAAAGAAGTTAAAGCAAAAGAATCAAAAGGTAATTGAAAAGGCCTTAAAATCAGAGGTAAAAGAAGAAAAACCTGTTCAAGCAAAATCTAAAACTGTAAAACCAGTAAATGCTAAAACAACAAATTCAAATACTGGTAAAGGACAAACAGTTTGGAAACAAAAACAGGTAATTCAATCAGGGGGAGCACCGCAGGTTCTTTTTCCTAATCATCAGGAGATTGAGATCACTTTCCTTGATGATCAAGGACGACCCAAGTCCACAAAGGCTTGGGTCCCCCTCTCCGTCTAATCTTTGAATGAGTGTGTAGGATATTCCAGGAGGAACTATCGATAGTCGTAAGATTGTTGATAGTGGAGCGTCCATGCACAAAATAGGCAACAGAAGAAATTGCTGCCTTTGATGGAGAGAAAATGAAAAAGAAAACAGAAGTGTCTGTTGAAAGAGATTGAAAAGCTTCGACAAAAATGGAAATCATTAAAAGTTTGATTGTTAAAGGCTTTGATCGGGTCCCCAGGGTAGATTCAAATCAAAATGTACGCACCTGCAGCACGTTTGAGGTTCAAAATCAACAAGATGAACGTGCAGTGTACATTTCTTCGCGGTGTGATTGAAGAAAAAGTGTTTGTTGAACAAACCAACCGGGTGTGCGGATGCCTTGGCATGGATTGAACAACCGCACACTACTTCTGAAAGAGAAAGACAAAGACCTTCGCTGGTGCAATATGGAAGACCAGCCGGACCCAAAGGTTTATGATCTTGTTGCTGACAAGAGACGTCTCAGTAGCTTCAAAGAATCGACTTTGAAATCCACACCGGGTGGATATCCAGTTTGGGAGAGCACTCAGATTCCTTGCAATGCACGAAGCAGTCGCAGGATACGGTTTTAAAATTTCTAATCTCTCCTATACTTGTCGTTATTTAAGCTACTTTATAAATTGTTATCCTCTCGCAGCACTCTTTGGCCAGACAATGTTGTCATGGTCCGCACCGCAAACCGACATGCCAACTGATTTTTCCAAAATTTGATAAATCATTTCAGATTAAAAATTAATTTTGGTAAACGGCATTGAGGTAAAACATGAGTTAACCAACATCGGAAAGTCATTTTTGTAAATACCTTTGTGTTTTTAAATTTTATCTTAGTTTGTTGATTTTAGGGGGAGTAATTCCAAATTTGAAAAATCCAAAAACATCGAAAAATTTCAAAAGCACAAAAACAATAGAAAAACAAAAATGAGTTTCCTGGCGAGAAAAAGAGAAAATGATAGTACATCAGTGGTCTGTCTAAACCTCTTTAAACCTTAAATGAAAAAGCGATAAGCAGCTCTATATAAGATGTATTGGTAGGCTCACAATCATTTTAAAGTGTGCAGGGTGATATAAACTTAAATCGACTGAAGACTGGGTGGGAACCATTCATTGGCATATGGTCTTGGTACCGAAATTTCGTTTGAGAGATTGCCGAGGTTCTGAGATATTCGGTCTTTATGCTGCTTATCATCTGGGTATCATGGTTGTATCTTTTACCGAAAAATAACGGGGACGCAAGTCTAGATCTTCCATGATACCATACATACGTGTACATATTACATACTGCATTCGACCTCAATAAGTGATCAACAATCACATGTCCAAACAAAATAAGTGATAATATATCACATTTATCCGGGAGTCAAGTTCGTCTCTCTGCTGTACGAAAGTACTGACCTGTTCACGGACTTGCTCCTGTGCCCTCATGCATCGAAAATCAAGTTCCTCATCAATAAGTGATTCTATCACATAGGGCTTGTTTTCAAAACAAATAAGTGAGAATCTCACATCATATACGGTCAAACAGATGATAATCGGTATACTCACCGGTAAGATGAACCCTCGTGCATACCTTGATACGGGAATGTGTCGTGATGTGGATGAACACCGGTCGGTAAGTATAAATCATACCTTAACGTATCCCCGCGCCATGATTACAAATGATAAGTTGAGTTTATGTGGACAACAATACCGATAATCGTTATAGGATGTTTATCTAAATGTTAACTAATTGAACAACAAGAGTGTTTTGACATGACCGTACACTGATATGATTCTCTTACCCTCGAAACTCGCAAAAAGAATGTCTGTAGATAGTTATTTACTATTTTCAGTTTATGCATTTTGTATATATTTATTTATTGTTTTCTGTCTTTACGTTTGAAAAATAAAAAAATTCCAAAAAGATTTTAGGTGTGTTTTAATATAAACTTTATAAAATCCAAAAAGATTTTGTTTCTAGTTTATTTTTGATTGACTGATATTGGAACTCGAGTCTATCCTACACAAAATCCTGATCGTAAGCCGAAAAACAATTGCATCTTAATAAACAGTCGAAGTTAACAAGTTTTGAAAGTTAAAGGATTAAAATTGTACATTTTCTAAACTTTCAAAATATTGTCGGTTGGTGTTTGATTGAGATTTGATCTCACATGTGTCATTTGTTTAAATGTTAACTATATTCCAAGCGGTTGTTCTCATTATGCGTTTAGCTTTCTTGCATGTGCAGATGCTAAAGGGGAGGAGAACATGTTCGATGACAAGCTTTGGAATGAAGACACGAAGTGGAGGCACTCAAAGGATAAAATGATCGAGTTGCCGCTGACCCTTCATCAACACCACAAGGATCTGAAGAATTGACAAGTCAAAAGTTTCACGAGCATGACTCAATGGAGAGCTCAATCTAAGGGGGAGTTTATTGACACACTACCTAAATGAAAAGGGGAGTTTGTTGATACACTTTCTACTTACGACAGGTGAAGACTTTGAAGATCCTCCGACGTGGAAGACATCGAAGTTGAACCTCACGAGTAGCGTCCAAGGGGGAGTTTGTTGATACATATTTTGTGGACACGACTCGGCTCGGTTCAACTCGGCTCAGTTCGACTTGGTTTCGACTCGAAGACACGAAGATCAAGACAAAGCTACTTGTGTCTGTACTTTGTCTGTATTTTGTCATGATACCAAACGATGTCTTGTGTTAGGTTTGTTTATATGTGCGTTCGATGTAAGTTTGACCAAGTCAACCATCCTCCGGTTTGACTTGGCCAAACAGTTAGCACATTGTTTGTATGGTGTGTGTGTCGAAGGATGAGGCATCGAAGGATAGTTTAGATCCTTCGATCCTTCGATGACCTCGAAAGACAACCTTCGATGGATACATATAGACCTCGAAGGATATCATCCTTCGAGGTATGTATGGATCCTTCGGTGGATATTCTGGTCGATAGATGATCCTTCGACCAGATTTCCTTATCCTTCGACCATAGGTGCTGTGTCGGGTATATATACCCATGTGTTGTGTTCATTTCAAGACACGAGTGAGACACAAGAGACAGAAAGATACACTCGAGAGATAGGGAGAGCATTCTGTCAAGAACACACACACACTAGAGAGTTTACAATACAGATTTGTAAACCTTGTGCTTGTAACCGGAACCTTTCATACGCATTAATACAAGTGGTGTTAATCGTTGAACCTTGTGTGTTTTGTGTTTATACTTGTCTCAACTCGGTTGCACTCTAGCTTGGATTCCGCACTTGCTAGTGTGTTAATATAACAAGGATAAAGTTTGACCTCATCCGAGAGGGACCTACACCATACTGTGTATCTCCTTGGATGGTGACGGATTCACCAGAAGGGGTTTTGATGATAACTAGCTTTTTATCGCAGGGGATTTGGGCTTGGTTATGCGACAACCAATCCATGCCCAAAACTATATCAAACCCAGCCAATTTCATTGGCAAGAGGGATAGCGAGATAGAATGATTCTTAATGGATATAAAACATCCATCAAGAAGAGTTAAGGCTGTTTCTAAGGTACCATCAGCAAGCTCTACCTCATATTTTATGTCTAGAGTCTTAATAGGCAGATTCAGTAACTTACAAAACTTATGGTCTACAAAAGACTTATTAGCACCTGAATCAAATAAGACTCTAGCATAATTATTATTAATGAGGAAGGTACCTGTTATGACGTTCTCATCGTTCACCGCTTCCCTGCATTCATCTAAAAGACTCTCGCATTGGTTTTCCTTGCCTCCTCGGGCTTCTTAGCATTCTTGGGGCAGTTTGTCTTGATGTGCCCCTTTTCGTTGCAACCATAACAGGTTGCATCCTTAATGTTCCGGCACTCCACCGATTTGTGCCCCTTCTTCTTGCAAATCCCACATGGTTTAGCTTGTGGGTCTTGGTTGCATTTTCCAAAGTGCCTTTTTTTGCAAGTCTTGCACCTGGATTTGTCATTTGACTGCCCTTTCTTAGAAACAAAGTTCCCTTTGTTCTTCTTGTTCGATTGAGGGGACTTGTCTTCCTCTCTCTTCCTCTTCCCGTCATCGGTAGTTTTCTTTGCCCTATTCCTTACAATATCAAGATTCAGGGACAAAGATAGATCCACAGCAGATCTATAAGTGGCTGGCTTAGAAGCCTTAACATTCCCTTTCACTTCAGGGGCCAAACCACCAATGAAACGCGCAATGCACTTGGGTTCATGGGTGACCAAGTATGGTACAAGCCTTGACATCGAATTGAAGTTGTTCACATAAGATCTACAATCCAAATCCTTCATTACCAAGGTGAGGAAGTCAGTTTCAATCCTCTCAACCTCATGTTGAGGACAATACGTGTCTTTCACAAGATCAACAAACTTGCTCCACGAAAGGTTATATAAATGAACCTTTCCAGTGGACTTTACTAATGCTTTCCACCAAGTGAGGGCATCACCCTTGAAAGATTGAGACACAAACATAACTATGTCTTCCTTAGCACATCCACTGATGTCAATCACAGTCTCCATTTTGTCTAACCATTTCATGCAGTCAATTGCTCCCTTTTCTCCTGTAAAATCCCTCGGTTTACAGGAGACGAAGTACTTATAGGTACAACTCTTTTTGTACTTAGGAGCCTGATTTAACACCACTTTTTGAGACTCAGATCTTTGGTTGGATGAATGCTGAGATTCATCCCTTTCTGATGCATGTGACTGTGATAAAGGTTTTGAGTGAGCTTTGGACCGAACATTACTCGGTTCCTTGAATATCTTATCTACTGCTTGAGCAACCGCGGTGTCAATCATGGCTTGTAGTTCAGCATTTGTAAGATTTATTCTGGCCTCATTATTGTTTTCTTCCCGTGGATGACTGTTTACTTCATCAGATCCAGCCATAATTTAGGTACTATATCAAACAATAATGTTATATTTAAATTATGTAATAAATCATCACATTGATGATTAGATGGTCATGGCATTATTAAACCATATAGACCACTTTAAGAAATAAATATCAGTCAATGGAATATAATTCTTTATATTTATTAGACAGGGGAATATAAATCACAACTGTCAATGTCATAAAAGACATTTTCATTTAGCACAAGGCTCGTCTCGAAGGACATTTAGATAGCGCAAAAAGGCTTTGTCACAAAGACAATTAGAATATAACTAATGATCTCTTGGATTAGTGATCTTTTAAGGGCCGAACATAGTTCATCGCCTTGTTGACAAGAAGTTTATTAAGTAGAACTATCATTGTCATTTTTACACCTTTGCTTGTAAGCATACATCTCAATTGGATGTTTTAGGCGTATACATCATATTGATGTTTGTTAGCCATGATTCATATAGATCATATAGGCTATGAAAGTGACTTGGGAAAGTCCAAGTACATTTGGAAGCTTGTGTGGTTTTTCGTACCACACAACCAGGAATGTTAACATGTTTTCAGATGTTAACAGGGAGTTATTTTCTTAAAAAGGTTGTACCATCATAGCCATTAATATTTTGGCTAGGTTATACCCTTAAGAATTTCTTTGGCAGATCAATTTAAAGTTGACATGATATAGCATAATGATGTAATAAAATACATATTTAAAAATAAAAAAAAAAGATTAAACTTCATTAAATCATAAAACAAGTACAACGATGCCCTAAACGGGACTTGAAACAACACACTGCCCGCGCAGGGGCTACATAAATAGAAAATAAGTCCACGCAGGGACTTGGTTCAGAAAATAAAAAAAAATGTCCTCGTAGGGACTCGATTAAAAGACAATACAAGACAAAATAAACAACTTCCTACTTCTTCTTGCCTTTAATGAGGTTCGCAAGGCCCTTGAGGAAGCTATTATGCTTCTTTTTGGTTTCATCTGCTTCACGCTCAACCCTGTCTAACCTCTGCAGTATTTCTTGGGTTTGCTCCTGTTGAGGAGGAGGAGGTTGCTGGTAAGGTGGGTATTGGTACCCCTGCACCAGATATCCAGTTGGGTAAACTGGTGGGTAAGAAGAAGGATAAAGTGCATTATACTGTGCAGCAGTAAGATATGGATCATGGGTTCCATAATCCGTTGGATATCCAGATGGGTTATACCAAGATGAACCTGGGTATGTTGGTATTGGGTTGTCAAAACCCACTGGTGGTGGCGGTGGTGCATAAGAAACTGGCGGAGGATTGTCCTCTGGCACCACATGCGAGGGTCCACCCATTTGGGGGTCCTCGGGAATAGGAGGGTAAGAGATTGAACCATGAGGGGAACTGAACCGTGGTCCCCCACGCACAGACATTCGTGCGTTCCTCTTTCGCCTAGATGGCTCGGGAGGTGGTTGAGGTGGTTGTTGAGGTGGTTCCTCGACAGGAAGAGGTGGAGGAGTGACAGCTTGAAGGTAAGGCTCATTCAAAGGAGGTTGAGACGGGGATTTTTTGATATGAAGGGGTGAATTTCCATTCATACTTTGACCACCATTCTTTAAATGAATCGGGCCCTTGGTACGGCGATCCTTGATATGGAGAACCGCTCGAGATGCTGATAGGGTGGCCCGGTGTTCCGGTTTGCATTTCTGGGTCCGGGTCGTCATCCATCTCCATCTCCTGAGAGAAGTGATCTTCGGGTCCCAAAGGATTGAAATAAAAAAGATTGTTAACATAGATGTTCGGATTTAACTGACCTGGAGAATAAATGGAATCGGGGTGATGGAAAGAATGGGAGTGAAGGGAGTGGTGAGATTGGTTCGAATGGTGTGACTCCTGAGAGTGATGGGAATGTTGGGGCTCGTTAGGAATGGGTAGCCCAAAGTATGGAGGTTCGGATGGTGAGGATCCTAGCGAAACAGAATGCCTCGCCGGCTCGAAGTTATGACTCCAATGGTCCCGAGAGTCGGAACTAGAGAAAGTCCCTGACGGGGTACGTCGATGGGAGGGTCCCGCGTGGCCCGATGGCCCTTCTCTCATTGGTCCCTTTCCTTTGCCTCTCACACGTGGCGGCAATTTCCAAGAAGTTAATATGTCAAAACAAGTAAATATAATATAAACAATAAAAGGAAAGTTAAGAATAAATCCTAGGTCATTAGCCTAGACTCGGAAGTCTAAGGAATGTGCTTATTGTGTCATTGAGATTAAACACAAAAGGTTAGTGTTTAATTCACTCAATGTTGGCTCTGATATCAACCTGTCACACCCCGATATTTCCACATATTACCGGTGGGCCTGGCGGGGAGTATCGTGACGTAGTTGATATCATCATTGTCAATACACACAACATAATAGCACAACGGAAGGCTTGGTGAATAAACTATTACAAACCATAATGTTTGAGTGTTCGACAAAAGAATATACATACTGGATTGTAATAAGATCCATAGGCGGATCATAAATAAAATACAAAGAAACAAAATAACAGACTTCAGGTATCTTAGGGATTTGCAAGATCCTCTTATACGACACCTAATAGCTCCAGCCTATTATGAGAGGTACCTGTCAATCAGTCTTTAGAAAATACGTCAGTTTACACTGGTAAATACAATTAACTGACTCTTTTGAAAAATATTTATGAAAATTGATTTAAGTGCATATGGCACAAATCATTTATAACTTGGGACAATTATTCAAACATAATCTTGTATATAGATTTACATGTTTGTCATACAATTGGGGCCGGTTGGAAGCCGGTCGTGATTAACCGACTCACCACTTATAGAACCCACAAAGGAGTTATCCCCAACATGTGGGTTTATATATTATTTAGCAATTGCATCTGTCAGGTGTATGCCTACACCCCGTGCATAGGTCGTGGCCATTTTCAAATGAAATGAGCCGAGGATATCCAGGACATGGTCGAATTAACCCTCAATGTTTATGTTATCAAACAAGAAGGATTAAAATGGGTTATGTAAATTTATTAATCACAGTCCGATTAAATGATTTCATACCTGACCAAGTGGTATTATTATAATACCATATGTATAAGGAAAATAAGTTAAAAGTATTTACCTGAGCTAAACGTGAAAGGTAACTCAGCTGTATAATCCTAAAGATTTATGATGATACCTTCTACTGGATGCTACTTAATCTGTATAGAAGGTTTAATAACCTATTAGGATGCTAACGGGTCTTTAGTTAAGTCAAGGACTTAGATCGGCTAGCTAGAAAGAAACCTTACGGTTCTAAACGCTAGATTAAGCGGAGACCGAAATAGAATGTGGTTTATCCCCGACGAGCTTGGATACTTGTATAATATGGGTAACCTAAACACATTCTGGATTTTGAGAATTTAATGATAAGGTTAAACCCGTTTCGGCTATTTTACGTAAACTAGTCACATAAACCGATCCGAACGTATAAACGCGTAACGGGTAACCAAATGAATTATATACAGGTCTTAAATGTTATTATGCTTAAAATATGTTAATACATCAGTAGGATGTTAACATATATGCCCAAAAAGTATTTAAAACCAATTTAAGCCCCGTAAGGGCATTTTGGTAATTTTAATGCTTATAAAAGAGATTTTATGACAAACTGAAGTTCTGGTCTTTTGAAATCAGTAAAAATATTTAATTTATCTCATTACATCAGTAAGATATTACATATATGAGAGGTATACCATTTATGACCAAACAATGCCCCGAAAGGGCATTTTTGTCACTTCACATAGGCTTTTAAGGATATTTTTGGAAACCTGAGTTCATAACTAATAACTACTATAATAATATTTAAATTTGTTTAAAAATTCAGTAGGCAACAAGTAGATGTTAAATATGGTTTTAAACCATACTATGCATCTAATTAGTGTAAAACTCGTTAATTGACGATAATCAAGATGTTTATGTAAATATGAGATTTTGATAAGTTTTAAATGCTTCAAAATAATTTATTTAATGTATAAAATCAGTAGGAAAAGATTTGGCATTCAAATCATTTGTTAATCTCATTTTATGCATGAAAAGGGTATTAACGTCAATTACCGAATTACACAAGAACTCTATGATTTAAACATATTATAATCTGACCAAAAATATTAAAATTCCTTAAATATAATATCTTAACAGTAGGAAATGAGTTTTGGTTCAAAATCCAAGTCTAAAGATGCATTATGCAAGATATCGCAAATTAATTAACAAAAAGCTTCTAATTACGATATCGAGCATAACTTCTATTTGGGACCAAGAACTGATGTCAAATTTTTGGGACAAGTTTAAATATCAGCAGCAAAGGTTTTTGTCCTCTCACATTTCTACAAATCTTATTTATATGTCAAAAGGGCATTTACGGCATTTATAAGCATATTAACAAAATAAGAGCATATAATTCAAACCACTAAGAACCATGCAATATAACTCCAGAGGGTTATACTACTGAATAATGTGGTCCTAATGGAAGCTTAAAACGTGGGAGAATTAAGCTTGAACGGGTCAGAACTGAAAGTCAAAGCAAAAGTCAAGCTTTTGCGACTTTCGGTTATAAACTGACCTTAGACTGATAATTGTCGGGTTAGGCCTGATTAAACATGTTCTAATATTAATTACCAAGTCATTAGAATGTTAAAATATAATTTAGAACCTCTGTTTTATTAATTTAATTCATTTTTAAACTTTCTGTCCAGTTTGACTTTTTGTCAAACTAGTTTGACCCGACAATTAACAAGTCAAACGAAATAATTAGGAGGTGCCCTTTTAAGGGTTAATAACCTACCTTAATATGGTTCCATAACAACTTTCGTTTCGGTCAGTGGTTGGACCATTTGTGATTAAACCGAAAGTCAAAGCTTAATTACGATATGTTTGACTTTTCGGTTTTTAAACTAATTAAAAGGACTAAGCAGGGATTAAAACTCTTACTAATGGTCCTTGCTATCTTTTCTACACTTCTAAGTCTTCTCCTATTGCTTGAAAGCTCCAGATGTGTGTCCTTTTGAAGTTGTTGCAAATGAAGTGTGCATAAGAACATAAACTAGAGCTCCTTATATACTAAATTCCAAACTCATGGATCAGTTGCAGCTGTAATGGGGCCTCCTAGGATCACCCCAGGTGTCCTAGTAGTAAAATAAATCCGTTTAACAGCACATGGTATTGATTATAATGAGTTTAAGTCGGTTCTGCAGCTGAAACCTGCACCTGTCCTCATTTTTCTGCGCTGGGCACTTCTACGCGGCCCGCGTAGGAATGATAAGGGGCTTACGCGGCCCGCCTGAACCTACTGTTCAGGTTAAAATACTTTCAAACATGGCAGAATCAGTCCCTGGCCATTATAAACCTTATTTAACTTGATTTTTGTCATGTAAGGCCCTTGTAGTTAGTTTGTAAAGGCTCAAGGATGTATAATCAAACTTCGTTAGGCTCTGTTTCGTTAAATAGCACTATAAACACAAGTTTCATCAACTTGACACTTTTCACCCAAAGTCTTGAAAACTTACTTAACGATCTCGAAACCACGTGAAATTTATACCACTTATTCTTGAGAGTATGTTTGAATATTTCGAAGCCTCGGGTTCGTTAAAAGTCACTCAGAGGTCAGAATTAACATGTTGACACGTTTAACCCTTGTAGTTTTATAATCTTCCGATTATTTTCACAAACGGCTTCTTATATCCAATTAATCACTCGTTTAAGAATATATTCTTCACGTATGGTCATTCAGATGCACAAGTTTGGCATGTTGACATTTTTAGTCCCTGTGGTTCATATTTTCATCGTTTGGCAACTATAGTCCTTCAAACTCAATCTTTCACATATCCAGAGTTTAGGACACGTGTCTTTACATAATTGGACACGTTTTTACATGGTGTTACATCCTCACCCCCTTAAAATAAATCTCGACCCCGAGATTTTACTGGAATAAGTGAGGGTACTTCTGTCGCATAGTGGACTCAACTTCCCACATATATTCGGGAACTCTACGGGTATCCCATTTGACCTTTACTATGGGTACGTGTTTTCTTCGGAGCTTTTTAACCTGACGATCCTCGATCGATATTGGTCTTTCAACAAACCTTAGGCTTTCAATAATTTGTACGTCCTTATGAGACATAACTAATGATTCATCAGCTAGACATTTCTTTAGATTGCAAATGTGGAACACATTATGGATTCCACTCAGCTCCTCAGGCAAGTTTAGCTTATAAGTTATACTGCCTACACATTCGATGATCTCGAATGGTCCAATATATCTAGGGCTTAATTTACCCTTCTTACCAAAACGCATCACACCTTTCCAGGGTGATACCTTTAGTAAGACTTTTTCGCCAACCTCAAACTTTAGAGGTTTTCGCCTCTTATCAGGATAACTTTTCTGCCTATCCCTGGCAGCTTTCAGGCGATCACGAATCTGGACAATCTTATCCGTTGTTTCAAGGACTATATCAGGTCCTGATAATTGAGCTTCTCCTACTTCCGCCCAACAAACAGGCATTCTACATTTCCTTCCATACAATGCCTCAAAAGGCGCAGCCTGAATGCTAGTATGGTAGCTATTGTTATAGGAGAACTCGATCAAGGGTAGGTGGTCATCCCAACTACCTCCTAAATCAATAACACATGCTCGGAGCATGTCTTCCAAAGTTTGAATTGTACGCTCACTTCGTCCATCGGTTTGAGGATGGTAAGCAGTACTAAAATTCAAGCGAGTGCCCAAAGATTGTTGGAAACTTTTCCAAAAGTGAGAGGTGTATCTAGTATCTCTGTCAGAAATAATAGTCACTGGCACTCCATGGAGGGATACAATTTTATCTACATATAACTGAGCCAGTTTGTCGGAGCTATGAGTCTCCTTGATGGGTAAGAAATGTGCTGACTTAGTTAGTCGATCAACTATGACCCATATAGTATCATTTCCGTGCCTTGTTTTAGGTAACTTGGTTATAAGGTCCATGGTTACCATCTCCCACTTCCATGTGGGTAGTTCTGGTTGTTGTAGTAGACCCGATGGCTTTTGATGTTCAGCTTTAATCTGAGCACATGTCAGGCACATGGCTTTTGATGTTCAACTTTAATCTGAACCTAATGTTCAGGTTAAAATACTTTCAAACATGGCAGAATCAGTCCCTGGCCATTATAAACCTTATATAACTTGATTTTTGTCATGTAAGGACCTTGTAGTTAGTTTGTAGAGGCTCAAGGATGTATAATCAAACTTCGTTAGGCTCTATTTCATTAAATAGCACTATAAACACAAGTTTCATCAACTTGACACTTTTCGCCCAAAGTCTTGAAAACTTACTTAACGATCTCGAAACCACGTGAAATTTATACCACTTATTCTTGAGAGTATATTTGAATATTTCGAAGCCTTGGGTTCGTTAAAAGTCACTCAGAGGTCAGAATTAACATGTTGACACGTTTAACCCTTGTAGTTTTATAATCTTCCAGTTATTTTCACAAACGGCTTCTTATATCCAATTAATCACTCGTTTAAGAATATGTTCTTCACGTATGGTCATTCAGAGGCACAAGTTTGGCATGTTGACATTTTTAGTTCCTGTGGTTTCATATTTTTATCGTTTGGCAACTATAGTCCTTCAAACTCAATCTTTCACATATCCAGAGTTTAGGACACGTGTCTTTACATAATTGGACACGTTTTTACGTGGTGTTACACTATTAAGGAAGTGATCCTCATTGTTTTGTTCAGATTGATTAACTTCATTGACCGGTTGGTTTTCCACGTTTTCCATCTGAATAATTAAAAATATATACAAATTATTGTCACAAAATAGATAACAACGAAACACACAACAGGGAAATCACACATAACCAAGTCAACACGTATAGCCAAAATTGTCGACCTTGCGACTTTTATATATTAGTATGCATCGATACACACCATTTATTTTACAAAAGTTTTATTTTAATTATTATTATACAATATTATATTATTACTATTATTATTATATTGTTTTTATGTTATTATTATTACACAACTACACCACCACAGTCAGCTGGCCTTTCAGAAACGACGCTCCCGCTCGTCGTATTTCCATGAGATATTCTCCCCCATATCCCAAATTCTATTTCCCGCATCCACCAGTTCCTCGCCATAGTGGCGGAGTTCAGCTAAGTTTTCTGTGCTCATAGATGGGTATGGTGCAGGTTCAAGATCAAACTGGGAAAAATAAACGTTGGGGTTATTCATGAAATTCTGAAATTGCCAGTCATTCGTCCAGCATTCTTCCAATTCTCCGGGTAGAAGTTGGTGGTTGACAATAGGGTCTGGAATTGCAGGTTCCAAATTAAGTGGAAGTTCAGATTGGGCTGGGAAATTAAAAAGGGTCTCGTCTGTGCGTCCGATGAGGTCACACTTTGCTAATTTCCTATCAACCTCTTCCCACAGTGGCATTTCCTGGGCTTGCCCGGAACTTTCTCCAATCTCCTTTCCATTCCCTTTGTCTTTCGGATCCTCAGTCTTTTTAACTTTCTGGGCAGCTGGTTTCTTCCTACGTCCGTGTTTCCAGTCCAAGATTCTCCTCCTCTTTTTCGGCTTTGGTTTCACCTGTGGCTGGGACTGGAAAGTTATTGGCTCCTCAGTATCTGCCTGATAGCCGGATAGGGTCCCGGTGGTATCCATATCGGTGGTATGGATAGTAAAGTTTCGGAGTGCCTCCGACAGTGCATTCATGCTGTTAGCACACATGAAGAAACACATACAAATTTTAAGTTAAAATTTTGTTTATTAAATTAAATTTTCACAAAATCACAGAATGGCAAATTGGAAAATTAAGTATTTCTAAATACATAATTGGCTTAGATCAGTGGCTCTGATACCACCTTTTTCTGTCACGGCCCTCGTCCCGATTTTACCCGGACTAGAAGCCGTGGGACAGAAACCCATGGTATTGGTGTTTAATTTGGCAGCGGAAATATTAACAGGATCGTTTATGTAAGACCCTAATACGTATTTGACAAAAAGTCGCAGCGGAAATTCGTGCCATAAAATTTCTTTCATTACAAACATTTTGACTTACTTGAAAGTTCGTTTTAATATGTATCTTTTACAAAAATAAAGTATAAGTCCTGTTTACTAAAATACATACTCAATTATTCCCGTACAATCTATCTTGTGACTCGATCTTTGATCTCTATTCCTCGTGATAACCGCCCGTGATTCGTACAACCTGCACTCACCACATACATTCATAACATTAGTACACAATACATAAACAAGATTCAATCTCGTACACTTCCCTTTTCGTTATCCTTCTAACTTTAAGCATTTCATCTGCGTATCCATATCCTGGTGAGGCTTCAATAATGTACCTGCATTACTTTTCATTCTCAAGGCACACTATTAATAACGTATTACTCGACGTATCTAAATCATGCATACATACATTCTTACATGCATACATACACATCTACATATGTACATACCTTCCTATATCTCTACATACATGCATACACTCATACGTACCTTCATATATACCAAAATACACATCTACATACGCACATACATTACTACGTCTCTACATACGTACATATACACATACGTATCTTCATATATACTTAAATACATGAATACATATGTACATACACTCTTACGTACACGTTCAAGATCTTACATACCTCTTATATATCCATACATTAATTACATGGTACTTAGACTTAGATTTATAGCCCATAAACGTCAAAGGAATGATCAAAATCATGTTTGGGAGGCCCGCCGTGGTCCACGAATAACAAACCGAAGCCTACTATACCCAAATCAACTTAGATAACTAATTTTCAGGTTTTTGAACATGGGGAGGCCGTCGGCGACGGCCCTAGGGGCGTCGGGGACGGCCCTTGCAATTGCCCGTAGCCCAAAACTTCCATACACAGCCAAATAACCCGTCAGCCAAAAACTGACTTTCTAGAGCTCGTCGGCGACGCCCCTAAGGCCGTCGGCGACGCCCTCTAGATTTTGCATTTTTTCTGCAGTTCCGTTTTGTCGTCCGTACGCACTAAAACGCGCATAACTTTTGAACCGTTTACCCGTTTAACCTCCCGTTTCTTCCTACATGCTCGTAAATTCACATTCTATCATATGAACTTGAAATCCAACATCCGGTTTAAGGAAAATATTCACTTAAAGCTCTCAGCTTTATATACCCGCTTTCACTTATTCGACCCGTTCATGTTTTCGTCAAACTACTCATTTGTTTTAACCCAAAACTTACATAAACGTTATAACTATAATACTTTTACATTATCTGGGGTTCGTACTTGGGATTTATGCACCCGATACCCGGTATGCGTTAAACCTATTCATGTCATTCATTTATACGAAAGCAAACTTTGTTAATACAATTTCAAATGCGAAATTGTTTGTCCATTAACCATGACTCACAACCGAGTCTTTAGACTATTAATCCTCATCTCTGATTCTTGGTTAGCGTACCTATGTACAATTCTACCCATACCCGGTTATAGTACCGTAATCAATTACTTATACAACCCTTCCGGTATAGTAATAAAACCACATTTTGACCCATTCAATTTCATACAACCCTTCCTTATTTGACTTCAATTATCATGCCTAATTAACTAGAACATAACCTTACTTAACAAGCTAAGAAGTGATTCGGAAATCACTTACCTTGTGCATCCGTGTCCGTATCCACTTCCTTGCCTCCTCTTGACCCGTTAGCCTTTCATGCTTGAGTCCATCTTGATATGATTCCTCTACTTTCATGCCACCAATTCACATTCTCATTAGCATACACAATTGTACATGTTAAAGATCATATCAATTGCATATTTCACATTTGACTTTCATTAGTCAATTATAACAAGCATAAGACATATACCCACTTTCACATACTTTCAAACTCATATAATTCAACATGTCATTCCATGTAACGCGTATTGATGTAACATGTACCATACGACTTTCTAATATCCTATCTTTACAAAAACAAGTTAATTTATGCTTCCTATGTGTAGTTGACTTTCAGAAGTCAACGGTTTATCATATGAACTTCCGACTTATCCACATATATCCGTAACATCATTTATGCGATATCAATGACACTATATACATTTCTTATTCACGATGCAAATATTCTTACAATCATATGATCACCTAGTGATATTAAACACAACGTACAAGTCCTTAATGCATAGTCTTGACCAAGACATACATTCAACCCGAATTCTTGTATAAGTTCCATCTAAAGCACATTCTTCAAGTTAGTATACTACTAATTACATCATTACCTCATCTCATTCATAAATATCAAGCCATTTCATACAATCTCACATCTTAACTTCACTTAGACATTTCATCATACACTTGGTGTGCGTACCACCTTTTAAGCATAACGTACAACGAATTCATGCATAATCTTATAAATTCATACATAGTTCATCAAATCCTTCTACTAATCAACATGTAGTATTTAAAATTAAACATCAAATATATTATCATCACATTTTATTCAATTCATCTAACAACAATTCATCATACCCACATATACATCGATCTTTCAACAAGAATTGGACATAGGTGGTGATTCAAGTCATCATCCTCACAATAACAAACGGGTTTCACCCCTAAACATCAAATTAACACAAACCATACATAACCTATGCTCTATATGATGATTTTAACCCTTATACATGATCAATTTCATATTAACTCACGGATTAGAACATAACCCACTTCACACATAATCACCAATCTTAGATTTAAGACATACCTTACGATCCCCTTGTGAAGGTGATCACTAATTCATGTTCGGTTGTGAATTTGGGACTCGATTCACCCTTCAATTTGGTGATTTAGATGAGTTAGGGTTTTGAGCTCTCAAGGAGCTCCTGGCTCCTTCTCGAACAAGCACCAGATGTGTGTGTTTGTGTGTGTGTGTGTGTTTGGTTTGTTAATTAAAACATAACTTTCTCCTTGTTCATCTATGGTCCCTATAGTTTGTTCCCTTGTGTGTTTTGCTAAACATTTGACTAGGTATAATAACCTAGTTATTACACTCCATTTTATTAAACATGGGGTCACACTAGCAAATTTAGTAATTCGAGTTTTGGGGCGTTACAAGTCTACCCCCCTTAAAATAGGTTTCATCCCCGAAACCTTTCTCACTTTTATTTAACTCAGATTATCTTTTCTTCCAGTCCATCAACACGACCGCTATCCCATCCTAATGACAATCTTCTATCTTCAAGAACTCGTTCCAGAGTTCTTATTAGTGTCGCTTTCACTAATAGCGTTAATTCCTATCGTACTTCATAGCTAGTGGTTCATTCATCATCTCAATGCTCGTATATCATATACGATATATCATTTTTGTTTACTTGAAACAATTGTAACATTTCCTTAATAACATTCCTTTTGTTTATATCCGATATTCATATTATTTTTGTCGGCTATATGATCTTACTTCAAAATTCATACATACATCAATCTGTTTATCTTCAATAGGTACATCATAATAATAGATACTACCCATTCTTTACTCATAAACTATTCATATAATTGACCCCTTTCAAACAGTTCCATACTTTTCATACTTTACCTTTACATAACATGAAAGGTCGGAAACTTATCCAAAGCTCTTACTAGTGTCATTTACACTTTTTATGATTTATTTCATTCTATTATTATATCATATACATTATTTCATTCTGTTCACCACGAGCAAACCCAAACATCCTGTTACTAACGTCCCTTCTACTTACATTTCACATTCATAGAAAGGTCGACGTATCATTATACGCATACCATAAATATTCGATATACCAATTCTTACTTATAATCACAAGCTAAACGTTTTACTAACCTCGTTTCCATTGCATAATCCAACTGCCTGCGACCCGAATCGGCCTTTTAAGGTTAAATTGACTTTTCTTACTTATCATAGATGCGTTAATGTACACATTCGTGCTTCCTTCCATTCATGCTTACTTACAAAGACATTCATTACATCATTTCGGTATTCTTGACAAACTAACCCTTATTGTTCATACTCAAATCATTGTCCGGGTCGTAGCCCGTCATTCATTCTGACTCCTAAGAGTCGATTACTAACACATTTAATACATAACTGGTTCAAAACTTATTCCTTTCGTTTTAAAATTTTGTTTTACGTGCCAATTTCGATCGTTCTTTTGTTCATTTACTTTGCACCTACTCGTAAGACTTGTTTGACTCAACCATTGTCAAACTATCGACACATTCTGATGTGGACTAATTCCATCCTTTTTATATCTTAAATCCGTCCCGCGGATTCAAACGTAACATCCCTACCTTTCATTATTTTTTTGTTTTGTTTTAAATTCGCCTAGCGACTTCATACATATCATTCATATCTTCCATTACTTCTATGTTTTGAATCCGTCTCACGGATTCAAACATTTCATTTACATCTTCCATTCACATATTTCATTCATTACATGTGTTGAATCCATCTCACAGATTCAAACATATCATTTTCTGCATTTCATTCCTTGAATCCGTCTTGCGGATTCAAACATTCCATTCATGCCTTTCATTCCTTGAATCCGTTTCGCGGATTCAAATAGGTCATTCATACTTCATTCCTTTCATGCTTCGAATCCCTCTCGCGGATTCTAACATATCATTCATACTTTCATTCTTGAAAGTCTTACATTTCTCTTTACCCTCACGTCCACCTACTACTAATTCTAACGGACATACCTGTAACAATTATCACGGTCTCACGAACGTCATACGTTTCTTGTGTACTGGCCAGGTACGCAATCCACATACTAGTTTTGTGTCTTCGTGTAATCGCCACCTTATGTCCGAAGAATTAAGTTTCGGCACGTGTAACATTTTTAAAACTTCATTGTCACATCATTATTATATTTCATTTAAAATTTTCCTTCACTTGCTTAATTATACCACTTCATACGCCCACACGTTAAATTTACGTACCTGGGGTCAATTTGTCTTATCACTTGCCTTAATGCCGGTTCTAGACCGCATTCACGGATCGTCCTCTCCAAGCAGTCATGCTTACCTTACACATAATATAACCATTAGTTTCTTCATATGAATGCATACATACACGTTTTCATTCCATTTCTACCTTCAGATCTTGACCGAGTCATGGATTGTACGGGTTCCTTATCACAAGAGCACACAGATTTGAATTCAAGTACCTATACTCTCGTACTTAATTCTCTCAAACCAGGGCTCTGATACCAACTTTCAACAAGAATTGGACATAGGTGGTGATTCAAGTCATCATCCTCACAATTCACATTCTCGTTAGCATACACAATTGTACATGTTAAAGATCATATCAATTGCATATTTCACATTTGACTTTCATTAGTCAATTATAACAAGCATAAGACATATACCCACTTTCACATACTTTCAAACTCATATAATTCAACATGTCATTCCATGTAACGCTTATTGATGTAACATGTACCATACGACTTTCTAATATCCTATCTTTACAAAAACAAGTTAATTTATGCTTCCTATGTGTAGTTGACTTTCAGAAGTCAACGGTTTATCATATGAACTTCCGACTTATCCACATATATCCGTAACATCATTTATGCTATATAAATGGCACTATATACATTTCTTATTCACAATGCAAATATGCTTACAATCATATGATCACGTAGTGATATTAAACACAACGTACAAGTCCTTAATGCATAGTCTTGACCAAGACATACATTCAACCCGAATTCTTGTATAAGTTCCATCTAAAGCACATTCTTCAAGTTAGTATACTACTAATTACATCATTACCTCATCTCATTCATAAATATCAAGCCATTTCATACAATCTCACATCTTAACTTCACTTAGACATTTCATCATACACTTGGTGTGCGTACCACCTTTTAAGCATAACGTACAACTAATTCATGCATAATCTTATAAATTCATACATAGTTCATCAAATCCTTCTACTAATCAACATTTAGTATTTAAAATTAAACATCAAACATATTATCATCACATTTTATTCAATTCATCTAACAACAATTCATCATACCCACATAATACATCGATCTTTTAACAAGAATTGGACATAGGTGGTGATTCAAGTCATCATCCTCACAATAACAAACGGGTTTCACCCCTAAACATCAAATTAACACAAACCATACATAACCTATGCTCTATATGATGATTCTAACCCTTATACATGATCAATTTCATATTAACTCACGGATTAGAACATAACCCACTTCACACATAATCACCAATCTTAGATTTAAGACATACCTTATGATCCCCTTGTGAAGGTGATCACTAATTCATGTTCGGTTGTGAATTTGGGACTCGATTCACCCTTCAATTTGGTGATTTAGATCAGTTAGGGTTTTGAGCTCTCAAGGAGCTCCTGGCTCCTTCTCGAACATGCACCAGATGTGTGTGTTTGTGTGTGTGTTTGGTTTGTTAATTAAAACATAACTTTCTCCTTGTTCATCTATGGTCCCTCTAGTTTGTTCCCTTGTGTGTTTTGCTAAACATTTGACTAGGTATAATAACCTAGTTATTACACTCCATTTTATTAAACATGGGGTCACACTAGCAAATTTAGTAATTCGAGTTTTGGGGCGTTACAGTTTAACTAAAAAAATGCCCAGTTATTTTATTTTACGTTTTTGGGACAAACTCCGTAGTTTACAATAAAGGAATTTCACGAGGAAATTCCCTGTTTACAAAAACATGTTTATTTATTTACTGGCCACTTTATCCAAGCTGGTAGTGCTACACGGCACTTTTCCTTGTTCACAGTAAATCACCTGAAACATGTTTAAAAAGATTTTATCAGCGGGGAAATACTGGCGAGTCATTCAATTTATACAAAACGACACAGTGTTATAATTTACAGGATTAAGAGCGATTACAATTTGTCATTTCAAGCGACACAGACGACTAGAATATCGAGGCCGGTGTGCTTGAACTGTTCAGCTGATTTTGCTTGAAATGACACTTTGTCATTTCAAGCGGAATTACCTAAAATCCCATTTCTCGTTTTACGCGCCCTGATCTATCAGTTCTAATCTAAGACTCGAACAAAGATGAAGTCGACAGACAACTGCACCAACAGACTCCCCCTTGAATGTTGACGGAATCTTCAGTGAGAGTCTTCAACATGACGACTTTTCAAACTTGATCGATCTTCTTCAGGAATTTCTCCTGGAATCATCTACCCGGATCTTTTCTCTAGCTCTAACCTCGTCAGACTCCCCCTTTCATCAAGCTGGGATTTTCAGTCTGGAATTAGTTATTGCCTTTGAAATCAAATCCTGGCTTTAACTCAGTTCAGCTTATCACCTACACAATTCTCAACCAAAACATAAGTTTTTACTTAAATCAATAAGAAAAACTTACTGATAATAGTTATATCAAGTTCAAATTAATGACCCTGATTGACTAATTTCAACTTCTTTCTTAAAAAATAAAATATCTTCATTTAAGCACACACACTCCCAATCCTGTTCATCATGTTCAGCACTTGGAGTTTTGAATATCAGTTCTCCAACACCAGTTGTCGAAAATCTTTTTGACTTTTTTAAAAGTTTATGCTAAAACACACTAAAATCTTTTTGGATTTTTAATGAAATGAAATACAATAAAGAAATATTTACAAACAATATTTTTGTGAGTTTGTGTAAGAGGATCATATCAGTGTATGTGACCAATCACTAGCGCCGTTAAGCTTTAACATTTTCAGTTCTAAACGATTCACATAGATTGACGATATTGTTATCCACTTAAACTCAATATAAAAACTTTCAAAATGCTTACCGATACGTTAAGGTATATTAATTTTGCACTAAATTCTTATGGACCCCACGATCTCAGCATATCCCCTCATCATGCAATACGCTAACTCAAGTAATGCCTTTAAACTTTTATCAACTGTGATTTGTGCGAAAACAAAGCAGAATGTTTAAACATTAACAATCAGGTCGATACTTCTGTATACGCAGAGAAAGTCCAATGTTTAAACAAAATAAGAAAAATAAAACAAGTTGAAGTTGTTTAGGCTTTAACCACCAGGTCGATACTTCCGTATACGCAGAGGTGATCCAAAGCTTAAACGAAACACCAAAGAAAATAAAGCAGAACGTTTAGGCAATAACATCCAGGTCGATACTCCCGTATACGCAGAGGATGTCCAATGCTTAAACAAAATAAAGAAATAAAACAAGTTTAAATCTTTGCAAAATGAAACGAATGTGGATCTCATTATACGGCAACTTTAGGGAACTTGTGTTGAGCAAGCACACCGGCCTCGATATTCTAGTCGTCTGGGTTTTGATAGGAGATATCAGGATCTATAAATCTGGTACTGGTGGTCTGGCATGAAGGCCCACCTGGAAATGTATGTGAATGATGTTTGACTTGTGGGAAAAGTCAAGGCGAAGTATCAGCAACCGGCAACACCATATGGAAAATGAGAACAGACTGCCATGGATTTTGTCACTAGTCTACCTAGAACTCGAAATGGAAACATTATCGTTATCACCTGGGTGATCGTTGATTGTCTCATGTAACCAGCACATTTTATTGCGATCAAGGACGCTGACGAGTCATCACAGCTTGTGAATATTCCTCTGGGAGAGGCGGCATTTAGGCACAGGGTGCCATGTATGACAGGAAACACACCACACCCTTGGCTCACATCTAGACATGAGCGTTGGACAAACGGACAAAGTGAACGAACCATCCTGACACTCGAAGACATACAACGAGCATGTGTGTGATCGACTTTAGTAAGACCTAGAAGGACATTTAGCTTTAGTTGAGTTCTACTGCAGCCGTTACCATTTTAGAATTCAGACAGCTCCGTGTGAGGCATTGTATGAACTGTAACTCTAATCTCCAGGTTGGACTAAGGTGGGTGAAAATCTAACCACAGGTCCAAGATTTGTGTTCGAAACTCTTGGTAGGATTGTTCAGATCGGAAATCGTTTGACGACAATGCATGACCGTCAGGAAAGCTGATAAGCTTAGGAAACACTGGGAGTTCGCTGAAGGCGAACGTGCCATAATCGAAAGTCTCGCCCTGGGAGGGTACGGTACGCTATGGAAAATGTGGCAAGCTTAGTTTGCGGTACGTTGGGACATTCGGATTTCTGGAACGGATCGAAAATATGACTCACAAACTCAAGTTACCTGACGAATTGGGTAACAGTCACAATGCCATTTATGCATTGAATCTAAAGAAGTGTTTGTCTGACGGAAATCTAGTGATACCTTATTAGAGCCTAAGGCTAGCAACAAGTTGCAGTTGTCGTGTAATCTGCTGAAATCATGGACCAGGACGTCAGGATTCGTTAGCATAGTCAAATTTCAATCGTGAGAGTTCGTTGGAACTCAATACGTGGACCGGAGTTCACGTAGGAGCGCGAGGATCAGATGAAGCTCAAATATCCTCAACTATTTCTTAATGATCAATCCAATTCTGGTAATAATGGCGAATTTCGGGACGAAATTCCATTTCAAGTTGGGGATGATGTGGCACCCGGGGAAAATCTGCAGCAATCCTGATTTATCACTTCACTCCTCTGTGCCTACTTGTCAAATTTCGGGATGAAATTTCTTTCAAGTTGGGGATGATGTGACTACCCGAATCTCTAAGGTTAGCGTTACTTAAACTCCACAATATTTGGCGTTGGATTACACGTGTACATCACTAAATATTTATGTGTGCATATTAACTATACACGAAGTCGTTAAACGTGTTATATGTGCTAAACGTGTTATATGTGCTAAACGTGTTAAATGTGCTTAGTTACTTATGTCGCATTGGCGTATTCGTACGTGTGTAGTAGAGTAAATAATGTAGTGAGCCTCGACTAGTTTCTCACTTGGGCCGAATTTGAATCTAGTTTCTCATTTGGGCCGAATTAAAATCTAGTTATACACTTGGGCCGCGACACATTTCTTTCGGGCCGCGATGCATGTATTAGATCACACACTTTAAACCTTCATCTTATTCTCTGAACCCATCGGCCCACACTTGTTGATTAAGCCCAAACCCATCATGGGTTTCGTATACAAGAGAGATAAGGGGTGGGGGGCACGTAAACTGTGATTTGGAAGTTTAACAAACCCTAACTTCTTCCCAAACGTACAAGTCAGCAGCGAAATTTCCCCCATCCTCTCGAAGCTTTCTCGCACTCTCGCTACTCTCCGTTTAGTTACTGATTCCGGTTTAGTGTTGAGTATTTTTGTTAATCTTGGATGTGTGATACATGCTAGGGTTGTGATGCTATATACATGAAACGAAAACACGACTCAGGATCTTGATTGTATGCGTACATAAATACTAGTAGACCGATGGAACTAATGATTAGTGATGATGTATAATAACCTGGTTCAATGTGTTAAATATATGAATTCGACCCATAATCGCGAGAATTAGAGGCTGCTAGTGGGCCGCATAACTATGAAGAGCATGATTTGATGATGAACAGTGAGTAGTAATATGACTGGTACTTGAATTGTGTGACAATAATTGTGATAATCACTAATAATATGCATGATCAGAATCTATTTTGGAGTTGTTTATAAATTGACTTAGATGCTGGTACGATGATGATGACTTATGCGATTGAATGGGTTGTTAACAATCTGATGGTTGTTCTAGGATTCATGATAGTCAATGTAATTAGTGTGGTCTTATGGTAGTCTTGTATTTGGTGTTGTATGGTTGATCTGAATATCGATAGTTTAGGGTGTTTATACATGAATTATTAGGTGAATAAACCATGTAATTATAGCTCCTTGATTAATGCACGAAAAACGATTTGATTTTGGGAAGGTGATACCGTAACAGTGGGATAATTCAAGTAGAAGTTTATTATGTTGTTGATTGATATGACCACACACTGACGTCAAGAACAAACAAGTCTTGTATGGATTAAATATTTGGGGTGGGAATGAAGTTCACATTGGGCCACACATTATTATTACGGATAGTAGATTGGGTCGCACATTAGGGGTGTGGGTTGCGAATTTCCTTTGGGTCGATCCTATTGGGCCACATACACACACATGTATATATCACATAATTGGGCCGAATGGTTCAAGTGATCGGATATAAAATCGCCCATTTGAGTGTTTAATGGTTTGAACTGTCGAAGTGGCTGCATGAGATGTAAACTTTACACAGGACTCGAATACTTGTTACTTGCTGTTATGGACCGTGTGTTACATGATCTCTTAATATCGACCTGTCTAATGAGATGTGATACATGTGTACCCTGCATGTGCGTTATATATGGAAAATACGTGAATTATGTGTATGCGAAACTGACAATCTTTGGTAACCACAGTAGGATTTGGTTGACCAACTGAGAACTGGTAAAGTAAATTAACAATCCGAGCAAACCAAGGTGAGTTCAAACTTTCTATAAGGCATGGGATTCCCGATGGTTTGGGAATGGGTTAAGAAGCTAAAACGAAACCTACATATTCACCTCTAACATAATATGTACCTCCGTCCTCGGTTGGGAAGGACGACAGCATTTAACCTACGTATTCTCCTTGGGTAGATTACGTACCTCCGTCCTCGGTTGGGAAGGATGACAACACATAACTTACTAGACAAAACTCTATCATGAAGTCCCTCGTTTTTATATCGACTTAATCGCCGGGCCAATGGAGAACGGGTCATTAGTTGATAGCGCTATTAGGGTTGACAAGCCTCACACCGTGCCGGGAGGACGGGCGTGTACTAATGGATCTGGGCACTTAGTCAATGATGATAGACATTAACGTAGGGCACAACTTTCTCAGTCAGTTGTCGATATGGTAATGGTCTAGTGGTTACATGGGGTAGCCCCCACTGGTTATGGTTTGGGAAACAAGAAACTGATTAACTACTGGTTTTCGAATGAACTTATGGTTTTTGGAACAACTTTAAAATGAACAACCAACTGTGAAATCGCTCAACTTTGTTGTTGATTCGTTGTTACATGCCTTGCAGGCCTTTAGGTGCATACTGTTGGAACTTGCTATCTGGAAGGCTGGAGTGGTCATGGGTCGGGATACATGGCATCGCAGCACAAGACTAATGGTTTTTACACGTGGTTTAAAGACACTTAACGAACGAATTATGCTTCTGCTGTATGCTGTAAATTATTTGTAACACTTAATGTTAATAAATGAAAGTTTTATTTAAATATACCTGTGAGTTCAATGTGATTGGTGGCTAGATCCTGGCCAGCCACGCCTCCTGCGGTGATACTCCGCTTGTGGATTTTTGGGGGTGTGACAAATTCCTTCTGGTAACGCTAGTATGGGTGCATGGGTTAATCTTTGCTTAAGAATTCTAAAGGCTTCTTCTTGTTTTGGTCCCCATTCAAACTTAACGGATTTACAGGTTAACTTAGTTAAGGGAATGGCTATTCTAGAAAAATTTCGAATAAATCTTCTATAATAACCGGCCAATCCTAAGAAACTTCTAACCTCAGTTGGTGACTCAGGGGTTTTCCATTTGGTAATTGCCTCGATCTTGGTGGGATCTACATGAATTCCTTCATGATTAACTAGATGTCCAAGAAATTACACCTGTTCTAACCAAAACTCACACTTCGAAAACTTAGCATAAAGCTTTTCTTTTCTTAGTAAACTTAGAAGTGCGTGCAGATGAGCTGCATGATCCTCTTTGTTTCTAGAATAAATAAGAATATCATCTATAAAGACAATTATGAATTTATCCAAATATGGCTTACATATTCGGTTCATCTTGTCCATGAATGCAGCTGGGGCATTGGTTAAACCAAATGGCATGACAGTAAATTCATAATGGCCATACCTTGTTCCGAAAGCGGTTTTAGGAATGTCCTCTTCTTGTACCTTTAATTGATAATATCCTGACCTTAAATCGATTTTTGAGAAAAATTGTGCTCCTTGCAATTGATCAAACAGATCATTGATTCTTGGTAATGGATACCGATTCTTAATCGTGACTTTTTTCAATTCACGGTAGTCAATGCACATACGCATTGATCTGTCCTTCTTTTTAATGAACAAAATTGGGGCTCCCCATGGCGATGATCTTGGCTGTATGAATCCTTTCTCCAACAATTCGTCTAACTGTTTCTTTAGTTCCTGCATTTATGCGGGTGCCAAACGGTAAGGTGCTTTGGCAATTGGTGCGGTTCCTATCAAATGGATTCTGAATTCAACTTTTCTATCTGGAGGTTGCCCTGGTAGCTCTTCTGGAAATACATCTGAAAACTGGGATACTAGTGGAATATCCTTTAATTCTTTTCCTTTAGTGTTAGTGATTATGGAAATCAAATACACTAATGATCCTTTTCTTATAAAACTTGCGGTTTTCATCACAGAGATGAACTTTGTGGATTTAGGGGTTTTATTTCCTTTAATTGTGATCTTTTCACCCCTTGGTGAATTTACTTGGATCGACTTTTAATCACATAAAATAATGGCTTTATTGGCTATTAACCAATCCATTCCGAACACAACATCAAATCCTACCAGATTCATGAGGTAAAGGTTTGCAACAAATTTCTGATTTAGAATTTCTATGCTTGCTCCCTGCAAGATTTCAGAAATCTTAATGGTTTCCCCATTTGTTGTCTCTACTAGACATTCTTGTGGAAGTTTAGTTAATGATTGATTAAGAAGTTTGCAAAAGGAAGTATTAATAAAACTTTGGTTTGCACCAGAGTCAAATAATACTTTAGCAAAAACATCATTAACTAAAAACGTACCAGTGATCACATCCGGGATCATCTTTGCTTATTCTCCAGTCAGAACAAATGCTCTAGCATTTTTAGTATTCTTGGTGTTCGTGGCTGGGGCTAGCTTTGGACAGTTAGGCTTGATATGACCTTGTTCTCCACAGTTGTAGCATATCCTGTTGTTAGGCTTCTTCCTGCAGTCTTCCTCCTTGTGTCCCGATATTTTGCAGAAATTACAATATATGGAGCATTTTCCTGAATGCTTCCTTTTGCAGTACTTACAGTAGGGTGTAGAGGTAGAACCTATATTTTTCCCACGGTTAGAATTTCCAAAACGGAATTCTTGGGTAAGTTTCTGAGTTAGGTTCCTTCTCTGATCTTCTTCTCGTGTACGGACTAATTCATCTGTCAAGGTATTGGCTAGTTCTACAGCTTCTTCTATGGTTTGAGGTCTAGCTGCCTTGACTACATGCCTTATTTCCCCAATTAATCCCCAGATGTAACGAGAGATTAATATTGGTTCAGGCGATGCAAGGGTTGGTACTATTCTAGCATATTCAAAGAATAATGTAGTATAACCCTTACTATCTATTCCAGTCATCCTAAGATTTAGGAATTTGTTTGCTATCTGTTCTTTTTCATTGGGATGGCAGAATTTCCTTTCCACTATATTTTTAAACTCCTCCCATTCCATATTGTAAGTTCTATCACTTCCCCTAGACTGGAGGATAGTGTTCCACCATTCTAGTGCTGAATTTTTAAACAGATTGGAAGCAAACATTATCTTATCCTCTTCCGCACATTTACTTATTCTTAAGACTACCTCAGTCTTTTCTATCCAGCGTAGAGATGCAACGGCCCCTTCATTACCCGAGAATTCCATTGGTTTACAAGAGCAGAATTCTTTATAAGAACAACCGTAAGACACGGTTCTTCTTCTTTTGGGAATGGGCACTTGAAGTACGGATCCATTGTTTACGCTGTGTTAAGGTTCAGAGGGTCACTTGCTATCATGTTTACTTTTATTTTCCGCTTCCTTAACTGTTTTGATAATATATGGCATCGCATCTATTATCCCTTGTGCCACTATATGTTGCATGGCACTGTTATCCATTTGGTTTCCATTATTGTTGTTGTTTGGGTTTTCATTATCCAGGTTAATGTTACTCTGGTTATCATTATTCTGGTTTTCCTGGTTTACTTCGTCGTCCATCTGAATTTTAAACATTTGCCAATTATTAATATCACCAAATAATTAGTAATTTAGGCAACAATCACACAATACACATATTAGTCAAAAGCGTCGAGCATTGCGACTTTACTTTTTCTTATATAGTATGCGTCTAATACACACTAAAGCTGAAATTAAAATTACAACACTACTATGCATCGTTAACCACGAAGTGTTCTATACTACAACATATATTACTATTATTACACACACACACACACACACACACACACACATATATATATATATATATATATATATATATATATATTTCATACAAACATATTATATATTATTATTATTATTACCAACTCCACCATCATCTTCACTGATTTGGATTCATCCAGTATTCCATATTGCGCTCGTCGTACTTCCAGACGAGTCGCTCTCCTACCTGCCTCATCCTCTCACTACTCTCTAAAATCTCTTCTCCGAAAGTTCGGAGCTTGTGCACATTTTCTGCACTCATTGGGGGTGCAGGTGCTGGTATTGTGTCTGGGACGGGAGCATGGGATCCTCCTGAGGGTACGGATTCTCTAAGATCTCCCTAATGTATTCATCGTTATCGTAGTAGGGATCTAGAGGGTCCAGACCTGGATAAGCTTCTAAGTTTGGCATGGGTTCGTCGTTTAGGTGGTAGCGTGGCACATAATCCCTATGATCATCGAACCATGGATCATAATATGGGTCTAAGGGATTAGGGGCTGGTATCCTAGGTATCTCCTCAGGGTTGAAATCATGCATTTGGACTTGGTTTTCGGGGTTGTCTTCTATCTCCATCGGCTGAGTGGGGAACAAAGGTAAGGGTTGTGGTTGAAAATCATGCACATAATCCCTATGATCATCGAACCATGAAGGCGATGACTCTCGGGTGTACCTACAAAGAATTTCTAGGTTGTAAACCAACTGAGTTCGCAGGCAGTGAAGGAGCCACGACTGCTCTGCGATGGTTGGAAAAGACGGAAGTTGTTCTTAAAATCAGCAAATGTGCCGAAGAAGATAAGGTGATGTATGCTTCCAACCTCTTTAAGGAAGAAGCCTTAGAATGGTGGAATACAATTCTTTAGGAAAAAGGAAGTGACATGGCTTATGCCATGAACTGGGAAAAATTCAAGGAAATGACAGAAAGGAAATTTTGTCCCCCTTATGAAAAGGAAGGAATGCCTAACGGGTTCCTAAATTATAAAATGATAGATGTAAATTGTCGGGAGTATACGACGACGTTCTTCGAGTACGCAAGAACGGTACCAACTCTAGCTTCGCCAGAATCCGTACTAATTTCTCGTTATATTTAGGGATTAGTGAGTGAAATCCGAGACATGGTCAAGGCCGCTAGACCACAGACTATTGAAGAAACAGTTGAACTAGCATCCTGACAGATGGACTAATCCGCATAAGAGAAGAAAACAAGAAGAAAGAGTTGGCCCGAAAAATTTCTCAAGAATTCAAGAAGAAGGGAACTGAACCGTCATTGGAGCAACCTACCTGCAGAAGCTGTAACAAAAAGCATTCAGGAAGATGTCGTTTTAGGAGAACGCCCTACTGTGACTTCTGCAAGATGACCGGGTATATAGAGAAATAGTGTAGAAGGAAAACTAATATTTGTTTCAATTGCGGAGAAACGGGACGCATCAAACCATATTGCCCGAAACTGACTAAAGCACCCGACAACCAGGCAAAAACAACAGATGGAACTAAGAAGAACGCGCGAGCATTCGTACTTACTACGCAAGAAGCAGAAATGATTCCAGACGTAATCGCTGATATGTAATATCTAAGTTAAGTTATTATTTGACCCTAGTACAAATAAAAGTTTATAAATAAATGCATTATGTCAAGTACTTCATCTATTCAGAACCATAATAGACTTGTTTGGTCTTCACTTTCATTGAATCATTTAATTGGTTACTACACCTTGTGGTGGCGTTTTTATTTACTTGAAGCTTTAGCTAATCTCATTTGCCCACCTGATGTACGGATTTATCTAATTTATGTTCGTTCATTATCTTAAAACAATCTTAATACAAGTATGTGTTAAGATAAGAGTACACAAATTCGTATTATATTTCGGTGTACCTCTAAAGATTATTTCATCATTGATAAAAAATTCTATAATATTCATTTGGTCTTTTCATCATCAATTGAAAATCCTATTCGAAATGAATATCCAAATTTACTTCATTAAAGCTTTCAGTTGATTACGAACATGGTGAAATTGTTCGGTCACCATAATTATTGAGCTATTTCAGTCATTTCGATACCTTGCGGCGTCGATATAAACTTGTAGCTTGAGCTAATCATAATCATACGAATCATTCAAAACCACATTTGTCTTTCGTTTGACTCATCATTTAAAAGTAGTCTTAATGCAATTATGTATTAAGACAATGATACACTATAAACTCTGTTGTATTTCGGTGTATCCTTGCAATTCAATAAATGTCAACATATTGATTTTTCTCATGTCATGATTCGATAGTTGACAAATCATTTTCGTACTTCTATGTCATTTGATCTTGTTGATTCTAAGTCTTTCTCAGTTGACAATCGAAGTAAGTTTTCCTTTGACAATAAATTCTATTGATTCTAAAAGTCATTCACAACTTGTAAACGTTCAACTTAGACATCTATTGATCATATATCTCTTTTAGCTTGAACCTAGTCACCTTGGAAATTATTTCATCTCGTTCGTTTAAGATCGATTTCTGGAACTAATTCAGTTGAACCATTGAGCCCCGTTTATTGTAAAACACATATTCATTTGAACATGTCTTGATTCTGTGTCATTTACCTTAATACTGTTCTTATTGACTAAGACGTGACATAACTTTAAGAAGACATCGTAACCCAAATCTCGAGGACGAGATTTAAAACAAGGTGGGGAGGATGTAGCATATCCATTTTTTTATCATATAAGAATTATAGATTGTTTAAATTTATTAACCACTAGTAACTAGTTTTATTTTTAAATATAATCATTCGACCCAAATAGTTTTAAAAACTATTTTATATATATAGTTGGTTGTAATGTTATACAAATTAATTGGCCTGTATATGGGTGACCTTTCTATTAAAATAAAATTATATAAAAACTTATATTATTAGACAGGTAGATTACAGGTAAGTTGATTGTTAGAAATATAAAGTATCTAGACGGGCCTAGAAACCGTCTAATAATTAAATTATAAAAATACATTGTATTTGGACTTACTCCGTTTTTAATGAAACTTGGTTCAAAATGTAGATAAGATTATTCTCGTTCTAATGACATATTTATTGTTTTATAAAACGTCATATTTTAAAAGTTATACGCGCCAAATGAGTGAAGCAGCTGAATTAATTATAATATATAAATTAATAAAATAATAATAATAAATAAACAAACTAACTAACCATTTATATATCTTACTAATTTGAATTTATTTATGGAAAAAAATATATTTTGTTGTTGTATGCGATACGGAGAATACAACAGAAAGGGTTCGAACACTTGCAAATTTGAATTCCTTGTATAATCTTGTTCGTGAAGTAACTCCTAAAAGTTTAGGTTATTTATTTATTATTTTTGAATATTTAAATAGGTAATGTTACTTTGAGTCTATATAAATATATATATCCAATAAGTTCTCAATTTTAACAGTGAGTTTAGTTTTTCAATCAATTGTATGGTTACGTGTAAAGTTAAAATATTAAATAAAGAAGAAAACACTGTTGGAACTTTTGAGATCGTTCATACTTGTACTGGATTAGTTTTGTAATAGTCTGTAGCTTATTTTATAGTCTAGGGGCTTATTTTGTAATTTCATGAAACTAGCAAACCTGACTTGGTGTAGTTAAGATTTCAGCATAATTATAATTATGCTGGCAAGTCAGGTCCTATATAAGCCCAAGCATTGTAGCACTAGCCAAGCTTTTGGCTCTTTGGTGAATGAAGTGTTGTTTATATTAAATCTCTTGATTGTGTGCTCAAATCAGATTTCCAAGGTGCATTATTGATTCATATACTTGTTTGGATTCAATACAACACTTGTTGTATTCATCAATCCATTAGCTTCATCTTCATTCTTGATTGTTCTTAACTTTTTCATAGTTCAGACACTTAATCAATAGGTGTTTTGGACTAAAACAACCAACCACTGTGATCCGGATTGTTATTGGGATCTACAATTTGGTATCAGAGCCTTAGTGCTCTTGGTTGTTGTGTTCTTGTTAAGATTTTTCAAAGTTTTGAAGGTTTTTCAAAGTTTTAAAGTTTTTCAAATTTTTGGACTTAATATAGATTGATTTGGTGTGTTTAATCGATAGGTTGTTGTTAATATGTGATTAGGGAGTCATTTTGGACATTTTGATGCATCAAAACATGTTTTTGAGTCGTTTTTGTGTGATTAGAGGGTTTTAGTTCGTGTTAAACCCTTTGGTCAGCGAAATTAACTTGAATACAGCGAAGAATTTTTGAAGCCAGCGAACTTAATTTTGAATATAGCGACGATATTCTTGAATATAGCGAACAATTTTTGAAGAACATCTCATAATCATTAATTTCGCCGACCAAATCGATTGTCGGCGAAATAGTGCCAAGTGACCCTTATAGCGAAATTATCGAAGGCGACTTCGAGAACTGTGATATAGAACCACAGCGTTCTTATCACGGTATACGGCGAAATAAGCCAAACTAACGTGTGTGCTATTTGTATCAGCGGAATTAGCTTGTTCGCTCGTGCAGGATATCTCTGTGTACCGGCGAAGATAGGAGACCAGCGAAGACTTCCGGCGAAATTGGTCTTGTTTCTCTTATCTCCGGCGAATTTACAACATTTTCTGGCGAATTTGTTTCTCCAGCAGACTTATCAGCGAAATTAACCTCTGATCAGCTTTCCTTTGTCAAAAACAAGCCAAGATGTCGTTGAATCAGCTAATTCCAATTGCTCAAGCTGAACTTGAGACCGGAACCACTACTAGGCCACCAAAGTTAAAAGGAGCTGAAGATTTCAGTACTTGGAAGACTCGTATCCAGTCGTTCTTCGAATACACTGACTACAATCTGTGGCTCTCAGTCACCACTGGACCCCACATTCCAACGGTGGTTCGAGGAGATGCGGTAGTTGCTAACAATGACGCCACAACCTTCACTAACGAAGACAAGGCTCTAATCCAACGCGATCGCCATGCACATGCCGCCTTAACCATGGCCCTATCAACTGATGAGTGCAACATGTTTGAAGAACACCGAACTGCAAATGCACTCTGGAATGCATTGATTGAGTATTATGAAGGAAATGAAGAGCTAATTGAAAGCAAGAGAGACATGGTGCAGAAGCAATACAACATGTTTTGTGGAGTTCGTGGAGAAAGTCTTTCGGATCATATCAGTCGCTTTCTGAATATGATGACCAAAATGAAGAAGGCAGGAAATCCCGTCACTAACCGTGCTGCTATAAAGAAGCTGCTGGATTCACTCCCTAAGGAATGGAGTTTGCAATGCATGATGATCAAGAAGGATTTCCTCAATAATCTAAATCATGTCACTCTGTCCACCTTAATTAACCTCTAAGAGCTTTTGAAATGGATGTCAACAAACGAGAAATGAACACTGCTGGTTACACCCCAAAGACCAATCAAACTTCTGCTGGAATGAAGAATGTGGCATTCCTTGCTTCAGGTGGCATCAGTCAACAAGCTTCTGACATGATCTATGCTAACGCTTCCACAAGCGCATCAAAAGCTCCACAACCTAGTGAGAAGACTGTCACGGTTGGTGATACACAAGCGTTGAAAGTGTCTACTGAAAACGTGGCACTTTTCAACATGTTTCTGAGTAGCTATGAAGCTTTAATGTCAGGAGAGCTCAAGAAGAAAATGTTCACTGCTGAAGACATGTATCAGGTTGATCCAGATGACATGGAGGAAATGGATTTGAAATGGCAGATGGCCATGATCACTCTAAGGTTGAAGAAATTTCAGGACAAGATTGGGAAGCGTTTGGGTCTTGGAAAAGTTGGTTTTGACAAGTCCAAACTGAGGTGTTACAACTGCAAGAATCTTGGTCACTTCAAGCGTGAGTGCCCCTTGTTGAAGGAAGGAAACATTGAAGCCACTCCTGCTGTAAAGCAAATCACTATCGAAGAAAACAAAAACAACGCATCTCCTGGCACACCAAAAGCTTTAGTTGTTGAAGATTATGATTGGGGTGAAGAAATTGCTGAAGCCAAGGAACAAGTCAACAAAGCTCTTATGGCAAAGATCTCAAGCGGGTCCGCATCAAAGCAGTTTGAGAAACCAACAGCTGGAATTCCAAAAGGTGACAACATTGCTGACAAGGGTCTGAAAAGCATTCTCACCTCCCCGGAGCCTGAGAAAGAAAAGAATTCTGAAGAGGCAAAGGAGCATGGTCCTAAGGAGGCATCTGACCAGAAGAAAGACAAAGAAAAAGTCTCAGCTGTAGCAATGAAAACAGAATCTTCGAAAGAAAAAGCTGACAATGACTTGGTAAATAGTATTCCACATAGCTTTAAAGTAAAGTTATGCACACCAACATGCGTTGATGTCGTGGCACATTACAAGTCTCTAAATCTAGAATTTGAGAGACAAAAAGACAAAGCTTTAAAATTTAACAAAGAGCTTAAACAGAACGAGGTCGCATATCAGAGAAAGTTGAATTCAACTTTAGCTGAAATGCAAACTCTAAAAGAATTCGTGTTTAGAAAAGATTTTATCATTAACGATCTCACAGATAGACTAGAAAAAGCTTTGAACGAAAAGAATAAATTGCAAATTATCATAGACAAATGGAATGTCAGTCAAAAGGCCTTTACTGACATCAAAAACTGCCAATGACCAATGTATGTGAAAGACGGGATCGGGTATAAGGACAGACAAGGAAATGAAAGATAACTCTTCTTTCCACCACATAGCAAAAACTATGTGCCTATGCCAACTCCTCATCCCGAAAACGATCTCATTGATGAAAAGGCCTCTGTAGAACAAAACGAATCTTGTGAAAACAAAACAACCGCTAACTTTTCTAAAAGTAATGCAGATCCAATTGTGTGTAAAGAAGATGTGCGTGATGAGGATGGAGACTGCGGCGGTTCAAAAATAGGAATAGGTTATTCAAGCGATAGTTATTCCACTGTTAACTGGTTCGCCTGGAACTGTTCTAAGAAAAACAATATTCGGGCTGAATGTAATAATTTAATTAGGACGGATGACTGTAATGGCCGTGTGCCTAAATTTAAATCTTCGGATGACTGTAAGGGCCATGTGCCTACATTTGAGACCCGTGATCGTGAACATGCTATGTTTGAGTGTCATGATTTAAATTCTGCATTTTGTGATGATAAAATTGTTTGTGAATCTCCTGTATTTATGCCAGAATTAAAAAAGAATAGCTTTGGAAAATTCCTCACAGAGGAAATTCCAGAATTTATTCCACCTCGAACAGGTATGACAGATTCAGAAAAGATAGTCACTGAAGATCACTGCAATAAAGACTCAAGCATTACTGCCTCAGAAGATGAAAAGGAGACTTCAAGCCCTGAGGATGAGCAAAAATCAGAAACCTCAAGTGAAGATCGAACAACAGATGGTGAAAGCACTGAATTTTCAAGTGAAGAAACCTCAAAAACCTCAAGTGAAGATCAATCAACAAATGATGAAAGCTCCGAAGGTTCAAGTGTTGAGACAATTGAAGACCAAGATTCAGAAAGTTCAAGCGAAGATCAAAGCTGCAATGATTCAAGCTACAAAGCAAGTGAAGAACTAAATTCCAGTGAATATCAAACATCAGAAAGCTCATCAGATTCCGACAGCGATGAAGAATGCTTAGAAGATGAAAGTCGAGTTGACAAGAAAATGAAGAAAGCAGAAAGCTCAAGACACTCATCACATACATCATCTCCTAACACCAAAAGGCCCAGACGTAAACGATGTTTTCGCTGTGGTCATTTAGGACATACAGCGAAACATTGTAGAAACAAGAACTTTTCTAAACTAGAATATGATTTTGTTAAGAACTTCACAGATCAACTTGATTATCTTAAGAAATCTGTTAAAAATCTAGTCAATTCAACAGCTTATTTTTGGAAGCAAAAAGAGGATATCGTGGGACAAAACCACGATAGATCCAAAGTAAAGCAAATCTGGGTTCCCAAATCAAACAAATTTGTGCATATTCTTGTATTTCAGAATAAACTCCAGAAATGGCTCCGTATGCTCATGGAATATATCTGGCATGTCGACAGCGGATGTTCAAGACACATGACAGGATTGAAGGAGCTTCTGAAGAACTTTCGTTTTATTGATGGTGATTTCGTGTCATTCGCTGGAGACGAGAAGGGAGGGAAGATCGTTGGAGTAGGAGATGTGGTGTCTGAAGCCCTCACGTTGGAAAATGTCAACTATGTTCCAGAATTGTGCTACAATCTTATGAGCGTATCACAAGTCTGTGATAAAGGAATATCGGTGCTTTTCAACGACATGGAATGCTTGTTTCTTAAGCCTGAATATGTCGTTCCTGCAGAAATGATCATGCTCACTGCTCCAAGACAAAACAACACATACGTGCTCAACATGAAAAATGCCAAGACAAATGACAACCTGACCTGTTTGATTTCAAAAGCTTCAGAATCGGAGTCACTGCTTTGGCACAGGCGATTGGGGCATGTAAATTTCAAAAATATGAACAAACTCTCTAAGTTAAACTTAGTAAGAGGACTTCCGATAAAAGAATTTCCATTTTCTGAAAAATGTATAGCATGCGCCCAAGGAAAGCAACACAAGAAATCGCACAAGTCCAAAGCGCTGAATACGATTACTGCGTCTCTTCAATTGATGCATATGGATCTTTTTGGTCCAGTTAGTGTTAAAAGTCTTGCTAAAAGTTCTTACTGTTTGGTGATTACAGATTATTTCTCTTGTTTTTCATGGGTTTATTTTCTTGAGGCAAAGAGTGAGACAACTGAAATTCTCAAGTCATTCATTCCCTTGATTGAAAACGTGATCAGATTAAAAGTGAAGTCGATCAGAAGTGATAATGGTTCCGAATTCAAAAATCAAACCTTCATATCCTTCTGTGCAGAAAAGGGAATTCATCTCCAATACAGTGCAGCCAGAACTTCTCAACAAAACGGAGTTACTGAACGCAAGAACAGAACATTGATCGAGGCCGCAAGGACCATGCTGGTGGATTCAAAGCTTCCAATCATCTTCTGGGCAGAGGCAGTAAATACAGCATGCTACGTTCTGAACAGGGTTCTCATTGTAAAACCACACGGAAAAACGCCATATGAACTTCTCTTCAAAAGAAAGCCGCTTATTGACTTCTTCAGACCATTGGGATGTTTGTGGTTAAAAGACGAGGCGGCGTAATTCAATATTTCTAAACTGGATTTGATCTCTTTACTCTTCCTAGGTGGGATCTGCGTGAGCTTGGTCGTCTGGATATTCTAAATCCAGAAGATAGAAGCATTAGCGGGGATTTTGAGCGCCTGGTTGCTAAAGAATGTAACAAGGGTTTCCCAAATCACAGGCCACAGCGTCCAAGACGGAGAGTGTCCAAAACAACCAGGGATCTGGTTACTGGTAAAGGAAAGGTGACGTGGGTAATAAACCCTGCTAAAGTTGTCACGAGAATCAAGCTTCCTGAAGAAGTTCCAGTATGCCTTAACAATTTCAAGAAATGGTTTTATGATAGCCGGACTGGTGAAGCTGTGATTCGATCCACTGAAAACGTGGATATCCGAATCTTGGATCCAATGGACATGTTTATGTTTGGACTCTCTGATCTTACAGTGCTGAATGAAAGCCGTATTGATGTTGGAGCCGAAAACGCAAATCTTGAAGAGGCTATGTTATTTCAGCGAGCAGTGGAGCGAGCTTGTAAGATAAAGAAAGAGATGCTCGACCTCGTAGACAAAATCGAGAAAAGAAATGAAGATGCTGAAAAGAAGAAGGAAGCTAGAAAGAAGAAAAATCATGAAAAGAAGATAGAGAAGACTTCGGCATCAACAACAGAGCCCACCACAACCTCATCACCTCCGGCCTCATCCACATATGAGGCCACTATGGAGGATCCATCAACAAGTGAAGCTGTTACTAATCAAGAAACTCCTGTCGCACCAATCGAAATTCAAGCATCACCAGAAACAGCAGGGCATGAAGAAATCCCTAAAGAGCCTGAGAAGAAAGCTGCAGAGAATCCGGTGGAAACTACAAAAGAATGACAAGACAAGTATGCAACGATCTAGGGGGGATATTGTTGGAACTTTTGAGATCGTTCATACTTGTACTGGATTAGTTTTGTAATAGTCTGTAGCTTATTTTATAGTCTAGGGGCTTATTTTGTAATTTCATGAAACTAGCAAACCTGACTTGGTGTAGTTAAGATTCCAGCATAATTATAATTATGCTGGCAAGTCAGGTCCTATATAAGCCCAAGCATTGTAGCACTAGCCAAGCTTTTGGCTCTTTGGTGAATGAAGTGTTGTTTACATTAAATCTCTTGATTGTGTGCTCAAATCAGATTTCCAAGGTGCATTATTGATTCATATACTTGTTTGGATTCAATACAACACTTGTTGTATTCATCAATCCATTAGTTTCATCTTCATTATTGATTGTTCTTAACTTTTTCATAGTTCAAACACTTAATCAATAGGTGTTTTGGACTAAAACAACCAACCACTGTGATCCGGATTGTTATTGGGATCTACAAAAACATACAAATGTAATTTAGTGTGATACGTGGCCAAAAGACGTAAAGTCGGCCGACTTTGGCGTGTTCTCCAAGTTTTGAATGCTATATATATATATAGATTCATAATTTCCTCAGCTCACACTCATCTCTCGATCTCAATGTGCTATGTTTCTATATTTTTTATTTTAATAATTCCCATAATAATAATAATAATAAAGCCCAGCCTCGTTTTAAGTGTTTTAACTCCCGATCACTTGTACCCTTTCCGATTGATCTTGAGCCCCATAACACATGTCAAGGCTCTGCCCGACTAAGTTCGTTGGGGTTCTGTCTCGTGACGTAGGGATAAGGTTGAATTAGGCTTACTATACTTAACACGAGTGCATTATATATTTATTAAATAGCTCAGGAGTTATACCCAAGATTTATAACAGGAGGCTTTCTAGTTGAATTCTAAAGTTACAAAGTGAGTCCATTCTCTTTTCTCACAATTTTATCACCTTTTTGTGATACAATTATATTTAAAAATGCTTTCCAAAATCCTAAATGTTTACCAGTTATAATTATAGTGATTAAATTTTTATATTCTGTAATAACTGCCGGTATGGAATGTTTTATACATTACTTGACCCTCGTTACTATTGGTCAAAAAGTTAGCCAATAGTAACATGACCACAATCATAGGAGGAACTGTGCCCCAGTAGCCATAGCCTATAACTAATATTAATTTTACATTACTAATAAATTTAATGTATAATTGAAATAAATCTAAATGGTGTGTATACATAAAAGAGCTTTATTAATCATTATTAAAATATATAGTAAAGAAAATATATTTAATAACCTAAATTACTATTAACATTATAAAATAATGTTTAGTCAATAAATATATATCATAATAAAATAGTCAAATATAATATATTCTATTATACTAAGATTATATTTTTAATCTTAGTCACGTTAATATATATTAAATAATAATATTACAATTATTTAATTAATATATTATATTTGATAAGTTATAGCTATTAGTTTGACAGAAAATGATATATTTTATTTTCTGGGCTAATTGATTTTGTGCCATAGAAAATATATTTGACAAAGTAATGTCATGGGACCCTACTAAGTCCAGAGTCACTAGTTGAGAGAATGATCAACAGTGATATGACCAGAAATATGACCAGAGTCACTAGTTGAGAGAATGATCAACAGTGACATGACCAAAGGCACTAGTTGAGAGAATGATCAACAGTGTTATGACCAGAGTCACTAGTTGAGAGAATGATCAACAGTGATACGACCCCATTCACTAGTTGAAATAATGATCAACAGTGATATGACCAGAGTCACCAGTTGAGAGAATGATCAACAGTGATACGACCCCCGTCACTAGTTGAAATAATGATCAATAGTGATTTGACCACCGTCACAGGAATTGCCTAGTGACAGATACTTTGAATAATAATAAGACATATTTTATATCTATTACTTGATAAATTCACTATTGGACAAAAGTGAGCCAATAAGTGATATGACCATTGTCACATTGGAACTGCCACTATCTAACAAATATTGATTGAGTTGGGTAAATATAAACAAATATAAAAACCTTTTATGCTGTAAAGTATAACAATATATTTTTATAAAAATGGAATGAACTCGCTAGTATTTATTACTGATAAAATGTTTTCAAAACGAGTTTCAGGTAATATGTTGTAAAGATAAAAGAAGCCAGCTATGGAGCACTGAAGGCTTAAATAAAGTGGCTATAAATACCTGAATAAAAGAAGAAATGTATGTTTTATTTATTTGGGTTTATCCCTATAAAAACAATTGAATTAAATATGGGTTTTTGCCCATTTATTTAATATTAAAAGTTGGTGTTTTATAAACTCTGAAATTATTTCCTAACTACGATCCTGATGAAAATCTTTCCGCTGCGTAATTAATAAACACCAATACCATCTGGCTGGTTCACGACTCTCGCTCCCAGGATGGGGTCGGGGGCTGTGACAGAAGGTGGTATCAGAACCACTTGTTTAAGCTATTTAGGTGTTCTTTTAATACCTAATCTGAAACAATAAAGTTAGGAAATTAATACAAAGTAACATATGTGTTATTTTTGTAGATTTAAATATATGAATATATATATGTAGATATGCACATATAATTCCTGGAAGTATTATTTCGTTTTAATTATTTTGGGATATTAATAATTGAAAATGTTTGTAATTCAGATGTCGAAAGAAGTATCACATAATCCAAAAGTTCATGCTAATAATGAAAATCCTTTGGATAAAAATACTATAGAAAATCTAATAGCCCAAGGAATAGCTAATGCTTTACCTTTAATAATTAAAGCTGTTAAAAACCCCGTAGAACCCACCAAAATTGTGAGTAGCAAGCATACTCGTGACGACAGTTTTAGCAATAGTGTCAATGGAGGCAATGATAATATTATCAGAACCCCATTTCCCATGAAAATGAAGGCGATGACTCTCGGGTGTACCTACAAAGAATTTCTAGCTTGTAAACCAACTGAGTTCGCAGGCAGTGAAGGAGCCACGACTGCTCTGCGATGGTTGGAAAAGACGGAAGCTGTTCTTAAAATCAGCAAATGTGCCAAAGAAGATAAGGTGATGTATGCTTCCAACCTCTTTAAGGAAGAAGCCTTAGAATGGTGGAATACAATTCTTCAGGCAAAAGGAAGTGACATGGCTTATGCCATGAACTGGGAAAAATTCAAGGAAATGACAGAAAGGAAATTTTGTCCCCCTTATGAAAAGAAACGAATGCCTAACGAGTTCCTAAATCATAAAATGATAGATGTAAATTGTCGGGAGTATACGACGACGTTCTTCGAGTACGCAAGAATGGTACCAACTCTGGCTTCGCCAGAACCCGTACTAATTTCTCGTTATATTTGGGGATTAGTGAGTGAAATCCGAGACATGGTCAAGGCCGCTAGACCACAGACTATTGAAGAAACAGTTGAACTAGATAACATCCTGACAGATGGACTAATCCGCACAAGAGAAGAAAACAAGAAGAAAGAGTTGGCCCGGAAAATTTCTCAAGAATTCAAGAAGAAAGGAACTGAACCGTCATTGGAGCAACCTACCTGCAGAAGCTGTAACAAAAAGCATTCAGGAAGATGTCGTTTTAGGAGAACGCCCTACTGTGACTTCTGCAAAATGATCGGGCATATAGAGAAATAGTGTAGAAGGAAAACTAATATTTGTTTCAATTGCGGAGAAACGGGACGCATCAAACCATATTGCCCGAAACTGACTAAAGCACCCGACAACCAGGCAAAAACAACAGACGGAACTAAGAAGAACGTGCGAGCATTCGTACTTACTACGCAAGAAGCAGAAATGATTCCAGACGTATTTGCTGATATGTAATATCTAAGTTAAGTTATTATTTGACCCTAGTACAAATAAAAGTTTATAAATAAATGCATTATGTCAAGTACTTCATCTATTCAGAACCATAATAGACTTGTTTGGTCTTCACTTTCATTGAATCATTTAATTGGTTACGACACCTTGTGGTGGCGTTTTCATTTACTTGAAGCTTGAGCTAATCTCATTTGCCCACCTGATGTACGGATTTATCTAATTTCTGTTGGTTCATTATCTTAAAACAATCTTAATACAATTATGTGTTAAGATAAGAGTACACAAATTCGTATTATATTTCGGTGTACCTCTAAAGATTCTTTCATCATTGATAAAAAATTCTATAATATTCATTTGGTCTTTTCATCATCAATTGAAAATCCTATTCGAAATGAATATCCAAATTTACGTCATTAAAGCTTTCAGTTGATTACGAACATGGTAAAATTGTTCGGTCACCATAATTATTGAGCTATTTCAATCATTTCGATACCTTGCGGCGTCGATATAAACTTGTAGCTTGAGTTAATCATAATCATACGAATCATTCAAAACCACGTTTGTCTTTCATTTGACTCATCATTTAAAAGTAGTCTTAATGCAATTATGTATTAAGACAATGATACACTAAACTCTGTTGTATTTCGGTGTATCCTTGCAATTCAATAAATGTCAACATATTGATTTTTCTCATGTCATGATTCGATAGTTGACAAATCATTTTCGTGCTTCTATGTCTTTTGATCTTGTTGATTCTAAGTCTTTCTCAGTTGACAATCGAAGTAAGTTTTCCTTTGACAATAAATTCTATTGATTCTAAAAGTCATTCACAACTTGTAAACGTTCAACTTAGACATCTATTGATCATATATCTCTTTTAGCTTGAACCTAGTCACCTTGGAAATTATTTCATCTCGTTCGTTTAAGATCGATTTCTGGAACTAATTCAGTTGAACCATTGAGCCTCGTTTATTGTAAAACACATATTCATTTGAACATGTCTTGATTCTGTGTCATTTACCTTAATACTGTTCTTATTGATTAAGACGTGACATAACTTTAATAAGACATCGTAACCCAAATCTCGAGGACGAGATTTAAAACAAGGTGGGGAGGATGTGACATATCCATTTTTTTATCATATAAGAATTATAGATTGTTTATATTTATTAACCACTAGTAACTAGTTTTATTTTTAAATATAATTATTCGACCCAAATAGTTTTAAAAACTATTTTATATATATAGTTGGTTGTAATGTTATACTAATTAATTGGCCTGTATATGGGTGACCTTTCTATTAAAATAAAATTATATAAAAACTTATATTATTAGACAGATAGATTACAGGTAAGTTGATTGTTAGAAATATAAAGTATCTAGACGGGCCTAGAAACCGTCTAATAATTAAATTATAAAAATACATTGTATTTGGACTTACTCCGTTTTTAATGAAACTTGGTTCAAAATGTAGATAAGATTATTCTCGTTCTAATGACATATTTATTGTTTTATAAAACGTCATATTTTAAAAGTTATACGCGCCAAATGAGTGAAGCAGCTGAATTAATTATAATATATAAATTAATAAAATAATAATAATAAATAAACAAACTAACTAACCATTTATATATCTTACTAATTTGAATTTATTTATGGAAAAAAATATATTTTGTTGTTGTATGCGATACGGATAATACAATTGAAAGGGTTCGAACACTTGCAAATTTGAATTCCTTGTATAATATTGTTCGTGAAGTAACTCCTAAAAGTTTAGGTTATTTATTTATTATTTTTTAATATTTAAATAGGTAGTGTTACTTTGAGTCTATATAAATATATATATCCAATAAGTTCTCAATTTTAACGTTTAGTTTTTCAATCAATTGTATGGTTACGTGTAAAGTTAAAATATTAAGTAAAGAAGAAAAAACATACAAATGTAATTTAGTGTGATACATGGCCAAAAGACGTAAAGTCGGCCGACTTCGACGTGTTCTCCAAGTTTTGAATGCTATATATATATATATATATATATATATATATATATATATATATATATTCATAATTTCCTCAGCTCATACTCATCTCTCGATCTCTATGTGCTATGTTTCTATATTTTTTATTTTAATAATTTCCATAATAATAATAATAATAATAAAGCCCAGCCTCGTTTTAAGTGTTTTAACTCCCGATCACTTATACCCTTTCCGATTGATCTTGAGCCCCATAACGCATGTCAAGGCTCTGCCCGACTAAGTTCGTTGGGGTTCTGTCTCGTGACGTAGGGATAAGGTTGAATTAGGGTTACTATACTTAACACGAGTGCATTATATATTTATTAAAAAGCTTAGGAGTTATACCCAAGATTTATACCAGGAGGCTTTCTAGTTGAATCCTAAAGTTACAAAGTGAGTCCATTCTCTTTTCTCACAGTTTTATCACCTTTTTTGTGATACAATTATATTTAAAAATGCTTTCCAAAATCCTAAATGTTTACCAGTTATACTTACAGTGATTAAATTTTTATATTCTGTAATAACTGCCGGTATAGAAGGTTTTATACATTACTTGACCCTCGTTACTATTGGCTAAAAAGTTAGCCAATAGTAACATGACCACAATCACATGGGGAATTGTGCCCCAGTAGCCATAGCCTATAACTAATATTATTTTTACATTACTAATAAATTTAATGTATAATTGAAATAAATCTAAATGGTGTGTATACATAAAAGAGCTTTATTAATCATTATTAAAATATAAAGTAAAGAAAATATATTTAATAAACCTAAATTACTATTAACATTATAAAATAATGTTTAGTCAATAAATGTATATCATAATAAAATAGTCAAATATAATATATTCTATTATACTAAGATTATATTTTTAATCTTAGTCACGTTAATATATATTAAATAATAATATTACAATTATTTAATTAATATGTTATATTTGATAAGTTATAGCTATTAGTTTGACAAAAAAATGATATATTTTATTTTCTGGGCTAATTGATTTTGTGCCATAGAAAATATATTTGACAAAGTAATGTCATGGGACCCTACTAAGTCCAGAGTCACTAGTTGAGAGAATGATCAACAGTGATATGACCATAAATATGACCAGAGTCACTAGTTGAGAGAATGATCAACAGTGACATGACCAAAGGCACTAGTTGAGAGAATGATCATCAATGTTATGACCAGAGTCACTAGTTGAGAGAATGATCAACAGTGATATAACTCCCGTCACTAGTTGAAAGAATGATCAACAGTGATTTGACCACCGTCACAGGAATCGCCTAGTGACAGATACCTTGAATAATAATAAGATATATTTTATATCTATTACTTGATAAATTCACTATTGGACAAAAGTGAGCCAATAAGTGATATGACCACTGTCACATCGGAACTGCCACTATGTGACAAATATTAATTGAGTTGGGTAAATATAAACAAATATAAAAACCTTTTATGCTGTAAAGTATAACAATATATATTTTTATAAAGATGGAATGAACTCGTCAGTATTTATTACTGATAAAATGTTTTCAAAACGTGTTTCAGGTAATTTGTTGTAAAGATAAAAGAAGCCAGCTATGGAGCACTGAAGGATTAAATAAAGTGGCTATAAATACCTGAATAAAAGAAGAAATTTATGTTTTATTTATTTGGGTTTATCCCTATAAAAACAATTGAATTAAATATGGGTTTTTGCCCAATTATTTAGTATTAAAAGTTGGAGTTTTATAAACTCTGAAATTATTTCCTAACTACGATCCTGATGAAAATTTTTCCGCTGCGTAATTAATAAACACCAATACCATCTGGCTGGTTCACGACTCTCGCTCCCAGGGTGGGGTCGGGGGCTGTGACAGCAACTTTCGCATTCTTTTCCTACGCTCGTATGCTCCCTTACTGAACCATCCTCTCTTTTTCTGAGGGAATGACTCTTCAGACTGATTCTTAAAGACAAACATCCCTTCTTCCTGGTCAGCTGAATACCCAGAGAGGGCAGGCTGGGAAGAAGTACCTTCACTCCTAGGTGAATCGGACAGCTGACGATATGCGTCTGAGGGTCCTTGATCACTCATACTGTAAACTAACAAATAGTCAAATAACACACAACAATAAAATACAGGTATGCACGTATTTCCGTAATTAATTCCCTAACAATTTAAATAATATATTGGTGTCAGCAGAACACTTCTGTGGCTGAATCAGTGGCTTAGCTCTGATACCACCTTCTGTCGCAACCCCCGCCCCCTATCTGTCCCCTGGAACGGGCGGCCGCGAGACCAGTTTTGGTGGTATCATTTGTTTATCAATTTAGCAGCGGAAATTTCATCAGGACCGTAGTTAGGAAATGTTTATCAGAGTAAATACCACGCTTTTATAGTATTAAACATATTGGGGTAAAACCCAAGTTTTCATTACAAACATTTTTATAGGGGAAATCTCTATTTTATTGAACAAAACATCTTCTTTTTAATTAGATAACTTTTATAGCCACTTTTCCAAGCCTTCAGTGCTGTCCAGCTGGCTTCTAGTTGGCTTTCACATTTTGTTACCTGAAACGCGTTTAAAAACATTTTGTCAGTGGGAAATACTGGTGAGTGAATCCCAGTTTAATCAAGAAGAGTTTTATCTTTTAACAGTATTGAGAGCTAACACATTGTTTATTTCTACACAATTACTCATTCAGTACTGTCAATCCTGGCTAGTGGGTCATATTACACATTGGCTATCTCGTTGTCCAATGGTAACGTGTTCCACATTTTGTATACAAAACCCCAACATACCGGCAGTAATTGAAGAACTACAAAGACTCAATCACTACTTAATTGCATTGTAAAACATTTAAGGTTTTGTAAAACAATTTACAAAAAGGAGATTACTCACATTGTTGTCTTAGGTTTTCTGTAAGGGTTTCCTGGTGATTATCTATAATTTACACAAATGCACATATGTTAGTAAAATAACCCATTATTTACATTAGTAATACCCTCCCCGAGACGACATTCCAACGACTACGTCGGGCAGAACCCCGACAGCCGTTACGGAACCCTGGATCAATCGGGCAGCGTATCTAATACGTAACCGGGGTTATGATACTTACATCGGGGTAGAACTTCGTTAATTAGGGGGTATTATACTTTGAAAATTATGCCTACTATTCAGAATTTCGTTGAGAGAGAAAGAGACTGGGCGATTTTGAATGAACTGTCGTTGCCTGCTATTTATAGGGCTGATTTTGGGTTTTCTCGCGGCCCGCGTAAGGTGAGACCTCGGGCTACGCGGCCCGCGTAGTAGGGGTATAGGGCTTAGCCATGATTTGTCATCACCACTAGATCCGCCACGATGTTGACACGTGGCAGCACCAGGTATCGCCTGAGTTTGGAGTTGTCGCGCCTCGCGTAAGATCTTTAAGGGATCTACGCGGCCCGCGAGCGACCTAAAAACTTTGTTTTTAATTAATTTTTAATGATATAATGTATTTTGGACTCGGTTTTCACATACGGGGTGTATTTTAGGACATATTGGAATATTTTAATATATTTTAGGGTGTCAGAAAAATTCAGGAGAGTTGTTATAACAACATCTACTATAATGGCAAAACACATTGTTGTTTATAACGCAACCTCTCATGGAATGTTGCTACAGAATCCGATCACTGGACTCTAAGTAGTTAATTCCAATTCTAGACCATTGAAACTTTACCGTGATGACTCAACTACCGTTAATTTCTCGAACAATAACAGTTCCATCGGAGCTGGATTATATCTTGATACAAAGTACTTGTTCTTACGTGAGCGAGTTGAGGAAAATAATCTTTGTTTTGACTATATAAGTACTAAGAATATGCTTGCGGATCCAATGACTAAAGGTCTCCCACCTAAATTTTTCAAAGAACTTATTTCGAAGATGGGATTTACTAAGGACCTTATTTAGTTGCATATTATACTTACTTACGTTTTATTAATAAAATCCCCTCGCTTATTTGAATTTGTTTGTCTCTTAATACGTTTCAGCTAGCTTAATGACATACAGACTGTAATTATACAAATCAAATGTTAAGGGTTTTTTTTTTTTTTTTTTTGAACGGCAAATTTGGATCACTGACGGACCACTGGAGTAACATCGTGCCACCAGCGGAACCACCCGATCATATCCATCTTCACTAGGTATAATGCCTACACACCAATTCAGGAGGAAACCCAATAAATATGGGAAAAAACCCCTTGTTGGAGTCGAACTCAGGACCTATTGGTCCCAAAGTCTTATCCCACCCCAAGATGTCACTAGGCTATAAAGACATGGGCATTTAATCTGTACTTACTATATAATAAAAGAAAACCAAAGGGACACATTACTTCATTAGAATCATCTAATTTTTGTTTTTTCTCCTCTCTCTCCCACTCAATCGTGGATACTTATTTTTTTAATTAAAGATAGTTATCATATCATTAACCAAATAAATTTAATATGAAATTATTATTATGTTTTTTAAAGAAACTTAAATTTGTTACTTAAAAAGTTTCAGTAACTTTAAAATTATGTTGCTAAATGATAATTAGGGGTTGATTTCTAAAAACCTTTCAAATATTTAATGTGAAGCGATGGTAAGAATGACAAAAATACAATATATTAACTAATAAAAAATACGTGGTATTAACAAATTAAAGTTAATACTCAATTGAAATAAATAATGTTTTAAATATTAACTTAACAAAATTTATTATCGTTACGTCAATGTTCATTTCTTAAATACATATCTTCACTATTGTCTATGTTAACAAATTACATTATATTTTATTGAGTTAATTGCCCGGATGGTCTCTGTGGTTTCACGTTTAGTCCCCACCTTTTGAAAATAGCAGGCATGCTCCCTATGGTTTGTTATTTTGTTACTCGGATAGTTCCCTGAGTAGATGTCAGTTAGTTTGGAAATATCAGGTATGCTCCATATGGTTTGTCATTTTGTTACTTGGATAATCCCCTGAGTAAATGTCAGGGGACTATCCGAGTAACAAAATGACAAACCATAGAGAGCATACCTGCTATTTCCGAAAGGTGGGGACTAAACGTGAAAAAACGTAAAACCACAGGGACCATCCGGGCAATTGACTCTATTTTATTCTGTTAGTATAATACACAAGTTTAGTCAACCATGCAATGCATATTTTTTAAACAAGTTTTTTATTACTAAATATATAGTATTACATTTATCAACCCGTGTGATACACGGGATGTTGTAACCTAGTGGCTTTATAGCTCAGTGGCATCTTGAGAGTGACATATAGACATTAAATAATTGAGTGGGAGATGATACTTTCATATTAAATAGGTCTTGGGTTTATTCCCACAAGGGGTTTTTACATATTTATTAGGCTTCCTCCTGAATTGGTGTATAGGCATTATGCCTAGTGGAGATGGATATGATTAGGTGGTTCCGTCGGTGGCACAATGATATTCCAGTGGTCCGTCAGTAATCCAAATTTGTTGTTAAAAAAAAGTACAGGTTAAATGTGGCCTTTATTATCATTTATCTTATATATTGAAAATTGACTTAATTACCCATATATCATTAATTGGTAAATATTGGATGGACATATTTACCCTTAAAATAAGAATAGGGTTGTTATTAGAGAGGGTTTAAGGTTGACACAATTATCATTATAACATCATCATCCTCTAAATCGTCCCCCCTCTCTCTCTCTCTACAAACGTGATCATCAAGTTCATATTAACCCTTGTTATCTTACACTCTAAACGAGAACTCGATCGGTCAAGAACATGTCTTCGTCTATTGCTACGGTTTCTGGAATAACAGATACGCATGTTCCATCTTCTTGTTTCTATCATGTTCTTCAAAGAATTGACCCCACATCCAAAAGGAATAGGTTAATGAATAATCGTTTTCAATAACCGATTTAAACCAACAGGGTGGTGGTCCGTTGTCAAAGGCAAAATCTTTAAACACCTAGGTTTGAGAGGGAAAAATTTTGGGTTCAAGTCTCATACGACATGAATTAAAAGAAATTTGCAGTTAAAATTTTTTTTGATTTAACATTGCCGTTTATAACTAAAATTCATCAGTTAAGAAAATAAAAAATCAAACCATCATTTATAAATCAATAATAACTGAATTAACATAGCCGTTTATAACTAAAATTCATCAGTTGAGAAAATACAAAAATCAAACCACCATTTATAGATTTGGTTTCATCTTATAATCAATTCGAACCGACTCATAATAATAAAAGTAACAAATGAATTTGGTTATGTCAAAAAATAGTAAAAAGATAAAAATAAAACCTCATTGGTTATTGGTTGAAGGTTAAAATTATTGCGGTCTCACGAAGAAAAGTACTGCAAGTGGCAAGTCTTATCGTGTACGATAAGACAGATCAGATTTTTTCTATTTCCATTTACGAACAGAAATATAGATTTGTTATTGTTTGTGGTTTGTTTATTCTCTCCTCCTTGGTGGCCCGATACTTACAAGAATGATCCATCATATATTTCCCAACATCCAGTTTTAGTGATTTTCTTCTATAGTTGTCACCTTTCTTAAACATAGTTACTTAAAATGATATTAGATTTAAATAATCTTAACTTTCACTAATTGACTAATAACATTTTCAACTTTTGATTTATTTCAACTTGTTTTTCTCTGGCACTCCCAATCTGACTACTGAACACTAACCCAATTAGTTTTTATTGCTAATGTGGCAGCTGACGTAACATTTTTTGATGACGTGGCATTTGAGGTGGTTGTTTTTTGTGACATGGTAGCTGACGTGGCGTCTGGTGTGGCTTTTTGATGATGTGGCATTGGTTCGGTGACGTGGCAGCTGATGTCAGCAAACTGAGTTAGTTTTGGGTTAGTTTGGGAGCGTTGTAGGAAAATAAGTTGAAAGTTGAGAGTGGTGTGGTAAAAATCAAAAGTTGGGAGTGTTATCGGCCAATTGGTGAAAGTTATGGTTATTTAAATCTAATATCCCTTGTTAACACATGTTAAATATTTGTTAATAAAAAATATAACTTCATCGGCGTGTGCTTAAAAATGACTATCATAAGAACTAAAATAATAAACTAATAATGAGAATAATTTTTTTTTTGCCCGTCTAACTTGTCTAACTAATAAATAAATTGTTTCCGGGTTAACCAGATTAATCTGTTTACTAAACAAATTACCAAAGTTAGAACTGTTAGCTCATTTTACAAAAAAAAAAAAAAAAAAGTTACGTGTTCAAACTATTTAACCAACTTACAATCTATTTATTACACATTAGTCTATTTACGACATGTTTAACCTCGTTTGCAAACATTAACATGCTTAACTCGTTTAGATAAACAAGTTAAATGATTAATATTTGTGTTACGTCAGTGTAAATGTGTTTGAGTCACAGGTAAAGCGCAAAAGGCGCATCGAAAATCGGCTTGAAGCATACGTCTCATGTACATAGAGAGTTTTTACGCATTCGGCAATTGTACATGTAGCTTTTTAGACTATAAATATAGGTTATTAAATAATATATAAAGCTAATATATAGCTAGATATTTAGTATGTGATGCTAAAACCCTATAAAAAGCATATAAAAATATATATATAACAAATTACACTTTGCCTACGAAAAGCAGTTTGATTTTGCGTTTTGCGCTTCGATTTTATCGCACTTGGGGGCTGTTTGGTAGCCTCTGAATGGTCATTAAGAGGCTACCTTTTAATGGAACCATTAAGAATTTTACCAATGAGAAGGTAGAAGAATGTGACATGTGATAATTTACCATTCAGATGTTACCTCTTAACCATTCAGACTTGAGATTACCTCTTATTCATTCAGAGGTTTTAAACCATTAAGATTTAGCATCTGAATGGTCATTAGGGTGGAGGGTATGATTCAAACACCTTAGGGTGTTTGAGTCATTCTCTACCCAATGATATCATGCCATATCAAGTCCCCCCATCACTCCCCATTTTCTACTCAAACACTAGGAGTGATTCAAACACCCACTCAATTAAAAAAAGAAAATTTTTTATTGGTTGAAAGGGGTTGGGACCCACCATTAAACCCTCCCCTCTGTTCCTTCCCTCCTCTTCCCTCATCGGTGAGTATATACCGATTTGCCCACTACCCGATCACCGAAAATGGGGCGGCATCAATTCACCGTTCGGTGAAAAGCACTTCCCGCATGCATTCGGTGAATCACACCGACTACCCTTAAGATGCTATCAAACAGCCCCTTGCTCTTAGCACACTTCTTAACCAATGACACATGTAAACATACACACCAACTTCATTAATTTCAACCTCATTTCATCAAACCGCCAACCAGGACTACCAAAATCAAACCACTAACCTGACACAATTATCACCTTCACAATTCGTCCTTACCCCCAATGTTTTTTTTTTTTCATGAACTCCACAAATTAGTACAAAAATCCAACTAAAGAAACAAAAGTTCAAAACTAAAAGCCAAGGGGCAACAACTGCATATTTACCAATACTAAAGGGATCCCTTTATACGATTGATTGATGCACCAACAGAAGAACTGTTGTATTGTCTGTCTCCCTCACAAAAAAACAGAGAAAGATTTGGGCCTCGATTCAACTAATTCCGCATCATCCGCCATTATTATATAACGTAAGCATAATTCCCCAATTTCATTTTTCATCTCTACCATCGGTACGCACAACATCTCTTCCCAAAATTCCATATCCATACGTAATTCTTTACTTTATGGTTAAACAAATTGTTTACCTCACAATTTCAGATCTTATATTTCAATTTTGCATTTAGTTACCTGAATTTGATTACAATTACCGTTTATGTTTTTGTTATTAGTTATAATTTAATAGTTTAGGGTTGATCTATACTCAGTTTTGGATTATGCAACACAGTTTATTAGTTTATAGATCTAATATTAAGGATGTGTTTATGACTTTTTATTTTTTATTTTTTAATTTTTTTAAATCTGTGCTAATTAGAATATTTATTGTAGTGGTTAGAATGGAATTTCAACTGTGACACGAGTTTGATGAAAGCCAACCCTGTGTATCATGTATGTAAATTGTAATGGTGAAATAAATAGTTTAATTCAGAAATTGGTATATTTTGTAGTTGTTAATATAGATGGATTTGAGCTTGATGTGTAATTGTGACTACCAAACAAGTAAGCTTTTTTTGGTGGTCTAGTTTGTTACATAGCATTGCCAGATGTCGTTGTTACCCGATTTGGTTTATCACATGGTTGTAGTAATTAGCCTCAACTTATTTTGTGGCTGCAATTAATTGGCTTCTTCTAAATCAATGCTATGTTAGTTGTGAACGTCGTTTGAGTGAGTGTGACTTTGTTGCTCGGTTAAGGCTCGGGCTTGGGAGATTACCAGGTAGTGTTTGAAGGGTAATATTTCACAAGTTATATGAACAGCTTAATATGTTGTTTGTTACGATACTATCTTTGTATGTGAACTATAGCTATATATTTCGTCAAGACAAATCTGATTGAATTTTTCTGCTCAAAAACTAATCCTTTTGACTCCTAAAAGTCATCAAGACAACTCTGTAAGTGAAATATGAAATTGTGGAGAGTATCTCTTAATACAGTAGATTTCTTGCTACTTCTATATGGTACAAACAAGTTAAAGATTGGTGCTTTCTCGGATATTAACTCCCTTGCTGATTGCTTTTTCTTTTTTCGAAAACTGCTATCATGTCATCATGTTTTCTTAATGTAAATACGCAGTTTTAGGCTCTGTTTTCTTAATCATTATGTATGACTGAGACTTGTATATCTTTTTTTAAGCAGAAATAAGCTCCAATCTTCAGTCAATTCCTATGCCCAATGCGTTTAATGCCACTATGGTGTGTTCTGAATATATAAACCCGTCGATACGTTAAGATCGTTACATCCTCAAGAGCTGCAGGTGGATCAAGTGGGAGATTTTAAACGAGTTAACTCGGTATAAAGATGGACGATTGCCAGGCCCTAAACTCCGACACAAACAGTGAACTAAAACACTACGCATTGACTCCTTTACGGCTTTTAAGGGGTCTGGCATGCTTAGTGGTTTACCTTTCAACCGCCTTCACGTTTATGGTTTATTTCAGTCCGGTGGCTGCAGTTTTTCTTCGGCTTTTTAGCGTACATTATAGCAGAAAAGCTTGTTCTTTTCTTTTTGGTCTATGGTTAGCTTTATGGCCGTTTTTGTTCGAAAAGATTAACAAAACTAAAGTGATCTTTTCCGGAGAAACTGTACCTGAAAAGGAACGTGTTTTGCTTATTGCTAATCACCGAACAGAAGTTGATTGGATGTATCTTTGGGATCTTGCACTGAGAAAAGGTTGTTTAGGGTGCATCAAATATGTCCTCAAAAGTAGCTTGATGAAATTACCGATATTCGGTTGGGGATTTCATATTTTTGAGTTCATTTCGGTGGAAAGAAAATGGGAAGTTGATGAACCTATCATGCGTAAAATGCTCTCGACTTTTACCAATCCATTGGACCCGTTATGGCTTGCTGTTTTTCCTGAAGGAACTGATTTTACGTATGTTCTCGATTTCCCTTTTTTCTTTTATATATTTAGTTAGAGTAAAATGCGATTTTCGTCCCTGAGGTTTGGCCAGTTTTGTGACTTTCGTCCAAAGGTTTGTTTTTCTGCATCTGGAGCCAAAAGGTTTGAAATCTTGCCATTTTCATCCGGCTCTTTAACTCCATCCATTTTCTCCGTTAAATCAGGGGTATTTTCGTCTTTTTTGTTAACTTAAAGGGCTTCCTTTTCACTTTATGTAAATAGACGGAATGCCCGTGAAAAAGACCGAGTTCCCCCTTAAGTTAACAAAAAAGACGCCCCCTGACTTAACGGAGAAAAATGGATGGAGTTCACGAACCGGATGAAAATGGCAAGATTTTAAACCTTTTGGATCCAGATGCGGAAAAAACAAACCTTTGGAGGAAAGTCACAAAACTGACCAAACCTCAGGGACGAAAATGTCATTTTACTCATATATTTATAAGAGACAATTCTAAAATACCTGCTAAACTCATTTTAATTGGTAGTTTCTTTTTAAATTACCGTTTCTACTCGACTACCAGTTGCCCTTTATGTTAAATGTCTGTTTTTTTATGCAGAGAACAAAAATGCATAAAAAGCCAGAAATATGCTGCTGAAAATGGATTACCGATACTCAAGAATGTGCTGCTGCCGAAAACAAGAGGCTTTCATGCTTGTGTTGATATCCTAAGGGGTTCTCTCGATGCAGGTATTTGTGTGCTCAAAATAAAAAAAATGTAAATTTTCTGTTTTTTGATGACTAAAAAACACTCATTTTTGCTCATTTCAGTGTATGATGTGACGATTGCATACAAGAACCGATGCCCGACATTTATGGACAATGTTTTCGGCGTCGAACCTTCAGAAGTTCATGTTCATGTCAGACGAATATCTCTAGAAGAAATCCCTGTTTCTGAAGACGAGTGCAACATGTGGTTGCTAAACACATTTCATCAAAAAGATCAACTGCTTTCAGATTTCATAGCTCAAGGTTATTTTCCTAATGAAGGAACAGAAGGCGATCTTTCAACGTTCAAATGCTTGGTAAATTGCACAATAGTACTAGTCATTACTTCTATATTTGCATATCTTGCGGTTTTCTCATCGGTTTGGTTCAAAGTATACGTTGCACTGTCGTGTGCATATCTTGCTTGTGCTACAGCTTATAATTTCTGGCCATCCCCGATTCTTGACTATGTCAAGGGATTGCTATCTGGAAAGAAATCTAGTTAGGAAATAGGGAAGCAGGTTGAGTTTTATCTGCTGTTTTAAGATGATTTTTGTTTGTTAAAGAATAAACTCTTGTATAAGTGATAAATGTACATTTTCTTTTATTTTTTTAATTGTAAACTGGGATGGTTGGAGAAAAAGTTACTATTCAATAACTTCCTTTTGTTTATTATACATCAATCTTGGATTTTTTGTATTGACTTGTGAAATGATAGAGAAAACAAAGATGGCATGGAGAATTGTGTATTGTTTCTCATTATATTATTCAAAGTTATATAATTCAGGGTGTGTAAATCGAGTTGCGAATTAATTTTTTTAACCCATCATAGCCATAACTGTTAGCTACGGTTATGGAATTTCCCTAACCATAACTATAACCGAACTTCAGTTTTGGTTAATTGGTTATGAAGCTTGATATTTATGGTTTGATTTTGGTTAATTAACCACACAAGGTTTGAACTAAGATTTGAACTAAATGAAAATGGATAAAAAAATCAGTGACCCCAAACGAGAATTGCATGAAGGTTAATATATGCATATTTTTAAAGTTTTTCTTTATAAAATTGGCGCATATACCCGACCCACATACAATCATTAGGTATACATATATTCATCTTGTCTTAACTATTTTGGTTCGATTAACGTTCAGACTGTGGGGTATGGGACTTGGGTTGGGGGGAAAACGTTCAAGCCACCACCCCGGGTGGGCTTGGGTTGGGGCGTGACCCTTGGGGCTTGGGTTTGAAGCCGGGCGTGGGGCAGGCTTGAGATCCGATGTGGCGGCCTCCTATTCGCTGTCCACCGCCATGTCATAGCGGGTGTTTGAATTTTAAATTCCAACCGTTTGGCCAAGCCAAGCGGTCACCCCAACCCCCAACATCCCCTATAAATGTAACCCCAAACCCCACCGGCTACCCCATCCCAAACCATCGCTGTCCACCGCTACCCCAACCATAACCCACTTGATCCCACGAACCCGCTACCCCAACCCGAAGAAGATGGCCTCTTGGACCCACGAAGAAGAATTGGCTCTCGTCACAAGCGTCGTTGACGCAATGAAGGGGCGACAACCCGGTCAAACACGATATTGGCCAGAAGCCTTTGCAAGCTACCGACATAACGTCGGACACGACCGACACAACTTAAACGCGTGCCAACATAAATGGCGCGAGCTACGGCCGAAGCTTGATCGTTTCAAGGCCTACTACGAAGTCGTTCCGAGCGGTGAGTTAAGGCACGAGGACCGGGTGGCGGTGGCGAACATTGAGTTTCGAGGCAAGGAGCGAAAGGCGTTCGACAAGCTCGCGCTTTTTGAAATTTACCTAACGCTATAGGTTTTTTTTATTTTGTGATTTTTAGGAATTATGTAATTTATAGGATTATGTAATTTTTAAAAATTTAATAAAATTTTAGTTTTTTTTTTTAAATGTTGTGTGAATTTTTTAAAGTTTTTGTAATTTTTTTTAATAACCTGCCAACCCAAGCGGTGCACCCACGCCCCGCCATACCCCACGGACACGTCACTAGGCGGTGGGGGGGGGGGGGGCTCTAACTCCACGTGTCAACTCATGCCCCCAACCCAAGCCCCACCATACCCCACGGTCTCAGTTATGGGACACTCTTAACCATAACCGATTAATCGGTTAATCAAATAACCTTAACCATGACCATCAGTTAGTCTTAGAGATCAGTTCATTTGGTTCGGTTAAATCAATTATTTGGGTGTGAGCTCATTTATTAAATAAGCTCAAGCTTGTTTATGTCTGTCTCATCTCAGTAGGACGTTGATGATGGGGGTAGCCCAAGACCAAATAAAATGACTAAAACACGTAAATGCTTAAAAGGTTAAAAGGTTAAAAGGTTCAAAGGCTGAAAATCCGGGAGTTAGATAAAACAATACGTGAACAGTTATAAGTCACATCTCTGATTGCTTCACCAACTTCCCCAGCCGCAAAAGTAACACAAGACCACAGAGCACAGCCTTTTATCCGCAGGTCAAAAGGCTTTAACCCCCAAAAGGGTAAATCCCCCACTGCAAGCATGTTCACTATTCAACAGCTTCCTCTTTGAGCTAAGGCTTTCCCTATAAATGTGACACTTCATTAAGTGTGAAAGACATTCTCCGATCAGCCCTGATTCCATTGGGATCTCTGGTCATTGTTCTTGAGTACTTGTTCCATGCAAGTCACCTCTCTTCACATTCAACACACACATTCCTTTTGCTCCTACATCCGAAGCTGAACACATTTCAGTGGAGGATCTCAAGCAAACAACAAAATCTAACTAGTGAACCTATCTCCACGTCTTGCAAACGTGGGGGGACCCCACGACCTGCGTTAGGCAAAGTTGAACCCTTCAACCCTTTTGCCTAACCAACCCAGCTACTATCCTTGGTCTAATATCTGTTGCATCAACAAGTTGGCGCCCACCGTGGGGCTACGCCACTAATTTTCTTCAAAAAGGACCTAGTAGTGTAGCTCCGTCTTCTTGAAATCACCATGTCAGAAAGTGAGTCTCCGGGAGAGGTGAATCAAGTTCCAAATACCTCCACCCCAAGCACCAGCCAAGCTCATGTGGCTATACCATCGTCTTTATCGACACCGGGGAGCACTCCCGAGTTTCTCACTTTCCACACTCCCACTCCATCTAGATCAGGGGTCCCTTCCCCTAATGTCCGTGTCTCAAACACCCCCTCACATGTTGAACTTACCCCTGAAGGGGTCGCCAACAATTTCCTGGAGTTGAGGCCTCTCCTCAACCAATATGTGAGTAGGGAGAGAGACAAGGGAGTAAGGATTCGTTTGGACTACGACGAACCAGAACCAACACTATCTCCTGGACCCCCCATCCCTCCTTTTGCAAACTCACAACCTTCTGCATCCAGGGATGAGGCTGGTCCCAGTAATCCTCCTCCTAATCCTAACCTATACCTGTACACGAGCCAAATCCAACAACATTTCCTCTTTTCTCTTCCCAGCCAGCTACAGCCGGTGCTCCACTAGGGCACGAGCTGACTTTGGACCAGCTCCTACAATCTCCAGTAGCAAGCCTTCCACCCTCAACAACAACTGCATGGGAACAAGCTTTGTCGGCACGAAGTGCCGTTATGAGCACTCCTTTGGGACTTAGTTGCCCAGTTGCACCTGGAAGATGGCCGAAGGAAAGGGCAAGGAAGTTAACATGGTGGATTTTGATGGGAAGGTTCCTCACAAACGACAGAGGTTGGAAGCTTGGGAGCTTCAGTGTGTTTGTTTCCCTCCAACAGAAAAGAACCCATTTGCAAACCCTCTTGTGGTTGAAGCAACTGTGGGCACACTACAAACAAAAAAAAAGCATACATAGGCACTGGAGCAGCCACTGAAATCATGTTTGAAAGGTTCTTCAACCGTTTGAGCAATGAGGAATGTTCGAAGCTTCAACCCTCTAGAACTCCATAAAAGGTATTGTAGACATACCCCTCAAGCCTTTAGGGCAACTAACCCTTGATGTTCGTTTCAGCGAAGGCAAGATGGAAAGAGTTCAACCCCTCACTTTTGTGGTCATCAATATACTTTCAAACTATGACGTGATCATAGGAAGACCAGGGCAGTGTGCCTTCTACATGGTTGTTTCTGTCGGTCATAGCACTGTCAAATTTCCTACCGAGAGGGGGATTGCAACCCTTCAACTTACTCAAGAGGCCTACATGGTTGAAGGCGAAAGCTCCAAGAATGAAGGAGACAAGCAAAGGTTGATCATAAATCCTAAGTATCCTGAGCAAAGGATAAGGGTAAATCCAAGCCTTTCACAAGAAACCCTCTCATATCTCGAAAAAATCTTGATACACTATAGTGATGTATTTGCCTGGTGCCCGGAAGATATGATGGGTATCCCTCGAAGCATCGCTGAGCACGAGCTGAGAATACCACCTAATGTCAAGCCTGTTGTCCAAAAGAAGCGAAGTCTAGCACCTGAAAGAAGCTTGGCTGCATGCCAAGAGGTTGGAAAGCTTGTGTCAGCCGGCATTCTCTGAGAAGTCAAGTATCAATCCTGGGTTGCAAATCCATTCATGGTTCAAAACCCGACAACTCTTGGAGAATGTGCATAGAATTCAAAGACTTGAACAAGGCTTGTCCTAAAGATTGTTACCCGTTGCCAGAAATTGATCTCAAGGTTGACTCCCTCACTGGTTACCCTTTCAAGTGTTTCCTAGATGCTTACAAGGGTTACCACCAAATTCTCATGAAGAAAGAAGATGAAGAGAAAACCGCCTTTCACACGGACAAATGAATCTTTTGCTACCAAAAGATGCCTTTTGGTCTCAAAAACGCGGGTGCAACCTACCAACGCCTAGTTGATAAGGCTTTTGCTAGTCAAATTGGCAGGAACATGGAAGCATATGTTGATAATTTGGTCATCAAAAGCAAAACGGAATACCAAATGCTTGATGACATACAAGAAACCTTCAAGAACCTAAGGAAGGTCAACATGAAGCTCAACCCCGAAAAATGTTCATTTGGGTTTGAGGAAGGAAAGTTTTTGGGACACATTGTGGGAAAACAAAGTATAAAAGCCAATCCAAACAAAGTGAAAGCTGTTCTTGAAACCAAGCCACCAAGAAGCAAAAAAGAGGTAGAAAGCCTAAATGGGAAGCTTGATGCCCTGAAGCGTTTCACCTCAAAATTGGCTGAAAGGTCTTTACCTTTCTTCAAAACGCTCAAGGGATGCTCTGACAAGAAGAACTTCAAATGGACTGATGAGGCTGAAGGAGCCTTCAACTAGATGAAGAAACACCTAGCTTCTCTACCTGACATTGCAGCCCCGAAAACGGGAGAATTGATCTCGGTGTACCTTTCAATTGCTGAAGAAGCAATAAGTGCGGTCCTCACCATTGAACGAGACAAAGTTCAGGTACCCATTTATTTCTTCAGCAAAACTCTAAAATTGGCAGAAATCAAATATCCTCCTTTGGAAAAACTTGCTTTAGCCCTAGTCCAAACGGCTAGGAGGCTTCGAAGGTATTTCCAAGCACACCCCATACAAGTGGTCATGGACCAACCAATAAAAAGTGTGCTTGAAAAACCAGAGAATTCAAGACGATTAGCCAAGTGGGCCATGGAACTCAGTGAACATAACATCACCTATGTTCCTAGAAAAGCCATCAAGGCTGGGTCTTGGCTGATTTTATTGTAGAAGTCCCAAAACAAACAACTGCTGAAGTAAACACAACTGCCACTAAACCCTCAGACCTTGATGTCTGGAAGCTTTTTACCGATGGGGCTTCAAGCGTTGAAGGGTCAGGAGCCGGTCTCATTCTAATCAACCCGGAAGGGTTAGAATTCACTTATGCTCTTTGATTTGATTTTCAGACCACCAATAAAGAAGCAGAATACGAGGCACTTATTGCTGGTTTATGACTAGCCAAAGAAATGATGGTCCAAAAGCTTGAAGTCTTCATGGACTCGTTATTGGTGTCAAGCCAAGTGAATGACAGTTATGTTGCAAAGGAACCCAACATGAAGAGGTACAAGGAAAAGTCCAAGGAGCTGATGAACACATTCCAAACGTGCACTATCAAGCAAATCCCCAGGTCCCAAAACAAGAAAGCTGATGCTTTGAGTAAACTCGCTTCCCTCACTTTTGCCCACCTCACTATAAAGGTGTTGGTAGAAGTATTGAAAACTCCATCAATTGGAAGTTCAAGACGTAATCACCGAAGAAGGCCCCAATTGGATGACTCCAATCAAGAAATTCCTTAAAAATGGTGAATTACCTGCTGATCAAACAGAGGCTGAAAGGGTTAAAATCAAGTCTAAACAGTACGTGTTGCAAGGTGAAATTCTCTACAAGAAGGGTTACCTTGCACTCTTGCTGAGATGTGTTGGTCCCGAACAAAGCCAGTATTTGATCAAAGAGGTTCATGAAGGGATATGCGGAGCCCATTTTGGAGCAAGAACGGTGGTTGCCAAACTTATGAACCTTTGGTATTTTTGGCCCTCCATGCACCGAGACACCACTGAGCAACTAAGGAAGTGTGATTCCTGCCAAATTCATGCACCAGTCCCGAAAAGTCCCAAGCATGATCTTGTCCCGATAACCTCAGCATGGCCATTTTATAAATGGGGGATGGACATTGTTGGCCCATTCCCACCAGCCAAAGGTGGAGTGAAGTTCTTGTTGGTAGCCATAGACTACTTCACCAAGTGGCTTGAGTTTAAACCACTTGCAAAAATCACGGGCAAGCAAGTCATTGACTTCGTTTGGGAGAACATCATTTGTCTCTATGGGTTGCCAGGAGTGCTTGTTACTGATAATGGAAAGCAATTCGCTAAGAAGCCTTTCAGCGTTTGGTGCAAAGAATTCAGAATAGCTCAGGTTTTCAGCTCAGTGGCATATCCACAATCAAACGGTCAGGTTGAAAGGATGAACCGAAGCATAGTTGAAGGAATCAAAGCCAGATTAGGAAGATATGAAAGCAATTGGCTTGAAGAATTGCCAAGTGTTCTATGGGCCATAAGAACAACAGAAAAAACAAGCTACAAAAGAACACCTTACAGCTTGGTGTTTGGATCTGAGGCCGTGATTCCAGCCGAAGTAGGAGTTGTAACACAAAGAACGGTCAACATGGATCCCGAAGCAAACCAAAAAGAGACCATGTTGAACTTACAACTCCTAGAGGAAGCACGCGACCAAGCTGCAATCCAAGAAGCCAAGTACAAGCAAACAATGGAAGCCTATTACAACAAAAGAGTCAAATATGAACGCTTCAAGCCAGGAGACCTGGTGCTTAGAAACAATGAGGCTAGTAAGAAAGAAAACCAAGGAAAACTTGGTCCAAAATAGGAAGGGCCATATACCATCCTTGAGACACATAAGGGAGGATCTTATAAGCTAGCCGACTCAGAAGGTAAAAGGCTTCCAAGACACTGGAATGGAAAAACCCTTAAGAGGTTTCATGTGTAATCAAGAAAGATTGGTTTGTATTCCACAAAGTTGTATTTCAAGGGTTGATCACTTTTTGTAACACAATATCTCTTGAATGAATGAAGATGTTTTATCAAATTTGTCTTTCTATCCTAAAATCAGGTTGAGAACCTAGCAATAAACTCCATGGCAAGGGCCATGTAAGGGGATGAGCTCCCAGGCCACATCGCTCAATAGGTTCAAGGGTTAAATGAACCTATATAAGGGGTGAGTTCCAAAATCAATACGACTCCATGATACTTATTAGTGAAAACAAAGTTGTCTCATAGACAGGTTTGAACAGCCTACATCAAATGTTCCTTAAGCCTTAGAGAAAGTATCAAAAAACAGGCTTACGAAATGAAACCAAACTAAGAAAAATGATGAATAGGATAGGTGCTATGTCTTTTTGTTAAAAATATCAAGGCTAAGTGACTGCAGCACTGAACCCTTCAAGGTATGAGAAACATAAAGACAACACAAAACCCAACAAAGACAATACAATAAAGATAAGAATAATCTAAGGAACGATACAACAACATGAGCAAGAAGGTTACACATAACCCAAAACTCAAAGATACAAACCAAATCATGAAACTAAAGTAGTAACCAGAAGCCTCGAAGGCTTCAAGCTACATACATGACAGCCAAAAGGCTTGAAGGCTTGAAGCCAACCAAGCTGTCTTACCAAACAGGCACAAATACAAAAAACATAACACAAGGCAAGTAGTAAAAACTAATAGCATAACAAAAAAAGTCTTAATAGACTCCCAAACATCCAAACAAAGTTAAAAGCAAGCCTTAGTAGCTTGCAAACATAGGAAATTGTTCAAATGGCCATCCAGGCCTAACCACAACCACATAACAGGAACCCTAAGGGTTCCTGTAAAACCTAAGATTGTTTAAGTTAACATACAAACCACAAATTGTTTTCAAGGGTGCTAAGAAAGCTACGAATATCCATCAAGCGTCAGCAGGAGGCTTGGAAGCCTCGGAACCATCACTTTTAACCTTCTTTGCTTTCTTTGACTTCTTAGCTTTCAAGCCACCATCACCACCTACTGCTGAACCTTCCAAACTCACATCCTTCGAAGCATCAGGTCCTCCTGAAAAGGTATCTTCACTATCCCCTGAATAAGATCGCATTCTTGAAAGGGAACCGAGGACTTCAGCACAAACTTTTTCGTTAAGGCCATCCGGTTTTAACTCCTGCAAGACAGAAAGGGGCTTACCAAAACAAGTAGAAACCTTATTAACATACGGGTAGGTCAGCCTTTCCATCTGTTCAACAGAACCCTTGAAAACCTCAGAAGCTTCAGGACGATATAAGGGAAATTTTTCTAAAGGATGACCAGACTCATGAAGATTGTAACCGGCAATGAGACCTTGATGTTTCCCCAAGTTGAGCAATTTGGTATAAACTTCTCCAAGAGCAGAATTAAACTCCTTGGAGTGAAGAAGGTAAGTAACAACTTGCTGGAAACCCTGCTCAATAAGCCATTGGTTATCACTGGTGGCTTGAGCAACTGAAGCCTTCAGGCCATCCTTCTCTTCATCAAAGGCTCTTTGTTGAACAGTCAAAGCCTCCCTATCAGCCTTTAGCTTCAACCGATCGGCTTCGAAGCTTTTCTTGAGATCATTTATCTCAATTTCATGCCTTCTGGTCAATTCACTAACCTGTTTGACCCAGGCCTCTTCTTTCTTGGCAAACCCATCAATTTCTTTCTTCATCACAACCATCGAAGACTTCATTTTCTCCTTCTTCTTAGAAAAATCTTCATACTCCTGCATACCCTTCTGAAAACGGGTAACACCCTCAGCAACCAAGGCAGAAAGGTTGCAGGAGCTAAGCATCAATCTTGATATGAAATGGTCACTTTCCATTTCAGAGATGGCACCACGAACAGCAGGAGGAGCAAAGTGAGCTAGCACATTAGCACAAGCAGTAGGATCTTTAAAACTATCACCAACCTTCACAGTCCAATCAGGCACATAAACCTCATTCTCATTCAACCCTTCAACGTCCCTGCTCGATGAACCCTGAACAGGAGTAGTCATAACCTTCTTGGATGAAGCCTTTTTCTTGCCATGAACAACCAACTTCTTCTCCTTCTTAACGTCCACATCAACATCTTGACCTTCAGAAGCCTCAATGTCATCACTCAATTCCACTGGTTCAGAAGAAGTGGATTGAGGTGCACCCTTTAACAAACGGCGAGTAGATCGACGGGTTGAAGCCTTGGGAGCAGTAGGCTTAGAAAAACCCTTAACGTTCGAAACACTAACATAGCCAGCATCCTCAAACCTCTGTTCTATACCCCTAGCAACAGCATCATCCCCTTCAGCGACTTGGGCATCCGTAAAAACGTCAGATGTATCATCACTCTTGATAAAGTCCAAAGCAGACATGAAATGTTTCAAAAACAAAAAACAAATAAGTCACCAAACAAAGATGTTCCAAAAAGACAAAACAAAGAAAAAGCATACCCTGGCCATTCCTCATAAGAACCGGATCCCGATTGGCCTTTTCCCACAATTTACTAACCCCTAACAGAACTAGCAAATGTTCAGGGAAAGGACGAACCCTTGAAGGGCACTCTCGGATGGTTTTAAGAAAAACTTCATTGAGAAGGTTCCGGTTCATTGAGAACGGCATCCGGGTGCCTCCACACCATTTTGAAGGGGATAATAGAATCAGAGACCCAGAAAAAACGATCTTTCCAAGTACCAAGTGTGGTAACCATGGAAGAGATTAGGCAAGTATCAACCTTGGATGTTTCAAAGGTGAACCAATCACCGTTTTTTGCCAAACGAAAAAACCGACGGAATAACAACAACGAAGGATCATAACCAAGGGCACGACATAAAACCTCGAAGTGTAAAACCCTAGCCATACCCTTCGGATGAATTTGACCAAAGGAAACACAGTAATACTCCAAAACATTCAATACAAAGAGCGAAAAAGGATGACGAAGGTTGGAAAATTCAAAGTGTCGGCAATACAAAGCAATCGAACCAGGGGGACATTGATCAACAGATTTATCACAACCCGGTGCAACCGGATTGAACTTAATGCCAATGCCTCAATCAACACAAAAGTTCTCCACTTCCTCTTGGGTGAGGCGTGAAAAACTAACGGAAATATCCTTCCGTGCACCCATGATCAAAATAAAGAGCAAAATAAAGCACATAAAGAAATCGAACTAACCTGGAAAACGGAAGAGGAAATATGGAAGAAACTTGAGAGAGAATGGAGAAATATTGTTAATTGCCTTGAATAATAAAAGAAAAATAAAACCCAATAGGGGTTATGATTACCCGGCAGTTAATTAACCTGCCCTCTGCAAAACCGCCGACCAATAAACTGCCACACATCAATCAAATCAGTTGTCAGTTTTGAAATTCAAAAAGTTCTCAACTGTTCTCAAGCCTTCAAGCCTCCAAGCCTTTAAGCAATAAAAACAAATGTGCAAAAGTCAGAAGTCTTTGAGCTCACTTCCCAAAAACCTCTGACTTGGGGGGCTGATGACGGGGGTAGCCCAAGACCAAATAAAATGACTAAAACACGTAAATGCTTAAAAGGTTCAAAGGTTGAAAATCCGGGAGTTTAGATAAAACAATACGTGAACAGTAATAAGTCACATCTCTGATTGCTTCACCAACTTCCCCAGCCGCAAAAGTAACACAAGACCACAGAGCACAGTCTTTTATCCGCATGTCAAAAGGCTTTAACCCCCAAAAGGGTAAATCCCCCACTGCAAGCATCTTCACTAGTCAACAGCTTCCTCTTTAAGCTAAGGCTTTCCCTATAAATGTGACACTTCATTAAGTGTGAAAGACATTCTCCGATCAGCCCTGATTCCATTGGGATCTCTGGTCATTGTTCTTGAGTACTTGTTCCATGCAAGTCACCTCTCTTCACATTCAACACACACATTCCTTTTGCTCCTACATCCGAAGCTGAACACATTTCAGTGGAGGATCTCAAGCAAACAACAAAATCTAACTAGTGAACCTCTCTCCACGTCTTGCTAACGTGGGGGGACCCCACGACCTGCGTTGGGCAAAGTTGAACCCTTCAACCATTTTGCCTAACCAACACAGTTACTATCCTTGGTCTAATATCTGTTGCATCAACAGACGTTATACGGTATGAGTAGATTAGACCGGCTCAACTTGTTTAGGCTCTTAGTTTTGTTTAATTTCGGTTAATTAACAAGGCTAAAATTTGAACTATTACTAATCGACTATATATATTTTAACCTTAAAAAGACAATGTCGGTGGCCAATATAATTGTGGCAACCGACTTGGGTTTCCCTTTTAACTAACTTAAAAATGCGTTTTGGCATGTAATTCAGCTTTGGTCCAGGTGGTTAGTATTTTCTAGGGCTAAATCGTTGATGTGAGTTCGAATCTGCCTGGTTTCTTTGGAAATGAGTCGGGTTATGTCTATCGTAAGTTTTATCACGTCACGTATGACGCCGTCACAACGCGTGGTGGGTAAAAAAACTAATTATTATTATTTTAATATTAAACAGGCAAGCAAGGATTATATAGAAATATTAAAGAAAAGATGAAAGCTTTTGAAAATGTTATCATGAAAGTTGGGTTGAAACATAGACAGGTCAACAAGAAATCGTATTGATTTCTAAAACTTAAGAAATCTAATTAATTAAAAAAAAATAATAATAATATAATATGATTTAAATAAGTCCATTGAGGTTATTTCTCTGGGTTTTGTGACCCAAAAAGATCCACACTATAAGCTGTCGCGAACCTAACTACAACCCCCACCCTTTGCGTGTTACATCGACGTCGTCTTCTTCTTCTCCGATGAAAATCATTATGTGTGCCTGCTGTTTCTCTCTTCTTTTCCTTATCTTCTTTTCAGGTGTCTCATTAATATATGTTTTTTTTCCTTTGTTGTTTCAATGTATAATGTTTTTTAACCACTATATGTCATGTATGCAGCAGGTGAGGAGGTATCAGCTACGGTGTTTACGTTACAAAACAGCTGTAGCTATACAGTTTGGCCCGGGACGCTAAGCGGGAATGCGGGTCCTGTCTTAGGCGAGGGCGGCTTCGCATTGTTACCCGGTGCCTCTGTTCAGTTCCTCGCTATGCCCGGCTGGTCGGGTCGGTTCTGGGCCCGAACCGGTTGCACCTTTGACGAGTTCGGAAATGGTAAGTGCGTTACGGGCGACTGCGGAGGTACTCTCAGGTGCAATGGCGGTGGGGATCCCCCGGTTTCGCTAGCGGAGTTCACAATCGCTGGCGGCAACAGCAACACCAACAGCGATAAGGATTTTTATGATGTCAGCCTTGTCGATGGGTACAATGTCGGCATTGGCATAAAGCCGACAGGTGGTGCCGGTGACTGCCACTACGCAGGGTGCATAGCAGACCTAAACGTCAACTGTCCGCCAGAGCTGAGAGTTGTGGACGGTAGTGGTGCGGTGGTGGCTTGTAAAAGCGCGTGTGATGCATTTAACGCGCCGGAGTTTTGCTGCACAGGGGATCATGCAATGCCAGCAACGTGTGCGCCAACGCAGTTCTCGGTGATGTTTAAAGCGGCGTGCCCGAGTGCGTATAGCTATGCGTATGATGATGCGTCGAGTACGTTCACTTGTTCCGGGACTGATTACTTGATTACATTCTGTCCTACAACAGGGATTTGATCATTTTAGTTACCAAATTTTGATTTTAAAATCATTGAGATTGATTGTGAATTGTTGGGTTAGATGATAACAAACAAGTTTTTAAACCCCCACTGAATTACTTTCTTTTTCGGGTTATTTTCTTGAACAAATTACATGGCGTAAAGTCTCCGTGAATACAAGAGCAGCGTGTGCCGCTTATCCTTTACAATAAACCAAGAATATTACACCACGAAAACTTGAACTCGATGACAAAAAGGCTGTTCTATAATTTACAGTTGTCGAAGCTTCAAAACCATGACTCCATCTCACCGGAACCAGTGCATAGACCGCTGTCACTGAAAAGCGTTTGGTCTGAGCAATCTAGTGACGCACCGCAAGCCAGATTATATGATTGGCATGCTGAATGACATACTCTTAATCTGTTGTTACCGTCTTTCTCACACTTTTGTATTGATATCTGTTACATTCCACACGAGTTATATAAACATTCATCACAAGCATAAAAACAATAAAACACGTATGGAAATAACGAATCTTACCCAACATGCAAGTCGTCTAGCGGCTTTATCACAGTTTCTGCCGATAAACATGTTAAGAATCTTTCTAGCACCGTTCGGGTACAAGCGGTGATAATTAGGCATCACCACGACATCCTCCACCTGCCTCAAGATGCTTGATTCACTTGGTGCGCAATGTTGCCCGCCACCGTCGTTAATTAAAACATCTTTGCAGATTGAAAGGTTGTTAAGAACCAATGAACTGTTTCGACAGGTGTAGCCCGCGTAGTCAGAGCAGCGAAATTCACACACCCCGTTATCACACACCCCGCCGTGAAGGCTGCATTGTTCATCACAAACGGCTGCAAAACCGTCCGAAAGAATCCGATTAAGCAAGTAATTGTTGAATTAAGTGATTTTGAAAGGAAGATTGCGGTTGAATAGGGCTGCAAACAAACCGAACGAACTTGAACAAGACCTTGTTCGTGTTCGTTTGTTATGGTAACTAGGGTTAAGACCCGCCCGTGTTGCGGCGCGGGTACATCGTAAACATTGAATGGATTAGTCCAAATGTTATATGATGCATTAACCATATGAAAGCACACATTTCGACGTATCCACTTGAACTCAATGTAACATGTATAAGCATTGTGATTGGATCAAACGTAAAGTAAAACAAATTCATATCGAACAATCACAACGTATTATATGTGACACAACTCATACATAAAAAACGTAACGGTATGAAGAAAAATATGCACATGTAATCGAAATGGATTAATTAGAGCTTTCGAAAAAAAGGAAGAAAAAGAAACCATAATTTGACTCCACTCGGTTCGAAACAAACTTTACGAAACATACATAAAATAAGCACGAAAACATATTATATTTGACGTGAATCATTTCCCAAAAAAGTTTACATCGAAACATAGAACTTGAATTTATACCAAAACGTACATAAAAATATGCACATAAAAATGGTTTCTTTAAACGAAAACGTATTATATTTAACTTGACTCGTCTAAAAAAAGTTTACGTCGTAATGCGACCCGTCGCAATGTGGCGGGGATTCTTTAGTTATAACTAAGTCGATCTAGGACCCGCACGTTATGTTAAACCTGTCAAACGGGAAAAAATAGACGATGTAAAGACGTTCACCCACACACGCACGATGCGTCATGTTAACTCGCAAAATTTAGAATGAAACGTAAAAACGTTAAACCAAAGACGCACGTTGCGATGTGTTAAGTCACAAAATTTAGAACCAAGCATAAAGCGAAAAATTTACGGAAAACGAAAACTATAAAAGACCAAAGTTGAAAGTAAAAAAAGTTGTGAGGATAGATTGCAAAAGATAAAAAGTTCTAGGTTAAAAGTAAAAAAAAAAAAAATAGTTTTGGGTTAAAAGTAATTTATGAAATACTTTTGGGTGAAAAGTAAAAAAAAATCTTTTTTTTTTTGGAAAACCCCCAAAGCCAAGGCTACGACAACCATATGCATAACCATTTTTTCTTTGAAAAACCCTCAAAGCACACCCCGCGTTGCGGCGGGGCGTAAAACGGTGTCAAATAGTACTAATGTCACACAACCGTCATCGACCACCAACACTGACTCGACCTAGGATCTGCGTGTTGCGACGAATCTGTCAAGCATGAAAAAAAGAGGTAAAAACGTTGAACCACACATGCACGTTGCGCCGTGTTAACTTGCAAATTTCGAAACAAAACATAAAAAAGTTGAAGCACACTCGTACGTTGCGTCGTATTAACTCGAAAAATTTAGAACTATACGTAAAACAAAAATTTGCGAAAGATGAAAACTATAAGTGACAAAAGCTGTGAAGTTAAATTGAAAATAATGAAAAGTTTTGGGTTAAAGTTAAAAAACAAATTATATGGGGTTAAAATTGCAAAAGGTAAAATCCTTTGGATTAAAAGTAAAAAATCAAGTTTTTTTTTTTTTGAAAAATGCCCAAAGCACAAGTTCTTATGCACAAAAAACTTACTAAGTTATATATGGAATAATATATGTGTTCACAGACTGTTCATGTTCGCTTGTTAAGGAAATGAACGTATTCGTGTTCGTTTGTTAATTTTAGGTAACGAACGTTCATGAACACAAATGAAACACACGAACACAAATGAAAACACACGAACACAAACAAACGTTCATTAACCGAATATATAATTAATATATAATACAATGATGGTTATTAAATATTTTATTTGACGGAATTTTGAAGTTTTTAAATAAAATATAAAATTAAAAATACTAATGAACTATCAAACATAAACGAACACATTACCGAATGAACACGACCTCTGTTCATGTTCATTCATTTAACTAAATGAACGAATTTTTTTGTTCGTGTTCGTACATTGATTAAACGAACGAACACAACCGAACTTCCAGCCGAACGGTTCACGAACTGTTTGCTGAACGTTCGGTTTGTTTGCAGCCCTAGGCTGAACATTAAAACTCACCAGTTGAGCAGTCAATCCCAGTGAACCCGTCTTTACATTCGCAAATACCGTTCTTAAGGCATTTTCCATGTCCGTTACAGTTACTAGGGCACGACCCTGAAAACAATAAACCCAAAGACATTTAATTTAACAGTATTATACTGAATATTTTAGTGTACGAAAATGAAAAAAGAGCTTACGTTTGCTACAATCATGGCCGTCAAATCCAAGAAAGCAAACACACTTTCCATCGATACAATCGCCGTTTGAATTGCATGAGTTGGGGCACTGGCTGGACGTGAGAACAGGGTTCCCACCACATAGTTCATGATACGGCGGGCAAATCAGCTCACCTGTGTTGCAAACCGTTAACACAAATTCAAACGCTTAAAATGGACGAAAGAAATTTGTAAAACTAAAATAAAGTTTTTTCGAACAAAATTACCGTTAAACCCAGGAAATTGAACGGGTCCACCAACTTCCGGGCAAGCTTTCCAAATGCCATCAACAGCAACCTGTAAAGACAACATTTTGTCATTTAGATAAATAAAGAATTATATAAAGTTATAAACTATTTCACATGAACTTTAAAACCACACCTCCAAAGTCATGTTGATGCACCTATGTTGGTAACAACCATTTCCTTGGGTCATAGAACCCCGAACGAACCCGTTACGTACTAACGAAGAGGCCATACACCTATACGAATAAAATACAAAAGAAACCACCATGAAAAAAAAACTATAAAACTTCATCGTATATATGTACGGTACTCCGCAAAAAAAAAAACTAAATTTCAGTTTTTACCTCGAGCTACTTCCACGAACTTCCCCTAACATTCTGTCAGGCATCCGTGCACTGTTCGTGTCTACACATGAACCGTCAGAATACGCTACAAAATAGGTGCAATAATCAGCCAACGTCGATTGTCCACCTGCGTTGACCAAGAATCAGAAAGTCAACCTTTACAATCGAACCATTAACCATACCATTCATTTAGTGACAACATTTACTTCTAAAATCTAAAGATCATACCTTTATTAGGCTGCGGGAAATAACGGGCCCACTGAGGAAGGTCCCCACTATAATGTACAATTGGACAATAACCCTCGGCCTCGCGATTATATGTACACCCTGAAAACTGTGTTGTATTGCAATGATATGCACCTTTCCATAAATTACAACGGTTGGTGACAAATTCGGTCCCTTGACTTAGGCCCCAATCAAGACGGTCGGCCATGCTGTAATTAGCTTCATACCAACCACTATCTTCTAATAAAGCTAGTGTCATTTTTGAAATTACAGATCGTGTATCAACCGAACCCGTCATTATTTCATTCATCAAAAGTCTCTTCTCCCAGTGAGATCCTGTTATATGTTAATACACTATTACGTTTAGTTATCAAAGAAAGAAAATTATGGTATTATCTCATGAACCCGGATTTCTTTTTGTTTATATTTTATCTTTATTGATATGGATATGTTAACGAACCTGATGTTCCACGTCCTCCACCGTCTTCTAATTCTAAACCGGTGAAATTCTCAGAAAACGCCTAACAGGAAGGAAGTTTGTACATGTTATATTGCTTTTAGTTACTTTTGCTTAAAGAATCTTGTTAAGAACGAAATGAAGGTAAGATGTACCCCGTAATGATTGCGTGAATGCATGATAACACGTGGAAGAACTACCCGTGTCACCACCCTCCCGAGCTTTTCATCCATGGTTTCTTTAGTGACCTTAAAAAAACAAGTCATTGTTAAAACTTAAACATCAAAGCGTGATAAAATTACTTTTTTTATGTTGTTGCATCGATAAAGCGATCACCAACCTGACTACGTCGTCTTTTTCTCTCGTCTCTAAAATGTGTGAAGGCATGCGGGTCAAATCCAAGAACATGAATCACCTAAAAGCCCCAAACTTGTCATAAACAGTTTTAAAATGATCGAATATTTTCAAACTTTACGTATGTTAATCATTAGATATATAGCAACGACACTCACTTCGTGTATAAGGGTGGCCGAAAGTAACGTTTCTGCTTCCGCTGTCAAGTGACGTGGCGCCACATTCACATGTCCTTTAAACAGAGAAATAACATATCAACAACACTTTCAAGTTTCATCTATCTTTAAAACACCTAAAAAACAAGCATTATGGGTTAGCAACGTCAATAATTACCGGCAATTGCACGACCCCATTGATCACGTTCACATGCTACGGCCCATGCCAAGGTATTGCCTGTCGTGGGCCTCGTTGTCACCAAAAGAACTAAATCAGCATCAGCAACGCCCTCTAGAAAGATACAAAGAAACAAAAGTCAACGACTAGATTGAATAAAGTCAATGACTTAAGTATCAAGTTACCTTCAACGTATTCACGTGGAAGCTGTACACCACCGTCTTGTCCACAAGCAGAGTAACCACTTAACCTTAGGTTTCCTCTTACACGTTCAACAGCCAAAGCTCGTTTAAACCATTCAGCTGTCTGCCCTAAAGCCTGTTCTCCAAAATATATATAGGTTCTTACACAAACGTTACTACAAACGATAGGTACACTTGCCTATTGTGTGTGTTTAGTCTAAGTAATAATCATTTCTTATAAATAACTTGCAAACCACAATTTATCATTAAAGTTTTAGGAAAAACCTTATGAAGCCGATGCCTTTTGTCATCTCCAGTTATATCATCCGACGTGCAGTTATACCAACAGTCACCAAAAATCGGAGGATCGTTGTGAGGATTACACGTAGGCCTACCCAAATCAGAAACAACCGGAGGCTCACCTAGCTGCCGACAAAACAAATTTGAATCAAACACAGTAATATAACTATAAGCAAGCAAAAAAGAATCAGATTATTATTATTATTGTTATAAAAAACTCACCTTAACTATATCTCCAACATTCCTACAATCCCTATCGGGTGAGTGACCCACCGCATCATAATTCAAATAAATTCTTATGGGTAACTTTGCATTCTTTAAAAAACCAGAAGACGTCGAAGCGTCTAATAACTCTCTTCCCTTACGGTGAAGATGACCAGAACTATGATAAACCTGTGGCGTAACCGAAAACACCTTGTTTCCAGGTCTCTTTCTTCTTTGTTCAATTATTTGATCATGAATGCACGAATGTGACTGAATATTTTCACCACTGTTTTCCAGTCTTCGCGATCGTAACTGACTATCCCCAAATTTCGCTTGACTGATGTCGAAAAATACTAATACTAAAAGCATCTGCAAAGCAAGATCTTAACGATTAGTCGATTACAACGCATTTACAGAAAACTAATCATGGTTTCGGCATGAAAACACGAAACCGACACCACTAAAACTGAATCACATACCAGTATATGTATATCCCATGTGTGATGTGACACTTACTTAGAATATCAAGAAATCTTTACTAATTTCAACCCTAATTGTTCATAACCTCATATACACAGCAACACAGTTGTATACATATTACCAAAAAGGGTATGTATATGTATCTACTAATCTAGTATTGTCCATGACATCCAAACCCTAATCTTCTCCTACACAAATTCCCAATAATTGATGCTGATATTATGTCAAATTAAGTGAACATCAGAACCCTAGAAGCCCATACTGATTCAATTCAAGATTTTGAAAAAATATTCCATTTTTCCAACAAATAATTGAAAAGCAAAAATCTTTATTACTTCAAAACATACAAAACTTAACTAGGATCAACCCTCACAATTCACAAAACAAATGATTAAATTAGATATATATAAATATATATATATACACAATTTCACCTGAAGAATTAGCAGCTCAGTCCACCATTTTCTTCTGGAGAAAACAATGCATCTGTAATTAATAATATCTGTAAAACAAATCTTGAACTCCATGAAATAAATTGGAAAAAAGTCATTACAAGCAGTCCCAGATCGGCGAAACCGCCGTGAGAAAACCCAAAATTTGTGGCATTATTGTGGAAAATGATGAATTGGGTTTGTGGGTGTGAGCTGTTGTTATGAAAAATTGATCAGTAGAAATAGAAACAGGATGATAATAATTTATACATAAAGGGTGAATGCGGTTGTTGTACAGAGTGGACTTGTTCTTCTGTTTGAAAAACAGAATAATCAATTTGTTCAGACGAAATTTAATGGAAATGGAAATATTGCAGAGGAATAATGAGAGTGATTCGCAGAGTGGGTGATTTGGGGAAGAGGGATTACAGGAAAATGAGAGAGATGAACATGATTATTATTTTAACCCAAGGAGCATATATCCCTTTCCAATGTTTTTTTCATGCCTTATTAAATGATACTTTATATTTATAATATTCTATAACTGGGTTAAAACCCGTGTATTACACGGGTTTAATAAATGTAATTTTAAATACTAAATAACAAAACAATATATCTTTAATAATCTCGTTTATTACACGAGTTAATAAATGTAATTTTTATATATTAAAATGTTATATAGGTTAAAGATGCTATTATATAAAGTATATGGGTTATTTTCTTTCTTTTATAAAATTTTATGCCTTTTGGGATTAATATAGATATCTTTTACTTTAGTTTTCAGACTTTAATTCTTAAAAGTTAAAAACAAATGCCCCTTAAATAAATTAAAGATGTTGATTCACTTTTATTGTATTATTTTTGTTTGTAACATAAAAATATACTATAAATTCCATCAACAAAGAAGTTAAGGTGTTTCGTCTAAAAGTTGATACGAAAGTCGTCAAACGAAGGTTCTCTTTTAATGAAGTATTTACTTTTCTAAATTTAGAATGAACTGAAAGTAGGGTTTTCTTTTAGCTCAACAGAGATATAGCTTTTCTTTATCAAGTAATAGTTGTTTTATTGAAGGGTCATGCTAATCACACACGGAGAAAATTATTTTCACATCCCAAAGCGTCGCGCTATGGTCAAAGCGCGGCGCTTTGCTTGACAAAAGTTGATTTGACTGACATAAATTGATACGATGTTGCAGAGACATAAAGGTGATACGAGGTTGCAGTGTCTCGTGAACCCTAAGCGCCGCGCTTTGGCCATAGCGCGGCGCTTCGACCCCAAATTTTCATTATTTAAACCTGCATAGACAGAACATTTAGCATTCGAGGGTATTCGAGTGTTTTGTTGTTTGTTGATTTCTTTGCTGTATTAGTTACGTGTGTTGAAAAAACGATGTCGTGGTTAAGCAACTATCTTTTCGGTCAATATTCTGACGAGTCAGTTGTTCCTGATTCTTACGAGGGGACCGCTATTTCTGACTCGTATGAGAAACCGGTCTCGTCCAACTTGAGGGAGGCAGAGAGTGTATCTGGCATTCGTTATCGTGATAACACGGTGACGCTGGATTTGAATACCCCTGTGGAGGACCCTTACGCACAACAAGGTTATTCGAATTTCGGTTACGGTGGCGAGTACAGCTTTGTACAGCAGGAGTGTTATCCAAACGACAGTTACGGTTGTCAACAGAGCTTACAAGGTTATTCGAATTTCGGTTACGGTGGCGAGCACAGCTTTGAACATCAAGTATATTCGGACCTCGGTGACGATGGTGAGCCGGGGGATGTGTCTGTTGACGAGGAAGGCTGTTACCCGGTTACATTTTCGTTTGATACAACGCAGACCTTTTCGTCACGTAAAGAGTTGGTGCGTTGGGTACAAGACACGGCAAAAGACAACGGTTACCTCATTGTGATTAAGAGGTCGAATAAAAGAGGAGAGAATTACAAGATTTGGTTTCAATGTACTTTTGGTGGGGAGCATAAGAGTATAGCTACACAGAGGAAAACGGGTAGCAAGAAAATAGGCTGCCCGTTCGAGATGATCGGGTTTTCGGAATCATCCGGAAGTGTTTGGAGGATCGAGGTGACGAAGGCGAAGCATAACCACACTCCTATTGAAAACTTAGAGGGTCACGCGTATGCGAGAAGGCTTTCTTCGGAGGATAAAAAACTGGTTAAGGAGCTGGCAGAGCAAGATATTCCCAACCAAAGTATCTGGTGAACGCTGACAAAAAACAATCCGGCTAGAAAGCTTATTCCGAAAGATATACACAACGCTGTTCAGAAGATCAACGCTGAAAAAAATGTCGGTAAGTCTCCGATGCAAAAACTTGAAAACATTCTTCTCGAAAAAAATTACACTTATTACATGCGCACGAATGAGATATCGAACGAAGTTGAAGATGTCTTCTTTGTTCACGAAAAATCATTCACTATGTGGTGTGCCTTCCCACATGTGCTAATGATTGACGCCACCTACAAAACGAACATGTACAACCTGCCATTTGTTCAGGTCGTAGGCATGACGTCGACAAACAAATCGTTTACGGCTGCTTGTGCCCCTGACCTTAATGTAACCCCATATGTTCACGATGTATGTTAAATGTGTTTAATAATAATCACGTTTGTGTTTGTTCAATATATGCGTTACATCACGTTAAAAACCGAATGTCACCGACACGACCCAATCAGATTCAATACGCACTTGTACGACCCAAAATGACAATATACATCATAATACTACAATTAATTAAAAAATACGTCATGTTCATGTACGGTAGGCGGCTGATACACATAACACCTCTCACAGGAGTACTTGTGCTTTCAAACCAAAATGATACGATATAACGGAATAAGACATCACACGTAACCGATTTGATCAGGAACTTGCAGTATAGTCCATATATAATAAAAAAATGATGTATAATGGAAAAAACGTAAAATTTAGACTATTATCGACGCGTTTGTGAATTAAAAACAATTTTAAAAAAATTAAAAAAGGCCTAAAGCGCCCCGCTTAGACCTAAGAGGGGCGCTTTGCCCTTGAAGCGCCGCGCTTTGGCCATAGCGGGGCGCTTCGGTCTCTCGCTATAGCTGAAGCGGGGTGGCTTCTCCCCCATTTCAACCATAAACACACACACACTAAAAGGTGCGATTTACACACACTTGAGTCGGAGATCAACGTTTTCAAGCTTTCAACCGCTAAAAGGTAAGATCGAACACCCTTAATCGTTTTCGTTTAATGTACATGTTGAAACTTGTGTTGATTGGGGCGGGTTTGATGATTTGGCTGGGTTCTGTTCTTCAGAATGAAGAACCAAAGCGTCGCGCCGAGGCCAAAGCGGGGCGCTTTGGTTCATATTTTTTTTTATTTATTATTTGTTTAATATTATTTGTTTATTATTTAAATTGTTTAAATTATTATTTGTTTATTATTTTATATTTAATATTATTTGTTTATTATTTTATATTTAATATTATTTGTTTATTATTTAAATTGTTTAAATAATATTATTTGTTTATTATTTTATATTTAATATTATTTGTTTATTATTTAAATTGTTTAAATAATATTATTTGTTTATTATTTTATATTTAATATTATTTGTTTATTATTTAAATTGTTTAAATAATATTATTTGTTTATTATTTTATATTTAATATTATTTGTTTATTATTTAAATTGTTTAAATAATATTATTTATTTATTATCTTTTCAACGTGCAGGGATGGATTCCTCCGATGACGAGATTGAGCATATGGAGGCTGAGGTAGATGTGGGAGAGGAGGGAGAGTCGGCATGTCCGTACCTGCAGTTTCCGCAGGGGTCACGGGCGAGGGGGAGATGCGCTAGGTTGCGCACCATAGAGATTGGGGGGCACGTAGGGATAGACTGGGACCTGCTGGAGACCGTGGGAGAGGCCGCGCGGGCGCGTGATATAGTTGGACTAGATACTCCTTGGTCGCGCCTATTTCAGATAGCGATGGAGGACTCGTACCCTGAGCTTACGGTCGAGTTTCTTTCCACGTTTACATACGCGCCGCATCCGGCGGATTACGTGGAGGACCCGGATTTTCCAGTCCACGAGGTTACATTCCGTCTCGCCGGTCAGCACTTTCAGATGAGTGTGCGGCAGTTTGCTGTCCATACAGGTTTGTACACAGAGCCCGAGCTTGATACTAATTTATATACGCAGGCGGTTACGTTGATGGACAGGCAGACGCTTATCAGTTTCTGGAGGGCCATTTCCAGGGTTCCCTTTGGGAAATCCTGGCAAAAGGCCACCACTATTAGAGACCCCTTGTACCGATACCTGCACCATGTTATCGCGTCATCTATCGTGTCGCGGGGTACCAGCAGGGAGAAGGTCAACCTCAGTGACCTTTTCTTTCTATACTGCCTACTTCGCCGCCAGCCCTGCGATCTAGCAGCCTGCCTGGCAGATTACTTTGCCACAGCATACCACCGGCAGCTCCGCGGGTACCTGCACACTGGCTCATACATCACCGCCATTGCACGCTCGCTAGGGATCGTGCCCGATAGTGATCCGGAGCTGTCCGACCCGATCCCGTCGACTATGTTGGGCCGCGCGTCAGTATCTGCCATGCAGATCACCCGTACCTTTGATGTTGGTCTGAGGTTTAGGGGCCGTGACGGGCTGATTTGGCATCCGGAGGTGATGCCGGAGGACATCCCGGTTGTTATTGAGTTGAGGGCTGGAGTGTTAGCCCCTCCTGATGTTCAGGAGGCCGCTCGGCAGGCTCAGCTACAGGCTCTGGGCCTCGATCAGTACCCGGGCCAGCCTCAGGCTCAGGCTCAGCCTCAGGCTCAGGATCAGCCTCAGGCTTAGGCTCAGCCTGTATTCGAGGATCCGGCTCAGGAGGAGCATGTCGAGGAGATCCCGGTACCACCAGTTCAGCCAGCTCCTGAGCCGCCACAGTACCCGCAGCACGTTTACGCTGACCTGCCTCCGGTAGCGCGTGAGGTGGCTTGGGACTTCGACCGGCGCCTCAGACGGCAGGGCGCACGCATTGACTGGATCGTCGAGACGCTCGTTGCTCTACGAGAGCTCGCTGGGTTGCCTCCACTTCCCCTCCCACCGTCCCCACCGCACGAGGATTAGTACCTTAGTTTGTTTGTATAGTGTTTTGTTATGTATTATGTACTCAGTTGTACCTTTTTGTTTTGTATGTACAAACTGATATATATAAATATATATATATTGCAGTTAATCTTCTATTTACATCACGTTGGTTTTGGATTGTTTACGTTTGATTCTTATGGTTTTCTGTACATTTTATTTAACGTGTTCGTTTAATTTAACAAAATAAACTAGGTTAACAGTTTATAAAGACACACTTATATTATATACGTTCTATAAAAATAATGACCTAAAAAAACGTAATTATAAAACAACTATAAATTATATGTAACTAATATTTTATAATAATAATAAAACTCAAATACAATTTTTTCCTCCAAAAAACACTACCAAACTAACCCACATCCCACCTATTTAAAAAAAAAAACACAAACTCCTGCCCACGCTCTTTGTCTTTTTGCACACTCAAAGCGTCCCGCTATGGCCAAAGCGGGGCGTTTTGAGTGTGCAAAAAGACAAAGAGCGTGTGCGAATAGACCAGGCTTTATTGAATTTACATCTTTGATGTGAATATTATAAAAACTTGAGAAGAGGTCAAATCAAACAAATGAAAGAAGAATAAAACATGATGTGACAAAGAAACTAAAACCGGCAAAGAAGGAAAAAATTGAAACATGTTAACCTATGATAAAATTAACCTTAGGGTAGGGTGCTCATCACTCACCACACAGTCACATACTCATCACTCACAACATCCAATCAAGTTTCGTCATATCATCAAACATTATTCCATCACTAGTGATGGATTTTAGGCCTGTGGGTGTGGCTTAACGCCACCCCGCCACCTCATCCTCCATAGCGCCCCGGGGGCACCATCGGCCACAACGCGACTGTGAAAGGGGGGCGCCATCGTAAGCTCGCCAGTACATTAACGAGGGGCAATTGATTTGTACAATGAAGGTGTTGGTCAAAAGGGGGCGCTATAGTGTAAATATAGTGTAGGGGGGGGGGGTTATAACACACCCTACAAGTTAAAGAAATGGGCTTTAAAGTCCCCTAGGTGATGTGGACATGACGTGGCGCTGAGGTGGCGTGATAAAGCCCCTAAGGGCTTTATACCACACCCTCCAGCCTTAGTGGAAATGCCCATCACTCACCACACCCAACAATTTCTCTCACAACCCAACAATTCTTCAAGCATGATAGTGGTCACGCGTTGTCGGATTCACACGTGAAAACAACCACCGGCGGCGGTGTTCCACGATAATCCACATGTCGTGGATGGATGAAAACGGGACGCCCCGTCCCCCTTATTACTACATCTATATTACATTGTTTACCATCTACCATCAACCACACCGTCCACACGTGGTGGATGGATGAAAACGGGACGTCCCATCCCCCTTATTACTACATCTATATTACTTTGTTTACCATCAACCATTATACTATTTTAAACGAAATGAAATGAAATGGTCTCTCATCTAGCAATATCAGTGTCATGTCAAAAGTAGTTGTAGGTCGATTCATTGACATAGGTATAGGATTTAATGCAAGTAATTTGGTACCCTTTACTTATAACCAACTCTTATTTACATAATAAGCTCTTACTATATCCAGGAGTTAATGGATGACGTGTAACTTTTTTACATGTGTAACATTTACATTGTTTTGAAAAGGTTGAACAAGATTCATAAGTTTTATTAACTTCGCTTTATAAAATTTTGGAAGATTCATAAGTTTTATTAACTTCGTTTTATTAAATTTGTTTTATTAAGAGATATAAATAATTCATTCAGATCAGAAGGCCAACAAACTCTTAGACTAAAGCATAAAAGAGCATATATGGCAGTAAATCTTGGGGTCAAGTTATTATATAAAAGCTCCTAATTGTAAGAAGTGTAAGAATGGTTTATAGAGTGACAAGTGTCCAATAACCTAAAATTAAAACCACTACATCACCACTCAAAACCTAAACACCTACCCCCACCCCACCACCACCCAAAAACCTAAAAAAACATACCCCCCCCCCCCCCCCACAAAAAAAAAAAAAAAAAAAAAAAAACCTAAAAAAACCTAACCCACCCCCAAAAACCTTTAAAAAAAATCTAAAAAAAACTAAACACCCACCCCACCATCACCCAAAAATGAGTCATTAACTAGATTTCTAGATTTTTTTAAGGTCGTATCTTTTTATTCGGTATTCTTTTAGTTTTAATTACATATTTTTATTTTTATGAAGTTTACTTTTTACCTAACATTAGACTTTAAAAAAATAAAAGAAAAATTGATTATGACAACGTCGCGGCTATTTTGTGGCTAAATGATAATTTTCAAGTTTTTTTTTATGGCGGGATTTGATAGGTTGTTGGGGGCAAGGATACTACCTTTGGGTGTCCATTCCCTCTAAGTCTATCCGTAGTGGGGCGCTATGCTCGGAGATGGCGCCGGAAAAACGCCCCAAACACCAAAACTCTCGGCGCTATGAATGAAAAATGGGGTGTGGCGCGAGAATTATAGCGGCGTTATTTTGTGGTTTGTTTGAATATATATATTTTTTTCTGGTTATACATACATATATGCTCTGTTTCTTTCTCTTTGTTGCAGATATTGAAGAAGGGAGAAGGAAGAAGGTTTATTAATTGGTCCCTACAAAATTGGTTTTTAAATATATTTGGTCCCTGCAATTAAACATATTTCAGTTTTTTTAATTAATTTTCTGTTTTTATTTATTTGCAGTTTTTTTTATTTATTTTCTACTTTTATTCTAGTTTAATGTTTTTTTTATTTTATTGTACTCTTTTTTTTTATTTAATGAAATGATTTTTAATTTTAAAAAACTTAGAAATTAATTAAAAAAATTAAAATTAAAATAATGAGTAATGATGACAAAGGGGCTTTATGACTACGGCCTCAACTTGCATAACGCCCCATAAAGCTCCGTGATGACGTGGCATGCCACATGTCGCATAACGCCCTCAAAAGGGCCTTATGACTACGGATGGCCTAATGAAAGTAGAATTGCTAGAAAATAAAAAGTGGGAAACTATGTCATTTATCTCATACCATTTCAGAAAAGATTATTTAACGTGATTTTTATACCATTTCAGAAAAGATTATTTAACGTGATTTATAAGTTCTATTTACCTGGTTTTACCAAAAGATATATGTACATGTATATGTTAAGCAGGATATTACATTTCTTAACAAATAAAACACTGATTGGATTAACAAATTGTTGAAGCATTAGTTGTATTAAATAATGTAAATATTAAATTGAAAAAATTACACCGTTAGTGTTATTGGTTTCTGTCAAATTTCAATATTGGGTACTAATAGTTTTTTTGTTGTAAAATAAGGTATTAACGTTCTAATTTGTCACAATGTTAAGTACTATGGCCAAAATTTGTCACAATGTTGAGTAGTAAGGCCAAATCTTATTAACTTTTTTGTTAAATATTACTAAAATGACTAAAATGCCCTTTAATACTAGAGGGTCTATTTTTTAATTAAGAGTAAATTACAAGATCGTCCTTTATATATGTCACTTATTGCAAACCGTGTTCTTTATCTTCAATAATTACAAAAAACGTACTCGATGTTTGCAAACCTCTGCACGTTATATCCTTTAACCCTAACTCAATTAGTTTTCATGGTTGAATAAGGGTAGATTTGTAATTTTACTCATTTACTTAAAATATATTGAATAAATAAAACATAAAAAAAGAATTATGAAATATTAAAAATATATAGACACATAAGTCAATCCTCTCTCTCAACTCTCATAATCTCTCTCTATTAACTCTCTCTTTCGTAGTTCACCCCACCATAAAACCACCAAAACCAACCCTATCACCGCCACAACCCACCTGCCACCACCACCACCACCATCACCTACCCCCACCTGCCATCGCCATCATCCCCCACTACTACCCACCTGCTGACACCACCCCCACCGCTACAGCCCCGCCACCACCCGTGACCACTACTACAGCCCCGTCGGTCTTGTCCGGGTGCGGCGACGATTAGAATTACGGTTGTAGATCAGGGATATTTGGGGTCGATTCTAAGTTTTATCCCCAATTTCATCTTTTTATCCCTAATTTCATCTTTTTCTTCTCCGTTTCCAATAGTGTTTTTTCTCTCTCTACACTTGTGTTTCTCTGTCTACAAACGGGTTTCGCATAAGATCTTTCAAGTTGAAGAAGATGGTAAAGAAGTGAAGAATATATTGTTGTTTTGTTTGATATTGTTGTAAGGTATTATGAGTGAAATTGAAAGAAATGATTTGTTCTTGAAAATATGGATTTGTCTTTTGAAGTTTCGAATTGTTTATTTTTTCTTTGTGTTTTGAAGTTTTGAAGATCTGGGTTATTGATGATAATGTGCAGATTAATGTGCATATTATTGATGATAATATGGGTTTTGAAGTTTTGAAGATCTGGGTTATTGATGATAATTGTTTTTTTTTTTTCTTTGTGTTTTGAAGATCTGGGTTATTGATAATAATGTGTTTTGAAGTTTTGAAGATCTGGGTTATTGATGATAATGTGAAGATTATGAGGATTAGAGTTAAGAGAGATAAGATATGATTTTTTTATAATTTTATTTTTTAGTATTTAGGGTAAAATGACCAATATACCCTCATGTGGGGTCCATTTGGTCATATTAACCACAAAAATTAACAGATTTAGGGCTAAAGGACATAACTTGCAAGGGTTTGCAAACATCGAGTACGTTTTCTGTAATTATTGAAGACAAAAGACACAGTTTGCAATAAGTGACATACATAAATGATGATTTTTGTAATTTACTCTTTAATTAATTATATTTGACTAAAATAATTTAAAGTAATTTTTCTGTTTTATTTATATTTTTATAAAATTAAATGGATTTGAAGTTTATTATCTATAAACTTTGAGTTTATAAATAATATGCAAGTAAAATAAACCTTTTAACTTAACCTAAATAATAAAACCAAGTTAAGATTTATAAAAATAACTAAAAAAAATTCTGATATAGGAATATAACAGTTTTGTAAGTTGAAATAAATATAGAGCTTTGGTTCTGTATAATAAAACAAACTAATAGCATGTAATATTTGTACCGGTTTGCGATGTTATGTACAAGAATTATATCGCTGGAGTTTCGGTCTGCCGATGCGGCTCCAATCAGTTGTAGAGACGAAATTGGCTGTGAAATTGTGTGGGAATGAGGTCACATCGAGTCAAGAGGTGTATATTTATACTCAATTAAAGATATAACGGATCGAGAGGATGATGAGAATTTCGGAGTTAAACGGGTTAACGGATAAGCATAATTTGCAGTTTAGATGTTCACAAATGAGTTTTTAGTTTTAATTATGATAGAGATAAACATTAACGGAAAAAAACAAGTTAACAGACAATTTTTATGGATCTGATATGGCTGGATCCGGTGACTTTGTCGGAGAAGACCCCCTGAAAGGCGGGCTTTCTTTTTGTTTGATTTAACAAGTTTGTTTATTTAACACACATAGTCCATGTGGTTTCTAAGTTTTACAAAATGACTAAAAACTTTAATTATTAAAGGGCATTATAGTTATTTTAGTAAGACCTAACAAAAAGGTTAATAAAGTGTGGCCTTAGTACTCAACATTGTGACAAGGTTTGGCCTTGGTACTCAACATTGTGACAAATTAGAACGTTAATACATGATTTTGCAACAAAAAACTATTAGTACCTGACATTGAAATTTGACAGAAACCACAAGGAAAAATGATGTAATTTTTTATTAAATTATATATTTGGTTTGCAAATGAGGTTTAATATATCTTATAATATAAAATACAAGAATGATAAACGATCTACACCGGGTTTTTAATTAAATATAAAAGCATTATCGTTAATACATCGTTAGAGCATCCACAATAATACATTTTTGGGTGTTGTTTTTACTCATTTTTCCACATCATCCATTTTTTCTTATTGTGGACCTTGTTTTTGCACCTCATTGTTTAGATATGTTTGTCTGCAAAAACGACTAAAAACAACAAAATGGTGGGACCCATGTACTTTTAATATATATAATAGAGTTAATTGCCCGGATGGTCCCTGTGGTTTCCCATTTTTCACGTTTAGTCCCCAACTTTTTAAAATAGCATGTTTGTTCCCTGTGGTTTGCTTACTTGTTACTCGGATGGTCCCCGGAGTGGATGTCTGTTAGTTTGCTCAGTTAAATTAATGTGAAATTACTAAATTACCCTTATTTCTAATAATAATAATAATAAATAAAAACAAAATTAAGTATCCCCATTATCTATTAAAATAAGTGGGGCCACCCCCACCACTTCTCAACAGCCAAAAATTCCCAAAACACCTCCTTTTTCTTCTTCTGATCGACTCAATGTGCAGATCGAGTCAATGTGCAGGGAAGAGAGACACAATAAATGTTGTTTGCAAAGCTGATTATCATAAACAGATGGAAGACACGAGAGTGAAGATGATGAAAGCATCGAATTCATGAAATTGATTGGTCAAAACCTGCAAGTATTTAAGGAAATTAAACAGTCGATAGGGGAGCTAAATCTGCAGATGAGGAAGGTAGCGCTTTGAAAACGAAGGTGGTGATGGTTCAGACGATGGTGGTTAGTGGTGAGGCAACGGTGGCGGGTTTATTGACCGGATGGCACATCCACCGACCGGCTTGTCACGAGTTGCAGGTTTCCGGTGACCCTTTGCTTGGTCTCGGAGTCGCCTGAGAATCACGAGCATGAAAGAAAAGTGGTATTTGTGTGTTTTTTTTACCTCTGGCATGCCTCATCACCCACCTCCGACGCAACAACCACTTCCGACCACCGCAAACCTCCACCTTTTTACCACCTTCCACGACCACCTTCTCCACCCTAATTTAACTCTCACCCATCCCTTTCCCCATTGTTTCCGTCAAACCCGTCATCCCTCCGCATTTTCTCTCCGTCAATGGTGTGGCGGTGGTGGCGTCTTGATGCAGAAACGGTGTGGTGGTCACTAAGATGGTGAAAACGTTATGGTGTTCAGAGCTTATTGTAGGTGGTGATGGTCATGGGTTGTGGCTGGAAAAACGTGATGGTGGTGGCCGACGTTAATGATCATCGGAGAAGATCACCGGAGAAGAATATAAGTGGGAAGGGGGAATCATTTAATTTTAAATATATTGGTGGGACCCACTTTATATTTTAAATGATTTATTTGAATATTTATTTAATAACGATAGGAAGGGTAATTTGGTCATTTCACGTCAACTTAACTGAAAAACTAACTCCCATCTAGTATAGGGACCATTCGAGTAACAAGTAAGTAAACCACAGGGAACAAACATGCTATTTTGAAAAGTTGGGGACTAAACGTGAAAAAATGGGAAACCACAAGGACTATCCGAGCAATTAACTCTATATAATATATAGAGAGAGAATAAGTGGTGTAAATGTGTGGTTAAAAATTAAAAAGTTGTGATGATGTGGTAATGTTTTAAGTGTTTTTGTGTTTTCTTATTGGGTGGGTTTTTTATATTTTTGAAGGGTGAGTGTTTTTCTGATGTGTCAGCTGACTGGACATGTTTTTAGGTGTTTTTAATGGGCCTTATTGTGGATGCTCTTATATTTGTGCGCATAGCTATACCCTGATGGACCATTTTAAAATTATAAGAGGTCAAATTTTATTTATCGTTAACATAAATGTATAGACGCTTAATAAAATATCATAATAATCATATTTATGCACGCCGTAAAACTATAAACATTTTTAAATCATTAAGGATAATGCAAGGGTGGCAAATGATCATTCACAGATTCCACTTGCATATTTTTTAAATTTAATATATGATTCATTTGATACTTTATTCATCTCACATATTCCACTTGCATATTTTTTAAATTTAATTATATGATTCATTTGATACTTTATTCATCTAATTTAATTACTTAGTAAGGCCAATCAACTAGATCTCCAAAGCAGATGATTTTCTGTATCCAGTTATTATATAATGAAAGTTCTAGCCAGATAGGAGACCTTGTTAATTTCATGATTAGAAGATGATTATGGGTCATTGTTAATACATCAACACCATATTTATATACTTTTTTATTCGTTTTATATATTATTGCAATTTATTAAGTACAGCCTAAAAATCACAGGTTGACATGCATGAACACGGTTGTGGATATATATATATATATATATATATATATATATATATATATATAGGGCATGGATGTATAGAAAACTTATTTGTACTAAGAAAACCTAGGAAACCCAATCTATGACCATTGATCAAGATCATCCAATGGCTCATAAAATTTGAAGCATTTTTGAATTAAATTAAATAGAGTGATAAAGTCAATAAAGGTATTTCAAGGGCATATTGGTAAAATCAACCATAATTGTAGTACATTATATATATTATAATATTATGTGATTTGACATGAATTAAAGGAGGTGCACGAATATCTATAAGAACTAATCAAATACCCCAAGCTCATTTCAAACATTTCAAAATACTCAACCCAAATTCATCTATTTCTCTCTCAAACAATCGATCTTCCCAAAACCCACCGGAGAAGATGATCTGACCGGAGAAGATAAGGGGCACCGGAAAAAGGTGTTTTGACCGGAGAAGATGATCTGACCGGAGAAGAAAAGGGGCACCGGAGAAGATGATCTGACCGGTAAAAGTTGCCGGAAATGGAAGAAAGCAAGAACTAAGTGCAGAAGCAAGTAAGTTTGGTTCGATTTTTTATCAGTAGGTGTTTTGATCGGTGATGATTTTTTCTTTTCTCCGATCGGTAGGTGTTTTGATCGGATAAATGTTGGGTTTTCTGTTTTTTTCCGATCGGTAGGTGTTTTGGTCCGATCGGTGTGTGATTTGATCGGTGGTGATTTTTGTTTTGAATGAGACTAGAAAGTGTTAATGTTGGTTTTTTTATGTTTTTTTTCCAATTGGTAGGTGTTTTTTGGTTCGATCGATGGTGATTTTTGTTTTGAATGCGACTAGGAAGTGTTAGTTATTTTGAGTAGAAACAGTCTCGGGTTATTTTTTTTTTGGATTGCCAACTTGCCAACTGCACGTTAAAACTATTGATTTGTAACATGTGTTAAACCCGTCTTGTTTACTGTCAAAAACTTGTGTTAAACATGTCTTATATTTTTTATCAAAAACATATTAGGTAACATGTGTTAGACCTGCCTTGTTTTCTGTCAAAAACAAATTAGGTAAACCTCTGATATTATGGTACAAGTCTAAGGGCTCAAAAGCATATAAATATATTAGCGTAACATGTGTTAAACTTGTCTGATATTAGGGTACAAGTCAACGGACTAAAAAGCATATAAACATATTAGCGTAACATATGTTAAACCTTCTTATTAGGGTACCATGTGTTAAACCTCCCTGATTAGGTAAACATATTAGTGTAACATGTGTTAAACCTGTCTTATTACCATGTGTTAAACCTCTCCTATTAGGTAAACATGTTAGTGTAACATGTGTTACACCTGTCTTATTTTTATCAAATTATGTAACATGTGTTAAACCTGTATTATTTTTATCAGATTAGTTAACATGTGTTAAGCTCTCATATTTTTTTCCAAGTTATTGTAACGCCCCAAAATTTGAATGTTAATATTTGTCGGGTGTTCTTATGTGACACGTCATGAAATAAATAACTAGGCTATTTAACCTAGTTAAGGGTATGGTCAAAAGTATTAAATGATGAAGGTAGTGTTAGTTATGTTTTAAAAAGCAAACCCGAGGGGCTAAAGTGGAACAAATGAAAGTTCATTTGTCTAATTAAAAGATCAACACACACACACAAACACACATACGTGTGTGTTCGTGAAGCTTCAGGAGCTCTCAAGAGCTCCAAACCCTAACTCACTAAAATCACCAAATTGAAGGGTAAATCGAGGCCCAAATTCAAGAAGAAACACGGATTAATGATCACCTTCGCGAGGGGATCATAAGGTATGGTGAATTTTTATGTTTAATGAAGTTAAGAAATCTTGATAATCATCACTAGTGGTGATTTATGTATGAATCATGAAGGTTATGGCCAAATTAGTGATGTATGCACGTTTAGGAACAAACCCTAAGCGAAGACTCTGAGTAAATTGTCTGAATTTAGGTGTTTGGATGAATTACCACAACTAGTTAAGTGGGTTTATGTTTAATCCATGAAATGGTATGAACTTGATTAGAAATATGTGTAGTATGTGATGTGTATTTGTATATAGAGTGATTATGGTATGGAATTTGTATGATGTTTATTTGTGATGATAAAGGAAAGTGATAATTAGGATAAACACATGAAATACTTGTACATCATGCTTAGAAAGTAGTACGCACATCAAGTGTTTGATGAAATGTCTAAATGACAATAATATGTGAAATTGTATGCAATTAATGGGTAAACAGGTATAGAATGTGGCAATAATGAAATTGATAGTAAACTAACATGAGGAATGCATTTTAGATATAGTTCATGAGAAGATTATGTTAGGTTGATGTTGAGTATGCTTTATGCTTGTTTGAATTGACTAATGAAAGTCATACATGAGATATGAATTTGATATGATTGTTCATACGTACAATCATATATGCTAACAAGTATGTGAATGTAATGACATGTACGGATAGGAGTCATGTCAATGCGGACATAAGCATGGAAGGGCAACGGGCCAAGGATAAACACGGAAGCTATGCTTGAACTCGGACGCGCGAGGTAAGTGATTTCTGTAATCACTTCTTAGTTCGATTAAGTATACGGTGTTTTAATTAACTAAACATGATGTTGGAGGTTAAATATGTGACGTAGTCTTTCGTCGTAGATGATGAGATTAAAGTTGACCAAAATGCCCTTGATGGGTATTTTGGGTAATCAATCTTAAAAAGTAGTTTAGAAACAAGTTATTCGATTAGTGTAGTGTTTTGGTCAAGTATGAAAGTGAGGAGTATGGTTTTGTGAGTCAGAAACATTTAATGCGCAATTACCCTTAACGGGTCAAAATAAGCTTATGAGCGCAACCGGGTGAAATAAGATGTAAAGTATCCGGGAATGAATCTTTTATGAAAAATGACCTTGATATTATCAATTCATATGAAGTTAAGGTCGAACAAATAAGTTATATGATAAAATTATGAACGGGTAGATTCTTGGTAAAAGGGGTAGTAATCCGAAGACTTAAAAGTCTGGGATTTTGTTAATCCGGATGTCGGATCTTAACTCCATAAGATGGAAAATTAAATTACGGACGCGTAGGAAAAAGAATCGGGTAAAACGGACCAATAACGAAGAAGTTATGACCGTTTCCGTGAAATGCGGTCGTGCTGGAAATCTGCAGCACAGCAACAGCAACATTCTGCTTATTTGAGGGCGTCGCGTAGCGCGACGGCCCGTCGCGTCGCGCGACGGGGTGTCTGTTCGGCGAAAAGTGTTCGGTTGCTCTGTTTTGGCTTGGGAACCCGTTTAAACGCGTTTTAAGTTGCGTATGACTAATTTAACTTATGTTTTATGACCATTAGGGTAAACACACATGTAGATAGGTATGTATACCTGTTTGTATATCTCCATATACGTATGTAGGAATGTATGAAAGCCCGTATGTACCTACGTGAGTATGTTTATAAGTATGTGAGCAAGAATAAGCGGATATGTGATGGTATGTATGAGAGTAGGCATGTATGAGTTTGGTTTGATGCATGTAGGGTTGTATGTATGTAAATGTGTATAATGTCATGTGTGTACTTAATGATGTTGGTATGTGTACATATAGATACGTATATAATGATGTAGATGTGTGTATATGTAAGTATGTATGTAGATTGGCATGTACGTGTGTGAGCATGTATGTAAGCAGGTATGTATGCATGTGTGTACGTATGTATATATATATAGAGATAATATGTATGAAGTAGGGTATGTATGTAAGTCTTTCGGTATGATTAAGTGTTTACGATGTTTGTTCGTGTACCTGGAGTTATAAGTGTGATGCAGGAATGGCGAGGAAGTCTCACCACAGATCGTAAGACAGGATTAAAAAGCTGGGGATGTAAAGAGTATAACGTAACGAGAAGTAACGAGAATAAACTTTGTATGTTTCTATTGCGTACTAATGTTATGAATTATATGTGGTGAATGCAGGTAGTACCAGTTATGAGGATATCCAAGGATTGGAGATCGAGGATTGAGTCACAAGATAGATTGTACGGGAGTGTCGAGTACGTAATTGAGTGAAGCCAGTTTATGATTTCTTGTTGTAAATGAGTATAATAAATGTATTTATTGAGAAAGAATTAACCCTAGAAATGAGATTAAGTGTGTCAAAGTGTTTGTAACTAAAGAAATTTTTATGGTACGATTTTCCGCTGCGACTTTAGTCAAATACGAATTTGGGTCTTACAGTTATGTAACAAGTGTTAAACTTGTCTTATTTTTATAAAAATAGGTAACATATGTTAAAGCTGACTTTATTTTATCAAAAACATATTAGGTAACCTGTTTTATTTTAATGAAATTAAGTAACATGTGTTAAACCTGTTTTATTTGCAGCAACAAAGAGAGTAACAAGATCGCAAACTGGTAAGATACCGAAAAAGCGAAAGAAAGTAGACGAAGAAACAGACGATGAATGGGATGAAGAAAGAGAAGAAGCTGAAGGGGAGGTCGTGCGTAGGAAAGTTGCGGACGAAGTATGCCACTCATATTCTGTTGTCGCCCTCTAACACTTTGAACGTCACTCATATCCTGTTGTCGCCCTTTAACAAATGGGAGCAGGAAAATGAAGGAGGTGAGAAAGTTGCGGACGAAGTATGCCACTCACAATATTCTGTTGTCGCCCTCTAACACTTTGAAAGGCAAGATAGAAGCTGCCTCATTTATGGGAGGGCACTGAGTGTGGTAGTGTTGTCTTTTCTACAGTTTTTGTGGGAACATCTATGGTGGTTTTTGTAGTTATCTTGGGCACCACAACTTTTGTTTATAACAAGTCAACTGGCTAGTGATATATGCGTGGTGGTTTTTGTAACTATCGTAGTCACCACGAATTTTGTTTATTTTAAATTATGGCCATAACCCAAAATACAATATAACCATTCTGGTCTTCTCTGTAATATGTTGGTGTCTGGATGTTAAATAGTTATGGTGGGAAATGTATTTGGTTACCAGTTATCAGTTACATGTGTTATTAGTTAACATGTTTTATTCATTACCAATTGTAAGAAAAGTAGTAGACGAGCATTGGGTGGTCAACATATTGTTTCAATTGTAGCCTTTGATACTAATTAACAAGTGTAACATGTGTTACACAGGATGAAGTAGAAAACAAGGTACATACCTTTAATGTTACTTGGAAACAATAAGCAATTGTAACATGTGTTACACATCTTACGTAAGTAAATGCAGTACATGGTGGAACATGTAAGTAACATGTGTTACATACGATGTAGTGAATAAAAACAAGGCACATATATAGTGAATAACATACATATACATGTAACATGAGTAACATGTGTTACATACGATGTAGTGAATAACATACGTATACATGTAACATGAGTATATGCACCACAAAGGCATACGCATGTTACATGTGTGTATGAAACACACTTGGTATATATAAAACACATGTAAGTATCTATAGAAAACCCACTTTTATTTAGAAAACTTGGGAAACTCTAACCTCTCGAATTTAAAATATATATATATATATATATACACACATGTTATATACATGTTTTTAAGGGTTTTGGGCAAAAAAAATCAAAAAAGCGCCGAGTAGATATTTAAAAAAAAAATAAACAAGTTTTGGTGTAACACGTGTTACAAATATGTCAGATGAATGTAACACGTGTTACACCAAAACTTGTTTATTTTTTTTTTAAATATCTACTCGACGCTTTTTTGATTTTTTTTGGCCAAAACCCTTAAAAACATGTATATAACATGTATAAATTTTTTCAAAAAAAAAAAAAAAAAAAAACATCGGGAGCTTTGAGTTTCCCGGGTTTTATAAATTAAAGTGGGTTTTCTATACATCCTTCCCCTATAAAACACTTAGTATATGTAACATGTATACATCCAAACATGCTAGTACATGTGATTTGTAACACACGTTACAAAAGTAAATGCAACACATGGGAATCATTTTCATCTAATATAATCGAAGTAATCACATAAAAGTAATCACATGATGGTTTGATTGGTTACCGAATTGGTTACAGAGGTGCACCCTTTTAAAAAACAAAAATAGGTCGTTAAACATAAAAATTGGTAAAGGTAACATATAAAAGTGGTACCATACACAAGAATCACATCTAGTAAAACAAGTTAAGGGAAACCATGCCATTGTCAAATTATAACCAAAATACATGTTGAAACACGAGCGGGATATTGTTTATGTTTCACATGAAACGTACATACGTTAAACTAAGTAACGAAGAACATACTGAGCTTCACCAATCATGTTGTACCTGGGAAAAAAGAGGGTAGGCGGTTAGCACAAAATCATGTTACATGTCGGGGGTAACACATGTAACAAGTGTCAGAACTCCAAATAAAATGCATAGTCTTATTCGAACCCTTTACATTATCCAGATACATGTCACAATGCCTGTTGTTATTTGAAAAAGATAGACAATTTTAAAATGTGTAACACATGTTACAACTACCTATTCTTTTCAAGTAACAATGAAAAAAGATATCTTTAGTGTTACTTCAAAACAAGATATCTTTTCAAGTAACAATGAAAAAAGATATATTTTCAAGTAACAATGAAAAAAGATATCTTTACTGTAACATGTTACACATGTGTAAACTTTTTGTTGTAGCACATGTAACATGCCTATACATGTATTACCGCCTAGTATAACACAAAAAACAGTTAGTATTCAGATCAAAAGCCCCAAACAAGCAACCAAACTAACAAAAACATGTAAAAACACGTGTAAAAACCATGTCAAAACCACTTGTGTAACACATGTAAAAACCATATGTAACATGCATAATGTGGCTATACATGTGTTATCCTTTAGCGTAACATATGTTACATATGTGCAGCTCCGTCAGTGTTAGTTTAAACTTAGTAAAATTACATATGTAACAACATTACATCATCCAAAACGTCACATCAATTGATAAATAAGTAATATATGTAACTAGCAGTATATGAGACTAGTGCAACAAATTAAAGGGATAAATAGGTACACGTCATATTACATCATGTTATATTATATTTGCATATAAACACTTGTCATTCTCATGAAACTTAATAAAAAGAACATATGTGCTAACAAACATGTTTCTTGTATATGTTAGATATTGAATTGGTAAATAAAAAACCACAAAACCTAATTACATTAACAAGTGTATACTCATGTGTTAGACAAGAGACTATATATGTAACACATGTAACACCCTGTATGCAACATATGTAACACATGTAACACCCTGTGTTAGACGCAGGTAACATCAACATGTAACATGTGTATACATGTCTAGCCCACTGGGTGTAACACATGTAACACCCTATATGCAACATATGTAACCCTCAGTGTAACACGTGTTACAACATATATGACAAACAGTTTAGAAATTTTAGCATTAATCTTCGTAAAAATATCAATATACTATGTACAAACAATTTAGAAAGTCAACATTAATCTTCGTAAAAAATATCAATATACTCTTCACATAAATGTAGCTGATAGAAATGTAACATATGTAGCAAATTATGCCCGTAAAAAACACGAATTTCTATTTGTAAAACAAACCCGATATCCGATTAAATTATGGACTTTCTAAAGGTAATGAAAATGTAATATCGGAGTGAATTTATTCAAAAAACAACTAAACAACAAAGAAATTTGAAACATACATCGTAAAAATTATGGATTTTCAAACTAATTATCTACCATCAATGGTGATGCTGAATTTAAACAAAACCAGAAAACAAATTAAACCAAATCCAATTATAAACCCTAAAAAAACCCAGCTCACCCACCACCCCCCCCCCCCCCCACACACACAAAAAAAAAAAAAAAATCCAACTAAAAGCAATCATTAACTCAAAATCGCTGGACAAACAATTTAGAAATTTAACATTAATCTTCATAAAAAATATCAATACACTTTGAAGAGAGAAATACAACATACAAAAATTTCTTCTAGATCTTGATTTAAAAAATAAAATAAACAAACTAGCTCTGATTTTAAATCTACCAAACGTTATACAAAGTATAAATCTAAACAAATTACATAAATAACAAAAGTAAGATCTTTAAACCTGTTTCTCTCTCACACACTTGTGTGTGTGTTCTTGGTGTCTAGGTGAACAAGATGAAAAATGTTGTTTCTCCTTCCAAAACATTAGCCTTCTCTCTCTAAAAAACAGAAACAAAGATGTGATTAAAATGACACCGAGCTTCCTTTTCTTTGAGAGCTTTGATGGGGGCTTCGATCTTCAATGGTGGCTTCGATCTTCAGATTTGGTGGCTTCGATCACCGATGAAGTTGTTACGGAATACACGTCTAGGAGAGTACGCACTAAGATCATCCACAAAGTCATGTGGGTCACCCATGAAACACCGATAAAAAACTAGAACTGTGTTTGAGTTTGAGTTTGAGTTTGTGTGTGAGAGAGAAAGAGATGAGAATGATCAATGGAGGGAAGATGAAGATCTCTTGAACTATAGAAAGTAAGGTGGGGTGGGAATCGAGAGAGAAAGGTGAAGTTGGTGGGGTGGGAATCAAGATGACATGGGGAGTGGAAAAGGTAGGTAAAGTACAAAAAAAGTGATTTGATATGGATAGGTTTATCAAATGACGAAATTGCCCTTTAGACATTTGAATATAGAAAGTGAGGTGGATTAATCTTGACCACACATAACAAGTTTCCCAAGTTTTCTAGATTAAATGGGTTTTCCATAGATACTTACACTATATATATATAAATATATATATATATATATATATATATATATATATATATATATATATATATATATATATATATATATATATATAGGGTAAGGATCATTTCAGAACCATAAATATTTACAGAACTCGCAGAACTCCTAACAAACAATCTTTTTATTTATATATTTTAATGTTTAGAATAATTTTATCTTTTATTATGTGTATTTTCATGATTACCTACATGTTAAGAGTATTTTTATCATTTTTTATATGTAAATTTATAATTACACATATGTAAACTAGTTTTTTTACATATATGTAATTAGTTATTACACATATATATAATTTGGCTATTAGACATATGTAAACTACTTTTAACATGTATGTAATCATAAAAATACATATAATAGATGATAAAAAGATCCTGAATACAAAAAAATACATATAAAATGATTGTTTATTAGGAGTTCTGAAAGTTCTGCAATTATTTAGAGTTCTGAAATGAACTCAACCCTATATATATATATATATATATATATATAGGGTAGGGTTCATGCGAGACCCACCCTTATTGCGAGAACCGCGAGAACCAATGTGAACAGGGGGCAATTTTGTAAATACCAAACAACTTTTAATATATTGGACTTCAAGCACAAATTAAATTACACTTAATACAAACTTTCATGTCCACTCTCTCTAACCTCTGATTAGATCCAGATCTCTCAACATTTTCTCAACCTTCAACCTGAATCTCTCAACAATTCTCAACAGTTCGTCCTTGAATCTCTCAACAATACTCAACAGTTCATCGATTACATCATTGTCTCGAATACATCATCGCTTCACCGTCATCAGTTCGGGATATTGAAGCATCTGGATTGAGATTTTATCTCAGATATGAGATTTTACCAGCAGATAATCATATAATCGAGGTTAGTTCCCAAAGTTCGTCCAAAATTAGTCGTATAATATATATTATGAACTTAATCATCGATCGTACATTCTTCATCCATTCGTAATTAGGGCAACGTGATTATAAGCATTGTGGATTTTTAATCCGTTCATAATTAGGGCAACGTGATTATAAGAATAGATGATTCAATGAGTGTGTCATAGTGAAGTTGAGCAAATAAAGTTAATAATATCATTCAAGTGCATAGTGAATTTGAGCAGATTTGTTTAAGATACGTGTAGATGGTTTTGTGTAATTAGAATATGCTGGTGTTGCTGTTTTAGGTAATGCACACGTGCATAGTGAACTTGGGCAGTTTTGTGTAAGATACGTGATTTTGTGTAATTAGGATATGATGGTGTTATTGTGATTTTGTGTAATTAGAATATGATGATGTTATTGTTTCATGTGATGCACATGTGCATAGCGAACATGAGCAGTTTTGTTTAATATACATGTTTATGATTTTGTGTAATTAGATTCTGTTGATGTTGTTGTTTAAAGTGATGCATATGTGCATATTGAATTTGAGCGCATAACATTGAGCTTTACATATGGATTGATTTTAAATATCATTATAAGAATATGTGATGCACATGTGCATATTGATTCACAAGTGCATAATGACAATGACATGTGATGCACATGTGCATATTAATGCACAAAGTGCATATAGATGCACAAATGCATATCGTTTACGGTGATGAAAAAAGGTGTTTAATGCACATAATACTTGAAATTGCTTTTTGGTTATATTATGTTTCAATTATTACTGTAGGTAAAAAAAAAACGGAAAAAATCGAAGAAAATAACATTTATGTTGAGATGGAATGACGAAGGGGCAACAAAACTGCCAGATGATAAGGAAGGTGAATACAAAAGTGTTAAACGAAAAGCCAAAAGTCGATGATGCAGTTGGTAGTATATGCACATGTGCATCCAATTGTTACTTTCATGTTGAACGATGTTGTTTGATGTCATGTGCAGTTATTGCAGGAGAAAGAAATACAAGGAATAGGACAAGTAAAAAGCACAATGTGATGGATGACAAGGGCGAGGAGACGGTGGAAAACTTCCACCATTAATGAAAGAAAGTTGCATAGAACGTGTTATATTGAAAATTATGGTTGTTTTTTGTATGGTGGTTTATATGTTAGTTATTTTTTTATTCATAATTTATATTTGTTTATTGGACGATGACAACTATACGATCGTTAATTCAGTAATTTGATGTAATATGGTATAGTATATGTTGGAAATGCACATGTGCATAAGGTGAATTAGTACGCATAGTGGTGATATATGATGTGTTTCCGGATGATTATTATAAGTTTACAATGTTTTCAAATGTTATATGGTGGTTAGTATAGTATATGTTAGAAATACACAAGTTTTATTGTTGTGACATAAATGATTATGTTGCCAATGCACATGTGCATATTTATATATTATTATGCATAGTGGTAATGTATGATGGTGTTTGGTATAGGATATGTAGTTTACAATGTTGTATGGTGTATGGTATAGTATATGTTGGAAATGCATAGTTACCTATTGATGTGATATGATGAGTGGCATAGTTTATGTTGGCATTGCACATGTGCATAACGTAGAGGTAGTAATGTGTAATGTTGTTTGACATATTATATGGTGGGAATGCACATGTGCATAATGTATACGTTGCAATGTATAATAGGTGGGTTGAAAATGGAGTACATGTAGTTTAAACATAATGGCAATAAAAACCGTGCATTGATAAGTTTAGATGGTATGGTTTCAATGTTGAAAATGCACGCGTTGGGTAATGCACATGTGCATGATGTTGAAACAGTGGACATGTTGGTAATTTATGTTTATTGGTCATGAATACAACATTGAATACTACACCGCTAAGTAGATAAAAAATAAGTCTAAACAAGGAATCTAAACAAAAAAAAAAGTGATAATCAATTTATAAGTAGTTCAAAGTATTTTTCGGTTGTCCTTCTTTTGAACATAATATGTACCATTCTTTTGAACATAATATGTACCGATGTGTACAATGCTCAATGTTGGATTGTTCCTATATATAAACAAAAAACAAAATGAATAAAAAGAGGATATAAATATCATAATTGATAAAACATATGGAATGTGCACAAACAATGTTTAAACGGTCAACGATGTATACATGGTCTACAGTTTATCGGTCAACCATGTATACATGGTCAACAGTTTATAGGTGATGATTATAGTGGGTCAACAGTTTATTAGTGATGATTATAGTGGGTCAATAGTTTATCAGTGATAATTATAAGGTATTAGAGTGATAATTATAGGGTGTTATCGTTACGATGCACATGTGCATCGGAAATGCGCTGATGGTTAACATATGATTATAGGGAGATGATTAAAGGGTGTTGGCAATGTGATGCGCATGTGCACGGTTATGTATTAATGGTTAACAATATGATTAGTTATGATTATTGGGTGTTGTTAATGTGATGCACATGTGCATGTTCATGTTAATGATGGTTAACAGTTTACGTATGACGAGTATGGGTGTTATCAACATAATGCACATGTGCACGATCGGTGACGAGTATGGGTGTTATCAACATAATGCACATGTGCATGATCGTTGTATTGATCAATCAGATAAACAAAAAAATGAACAATGTTAAATAAACAATGAAACAGGAACATAAAGTAATCAAGCAAATGTTAATTTTTTTTAACAGCAGCAAAACTTCTCATACCACAAAAGAAATACCAGCGATTACCTGGTAAAACAGCAACAAGGGGTAAAACTCTAAACAAGACAAAAAAGTGCAGAACATACTCTGCACATACACAGCCATACAAAACATAAAATAACAAAAAAAAAAAACCCCCAGCCTTCCCAGCTATCAACACAGAACTTCGAACAATATTTTACCCATCCGAACGAGATGTTAATAACATCCTCGGAAGCCGACTCCAAAGAACGCTTGCCCCCCACCCTTAAAGAGTCTGTTATTACTATCCTTCCAAATTACCCATAAAGTGGAGTAAATTATACCCAAAAGCAATGTACTATTGACATAAGAGTCTAGTCGCGTATACTCCTGAACAAGCTGCTCCAGGGATGAGAGCCTGTAAGGTCCTAGTTACACCAAACAAAGATCTTCATCCACACCGCCTTGGCTATCGGGCACTCAATAAAAACATGCATGACCGACTCCGAAACCCCCGCACACTTTATGAAGCAACGAGTAATGGTACTAACTCCTCTCGCCCGTAGATTTTCCCCAACCAGAACCCAATTCTGCAGCAACCTCTATATGAAACCATTAACTTTAATAGGGATCCAGTTAATCCACTCGGACACCTTAAAATCCGACCCAAAGCAAGCTTCTTTCAGGACTTTTCTAGCAACAACCACTCGGATAAAAAAGTGCAGAACATACTCTGCACATACACAGCCATACAAAACATAAAATAACAAAAAAAAAAAAAACAAAACAAATTAACCCAGCCTTCCCAGCTATCAACACAAAACTTCGAATGATATTTTACCCATCCGAACGAGAGGTTAATAACATCCTCGGAAGCTGACTCCAAAGAACGCTTGCCCCCCCCCCCTTAAAGAGCATGTTGTTACTATCCTTCCAAATTACCCATAAAGTGGAGTAAATTATACCCAAAAGCAATGTATTGTTGAAATAAGAATCTAGTCGCGTATACTCCTGAGCAAGCTACTCCAGGAATGAGAGGCCTGTAAGGTCCCAGTTACACCAAACAGAGATCTTTATCCACACCGCCTTGGCTATCGGGCACTCAATAAAAACATGTGTGACCGACTCCGAAATCCCCGCACACTTTATGCAGCAACCAGTAATGGTACTAACTCCTCTTACACGTAGATTTCCCCCCAACCATAACCCAATTCTGCAGCAATCTCTATATGAAACCATAACTTTAATAGGGACCCAGTTAAGCCACTCGGACACCTTAAAATCCGACCCAAAGCAAGCTTCTTCTAGGACTTTTCTAGCAGCAACCACTCGGACAAAAAAGTGCAGAACATACTCTGCACATACACAACCATACAAAACATAAAATAACAAAAAAAACAAATTAACCTAGCCTTCCCAGATATCAACACAGAACTTCGAACGATATTTTACCCATCCGAACGAGAGGTTAATAACATCCTCGGAAGCCGACTCCAAAGAACGCTTGCCCCCCCCCCCCCCCCTTAAAGAGCCTGTTGTTACTATCCTTCCAAATTACCCATAAAGTGGAGTAAATTATACCCAAAAGCAATGTACTATTGACATAAGTATCTAGTCGCGTATACTCCTGAACAAGCTGCTCCAGGGATGAGAGGCCTGTAAGGTCCCAGTCACACCAAACAGAGATCTTCATCCACAACGCCTTGGCTATCGGGCACTCAATAAAAACATGCGTGACCGACTCCGAAACCCCCGCACACTTTATGCAGCAACCAGTAATGGTACTAACTCCTCTCGCACGTACATTTTCCCCAACCAGAACCCAATTCTGCAGCAACCTCTATATGAAACCATTAACTTTAATAGGGACCCAGTTAAGCCACTTGGACACCTTAAAATCCGACCCAAAGCAAGCTTCTTCCAGGACTTTTCTAGCCGCTTGAACTGTGAACCCATCAGATTGACAAGGAGGGTATATATGTGATGAATCAGAAGATGCCATATGTATCACAAAGGGGTTACAAGTGAAATCATGTTTATTTGTAAGTAGATGACAAATAGCAATATAATCGGACTGAGAAATCGTATAAGGACACTTACAGTGTTAATTGGTAACAACATAGAAATTGGTAACAAAATGGATGTAATAAAAAAGTATGTAATTTGTTGTGATTACCGGATAAATGATGTATTCAACTGAGTAATCGTAGAACGACGAGCTGAATAAGTTATTGCAGTGGTGACTTATGAGCAGATGTATGAATATCACTGGATGAGTTTTCGCCGGAGGACTTGTCAGCGAAGGAGTTATCACGGTGGTGCTGCGGTGGTGTCGGTGGGGTCGCGGTGGTGGCAAAGGTGATGTGTCGACGGTGGCGACGGTTGTCAGGGGAGTGGTAGCAGTGAACGGTGATTTGAATGAGGATGTAAACCCTAACTATTTGAACAGAACGAAGATGGAAGATGTAAACTCTGTTAGATGGAATTTCACTTTAATTACAAAAATGCCATGTGTTCACACTAGTTCTCGCGGTTCTCGCAATAAAGGGTGGTTCCTAACGGATCCTTATCCTATATATATATATATATACACATATGTAAACTAGTTTTTTACATATATGTAATTAGTTATTACACATATATATAATTTGGCTATTAGACATATGTAAACTACTTTTAACATGTATGTAATCATAAAAATACATATAATAGATGATAAAAAGATCTTGAATACAAAAAAATACATATAAAATGATTGTTTATTAGGAGTTCTAAAAGTTCTGCAATTATTTAGAGTTCTGAAATGAACTCAACCCTATATATATATAGGTAGAGGATCCTGTAAAAAAGGCCTAAAGTGTGAGAATGGTAAGAAAGAATCTCAGCCATTAGATCTTTTGATCTAATGGGTGAGATCAATAGGGACCAAATTGTAAAATATTTTCATTAATTTGGACTGATTTGAAATATCTAGGGGCAATAAAGTCTTTTAAACCCACTAGAAATTAGCTAATGCACATGTAACTTCCCCCCGTCTTTTTTAAACGTCAATAACTTTTTATACGTAACTTTTTTATAAAAAAAAATTACACCATAATAACGAGCGTTTTTTTATCTTTAATATGAGTACCATATTGCTATACTTATAAGAGAAAAAATATGTTTCGATCAGATGTTTGGTCAATGAATGGTGTTATATACTTGCTGAATGGTGTTATATACTTGCTGAATGGTTTATATACTTACTGAATGGTGTTATATACTTGCTGAATGGTGTTATATACTTGCTGAATGGTGTTATATACTTACTGATTGGTGTTATATACTTGCTTAATGGTGTTATATACTTTCTGAATGGTGTTATATACTTTCTGAATGGTGTTATATACTTACTGAATGGTGTTATATACTTGCTGAATGCTGAATGGTGTTATATACTTGCTGAATGGTGTTATTTACTTGCTGAATGGTGTTATATACTTGCTGAATGGTGTTATATACTTACTGAATGGTGTTATATACTTGCTGAATGCTGAATGGTGTTATATACTTCCTATAATTAAGGTGGCGGTTATGGGAAGTTTTTAATTAATTGAATTAATGATTAAATTACTTGTTTACTGTTATGGCTCATTTTCTAAGCATACATATCCTGACCAATATCCTGCCTTTATTTGTTTATTTGTGACCAGGATGCTGGAAGAGGATATTGCTAACATCTTGGGTGATATCCTGAGGTTTATTGAATTAACCACGTGCAGGTTAAAGGCTGAGACTTGCTAACGGTCAAGTGGACTTCTTCTCCTCAAGACTCGGACGTGTTTGTTGAAGGAGAGACGTTGAACCCGAAAGACCAGGTCTACAACGTTCGATTAAGGAATATTCGGTGCATCCCGGAAGTTTAGGATAGTTTGTTACATTATCTTTACTATAAATAGATGGGGGCGGATCAGTTTAAGGCACACAATTTTTCACTGACACTCTCGAACACTTTCACTTTCTAGCTCATTGCAAACACTACACTTGTATTCAAATTTCATTGTAACACATAGTCGATCCGCACCACATCCTGCACTGTATCCTGATATTTGAAGCAATAGAAGAACAAGGCAACTGCGATTGTCAGCTCCCGAGGTTTTATGCCGGCGATCTAGATTGATCAAGGGCTTTCCTCGTACATCTCGTGTCGTCTACTTTACTTTTGCTCATTGTTTGATCATAGATACAGCTCTATATCCTGAGCCGTATCCTGAATACTGATTTTCTAAATAACTTAACAAGTATATTTTCAATACACTTTCTAGCACACTACCTCACTTTACTAATTTGATCACTTAATTGCTTCGGTAATTTTTGACCAAAACAATTTGGCGCCCACCGTGGGGCAAGTGGTGCTCTCTTTACTAAAAATTTTTGTGAAATCGCTAATCGGCTTTCTATTTTCAAAACTTTTTGCCACATTGTCCATAATGGCCTCAAGATCAAACATAAGTTCCTCTACTGTGTCTGCTGTGACTTCTGCTACTACTGGTTTGGTGCTTCCACCACCTCCTCCAAGGATGCCAGCCTCTTCACGACCTCAGGATATTATCCCTACTCGCAGTGTTCAGGAATCTGCTCCCGTTCTAGCTTCTAATGATGAAATTCTTACTTTATTTGGAAGTGTGCAGGAACAAATGAGGCAGCAACAGGAAACAAACCAAATGCTTTTAAGGGAAATACAACTCCTGAAGTCTGGCTCGAGCAGATCTGCTGAGGATATTGTCACTCCATTACATCCCAGAACTCTGAACTTCAGTTCAGCTGTGTATACTGAGGATAATAGGGGGAATATTGTGCCCAGCCTTCCTCAGAATCATACTCCTGAAATACCCTCCTCGGTCAGGATGTCAACCATGAAGAGCTCAGGATATGCTTCAGGATATGGGCAAAATCCTCCAACGGGTAACGTGTCAAATAATAATAATACTCATGCTACTAACAATAGTGGATCTTTGCAGGATACAGGTGTAACATCAGCACTTACTAGGGAACTTCAAAAGTTGAAGGACATGATATCCAGTGTACCTGGGGTGGTCCAGCCGATCCCGGAAGTGTCCCAAGACAGCCATAAGATATCTCGTTTTGCACATCCTATCTGTGATGCTGAGATCCCAAAGAGATTTCAAACCCCCAACATGAAGCTTTACGACAGAACTACGGATCCTGAGGAGCATATTGCTCAGTATAGGGAAAGAATGGAGATCAACCCTATCCCTCCGGATCTCAAGGAAGCATGCTTGTGCAAGGGTTTTGGTTCAACCTTAACAGGATCAGCCTTGAAATGGCTGTTAAACGTTCCTCCTCACTCAATTACTTCGTTTGCTCATTTGGTTAATTTATTTAACAGTCAATTTTCTTGTAGTCGGAGTTTTGAGAAACTAACCAGTGATCTTTACAGGATAACTCAAGGGCCTCAGGAATCCTTGAGGGATTATGTGAACAAATTCAGTCGAGAATCCTTGGATATCCCACATCTTGATGTTGCAACAGCTGTGCAAGCTTTTAAGATGGGATTACAAAAGGATTCTCAGTTTTATCAGGATCTTGTAATGAATCCCTGCAGGAATCTCGACGAAGCTCGTAACAGGGCTTTGAGATATATCCGTCTGGAAGATGACAGGAAGATGCAAGAAAGGATGAACTCATCTAACACTTATGAGTCAACTAACAGGAAGTCAGAATCCTCATTCAAGTCATATCGGCCTAAGCCATATGGTAGAAATGAAAACAAGAGAGTGAATGCTGTCGAAGATGAGGATCCTGAAGAGTATCCTGAGTTGTATGAATATTGCTTTTCTGTTAACATTCCTGAATTGATGTATGCCATGCAGGGTCTAGGAGACAAGGCTAGGTAGCCTCGAAAGAATCAACAAAAGGCTGACTGGAAAGATAAGTCAAAATGGTGTGCTTTCCACGAAGATTTCGGACATGTGACTGAGGATTGCATTGCTCTAAGGAAAGAAATAAGCTATCTTCTAAGCAAGGGATATCTGAAAGATCTCTCAGGAAGAAAGAAGAATAAGGGTCAGGATACTGAGAAGGATCCTGAGCGAGCAGCATCACCTCCCGCGGATGCCAAGATAATCAACTTCATTTCGGGAGGATCCGACATTTGTGGAACTTCGTATTCGGCAGCAAAGAGACATGCAAAGGAAGCTAAGGCCGAAAGGGGAGACAAACCTGTCAGGATGACTACCCTCACAACTAACAAAGTGATCACTTTTGATGCTGATGACAGGGATACTGTCCAGGATCCTCACCATGATGCTCTGGTAATAACGTTATATGTGGCTAACCATTTTGTACGCAGGATATTGGTTGATAATGGCAGCTCCGTCAACATAATCCAACTAGAAACTCTGAAGAGAATGAATGTATCTCCAATGGATATCACTTCAAAGTCTACCGTGCTTGTTGGGTTCAGTGGAGAGGCTAGAAACACAGTGGGAGAGATAAAGTTGCCAGTATACGTTGAAGGAGTCAACTCGATACAACGTTTCTGTGTGATGGATTCTCTATCCTGCTATAACATCATACTGGGAAGACCGTGGATTCACGATATGAAGGCTGTGCCATCAACATATCACCAATGCATCAAGATACCTACCCCTTGGGGAGTTGTCAAAGTTGATAGTGATCAGCAGGAGGCGAAAGAATGCTACTCATCCTCGATGAAATCCTCAACCAAACCCAGTGCAGCATAGCAATTAAAGACGCGGGCCCAGGATATCGTGGAGGATCCGGAGCAGGATGTGAAGAAAATTATCCTGGACCGGGATAATCCCGATATTTCGGTGCTTGTAGGGACCAATATCCCTCAGGATATTGAAGAACAATTAATTAACTTTTTAAAATACAGGATGTCAACGTTTGCATGGAAGCATGAGGATATGACAGGCATATCCAAAGATATTATCACTCACAAGCTTGGAATTGATAAATCATTCAAGCATGTGCAGCAAAAAAGAAGGAAGTTTGCTCCTGAGCGGAACACGATTATCCAGGAGGAAGTTGAGAGATTATTAAAGTCCAGGATGATCAGAGAGGTTAAATTCCCAAGGTGGCTAGCAAACGTGGTTGTAGTACAGAAGAAAAATGGGAAATTGAGAGTTTGTGTGGACTACACAGACTTGAACAAAGCTTGTCCTAAAGACCCATTTCCTCTTCCCCACATTGATGCAATGGTAGATGCCACGGCCGGGCATGAAATGCTAACCTTCATGGACGCGTCCTCAGGATTTCAGCAGATCCAAATGGAGCCTTCTGACCAGGAGGATACTGCCTTCATGACACCAACAGGTATTTATTGTTATACAGCTATGCCTTTTGGTTTGAAAAATGCAGGTGCAACATACCAAAGATTGGTAAACATGATGTTCAAAGACAAACTGGGGGACACCATGGAGGTATATATCGATGATATGGTGGTGAAATCTAAAAAGGCTGAGGATCACCTCCAGGATATCAAGGGAGCATTTGATATCCTAGATCGATATAATATGAAGCTGAATCCTGCTAAATGCCATTTCGGAGTAGGGGCAGGAAAGTTTCTAGGATATATGGTGACAAAAAGGGGGATAGAAGCAAGCCCATAGCAGATCAAAGCTATCCTGGATATAAAATCACCCTCAAATATGAAGGACGTACAAAGATTGACAGGCCGAGTAGCAGCTTTAAACAGGTTTATCTCGAGATCCTCAGAGAAATGCAAAGACTTTTATGATATCCTGAAGAAGAACAAAAGATTCGAATGGGGGGAGAAGCATGAAGCAGCCCTGTAGGATTTGAAACGATATCTCTCAACCGCACCTCTATTGATGAAGCCTGAAAATGGTGAACCACTATCCCTATACCTTGCTGTATCAGGGAATGCTGTAAGTGCCGTTCTTATAAAAGACCATGAAGGTCAGCAATATCCTGTTTATTATGTTAGTAAAAGTTTGTTAGATGCTGAAACTAGGTATTCTCATTTAGAAAAGTTAATATTAGCTCTAGTCATGGCATCGACAAAGCTTAGGCATTATTTCGAGACACATAGGATACATGTTAAAACAAATTATCCTGTCAAAAATGTGCTTAGGAAACCAGAGATGTCAGGCAGGATGGCCAAGTGGTCAGTAAAGTTAAGTGCTTATGATTTAGTATATGAACCTAGAAATTCCATAAAGTCTCAGGCTTTAGCTGACTTTGTGGCTGATTTTAGTAGTGACATTCAGGACGAGGTAGACCTAGAAGTTCAACAGTTAGGAGAATCCTCAGGATCCTGGACATTATATACTGATGGTGCATCTAATGTAAGAGGAGTAGGATTAGGAATACTACTAAAATCGCCACAGGGGGACATATTACCCCAGGCTATTAGGTGTGAATTTCCTGCTACTAATAATGAGGCAGAATATGAAGCTTTAATTGCAGGATTAGAATTGGCTAAGAGTATGAGTATCAAAAATCTGCAAGTATATGTTGACTCTTTGTTAATTACTAACCATTTTAATGGATCCTATGCAGTTAAGGGTGAGAAATTAATCGAATATCTCGATATTCTCAAAAAATTAGCAGGATATTTCGATGTTTTTATACTTGAACAGGTACCAGGGGAGGATAATGCTGAAGCGGATGCCTTAGCAAATTTGGGATCATCGATCAGGATACCTAAAGGGACCCAAATACCAATATTACATGTCTTATATCCTGCAACGAATCCTCAGGATAAAGAAGTAGCGGGTATTCAGGATCCTGGAGCAGAGCATCCTGAAGAGGATCCTAAATCCTGGACGGCTCCAATCATGAGATATCTCAAAGAAGGACACATCCCTGGAAATGAAAATCCTAAGGCATTTAGGATGAAGGTATCACGATTCACTATTATAAATAATATTTTATACAAGAAATCTCTTGCAGGACCGTATTTGAGGTGCTTGGAGGATCCTGAAGCCAAAGAAGTACTTCAGGATATACATGAAGGGGATTGTGGTAACCATACTGGGGGCAGGTCGTTATTCTCAAAAGTATTAAGGACAGGATATTATTGGCCAACAATGAGAAAAGATGCCGCAGAATATGCTCGAAGATGTGACGCATGTCAAAGACATAGTAACATACTGCATCAACCTGCTGAACCATTATATCCTATTGTTTCCCCTTGGCCATTTATGAAGTGGGGTATGGATATAGTGGGAAAGCTACCAAAAGCTCCGGGAGGAAAAGTTTTTATGCTAGCAATGACGGACTATTTCTCTAAGTGGGTTGAAGCTGAAGCATTTGTTCAAGTTAGAGACCAAGAAGTAGTATCCTTCATAAAGAGGAATATCCTGACCAGATTCGAAGTACCAGCCGAAATAATCTGTGACAATGGTTCTCAGTTTATAAGCAAGAGAACTACTGACTTTTGCAAGAGTTGGGGAATCAAAATGATAACATCTACTCCAGTACATCCTCAAGCGAATGGACAAGCAGAATCCTCAAACAAGATAATTGTCAATAACTTAAAGAAAATGCTTGGAGCCAAAAAAGGAAGATGGGCGGAAGAATAACGGTAAAGAATGCAACAGGCCAAACCCCATTTTCCTTGGTATTTGGATCAGAGGCAATGATTCCAACGGAATTGACAATACCTACTGCAAGATCTACCCTAAATGATCCTGAGCAGAATCCTGAAGCCTTGAGTCAGGATTTAGACACTATAGATGAAAAGAGAGATGCGGCAAGGCTAAGGATGGCATCATATCAACAGAGAATATCCAGGGCATATAACAAGAATATTAGGACCAGAAGATTTAAGGTTGGAGATTGGGTGTTAAGAAAGGCTTTTTAGAATACTACTAATCCTGCCGATGGCAAGTTAGCTCCAAAATGGGAAGGACCATACGAAGTTGAATCAGAAGCGGGGAAAGGAGCATACAGACTCAAGAATATGGAGGGGGATATGCTACCGAGATCTTGGAATGCTATACACCTTAAGCTCTATTTCAAGTGAGTTTAGAATTCAATTTCTAACTGAGGATGGTATGAATTCTACCTTTTTTAAATATGATTGGTTTAATTTATTCTTTGTAACCCAATACTGACTTAAGCATCGGAGGGGTGTTAGCCAAGCTAACACCCACCTTAGTTTACAATTGTTTTGCAAGATATGTTTCAGGATATAGCTCCAGGATATGTACTCAGGATAACTCGAAAGATTAGAGGATTGGCCCCCTCTCTCACGTTTAAGGGATACTGATCCCTTCACAGGTTTAAAGGTATTCACCTTTCTTCCGAATTGGGTTTAAACACCCCGCCTGGAGCGCAATTTATTCAGGGATAGTTCAAGGTGGCGGGACCAGTCCATGTAAAAGTGGCTGACAATTTCGTTACTGTTGGCTATATCCTGAATCCTAAAGGTATATGAGGATTGATCACCCTCTCTCACGAAAGGGTATTTTCATACTCTCTAAGGTTTAAAGGTTTTCACATTTCTAAGTCTTGGAGTTTATACACTCCCGCCTGTAGCGCATGAAAATTTGGGATTTTCCCCAGGATACAAGGGATTTATCTCCAGTACATCCTTGGGTTTTACCCTTGGGACGTAAAAAATTGCCTATACAATGGAAACTGACATTCAGAAGATTTCTAAAGTATTTGAAGACATTGTACACAGGGGACATTCCTACCAAGGTGGTGATGTAAAGCTAAAAGGATGAGGCTCAGAACTAATGCACTAAGTACCTTGTACAGGGGACACCTTCATTGGAAGAGTTGCAAAGGGATTGAAGTTTGGTAATAGGTTTATACCCTATTTCTGGTATGATCTTTCCTTTGTAAACATCGTCTAAGTTTTTAGTAACACTATAAGTATCCTGATATATTCTCAAAGTCCTTTTCAGGATATTTGATTAAGGTGTTTGAAGTTAGTATTCGTTTGGAACTTTGATCATTTAAGTATTATCGAAAACTGGTTTTGGAAAAATAGGTTGTTTTTCAAAAAGCTTTCTACAAAGTTGAACGAGCATCTGGGAGTCCTATCTAGTAAAAAAGTTTTTGTAATATATTGCTGAGTATACTGATCAGGATATTTTATAAGATAACAGTACGAAATTTTTTGCAAAGCTAAGATTTATACTTAGAAAAATAAAAAGATGAAATTATTCTTGAAGCAATCAATACTGGTTGATAACCGAAGGTTTCATCCTGAAACCCAGGACCCATCCACCTTCGGCTATCAAATTGTTTCGATACAAAAATAAAAATTGTTCATAAAAACCTAAAATTGTTCAAACGATTTGAGGTAAATAAGCTTTAGGGGGTAGTGCCTTCTTCGCCCATAGTAATTTCAGCAGCATCCGTCTTGGGATCCGCCTCAGTATCCTTCTCAGCATCAACTGCTTTGGAAGATTCTTCGACAGCTGATTTGGAAGAAACGCCGCCGAGGTTCTTTAGCTTGGTCTCCCAGGCACTTATATCCCAAGAAGGGCATTCGAAGCCTAATGATTTGGCTTCGTGGGCCATCTTCAACCTGGCTTGAAGGAGAGAAATGACGACGGAACTCTTGAGGCTTTCCCGGTAGCTGACCATATCTCGTTCGTATTGCATGTGGGCAGCTTCAAGGTCGGTCCGATCGGGATTTCGTTCGTGGTGCCATGAAAAGTATTGAGTAAACTAAAAGAGATTCAAGAAAGAAGGATAGAAAGGAAAATACCTGATGTCCGCTTGAAGATAAGGATAACCGTAATAAGGAGTCCCTCGGTTAATATAGGATGAATATAGGGGGTAAAGAGTAAATAATGCTTTGGAAGTTGCACCGCTGTCATTTCAAGGGTCTAGTCGTATTAATTGCCTTAAGTTATGAGGTGAAAATTTTGAAATATATCCGTTGGATTGGTATCCCAACCGATATATTTGGGGACAATTGTTATGGCTCATTTTCTAAGCATACATATCCTGACCAATATCCTGCCTTTATTTGTTTAGTTGTGACCAGGATGCTGGAAGAGGATATTGTTAACATCTTGGGTGATATCCTGAGGTTTATTGAATTAACCACGTGCAGGTTAAAGGCTGAGACTTGCTAACGGTCAAGTGGACTTCTTCTCCTCAAGACTCGGACGTGTTTGTTGAAGGAGAGACGTTGAATCCGAAAGACCAGGTCTACAACGTTCGATTAAGGAATATTCGGTGCATCCCGGAAGTTTAGGATAGTTTGTTACATTATCTTTACTATAAATAGATGGGGGCGGATCAGTTTAAGGCACACAATTTTTCACTGACACTCTCGAACACTTTCACTTTCTAGCTCATTGCAAACACCACACTTGTATTCAAATTTCATTGTAACACATAGTCGATCCGCACCACATCCTGCACTGTATCCTGATATTTGAAGCAATAGAAGAACAAGGCAGCTGCGATTGTCAGCTCCCGAGGTTTTATGCCGGCGATCTAGATTGATCAAGGGCTTTCCTCGTACATCTCGTGTCGTCTACTTTACTTTTGCTCATTGTTTGATCATAGATACAGCTTTATATCCTGAGCCGTATCCTGAATACTGATTTTCTAAATAACTTAACAAGTATATTTTCAATACACTTTCTAGCACACTACCTCACTTTACTAATTTGATCACTTAATTGCTTCGGTAATTTTTGACCAAAACATTTACCCTTTTCAATTAATTTAGATCTAATGGCTGAGATTCTTTCTTACCTTTCTCACACTTTTGGTCTTTTTTACAATAACCTTACCCTATATATATATATATATATATATAGGTAGAGGATCCTGTAAAAAAGGCCTAAAGTGTGAGAAGGGTAAGAAAGAATCTCAGCCATTAGATCTTTTGATCTAATGGTTGAGATCAATAGGGACCAAATTGTAAAATATTTTCATTAATTTGGACTGATTTGAAATATCTAGGGGCAATATAGTCTTTTAAACCCACTAGAAATTAGGTAATGCACATGTAACTTCCCCCCGTCTTTTTTAAACGTCAATAACTTTTTATACGTAACTTTAAAAAAAAAAAAATTACACCATAATAACGAACGTTTTTTTATCTTTAATATGAGTACCATATTGCTATACTTATATAGAGAAAAAAACGTGTTTCGATCAGATGTTTAGTCAATGAATGGTGTTATATACTTGCTGAATGGTTTATATACTTACTGAATAGTGTTATATACTTGCTGAATGGTGTTATATACTTACTGAATTGTGTTATATACTTGCTGAATGCTGAATGGTGTTATATACTTGCTGAATGGTGTTATATACTTGCTGAATGATGTTATATACTTACTGAATGGTGTTATATACTTACTGAATGGTGTTATATACTTGCTGAATGCTGAATGGTGTTATATACTTGCTGAATGCTGAATGGTGTTATATACTTGCTGAATGCTGAATGGTGTTATATACTTGCTGAATGGTGTTATATACTTCCTATAATTAAGGTGGCGGTTATGGGAAGTTTTTAATTAATTGAATTAATGATAAAATTACTTGTTTACCATTTTCAATTAATTTAGATCTAATGGCTGAGATTCTTTGTTACCTTTCTCATACTTTTGATCTTTTTTACAATAACCTTACCCTATATATATATATATATATATATATATATATATATATATATATATATATATATATATTTTTCTACATGGTTTTGGATGTATACTCAAGTCCTTCTGGTATTATTATCTGTAAAAGATTTAATATTTATGTCCACTTCATGTCATTGTTAATGAAAATAAACTCCAGTTTGTCAAATTATCCAATATTGAAACCATAATGACATGATTAATGTTGGAATGTATAGTAAGACTAGAGAGATCAACATATAGAAAATTTTGTTGCTAAGGCCTAAGAGCCTCAAATGACGGTAAATAGCAATCATTTAACAAGAAATATATTATTATCGTTTTATTGCTTCTTTTTTCTTGCAAAATACTTTCTAAAGCCCTAAACACTATTTTATTTTAGAAGGTTACCATTATAAGACCATGTGTAGTGGTTAACACCCTACTCTTGGGCGTTGTCAGCAATGAGGCATTATGGGATGTTTTCTAAAATGGGTGTAGTGGGGATGTGAATATTATGTTAAAAGGGGTGTAAAATAGTATTTAAATAAAAAAAACATTAAAATTTGTTATTGACCAAACAAAGAACAGGAGCACATTCATTGGTCAAAATATCAAACCCTAGTGCCATTTCAGCGTGATTTAAAACACGCTGCTGGAGATTTTGTAAAAGAAAACTCCCAAACACGCCGTTGAGGGCGGTGACGATGGCGTTTATGGGTGTGTTTGGGGGGAGATACCGCCCAGTACGTTTGGTCTAAATATTATTGTTTTTATGTAGGCGTGTTTAAACTTTTCAGTTTTGTACGTATGATTTTATGTTGTAAACTTGTAATGGTCCTATGGAGAGGGGGTTATGTAGGATGGTCATGATTCATGAATCATCACTATAGTTAGGAACCATCACTAGTGCTCTAGTGATGGCCACGGGTATTTAAGTTCCACTTATGGTGAGCCCGGGTGAGTTTTCCCCTCAAGGTCTCAAGTTCGAGTCTTGGTGATAGGGGTTTCTCATTGAGGGGTTTTAATTGGGGATCTATTGTGCGAGGGGGCTCTCTAGTGCGGACCCGGTTAAGACAACGTATGCTAGACCTCCCGATATTCGCGAATGATTCACACATTTAAAAAAAATCACTATAGTTAGGGTAGTGGGTATGGCTCGATATGGCCCTTGGGTGGCTCAATTATATTGTCACCGCGGTATTGGCTGGAACACTGCCCACCCAAGCGATACAACCCCATTCTATCCCTCTCTAGGTGTGATCGTTGTGGAGGTAGTGTCGCATAGATCACTGGGCAACAAATATATATTATAGCTATTTTGGTATTTTGAAAAAAATTCTATAAATATCACAATTTTGTAGTTCGTTTTCACACCATACTTTTCCTCTCAAAATACCATCTAACGATTGTAAGCACATAAATGCAACCAAAAACCAAAATGCCTGTTCACAACAATTTCCACAAATTGACCCATTTTAAACACCACCATTTACCCCATGTTTTCAATCAAAAACCAACATGCTTTATTTGACACACGTACGTTAAGAATAGAGGACGTCAAAATAAATATAAATCGTTTACTCACGAAGAGGAGTGTGAAATAGTTAGAAAAACATCATAAAAAAACAGGTTTATCATCAATAATCGTGATTCACAGAGCCGGCCCTGAAGGAGGGCGGGGAGGACAACCGAACAGGGCCCGTGATTTCGTAGGGCACGTAATTTTAAAAAAAAAATCCGATATTATATATGTAAAAAAAATTTAATAGGGTATAACCAAAAAAATATTAACATTGGCCCACTTAAAAAAATCATATTGTTTAAACTATTTAGCCCATTAGGTTAATGAGCCCAATACCCAAATATTTTCTAAAAACTAATTAAAAAAAAGAAGTCTGGGCGGCAATAGAGGAACAAAAATGTCGAAGGAACTGAGGAACATAAACGTCGCAGTTGCAGGCCTTCGGTTCGATCATCATTCATTCATTCATCATCATTCTGCAACTAAAAATCACTTGCAGGCCTTCGATTTGATCATCATTCATCATCACACAGCCAGCAGGCCTTCGATTTCAGTCACAGGAGGTCAGCAGTACAGCACAGACCTAAGGGCACGTTTTTCAAGCTCAAACAGGGTACATGAATTCTCAGGGCCGGCCCTGGTGATTCATACAAATTTATAAACCGGTTTTAGTTTTCAAATTTATAAGACTATCCTCAACGCATTTGAATCTTGTATGCCCGTGATGATGTGGAATCATCCACATCTAAGTGCCCAATAATTCTCATCTGAAAATTGTAATGGATCCGTCTGCAAAGGCCTAAAGGATTTAGGTTATTGTGCCATTAAACCATTTTTTATATTATATAATTTGTAAACTAGCTAATAAAATGAGATTTTAATTAAATAACTCCACCAACTTCAACCATTTAATCTGATAATCTGGTGTTTATTTTTAAAATGTCTGTGTTTAACTTTAAATCCAGTTTCGTTTTGTTTTTAGTATTAACTAGGTTAGAACCCCGTGTATTACACGGGTTGAATAAAAATAATTTATATATGAATTAATAAAAAGTTATATTAAAAAAAAAACATGTGTATTACATAGATGAATAAATATAATGTAATCGGTTAAAACGTACAGCCATCAAGATATAAACTTAAAAATCGGACTTTGATATATTATTTACTTATTGTAACATTTTAATTTTTTTTTATTTATTATTAGGTTAAACTGTTAAATAAATTTGAAAACCAAACGTCAAGTCAATTAAGAACGTCTAACTCTACTTTTATATATGTTTGATATGAAATATCAAGTTAATTAAGAGCGTCCAACTCTAGTTTTATATATGTTATTATACATATTATTTTGTTATATGTGATTATTTATGTATTTTATTGTTACTTGTAATTTTAATTTAAAAAAAAATTATTTATGTTTCTTTTGTTATTACTTAAATATCTAATCTTCAAATCTAATTTATAATAAATAGTTTCAATTAATGTGATACTCTCCTACTCACAATTTTATGTAAATTTTATTTTAAAATACCTTTACTAAACTTTCTCACAAAATAAATAGAATATTTTGTTTTCTTTTACGTACCAAAATTTGACAGAAAATGAAATTCAATAAATCCAATTTTTTTGATTTAAATATTAGCTTTAATAAAATAAATAAATCATTTACATAATATTTTAAAATAATATATTATCTCCTATACAAATTGTTTAAATTTATATTAAATTTAATTTTATTATAATCTTTTAATTGATATTAATTATCTATAAAAACAGATGCATTCAATGAATGACATGTGTCCTCTTATTGGTTTCTTTTATTATATAGTATAGATTATGTTTTAATGTTTTTTTAAAGTTCAGTTTACATTTTGTTTTTAACTAGGTGATGCCCCGCCCGCGTTGCGGGGCGATGGCCGAATTATTTTCAACCAATTAAAAAAACAGTACTATAGTTTTGCTTGAATGAAAAAGTTAAAAGAGTGTTAGGCAACTCCTTGACACGATTTTTAGCTGGGGGCAAAGTCATATTTTTATTTTTACTTGGGGGGGGGGGGGGGGAATCAAACTTTTTTTCCCGAGGTTAAAATCCTAATTTTTAGCTAGGGGAAAACCATATTTTTATTTTGCAATGAGGGCAAAACCGTAATTTTGAACTTAGGGTGATATCGTAATTTTGAACCAGGGGTAAATCGTAAATTTTAGCTAGGGGCAAAGGCATAATTTTATTTTGAACTGGGGGGCAAAGACGTAATTTTAAACTGGGGGAAGCAAAATTTTATTTAGAACTGGGGCGAAAACGTAATTTTGGCTGAGGGTAAAAGCGTAATTTTTTACCGAGGGCGAAATCATATTTTTTAGAAGGGTAAATGTATTGTGAAGTTGGGGCATAACTGTATTTTTTAACTGGGGTCAAAACGTAATTCTAAAGTAGGTATAAAATAATAAACTGGTTGGTCCAATGGGTACTGCCCTCCACCCATTTGAACCGATGGCAGAGAAACACTATTTAGGGGCAAAACCATAATTTTAAAGTTTTATAAAATAATAAACTGTTTGGTCCAATGGGGAGGGTCGACCGCCCATTTAGACCAATGGCAGGGAGATACTATTCCCTGCCACAGTAAATGTAGATGTTGAAAATGAACTGAGGGCAAAATTGTAATTTAAGCTGATGTAAAACCGAAATTTTATGTTGACCTGGGGCAACATCATAATTGTAAACCGAAGGCAAAATTTTTGTTTTTAGCTGGGGGCAAAAGTATAATTTATTTTGAATTTGGAGCAAAAACGTTATTTCGAGCTTCGGGAGAAATTGTAAATTTAAACTGTGGATAAAATCGTAATATGGGACCGAGGTGAAACGCCCTAACTTACGTTTGGTCAGTTTGACGTGAAATTTCGCTAAAAGTTAAAAGCATTACATTTAACCATTAAATGTTTACCAAAATACCCCTTTCACCACAGTTCAAAATTAACACCCGCCTCTTAACTAGCCGCGCGTGTTAACCTGAACTATTGTGTCAAAATACAAGTTTTATACATGTTTACTTACAAAAGGTATAAGGTTTACAAAAGTAACATTTACGACAAAAGACCCCAAACGTCGGATTGAACCTATACAAAAATCCTATAACTATTTGGGGCAAGTTCCTTCGGAAGCGCGATACGGGCGTAGTGCGTGTGTTCGTTCCGATGTCGCCACATCACCTACGCGGAGGATTTACCTACATCACACAAACTCATAAGTCCGTTTTGTTAGGCACGTCAATATCTAACTAACGAATTTTAACTATTTTACCCGCTCCTTCACATCATACTTATTCTCTTTCGACCCGTCAAAACGGGCAATACATACCGTCTCAACTTCGGATAAATCATACCATCCCTTAATTGTGTTTGTCACAATTCAAATACATTCCTTTTCATCACTTATTCATACATTCCATTTAACCCATTTATGATGGGTTAATCAACAATATTCTTCTTCTTTAATCCTTCATTAGTTCGACTCGTTCAAGGCGAGCCGGCGATGACTTGTTTCCTTTCATATGCATTCATTTCTTATGACCTGTTTACACGAATTAGATTAAACGCTCTACATCATTCTTAAACGATCATAGCTAAAGTCTTTCATAAAAAAAAAAAAAACATTATACGACATATTAGAATTGTATGCGTAAGTTAACATACCTCGATCTAGTGCGCCTTCCGTCTTCCTTGAGTTTGAGCCTTCTTCTTTTACGCCTAAATCAACACATTCATTCCATCACTTTCCAAATTACAATTATATATTCATTCAAACATTTCATCAAGCACTTGGTAGGCAACGTATTACAAACATCATGTACAAGGATACCAAACATGATTTCTTCTAATACATCTCATATTACATCAACAATCAAGCAAGTTCATTATATTCTTTTATCTACATTATATTACCTACGATTCAATTATCACAACAATATTTTATGTCAAGATCACCCATATCTTCTTTTATCATGATCATCTTGGTTAAGATGATTCAATAACAAGTGGGTTTACACTACAAATCTTTCAAATAACCAAAATCTTACTTCATTTAGATTCTATTATGCATTACTAACTTCCCTTTACCCAGATTATCTCACGAACTCAAGATTGGATTAAAACCCTCTTCCTACTAATCATCTATTCAAGAAATTCGACTTACCACTTTGTTAATCAAGCTTAGAGGATCAAGAATTGAAGTTCATACGATCGTTTAGCCTCGAAATTCCTCTCCGATTGCAGGAATTAAGATCACTAGGGTTTAGCTCCTTGTCTTCTTGGTTAGAACGATCCAGAACACACACACACATGTGTGTATTTGAGGTTCATTTGTTTTAATAGTTGACTTAACCTTGTTTCAGTTTAACCCCTCAACTTTGAGCTTATTTTCATTTAGTTATAGCTCATTCATATTCCTACTATTTTATATGTCGTCTAACCAGGTTATGTTTTCTAGTTACCGATGCACCTCTAATTTAATAAAACATTTTTGGGATGTTACACGAGGGCAAAAGCGTATTTTTTTTGCTGAAGGCAAAATCGTAACTTTATTTTGAATTTGGGGTAAAAACGTAATTTCGAGCTTCGGGAAAAATTGTAAATTTAAACTGGGGATAAAATCGTAATTTGGAATCGAGGGCAAAAGCTTATTTTTTAGCTGAAGACAAAATCGTAATTTTATTTTTGAATTTGGGGCACAAACGTTAAACTGAGGGTGAAACAGTAATTTTAAAGTGGATATAAAATAATAATTTGGTTGGTCCAATAGGGGAGTACCACGCAAGCTGCCTGACACTATTCCCTCAACTCCTTTTTGTATATGTGGGATAATATTACTTAGTTACTTCTATTAATTTGTTTACATTTAATTATTGTGGATATAAAATAATAATTTGGTTGGTCCAATAGGGGAGTACCACGCAAGCTGCCTGACACTATTCCCTCAACTCCTTTTTGTATATGTAGGATAATATTACTTAGTTACTTCTATTAATTTGTTTACATTTAATTATTTAAATACATTTTAGTAATTTTCTTACTATAAATAAGTAACATTGTAGTGCTTTATGGTGTTACACTTCATGCATTGGGAGTTTTTCAAAAAAATTATTGATTTTTCATTGTTAACACAAAGGTTTTATCTTTTCCATTTTAACCCATTTGATTTTTTTTTTACTTTTAACCTAAAGTTTTTCATCTTTTCAATTTAACCCCATCACCTTTTTTATTTTCAACTTTGGTCCCCCATACATACCTTTCAATCTTTCATCTTTCGCAAAATTTTCCTTTTACGTTTCGTTCAAAATTTTGGAAGTTAACATGCCGCAACGTTCGTGTGGGGTTCAATATATAATACATTATGATTTGTATGCTTTCTATGTATAAGTCGGGTCATATATAATATGTTATGATTTGTATGGTATAAACTTAATTTACTTTACGTTTTGATCCAATCGCAATACTTATATAGGTTACATTGATTTCAATCGGATACGTCGAAACACACGTTTTCATATAGTTGAGGCATCACATAATGTTTGGACTAATCATTCGGTGTTTGCGATGTGTTACGGCACGGGTCTTATTACTAGTTCAAATAAATAAATTAAAAGAAAAAATAGGTGATGATATGTAAAATGCATGGATATAAAAGGATGTTTGTATGGTTGAAGGTGAAATTGATGTTTTTAAGGATTTATAAGAATTTGTAAGAATATAATAAGTAGGCTACGCAGCTAAAGGCACGCCCAAAGTATGCAACTTTTCTTTGTTGGGTGGGTTGCATTAAATAGGGATATGGACATATGGTAGATCTAAAAGAAAAAAGACACTTGGGAAGATTTATATGACATGTGTCAATATTTTTGTGAGATGATGTGTATATTCTGAAAATGTCTTCATTGATACAATAAAGTCGATTTTATATTTCACTAAATCTTTTTGTTTGTTTCTTTTAATATTAAGAAAAGAAATATAATGTGGGGATGAAATTGTTAAACGGAAGTCCACATTTAGGTGGCCTTTCAAAATCCATAACCAAACATGGTACCAATGTTTGCAACCAGTAACGAATTTTCATTCTTATTAATTTATAATATACTGATGTGACATTAATTAGTACTGTATTTGAAAGTTTTTAAATATACTGACGTGACACTATTAGTTAGTAGTATATTTGAAAGTTTTTAAAAATAAAAGCAAGATATAAGTAAGGTAGAAAGGTTATGCAGGGTGATATAAGGTTTAGAGGCCATTAAGTCAAGGGTTTGATTTTATAAAAAAAAAATTCTCATATTTATTGGGTTTCTTCTTAAATTGGTGTATAGACATTATTGTCTAGCGAATATGGATATGATCGGGTGGTTCTATTTGTTTCACAATTATACTCCAGTGGTTCGTCAGTGATTCAAATTTACTGTTAAAAAAAATAGTGTTATGTTCGAGGTTATGGTTCTGGGCTAACTTTTTTATAATGATTAATTGATAAAACTCTTAATTTCTGTAAAGGGTGTACCTATCTACACACCATTTTGCCTATTTACACACCAAAAAATGTGTTTTTTGTCCTTATATGCACACCCTGCAGTGTCGAACTGTGGCCAAAACGCGGCGTTTTGGTCCGGTTAATCAGACAAAGACTGACGGGTGTCTGACGGGTCTGTTGACCGGACCAAAACGCCGAGCTTTGGCCGCGTTTTGGTCCTATCAACCAGACAAAAGACTGACACCATAATTATCATAATGTCATACCTGTAACAAGCTCGGTATCGATGATTATGTCAAACTGCAACATTTTCGATATGATCGAAGTATGTTCTTGAATGCTACTTTTTGGTGAAATGACCGAAAAATCTTTCACACCGTTATGTATTGTAACGACAGGGTTATGGATGTTAGTGGGAAGGGCTTTAGTGATTTAAATCGACAACCACATGAATTAGATTGTTCAATTTTGCCCAACAGGAACTTAAAGTGTAAGTCACTATTAACCACAAAGACTCGAGTTGTAGTTTACTAAGAAGAAAAAGAAAATATAGGATAGAATATAGATTTGTAGTTGTACGAGGTTAATATTATTATACTACTTGATTAAATAGACTAAAAAAACTTATATTACGTTTATATTGTAGTAATATATTAGGTTAACGATGCAAAATAACATGTTAATTTTTTTATATTATAACCGATTTGATATACCATAAGATTTTCGTATTGAAACGAAACCATATTGTTATATGAATCTTGAAAAAGCAAACTACCCTACACGCATCTACCACAATTATTGTGAAGTCTCTTTCAGGTCTACCATGTTTGGAAGGCATATTAAAATAACTTTTTTTTTTTATAAATTATTGTTCCCAAGAATAAAAAGACTTGCACAAACATATCAAAAGTAGATATAGTTTTTTGGGAGTTTACTTATCTTGGGTAAAGATCCTATACAATTATCATACAAATAGCCTTTTGTACGTTTTGTACGATAAGCTATTTGTATTTGATCTTTTGCCTACGTATGTTTAAAAAGTTACAAGTACATTTTAACCCTTTATATTAAACTCAAATTGCTACCTGTAGATTTAGCTTCATCGTACATGTGCATATAAAACCTGTGTCTAATTGTAATTTTTTTTTTTCATGTTGCTATGTATGTTTTGGTCCGATTACCTAACAATTGTATGTATATCGGCTAACATTATATCTTAGCGATGCTCTTCACTTACACACGTTGGTATACATATAGGGTTTCCGAAAGAAAAGAAAACATTTCTAGTGGTTTTGAGAAGTAAGTTATATGTAAAATAATACTTTATGTATATATAGAGGAAGTGTTTAACGTGGAATCAATTTAACGTAAAGAATTGCGAGAATCTTATAAGCCCCTTTTACATAGTGCATGACATATATAGTGGGAGAGACGCTTAAACAGTTATATGATCACATAAATTGTCTTATGTATTCTAGTTACAGTAACATGTTTAAGAATTTATAGAATGCTTACAGTTCAACTAATTATGCACCGAAACTTCCTCATATATCATATCAGTTTTTACAACGTACTACAAAGTTGTGTATAAAAGTAATTGTTTTGTCGTGTCCTAGTGCTTTGCATTGTGTTGTGTTGAATATGGGATTAGCATGGTAAATTGGGCCGGTAAGGAGTTTTGGGTCAACACAGGTCAAACGAGCTATTTTGAAAAAAAAAAGTGTCAGTTTGATTTGGGTGAAAACGTGTTGTTTTCAAAATGGAGACGGATTGAAATAAGTCATTTAGAGCAAGTACCAAAATAGGTTCACCCGCAATTTTTTTTTATGGTGGCTAGTGGCAAGAGTACATGTGGTTGTGGTGGCGGTGACACTTTTAAGAGGTAAGTACACTTTTGAGAGGTAAGTTCTATGTAAAAATAATACTTGGAGGTGGTGATGATGGGTGGTGGAAGCGGCGACAACGGTATTTTCAATTAAATTGAATGTGAATGTGAAAGTGAATGATGATGTGTAAAAATATTAACCTAAGCTATGAGAGTGTTTGTAGGTATTGCTGATGTGTCAAAATATTAACCTAAGTTTTAAAATGATGTTAGATCAATTTTAGCAAAATCTCACACCAATACACCATAGCTTTTGTGTCCCAATTCTGGATACTTACCTTAGAGCCCATTTATGTCTGGGCTATAAATAAATAGATTATGCTGGATCTAAATCCACTAAGAACATCCTCTTTTCTTGGGCCAAGTAAGTTAACCGATATATATTCTATCAACATAAGCTATTTATACAATAAGCCCATGTCAAAAGCTTTGGTTAGTCCTACTACTCAAAAAAGGAGAGATAAAAACTCACATCCAACTATTCACGTCCCAAGCTCATGTCAAAGGCATACGTTAGAGTTTTCTCCACGATTCAAACCTTGAAAACCCGATATGCCTGACACCCGTGTGGGATAAAAGGCTTCACAAAGCTCGTTATATTTTCGAAGATCAAAACCGTACGCTTCCATAACCTTTCTCTGCTTTGTCTTGAACCGGCGTTGGAAGTAGCCTTCAAACGTGGGTTCTTTTGATGTCTTGATGAAAAACATGTAGGCGAGTGCGAAGTGAAAAGATGTGACAAAGAAGCATATAGGCTCCATTACATCCCAACTAAGTTCCCAAAATGTAAGCCTCATAAACGCGAGTGTTTGTATGATTAGAAAACCTAGACCGCAATAGAGCTCTCCACGAACTTGAGATAGGGATTTTTGATCGATGAATGACTTTTGCCTTTCGAGTTCTTCAAGTTGTTGTTTCCTTGGGTCATTTGGATTAATGGTTATAGATTGTGATATCAATTCCTCCATTGATTTTGCCAACTGTAACATTTAATATGTCACAAACAAGATAAATGGTATACACATGAAATAGGGATGTGAGTGGTATACACATGTATATTTGATCTTCCTTGGACCATGCGTAGTGGTAAGGTTTTTGGGCGTTTTACCTTTGAAAAACACCCCTAAACGTCCAATCGACCGCCCCCGGGGCGTTTTGTTCGAATATTTGCTCCAAGGCGTACTTTTTTCCACGCCGAAGAAGGGGATGAAGTGGCCAATCACAGTTAATCTCCTTCTTTTGGCCAATAAGATTTTTTGATGGTTTTTTATTTATTTAATTGTTTAACACCCCTTTTAACATAATGCCCCATAATACCTCATTGCTGAGTGGGCTGCCATATGGCGCAAAACGCCCAAGCGTAGGGGCATTACCACTACGCATGGTCTTAGAAACGTGTTATTTATAAAGGTTTCCACTATTCACATACCCCTATATCTTATTCACACATCCTTTTTTACTCTCTCTCTCTCTCTATCTATGTATATATAGAGAGAGAGAGAGGGGAGAGATGCGTGAATATTAACTCCCTATTTAAATTGTATAATGACAAATGGCCAAATTTTGATATTTTTGATAAATGAGTTAGTCGCTACTTAGTCATTTTACATTTTTACTCACTTGAATTTGCAAACAATCAAATAGTAAAAGCTCTCCAATTGTTTTGTCATGATTTTGCTATTGAAGTTGCTACCGGTCAAAATAGCGACTTCATCTTTGCTTATCATATGTCGCTCCTCTAGAGGACGACTTCAATAAGCACTCATATGACATACACACGTGACGTGTGTATGTCACTAAACAGTTGGATGTCGTTTATTCCAACGACATCTAACTGCTTAGTTAAGTTGCCAGGAGCCGACATATGCATTATAGCCTAGTGACATCTTGGGGATGAGATATTATTACACTACCTGATCGGGACGGAGAAACACAAGGTTTCCCAACACAATGACGTCTCCACCTTCATCTAACAATTTGGAGAGCTCTAAGCCTTGCTGACGATCAGTACAAGTGGCAGTGCAGACGGTTACAAACTCCGAGTAACTAATCGAGTTCGTCGGAATCCGTCTCAACACCATTCTCACATTCTCTAACTGAAAAAACCTCAGAATCTTCCTTATATCCTTCACGGACATACCCATAGACTCCAATGGACGCTCTGTGGTCGGAAACGGAAACAGCTCCGGGAGGTTCATTGTGGATGACTGATTGATTTTTTTCCGGTGAAGGAACCGCCGGAAGAATCCGACGTCAGCGGTGGGGGAGGGATTCTGCAGCAACTGGCGATGGATAGACGATTTGGTGGCGGTTAATGGTTTACTGATCGCCGGAGGTTGATGTTTGAGGAGACGGTTTGCTATGGTTCTCCGGAGCGCCATTGCTGACGTGGCGAGGTAGGAGTAGAAGGTGGTGGTGTGATGCAGGTTGCAGAAGGAGCGGTGGATGGTCCAATTTTATAATGTTCAAGACTGCAAAGAATTGCGAGATATTCGAATTTATCATATACCATTTTCAGTTAGTGTTCAAGACTGCAAAGAATCGCGAGATATTCGAATTTATCATATACCATATCGAACCGAATATTCTGATACTCTCACACTGGGATTTATGCTTCCAAATAAAAACATGATGAATCTTCAAAATTCAAATAAATACAAGAATGTTAACTAAATCAGATCAAATTATTAAAATAGAAATAGTATATTGCCCGTTATCTATCAAATAACTATGTATATGTATAGTGGTTTAACTAAAAAGTGAAAAGTTTGAAACTGTTGGGTTTAACTACAAAATAAAATAAAGAGTTAAATGCTTGGTTGGTCCCTGTGGTTTTCAAAAATTGCAGATTTGGTCCTAGTGGTTTACTAATTACACGCGTGGTCCCAAAACTTGTCAAAAATGAACTCGGTTGGTCCCCAGCCCTAACATCAGTTAAATTTCTCAGTTAACTATGTGTGAAATGACTATATTACCCCTGAACAATTATAAACCTAAAACTAAGAATTAAAAAATTTAAAAACCCACCACAACTTGCATCCAATTGTGTTATATTAGGCAGATTTTGTGATAAATTTGTGTTTGGACGATCCACCACTGGAATTCGTCATGATAGGATGAAGAACAGAGAGTATATGAAAAATAATTGGAACATAACAGAACGGATCTGTAAAGTGAAGAACAGATCTGGAATTGAAAAGACATATCTGAATGATAAGCACAGAAAAATTGAGCAGATTTGAGATGGAAAGGATGAATAACAGATCGGAAAACAGAATTAGCTTGGCCAGAGAAGAAAGGAGTCTCGCCGGAGAAGAAAGGAATCTCGCCACCGCCGCCGCCCCTCTTTCTCCCTCTCATCTCTCTCGTCTCGATTCATCTCTCTCGCCGGAGAAATAATTCGGTGACCAGATTTTTAGAGAGAGAGAGCAGAGACCTGTTGATGGTTAGGGTGGTCGTGATGAAGATGATACAGGTTGGGGTGGGTTGGTGATGAAGATGATTCAAGTGGTGGGTTTGGAAAAATTGGTCGTACCCGATTTTGTCACTAAATTCATTCCAAATCATATAAAAACGCGTTTCCGATTGACTAATTCGGCGTTTCGGAATGCTCCGGTACATGAACGAAAGGCTTATTTAAGAAATACATTTGCATATATCAAGAACACCTGATACAAATATCAATAGTAAAGATACCTCAATGTCACTTTCTTATTATAAAGATTGCTCATCTTTTCGTAAGATTTTTGAAACTGAGGTAAAACATAGCATACAATGTCACTTTCTTATTATAAAGAGTTAAATGCTTGGTTGGTGGAGATGGCGGTGGTGCTGGGTCGAAGGGAAGGTGGGTATGTGCAGGATGTGTGGATGAAGATGCATCCGGCAACGAGGAAGCTCCGGTCGTCGTGGTTTGAATCTCGGTTTTCACTTGCAGGTTTGGGGAAGATGAAACCCTAAATTGCAGGTTTGTTTGGGGAAGATGATGTGGTCAAAGGGATTATTTAAATTATAAAGAGAGTTAATAAGCAAGGGTATTTTGGTCATTTAACATGGACTTAACTGAGAAATTTAACTGATGTTAGGGCTAGGGACCAACCGAGTGCATTTTTTAAAACCACAGGGACCACGCGTGTAATTAGTAAACCACTAGGACCAAGTCTGTAATTTTTGAAAACCACAGGGACCAACCAAGCATTTAACTCTAAAATAAAAATGAATTGAGTGGCTGTAGTTGGGGACTCCATCTCCCCTCATGCATGTTGAGGAAACACTAGTTCAAACGGATAGCTTGGCCTAGGCTTGACAGGTTGAAAACTTCTGATCACCAAGAGTTCTCAACGATGGTTCAATTAACAAAAGTGAAACACGGTTAGGCTCTACACGAGAAGGAGAGGCTGGGAGGTTCTTCTCGTAACCACCCTCCGACGCTCTCGAGTATAACTGAGAGTGAGAGTAGTATGAAGTCACCTGAAATAGAAGCGTGGTAACTTGTAACGCCCCAAAAATCTGAATGTTAATATTTGTCGTATGTTCTTATGTGACACGTCATGAAATAAATAACTAGGCTATTTAACCTAGTTAAGGTACGGTCAAAAGTATTAAATGATGAAGGTAGTGTCAGTTATGTTTTAAAGGCAAAACCCGAGGGGCTAAAGTGGAACTAATGAAAGTTGGGTTATTAAAAGAAAAAGATCACACACACACACACACACATTTTCGTGTGTGTTCTGGATAGATCGATCAGGGGCTCTCAAGAGCCCCAAAACCCTAGTTCTTCAAAAGCTTCAATTTGAAGAATGAATCAAGGCCCAAATTCACAACCAAGCATGGATAAATGATCACCATCACGAGGGGATCATAAGGTATGTTTTAAATCTAAGATTCGTGATCATGTGTGAAGTGGGTTATGCTCAAATCCGTGAGTTAGTATGAAATTGATCATGTATAAAGGTTAGAATCATCGTATAGAACACGGGTTACAGATGGTTTGTGTTAGTTTAATGATTAGAGGTGAAACCCGTTAGTTAGGGTGAAGGTGATGACTAGAATCACCACCTATGTTAATATCTTGTTGAAAGATTGATGTATTATGTGGGTATGATGAACTCTTGTTAGATGAATTAGGAGAAATATGATGATGCTATGTTTGATGTTTATTTGGAAATGATACATGATGATTAGTATTAGGAATTGATGGGTTATGAATGAGTTTAGAAGATTTATGCATGAATTAGTTGTAAGTTATGCTTAAAAGGTAGTACGCACATCAAGTGTATGATAAAATGAATATAGTGTCGTCCGTATGGTCGATTACGATGTTACGGGTATATGTTGATAAGTCGATAGTTAAATATGGTTAATAGTTGACTTTCGAAAGTCAACTAAGTGTAAGAAACATGATTTGACTCGTTGTCGTAAAGGTAGGTTTATGGGAAGTCGTATAGTACATGTTATAGCAATCCGTGTTAAATGTAATGACATGATGAGTTACATGAGTTTAAAGGTACACGGATATGATTATATGAGTTATGTTTGTTAGAAATGACTAATGAAAGTTAAGTGTGAAATATGCGATTGATATGATTGTTAACATGTACGAATGCATATGCTAATAAGAGCGTGATTTTGATGAAAAGAGAGTATAGGAATCACGTCGAGACGAGCTCAAGCAGGAGGTGTTAACGGGTCAAGAAGAGGCAAGGAATCGGATACGAGCACGGACGCATAAGGTAAGTGATTTCTGTAATCACTTCTTAGTTCGATTAAGTAATAAGGTGTTTTAATTAATTAAACATGATGTTCGAGGTCAAAAATGTGTTAAAGTCCTTCGTCGAAAATGATGGGATGAAAGTTGACCAAAATGCCCTTGATGGGTATTTTGGGGTAAACGATCTTAAAAGTAGTTTAGAAACAAGTTATTCGATTAGTGTAATGTTTTGGACAAGTATGGAAGTGGGGATGATGGTTTGGTTAGTCATAGACCAATTAATGCGCGAATACCCTTAACGGGTCAAAATAAGCATATGAACGATAATGTGTTAAGAGGATGCAAGATATCCAAGAATTTAGTAATTTATGATAGATGTCACTGATATTGTTAGATTTATAAGTGGTTATGGTAAAATAACCAAGTTACGTTGATGAATGCATGAACGGGTCAAAGTTTGGTAAAAGGGTAACAAGCCGAAGAGTTAGAAGTCTGAAATTTTATTATGTTGGATGTTGGTTTTTAACTCCACTAGGTGGAGGATTTAATTACGGACGCGTAGGAAAAAGAATCGGGTAAAACGGATAAAAAACGAGAGAGTTATGCTCGTTTCCGTGAAACGGGATCGCGCTGGGAATATGCAACAAGTTGCTGCAAGGTTTCTGTGAAAACAGGGGCCTAGCGTGACGCCAAGGGCCTTGGCGTCACGCGAGCCCCCTGGTTGTCGAAAGTTGCTCGTTTGCTCAGTTTTGGCTTGGGAACTCGTTTAAACGCGTTTTAAGTTGCGTATGACTAATTTAACTCATGTTTTGTGACCATTAGGGTAAGCGTACGTGTGGATAGGTATGTATGGATGTTGTATATCTCTATACACGTATGTAGAAGTGTATGTAAGCGTGTATGCGCGAATGTATGTAAGATTATAGTGTGTAAGCGAGTACATAAGGATATATGAAGACGTATATGAGTAGGCAAGTATGAGTCGGGTATATTGCAATGGGTGATTGAAAATATAAATGTAGGTATGTATGTAGGTATATACGTATGTATGTTGTATAAGTATAAGTGTATGTATGTAAGGGTGTATGTAGATAGTATGTATATGTAGTCAAGTGAGTATGTACGAAGGTATGCACGTATGTAAGTTGTGAGAAGGTATGTAATAAGTATGTACGTATGTATGTAAGTATGTATGTATGTATGTATGTATGTAGGTATGTATGTAGGTATGTAAGTATGTATGTATGTATGTATGAATGGATGTATTTAGGTATGCACGTTCATAGGTACGTACGTATGTATGTAGGTACATAGGTATGTATGTTGCTATGTGTGATCGTAAGTGTATGTATAAGTTGTATGAAAGTATGTACGCATGCATTCAATGAAATTGAGTACTAATGACAATAACAGCGTGCCTGGTGATGAAGTGTAACGCAGGAATACCAAGGAAGTCTCACTACGGATCGTATGATCAGAGGGAAAGCCGGGATGTAAAGAGTTAATGAAATGAAAAGTAAACGTGAACAAATCTTGTATGCTTATGATACGTACTAACGTTATGAATTTTATGTGGTGAGCGCAGGTAGTACAAGCCATGAGGATTACTAAGGAATAGAGATCGAAGATCGAGTCACAAGACAGATTGTACGGGAATGTTTAAATATGTAATTTAGTGTTGATAAGTTATGTTCTTATATTATAAAATGAATTTTTAGAATGTCAAGATGTATGTCATGAAAGAAATTTTAAGACTCGAAATTCCGCTGCGTCGTTTTAAGGTTAAACGTGTTAGGGTCTTACAAGTTGGTATCAGAGCCCTGGTTTGAGGGAATCAAGTACGAGAAGGTAAGTACTTGAACTCAAACTTGTGTGCTCTTGAGATAAGAAATCCGTACAATCTAAGACTCGATCAAGATCCAAAGGTAAAGGCTGATGAAAGTATGTATTTATGTATACGTATAAAGAAACTGACGGTTTTGTATGTGCAAGGTAAGCATAAGTGTTGGAAGAGGATGATCCGTGAATGCAGTCTAGGATGAATACTAAGGCAGGCAAAGAGGTAATAAGACAAATAGGCAAATGAGCCCAGGTACGTGAATTTAATATGTGGGTGTAAGTAATGGTAAAATTCATTAAGGGAAGGAGAATTTTAAAATGAAAGACAATGATTGTATAGTAGTGAAGTACTGGAAGTGATACACGCGCCGAAACCTAAGTCTACGGACATGAGGTGACAATCACATGAAGGCACGAAACTACTATGTGGATTGTGTACCTGGCCAGTACACGAGAAACGTATGACGTTCGTGCGATCATGATAATTGTTACAGGTATGTCCGGTAGAGTTAGGTAGCAGGCGGGCGTGTGGGTGAAATGGGAAGTAAGGCTCTCGGGAAATTGAGAGTACTATGAAAGTATGAAAAGCATGCCTGATAAGAATGAAGAATGTGGAATCCGTAATTAAGTACGGATCAACAAGATATGAATGCAATGTTTGAATCCGCGAGACGGATTCAAGGATGAAAGGCATGAATGAAATGTTTGAATCCGTGAGACGGATTCAAGGATGAAAGGCATGAATGATATGTTTGAATCCGCGAGACGGATTCACGGATGAAAGGCATGAATGACATGTTTGAATCCGCGGGACGGATTCAAGGATGGAAGGTATGAATGCAATGTTTGAATCCGTGAAACGGATTCCAGGATGAAAGGCATGAATGTACTGTTTGAATCCGTGAGGCGGATTCAATGAATGAAAAAGCATGAATGATGCGTCTGAATCCGTGAGACGGATTCAAAAATATAAAAAGATGAAATTAATCCTCCTAAGAAGATGTCGACAGTTTGACCATGATTGAGTCGAACGGGTCATAGAAATAAGTATAGAGTAAAAAGGTGATAGTATAATAGACGAAGTTTTGTATACGTTACGTGGTAGATGTGTTAGTAATTGACTCTTAGGAGTCAGAATGGTGACGGGCTGTGACCCGGACAATAACTTGAGTATGGGCGGGAATGGTAAGCTTAGTAAGAAATATTGAAACGATGTAATAAGGTCTTCGCAAGTAAGCATGAATGGAAGGAAGTACGAGCGTGTACTTCAGTTGGCGAAATAATTAATTGAATGAAAGGATTGCATGTAAGAAATAGAATGTGTGGTACGTTATAGAAGGCACGTAGGAAATTGTAGAAGAGTTATAGGTGGGTAATCACCTAGTGTAATGAATGTTTGAATGACATATGCTAACCGCTGATGTTGTTGATGATAATGTTAGAACTAGTGATGTAATGAAACCAATCGTATTGGTGAAAGGACATGCACGAGCGGAAGCTCATTATGCGAATGAATGAAACCTGGCCTGTACGGCTAGTACTCGAGGAGAAGATGATCGATCTGGGTTGCGGATCGTGGTTTGGGAAATGAAAAAGAGGTTAGTAAAATGTTTAACTCACGATTGGAGAGATATGAACTATTTATACACATGAATTAAGTAATGCATGAAGTGAAAGCAATAGTAATGTGAAATGAACGAAATGATTTAAGGATAATATAAAGGTATGCAAGGTATAAGTAACTGTAGAAAAAGTAGAATGAGGTTAACGTTAAAGTTAAGCATATATGAGTATGTATAGATTTCAAATTCAAGGTAAGGTCGTTTAGTCGACAAAAACGATACGAATGTGCAAATAAACAATAAGAATGTTAATAATGAAATGTTGGAATTATTAAAGTAAACCAAATGATATATTGCATATGATGAAGGAATATTTGAACGAGGAATAAACCACTAGCCATGAAGGTTGTTAGGAAATTAGCGCTACTAGTGAAAGCGATACTAATAAGAACTCCGGAACGGGTTCTTGGAGCTATAAGATTCTCATTTGGATGGGCTAGTGGTCGTATGGATGGACTGGAAGAAAAGATACTATGTGTTCGATGAAAGTGAGAAAGGTTTCGGGGACGAAACCTCGTTTAAGGGTGGTAGACTTGTAACGCCCCAAAAATCTGAATGTTAATATTTGTCGTATGTTCTTATGTGACACGTCATGAAATAAATAACTAGGCTATTTAACCTAGTTAAGGGTACGATCAAAAGTATTAAATGATGAAGGTAGTGTCAGTTATGTTTTAAAGGCAAAACCCGAGGGGCTAAAGTGGAACTAATGAAAGTTGGGTTATTAAAAGAAAAAGATCACACACACACACACACACACATTTTCGTGTGTGTTCTGGATAGATCGATCAGGGGCTCTCAAGAGCCCCAAAACCCTAGTTCTTCAAAAGCTTCAATTTGAAGAATGAATCAAGGCCCAAATTCACAACCAAGCATGGATAAATGATCACCATCACGAGGGGATCATAAGGTATGTTTTAAATCTAAGATTCGTGATCATGTGTGAAGTGGGTTATGCTCAAATCCGTGAGTTAGTATGAAATTGATCATGTATAAAGGTTAGAATCATTGTATAGAACACGGGTTACGGATGGTTTGTGTTAGTTTAATGATTAGAGGTGAAACCCGTTAGTTAGGGTGAAGGTGATGACTAGAATCACCACCTATGTTAATATCTTGTTGAAAGATTGATGTATTATGTGGGTATGATGAACTCTTGTTAGATGAATTAGGAGAAATATGATGATGCTATGTTTGATGTTTATTTGGAAATGATACATGATGATTAGTATTAGGAATTGATGGGTTATGAATGAGTTTAGAAGATTTATGCATGAATTAGTTGTAAGTTATGCTTAAAAGGTAGTACGCACATCAAGTGTATGATAAAATGAATATAGTGTCGTCCGTATGGTCGATTACGATGTTACGGGTATATGTTGATAAGTCGATAGTTAAATATGGTTAATAGTTGACTTTCGAAAGTCAACTAAGTGTAAGAAACATGATTTGACTCGTTGTCGTAAAGGTAGGTTTATGGGAAGTCGTATAGTACATGTTATAGCAATCCGTGTTAAATGTAATGACATGATGAGTTACATGAGTTTAAAGGTACACAGATATGATTATATGAGTTATGTTTGTTAGAAATGACTAATGAAAGTTAAGTGTGAAATATGCGATTGATATGATTGTTAACATGTACGAATGCATATGCTAATAAGAGCGTGATTTTGATGAAAAGAGAGTATAGGAATCACGTCGAGACGAGCTCAAGCAGGAGGTGTTAACGGGTCAAGAAGAGGCAAGGAATCGGATACGAGCACGGACGCATAAGGTAAGTGATTTCTGTAATCACTTCTTAGTTCGATTAAGTAATAAGGTGTTTTAATTAATTAAACATGATGTTCGAGGTCAAAAATGTGTTAAAGTCCTTCGTCGAAAATGATGGGATGAAAGTTGACCAAAATGCCCTTGATGGGTATTTTGGGGTAAACGATCTTAAAAGTAGTTTAGAAACAAGTTATTCGATTAGTGTAATGTTTTGGACAAGTATGGAAGTGGGGATGATGGTTTGGTTAGTCATAGACCAATTAATGCGCGAATACCCTTAACGGGTCAAAATAAGCATATGAACGATAATGTGTTAAGAGGATGCAAGATATCCAAGAATTTAGTAATTTATGATAGATGTCACTGATATTGTTAGATTTATAAGTGGTTATGGTAAAATAACCAAGTTACGTTGATGAATGCATGAACGGGTCAAAGTTTGGTAAAAGGGTAACAAGCCGAAGAGTTAGAAGTCTGAAATTTTATTATGTTGGATGTTGGTTTTTAACTCCACTAGGTGGAGGATTTAATTACGGACGCGTAGGAAAAAGAATCGGGTAAAACGGATAAAAAACGAGAGAGTTATGCTCGTTTCCGTGAAACGGGATCGCGCTGGGAATATGCAGCAAGTTGCTGCAAGGTTTCTGTGAAAACAGGGGCCTAGCGTGACGCCAAGGGCCTTGGCGTCACGCGAGCCCCCTGGTTGTCGAAAGTTGCTCGTTTGCTCAGTTTTGGCTTGGGAACTCGTTTAAACGCGTTTTAAGTTGCGTATGACTAATTTAACTCATGTTTTGTGACCATTAGGGTAAGCGTACGTGTGGATAGGTATGTATGGATGTTGTATATCTCTATACACGTATGTAGAAGTGTATGTAAGCGTGTATGCGCGAATGTATGTAAGATTATAGTGTGTAAGCGAGTACATAAGGATATATGAAGACGTATATGAGTAGGCAAGTATGAGTCGGGTATATTGCAATGGGTGATTGAAAATATAAATGTAGGTATGTATGTAGGTATATACGTATGTATGTTGTATAAGTATAAGTGTATGTATGTAAGGGTGTATGTAGATAGTATGTATATGTAGTCAAGTGAGTATGTACGAAGGTATGCACGTATGTAAGTTGTGAGAAGGTATGTAATAAGTATGTACGTACGTATGTATGTAAGTATGTATGTATGTATGTATGTATGTATGTATGTAGGTATGTAAGTATGTATGAATGGATGTATTTAGGTATGCACGTTCATAGGTACGTACGTATGTATGTAGGTACATAGGTATGTATGTTGCTATGTGTGATCGTAAGTGTATGTATAAGTTGTATGAAAGTATGTACGCATGCATTCAATGAAATTGAGTACTAACGACAATAACAGCGTGCCTGGTGATGAAGTGTAACGCAGGAATACCAAGGAAGTCTCACTACGGATCGTATGATCAGAGGGAAAGCCGGGATGTAAAGAGTTAATGAAATGAAAAGTAAACGTGAACAAATCTTGTATGCTTATGATACGTACTAACGTTATGAATTTTATGTGGTGAGCGCAGGTAGTACAAGCCATGAGGATTACTAAGGAATAGAGATCGAAGATCGAGTCACAAGACAGATTGTACGGGAATGTTTAAATATGTAATTTAGTGTTGATAAGTTATGTTCTTATATTATAAAATGAATTTTTAGAATGTCAAGATGTATGTCATGAAAGAAATTTTAAGACTCGAAATTCCGCTGCGTCGTTTTAAGGTTAAACGTGTTAGTGTCTTACAGTGGTATTTATAGGCGGGATAATGAAAAGGTATTTAGCGAGAGTAGCTTTCAAAATATCCCTTTTGTCCCCTCTCCGCTGATCGTTAGTGGCAGTGGAGTAGGGTGTGGATTCGCAGAACATCATTAGCTGCACGTCGCTATCGGGATGTTTTTGTGATCTCTTTTGTGATGACCACTAGTGAAGGTCAGTAGGAGCTGGAATCCGAGGAACGTGATTGACCAGACATCGCTATCAACTGTTATACCTTTGGCGACAGACCCATGATTTAACTTTTTTGAGGGCGGCGGGGTAATTTAGCCTAAAAATACACTATTTCTTTTAATATTTTTTTTTGAGATGGGCAACCACGCCCTAAGCATAGGGGTAGGTCCGCCCCTGCTTGGTGAAGTTCTTCTTGACGCCCCCATAACAGTGTTTAACATGTTGCATTGTTTAGATGTTGTCATGCGCCATTCCACTACAACTGGTATAAATATAATAGCTATGACAGATGTATTCGAAATATAAACATCATATACCAAACTATTTTGTTTATAACAAACACTCCTATTAAAATATTATGACCTATACATATTTATACCGATTTTAATATTACACATGACAACACCTTTTAAAAAGATAAATCATTTGTATAGTTAATCTAGTTTTAACATTTATATAAGACAATACATTCCTAGTTTAGTACAACGTTTTATTTACTTAAAATTAATGTTAGAATTCCTTTTCATGACGCTATATAGGGATGAGCATGGTATTGGACCGGTATCAAAAAACGAGAAAAATTAAGTACCGGTACTAAATATACCGGTTTAATACTAGTACCGGTATTTACTGGTAAATAGACCAAAATACCAGTACCGGTATCGAAAAATGGATACCGGTATCGAATATACCCGATACAGCTATATAGATGGATGCATGCATGTACCATAATATTCTCTATATCTCATATTACCACGATAATATTATGAGATGAGATGAAACATGTTTACGTTGAGATTTTGTTCACAAAGAAGATGGGAGAAGGTTTCCATCAGAAATGAATTGACAAGTGTTCATGACGTTTCATTCTCAGATTCCTCACTTACCCAAGATTCTTTGAGTTGAGTATTAAAATGTATTGCGATTCTGGCTTTCATAAGCGTAGCTTAGTGTAAAGTGGGAGTCTACCTGTACCTCTGAATGTTTCGGTTAGAAGTGTAAAACTTCCTATTTCTTGTTCGAAAATTTTAAAATTATATTGGATCGTCCCCCCTCCCCCCTCCAAATTATTTTGCCTAAATATTTATACAATGTATAAATTGGGAACCATGACTTTCCGTCCCCTCGGAACTTTTGGTCAAGCTCCGCCACTGCTGGCTTTGGTTGGGAGGTGGAGGCAGAATCTTGCTTCTTAAAAAAAAAAGACTGGAGTCCAAATCCAAGTTATGATATAATTGGTATACATTTGTGTAATTTAGAAGTAGGCGAAAGAAAAATGTAATATTTGCCGTTAAAAAACAATTTTCATGTGTAAACCGAAATATGAAAAAATAATTAAAGAAGTAGAATATCTAGACACGGTAGAATAACTTTGTTGGGAAGCAATGAAAGTAGGCAATCACTTACTTTTTGTACAACTTCGTTCGTAGCAAGTATGGCTTTGTGATGAAAATATTCAGATTTTTTGACATATTGAAGAATAATAGCGGTCGTATGGTATGTTAATAGAAAATGTAAACTGCTATGCTTTAGTAAACTTAAAATTGCTATTAGCAATGATGTTTATGGATTGACACTTAGATGAGCATGGATAGCTTGAGATTAATTATTTTTTGAATTTTGAAATCCATATACGCGTTTTGATAATAAATCTCGAAGTTAGAGTTCTAAATGCAAAGGTGGAGATGTTCTTGTCACACCTCGACTTTTCACGTGTCACCGGTGGGCCCGGTGGGGAGTATCGTGACGTGGTTGGCAACATCATAGTCAAACAACACAATATATAAATGCACAGCGGAAGCAAGAGACAAATATATTACAATCCGAATATAAAGTAATATCCAAGTATTACAAACGGAACGTAAAGGATCCACAGGCGGATCTTAAAACAACAAAATAAGTTATCAGACTAATGGCTTATGTGAAGGAGTTGCAAAGTCCTCAACTAACAAGTCCTGAGCAGCTTCCAGCCTATTACGTACTTGTACCTGTCACTTAGACTTTGGAAAATACGTCAGTTTTCACTGGTAAATACACTCAACCGACTCATATGAAAAGAGTTTAAGAAAATTGGTTTAGGTGCACAAGGCATAAAATATTTTGATACAATGATTAAAATGCACAAGGCAATATTAATCTTTTATACTTGGGACAAACTATATCTCATGTTATCAGTTTTACATAACTTGCTCTACATACGGGGCCCGGTTCTATGCCGGTTCAAGATTAACCGACACACCACTATTCCCTTATTGGGAATCCCTTATTGGGTATAATTAATTAATAAGCATATAGCATCTGTCAGGTGTATGCCTACACCCCGTGCTTAAGTCGTGGCCATTGCAATTAATGAGTCAAGGATATCCAGGACACGGTCGCATTAACCCCCAATGTTTCAGTCAAGCAATACGAATTAAAAACAGGTTATTTGGATTTCCTGACTCATTGGTCTTCGAATCCCATACCTGACCATGCGGTATTTATATTACCGTAAGAGTTGAGATAATAACGATAAGGTTTGACCCGTTTCGGCTAATTTATGCAAACTAGTTACATAAACCGAACCGAACGCGCATGAAGCGTAACGGGTAACCGTAAGAGTCCTAAACAGGTTTCCTAAGTTAACATGCCTTAAATATGTTGTGATATCAATAGGATACCTTCCATTATGCCCAAAATGAGTTTAATCTCATATTAAGCCCCGTAGGGGTATTTTGGTCATTTTAAAGATTATAAAAGGGATCAATTAAGCTTCTGTGATCCGGGTCTGAATAAATCAGTAAAATAGTTTATTTTAACTTGGTATATCAGTTGGTGTTAAGTCCTATGTGGCAAAATGGTTTTAAACCCTTACTATGCGCGTAATACGCGTATAAAGCCGTTTTAAGCGACGTACGGGTTAAAATAGGATTCTGAGTTTTCTGATCAGTTAAACAGGTTCAAAATACTCCATTTATTATTTAAAATCAGTAGCAATTGGATTGGTATCAAAGGATTTATAAAACTCATTTTATGGCCAAAAAGGGTATATTCGGTATTTACCGAATCAAGGCACTAATCCTAGCTTATGATCAGTTTAAAAATAATTAAAAATCTTCAAAAATCCCAAAATATTATATTACATGAGTGGGTAAAAGGTTTGGTGCCAAAAATTGGGTTTAGATAGGCTTTACGCTAATGACGCCGTTTAATTACTAAGAAACGTTCTAATTACGTCATTAAGCATAACTCCTAATCTAGACTTCCAACTGATGTGAAAATTTACAGACATGTTTAATAATCAGTAACTAAGATTATTGTACTTTCACATTTCCAAAATTCTTGTTTTATGGTCATAAGGGCATTACGGTCAATATTTAGGCGATTAACGGAAACGTCGGACAATTAAGGATTTATGTGGTATAAACGCAGAGGGTTATACACACATGTATCTAGGTCCTAATGGAACTTTAAGGCATGTCTAAACCTATCTAAACCGGGTTAGAACTGAAGTCAAAGCAAAAGTCAAACTTTTGCGTCTTTTGGTTCCGAATCGGTTCAAAACAGAAAGTTGTCGAATCAAACAAGTTTGGACAAGTCCGTACACTTATTACAAAGTTATATGAATGATAAAACAGGTTACACACCTTCTATATCGTTAATTACGCGTTTAATCAAAGTTTAGTATTTCTGTTGACTTTTTCGGACAACGTTTGACTCGACAAACGACCTAGCTAGGATTGGAATCAGTGAGTGCCCTTTTAAGGGTTTAAAGCCCACATAATTACCAACTTATAACAACCTTAACTTTGCCTAATCGCTGGACCGTTAGCGATTAAACGCTAAGTCAAACCGTAATTACGACGGTTTGACTTCTAGACTATAAACTAATCAAAACTTAAACAAGGAAGGTTGAGGATACTTACACAAGTCCTATGAACGATTTGGAATGCTTGAGGATGGTCCTTGTGCTCCAGAAATGACCAGAAGATGATTGAAAATGAATGATCAAAAGTTTGCACAAAGTGGGTTCTTATATAGTGGGTTTAGATTGATCAAGATCATGCCAAACAAAGTCTACAAGTGTTATGGGATCATCCCAAGTGTCCCTAGGCTAGTATAAGGCACCAAACAAGCCCCTATAATCGAAAAATGGAAAGTTAAGTCGGTTAAACCGGCTGTACAGGCAGCTGTGAAGAGTTTCTGCATCTGCAGGTGGGACGCGGCCCGCTTGAGATATTGTTAATTCGTACGCGGGCCGCCTGAGCCTTGTCTTCAGGTTTCAAAGTTTTCAGTTATTGCATTTTCAGTCCCCGGTCCTCCTAAACGTCGCTTTCACCTTGTTTCTTGCATTATAAGCCCTCTAACTTGATTTATAAGGGCTTCAAGACTTATACCATCTTTGTGAAGTCCTCGGGTAACTTTGTGATCACCCGAAAAGCCCTAATTTTCAATGTTGACGATTCTAACCCTCACACACGAATTTTATCACAACTTTCTCATACGGCAACGAAACTTGGTGAAATTTTTATGGTGCATTCTAGTGAGCATAATTAATCGTTACAAGGCTTCGGGTTTGCTATAAGGTCACTCAGAGGTATATCTTAACATGTTGACACATTCAACCCCTGTAGTTTGTAATCTCTCACTTTCTTTCACAATTCGCTTCGTATGATCCATGATCCATTCGTTAAAGGTTATAAACATCATGTAGGGTTATTGTAAAGTATATTTATTCATTGTTGACACTTTGAACCCTTATATTTACACAGTTTCATTGTTTGTCAACTTTAGTCCTTCAAGAACATTCTTTCACACGTTCAAAGGTTATGACACGTGTCAAGACATTATAGGACGTAAATTTTTGAGGTGTTACATCCTCACCCCCTTAAAAGAAATCTCGACCTCGAGATTTGTTAAAATGCTGGAAGTACTCTTTGTCGCATAAGGGACTTAACTTTTATAGCATATTTGGCGTCTTTCCAAGCTCCCAAAGTGGCTCTTATATTAGGCGTATGTATCCTTTTGGAGCTCCTTGACATGTCGATCCTCAATCGATACAGGATGCTCATCACATCATAATTCTGCATATCATTATGTGATAGTGCTTCTTGACTTATTGGCGGAACACATCCTCCAGTCACTAGTGTGCAATGTATTGCGAGCTCCGTCAAACTCCTTGAGTAGGTTTTAGCTTACAAGCTACTTGATCTTGATACATTCGATTTCCTTCGAATGATTTCCATATATTCAGAGCTTAACTAGCCTGATAATTTAACAAATTTGGTACACCCTTCCTGGATGATATCTTTTGTTAAACCATATTCCTTAACAAGAACTTAGGAAGTTTGCTATTTTCATAACTCCTTGATTTCCTGCCGTATTCTGGCAACCTACAATCGATTATGGATTTGCGTGACCTTATTTGTTGTTTCCAATACAACTTTCAGATTCTGATAATTGGACTTACCAATCTTTTGTTCTAACAATAGATTGTTTAACATTCCGTCTATACAAGGTCTCCAAAGGAGTAGCCTTGATACTTATATATCAACCATTATAGAAAAACTTACCTTAAGGTGAGATGGTTATTCCAACCACTGCTTAACTAATCTCAAAGAATAGTTATTCCTTACAGCTAGTCGAACAAATCGACGATCCTGGGCAGCTAATGGCGATTCTTAATTGTTTCCTAAATAGGGTTGCGGTGATCAATGCATAAGCAAGATGAACCGTCTTTCTTATTTACTAAAAATTGAAGTTCTTAGAACTTTAAATTTTGGCTTTATGAAACCTTCTCTAAAAAAAACTTATCGATTTGGCTCTTAGTTCTTCCTATTCTGTTGGTACAAACAGATATAAGGCTTTTACAATAATTGCAGCCCTAAGCGGGATGTTTGTCCTAACATCCACTTGCCTCTCAGGAGGTAAACATGGTAATTCTTATAAAGAAGATAATCATGACACATAGAGATGTCAGAGGTGTCCGTATTCTCAGGCTTTGGTTCATCTGTCGATGTCGGTGTCAGATAAATGACACCTTCTCTTTACAATTGCAAAGATGCCCTAAGTAGAGATACTTATAAGGAAATTTTTATATTGGATATCTTCTTTGAATACTACTAGTCGAATCTAGTACAATATGACCATTGGGATATCTCAGGGGTTCCATGCATTAAACCTCCATACTGATCAGGCATGGAAGTAATCTATGGGACACACTAGGATACGCCAATTCTCATATGGCACTTTTATCAAACATAGTTTGGCATTCGCAGGCGATAGAAAACAATGAGAAAATAATAAAATAAAATAATATATATTGTCGTACTCTTTCTGAGGAAGAGTATTCCAGATTCTTATGAAAGGATTATCTTCAAGGATGGGATAGATGGTCATTATGGATTCCATTGATAAGTTATACCTCACATTTAATATATGGAGTTCTTATGAATGTAATCAAGAGTTTGCTAAGCTTATGGTTTGCTAAAGGTTTATTATTCCTTGCATCAATGTAAAAATACTTAGCAGACACTATCAATGCTAAATGGTAAGGGACGTACCTAATGCTATTATCGATGTGCACTGTCTCTGGTATTCAACCGGTAGTCCAGGCGGTTCCTTTCTTATCCTTCCCAGACTTAGCTGCTCCTTTCTTGGCAGCCTTAGGGCAATTAGTACTGATGTGCCCCTTTTCACCACAGCTGAAACAGTTTGCATCCTTCATGTCCCTACATTCGTGGGACTGGTGGCCAGCTCTTTTACAGATGCCACATTGCTTTATCTTTTGGTTTAATCGACACTGCCCCCAATGTCTTCTTTTGCAGGTTTTGCATGTAGGCTTTTTGTTGGAGTCCTGTTGGTTATTGTTGAGCTTGGATTTGCTCTTCTTAGGATTCTGAGAGTCATCCTCCTCCCTTTGTCTTTTCTCATTAGTTTCATTCTCGGTCGACTTTTGTCTCACTATATCTAGAGTGAGAGACAAGGATAGATCTACAGCTGATCTATAGTTGATTGGCCTTGAAGCTTTAACATTCCCTTTTATTTCTGGTGCCAAACCACCGATGAAACGCGCAATGCGTTTTGGTTCCGGGGTAATTAAATAGGGTACCAGTCTAGATAGGGAGTTGAAGTCGGTAACATATTGCTGACAATTTAGGTTTTTCATTGTGAGAGTCAGAAAATCTGTCTCCACCTTTTCCACTTCGTGTTGTGGACAGTACTTCTCTTTGATAAGATCCACAAACTTGGACCATCCCATACTGTATAGGGAAATTTTCCCCGTGGACTGCATCATGGCCCTCCACCATACAAGAGCCTCTCCCTTGAAAGATTGTGAAACAAATTTTACTACGTCCTTATCAGCACAATCGCTGATGTCCACAACAGTTTCCATTTCCTCAAGCCATTCCATAGCATCAATTGCTCCTTTTTCGCCATTGAAATCTCTGGGTTTGCATGAGACAAAATATTTGTAGGTGCACCCGCCTTCAGTTGAACGGGGCTTATCATAGAGTACTAACTCCTGAGGTTCGCTCTTTTCATCTGAAGAGTGAACGGAGCTCTCCTTACGAGATGATGTATGTGTTTCCGTATGGATCTTTGAGTAAGTGACACTCGGTTCCTTTTTGTTCTCAAGGACCTTATCCACAACTTCACTAATTGCTGCGCTAATCAAGGCCTGAAGAGTAGTGCCATTAACATTTATATTTATATTTGCATCCTTTTTTTTAGCCGCCGTATTGCTGTGTGCTTCGTCGAAAACCTCCATTCTGGAGCTTTGGTACTAAACACCAAAAATAACATATGCTTAGATGCAAGTTATTATGGAATCATCGTAATGGGTGATTTATAAAGTCATGGTATTACTAAACCATAATGGCTGTTAGGTTTATAACTTCCTTATAGTATGCTACTAGAAAGTATGTCAATTATATTTAGCCTAGGTCAAAAAGGACCATCAATTGTGTTTATGGTTTGGACCGAGTCCATTACCTTTTGACTGGGGATCACAATGTCACAATTGTCCTTGTCATAACGACAATCTTTAGATAGTTGGAAGGCTTGTCATGAAGGACATTAATAATCATAGGCCCGAAGGCCTTGTCACAAAGGACATACAAAATATGGCACTTAAGGCATTAATATATAAGCCGCAATTTTATTGGATCAGAGATCTTAAGGTTCGAACATAGTTCTTCACCTTTGGACAGAGAGTCAAAGACTACAGCCGTCATCTTTTTGGAAGATAATTTATTTTGCCACAAAGGCTAGTCAATGTACATCATTCTGACTAACTGGATGATTGTGAGCCCCAGAGGAGTCAGCCGTGGTGAAGCTTTGAAGGCTAACTAACCAAGTAGTAATATTTTGTTTAATTATATAGCGAATTGTCGAACTTGATGATTAAATAGCCATGGTGTAACCCAACCATATGGACCAATAGATAGTATTAAATTTATTTGATTATGCTTGGCCCAGGTTTTTTAGATAAACCATCTTTGGCGTTTAAACGGAATATAATCCTTCATATTTATTAGACAGGGGACATACGTCACGACTGTCAATGTCGTACCGACATTTTATATAGTATAAGGGCTTGTCCAAAGGACTTTTTGATGGCACAGAGGCCTTGTCACTAGGGAAATTTTAAAACATAATCAATGATTCCTTTGGATCAGAAAATTCCATAATTCATTGTCTTGACAAGAAGTTATGAAATAAAACTATCGTTTTCATGTATGCATCTTTGCCCGTAGGTATACATCCCAGGTGGATGTTTAGATGTGTACATCATGTTCGACGTTTATTAGCCATGATTCCTATTGATTATATAGGCTAAATAAAGGGTTTGGAAACTTCTAATATAAAGATGACAAGTGTGATTTATCGCATCACTGTTGCCGGGAGTGTTAACATGTTTGAAGATGTTAACAAGGGTCTGAATCTCTTTTTAAACAGGTTTCACCATCTTAGCTAGGTCTTTAATGACATTCAAGCTAGGTTATACCCTTTAAGATTCTTCTCAATATGTATACTTGTAGGAAAGGGATGATATTTATCTTATTCAGGATTTTATCATAAATCCTAATTTACAAGTTAGTAATAGCACAAATGGCCTAGTCGCGTAGACAAGTTTAATTTATAAGCCACGATTTTAGAGAATCGAGGCATTAAGGTTTGAATCAAAGTTCATTACATTTTCTTGACAGGGAGTTGTAGGCTACCACTGTCTTTAGTCTCAGAGGACGTTAATTATAGCCCGTAGGCATTTCCCTTCTAAGGGATGTTTATGGTATGATCATCTTTTCAGATGCTATTAGTCGAGATCATATGGATCCTACCGACCATTATGTTTGGACGTATTCCAACATCTATAGACAGGGGTCAAAGACCACTACTGTCGTTGTCTTATCGGACAACAAGTTTAGCCCGTAGGCATTTCATCACTAACGGATGTTTATAATATGAGTATTTATAGGATAATATAAGCCATGATTTCTAGATCATAAGGCAAATGAGGAAATTTTAACAAATTCCAATATAGGGATGACTATTGTGATTTTCTCGAATCACATTTGTCAAGAGTGCTAACACGTTCTTAGGTGTTAACAAGGATGTGAATCTCTTGAATAGGTCCTACCATCTTGGCCTCGTCATATAGGCTAGGTTTACCTTTAAAATTCCTTTTTAATAATTAACGCAGAACAAATTTTTAAATCGAGATGTTAATAAGGATCTGAACCTAAATTGAGGAACTGCCATCTTGGCCGGGTCTTAATAATGCCACGAGGCTAGGTCTTGTCCCTTTTTGGTTTTGCCATTTTATTATAATGGTAGATCTTGTAAAAGGAATGATACTTCTCATTTATTTCATGTAGTATATTTATATATATTGATAAAAATGAAATTTTTGATAAAACCTTCCAATGATTTTAAAGGAGGTACAGAATTGCCCTGAACTGGACTTGAAAGGAATAATGTTGTCCTTGAAGGGACTGAAAAATAAATATGTCCTTAGAAGGACTATTAAGGAAACGATCTTCAGAAAAATTTCTTCTTCATTTTATTTCTGAATGCTTTCTTCTTGATTGCACGTTTCACCCTGGCCGCGGTACGAAGCTCAGCATTTCAAGGCTCCTGATGTGGAGAATTCCTATTACAGCTTCTTCGCTTGGCGACGTATCCGATATATAAAAAAAATTGGAAGCAAAATTTCCAGATGAGGATTGAGAATATTCCTATGTTAAGTCTAGACTCAGAAGGTCAAGGAATGTGCTAATGTGTCATTGAGATTAAACACAAAAAGATAGTGTTTAATTCACTCAATGTTGGCTCTGATACCAACCTGTCACACCCCGACTTTCCACGTGTCACCGGTGAGCCCGGTGGGGAGTATCGTGACGTGGTTGGCAACATCATAGTCAAACAACACAATATATAAATGCACAGCGGAAGCAAGAGACAAATATATTACAATCCGAATATAAAGTAATATCCAAGTATTACAAACGGAACGTAAAGGATCCACAGGCGGATCTTAAAACAACAAAATAAGTTATCAGACTAATGGCTTATGTGAAGGAGTTGCAAAGTCCTCAACTAACAAGTCCTGAGCAGCTTCCAGCCTATTACGTACTTGTACCTGTCACTTAGACTTTGGAAAATACGTCAGTTTTCACTGGTAAATACACTCAACCGACTCATTTGAAAAGAGTTTAAGAAAATTGGTTTAGGTGCACAAGGCATAAAATATTTTGATACAATGATTAAAATGCACAAGGCAATATTAATCTTTTATACTTGGGACAAACTATATCTCATGTTATCAGTTTTACATAACTTGCTCTACATACGGGGCCCGGTTCTATGCCGGTTCAAGATTAACCGACACACCACTATTCCCTTATGGGGAATCCCTTATTGGGTATAATTAATTAATAAGCATATAGCATCTGTCAGGTGTATGCCTACACCCCGTGCTTAAGTCGTGGCCATTGCAATTAATGAGTCAAGGATATCCAGGACACGGTCGCATTAACCCCCATTGTTTCAGTCAAGCAATACGAATTAAAAACAGGTTATTTGGATTTCCTGACTCATTGGTCTTCGAATCCCATACCTGACCATGCGGTATTTATATTACCGTATCCCAAGCCCGTAATAGGGAAAATAAGTTAAGAGTATTTACCTGAGCCAGCTCCTGTCTTAAATAGCAAGAATTATAATAACTCAGCCGTATTCACTTAAGTAAGCGTAGGTACAATTTACCGGAAGGCTCTAGTCTGGAAATGATGGTGTAAATAACCAATCAGAATACTAACGGGTCTTTAATTAAGCCTAAACTTAGACCGGTTAGTTTTAAGGAAGTATACGGTTCAAACGCATGATAAAGCGAAGACCGGAATAGAATGTGATTTAGACCCGACAAGTTTGAAGACTTGTATAATATGGGTAATCTAAACACATTCTGGATTTTGAGATAATAACGATAAGGTTTGACCCGTTTCGGCTAATTTATGCAAACTAGTTACATAAACCGAACCGAACGCGCATGAAGCGTAACGGGTAACCGTAAGAGTCCTAAACAGGTTTCCTAAGTTAACATGCCTTAAATATGTTGTGATATCAATAGGATACCTTCCATTATGCCCAAAATGAGTTTAATCTCATATTAAGCCCCGTAGGGGTATTTTGGTCATTTTAAAGATTATAAAAGGGATCAATTAAGCTTCTGTGATCCGGGTCTGAATAAATCAGTAAAATAGTTTATTTTAACTTGGTATATCAGTTGGTGTTAAGTCCTATGTGGCAAAATGGTTTTAAACCCTTACTATGCGCGTAATACGCGTATAAAGCCGTTTTAAGCGACGTACGGGTTAAAATAGGATTCTGAGTTTTCTGATCAGTTAAACAGGTTCAAAATACTCCATTTATTATTTAAAATCAGTAGCAATTGGATTGGTATCAAAAGGATTTATAAAACTCATTTTATGGCCAAAAAGGGTATATTCGGTATTTACCGAATCAAGGCACTAATCCTAGCTTATGATCAGTTTAAAAATAATTAAAAATCTTCAAAAATCCCAAAATATTATATTACATGAGTGGGTAAAAGGTTTGGTGCCAAAAATTGGGTTTAGATAGACTTTACGCTAATGACGCCGTTTAATTACTAAGAAACGTTCTAATTACGTCATTAAGCATAACTCCTAATCTAGACTTCCAACTGATGTGAAAATTTACAGACATGTTTAATAATAAGTAACTAAGATTATTGTACTTTCACATTTCCAAAATTCTTGTTTTATGGTCATAAGGGCATTACGGTCAATATTTAGGCGATTAACGGAAACGTCGAACAATTAAGGATTTATGTGGTATAAACGCAGAGGGTTATACACACATGTATCTAGGTCCTAATGGAACTTTAAGGCATGTCTAAACCTATCTAAACCGGGTCAGAACTGAAGTCAAAGCAAAAGTCAAATTTTTGCGTCTTTTGGTTCCGAATCGGTTCAAAACAGAAAGTTGTCGAATCAAACAAGTTTGGACAAGTCCGTACACTTATTACAAAGTTATATGAATGATAAAACAGGTTACACACCTTCTATATCGTTAATTACGCGTTTAATCAAAGTTTAGTATTTCTGTTGACTTTTTCGGACAATGTTTGACTCGACAAACGACCTAGCTAGGATTGGAATCAGTGAGTGCCCTTTTAAGGGTTTAAAGCCCACATAATTACCAACTTATAACAACCTTAACTTTGCCTAATCGCTGGACCGTTAGCGATTAAACGCTAAGTCAAACCGTAATTACGACGGTTTGACTTCTAGACTATAAACTAATCAAAACTTAAACAAGGAAGGTTGAGGATACTTACACAAGTCCTATGAACGATTTGGAATGCTTGAGGATGGTCCTTGTGCTCCAGAAATGACCAGAAGATGATTGAGAATGAATGATCAAAAGTTTGCACAAAGTGGGTTCTTATATAGTGGGTTTAGATTGATCAAGATCATGCCAAACAAAGTCTACAAGTGTTATGGGATCATCCCAAGTGTCCCTAGGCTAGTATAAGGCATCAAACAAGCCCCTATAATCGAAAAATGGAAAGTTAAGTCGGTTAAACCGGCTGTACAGGCAGCTGTGAAGAGTTTCTGCATCTGCAGGTGGGACGCGGCCCGCTTGAGATATTGTTAATTCGTACGCGGGCCGCCTGAGCCTTGTCTTCAGGTTTCAAAGTTTTCAGTTATTGCATTTTCAGTCCCCGGTCCTCCTAAACGTCGCTTTCACCTTGTTTCTTGCATTATAAGCCCTCTAACTTGATTTATAAGGGCTTCAAGACTTATACCATCTTTGTGAAGTCCTCGGGTAACTTTGTGATCACCCGAAAAGCCCTAATTTTCAATGTTGACGATTCTAACCCTCACACACGAATTTTATCACAACTTTCTCATACGGCAACGAAACTTGGTGAAATTTTTATGGTGCATTCTAGTGAGCATAATTAATCGTTACAAGGCTTCGGGTTTGCTATAAGGTCACTCAGAGGTATATCTTAACATGTTGACACATTCAACCCCTGTAGTTTGTAATCTCTCACTTTCTTTCACAATTCGCTTCGTATGATCCATGATCCATTCGTTAAAGGTTATAAACATCATGTAGGGTTATTGTAAAGTATATTTATTCATTTTTGACACTTTGAACCCTTATATTTACACAGTTTCATTGTTTGTCAACTTTAGTCCTTCAAGAACATTCTTTCACACGTTCAAAGGTTATGACACGTGTCAAGACATTATAGGACGTAAATTTTCGATGTGTTACAGTTCTAAATGCAAAGGTGATAAATATCAATTATATTTAATATTTAATATTACCATAATATTTACTTTAATATTTACCATAATCATAATCTTCTGGTATTATGTTATCTTGACACTTTATAAACTTGGCTAAAAATATATTGTTAATAACTTAATATAATTGATAACACATCTTAAAAAAACGCATTACGATTATTAAATATAAGTTCGATACCTATTAGAATTATTACTGAACTAATTATTATATTAATTATACTAGGTTAGAACCCCGTGTAATACACGGGTTGAATAAATGTAATTTTATACATAAAATAATAAAAAAAAGTATTTTTAAAACCTCAATGTAATTTTATATACCAAATAATAAAAAAAATATATCTTTAAAAATCTCATTTATTACATGGGTTGAATAAATGTAATTGTATATATTAAATAAAAAAATCTTTAAGAACCCTGTGTATTGTACGGGTTGAGTAAATTTAATTTTATATATTAAATAATGAAAAAAGTTACATTTTTAAGAATCTCATGTATTGTATGGGTTGAGCACATGTAATTTTATATATCAATCAATAAAAAGTTATATCTTATTATATCTTTATAAACTCTGTGTATTATAAAACCTTTGGAATAAACTAACAAAATGGCCCAAACCACAGGGACTAAAATGGCATTTAACTATTTACATTGTATTAATTTATATTTAGTGTACTTTTTTGTTAATGTCAAGATAAATAATTTTGAAATCTAATAAATATTTCAAAAGATTATATTATCTCCTATTTGAATTGTTTAAATTTAATTTTATAATTATCTAATAATTAATATTAATTATCTATAATTAAGTAGGAGATAGAGATGAGAAAACTAAAAAATAGATGTCTCCGATGAATGACACGTGTCCCAAAGTTGGTTTCGTTTATTATATAGTATAGATATAGATTATGTGATATTTTTTGAAATCCTTTATTATTAGAATTAGATTTTTTAAATTATCGAGTGAATGTTAAATTTGCCACTCTTAACTCAAGTGTAATTTTATGCAAGTTGGGTCCATTTAAAGACAAATTTTATACAAGTAGGTTCCATTTAAAGACAATAATGCCCCTTAATTTCTCAAAGTGCCCTCACGTGAAGACAATACTACACCATATAAAAACTGGTGTTGTAAGAATCATTAGACGTTAGTCGGCTGGGTGGGTACCGACTAGCGATTAATCATGACTAAACATGATTAATTTGATTGAGATTTTATATGTAATTTTCAGTTTTATATGCTTATACACACATTATTATATGTATTTTTTTAAGTATACATGTTTTAACACCTATTTTGACCTATATTTTTAAGTAGATATGATTAATTGTTAGAATTTACAAGTTTTTGTCAAGAATCTGACCGGAATCGCAAGACTGCCACTGATTTTTTGCTCATTAAGACTGGATTTGAGCATTGTTGACTGTCTACTGATTAATTGACTGATTAGATAAAAAATATTTGGTGAACCTTTAACTACCAATTAATCAACAACTAATCAAAGACTAGGTTAGTCAAGATTTTTACAACCATCATAAAACAATGATGCTCTTGAGTTGTTTAATTTTGAGCTATAATTTAAGATATTTTTCTAGTTTTTTAAGGCCGTCGAGGATGGTCAAGTTCCTACATTTATTTAAAATGATCTAAAATGATTGAATGATCAAGGCAAGTTCTCACAACTTATAATCTAAAATGATTGACATCATGATTTGTTTGTATCCTACATTTATTTATTATATCTGAATGATCAAGGCAAATTCTCACAACTTATATTATAATATAAAGAGATTGACAACATCATGATTTGTTTGTATCATACATTTATTTATTATATCTTAATATTTTAAGTGTTTTTGTTCATAAAAGGCCTTTATATTGGGTAACATATTAGGTAAGTAGGTATCGCCAGCAACCTGTAATTGTTTAGTATACAATTAGAATACCAATATCTTATCAATGCATATCAAACATTCACAACCGAAGCAAAATTTAATAATCAAGACTAATACATTTTTGTACCAAAATTTTATTACACTACTTAGTGTAACATTTCTGTTTTGACATATCAATACTCACATAACATCCATGTTCCATTTGTTTAAATGCTTCCCTTGTTACTGCATGCATCATATTAGGTAGTTGTTTAATCCTATCTGCATATGTACCTGCATTTTGATATATATGAAGAGAAAATTGTTCTAAATGTTCTTGTTCTCTTCGTTATGAGGTACAAATGCTTTATGGGGGGAGTGGTTCCACATTCTACTCCTATGGAAACAGTCATGTTAGTGCTACATTAATGTGGTGCATAATCTTCCTCGTCAATATCGGCTTGGCCATCTTCTATAATTGGAGCACTATCCGCTTCGACCACCGGAACGTTGTCCGATTTGACCACGGGAGGGTTTTCTGGTTTGATAACTGGAGGCGGTTTCGCAACTGAAAAAAATGTTACCACGTCGGTTTTACAGGTTTGTGACCACTTTTTGAAGGGGTTGAAAGGTTTTTGAGATGATTGGATATTTTTTTTTTGTTTCATTTATATATACAGATGATGGGCAGAGTTATTGTAAGGGGATAAGATCAAATAAAAAGTTTATTTTGCCTGATGAGAAATAATCTTAACCATTCATTTTTCAAATCGATGGTTAAGATGAAAATATAGGAAAAAAGAGGAGTGGAAGGGTATCTTGGGAAAATCCTATTTATTGATTTTCTTTCTCCACATGCAAGACACATGCATATTTCAACCTCATTTTTTAAATGTTCACAACTTTTGTATACAACATTATTTTTTTCATAAAAATTTCACCATAAAATTGAGCGTTTTTTATCTTTAATTTGAGTACCATATTGCTATATAAAATATGACGACCAAAAAAACCAACAAAAATGTGTTGTATTTGTATGTTGTATAGCATTTTTGTGCTGTATTTTTATACTATATTTTTGCGCTAATTTTTTTGCCTTAACAAATTTTTCTCAATTTTTTGTGCTATATTTGTTTGTACTATTTTTTTGTACTGCATCTTTTGTGCTATATTTTTTTATTGTATTTTTTAAAAAATAAAAGGGGAACCACATGTCATTTTCACACTCATATTTATAAGGACCAAAATGTTCTTCCTTTCTACTTATATGGAGTGCCACATGGCATCATCACAATACTTCTTAGGCTACTTAGGCAAAATCTAATTTTTAGTTGATCCTTCCCCTAAAAGGGTGTGTTTTGTGAGAAGTGTAGAAAGTAATCTACATCCTTTGATCTATAATCTATTTGTTCTGATTATAATGGCAAAATTGTAAATAATGTTTACATTAAAATAATTAATTTTCTATATTAAGGATATAAAGGTAAATTTAACATTTTTAAATTCAAAAACTCACATGCAATGCAAATGCAAGTTCCCCCTTCTTTTTTAAACGTCAATAACTTTTTATACGTAACTTTTTTTTTCAAAAAGAACTACATCATAATAACGAGTGTTTTTTATCTTTAATATGAGTACCATATTGCTATACTTATATAGAGAAAAAAAATTGTGTTTCGATCGTATGTTTTAGTCCATGGTGTTATGTCTATGTTGTTTTAATTGTATAGTGATTAAAGGTGTTGTGCTTTACAGAAAAACACCATGAACGTATATAAGGCACCATAACATTGCAAATACCATTTACATTCAATTTTGTTTTCTATGGTGTTTTATTTACAAGACACCACAATCTGTTTTGAATTCCTATAATAAAACACCATAGAAAACAAGACTGAAAGATTGAATGTAAATGATATTTGCAATGTTATGTTGTCTTATATATGTTCATGGTGTTTTACTGTAAAACACAACGCCTTGAATTACTATACAATTAAAACAACATAGAGAAAACACCATGGACTAAAACATCCGATTGAAACGTAATTTTTTTCTCTATAGCAATATGGTGCTTATATTAAAGATAAAAAAAACACTCATTATTATGGTTTATTTTTTTTAAAGTTACGTATAAAAAGCTATTGACGTTTAAAAACGCCGGGGGGAACTTGCATGTGCATTGCATGTGAGTTTTTGAATTTTATCTTTAATTAAGTTTTTTTTATTAAATTACTTAATTGTCCTTATCCTAATAAATTAAATAATGACATGTGTCCTCATCATGTTCTTTCTTATCCTTCTCACAAATTTCATCTTTTTTACAGGATCCTAAACCTAGAGGTGATTAAGTAATTAATGGGATAAAATAAGTAATTTCTTACCTTTTTTACTATTTGAAAACGGTACAAATTCAAACTTGGTGTTTCGTAAAGGGGAAATGGACTGTATCACCCTCAACTATGAAAAATTGGCCAATACCACGCTCAACTTTCAAGTTGGCTCCTATCACCCTCTACTCGACAACTTGGTGTCACTGTCACCCCTTCGTGAAAAAAACACCAACTGAGTTAGTTTTTTAAGTCTATGTGGCATGCAGATGATGACTTGGAAGCATACGTGGACAGAGCCTCATTAAATACCCCTTTTCCCTCTCTAATCAGTTGCATTTCATCAAACCCAGTTCACCCAGTTCACTGCGATGTTGGCGATCAAACCCTAGTTCCTTGATCATCGATGATTGCAGGCAAAATTCAGACACCCAAGAGGTAAGGTTTATGTTAGGGTTGATTGCATTGTGATTTTACACACTGATTTAACTTATGGAGCGTATAGATGTTATGCTTTGGTACGGTGGTTGTTTAGATTTCTCTTTTGATCAACCTCAGTATATTGGTGGTAATTCTAAGTTAATCAAAATTGATTTTGACCATATCGCATACTTTGAGCTAATTGATTATGCACTGGAAACCAACCAGTATGAAAGTAGGGATTTTTATATGTATGGGATGGATGCGGATAATGGTGATTTTAAACTGTTTCGTGATGATAAAGATGTGTTGGAACTTGCAATGAAGGCTAAAAATTGGAGTGAACCGTTCATTGAAGTGTTTGTTCAACATAGCCCAGTTATGTTTGAACATAAGACCCACTACTGTTCCCAACCCAGTAAACCACAGGCTCAGTCCAGTTGCCAGTCCAGTACTGTCACACCCCTTTCTACGGCGGAAGCACGAGGTATGATCATGAAAGGTTCTCATTGCATACGAAGAGTAAACATGCTACATGCTCGTAAAATAACATCAAATTCCATAATTTGAAAACATAAGTTTAGCGTTTATATCGCTAGACAACATAAAACATTGTCTTAAAAGTTTACAACTTTATTTAAAGTTAAACACAAGCGACATCCACGAGCATAAGCAAGACCACGCGCACATCCATCCTAGTTACCTGAAATACATGTGAGTTTTTGGAAAAAACGTCAACATAAAGTTGGTGTGAATTCATGCAATTTTGTATTTCACGTTTGTATACTTTGTATAAAAACATAGTTGTGAATAAATCAAGTTTTTCTTGAGTACTCCACGTACTTCAAGTTATATATCAATCTTCTTGAGTACCCCACGTACTTCAAGTTATATATCAATCTTCTTGAGTACCCCACGTACTTCAAGTTATATATCAATTCTAGTATGGTATGAATTTTTATATAAATACAGTACTTCTGTAAATATCAGGATTGTTAATGGGTTGCAAAGCCATTAACATGTGACACGACATAGGAAGTCACCAAACCTAAGGCATTTAATTGGTATATTCTGAGACACAAAAGCACTACTCGATTCTCGCCCTCACCGAGAGTGTGGCTGCCAGGCACCCGTTAGATCTAACCTTTTGTTCTGCGGTCTAAGTATGTACACGATTAATGGTGCTTCTGTACCCTATTCGTGACACTATTTCTCATAACGCATCCTACTTGGTTCTCGTCCTCACCAAGCGCGTTTCTTTTTATCATTTCTCATAACGCATCCAACTTGGTTCTCGTCCTCACCAAGCGCGTTTCTTATTATCTTATATTTTGTCACACTTGGTTCTCGTTCTCACCAAGTGTACTTCTTGTATTTATTTCATACCAATTATAAATATTGTACTTTTGTACATGTATTTCACCCCCGAAGTTATAAAAACTGAAAACAGTTAAAAGAAAAGGGGGAGCATGAACTCACAACTTTGCGTTCCTTGCGTCGTAAACTTCACCGGATTTGCTTAATTAACGTCGTAACCTATACGCGTTTTCTTAACGTTAGTCACTAGACTTGCGTCGCACAAGTACAGTCACTCTCTTTTGTGTATATACTCTTGTGTTAAAAATATTCTATATTTTTAACTACGTATCTTACTTATATTATTTTCTCTAAAATTAATATAAGTATCTCGTGTTTTGCACTTTGCACCCGAATTATGTATCTTGTATGTTATATGTGTATTTTTATGTTTATACTTCTCATGAGTATTTAGTGTATTTTTAAGTCTTAATACACTAGCACGTATAACACATACTATATACACTTAACACACAAGTTGGTGATCAAATAATATATATTTTTCTCTCAAAATATATACTTACTATCCATTTTTATTTTTTTGAAGAAATCCTCATTTATAATCACCAAAAATTAGGGAAACCTTGGTAATATTTTTAAGCACATTTTTAGGGAATAAGTTTCTTAAAAACTTATATTTTCTAAGTGTCAAAATTTATAAAAATTTTGACAGAGTTTCCCCTAAAAATGGAGGTTTCCCATGTTTTCAAAACATGTGTTTATTTTCTTTTAAATCGTCATCAATCATCAACAACAATTATCAACAATAATCATCAACAATAATCACTAATTTCTCCATTTCATGAACTTGAATATTTAAAAAAATGTGTAGTAACTTACTAGCACATTTAGTAAGTCGTGTCATCTTTAAAAATAATTTTAGTTTCTTAAAAACTTTATTTTTAAAGAATATGAAGTTTCACAACTTCTAGTCGAGATTCGCAAAAATATTTCTTTGTTAAATTTTTCTTGTGACACAAGTGTCTACACACTTGTTTATGTACTAAAATGCTTTTAGTTCGGATAAGATCCGGGCTTTAACAAAACTAATATTTTTGCTTGGTTCTTCCGAAAAACCACATGTAGATCTTTAGATCTACATGTTTAGAGTCTTATTTTACAAGAAAATTTACTTTTACACAAGTTCATGTCTTATGAATGGATGGATCCATCATCTTTTAACTTTATAACGTTTACATCCTACTAGTTCATGCTTTCAAACATGGACTAGTATGTCTAGATGATGATCCATCTTGTTTTTACTAACAACAACATCAAATAATAACAATCATACAAGATTCACATGATTTACACACATATCTATTCTTTATCCAACTAGTTTATCTTTCTTTCAAGACTTTTAGTTATGTTCTTGTGTGTTCTTGCTTTTTAGCCAATAAATCATCTATTAACCATCATAAACAAGATCAAGAAGGTGTTTTAGAGCACTTACTACTAGCACAAGGCTAGGGAAGAAAAATGATGAAAGTTGAGTGGGTAAAAGCAAACGGTAGAGGTTCTTCAACTTCCGAAAGCACCGCGCCTCGTGAATCGCCTTCTTACACCTTCAAGTGGACTTGGAATGGATGAACTTGGATTGAAAGTGGTGGTGGTGCCTTGGTGGTTCTCGGCCGAAGGTGTGGAGAGGAGGAGAGGTGTGTGTGTGTGATGAGTTGTGATAATAAGAATGATGGTAGTCTAATGGTTTAAATAAAGATCCTCCAACTTTCTAATATCCTTTGTGTTATGTGTCCCCAAATCTTCAAGCATATCCATTATTATATTTGAAAGAAATCCCCCTTGGGATCCCTTGTCCAACCGTCCAAGATTGGGGGGGGGGGGGTATTAGTTTCATTTCAATGTTTAGTTAGGTAATCTAGTTAGGCTTTTAAGTATAGTGCTTAGTGTTTAAGTGTATGGTGTTTTATATAGTGTGTTAGGGTGTTCGGGGGCCCTAACTAGCTTAGAAAAATAAAAACAATGCTTCTAGCATTATTTTGGTGTTCCGGGTATTGTCCGGTTGTTCGGTTAGATACCGATTCGTTAAAGTGCTAAATTACACTTTTTAGTGTCTTTTAAGTACCTTTTTGTACCACCTTCAATTCCCGACACTTAGGGAAGTATTCTGGATACTAAAACGAAATTTCTGCATAATATTTATATGTCTAAATGCTGATTAGAGCTGAATTGTATAAAATTCTGCACTTAAAGTGCGTTTCGGGTGCTTTTTAGTGCTTATTTTTGCTTTCGCAAGGTCTAAAAATTAAACCCTTACATGTACTCTTGGGTTTTAATGTACTTTTGTCCTCAGACCTACACCTAGGCCTCAATTATAATGTCTGACTGCTTTCTCCAGTTCTGTTGACACAGTGTGTCTTACCGGTGAGTTTACTATTATTTTTGACGCAACGCTCTCGTTTATGCATAAAGCAATATTTTGTAGTATACAACGTGCATGAATTCACTTGTTTAATCATGTGTTCAGTCATTGCTGACAATTAAGCACATAATTGCAATCATTAAATAATGATTAAAGTGTACGGAAATTACCGGTTTGTGCCAGTTGTCACAGTCTCCCCCCGTTAAAAGAATTTCGTCCCGAAATTCAGGCTGAACTCACTCTCGCTGGAGTCTTCTTGAATAGGTGGGGATACTTTTTCTTGAACTGGTCTTCACGTTCCCATGTGTACTCGGGTCCGTGCTTAGAGCTCCAACGTACTTTGACAAGCTTCACACTGCTCCTCCTGGTCTTGTTGACTTTCCAGTCGGTAACCTCAACGGGTTGCTCTGTAAATCGGAGGGCTTCATCAATATGCACTTCATCCATCGGGATGATCACGTTTTCTTGTGTTGGACTCTTCTTCAGGTTGGATACATGAAACGTATCATGTACTCCATTAAGTTCTTCCGGTAACTCCAACTTGTATGCCACGGTACCAATTCTCTTCAAAATTCTGAATGGTCCGATGTATCGTGGATTCAGCTTTCCACGCTTTCCAAACCTGACTACGCCCTTCCATGGTGAGACTTTTAACAATACTTTGTCTCCCACCTTGAATTCTACTGATTTTCTATTCGGATCAGCGTAGCTCTTTTGTCGATCTCGAGCCACCTTAATGCGCTCTCGGATCTGCGCAATCTTGTCGGTTGTCTCTTGTACAAGTTCAGGACCAACCATACGTTTATCTTCGGCATCTGCCCAACATAAGGGCGATCGGCATTTGCGGCCATACAGAGCTTCGAACGGCGCGGCTTTTATGCTCGTATGATAACTGTTATTGTAGGAAAACTTAACTAAAGGTAGATGAGTATCCCAGCTGCCGCCTAGATCCATGACACATGCGCGAAGCATATCTTCTAACGTTTGTATAGTCTGTTCGCTCTGGCCGTCTGTTTGCGGATGGAATGCCGTGCTCAGATCTAGCTGAGATCCAAAGGCTTCCTGAAATGATTGCCAGATTCTTGAGACAAAGCGTCCATCTCTGTCTGAAATGATTGAGATTGGCACTCCATGACGTGCCACAATTTCTCTTAAGTATATTTCAGCAAGCTTTCCAGTGCTGTCTTTTTCTCGGATCGGTAGGAAGTGCGCAGACTTCGTTAATCGATCAACTATTACCCATATCATATCGTGCCCTCTCGGGGTCCTGGGTAATTTCGTTATGAAGTCCATCGAGATTTGTTCCCACTTCCACACGGGAATCTCTGGTTGTTGTAGTAGGCCGGACGGTTTCTGATATTCTGCCTTAACCTTGGCACATGTTAGGCATTTTCCAACATAAACAACAACGTCGCTTTTGAGTCTCGGCCACTAATAGTATTCTTTCAAGTCTTGATACATTTTGTCCGATCCTGGATGGATCGAATATCTCGATTTGTGGGCTTCATTAAGGATGACTTCTCGTATGCCACCATAGAGTGGAATCCAAATACGCTTCTTGAAGTATAAGGCTCCCTCTTCATTTGGCGCCATGTACTTCAATGCACCCCGGAGGTATTCAGCTTTGCGATTTTCCACCTTAAGGGCTTCTTGTTGTGCATCTCGAATGCGTGCAGTGAGGTTCGTTCGAATGGTCATTTCTAACGCTCGAACACTTAGGGTCTTAACCCTTTCTTTTCGGCTCAACGCGTCTGCTACAACGTTCACCTTTCCAGGATGGTACTTAATCTCACAGTCATAATCGTTCAGCAGCTCGACCCAACGTCGCTGGCGCATATTCAATTCCTTCTGATCAAATATGTGTTGTAAACTTTTGTGACCTGTGAAAATTGTACATTGAGTACCATATAAATAATGTCGCCAAATATTCAAGGCGAATACCACTGCGCCCAGCTCCAGGTCGTGAGTGGTATAGTTTCTCTCATGAACCTTCAGTTGTCTTGAAGCGTAAGCGATGACTTTTTGGCGCTGCATAAGCACGCAACCCAAACCTTGTCGTGAAGCGTCACAGTATACCACGAAGTCATCAGTGCCTTCGGGTAATGATAGTATCGGTGCATCGCATAGCTTGTTTTTAAGTAACTGGAAGGCTTCTTCTTGTTTAACACCCTAGTCGTACTTCTTGTCTTTCTGCGTAAGGGTCGTTAGCGGTTGAGCTATTTTTGAGAAATTCTCGATGAATCGCCGATAATAGCCCGCTAAGCCCAAAAATTGACGAATTTCGGTTGGGGTCTTGGGAGCTTCCCAATTCTTTATTGCTTCTATCTTGGACGGGTCTACATGAATGCCCTTCTCATTCACCACGTGACCAAGAAATTGTACTTCGCGAATCCAGAATTCGCACTTCGAGAATTTTGCATAAAGCTTCTCTTTCTTCAGTAGTTCCAAGATGGTTCTAAGATGTTGCTCGTGCTCTTCTTTCGTTCGCGAATAAATCAGGATATCATCGATAAATACAATCACGAATTTATCGAGATATGGTTTGCATACGCGGTTCATCAGATCCATAAAGACCGCTGGTGCATTCGTCAGCCCAAACGGCATCACAAGAAATTCGTAGTGCCCATATCGCGTTCTGAATGCAGTCTTTGGTACGCTTTCCTCTTGGATTCTCAGCTGATGATATCCAGATCGAAGGTCGATCTTGGAATAGTAGCTTGATCCTTGCAGTTGATCAAATAGGTCATCAATCCTTGGTAGCGGGTACCGATTCTTGATGGTGAGCTTGTTTAGTTCCCTGTAATCGATACACATCCGCAGTGTTCCATCCTTCGTCTTTACGAATAATACTGGAGCTCCCCAGGGTGAGAAGCTTGGCCTTATGAATCCTTTATCCAACAACTCCTGGAGTTGTGTAGACAATTCCTGCATTTCGGATGGTGCAAGCCGATAGGGAGCCTTGGCTACAGGAGCGGCTCCTGGAACCAAGTCTATACGGAATTCGACTTGTCGTTGCGGAGGTAGTCCTGGCAGATCTTCAGGGAACACATCAGGAAATTCCTTCACCACAGGAATGTCTTCGAGTTTTGGCTCCACAGCCTTCTTGTCTATAACGTGTGCTAGGAAAGCGACACATCCTTTCCTCAAGCACTTCTGTGCCTTCATACAACTGATGATTCGAAGAGGCGCGTCTCGTTTTTCTCCATGCACGATGAGAGTTTCACCATTCGCTAAAGGGAAGCGAACGATTTTCTCATGACAAATAACTTCAGCTTTGTTCTTGGACAACCAGTCCATCCCGACTACTACATCGAAGCTACCCAATTGGATAGGTAGGAGGTCGATGCTAAATCTTCGTTCACCAAGTTCTAGTGTGCAGCCTCTAACAACTTCGCCCGATTCAACGAGTTTACCATTGGCTAGTTCTATGGAATAAGGAATTTCTAATCTACTAGATTCTATTCCAAGTATGCGTTTAAATTCCACAGACATGAAGCTATAATCGGTGCCAGTGTCAAATAATATGGATGCAAAGTGATTGTTAATGAGAAACGTACCGGTGACCACGTTAGGGTCCTCGCGTGCGTTCTTTGCTCCAATCACAAACGCTCTAGCCTGAGCATTGTTTCTCTCTGGGCAGTTCTTCATGAAATGATCATTGCTTCCACACTTGAAGCATCCTTGGTTCTGCCCTTTCCCGTTACCATTCTTGTTGCCAGCACCGTTCCCATTTCGGTTCTTTCCTTTTCCCCAACAGTCTTCTGTTTGATGACCCAATTTACCACATTTGTCGCACCTAGGAATGCGACAAGCTCCTTCATGATGATACTTACATTTTTGGCATCTAGGTATGGAGCCTTGGTATGCTTTGGCTGCATGGGTTTTCGCCTCCTGGGACGGGTTAGCGTCACGCTTCTTGCTGAAACCCTTGTTGTTACGAGTTGCTTGATTCAAGTTTGCATGTTTCCTTTTCTTGTCGCCAGACGACTCAGCATGCGTCTCGGCATTTTCTGTTGGGTTCAGTGATAGCTTCTTCATTCGAACACAATCTTCAGTAAGGCTGACAGCCAGAGTTACAGCCTCGGTGATTGTTTGTGGTTTGGCCGACGTCACCATGCCACGAAACTCTGAGGCCAGTCCCCAAATGTAGCGTTCAACGCGCTTGAATTCGGGAGTCACCATGTAGGGAAGTACTCTAGACAGATCGTGGAACCTTCGAGTGTAACCATTAATGTCAGCACCCACCATGGTCAAGTTCCAGAACTCCGTTTCCAGCCTTTGGAGTTCAGCGCGAGAGCAATACTTCTCTCTCATTCTTTCCTTCAGTTCCTCCCAAGTTAAGCCATAAGCGGCATCATCACCCAAAGTTTGGGCCTGCAGGTTCCACCAAGTCAGAGCTTCATCGACGAACAATCCGGTAGCAAAAGTGACTTGCTGATCCGCGGTACACTTGCTCATGCGGATAGTAGCTTCAGTCTTCTCCGTCCAGCGCACAAATGCTACTGCACCTCCTGTGCCATCATAGTTCATCGGCTTGCAGTCGAGGAACTGCTTGAAAGTGCAGCCTGGAATTGACCCAACCAATTTACTTATGAGCAATCGAAGAAATAATGAAACAAGGACCGTTCATAAATTCCTTCATGCTTAGTAAATTGTTTTAAGGTTACCTTGAGCTGCGTTTCCTCCAGACGAATCTCCATGCCCGTTACGCCTAGCATTGCTTGGTCCTCCACTGTCTTGAGTACGGTTCGCCTCGTATTGGGCGATAGCAGCGGAGATCCTTTCCTCCAGTAGAGCGTTCAGCTCTTCAGCAGTTCTTGGCAGTGGGGGAGGAGGAGGTTGATCGTCATTGCGAGCATTCACAGCTTTCCTGGGTGCCATGTTCTGACAGAACATAACACAACAGGTTTAGACATTTGTTTGATATCGTCCTACTAGACAGTAGTAGTATATATATTCACAGGTATATACCACATAAGTGACATCAAACAATTATTACTCTAGCAGAGTACTAAGTAGGCTTGCACTGAGGGAATCTATACGTGACAAGACTTGCTGTGATTTCTGTGCACTGAATTTCATGATTATGTATGCATCCATAATTACGTAACTCCTTGCACAGTCCGCACAGTTCGTTTCATCCTCGTATTTCTTCCTTCAGATGGGCCATCGCTTTCAGGTAAAGTCACGTATACTGGTGACATTCTACTTCTAGTACATGCTAATTATCACACATAATTGCAAGTAATTTCTAGTCAACGACAAGTGCTACTCAAGTGCACTCTAAGTCTCGTAGTGTCTTTTCTAGACTCATGTAGACAGTTTCAGGTAGTGGATGTCGCGGGACGTTTTATGCAATGAAAACTCTTTGAAAATTGTTTTCGTGAATGGATCCTAGAGATTGTAGACTAGACTCGAGAAGGAATCCTGGTTCACTACAATCGCAGCTCTGATACCAATCTGTCACACCCCTTTCTACGGCGGAAGCACGAGGTGTGATCATGAAAGGTTCTCATTGCATACGAAGAGTAAACATGCTACATGCTCGTAAAATAACATCAAATTCCATAATTTGAAAACATAAGTTTAGCGTTTATATCGCTAGACAGCATAAAACATTGTCTTAAAAGTTTACAACTTTATTTAAAGTTAAACACAAGCGACATCCACGAGCATAAGCAAGACCACGCGCACATCCATCCTAGTTACCTGAAATACATGTGAGTTTTTGGAAAAACGTCAACATAAAGTTGGTGTGAATTCATGCAATTTTGTATTTCACGTTTGTATACTTTGTATAAAAACATAGTTGTGAATAAATCAAGTTTTTCTTGAGTACTCCACGTACTTCAAGTTATATATCAATCTTCTTGAGTACCCCACGTACTTCAAGTTATATATCAATCTTCTTAAGTACCCCACGTACTTCAAGTTATATATCAATTCTAGTATGGTATGAATTTTTATATAAATACAGTACTTCTGTAAATATCAGGATTGTTAATGGGTTGCAAAGCCATTAACATGTGACACGACATAGGAAGTCACCAAACCTAAGGCATTTAATTGGTATATTCTGAGACACAAAAGCACTACTCGATTCTCGCCCTCACCGAGAGTGTGGCTGCCAGGCACCCGTTAGATCTAACCTTTTGTTCTGCGGTCTAAGTATGTACACGATTAATGGTGCTTCTGTACCCTATTCGTGACACTATTTCTCATAACGCATCCTACTTGGTTCTCGTCCTCACCAAGCGCGTTTCTTTTTATCATTTCTCATAACGCATCCAACTTGGTTCTCGTCCTCACCAAGCGCGTTTCTTATTATCTTATATTTTGTCACACTTGGTTCTCGTTCTCACCAAGTGTACTTCTTGTATTTATTTCATACCAATTATAAATATTGTACTTTTGTACATGTATTTCACCCCCGAAGTTATAAAAACTGAAAACAGTTAAAAGAAAAGGGGGAGCATGAACTCACAACTTTGCGTTCCTTGCGTCGTAAACTTCACCGGATTTGCTTAATTAACGTCGTAACCTATACGCGTTTTCTTAACGTTAGTCACTAGACTTGCGTCGCACAAGTACAGTCACTCTCTTTTGTGTATATACTCTTGTGTTAAAAATATTCTATATTTTTAGCTATGTATCTTACTTATATTATTTTCTCTAAAATTAATATAAGTATCTCGTGTTTTGCACTTTGCACCCGAATTATGTATCTTGTATGTTGTATGTGTATTTTTATGTTTATACTTCTCATGAGTATTTAGTGTATTTTTAAGTCTTAATACACTAGCACGTATAACACATACTATATACACTTAACACACAAGTTGGTGATCAAATAATATATATTTTTCTCTCAAAATATATACTTACTATCCATTTTTATTTTTTTGAAGAAATCCTCATTTCTAATCACCAAAAATTAGGGAAACCTTGGTAATATTTTTAAGCACATTTTTAGGGAATAAGTTTCTTAAAAACTTATATTTTCTAAGTGTCAAAATTTATAAAAATTTTGACAGAGTTTCCCCTAAAAATGGAGGTTTCCCATGTTTTCAAAACATGTGTTTATTTTCTTTTAAATCGTCATCAATCATCAACAACAATTATCAACAATAATCATCAACAATAATCACTAATTTCTCCATTTCATGAACTTGAATATTTAAAAAAATGTGTAGTAACTTACTAGCACATTTAGTAAGTCTTGTCATCTTTAAAAATAATTTTAGTTTCTTAAAAACTTTATTTTTAAAGAATATGAAGTTTCACAACTTCTAGTCGAGATTCGCAAAAATATTTCTTTGTTAAATTTTTCTTGTGACACAAGTGTCTACACACTTGTTTATGTACTAAAATGCTTTTAGTTCGGATAAGATCCGGGCTTTAACAAAACTAATATTTTTGCTTGGTTCTTCCGAAAAACCACTTGTAGATCTTTAGATCTACATGTTTAGAGTCTTATTTTACAAGAAAATTTACTTTTACACAAGTTCATGTCTTATGAATGGATGGATCCATCATCTTTTAACTTTATAACGTTTACATCCTACTAGTTCATGCTTTCAAACATGGACTAGTATGTCTAGATGATGATCCATCTTGTTTTTACTAACAACAACATCAAATAATAACAATCATACAAGATTCACATGATTTACACACATATCTATTCTTTATCCAACTAGTTTATCTTTCTTTCAAGACTTTTAGTTATGTTCTTGTGTGTTCTTGCTTTTTAGCCAATAAATCATCTATTAACCATCATAAACAAGATCAAGAAGGTGTTTTAGAGCACTTACTACTAGCACAAGGCTAGGGAAGAAAAATGATGAAAGTTGAGTGGGTAAAAGCAAACGGTAGAGGTTCTTCAACTTCCGAAAGCACCGCGCCTCGTGAATCGCCTTCTTACACCTTCAAGTGGACTTGGAATGGATGAACTTGGATTGAAAGTGGTGGTGGTGCCTTGGTGGTTCTCGGCCGAAGGTGTGGAGAGGAGGAGAGGTGTGTGTGTGTGATGAGTTGTGATAATAAGAATGATGGTAGTCTAATGGTTTAAATAAAGATCCTCCAACTTTCTAATATCCTTTGTGTTATATGTCCCCAAATCTTCAAGCATATCCATTATTATATTTGAAAGAAATCCCCCTTGGGATCCCTTGTCCAACCGTCCAAGATTGGGGGGGGGGGGGGGGTATTAGTTTCATTTCAATGTTTAGTTAGGTAATCTAGTTAGGCTTTTAAGTATAGTGCTTAGTGTTTAAGTGTATGGTGTTTTATATAGTGTGTTAGGGTGTTCGGGGGCCCTAACTAGCTTAGAAAAATAAAAACAATGCTTCTAGCATTATTTTGGTGTTCCGGGTATTGTCCGGTTGTTCGGTTAGATACCGATTCGTTAAAGTGCTAAATTACACTTTTTAGTGTCTTTTAAGTACCTTTTTGTACCACCTTCAATTCCCGACACTTAGGGAAGTATTCTGGATACTAAAACGAAATTTCTGCATAATATTTATATGTCTAAATGCTGATTAGAGCTGAATTGTATAAAATTCTGCACTTAAAGTGCGTTTCGGGTGCTTTTTAGTGCTTATTTTTGCTTTCGCAAGGTCTAAAAATTAAACCCTTACATGTACTCTTGGGTTTTAATGTACTTTTGTCCTCAGACCTACACCTAGGCCTCAATTATAATGTCTGACTGCTTTCTGCAGTTCTGTTGACACAGTGTGTCTTACCGGTGAGTTTACTATTATTTTTGACGCAACGCTCTCGTTTATGCATAAAGCAATATTTTGTAGTATACAACGTGCATGAATTCACTTGTTTAATCATGTGTTCAGTCATTGCTGACAATTAAGCACATAATTGCAATCATTAAATAATGATTAAAGTGTACGGAAATTACCGGTTTGTGCCAGTTGTCACAAGTACCCAGCCCATTAAACCTAAGTCTAGTTCCCAGCCCATTAAACGACAAGCCCAACCCAAAAAACTAGTACCCAAGCCCAGAAAAAAAGTAGTACACGTGAAAGTGGATAGGGCATCTGGTAAAAGTTTTACAACTCCTGAAGTCCCTAGATCTGGAAGTACATCAGGTGTAGAACCAAGTGTTAAACAGGTTGTGGAAGAACCAGTACACGAGGCTTCATGGGCATTTGATATAGATAAGGAAACAAATCTTAAAGAGGTTGTGAAAGAACCAGTAAAAGAGGTTGTACAGGAAGAAGTCTTTGGTCAAGATAGTGATAAAGAAGCTGATTTAGAACAGGACAGTGAATACAGTGATTACATTTCCATTATTGTCATTGTGTACACTTTAATAGGTTGACTCAAACATTGATGACCATGCTTTCTGTTTGGTATGTTTTGGTCAGTCTGCAGTTTGGTTTAGTGATTCTGCAGTTTGGTTTAGTGATTCTGCAGTTTGGTTTGGTGATTCTGTTGTTTCTGCAAGTGCAGTTGCACTTAGGTTCAAACTTTGGCCAATTTTGCACCTAGTTACAGTTTGACTGCAGTTTGGTTTGTTAATTCTGTTGTTTCTGCAAGTGCAGTTGCACTATGGTTCAAACTTTGGCCAATTTTGCACCTAGTTATGCAGTTTAAGTCACTTGCAAGTGCAGTTGCACTTTGGTTCATACTTTGGCCAATTCTGCACCTAGTTACAGTTTGACTGCAGTTTGGTCAAACTTTGGCCAATTCTGCACCTAGTTACAGTTTGACTGCAAATTGGTCAAACTTTGGCCACTTTTGCTTTACACAGTTTGTCCATTTTGGTTCAAACATTGGCCATTTTGGCTTCATATGCAGTTTGAGTCACTTGCAAATATGGTCACCATGTACATTAATTTAGATGTCCAGTTGAGTCAAAGTAACAAAAGCATAACTTAGATGTCCATTTCATAACAAGTGGGCACAAATGGTTACAAACACTAAATACCACAGCAGTTCATTATCAATAAATACTAATTCCACAAATACAACAATATGGCAATTGCAATTACAAAGGTTAGCACATATGGTTTCTTCGACTTCGTCTTTGTGTCAAATCTCATTGCTTTCAAGTTCTTGTTCTCTTCTATTAATAACATATTGTGTAATTCAAGGTTCTTTATCTTCAGGTCTTTAAACGTCACTGGAGTTGAGGTGTCGTATGAACGTTCAACGAACATCTTATCAACATCTTCTTTCCACAGGAAGAATTTGCAATCCCCTCTCTACAAAACACAACAACTATAAGGAAATTGCAATGGACTATCTACAAAACACCAAATTGATTTGCAAATTCAACTTACAGGCCAGTGAGAACAGCCGTAAAATTCTTCACCATGTCTTTCACTTTTAAGTCCAGCTACTCGAAGAACCGCAACAATGTCGTGATGACAGTACACATTTCCATCCAAATCGACCTTGAAGACTTTAGGTTTTCGAATTAGACCAGAGGTAGAAGACGAGGACATGTTGACTGAAATTTTCAAGGGGAAATTAGGGCAAGAACGGCTATGGGAAGGAATTAGGGCAAGAACGGCGATGGGGTTTAACAGGGGGATTGATCTTCGTCTGCAATTGATGGGGAGAAGATGAGTTTGTTTGGAAATTAGGGTTAAATTGATGTTAAAGAGATGATATAACAAGTCTTTGTCCACGTATGCTTCCAAGTCATCATCTGCATGCCACATAGGCTTAAAAAACTAACTCAGTTAGTGTTTTTTTAACGAAGGGGTGACAGTGACACCAAGTTATCGAGTAGAGGATGGTGGGAGCCAATTTGAAAGTTGGGCGTGGTATTGGCCAATTTTGCATAGTTTAGGGTGATACAGTCCATTTCCCCTTTCATAAACTATCAAATGCTCTGCTTTCCACAACCCACGCCCTTCGCTTCACGCTGTCACAACGCCCCGTCCATCACAATTTTCCATGTCAGTGCCACCTTATTCCACGCCGTGGGTTTGTCTCCCACACCCGATAGTCTTTCTAGATACAACAAAGGGTTTTTCAGACTAAAATACAGATAGTTGGGGGTGTGACATAAATTTGGTAATGGCTACAACCAATTAAGGTGGCAGCTGGCGCTTGGTAGCATGTTTGGATTTTATTCGGTAAAGAATTGGGCTTGAGGAGAAGGCCTGTTTTATACGTTCAACCAAAACTTCCCAAAGGACCTGATGGGCCAAAAGGAAACAACCGAGTTACTCTTCAGTCTTCACTGCCAATGGCATGCATTCATACTCTTATTACTCTACAATTTAGGCCTGTGTTGCATACTTTAGTAATTTAGTTACCGTTATAGCGAATTTGACCCTAAATGTTTATATTGTTAGAGCATTCAATTGGTTCCCCTAACAATATGTGAGTGGGTTACAGAGCCGTCCCTGAGATTCCTCAGAAAATTTTGGGCCATGGGCGAGTAGATAAAACGGACCCATATAAAATAATGTCAATAACTCAATTTAAAAATTCATGCGTTTCGTACGGTGGAAACTTTGTCTGTTTCGATGCACTCATTATGACAAACGAAAAGAAAAAACCCTAAAAAAATATAGTCGTAATATGTCCAATCCAAAATGTGTTTGTTTCATTAGTTCTTGTATAATAAAAAGAAAAAAAAACCATTTAAATAATTATTAAAAATTGTTTAGTAAAATTAAATGGAGTCGAACATGCGTGGCTTCATCTTCAAACTCTTTTAATGTGAATCAAAAGCCATCAAAATCAACCAATTCTAATATGGTTAACCATTTTGAAACAAAATATATATACACACGTTAATATAAATATTTTGTAAACAAAAAGTTCCATCCCCAGGGAGTTTGGGCCTTGGGCAGCCGCATCTTGCCTCACTCCGGGCCGGGCCTACTGCGTTAGTTATATTATAAGGAATGGTTATCAGTAGAGTAGAAAGAAAATATACGGGAATTTTAGGAAACACTTGCAATGAGTAGTTAACCAATAATTTTATTACTACATATTGAAAACTTGCAATGAGTAGTTAGTTAACCAATACTTATATTACTAAATATTTAAAATTATTATCTTAGCAATTATTTCATCGAATAATTACGTTTTAGTGAAATTAGCTAACAAATATTGATAAAAAGTAACAAGCTACAAAAATAGCTATGAAATTTCATTTTAGAAAATATCAGATATTGGTTTATTATGTTATGTAAAATGAATTTAGGGATAAGTAAACCACTTAAAAAACCATGAGTAATTTGAAAGTAATATACTTTCTAACAAATTCTCATGACTTGCTCTTTGTTAGAAACTATTCAATTATTATTACTATTACCCGTCCCCAGTTCGCATTACATAAATCACAAGCTAATCCATACCAGTAAAGTGTGCACTTGTGTTACTTGAAATACAAATTCTCATGACTTGCTCTTTGTTAGAAACTATTCAATTATTATTAAAACTGGAAAAAAAAAAACAATAATAACAAATGGCAGTGCCTTCCTTGCATTCAAAAGCCAAAAAATGGCAATGTTGTGGCAGGTTTTTGAGATGGGCTCTACATATATCTACAAACAAAGCTACCAAACCCATGAAACAAAGAGACAGAAGAACGATCAAACAGCATTTTTACATCGACAGAGGGAGTAGCATGAGCTTAAACGAGTATCTGTTAGTCAGGTCAAGTCAAAGTCAAAGTCAACAACAAAAGATATCTACCCCTTTTTGTTACTGCACTCTGATCCATCCACCACCGGTCATTTGCATACCATCTTCAGCTTCTTTGCAGCCTGCGCAAACCCCACAATCACCTGCAACTCGTCCAGCGTCTTCAAACCACAACACAAACCCTCATTAGATTTTTCTTTACGTTACTAGATAATAATCTTAAAAGAGAAAATTAGATGTAACCCGATAATATATGTTACCTGCGACATAAAATGCCTTTGAACAATGTCAACAAGCTGCTCCTTTGATGGGTTAGGCATCGCACCCGCCTAGAAATCACACAGATTATTATATAGATATATGCATATATACTATAAGAGGGCCGCTCAATACATAACATATATATTAAATAGAGAACGCTTAAGAAAAAAACACATAAAATTTGGTCAGTTCTCTACATAAAATTGGTTTTATATATAATTTTGAATACTATAATACTACTTACAAGATTAAAGTGACGCCAGTATCTTCGTAGGGCCGCCATCTCTAGTTTGCTCAGATCAACCTTCTATTAAAAAAACAAATTACATGTAACAAAGCCTCAAAAAGATAATAAATCAAAAGGGGTTAAAATGCTTCATTTTAATTATTCTTTTGGAATAAATGAACGAATGAAGCTTGCATACCACGGACCCACGAGAAGTGGTAAAAGAGGACTTAGGTTGTGAGTCACAAGATAGAGACCGGCTAGCGGTCTTATTATGAGACGACCCGGTTGTTGATTTATGGGGGCGGTGAGGCCTTGATCGATGCGACTTTTGTGTATCATCAGATGCTGAAAACATGGACAAGAGGATTATTATACTTCACAATTATTTTCTGAAAATGGTGGGTCCATATGGACAACTTTAATGGAATGCATAATAGAGTTTCTAGCAGTAGTAAAAAAGATCAAGTACTACCATGTGACTAAGGTATCCAATGTAAAAAAAATGCACAGATTCATCAATATCATAGTTATGATATTAAAAGACTCTTTTGCCATTGAAATTTTATGATATTCACAGTTTTGCCTGCCTTCTTTGAGGTTTCAAGATATGTTACTCCATGCTTCCACAAAAGGCTACATCTTCTTAACTTTGTAATTAAATTATAATTCTCATATATTATTATTATAAAAATACTTAATCAATAATTTGTGAGGAAAATTTGAAAGCATCACTAACCCAGATCAGAGCCGTTGTTCCAGTGACCGTTTTCAAACTCGAGATCATCATCATCTTCATTACCGGTAGGAGCTTCAATCACACTTAGTGCGTTCCTTTGAAGCTTCACCTCTATGCCATTAGTGAGCACCTAAAGTTTTGATAAAAACATTGTATAAGTATAAACAACAAAATCACAGTCTAGTGTTTGTGAAAAAGAAGTTTAACGCGGTCGTAAAGTCACGAATGCAGCCACAGAAAGTGCCAAAAACCATGCTTATGTAATTAACCAAAAAGATAACAAATTTACAGAAGAAAAAAAAAAAAGCAAAAAATACCACCCAAGGTGTGTGTCTAAAGGCACAAAGAGTCCAAAAATGCATGTCTTGAAGCACAATTGGTGTGAAATTGATCAACTTTATTGCAACAATCTATAAACTTTTATAGCAATTATCGCAATCCGGTTTAGAGATCATTTTAAAAATGTTGAACAGCTTCCATTTCATCAATGATGGATGAAGATTATCCTCATAAAATTAATTGTTGACCATGAAAACATATTACTCATGCTTCATTACAAACAACACTGGATTGAAATTTGAAAACCTGTTTATCCATTTTAGGATTAAAAAAAATGCAAAAAACAAAACAGTTTATTCATACAACATAAGAACAAAGAACAAAGAATCCTAATTTTCCACATTAAATAATCACATAAATCCACAAACCCACAATTTGGATCACATGCAAGATACTCAAAATAACCATAAAAGTCAATAACAGAATTATTTAATCAACAATAATCTTAAACTTATTTGAAATCCTTAGATCCATTGAGTTAAAAGTTAAAACCCTCATTCAAAAATAAAAATAAAAAACATTAAATCCCCAAAATCCATAAACCAATGATCCCAACTCAAAAAACAAAATCCAAAAAAACAATCAATTTATAAAATATAAAAAATAATTTTTTGAATCAAATTTATTAAAATAAAAATAAAAATTACTTACCAGCCAATGCCAACCTCCAAGGCCAACAGCCTTCTTAACAACCCCTTGCAGCCCAACAAGAACAGACTTTGTACGGTTATTTCCGGTGACAACAACCTTAGTATGTCGGGGCAGTACGGACAACTCCTCCTCACTGCTATCTCCACCGCCACCACCACCGCCGGCGACGCCGTCGCAGCTCTGAAACTGTACAGCAGAAGAAAACCCACCACCACCACCACCATTATTCACATAACCCTCCTCCATTTCTTCTTCTATTTCTCACAGCATTATCCGTACACACGATCAGAATAATATAATATTATAAAATTAAAAAAAAAAAAAAACCAACTGCTTGATGATACGAGTTACCGATCAAAAACCGGTAACATTAATATTAATAATTAATAATAATAATGATGATGACAAAATTTGGGGTTTGGGTTTAGAGAGTGAGAAAACACATGAGAGAGAGTGACATAGTGTGTGTGTGAGTGTGTGTGTTGAATTCTCGTTTTCTTTTTTGTTTTTGTTTTTGTTTTTGTTGTTGTTTAAATTTGATGGTGGTTGAATCCCGACGAGATGGGTTAGGCGAATGATGGGGCGACACGTGTGAGACGAGATGGGTGGTTTTACGGTGGCGTGGTGCAATAATGCAATACCACTTAGCGGTTTTCATGGTTTGTGTGTAATGTTAAACTTTTGACTCTTTGACTACTGTTGGTATACACTATAAAGGCAAGGTAGTGGGGTCGCTGGTTAATTACCAACCTGCCCTTTAATTGGTTTGGAAATATACTTTTATTGGAAATATGTGTGTGTATTTTTTATATGCCCATTTTTAGGACTTTGAAAGGTAATCTTGTATTTTATTTTATATTTTTTTTAGGGGTAACTTTGTAGAATAGTAACCAAGTTTTAAAAGTGTTCCAATTAGGTCACTCAAGTTTCAAAAGTGTTCCAATCAGGTCACTCAATATTCATTCTTCATTAAAATTAAGGGTTTTCTCATCAATTTCATAGGTAACCATGGTAATGTAGATTTTTGTTTCTTTTTTCTCTTTTATTTGATGCTAACGTCGAGTGATGACGTAGATTGTAACTTGTTTTTTTAATTTTTTATGTAATTAAATGGTTTTTATTTTTAATAAATATAATTTCATATATTAAAATAATTCGACCCCAGCATCTTATACTCCATTTTTTTCTTGACACATGGAAAAAAGGACATGGCTCGATTTGAATGTTAAGTTATTTAATTGAGACAAAAACAACACCAGTGACCTAATTAGAACACTTTTAAAACTTGGTTACTATTCTGTGAAATATTCCCTTTTTTTATCTTGTTTTGTTTTGTGTGTTTTTATAATGTTGAAAATACTTACACTTGTTTATTTTGGGATTTTTTTTTTGTTTTTTCATGTGTAATGAATTGTGATGATATTATTTTTTTAAATGAATAGTACAAAATTTATTCAAATTGTGCCTCCAAGGAGGAGACCATAAGGGCATAAGAAAAGTAAAAACAAGAAATAAAAAAGTTGATACGTGTTGTGGGTGTATTTCCTAGGACCAAAAGTGATGAATGTAGGGTTAAACAAACAGGGTTTTATAATCATTCTATAATATGTTACATGGGAGATTTTATTTCTGATTATGTTATTGGTGATGATCAAATAGGAAGTTGATTTTGGCTTAAAAGGATAGAAAGCAATTGTATTGTGACATGTGGCAAAATTTAAAATAAAAAGAAATGTATTTTAGTCAATCGTACCAAATCTTCTTCCTTCTTCTCCTCCAGTAACTTCAAAATCCACCATTTTCAAAACTCACTATCTTCAACATTTTCTTCACTTTCTATCTCAATAATCACTACATTATAGTGCGATTTTCGTCACTAATCAATGATTCAAACACCCAATCAACGTGTTCTTCAACTTTTTTGAAGAAACCCAGTTTAATTTCATACAATATCTCATTTTTTTTCCCTGTGATTTTGAAGCGAATCACTCGATTCGTTTGATTCGATCGCTGATAAGTGTTTGTAACATTCAAATTTCGTCAATCGGTGAAAAAATCTGAAGAAATCGGCTTCGTTCTATGTAAGAAATTTTTGAATTGCATTTTTACAATCTGGGTTTTGGAATTTAGTCATTGCGTTTTACAATATTGGCGGGGGTCTGCGGGCAGCGCCCCTGGGAGCAGGGTCCAAGGGGCGGCAGCCCTTGGCTGGGGTCGGAAATTTTTTTTTCGATTAAACTGCTTTAATAAAAATGAATCAGAAAATTTAATTTTCTGTAAATTGCCTCTGGAAAACTGCATTCGTAGACAGTTTTTGATCTCCTACTTCCTGGTTCAGACAATTCACATACAAAACTATTGTCCTGGTTCAATGCGTTTTAGAGAGAACACTTTCTTTGGTGTTTTTAGGTCATTGCGTTTTAGAACTAAGACATTTTGTCACACCCCAATATTTCCACGTATTACCGGTGGACCCGGTGGGGATTATCGTGACGTAGTTGATATCGTCATAGTCAAACAACACAATTGTAAATGCACAGCGGAAGTAAAAGATAAATATATTACAAACCGATATAAAGTAATATCCAAATATTACAAACGGAATGTAAAAGATCCACAGGCGGATCAAATATAAAGGAAACATAGTTCATCAGATTTAAATGCATCCAAGCTTGCGAGACTCTTATTGATGCTAAGGAGAGGCCAGCCTATTACGAGTAGTACCTGCACTTAACCTTTTTGGGAAAATAGTTCAGTTTACACTGGTAAATATAATTAACTGACTCATTCTGAAAATGTTTAAAAATTGATTTGAATGCACGTGGCACAAAACATTTTATAACTTGGGATAATTATTTGAATATAATACTTGTAAAAGAATTACATGTTTCTTATGCGTTCAGTAGCCCGGCTCGTGCCGGGTTAAAGATCAATAGACACACCACATTATTTATTTAGGCACTGACGGGTGTACGCCTACACCCCGTGCTTAGGTCGTGGCCATTTCGTAAAATGATGCCAAGGATATCCGGGACATGGTCATTAACCCCCCAAAGGCTTTAAGCAAACAAAACAATTTAACGGGATATATCAATGATTTAACCTTCATACGATTAAAGATTTAATACCCGACCAACCGGTATTTTATATACCGTACCCCAAGCCCGTATAGAGAAAATAAGTTAAAAGTATTTACCTGAGCTAAATATAAATTCAATCCCAGCCGTATATCAAATCAGCAAGTACAGATAGCTTTTACTGGGCTCCTAATCTGGAACGAAGGTTTTTAATAACCTATTAGAATCCTAACGGGTCTTTAATTAAGCTTAGACTTAGACCGGTTAGTTTTCCAAAAGGATGACACGCTTCAAACGCATGATAAAGCGAAGACCGGTTTAGAATGTGGTTTTGACCCGACAAGCTTGTATGCTTATTTAATATGGGTAACTTAGACACATTCTTGATTTTGGATATGGTTTGACCCGTTTCAGCTAATATATGTAAACTAGTTACATAAGCTGATCCGAACGTGAAAAGTGCGTAACGGGTAACAAAATGAGTCATACACAAGTTTCCTAGGTTAATATGCCCTTAATATGTTGTGACATCTGTAAGATATCTTCTATTATGCCCAAAACGGATTTAAACTCAATTTACGCCCCGTAAGGGTATTTTGGTCATTTTAAAGGTTATAAAAGAGTTTAAATATTAACCTGAGTTACAGGTCTGATATAGTTAGTAAAAACACTTAATTCAATAAGTTATAACAGTAGGGTAATACACATATGTGAAATTTATCATTTAAAACCAAACTATGCACCTTAGGGGCATTTTGGTAATTTCACTTAGGCTAAAAAGGTCAAAACTGGGAATCTGAGTTTAAAACTTTAGCTTACTGTTAAAGTATAAAATTTACTTAACATATCAGTAGGTATCAAGTCTTTTATATCTAAAATTGTTTTGATACATACTATTGTCCTGGATTGACTACAATGCCCTTAGAGCATTCACATCCAATCCACTAAAAATATACATACATTCCACTAAAAAACAACTTCTATATCAATATATTTCCACTAAAAACAAATATTTTTTCTCTCTCCTTTTCAATATATATTACATTTTCTCTCTCCTCCACTCACAACCACTTTCAATATATATTAAAAAAGTATAGGGGGTGAACAGTGTCCCCCCAAATATACAAATGAACAGTAACATTTTGTAACACCCCGAAAACGGGTTTGGTAATTAAACCCCGTTAATACTAGGAACGGGTAAAATACCGTTAGTGGTAAAATTAACCCGGTGAAAATTAGAATTTTAATAAATAATTTTATGTTAATAAAATTAGAAAGAGAATAAACGCTTTGAGAAAACGAAGCGTATATAAAGCCCGAGTTAACGGGACTTAGAAATACTACGGGTTATGACTTCCCCAAACCCATTAAGTAACTAGGGATATCAACCTAGTTGGTTAAGTGTTGTTAAAACAATAAAAGAAACAAGAAATAGATAACCCTTTAAATAACTTGGGTAAATTGAGGGACTAAACCTGGGCAAATGAGATAAAGTTTTATCAAAACAAAATAAATAAATAAAACACACACATACGTGTGTGTATGTCTGCGATTTTAACCAGAGCCAGGAAGGCTCTCTTGCTCAAAACCCTAAAGTGCCAAGAATCACCAAATTGAAGGGCAGAACTAGCTCAAATCAGATGCATGAACACGAATTCATGATCACCTAGTCATGGGGATTACAAGGTATGTCAAATTTTACGATTTGGTGATACTTTGAGATTATGATGAATAATCAAAATCGAAATTCTGGAATGAATGTTGAATCTATGAGTGTTGTTGTGATTATATCTTAGTTTAGAAACAAACCCTAGTAGAAAACTTGATGAATTGTTGTCAAAACTAGGGATTTGATAATTAACCTACTATGAGCTAAGTGGGTTTTGATTTTTGTAGTAAAGATGATGATATGTTTATGCTAGAAATCATCATAGTTGATAGTAGAAACAAGGTACTTGAACAAATTAGGTGTTTGGGTACATAAATCATAATTGCTATGAAATGGGTTTAGTTGATTTGAAGAAATTAATGTTACATTGGTGTTTATAAACGCCAAACTAACTCGTATGAATGAACTACTTGAACAAAATAGGGATTTTATTAAGAGTTCATAATTGATTAGAAGTGAGTCTTGACACAAGAATTAAACTCGTGATTTATGATTAAGTTTAAAGAGAAAAATAGTCAAAGAATCATAAGGTGTGAAAGTCATGATTTGGGATGGCTAATCTAACAACCTTGTGAATAATGAATGATAGTTGGCGCTTAACAAGCTAGGTGAAGCTTGGGGAGAAAGCGGGACGAACGAGTCAAGCATAAAGGAAAAGCGTATTCGGGATGCAAGGTAAGTGAAACTTACACAATTATGTAGAATACTTGTTTATTCTATACGATATAAATGTGATAACGATAATATAGAAAGTATGAATTTCCGATGCGATCGATATGAGTCGGAACATATAAAGATGATAAAAACCTTGGTTTATGGCAAAAAGGGGCAAAACGGTAAATAAATCATGTAGTGATTAAATATTATGAATTCCCGTTAAGATTACCTTGTAGTGTAATCTAATAATGATAAAAAGGATAAAATGGAAATAGGTCAAGTGTTGACAAATGTAAATCGAAGTTAAAAGAATACCCATGGCGTAAGCCGAAATGGGTTGAAATTGTAAGAAAAGAGTTTAAAAGAAAAAGGGTATGATAATAGAATCCGGGACGGGATGGATGTATGAGTTAGAAATCAAAAACAATGTTTTTGATTAAACAGATAATGTTGGGCATATAGTCCAAACGGGTCAAATGGTGATGATAACACCATTTGACAATATAGACTAATGTGATTGTTAAGTCTTATGTTATCAGGAGCGATTAGCAAATTGGATAATCGCGACGCCATAGATATTGGTTAATTTAAGCAAGGTATAAGTCGGGTCTATTTGTTGACCCGGGCCAGGTACGTATATATAGTCTTATAGTTAAAAGTGCAAAGATTGGTCAAGTAATTAGTGAAGGTCCTTCATCGCAAGTTGAAGGACTAAAATCGACCAAAAAGCCCTTGATGGGTCAACCGGGCAAACGACCCTTAAAGGTTGTTTAGAAACTTATATTATGACCATTCAACCCTCGGATGCGCATGAAAGTTGTAGGAATAAACTTTCTAGGGTTAAACGCCTTAAAATGCGTCTTGCCGTAAAATGGCATATCCGAAGGATAAAATGTGGAATAAGTATTTAAGTACGATAAATCCACCACAATTATAATTGTGGCGGAAGACTATTCAATATAAATAGGTGGACTTATGTTGCATACAAAAGACGAGCGTAAATTAAGCTTAAAAGTACATAAATACCCTTAACGGGTCAAACAAGCATTTAAGCGTAAACGGGTTTTTATTATGTAAGAAACCCGTGATTTGAGATTAACAAGATAGGAGACATTAAAACTATGAATTTCATAAGTTTAAAGATCAAGTAAACATGTTTGATGATGAAAACATGAACGGGTCAAAAGTTGGTAAAAAGGGAAATAAGCCGAAGAGTTAAAAATCTGAAATTTTATTATGTAGGATGTTGGATTTCAACTCCATTAGATGGAGAATTAAATTACGGACGCGTAGGAAAAAGAATCGGGTGAAACGGACCAATAACGAAGAAATTATGGCCGTTTCCGTAAAGTATAGCGTTGCTGGGAAAATGCAGGTCACAGATCCGGACCTGCTGGAAAATGCGAACCCCCGCGCCACGCGACAGATGTGCTTAAATCTGTCGCGACACGCGACGACACGACGCGGCCCGCGTAAGATGATGTTAAGCTTGACGCGGCCCGCGTGAGATCCCAAAGCTGGCAAATTTAATTCTTTTGTCCGTTTTCGTATCCGGACTTGTTCTAACCCCATTTTAAGCTCGTATAACTAAACATTTCATGGTTTATGAAATGCAGGTATAATTTGGAACTCCGGATGATAATCAAGCTCAACAAAGAACCGAACACAATAAAAAAAAATCAAGCTTCCGCATGACGTTTCGTTGTTGCTTTTAAATGACGAATTTAATTACATTTGTTCTAAACTTTTAAATTGTAAAAGTTTTAGATTACTAGTATTTTCTAAGAATACTTAATCGTATTTACATGTTTATTTTCGTTATTTATACGAAAATCTTTGAAATAATAAAAAGGGTGTTACACATTTTCTCTCTCCTCCACTCACAACCACTTTTTATACTTCTTATATTTAAAAAACCCCCCACACAGATTTTGGTGGTTTGGATGAGAATGCTCTTATACAAACTCACGCGCCTCTTTTTTTCCCTTCAATTTCACTCATTTAATCTTAACCCTTGATTAAACCAATTGATAGTCAAGATTAATTTCTAGCCTTCCTAGCCAATAAAACTTCCTATTATATGCTAACCCTAATGTTATGTTTAATAATGCTTTAAAGTTCTTTATAAAACCTAAATAAGAGTTTATGTGACCGGCGATGTTTATTACTTTCACATTTCTAAATTACAAATTTGATCTTCTTGTACTCGAGAGGGTTTCTCGATAAAAGAATTTGTTTGCTTTGATATGAAACCAAGGTGGTGTTTATTTTTCTAAAAAATATTTGCGCAGACAGAAGAGTCTGCGCCGTGCAGACCACGTGCAGACATTGCCATCTACCGATTTTTTTCCAAATACGTTTCGTTAGAAAACGTCTGCTTGAGCTTGTGACAACTGTCAAAAATCCAGGTATCCGTACAATTAATTAATCTTGATTAGTGCTTAATGACTTTGCTGAATTACAATTAACTGCTTTCTGATTACTGCATTATATTTACATGTGCATCACATATTACATAATGTCATATCATTACTGTATGCAAACATATTGACATAAATGATGCACAAAGCACAGTTAGCACAGTAAACGGATAAATCAGCAAATGCTGACAAAACTCAGCACATAGACAGACAGTGTTTTGAGACCCAGTATGAGCCAGAAACTAAGTACTGCACTAGTATAGAGTGTAGGGAAGTAAGGATCACAAAACTGTTTTTCTAGGTGATAGTTTAAGTGCCGGAAAGTGCCTAAAACTCACCCAAAGTGCTGAATTCAGCATTTAAACACATTAATATTATGCAGAAACATGGTTAATTGGTCTTGAATGCTTTCCTAAGTGTCGGGAATTAAAAGTGTCACAAAATGGTACATAAAGAACACTAAACTGCAAATTTAGCACTATAACGAACCAGTATCCAACCGAACAACCGGACATTACCCGAAACATCAAATTTATACTAGAAGCACTGTTTTAATGTTTCCAAGCTAGTTATGATCCCCGAACATCATAACACCTCCTAAAAAATATCTAATAACTGAAACACGTAACGAACACTTGGATTTGAACTAAATTGCAACTAAAGGTTTAAACCTACACCTAGACCCCCCCCCCCCCACCTATGGACGGTCATGCTTGGCCCCATGCCTTCAATATTTTATTTCCTTATTAAATTAGATCTTGTTTTTACTTTTTAGAACATATTACACATGAGTTAATTAGATAACTTGGTTTATAAAAATGTATGGAAGATCTAGAGTTCATAATTCTCACACACTAACACACACTCATCTTTCTCCCTTTCTTGCTCCCATTCTCGGCCGAAACCCATCACCACCACCATCACTTTCATTCCTTCATCTTCATTCATTTCACATACATACAAGAGTGTTAAAGTTCATACAAAGAAGCTTGGTGGCTTCGGAGCTTGAAGGACCTTCTCTAGTTGCTTTTATCCACTCACTTTCTACTCGTGAATCATCCCTAGCCTTGTGCTAGTGGAAAGATCCTTGTACACTCTATGTTACATCTATTTTTAGTGGTTAATGGTGAATCATGATAAAAAAATATCAAGAACACTAAAGAATCATATGAAGTAAACATGAATATAAGCTTGTTTAGTAAAGATATCTTCATGAATATAAGTTGTTATGCTTGTTGATCTTTGACTGTTTGTAGAAGTGATGTTAGTCATCATAAGGTCTTGCTAGCTAAATCATGATTAAAAATATAGTTTAGCAAGATGTGAAAGTATAAATTGTTGTAGGATGATGGATCATCCATACTTAAAGCATGAACTTCAAAGAAATAATGCTTTCTTGAAAAACCATGATTAAAATGAGTTGTTGATCATATGGATCTAAATATTTATAAATGGTATTTCAAAGAAACCAAGTTAAAAACATAAGTTTCATATAATCTTGGTTCTTACATAAACAAGACTTGTTTTTAGTGATTAAACAAGTGTAGGAACACTTGTGTAACAAGAAGATTTCATAAGGAAACATTTTTGTAAAGCATGATTACAAGTTGTAAACATCTAAATCTTTCAAGAATGATGTTTTTATACAAACAACCACACTTTAAAGGGTAACTAAACTCACTAAACACACTACCAAGTTACTACAAGTTTTCATAAACTTTCAAGTTTATGAAGTAGTGGAATAAGCATGGTTTTGGCAAAATTGGTGAGTGTAAGTTGTTTAGTGTTGATTGTGGATTGATTGTGATGATTTTACAAAAGAAAATGATATGCTTTAAAGCATGGAAACCTCCATTTTTAGGGGAAACTATGGCAAAATTTTCTAAAAATATAAACACTTAGAAAAATATTTATAAACATACACTTACAAGTGTATTTTCAACAATAAATGGTTACATAAACTTTGCCATAATTTTTTGTTACAAAAATACAAATATTGGAGGTTGGTTTTCATAAATAAAAGTGACTAAATATGTATTTGAGAAATATATATTTAGGAGACACAATGTGTGTGATTATTTGTATACTTTGTGTATTAGTTATATTATTTTAGGGCATATAATAATATAACTCACAAAAACACCAAGAATTACAATCCAAAATATTACCAAAATCTCAAGGAATAAATATACAAGTTACACACAAAATATTGGCGAAACCAAACAAGAAATGTAACTTACAAAATATTCCGAAAAATATGCTCACAAAGTATATTTTTGTAAATAATATTTTGGACACAAGGAAATGAAAATATGATTTTTACAATTATTACAAAGTTATATCATATTTTTGACAAAGAGAAAATATATTGTTTTTGGGAAGTAAAAATATATTTTCTTGGAATTTTTAGAAGATATATAATTTTTGGGAAAGATATATATTTTCTTGAGTACACTTGAAATACATTATTTTTGGATAAAAATAAGTTTATATATATTTTCTAAAGTTAGACTTGAAAATATATTATTTTTGGAACTTATATGAAAATACAAATATTTTGCCAAATGAAAAATTATAAATAATTTTTCTAAGTAATACTTCTTGAATATATATTTTGGAAATATATATTGGTGGACTTTTATTAGAAATAATATTCCGGAAGGTTTAATATAAATTTAAGTATATGAATACTTAATGAATACCATAAAATACGTATTCTCACACGTATAAATACACATCGGAATACGACACCGATACATGGCAAAATATACAAATACAAGAATACGAATACACATGTATAAGATACCCCCATCATTGGGAAGGAAATACAAGTATCAATACCTGGGAAGTATTAAGTTAACATATATTGTTTAACAATTATTAAAAAAATTAATAAATATAATTTAAGTTAAAATATTAATTATTTTGACAATAATTATATAACTTGGAAAAATATCAAAGGCATGAAAGAAACATAACTCAAAGACATTAATAATAATCAAGGCACAGCCCGTTCGTCTAATAGACATTAGTACGTTGTAGGTAGTTGTGTTCACCGAAGGAGCTTTGAGTTACTGTGACCCGAAGACGCAAGACTGTGAGTTCATGTCCCCCTTTTCTTTTAACTGTTTTAAGTTTTATAACTTCGGGGGTGAAGTACATGTTACAACTGTTTACAAACATTTTATTTGGTATGGTTAGCTAAGGAATGGTACTGCTTGATCATGTGAGTGGTGGGTATAACACTTAAGGCCATTAATCCTCGTTGTAGGACCGAGGGACATGAGTGATAGATCTATTTGGGTGTAGCGAGCCCACACCCATGCGGACCAGGGTGGCCCATGTGGTGACTATGTCTTATTCCCGGAGACAAATCTGCTAGGTTTGAGTTTTCCTGCATCACTTCACACATATCAATGGCCTTGCAAACCATTGGTGATCTGTTTTCCTTGTTGCTTTCATACCAGGATTTACATACATACAGACATACTTTCAAAGGTTTACTTATACACACAAACAAACACATGAACTCGCTCAACTTTTGTTGATGTTTTCAACTGCATGTATTTCAGGGAATTAGTAAGTGGATCTGGCGGGCGTTGGAAGTTTTATGCTGCGTTAGGAATAAAGATGCCATCCATGGTCCTTGGGTTTGGTCAGTGTGTCTTATTCCTGGACGAGACACGTCTTCCAAACCTTAGTTTTATTTAATATCTTTTGAGGAGTCCTTAGTGAACTCATAAACAATTCGTAAGGTTTGTAAAACTTGAATTTGAAGTCTACGTTTTAAAACAATGTTGTTATGTTTTAAACTTATTTAATGGATGACAAATCTATGGTTTTATCATATAGTTGTTGTTATGATTGAATGCAATGGTATTAAGAAAGTCACACCATAATCACGCTTCCGCAAAAGTCAGGGTGTGACAGCTTGGTATCAGAGCTTCGATTGTAGCGAACTAGGATTCCTTCTCGAGTCTAGCCTACAATCATTAGGGCTCTCACAAAAACGTTTTTACAACATATTTTCATTGCATACACGAAACACCCAGATCCAGGAAACAAACATTTTTACAAACAAAAGACACGAAACACATTTCAAAGTTTATGTTTATGTTTATGATTCAGTCTGAGAGGCTGGGTAGTTCAGTCTGGGAGACTGGGAAGTTTAGTCTGAGAGACTAGGTAGTTCAGTCTGGGAGACTGAGAGGTTTAGTCTGGGAGACTAAGTGGGTAGTCTGGGAAGACTAGGACGGATACGTAATTACATTGTTATTACTTACATGCTTAATGTGATTGTTGATATATGTGCATATGTTGTGATTGTTTTGTTACAGACACTATGTCTTCGTCTAAGAGTGGACTGTCTGATACCGTCGACCCCGTGGCTATCGTTTCGGACGATGAGATCATCCCAGAGCCTGAGCTTTTTACCTCCGACACTAAGAGTGACCCGGAGATGATGTCGGATGACGACGATGATTTCTAGCCTTTTGCACTACCCAACTTTGGCGACGATTTACCGCATGCTGATGGTTTACCCGACGAGGATCCCTTTCTTATTCCTATTCCTGACCAGGACCATCTCATCCTCGGACATCATGATGGTGAGCATGTCGTGGCTCCGATCATCGCCCCTTTGCCTCTTGCGGCCTTTCCTTTCGAGGATTTGCCTTTTGATGACTTGTCTGATGATGATGTCGATCTTTTTATTGATGGTCCCCCTGATGATGCCCAGGGTGATGGAGTTTTAGCTGAGGATGTCATTGTTATTCCACTCGTTGAGGTTCCTATTATTGAGGTTTCCTCTGATCATTCTGTTCCAGATTCCTTTGAGTCTGTTTCATCATCCACTTTGCATGCATTGGGACTGCAGCGATACCCCACTGATTCTGATACTGACACGACCCTGTCTGTCGCATGGCAAACCAGAATGATTTAACATTTTCCTTATTGGTTGATTTTTAAGTCAACTTGTATTAGACTACATGGTGTGGGAAGTAGGGACGGACCTAGGTGAAGCCTAGGGTGGGCGTGTGACAACTGTCACTTTTCCGTACATTTCGTACACTAAATGAACAATAATTTGTGCTTTAATAACTGTGCATGATCTAGTTTACAAGACAAATGAATTTCTAATTACTGTTATATACATACAATGGCATTTCACATTACAAGACTTTATTCGTTGCTACATGCAACACGAGATAGTTCAAATAATACACAGAACAGGATTGGCACCATTATCAGACAAACTAAAAATGCTGACGAAGTTCAGTACATAGACAGACAGTATTTTGAGGCCCAGTATGAGCCAGAGATGACGTATCACACTAGTATAGTGTGTAGGGAAGTGAGGACCACAAAACTGCATGCCTAAGTGATAGACAAAGTGCCGGAAAGTGCCTAAAACCCACATAAAGTACAGAATTCTGCACAAATCAGCAAAAATTCAGCATTTAACAAGATTATTACATGTAAAAATATGACAAAATGGTCCTGTATGTTTTCCTAAGTTTCGGGAATTAAAAGTGTCACAAAAGTTACATAAAGGACACTATACGGAATAGTTTGACACTTTAACAAATCGGTATCTAACCGAACAACCGGACATTACCCGGAACACCAAAATATTGCTAGAAGCATTGTTTTTATTTTTCTGAGCTAGTTATGGTTCCCGAACACCCTAATACATTACATAATACATCCTACACTTAAAACACTAGACCTTACACTTAACCCTCAACTAACTAACATCTTTTACCATCAAATTTACACTTAACCCCCCTCCTTTCATACATACGGTTATGGGGATGGCCCCGCCATAATCTTTACAAGATTTCTCTTGAATTTAAAAGATCTTGTAATATCTTGCTTAGATTTCTCTTGGATTCTCTTGGATTTGATAAGAACTTGTAATATCTTGTTTAGATTTCTCTTATAAATACACAAGATCCCCATCATCCTCACAACTTCACCCCACTCCCTCATACTCTCTCTCTCCCTCTCGGCCTAGAAGTGCCGCCACCACCACCACCACCACCACTTACAACCACCATTAATCCATTTTCAAGCTCAATTCAAGTGCAAGAAGGTGATTCATGGAGTTTGGTGCTTGAAGAACCTTCATCCATTGCTTTTATCATCCATTTTCATCATCTTTTTCACTAGTGATCTTCCCTAGCCTTTGAGCTAGTTGTAAGCTTCTTGTTACTAATTTTTACTTCTCTTTTTGTTGGTTAAAAAGAAGTATATTGTTGAGAATGACAAGAACACTAAAAGAACATAAACAAGAATCATAAACATAAGCTTACATATGATGATTCATGGATGAAATGAGGTTGTTAAATACATGCATGACACTAGATTGTTATTTACTTGAAATTATGATGTTGATCATCATAAGGAGCTTGCTAGATTGTGATTAAACACATGATTTAGCAAGTTAGAGGATGATTATGTGTTAACCCAAGAAGATCATCCTCACTTATAAACATGAACTTGAAAATAAAATTATTTCTTGAAAAACAGTAAATAAAATGAGCTAGTAATTTTATGAACCTAAGATTCATGAATGATTTTCCAAGAAAGCCAAGTTCAAAATATGATTTTTAGTAGAACTTGATTCTTACATAAATGTACATTGTTTTTTATGATAAAATAAGTGTAAGAACACTTTGTTTAAAAGAAGAGCTCAAAAGAATAATTTTTGTATAATATGTTTACAAGTTGTAAACATCTAAAATTTTCAAGAATGAAGTTTATTAAGAAATAAACACGCCTTAAGGGGTAACCAAATCTATTAAACATGCGACCAAGTTACTACGAGTTTTTTTGAAAGTTCAAAGTTCATGTTGTTATATACATTGTATAAATTTTGCACTTGGGAAGTGTAGTTTGATTATTGATTGTTGGGTTGATTTTTGAAAAGTAAAGGATATGCTTTAATAGCATGGACACCTCCGTTTTTAGGGGAAACCATGGCAAAATTTTCTAAAAATATAAACACTTAGAAAAATATTTTCTAACAAGTATTTACAAGTATGTCTTAAACTATATTTTTCGATATAAACTTTGCCATAATTTTTTTGACAAAAATACAGATATTTGAGGATGGTTTTATAAATAAAAATGGATAATTATATATTTAGAATATATATTTACATTAAGACACTTGGGTGAATATTTGTATACTTTGTGAAATAGTTATGTTATTTTAGGGTAAAATAATATAACTTAACAAAGTACCAAGGACTTACAATCCAAAATAATACCGTTATAAATATGTTTTTGGTAAATATTATTTTGGGACACAAGAAATGAAGATATGATTTTCGTTATTATTACAAAGTAGATCTTATTTTCGACAAAGAGAAAATATATTGTTTTGGAAACTACAATTACAAGAATACGAAAAATCATGTATGAAATACTCCCATCCTTGGGAAGGAAATACGAAAATAAAATACTTGAGAAGTATTGTCACGAAACCTTGAAATAATATTTGAGACATAAACGAAACGTAACTCAAAACATGAATACTAAGGCAAGGCACGGCCCGCTCGTCTAATAGACCCTAGCACATTGTAGGTAGTCGTGTTTGCTGACGAGAATTGAGTTACGAGTACTGAAGACGCAAAACAGTGAGTTCATGCTCCCCCTTTTCTCTTAACTGTTTTTGGTTTTATAACTCTCGGGGGTGAAATACATGTATGAATGCTTAAACGGTATGAAATGCCTATGAAATACTAGATCATGTGAGCATAGACTTAATATTGAAATGCCATTAATACTTAATTAGGGACGAGGGTTAGATCTAACGGGTACGGCCGAACCCCACTCATGGTCACAACTAGTACCTAGTAGTGCTTCGGAGTCCCAGTTGAGGTTAATCGACACAGTCGAGGGTAATCGACACAGTCAAGGTAAATTGACATAGTCGAGGTTAATCGACATAGTCGAGGAAAATCGACAAGGGTATGAGCCATTACGAGTGCTCCCTATGTCCTCACATGCCTTAAAAGTCCTTGTAAAACATTCATGTTCATACACGCTTTTCATACCTGTTTACAAAGAAGTCTCTCAAAGATTTACAAGAATTACAGTACACAAACAAGACGCATGAACTCGCTCAACTTTTGTTGATGTTTTCCAAAATTACATGTATTTCAGGTAACAGGATGGATCTTGGGCGCGGGTGTCGTAACTAGAAGTAGACTTCAAGTATAGATGTCTTCCACTGTTGTTGGTTTGTAACCTAGTCGAAGGTTGTGTTTTAAAAACTTGAATAACCATTGTTTGTAATACTCGAATTTTATGAATGGATGAACATCGTTTTGATCATGTAGTTGTTTATTACGATTGAATGCAATGATATTAAACCAGTCACACATCATACGCTTCCGCAAAATTCAGGGTGTGACAGGGCGGGCGCACCCCTTGAAAAAAATTAGTGTATTTTTTAGGCAAAAAATATAACAACCCTCGAGACACCCCTAAACGTTCCTAAATACATCCCGTATGTAATACACGAACCCGTATAACCTTTATATTAATAAAAATCAAATAAAATCACAAAACCCGTTGCTCGCGGGCCGTGAAGGGATCAACAAAGCTTGTCGCGGGCCACGACAACCTATTACTTGCCGGACACCCTTTAAGCCATGTGTCCTGACACGTGTCGACACTACTCGCTGACTCACCAACCCTATGGCCGACTTTAGAGCCCTCGCGGGCCGCGAAGAAAGAAGAAGAGGCTCTCGCGGGGCGCGAGAGACCTTTGTCTCAGCTATAAACGGGGCCAAGATGCGACATTTTAATTCGTTCATTTTCTGTAAACTCTCTCAACTTCTAATAGGTGAAAGCTATAGCCTAATACCCCCTAATAAGTGAAGCTTTGCCTCGTTGTAAGTATTATAACTCTCGATCACATATCAGTTACCCTACACGATTTATTTAGGGCTCCGTAACGTATGTCAAGGCTCTGATTGACTCAGTCGTTGGAGTTCTGTCTCGTGTTACACCCGATTAATCTAGGACTCCGTAATGCATGTCAAGGCTCTACCTGACTCTGTCATTGGAGTTCTGTCTCGAGTTGTACGGTTAATGTGATTTGCGTTATTTTACTAATACATGTGCATTATATATATCTTCATAGAAACTCAAGGATATAATCCAGAACTATTACCAGGAAGCTTGTAGAAATACCTAAGTCTACAAATGTGAGTACATTCTCTTTTATAAACTCTTTTTGTGAGTCAAAGTGTTTTCAAATACAATTACAGTGATTAAGTCTTTGTAATTCTACAATTGTTGCCGGTATGTTGGGTTTTGTATAGAAAATGTGAAAGACGTTACCTTTGGACAATGAGATAGTCAATGAGTAATATGACCCACAAGTCAGGTGTTGACAATATTGAATGAGTAATTGTGTAGATATAAACATTGTAATCTTCCTTAATACTGTAATGTGTAACAACTAATGTTTTACAAACTAGAATATACTCTCCAGTATTTCTTGCTGATAAAATGTTTTTAAAACGCGTTTCAGGTAACACAATGTGAAAGCCAATAAAAGCCAGCTGGAGAGCACTGAATGCTTAGAAAAGTGGCTATAAAAGTTACCTGAATAAAAATGAGACTTGGTTTTCAATAATTAGGGTTTGTCCATGTAAATTATATTGTAAATAAAACATGGGTTTTATCCCACTTGTTTATTATAAAAATGGTGTTTTAAACTCTGATAAATATTTCCTAAATACGGTCCTGATTAAACTTTCCGCTGCCAAATTAATAAACACCGATACCATCTGACTAGCTCGCTGCTCCCGCTCCCAGGGTGGGGTCTGGGGTTGTGCCAAAAAATCCTGCCGCACCCCTTGAAAATATGCTTGAACCACTCATTCGCACCCCCAGCAAATAATTTCTAGGTCCGCCACTGGTGGGAAGAGTCGTGGAAGCCTTAACCACGCCGTAACATCATCTTGGCATTGGCGTTGTGGGTAGCATGAGGGAGGGGTGGCAAATTCTCACCCAACATGGAAGTGTTTGTGGAGAGTGATGTGGCGGCGTTGGATTGGTGGTTGAGTTATAGCCGTTCAATGGCTAATAAATTAAAAAAAAAGAGTTTTCAAATTTAAAAAAAAAACTATATGCTAAACCATTTTAACCTAAGTTTTTTAAAAACACACAACATATTTAACACATTTCTCTCTACCCGCCTAATTTCCCACTCCAAATTTTAACATCATGGAAGGTTCAAGTTCGTCATCTTCAAATTCATCGTCTTCGTCTTTGTCTGCGCTTGAAAACCTTCTTTTATTCTCATGAGATGACGAGGGAGCGCTTAAAAACCTTCTTTATTCTCATCAAATGACAAGGGGCCGGCACTAATAATTTCAGCGGTTTAAAAAGCGATTCAAACTATATTTGAAGACGAAGGATCCTCCTCATAACCCAAAAGGAGGAAATATATAGTACGCGATCGAATCACCGCATATGAGTTATTGGTAAGTGATTATTTTTCACCCAACCCAATATATGATAATAGTACTTTTAGGTGTCGTTTTCCTATGTGTCGCGGTTTATTTCTAAGAATATCAAACGATTTAGTAAGAAAATATGATTTTTTAACAAAAACGGATGCGCATGGTAGTATTAGATTTAGCACGTTGCAAAAAGTCACGACCACGATTAGACAATTGGCTTATGGCACGGCTTCCGACATAATCGATAAATATATAAAAATGTCGGAACGAGTGGCGAGGGAAAGCCTCCATTATTTTTGTGAGTATGTCATTGATCTTTATTAAAAAAAAATATTTATTTGAGAAAACCTACGTTTAGTGAAATAAAACAAATTTTGGAGGCTCATGAAGAGTGACATGGTTTCCCTGAGATGATCAGTAGTTTAGATCATAGTTGTTAAAAGCCATCACCTCTTGCGCCTAGGCCAAATTTCCTAGCAAGGCAAAGTAATTACGCATTAAGTCAAGGCAGTTGCGCTTTTATTTTCTAGGTGATGGTTCATGCGCAAATTCCAGCGAGATTCCTAGATTCTGGAGTGTTTCCGGCCAAATTCTCGAAATTCTGGCAAGATTCCAGCTAGATTTCTACTTTTATCTAACGAAAACTATTTTTCTACACTAATAAACTCGCATTTATTACTTTTGGTACTAAATAGACGATATAAAATGTTATATAATAGCTTTCCCTTTATTTTATTTGAAGAATAGTATTAATTTACTATTGTATAAAAATAGTTTTTTTTTGTTATGCGCTTTATTTTTCTTAAGCATGCGCTTTTTTTTGCGCCTTGCGGCTAGGCCCCATGCGAGACCTATGCGCCTTGAGTGCGCCTAACGCCTTTAATAACTAAGGTTTAGATTGAATGAAATGGCAGTGGCAATATTATTAAATGGCGTAGCGCGAGCAACACATTAGTAGATATCATAAAAATCGGCTATGATGCTTGAAGCGGTTGCATCACAAGATCTTTAGATTTGGCAAGCATTCTTTGGTATGTCTACTGCAAATAACGATATAAATATTCTTAACCAATCACCCATTCTCGATGACTATATAACCGGTGTTGGACCGAAGTTTTTTTTTTTTTTTTTGTAAACGGTGTGGAATACAAATGCGGTTATTATTAATGGATGGTATTTACCCAGAATATGCCGTGTTTGTAAAATCATTTACAAAGCGTACAACGTTAGGCAGAGAGAGAACATGGTTTAATGGTGCTCAAAAGGCGGCATTAAAATATATCGAACGAGCCTTTGGTGTTTTGCAGAAAAGATGGCACATCTTGAGCATGCCGTGTAGGATTACAGAAATAACCTAGAATTAGTAATGTGATGTAAGCGTGCATCATTTTACATATCATAATTTTAGAGGATAAGGGACGCACAATTTGTTAGTACTATGAGGAAGGGGGTCAACCAAATACTGAAGAAATCAGTGATGAGGCGAACACAAGGGATATTTATGACAATCACATACATCACAACCGTCGAGCAAATTTGATTGAATACATAGGGGGTGTTCCACAAAACGGCGATGACGAAAATGATAATTAAAAGTTTATGTATTTTTTTAAGTTTATGTAATTTTTATTTTAAATTTCTATATATTTTTTAATTAATGTTATTTATCAAATTAATATTAATATTTTTTTTAATATTTGTTTTATTTCGTAACTATAACATACTTACAAAAGGTGTGGTTCACGTGTCAGACCACGCCACTTTTCTGACATGGCTATCATATGGTGTTTAATGTCCTCTTTTCATGTTCTCTCATACCGTATAATCTTAGGCACATACAATTAAAAATACAAATCATATTTTTTAGAGTTAATTGCCAAAATCGTCCCTGAGGTTTGGGCACGTTTGTCATTTTCGTCCAAAATGATACTTTTGTACCAAATTGGCCCCAACGTTTGTAACTTTTTGCAATTTTCATCCAAACCACCAATTTAGTTTATTTTTTCTGTTAAGTTGAGGATATTTAGATGAAACTGACAAATATAAAACCACATGGACGATTTTGGCAATTTACTCAAACCCTTTTTAATTTCTTTTATTTAATTATTTTGTTACATATATAATAAAAAAGAATATACATGGAGTTTTTAGAAAAAAAAAATTAAGAGTTTTGTCACATAATTTTTATAAATTTTCATCCAAATCACCAACTCAGTTATTTTTTCTGTTAAGGTGAAGGATGTTTTAAATTTTATAAATTAAGACAGAAATTAATTTACAAATTCTTCGTATAAATCAGTTTTATAAAGAGAAAACGTCATTGGTGTGCAACACATAACAATCGATTACAACTTTTAGTTTTTATCAGTTGTAGAGATATAAAAGAATTGTAAAACGTTACATATTTTTTAAATGTGTTGAGCACCTAGGAAATATGTTGGTAGAAATAAAATATTTATTTAATTAAGATTATGAGGGTAACTAACTAATACCTATTCTGAGTGGCTTGAGTAAAGAAACTTTTGGTTCATAGCATTATAATTACAATTTGGTGGGTAATTTTAAGGTTTTGTAACGATACGTTGTTTGATGGGGGGGGGGGGGGGGGGCACTGGCTTCAGCATTTCCTTAGGAGCGAATTTAAATGAGTAGAAGATGAATTACAAACTTGGTACATATGATAAGATTTTTTTATTTGACATTTTTCAATAAGGTCACCAGCATTTTAATTTTATAAAATTTAGAGGTTTAAGTAGATTTTATTTTTATAAAACTGATTTATATAAAAATTAGAAATTAATTTCTGTCTTAGTTTATAAACATCGTTCGCCTTAATAGAAAAATTAACTTAGTTAGTGGTTGGATGAAAATTTATAAAAATTATGTGACAAAGCTATTATTTTTTCATATAAAAATTGCATTTATATTCTTTTTTTATTATATATGTAACAAAATTAATTAAATAAAAGAAATTTAAAAGAGTTTGAGTAAATTGCAAAAATCATCCCTGTGGTTTTATATTTGCCAGTTTCATCCAAATATAATCAACCTAACAGAAAAAATAAACTAAGTTAGTGTTTGGATAAAAATGGCAAAAAGTTACAAACGTTGGGGGCAATTTAGTACAAAAGTGTAATTTTTGGATGAAAACGGCAAAGCTGCCCAAACCTCAGGGACAATTTTGGCAATTAACTCTTTTTTTTAATTAACTAAAATCCCATAAGAACTATAAACCTTTTTAATAAGATATCATATCAATTACGTAGTTATATATTTAGCCACATTGACCATGTTATTTTTGTTATTTAAACAAATTTCTTGATAAAAATGATCGACTGATGAGACGAGACTGTAAAGCAATGAAAAATTACATTAGGTGATGATTAATAATTCAATATAATTATAATTTTTTGAATATTCCGTCAAGATTCAAAAATATAAGATAACTACTGTGTCGCAACCCCCGCCCTCTATTTGTCCCGTGAACGGGCGGCCGCGAGATTCAGTGTCGGTGGTATCGGTGTTTATCAATTTGGCAGCGGAAATTACATCAGAAACATAGTTAGGAAATATTTTATCAGAGTAAAACACTATATTTTATATAAGTAACCATATTGGGATAAAACCCAAGTTTTCGTTACAAACTGATTTATAGGAATAAATCTCATTTTATTTAAATAAAACATCTTCTTTATTTAGGTAACTTTTATAGCCACTTTCTCCAAGCCTTCAGTGCTGTCTAGCTGGCTTCTAGTTGGCTTTCACATTTTGTTACCTGAAACGCGTTTAAAAACATTTTGTCAGTGAGAAATACTGGTGAGTGAATCCCAGTTTAATCAAGAAGAGTTTTATCAATTTTCACAGTATTGAGAGCGATTACAATGTTTACATCTACCCAATTTGTCATTCAGTACTGTAAATCCTGGCTGGTGGGTCATATTACCCATTGGCTAACTCTTTGTCCAGTGGTAACGTGTTCCACACTTTGTATACAAAACCCCAACATACCGGCAGTAATTGTAGAATTACAAAGACTCAATCACTGCTTAATTGCATTGTAAAACATTTAAGGTTTTGTAAAAACAGTTTACAAAAAGGAGATTACTCACATTGCTATCTTAGGTTTTCTTTAAGGGTTTCCTGGAGATTATCTATAAATTACACAAATGCACACGTGTTAGTATAATAACCCAATATTTAAATTAGTAATACCCTCCCCGAGACGGCATTCCAACGACTACGTCGGGCAAAACCTCGACAGCCGTTACGGAACCCTGGATCAATCGGGCAACGTATCTAATACGTAACCGGGGTTATGATACTTACAACGGAGCAGAACTTCGTTATTTTAGGGGGTATACTACCCAAATATTACTTCAAGTATGCAGAATTTTGAGAGGGAAAGATCGTGAGCGAATTCGACTGAAGGCCCGAGCTTCCAATTTATAGGAGCTGAAATTGAGTTTGTCGCGCCCCGCGTAAGAAATGGAAGGGGCTTATGCGGCCCGCGAGGGCAGCTAGGGTAGGCCCTAGCTTGTCCGACTCAGCCCTAGCTTCGACACGATGCACGACACGTGGCAGCATCTGGTGCAGCCCTGACTCCGAGCTGTCGCGCCCCGCGTAGACCCTGATGTGGTCTTACGCGGCCCGCGAGCGACCCCTTTTTCTTGTTTTTATTTTATTTTTAATGATATATTGTATTTTGGGCTCGGTTGTCGTATATGGGGTGTATTTTAAGACATATTGAGATATTTTAATATATATATTAGGGTGTCGAAAATATTTAGGAGAGTTGTTATATACTGCAATGATTATTAATGGATAAAAATACTTCACTTTTTATATAACAACAACAATATATAAGATAAAAAGTGTTGCATATTTTTTTGTCTTCCAAAATTGTAAATCTTCTTTTTTTTTCGTCTCAAAACTCAAAAGTCGAAGCGTAAAATATTTTCCCTGATTATTTTTAGATAATAATAATATGTTAATAAACATTTACCCCTTAAGGTTGTACGGGTTGGATTAGGCAAAGACTTCGGCAACCTCTTTTGCCGATCGGCAACCCCACCGTCGTCTTACTGTTGCCAGTTGCGAAGCTTGAGATTTCCGACCGGGGGTCGGAAACGTATATGCCCAAAAATTTCTATAAAACCGAGGGGTCAAAAACGTATACCAAAAAATTTCTACACGGAAACTACATACTCTTCACTACTAAGCGAAAAGTTCGGGAGGTCAGCCGCCCCCTCCCGTCCCCACTATGCTACGCCCATGACTATTGCCACGCGGTACACAGGAAGGGAGGAGCTTTTCGGGGAAAACATGTCGCATGCGGCAAAGAAGAGGGACAGGGGTAAAGGGTGGGGCCCAGTTCTTGTCAACCAATCATCCTTTTTTTAATTAGTTTGCCTAACCTCAATTTAGGCATGTACTCCTTATGTTTTTTGGGCAATAGGCAAGAATGAGAGGGAAATTACATGGCACAACAAGATTGGTTGGGGGAAAGTTTGCCTAATCTCATTAGGGTACAGGGTATAATATGCGGGGACTTGAGCGGGGACTTATAGTCACTGATCGGTGACTATACCTTGTTGATGAAGATGATCGGTGACCAAGAGAGAGAGTATGGAAATCGGTGAAAGTTCATCGAATTGATTGAGTGTGATTGATGTGATTTTTTGACCGTTTACCCTTAAATTTTTTACCGTTTCTTTATTTTTGAACGTTATATTTTTAACCGTTGGAGATTTTTTATATAAACCCATATTTTCAATCCATTTAAAACACACAATTCTTTCAAAAATCTCTCTTTCTAGACCCACAAACACCATGGATAAACAAAACAAAGGTGAACCCAAGAAAAAAAGGTTCCGCTAGCCGAGGATCGGATTCAAGAAAAAAGGTTTCGCAAACGAGACAAGGTGATTTTAGAGGTCCAAGTGCACCGGTTCAAACCTCCTATGGATATTCACCAACCACTCAACCTCAATTTTTTTACCCCCAAACTTCACAACCATCTTTTTTTAGCACCCAACCTACTTTTCCACCACAAATATTTTCACACCCAAGCTTCACAAACGAGTTCAATCCATGTGGATTTAGAACCCCGCCAATTCAATCACCAAGAGAGAATGTCGAGCGCCCACTTCCTATCTACGATGATTTAGAGGTTGTCCCCGAAACACAACATTTGGATGTAGATAGTGGCGAGGACGAAGAAGAATACGAGGATGAAGACGATGATATTGGTGAAGCAAGTGACCCGAAAGAAAAGGGAGTCAAGGCGGAGTGTCAAAGTTGGACGAAAACACATGAAGAGGCCTTAGCCAAGGCATGGGTTCATTGTTCTTTAAACAAGAAACAAGGAAACGCACAAAGAGGGGACAATTTTTGGAAAAAAGTTCTCGCCCATTACAACGAAACGGTCGGCGGAAGTACTCGAACATTTCATCAAGTACATTCAAAATGGATGCCTATGTTGACTAAGATAAACCACTTCAACGGTCTTTGGCAACAAGCGGTAATATTTTTATTTGAACATTTAAAACATATTTTCCATAACATTGTTTATGTTTAATTTTTTTTACTTTATATTTGTTATCTATGTAGGATCGTATTCGTGGTAGTGGGGTAAGCGACCTCGACGTCATGAATAGGGCTTTAAGTGATTTAAAAAAAAAATATCCGAGTGGTTTTCAACATATTGAGGCATGGGAGGTCGTTCGTAAACATGACAAATGGGCACCGGTACCATTGTTGGGTGAAGATAGTGGAAGTTCGGGATAAAAAAGAAAGTCATCCGATTCGGGCAACTACAATACGGGTACACCGGGAACTGAGTCACCGATCGATATACCGGACATAAACGTAGACCCGTCACCAACAAGACAAAAAAGGAAAGACAAGATGCCCGCAACATCATCAAACGATAGCCAAGAGGCCCTCACCGAGAAGCTCGCGCAATACACTCTTATGAAAGAAGAAAAAAAAAAGCACGGACGATAGAGTTGACGAGTATACGAAAGAAATGCGAGGAAGAAACTATAGCGTTAGTGGCGGAACAACGCGAGGCGGTGAAACAACTTATGTATGATCGGGATTTGAAGACATTTACTGAGCCACACGACCATGCTCCACCCGAGATGTTGCCGTTTATTCTCGCGAGGAAACGAGACAGCGCAAAAAAATATAATTGGCCATGCAATTTCTAAATATTAGGTTTATTTTATGGTTTAATTTTTTAGTTTTAAATGTAACTAGTGGACTTCCCTCGCGCGTTGCGGCGAGAAGTGTTCCGTATTAGTTCAATTCAATAAGGTGTCGCTACTGTTATCGGCTCTTTGTATAGCGATAAAAAAATAAACCTCTAAAAATAAATTCATAATATGTCCAAAATGATATTGACATATGTTTTTATTGATCAAAAACTTTAAAAATGAATATTGATAAAGATTTAAAACATACAAATATCGGGAGTACCGATGTTCGGTTGAAATCGACGTGGTATCGATGTTTTTCGAACAATATAAGTTTTGTTCGTCACTGACACTCATTGCTTATGATATAAAAAAACATTCTATACCGCTACTAAAGTTGTTCTAATAGTATTGGTTCGGTTTGTCACAATAAAGAACAAAAAAAAAATCAATTATAATCGACCCAATACAACAATTGAAAGAAACAACGAATATATGGGTGAATACAACTCAGTCTTTGACTAAACTTATTCTGGTATAAAATAGTAGCAACTGGTAATGTTGTAATTCGGTTAGAAATATCAAGAAAAACATAAAAAGGAATACCGGTACCTATGTTGTTAGTATGGTATCATTTCATTCAGTACCTATGTTGTTAGTATGGTATCATTCCATTCGTAACGGTAAGGAAAAACTCAATAATATATATAACTTATTTATAAATTAAAGAAATATATATTTTCATTACTCAATTAAAACTTAAAATAAAAAATAAAGAGTAAGACATCATTACTTGTTATTTATGATTATTTAATTTAATATTATGTAATAATTAATTCATGGTTGGAACTGTTCATCGAGAGTTTCAATTGATATGTATAACTAGTTGATTTCCCCCGCGCTTCGCGGCGGGATCTCGATCGGTATTGATTCGATTTGTTTTCGTATCGACACAATCCATGCATTCGGTATAGCAATCAACATCTGCTCTATATCGACCGTAAACCATAAAACAAACATGGTGCAAATACCGATGTTGTTCGCTCCGGCTCAATATGGTACAATAAAGTACAGTAGCGACACAATATCAGTTTGTTGAAACTAAAAACAAAAATATAAATACCGGTAACAAATATCGAAGTTGTTCGTTTGATTTTACGTTCGGCACAGTAGCAACACGGTGTCTACTTTCAATAAGATTTACCGAAAACCATAAATATGAATGCCATCACTTATGCTGTTCAGTCGGTTTTATTTTCGACATGCTAGCAGCATGGTATCCATTTTCAATAAGATTTATATCGGAATGTTGGAAAAAAATACATAGATGTGTATTTAGATTATTTTTTTTTAAAAGTTAGTGTGCGCAAATTATTAAAAAAATATATTAAATGAACAATACTTTAAAAAAGCTATTTATTTTCATGCTCCCTCTACTTTAATATATAAATAAATAATATATGTGATAAAAAAATCTTTTAGTTGAATCAAAAGATTATAACAAACTAAAATAAACATATTTAGTTTAAATAAAAATATTTTAAGAATTGAACAATTAAAATTAAAAAAAAAGATAAAGAATTAAGACACCACTAACAACTCTATAACAACTTTCTATTTATCTTAGTTATTGTTCATCAAGACTTTGTAATTATATATATATATATAATTTTTTTAAAATTAAAATTATCATCTATGAAGACTTTGTTTTAATTATATATATATATATATATATATATATATAGAATTAGGTTCAAACGTGAACATTTTCAATAGTACAATCAATCAGTTAATATCAAGAGTGGTTGTTTTCCATTGTGTGCTTGAAGAAATTTTTAAAAAATTACACATTTTCATACACATACTCCCTTTAAAAGGAAATAGTACAATATGATTACACATTTTCATACACATACACATGTGTACACATTTTCATGTCATTCACATTCATATGATTACACAACACATTACAAAAAGGGTATATGTGTAATTGTGTAATCATATGAATGTGAATGGCATGAAAATGTGTACACATGTGTATGTGTATGAAAATGTGTAATCATATTGTACTATTTCCTTTTAAAGGGAGTATGTGTATGAAAATGTGTAATTTTTTAAAAATTTCTTCAAGCACACAATGGAAAACAACCACTCTTGATATTAACTGATCAGGATTGTACTATTGAAAATGTTCACGTTTGAACCTAATCCTATATATATATATATATATGATTAGGTTCAAAGTGAACAAAATCCTAAGAGTGAACTGCGTGAACTGATCTGGGCCATTGATTTTTATGATATTGAGATTAAAGTGAGTGGCATGATGGTAGTTATTTGGTTAATTTTTTCCATTTAATTAAATACAAAAAGGGTATATGTGTAATTTCAATCTTAAATTGATTGCATAATTCTCTCACAGATCAAGTAATCAATTATCCTCTCGATTTTGTCAAAACCCTACCCCAAAAAATTCCCAGCGGCCGTGGATATCGCCAGCGGCGGCGACGCTGACGTACAGCAGGAATCTCTAAGAAGAAGACAACCGAGAAGTAACTATGCATTCCACATGGCCTTCAGCTGTGGATTGGTAACAATATAGTTCACATGCAGTGGCGCTTATCTACAAATAGAGATAATGCAGGTGATTTGGTTCATTTTACATATTATTTAATGTAGTTTTTTAATTGCAATTTAATAAATTGGACTTTTAGTTGTTGACTAATTCAACATTGTAATTTTCGTTAATTTTGCAATCACGGTACGCACATACAAGTGTTGATTCAATGTTGGAGGCCTTGTAGCGATCAACTATAGTACGTACAGGTGAGGGAGAACACGTTGATTTTGAATTCGTTACGGAGATTAGTTACGGACGGAGAGGCGTACGATAGCAGAGGCACAGCGGTTCCGGCGTACGATAGCAGAGCATCAGCGGCTCCGGCGTACGATAGCAGAGGCACGGCGGGTCCGGCTTGTGAAAGCGTTGCCGGTGGGGTGGAAAGTGTTGCTGTCGTTACGCCCTCGGGTTCACAGCCGTCGCTTTATTGCCGGAGATTTGCCAGGTAGTTTTTCTATTGACATGTGTACTCTGTTTATGTTAATTGGGTATACACTTGTGTGTCGTAGTAGTTAAGTGATATTTCAAAAACTTATCGTAGTAGTTAAAGTTGGTAACGTATTGTAATTTGATTTTAAACGCAGAAAGACATTTTCTCAAAATACTTGAAATAAGTGAATCATCCGAAATGTGGGCAATTTGAAGGAATAATACCGGATAGGTTGCTGTGAAAAAGTATGCTGTGAAGATTGCTGTGAAGAAGTAGATTGAATGCGATGTACACATGTGTATTCTGATTTTGCTCTGTTTAAATGCGATGTACACATGTGTATTCTGATTTTGCCCTCTTTTTAATGCGATGTACACATGTGTATATCGTCTGTTTTTGTGATATTTCAGATTTTTTTTTTATTGAATGTTGATGTACACCTGTGAATTACTATACACATATGTACGATGCTGAGTACACATGTGTACTGTTCTATTTATATCCAAGTACACATGTGTATACCGTTAAAATATGAAGGTTACGTGGATCTTAAAAATCAAAATTTGAATTCTGGTGATGAAATATGAAATAAAAATTAAAATTGAAATCTGGTGATTTGTTGTTTGTTTTTATTATTATCTTATTAATAAATAAAACATAATGTGGATAATGAATTTAAATTAGGAAAGATATAACTTAATTCAATTATTAAAATAATGATTGAAATCTAATTTTTTATTTAATTACAATCCTACCCTTAACAACTAAAAAGGAAATCAAGGGTCCAGATCTGTTCACGCAGTTCACTTTTGGGAGGTTGTTCACGCTGGAACCCTACCCTATATATATATATATATGGTCAAGATTTAGGGAAAACGGTGAAAAGTGTGAGAACGGTGAGAACGATTTTAGCGTTGACATGTGGCATTGATGCTAAATTAAACTAAGGGTAATATTGTTAAAAAAATCCACCCACATGAACTGGGTGTTTAAATAAAACGCCATAAAAACACCCAATTAAGAAAAAACACCATGAAAATACACAGTTAAAAACGCCATAAAACACCCAGTTCATAAAAACGTCATGAAAAACTCAGTTGAAAACGCCATAAAACAGTCAGTTTAGAAAAAACGCCATGAAAATATCCATTTAAAACGCCATAAAAACACATAGTTCAGAAAAACGACATGAAAATACCTAGTCTAAAACGCCATAAAACACACAGTTTAGAAAAACGCCATAAAAAACCCAGTTCAGTTTTTTCGAAAAGTATATCAATAGTGTACTCGTTGGAAAGATAAAAAAACGTTGAGTTTTATGGTGTGATTTTTATGAAAAAATAATCACGTATAAAAAAGCCATTGGCGTTTAAATATGATAGGGAGAAATGGCATGTGATTAGCATGTGCACATTTGTTTGGATCTTTCTATTTTACCCCTCCTGATAGCTCTAAGACCCCTAGTATTTACAAAAATGTCACCGTATCATTATCACCGTTCTCACACTTTGAGTCATTTTCTCCTGATCTTGTTCTTATATATATATATATCAAGTTAAATATTATTAAAAAAATAAAACAATTATTTAAAAATTGGAAAACACTATTCATCATCAATTTGTTTTAATATGTATTGTTAGGGGTGGATTTCTAAATGACCAGTGATCCTTATTTACTGTTGGATTTAGTGATCCTCAATTCTGTCTGAAGTAGTGATCCTCAGAAGTGTTGCAGGATCAGGATCATGGATCACTATAAGGATCCTTGTACTAACGATTGTCTACTTTGAATTCGTAAATGTTTTGCAGGAATATCAACTTGGACTTAGTCTTGGCGACATTCCTGGAGAATATTCTCAGTCTATTCCGCACGTGCTTGGTCAGAAATGGACGTTGTGGAGTCGTGGAAGACTTGCATGATTTGCGGAATGTTAGTTAGGCTTGATATTTTCTATTTTTAAAGGGGTAGCGAGCTATTTTAGAGACACTTGGCTATTTTTGGCTACACACACTTATACAACTGCTCTCATCAACTCTCGCTAACACATTTGGCGATTACACACATTTTCTACACGATACACTATAGTGATCCTTGTACTTAGCTCGCTATCATCCGAAGTTGTAACAAATTGTTTGTTTAATTTGAGTTGGTGATCGGTAGTTTCTATCACCCGGGGTTTTTTGTGTCGGAGATCAACTCTTGATCAAGGGATTTTTCCCCGTATAAACCTTCGTGTCATTTGTTCATTACACTTCATAGTGATCCTTATTATTGTTCATCAATTCAAGCATCATACCTCACAACAGAAAGTTTGGTTACATTGTCATTGCTTGATTTTTGACCAAAACAGTTTGGCGCCCACCGTGGGGCAATTGGTGCTTCATTCTTAGAAAGATTCGTGTTTTCGTGGTTATTTCGGTTCGCTACAACCAAATAGATGGCTTTCTCATTGAAGAATACTTCAAGTTTGATGCCCTCATTCAGTTCCTCACAAGGCGTTCCTCCTTTGCCTCCACCACCTTCTGGATCCCAGAAGAATGCTGAGAATGCTGCGAAGAAACCAACTCCTATTTTCCAAAAACCACCTACTTCTTCTGTTTCAACTAATCCTACTACTAATGATCTCTATGCCTTGATTTTGCAGATGAGGAATCATGCACAAGAGCAGGATAAGACCAATGAAAGGATCCTCCGGGAGATCGATGAAATCAAGAAACAGAAGAAATCAGTGGAGGATCACTCCCCTCTGATGCCAAGATCGCTGAACTTCGACACTCCGGTCATAACTTCATAATACTCAGCAGTTCCGGACGTGCAATACTTGGGTGAACTATCAGGAAGGCGTTATGGGACAACAACAATGGGTCAGGCATTTGGCTCTTACTTCCAGCCTCAGGGATCCTCTTCTCAACCATTAGGATCCTCCTCTCAGCATCAGGGATACTTCACGTCAGGAGGATATGTGGGAATGCATGCAGTACAAGGATCCTCCCAGGTCCAAGGATCCTCCCAGGTCCAAGGATCCTCCCAGGTCCTAGGATCCTCTCTGGTCCCAGGATTCTCCCTTGCTCAAGGATCCTCCCTGGTCCCAGGATCCTTTCAGGTTCAAGGATCATCGCAATTCCAAGGATCCAACCCCCTTCAAAATCAAGGATCCTCGAGAAATATGCAACCTCAGAACTCAGACGTCCATCAAGGAGACTTCATACCAATGCAAACCATTGCCTCCTCTGGTCCTTCAATCATGCCAGAGTATCGACAAGATGGATTCCACAATTCCAAACTTATATCCAGTGGGAGGTAACACTTCTAATAATTTATATAACACTAACCATGGCTTTATGCAGGGTACAGGTATCAATCAGGCCATGGCTAGGGAGCTGCAGAAGCTTAAGGATATGATATCCAGTGTACCAGGAGTGGTTAAACGCATTCCTGAGACTGCGGATGGTAGCCATAGGATATCTCATTTTGCACCACCTTTATGTGATGCTGAGATACCTAAAAGATTCCAGATACCATCAATGAAGTTGTATGATGGTTCAACGGATCCAGAGGAGCATGTAGCTCAGTACAGGGAGAGGATGGAGATCAATCCAATTCCTGAAAGGTTGAAAGAAGCATGTCTATGCAAGGGATTTGGATCCACACTTACAGGATCTGCTCTTAAATGGCTGCTAAGTCTTCCCCCTTACTCTATTACTTCATTTGCTAATTTAGTTAACTTGTTCAATAGTCAATTCTCTTGTAGTAGAAAGTTTGAACGATTAACTAGTGATCTATATAGGGTAACACAAGGTCAAAATGAATCACTTAGAGATTATATCACTAAGTTTAGTAAAGAATCCTTAGACATTCCCAACCTGGATATAGCTACGGCTGTTGAAGCCTTTAAAATGGGATTGCTTAGGGATTCATTATTCTATGATGATCTTGTTATGACACCTTGCAGGAATCTTGATGAAGTAAGGACTAGGGCCCTTAGGTTCATCCGCCTAGAGGATGACAAAAGGATCCAGGACAGATTGATAGGATCCTCAAAGCAGGATAAACAAGGATCCTACTTCAGGAACAACAAATCCAAGTCCTATAACAGATCTGATAACCAGAATGTGCACGCAGTGGAACAAGAAGAGGATGATGAGAATTATCCTCCTATTTCTGAATATTGTTTTTCTGTTGATAACAATGAACTAATCCTTGCAATGCAGAATCTAGGTGAGAAAGCTAGGTGGCCAAGGAAAAGTGATAAACCAGCTGCTACAAAGGATAAATCCAAGTGGTGTGCATATCATGAGGATTTTGGGCATCTCACTGAAGAGTGTATTGCACTTAGAAAGGAAATTGGTTATTTGTTGAGCAAGGGGCATTTAAAGGAACTCTTGGGACGAAAGAAGTCAAGAACCCAGGATCCTGAAAGGATCCCGGAAAGGGCTCCTGCTCCTCCAGCAGATGCACAAGTCATAAATTTCATATCCGGTGGATCAGACATCTGTGGTACATCCTTCTCAGCAGCAAAAAGACACGCTAAGGAAACCAAGATGGATAATGGAGACAGACCCGTCAGGACATCCGTTGTCACCCAGGATAAAGTCATTACTTTTGATGAGGATGATCGTGTTGACATCCAGGATCCTCACCATGACGGTCTCGTAATTACATTGTTTATTTCTAACCACTTTGTTCGCAGGATCCTTATAGATGGAGGAAGCTCTGTGAACATCATTCAGCTGGATGTTCTCAAGAAAATGAATATCCCAGAGTCTGATATTATCCCAAGATCCTCAGTACTTGTGGGATTCAGTGGGGAAACAAAGAATACATTGGGGGACATCAAACTCCCAATCTATATTGAAGGATTGCATTCTTATCAAAAGTTTTGTGTTATTGATTGCTTATCGTGTTGTAACGTTATCCTTGGCAGGCCATGGATACATGATATGAAGGCAGTCCCATCCACCTATCATCAGTGTGTAAAGCTTCCAAGTCCATGGGGAGTGGTGAAAATTGAGAGTGATCAACAGGAGGCTAAGAATTGCTATACCTCATCAATGAAACCAGCCTCAAGACCAAGGGAGCAATAACAATTAAAGTATCCTTCAAGAGATGTCTTGGAGGCAAGAGAACAGGATTTGAAAGAAATCCTCATGGATCCTGATGATCCTGAATCCAAGATCTTCATAGGGTCAGGGATCCTTAGCGATATTGAACAAGAGCTAGTATCCTTTCTCAAAAGAAGGAAGACCACCTTTGCCTGGAAACATGAAGACATGACAGGTATATCTAAGGATATAATTACTCACAAACTTGGCATTAACAGGTCATTCAAGCCAATTCATCAAAAGAGGAGGAAGTTTGCACCCGAAAGAAATGCTATTATCCAGGAAGAGGTAGATAAGCTACTTCGAGCAGGTATGATTAGAGAGGTTAAGTATCCAAGATGGTTAGCCAATGTGGTTGTTGTTCAAAAGAAAAATGGAAAGTGGAGGGTATGTGTCGATTTTACAGATTTAAACAAGGCATGTCCCAAGGATCCTTTCCCATTACCCCACATTGACTCCATGGTGGATGCTACCGCGGGTCATGAGTTGTTAACTTTTATGGATGCTTCATCTGGATTTCAACAAATTCAGATGGAACCATCCGATCAAGAGGATACAGCCTTCATGACCCCAACTGGTATATACTGTTATATTGCTATGCCATTTGGATTAAGGAATGCAGGTGCTACTTATCAAAGGCTAGTCAATATGATGTTCAAGGAACAAATTGGACACACTATGGAAGTCTATATTGATGACATGGTGGTTAAGTCCAAAAGAGCTGAGGATCACCTTAAAGACTTGGAGGAAGTATTCAATATCCTTGATAAATTTAATATGAAACTAAATCCTTCTAAGTGTCATTTTGGTGTAAAGGCAGGTAAATTCTTAGGATATATGGTAACAAAGAGGGGTATCGAAGCAAGTCCAGAGCAAATTAAGGCTATTGTGAATATCAAATCTCCTGCCAATGCTAAGGATGTGCAAAGGTTGACTGGCAGGATCGCAGCCTTGAACAGATTCATATCCAAATCCTCATAAAATTGCAAGGAATTCTATGACATCCTGAGGAAAAACAAGAAATTCGAATGGACTGAGAAGCATGAAAGTGCCCTTAAAGCTCTTAAAGATTACCTATCCTCAGCTCCAGCCTTGATGAAACCAGAAAAGGGAGATGTGTTATCCTTATATTTGGCGGTATCCTCAAAAGCAGTAAGTGCGGTCCTTGTTAAGGATCACCAAGGTACACAACATCCTGTTTATTATGTAAGTAAGAGCTTACTTGATGCTGAATCCAGGTATTCACATTTGGAAAAACTTATCCTTGCATTAATTATGGAATCTACTAAATTGAGACATTATTTTGAGACTCATGCCATTATTGTTAAAACTAATTTCCCAATTAAGAATGTTCTCAGGAAACCTGAAATGTCAGGAATGATGGCTAAGTGGGCAGTGAAGTTGAGTGCATATGATATAAGATATGAGCCTAGGACAGCCATTAAATCCCAAGCATTAGCTGACTTTGTGGCAGATTTCAGTAGTGATTTGCAAAAGGAAGCTGAACTAGAAGTCCAACAGCTTGAAGAAACCAAGGATCCTTGGATACTGTTTACTGATGGATCCTCCAATGTGAATGGAACAGGGCTTGGAATACTACTAAAATCGCCACAGGGGGACATAATACCCCACTCCATAGCTTGTGAATTTCAAACTACCAACAATGAGGCTGAATATGAAGCCTTGATAGCTGGTTTGCAAATTGCAAAGCATATGAGCATTAGGTATCTTGAGGTACATGTAGATTCTTTATTGATCACTAATCACTTTAATGGATCCTATGCTGTTAAAGGTGAAAAGCTAATCAAATATTTGGAGATAGTCAAAGAATTGGCACTCTCTTTTGTATCCTTTAGTTTGACACAGGTACCAAGGGAAGAGAATGCAGAAGCTGATGCATTAGCCAATCTAGGATCATCTTTGAAGATTCCTGAGGATATTGAGATCCCTATTATCCATATCCTGACCCCTGCTATCAAGGATCATGTAGCTATGGAGATAGGAGAAGATTCTGCAATCATCCCTAGTGATGATACCCAATCTCATTCAGGATCATGGATACTCCCAATCATGAAATACATACAATATGGAGAAATTCCTACAGGAGAAAACCCAAGGGCTTTCAAAATTAAGGTATCTCAATTTACAATATTAAATAATATGTTGTATAAACGATCTCTTGCAGGACCATATTTGAGATGCATTGAGGATCCTGAAATTCAAGAAGTCCTAAAGGATTTCCATGAAGGAGATTGTGGAAACCACACTGGGGGCAGGGCATTATTCTCAAGAATCCTGAGGATAGGATACTATTGGCCCACTATGAAGAAGGATGTTGTGGAGTATGCCAAGAAGTGTGATCCTTGTCAGAGGCATAGCAATATCCTTCACCAACCAGCAGAGCTCTTGCATCCTATATCCTCTTCTTGGCCATTCATGAGATGGGGAATGGATATAGTTGGAAAGCTTCCTAAGGCACCTGGTGGAAAAGTATTCATGCTTGCTATGACTGATTACTTCTCTAAGTGGATAGAGGCTGAAGCCTTTGCTCAAGTCAGAGAAAAGGAAGTTATATCCTTTATTAAAAGAAATATTATTACTAGATTTGGCATCCCTTCTGAAATTACTTGTAATAATGGATCCCAATTTATTGGGAGTAGAACCACTAACTTTTGTGACAGTTGGGGAATTAAGATGATAACATCAACACCAGTCCATCCACAAGCTAATAGTCAGGCAGAATCATCCAACAAGATCATCATCAACAATCTGAAGAAGAAGCTTGGATCCAAGAAAGGAAAATGGGCAGAAGAACTACCTTATGTGCTGTGGGCTGATAGAACAACTCCTAAGAATGCTACAGGCCAAACCCCATTTTCTTTGGTATTTGGGGCAGAGTCAGTGATCCCTTCAGAGATGATGGTTCCAACTGCAAGAACAAGCATTCGTGATCCTGAAGAAAACGCTGAAAACTTGATTCAAGACTTGGATACTATAGAAGAAATCAGGGATTTAGCAAGGATAAGGATGGCCAGTTATCAACAAAGGATGGCTGGAGCTTACAACAAAAATGTCAGGCTCAGAAAATTCCAAGTTGGGGATATGGTATTAAGGAAAGCATTTCAAAACACCACCAATCATGCTGATGGAAAGCTAGCACCAAAGTGGGAAGGACCCTATTTGATTGAAGCTGAAGCAGGAAAGGGGGCATATCGATTGCTAACAATGGAGGGTGATTTGCTACCTAGAGCTTGGAATGCTGTCCATTTGAAGAAATATTTCATGTGATCATGATCCATGATCCTTACCAGACAAGTATCCTTGAAGGATCCCCGCTGACAGATGATCCTCTTTCTGGTAACATTCCAATCTTAAACTATTTCATTCTTTTTATTCTTACAAGGATAAGGATCCTGCGTCCTATATCCTCCTTTTACTTGATTCTGAGTTTTGAAGGTTCTGGCATCTTTAACTAAGCGTTGAGTATCCACAGAAGTATCCAGTTGTTTGGGCTAGTCCCCAGTTTGGGCCTGTCCCCAGTTTCGCCAGTAGCGCACGATGATCCTGGTATAGTTCATGGCAATGGGACCAGTACCCGCTTTAGGGGCTGACAATTTCGTTGTACTGGCTATATTCAGGATCCTACGTTTAATGGTAGACGTACCATACATCCGTTCCTAAGGTTTCTAACGTTTTCACGTTAGCTAAGGTTTTGGCATTTTCATGTCACTAAGTTTGGATAGTCGCCAGTAAGGGCCATACTCCAGTCTACATACGATCCTTTGGGCTTGTCCCCAGTTATCCTTTGGGCTTGTCCCCAGTTACCTTTTGGGCTTGTCCCCAGTATATTGGGCTTGTCCCCAGAATTGTTGGGCTTGTCCCCAGTTACTAACATTCATCTTTTATTGGCTCAGTCCCAAGTGATATCTTATTTCAGGTTTGTGAAGATAAATGACCAAGGATTCTTACTTTCAACTAAGGTTTGTATCTTGGGTTATCCTAATTTTAAGTGTTAAAGGATAGGATCCTAACTTGGATTCTCAGGTATGATCCTTAACTGTTTTGATTTTATTCATTATGTGTTTAAGTGACACTTATCCTTTGACAACTGAAATTATGATCCTTAAATAATTTTTTATGTGATCCTTGATCATATCCTTAACTCTTAAGGGATATTTTTTTTAAATTTTTCCTTACTTGATGAGTTTAAACGACATGAACATCACAATAGATTGAAAAATAAAATAACAATAAGGATATCAACGCAGGATATAGCCAGAAAGTTAAAGTCATTTTATTCACAAAAGCTTAAACCCTTTAAGGCTGTCAAAATTGCCAACCCACGTTTCTACCAGCAAAACGTGGCCCGTCCACATGGGTTGGCAAAGGGTGTCCATTGTTCGTAGGTCTAACAAGTGCAGGAAATTAAAGACGGCAGGATCACAATGGCTTCATCCCCCAAACAGAGGATCCCTCCACCATTTGTAATCCTACCTATTGTTCAAAGGATCATCCATGATCCTCAACCCTAATTACTATTGTTCAAATACAGACCAACCATTATTTATCAAAACATCATCAAAACAAAAAAGCCATAACTAAACTAAAAAATGGGCTCCGGCTACGTCTAGAAATGTCCATCATTGCCCATTGTTGCAGCCTACACCTTCGCTGCATCACCACCTCCAGCTCCACTAGCTTCACCACCATGATCCTTGCCACTGCCTCCAGCCTCGATCATCAGGATCTCCTCTGCCTCATCTTCATCATCCAGTTCAGCCAGCCTTGCCTTCCAGCCTTCCACATCCCAGTTGCTCCTGTCGAAGTCAGGATCCTGAGCTTCCAAGGCCATCTGGAGTTTAGTCTTGTACATGGCAATGGCAGCGGAGACTTTTGCGTCATCTGTGATTTCCTGCTTTTCATAATCAAAGTTGATTAGAATCTTGGCCGTTTCAGTTTTGGCATTTTGGAGGTCTTTTTGGAGGTCAGCAATCTTGAGATCCTTAAGCAATGCGACTTGTTGGAGGTTGGCAATCTTCTTATCCTGCTCTTCGACATGCCCAACGTAGTCTTCAATCTCAGCAAATTTCTGCAAAGGAGATAAAGAACGGTTCAAGAACAGATGATCCTCAAATAAGCTGGATACCTAAAGCAGGGACAAGGATCCTTACCTCGTTGAAGTACTCAAGGAACTGATGACGGATCAGGGGCAGACCTTGCAGATCCTCAGCTTCGGAGGCTTTTCTTTTCTTACCACCCCTTCCTTTAGTGGGTGCCTTGGGGATTGTTTTGGTCAAAAAATATGATGAGGATAATGCAACCAAACTCTTTGTTACGGGGAATGATGCTTTGAATGTAGAACAATGATAAGGATCACTTCAATGTAAATTGCACAAACGACACAAGGATTTATACGGGGAAAAAGCCATTGATCAAGAGTTGATCTCCGGCACAAAAAACCCCGGGTGATGGAAACTACCGATCACCAAGCTTAAATAAATCAATAAATGTTTACAACTTCGGATAGTAACGAGCTAGGTACAAGGATCACTATGGTGAAATGTGTAAAAATGAGTGAAAACTAATAAGTGTTCTTCGAGAGCTTCAAGAGTGCGATTGTATGAGAGTGTGTGTAGCTGAAAATGGCTAAGTGTTCTAATTCTAGCTCGTCACCCCTTTAAAAATAGAAGTTAACTATAATAACAAACTATCCGACTTTTGTGCCAAGCTCCCACGTTCTCCACAACGTCCATTTCCAGTCAAACGTGTGCGAAATACCCGTGGAATATTCCATAGTAACGTTGCCAAGACCAAGTCAAACTTGTTACTCCTGCGAAATAATACGAAACATAAACAAACAATCGTTAGCATGAGGATCCTTAAGGTGATCCATGATCCTGATCCTGAAGCTCTTCTGAGGATCACTATCTGTCACAGAAGTAAGGATCATTAATTAGGATAACAAGTAAGGATCACTAATTGTTAGAAAATCCTCCCCTAACAATTGCCCCCAAAATATAAGGAGTGATATGTAAAATGAGCGAATTATATTTTCTTGATCTTATCCGCAACTAACTATCTGAAATATAGCCGTTATTGTAGAACTATCCGTTGCAACCATGACGTCACAGAAGTGACAACCCTGCACAATCATGATTATAAATAGGAGATATAGATAGGATCGATTGCATTTAAAATTTCAGAGATACTCCCTTTATAACTGCATTCCGAAGATAAATAGGTATTCTCTCTTCATCTTCTTCCTTCTTGTGCTCTGTTTTCCGTTTCTTTCCACCATTCTATCGAAGATGTTGCTCCGGAAGTCCCCAGCTAAGGATCACCCAAAAACAGCCCACCGAAAAGCCAGGGGACCATCGAAGATTCCATAAAAGAACGCTGCTGTTTCAACGATGCACAGATTGATAGGATCCGCCACTGCTTCCCGGCGAACACTGAGTTTAGACCTTTTGATCCCAATGCCCTAAGTGATCATATTTCCGACAAGTGGGTTGCTTTTCCTGTCACTCCGTTCACCATAGGCTATACATATCCTTTTCCAGCCTTCACCCAATCTTTCTTTTCCCTAACCGGCATCTCTTATATCCAAGCCATGCCGATGATATGGAGGGTTTTGTACACCCTTGAAAGGATCATCGAGCAGGAAAGGATAGACCTAGGAATGTCAGAGCTGGGAGAGCTGTATGATCTTACTACCTTTGGTTCTCATCGTTATTTGTTTAAACGTAAACCTGGTGAGGAACACCCGATCTTCAAAGCTACCAAGAATGATGCTAATTGGAAGCGGCGTTTCTTTTTCGTCAAGAGAGATTCTATTGATGACGGAATGGATCTACCCAAGAAATGGGCTACCCATGGTAGGGTGGAGGATCCTGAGAAGGATCACCAGAGAACTTTCTTTTGATATAAGGATCACTTATATATTTTTGCTTTCTTGTTATGCAGCTATCACCGTCTCACACCTCAGACCGTCTCCTGCTGCCAAAGAGAGACTCATCGCTTTCAAGAAACTTGATCCTGAAACAAGAACTTTCAAGACAACCACCCAGGATTCTCAGGAGGTATCCTCAGGCTCTGTCACGATGTCAAGTAAGTATCTTTGTTTAAAAATTTAAATAAATAGTGAAATACAAGTGAAGTAAAGATACTTATCTTGTTTTGGTTGTGTAGGTGCTGGAAAATCCACCAAGTCTGCTTCAAAGTTCAATGTCACCGATCTCACCACCGTCAGATCCTCCAAAAGAAAGGCTCCTACCAGCCCGACAGCTTCAGTCCCCAAGGCACCCCTCAAAGGAAAGGGAATCAAGAAGAGAAAGGCCTCTGAAGCTGAGGATCTGCAGGGTCTGCCTCTAATCCGCCACCAATTCCTCGAGTACTTCAACGATGTAAGGATCACTGTCTCTACTAGTATATCCTGCTGACATATCCTGCTGATATATCCTGTTGATTTGAGGATCACTTGGTCCTGACCTTATCTTTTATCCCTTTTGCAGAAATTCTCTGAGATTGAGGATTATGTTGGCCACGTTGAGGATCAGGATAGGAAGATTGCCGACCTCCAACAGGTTGCATTGCTAAAAGACCTCAAAATTGCTGATCTTCAGAAGGAAGTCCGGGATGCCAAACAGGAGACGGCCAAGGTGCTGGTTAATGTTGACTATGAGAAGCATGAGATCACCGAAGACGCCAAAGTCTCTGCCGCCATAGCAATGTACAAGACCAAGCTGCAAATGGCCTTGGAAGCTCAGGATCCTGCTTTTGACAAGAGCACCTGGGATGTGGAAGGCTGGAAGGCAAGGCTGGCTGAACTGGACGATGAAGAGGCTGAGGAGGTTGAAGAGATCCTGACGATCGAGGCTGGAGGCAAGGGTGAAGGTGGTGAAACAAGTGGAGCTGGAGGTGGTAATGCAGTGAAGGTTTAGGCTGCTTGATTGGGCGATGATGGAAACTTCTAGACATAGCCGGAGCCCAATTTTTTAGTTTGATGGTTGTTTTGTTGAACAATTTGATGGTTTGTACTGAACAATAGTTTTTAGGATTAAGGATCATGTATGATCCTTTGGACAATAGGCAGGATTGCAAATGGTGGAGGGATCCTCTGTTTGGGGGATGAAGCCGTTGTGATCTTGCCGCCTTTATATTCCTGCACTACTTTGAACCTATTATCATGGACACCCTTTACCTACCCCAGCGGACGGGCCACGTATTGCTGGTAGATGCTCGGGGTAGGTAATTTTGACAACCTTTTAAGGGCTAGTCTTTTGTTAATAAATAAAATCTTAATCTTTTGTCGCTTATCTTGTATTGTTATCCTTTTTGTCTCTTTAATTCTCAATTGTTTTGATGTACACTTATTGAATAAACAATTTTGAATAAGTCAGATTGAAAATATTTAAGACATGATCCATGATTAAATATCTTATAGTTAAAGAATCCCAAAAAGTAATATATTTTAAGGATCACAAGTTTAGTTGTTAAATTTTAAGGGTTATTCAAATAAACAATGAATAGAATTAAAATTAGTTAAGGATCATACATGAGGATCCAAGTTAGGATCCTAACCATAATAAGGATAACTATAAGATAAACCTTAGAGAGAAGTAAGGATCAAGGATCCCTAGTTGTTTATCTTCAAGGACCTGAAATAAAGCATAACTTGGGACTAAGCCAACATAAGATAAGAGTTAGCAACTGGGGACAAGCCCAAGGATAACTGGGGACAAGCCCAAGGATAACTGGGGACAAGCCCAAGGATCGTATGTCAACTGGAGTATGGCCCTAACTGGCGACTATCCAAACTTAGTGACATGAAAATGCCAAAACCTTAGCTAACGTGAAAACGTTAGAAACCTTAGGAACGGATGTATGGTACGTCTACCATTATACGTAGGATCCTAGGTATAGCCAGCACAATGGAATTATCAGCCCCTAAAGCGAGTACTGGTCCCACTGCCTTGAACTATACTAGGATCATCATGCGCTACAGGCGGAACTGGGGTCAAGCCCAAATAACTAGGGTTAAACCCAAGGAACGGATTGCTTCTGCAGATAACCAATATTTTGCTAAGGATACCTGAACTTTCAAAACTCAAAATCACGTGAGAGATGGATAAAGGACACATGATCCTTATCCTTATATGAGAAAATAAAGAAATGAAATAGTTCAAGATTAGGATATTACCAAAGTAAGGATCACCGATACTTTAAGGATCCTTCAAGGATACCCCTGACGTAAGGATCATCTGTGCCATGAGGATCCTGCTCACATGAAATATTTCTTCAAGTGGACAGCATTCCAAGCTCTTGGTAGCAAATCACCTTCCATGGTTAGCAATCTATATGCCCCCTTTCCTGCTTCAGCTTCAATCAAATAAGGGCCTTCCCATTTTGGAGCCAATTTTCCATCAGCAGGATTGGTGGTATTCTGAAATGCTTTCCTTAATACCATATCTCCAACTTGAAACTTCCCGATCCTGACATTTTTGTTATAAGCACCAGCCATTCTTTGTTGATAACTGGCCATCCTTATCCTAGCCAGATCCCTGATTTCTTCAATAGTATCCAAGTCTTGAGCTAAGTTCTCATCATTTTCCTCAGGATCACGAGTACTTGTTCTAGTAGTTGGAACCACCATTTCTGTTGGGATCACTGATTCTGCCCCAAATACCAAAGAGAATGGTGTTTGACCAGTAGCATTCTTAGGGGTTGTCCTATCAGCCCAAAGCACATAAGGTAGTTCTTCTGCCCATTTCCCTTTCTTGGATCCAAGCTTCTTCTTCAAGTTATTGATGATGATCTTGTTGGATGATTCTGCTTGACCATTAGCTTGTGGGTGGACTGGTGTTGATGTTATCATCTTAATCCCCCAACTGTCACAAAAGTTAGTGGTTCTGCCCCCAATAAATTGGGAACCATTATCACATATAATTTCAGAAGGAATTCCAAATCTGGTTATAATATTTCTTTTAATGAAGGATATAACTTCCTTTTCTCTGACTTGGGCAAAAGCTTCAGCCTCTATCCACTTGGAGAAGTAATCAGTCATAGCTAGCATGAACACTTTTCCACCAGGTGCCTTAGGGAGCTTACCAACTATATCCATACCCCATCTCATAAATGGCCAAGAGGAGGATATAGGATGCAATAATTTAGCTGGTTGATGAAGGATATTGCTGTGTCTCTGACAAGGATCACATCTCTTAGCATACTCCACAGCATCTCTTTTCATGGTTGGCCAGTAGTATCATGTCCTCAGGATCCTTGAGAATAATGCCTTGCCCCCAGTGTGGTTTCCACAATCTCCTTCATGGAAGTCTTTTAAAACTTCTTGGATTTCAGGATCCTCAATGCATCTCAAGTATGGTCCTGCAAGAGATCGTCTATACAACATATTATTTAAAATTGTGAATTGAGATACCTTAATTTTGAAAGCCCTAGGGTTTTCTCCTGTAGGAATCACTCCATGTTGTAAGTATCTCATGATTGGTGAGATCCATGATCCTGATCCTGAATGGGATTGAGTATCCTCACTAGGGATAATTGCAGAATTCTTTCCTATCTCCATAGCCACATGATCCTCGATAGCCGGGGTCAGGATATGGATAATAGGGATCTTGATATCCTCCGGGATCTTCAAGGATGATCCTAAGTTAGCCAATGCATCAGCTTCTGTATTTTCTTCCCTTGGTACCTGTGTCAAACTAAAGAAAACAAAGGAGAGTGCCAATTCTTTGACTATCTCTAAATATTTGGTTAGCTTTTCACCTTTAACAGCATAGGATCCATTAAAGTGGTTTGTAATTAACAATGAATCTACATGTACCTCAAGATACCTGATCCCCATATGCTTAGAAATTTGCAAACCAGCAATTAAGGCTTCATATTCAGCCACATTGTTAGTGGTTTGGAACTCACAAGCTATAGAGTGGGGTATTATGTCCCCCTGTGGCGATTTTAGTAGTATTCCAAGCCCTGTGCCTTTTACATTTGAGGATCCATCAGTATAGAGTATCCAAGGATCCTTGGTCTCCTCTAGCTGCTGGACTTCTAACTCAGCTTCTTTTTGTAAATCACTACTGAAATCAGCCACAAAGTCAGCTAATGCTTGGGATTTGATGGCTGTCCTAGGCTCATATCTTATGTCATAGGCACTAAGCTTCACTGCCCACTTGGCCATCCTTCCTGACATCTCTGGTTTCCTGAGGACATTCTTAATTGGAAAATTAGTTTTAACAACAATAACATGAGTTTCAAAATAATGTCTCAACTTAGTAGATGCCATAATTAATGCAAGAATAAGCTTTTCAAGGTGTGAATACCTGGATTCGGCATAAAGTAAACTTTTACTTACATAATAGACAGGATGTTGTGTACCTTCATGATCCTTAACAAGGACCGCACTTACTGCTTTTGAGGATACTGCAAGATACAAGGATAGCACATCGCCTTTTTCTGGTTTCATCAAGGCCGGGGCTGAGGATAGGTAATCTTTGAGAGCTCTTAAGGCATTTTCATGCTTCTCAGTCCACTCAAATTTCTTGTTCTTCCTTAGGATATCATAGAATTCTTTGCACTTCTCTGAGGATTTGGATATAAATCTGTTCAAAGCTGCTATCCTGCCTGTTAGCCTTTGAACATCCTTAGCATTGGCCGGAGATTTGATATTCACTATAGCTTTGATTTGTTCCGGGCTAGCTTCAATGCCTCTCTTGGTCACCATGTATCCTAAGAATTTACCTGCTTTAACACCAAAGTGACATTTTGAAGGATTAAGTTTCATGTTATATTTATCAAGGATATCGAATGCTTCCTCCAAATCCCTTAGGTGATCCTCAGCCTTTGTTGATTTTACCACCATATCGTCTATGTAAACCTCCATAGTTTGTCCAATCTGATCCTTGAACATCATATTCACCAGCCTTTGATATGTTGCACCTGCATTTCTTAGTCCGAACGGCATAGCAATATAACAATATATACCAGTTGGAGTCATGAAGGCTGTATCCTCTTGATCGGATGGTTCCATTTGGATTTGTTGAAATCCAGATGAAGCATCCATAAAAGTGAACAGTTCATGACCCGCAGTTGCATCCACCATGGAGTCAATGTGGGGTAATGGGAAAGGATCCTTGGGACATGCCTTATTTAAATCGGTAAAATCGACACATACCCTCCACTTTCCGTTTTTCTTTTGAACAACAACCACATTGGCCAACCATCTTGGATACTTGACCTCTCTAATCATACCTGCCTTGAGCAATTTCTCTACCTCTTCCTGGATAATGACATTTCTTTCCGGTGCAAACTTTCTTCTCCTTTGATGGATTGGTTTGAAGGACCTATCAATGCCAAGTTTGTGAGTGATTACATCTTTAGATATACCAGTCATGTCTTCGTGTTTCCATGCAAAGGTAGTCTTTCTCCTTTTGAGGAAGGATATGAGGTCTTCCTTCATATCGCCAAGGATCCCTGATCCGATATAGATTTTGGATTCAGGATCATGAGGATCCATGAGGATTTCTACCACATCCTGCTCTCTTGCCTCCAAGACATCCCTTGGAGGATACTTTGATTGCTATTGCTCCCTTGACTTCGAGGCTGGTTTCATCGATGAAGTATAGCAATTCTTAGCCTCCTGCTGATCACTATCAATCTTCACTATTCCCCAAGGACTAGGGAGCTTCACACATTGATGGTAAGTAGATGGGACTGCCTTCATATCGTGTATCCACGGCCTGCCAAGGATAACATTACAACAAGATAAACAGTCAATAACACAAAATATTTGATAAGAATGTAGGCCTTCGATGTATATTGGGAGCTTAATGTCCCCCAAGGTATTCTTAGTTTCGCCACTAAATCCCACGAGCACGGAGGATCTTGGTATGATATCTGATTCAGGAATACCCATCTTCTTCAGAACATCGAGCTGGATAATGTTTACTGAACTTCCTCCGTCTATAAGGATCCTGGGGACAAAATGGTTAGAAATGAAAAGAGTAATAACTAAACCATCGTGATGAGGATCCTGGATATCAACACGATCATCCTCATCAAAGGTTATGACTTTTCCTTCGGAGACACTTGATGTTCGAACGGGTCTTTCTCCACTATCCATCTTAGTTTCCTTTGCATGCCTATTAGCTGCTGAGAAGGATGTGCCACAAATGTCTGATCCTCCAGAAATAAAGTTTATCACTTGTGCATCTGCTGGAGGGGCTGGAGCCTTCTCAGGGATCCTTTCAGGATCCTGAGTCCTTAACTTTTTTCGACCCAACAATTCTTTTAGATGCTCCTTGCTCAACAAGTATCCAATTTCCTTTCTCAGTGCAATGCATTCTTCTGTAAGATGCCCAAAATCTTCATGGTATGCACACCACTTTGATTTATCTTTGGTTGCAGCTGGTCTATCATTTTTTCTGGGCCATCTAGCTTTATCACCTAGATTCTGCATCAGAAGGATTAGTTCATTGTTATCAACAGAGAAACAATACTCAGAGATTGGAGGATAATCCTCATCATCCTCTTCCTGATCAACAGCATGCACGTTCTGGTTATCAGATCTGTTATAGGATCTGAACTTGTTGTTCCTGAATGAGGATCCTTGCTTATCCTGCTTTGAGGATCCTGCTAACCTCTCCTGGATCCTTTTGTCATCCTCTAGCCGGATGAACCTAAGTGCCCGGGTTCTTACCTCATCTAGGTTCCTGCATGGTGCCATAACAAGATCATCATAGAACAATGAATCCCTAAGCAATCCCATTTTAAAGGCCTCAACAGCCGTGGCTATATCCAAGTTGGGAATGTCTAAGGATTCTTTACTGAATTTGGTAATGTAATCCCTTAATGATTCATTATGACCCTGGGTTATCCTATATAGATCACTAGTTAATCGTTCAAATTTTCTACTACAAGAAAACTGATTATTAAATAGGTTAACTAGATTAGCAAATAAGGTAATAGAGTAGGGGGAAGACTTAGCAGCCATTTGAGAGCTGATCCAGTAAGAGTGGATCCGAATCCCTTGCACAGGCATGCTTCCTTTAACCTTTCTGGGATTGGATTGATCTCCATCCTCTCCCTGTACTGTGCTATGTGTTCTTCAGGATCCGTCGAACCATCATACAGCTTCATAGTTGGGACATGGAACCTCTTGGGTATCTCAGCATCACAAATTGGTGGTGCAAAACGAGATATCTTATGGCTTCCATCTGCAATCTCTGGAATAGGTTTGACCACTCCTGGAACACTTGATATTATATCCTTTAACTTTTGCAATTCTCTGGCCATGGCATGATTGATACCTGGATCCTGCATAAGACCATGGTTAGTAGTATAAGAATTATTAAAAGTGTTACCTCCCATTGGATTCAAATTAGGAAGAATGGATGTTAATCCATATTGTTGGGACTCTGGAATGATCGAAGGACCAGTAGAAGCATTGGTCTGCATTGGAATAAAATCTCCCTGATGGACATCTGAATTTCCTGTTTGCAAACTCCTCAAGGATCCTGGCATCTGGAAGGATCCCTGAAACTGGGGCGATCCTGGAACAAAAGAGGATCCTTGAACCTGGGATGATCCTGGAACAATGGAGGATCCTTGAACCTGGGATGATCCTGGAACAATGGAGGATCCTTGAACCTGGGATGATCCTGGAACAAAGGAGGATCCTTGAACCTGGGACGATCCTGGAACGAAGGAAGATCCTTGAACCTGGGATGATCCTGGAACAAAGGAGGATCCTTGAATCTGCTGCACTCCTGAGTATCCTCCTGAATTCATGAGGGATCCCATATGCTGAGGATAGGTTCCTGCTGGCTGGAAATATGAACCCGATGCCTGGGTCACTGTTGTTGTTCCATAGTGCACTCCTTTCGGTCCACCCACATATTGAACATCTGGAACCACTGATGGCTGAGAAGTAATCACCGGAGTATCAAAATTCAAAGATCTGGGCACCAGTGGGGAATGATCCTCTGCCGTTTTCTTTTGTTTCTTGAGATCTCCGATTTCTTTGAGAATCCTTTCATTGGTCTTGTCCTGTTGCTGTATATGATCCTTCATCTGCAAAATCAAAGTAAACATGTCACTAGTAGTGGGAGTGTAAGAAGCAGAAGAAGTTGGAGGTTTGGAGAAAATGGGAGTTGGTTTCTTCTCAGCATTTTTCTGAGGTCCAGATGGTGGTGGAGGCAAAGGTGGAATGCCCTGAGATGAATTGACCGCAGACATTGCAGTAGAAGTATTCTTCAATGATGAAGCCATGTATTTGTATGCAATGAACCGGAATGATCACCAACAGAAAAACTTCTTAGGAATGAAACACCAATTGCCCCACGGTGGGCGCCAAACTGTTTTGGTCAAAAAATCTGATGAGGATAATGCAACCAAACTCTTTGTTACGGGGAATGATGCTTTGAATGTAGAACAATTATAAGGATCACTTCAATGTAAATTGCACAAACGACACAAGGATTTATACGGGGAAAAAGCCCTTGATCAAGAGTTGATCTCCGGCACAAAAAACCCCGGGTGATGGAAACTACCGATCACCAAGCTTAAATAAATCAATAAATGTTTACAACTTCGGATAGTAACGATCTAGGTACAAGGATCACTATGGTGAAATGTGTAAAAATGAGTGAAAACTAATAAGTGTTCGTCGAGAGCTTCAAGAGTGCGATTGTATGAGAGTGTGTGTAGCTGAAAATGGCTAAGTGTTCTAATTCTAGCTCGTCACCCCTTTAAAAATAGAAGTTAACTATAATAACAAACTATCCGACTTTTGTGCCAAGCTCCCACGTTCTCCACAACGTCCATTTCCAGTCAAACGTGTGCGAAATACCCGTGGAATATTCCATAGTAACGTTGCCAAGACCAAGTCAAACTTGTTACTCCTGCGAAATAATACGAAACATAAACAAACAATCGTTAGCATGAGGATCCTTAAGGTGATCCATGATCCTGATCCTGAAGCTCTTCTGAGGATCACTATCTGTCACAGAAGTAAGGATCATTAATTAGGATAACAAGTAAGGATCACTAATTGTTAGAAAATCCTCCCCTAACAGGGATCGAAGCAGTTGGGCTGGCAGGAAGTTTTTTCTTGGAGGATCGGACGGTGTCAAGCTCAGTGACACTAAATTTGGAAGCGGATCTTGATGATTTTCCAGCGCCTACACACCCAAAACAGATAAGTGTCCTAATTCTATTCATATATAACTATTTATTTAAACATTTGAATATAAAAAGAACAGGATACTTACTTGACATGGTGACAGAGCCTGAGGATACCTCTTGTGAATCCTGGGTGATTGTCTTGAATGATCTTGTTTCAGGATCAAGCTTTCTAAAGGCAGCAAGTCTCCCCTTAGTGGCAGCTGAAGGAATAATATGCGAAAAGGTGATAGCTGTACAAAAAGAAACAAAAGCATATTAGTAATCATTATCAGAATGAGCTTACTTAGTGATCCTTCTAAGGATCCTCTTATCCTACCCTGAGTGCTCCATTTCTTCGGCAAATCCTTTCCATCCAGGATAGAATCCCTTCTGACGAAGAAGAACCGCCGTTTCCAGTTGGTATCGTTTTTAGTAGCCTTAAAGATGGAATGTTCTTCTCCGGGTTTACGCTTGAACAAATATCGGTGGGATCCAAACGTTGTGAGATCATACATCTCAGCCAACTCCGACATTCCTAGGTCAATCCCTTCCTGCTCGATGATCCTCTCAAGGGTATATAGGACCCTCCAGATCATCGGCATAGCTTGTATGTAGCAGATGCCGGTAAGGGAGAAAAAGGATTGGGTAAAGTCTGGAAAAGGATAGGTGTATCCTATGGTGAAAGGTGTAACTGGGAAAGCTACCCAAGTTTCAGAGATGTTGTCACTAAGAGCAGTGGGATCAAAGGATCTGATAACAGTATTTGCTGGAAAACAGTGACGGATTCTATCAATTTGTGCATCGGTGAAACAACAGCGTTCTTTTGCGGAATCTTTGATGATCCCTTGACTTTCTAAGGGGCTGTTCTTCTTGTGATCCTTGCCCGGTGTGCTTCGCAGCATCATTTTTGAACGAGATGATGGTAAAGAAAGAAGAGCAGAATATGAGAAAGGAGAAAGGAAAAGAGTTACCTGTTTGATCGTCGAAGCAGAATTTAAAGGGAGTTCTCTTGAACTTAAATGTGAAACGATCCCTATCTCTAACTCCTATTTATAATGATGATTCTGCAGGATAATCACCTCACTGACGTCATGATCGTAACGGCTAGTCCGCTTATAACGGCTAGTTATCCGTTGGTTAAATGCGGATAAGATCGACAAAATATAACTCATTTATTTACATATTTACTCCTTATATTTTGGGGGCAATTGTTAGGGGTGGATTTCTAAATGACCAGTGATCCTTATTTACTGTTGGATTTAGTGATCCTCAATTCTGTCTGAAGTAGTGATCCTCAGAAGTGTTGCAGGATCAGGATCATGGATCACTATAAGGATCCCTGTACTAACGATTGTCTACTTTGAATTCGTAAATGTTTTGCAGGAATATCAACTTGGACTTAGTCTTGGCGACATTCCTGGAGAATATTCTCAGTCTATTCCGCACGTGCTTGGTCAGAAATGGACGTTGTGGAGTCGTGGAAGACTTGCATGATTTGCGGAATGTTAGTTAGGCTTGATATTTTCTATTTTTAAAGGGGTAGCGAGCTATTTTAGAGACACTTGGCTATTTTTGGCTACACACACACTTATACAACTGCTCTCATCAACTCTCGATAACACATTTGGCGATTACACACATTTTCTACACGATACACTATAGTGATCCTTGTACTTAGCTCGCTATCATCCGAAGTTGTAACAAATTGTTTGTTTAATTTGAGTTGGTGATCGGTAGTTTCCATCACCCGGGGTTTTTTGTGCCGGAGATCAACTCTTGACCAAGGGCTTTTTCCCCGTATAAACCTTCGTGTCATTTGTTCATTACACTTCATAGTGATCCTTATTATTGTTCATCAATTCAAGCATCATACCTCACAACAGAAAGTTTGGTTACATTGTCATTGCTTGATTTTTGACCAAAACATGTATAATAATGTGTTTTTTTTAATTAAAAGTACTTTTATTTAGTTTAAAATATGTTTTATTTATTTATGCATAGTTTATAATTTCTAGAAAATAAAAAATATATAACTCAAACACCCTAGGGTGATTAACCATACCCCCTGATTGAGTGCAAAATGGGGAGTGGAATGGGGAGTTGACATGGTATAATATTATTGGGTAGGATTTCACTCAATCACCCTAGAGTGATTAACCATACCCTCCACCCTTAGACATGCACCCCTTAGGGTGTAAGAGCATTCACATCATGGGAATCAAAATCTGTGTGTAGGGTTTTTAAAATACAAAGAGTATAAAAAGTGGTTGTGAGTGAAGGAGAGAGAAAATGTTACTGTTAATCTGTATATTTGGGGGGACACTGTTCACCCACTATAATTTTTTAATATATATTGAAAGTGGTTGTGAGTGAAAGAGAGAGAAAAATGTAATGATAAAGGTATAAAAATATTATTTAATTGAAAATGAGAGAGAAAATGTATTTGTTTTTAGTGAAAATACATTGATATAGAAGTTGTTTTTTAGTGTAATGTATGTATATTTTTAGGGAGCTGGATGTGAATGCTCTAAGGGGTGCATGCCTAAGGGTGTAGGGAGTGGTTAGACACTTAAAAGTGGTAAACTTCAAAATCAACCAATGAGAGTGTGCCATGTCATTCAATGAAAAGTGTTTAAACTATGCTCAAAAGTGTTGGCAATGGTTAGACACTTCATAAATTGGTAAACTATTTTAAAAAAATGAAAATGTGTGATTGGTTGAGATGGCATGGACCCCACCACACACACCCCCTCTCTCTCCTTCCCTCCCTCTCCCCGATCGGTAATCAATCACCGAAGCTCAAACCTCACCGCGCGGCAAAGGGGGTTGGCGGCGGTGTTCCCGAGCGGCAAACCCAGTTTACCGCCCCCTTTTGCCGCCCACACCGTATACCCCAATCCCTTTAGGCTAAGTTTCCCCCACCCAATCATGTTGTGCTATGTAATATGCCTCTCATTCTTATCTGTTACCCAAAAAACATAAGAAGTGTATGCCTAATTGAGATTAAGCAAACTAATTAAAAAAGTAAACATGTGATTGATTGATTTCGGTATGGGCCCCACCACTTACCCTCTCCTCTTCTTTCCCTCATCGGCAACTTCTCCCCGAATTCTCTTCCCCATCATGTTTGCCGATCATCTTTACTCTTTGGCGGTGGACATGCCCAAGCGGCATGTTGGTTGCCGAAGGCACCCCTTACACCCAAAGGAGTCTATTTTTTTTTGGAAGACTCATTAACTATCTTTTGGGGGAACAAGTACCCTTTAAAGACGGTGGTCAACTAGATTCCTACCTATTTCTTCTCCTTGTTTCATGCCTCGGGTCAGGTCATCAAATCTTTGAAAGGCTCCGGCCTAGCTTCTTTTTTTTAGGGGGGAGGGGGGAATGAATTGGGTGGCATGCTAGAAGGTAACATGTCCTATAGACCAAGGAGGGATTGGAATTTGATCATTCTAAGGACTCTAATCTAGACATGTTAGCCAAATGGTGGTGGCATTTTAAGACATAACAAAATGCTCCATGGAGTAGGGTAATTTGGTCCATTCTCAAGATTGTGGAATTCTATTGAGTTAATTACTGTTTTCGTCCCCGTGGTTTGTCAAAAATCACTATTTCAGTCCATTAGTTTAAAAATTGCGATATCAATCCTTATGGTTTCACTTTCGTAACCATTTCAGTCCACCTCGTAACCATTTCAGTCCATGTACTTAACATAATAATTGATTGAAATGATTACGAAAGTGAAACCACAGGGACTGAAATGGTTATGAAAGTGAAACCACATGGACTGAAATCGCAATTTTTAAACTAATGGACTGAAACAGTGATTTTTGACAAACCACAGGGACGAAACAGTAATTAACTCAATTTTATTTCTAGGATGCTATCAAATATGGGTCCATAGAATCAAATATTGGATATCCGAGAAGACTTGCATAATCAGGCTGTGAACTTGGATGGATTACTTAAAGATTCTTTGGTAGATGGGTTGCCTATTCTTTTCTGGCATGATGTGTGGGCCGATTGGGTTTAAGTTTCATTAACCTTATTTATGTGTCACATCAGAAAACCTGTTCGAATGACTTCTTGAAAACTATATAAAGAAACATTGTCCAAAACCAAACACACATTAAAAGTGATAATAAGAAATACAAACTATCAATTCATAATGTATGTAAACACCCCATGTCAACTCTTCACCAAATGCCGAAGTTGATTCCATGCCAATGGTCATGTATGAAACCTTGATCCAAACCAATACAACCTATTAACGATTGCAGAAACAAATTACCTAAGTGAATTCATTAAACCTGATTGTTAATTGCTTGCCTGAGTTCACTAATAAGCTCTCTCAAAACATCATATGAAAATAAACAACGTATAATTATTTTAAGGGCTGCTATGGTTTTTAAGTTTTCTTTCATCCTCAAGTTTAGTAAAATTATTACACATAACAACCTTGCATTTCAATCCCTCAACATTTACAACTTGACAAAATCTGATCCATAGTTTCGGGTGTTACATATGTGGTAATGTAAAAGAGTTGTCTACAAATTTGAAATGACATTATACATATTAATAGGAACTTCTCATGACTAGTTGTTCAAAATTTTTATAATATTATAGTTTTTTAAGTTTCTATTATTTTATTACTTTAATTTATTATTTCCTTATTTTCTTATTTTAAGTTTTCTCATATAACATTTAAGTTAATGTCTTAGTAACATTGATTCCATGGCGATCTCGACTGTATAACATCGGTATCGGTATCTTTATTATCAGAACCGTTACTGATATTCGTATTTATGGTTTTTGACCGATGTAAAACACATATTGATATTATTTTGGTCATATCGTGACTTAATTTTTTGGGTTTTATCTTTCGCTTGATATACCGAGTGGCGAAACCGTATCGATGTCGTAATGAATCGAACCCATACCGAATGATACCCGCCACAACGTGCGGGGAAATTTAACTAGTTATATATAAATTTCCATAGGTTAGGATAATGAAACTCAATTACAAACAAGTGAATATATATATATATAAAAGAGTAAATTACCAAAATCGTACATGAGGTTTGCACATGTTTACCAATTTCATTCAAAACAACCTTTTTATACCATATTGTCATTCACTTTTGGGAATTTTTTTGCCATTTTCATCCAAATGTGGATGTCTAATTTTTTTTTTTGCCAAAATCGTCCCTGAGATTTGAGATTTTTTGTCATTTTCATCCAAATATCTGACTATAGAAAATAAAGCAAACTAGACGTTTTGATGAAAATGACAAAAAGTCTCAAAAGTGAAGAGCGACATGGTACCAAAAAATTGTTTTGGATTAAACTGGCAAACATACCCAAACCTCAGGGATGATTTTGGCAATTTACTCTATATAAAATTAACAGTGGGGCACATGGCTTTATAGCCTAGTGACATCTTGGTGGTGGGATAAGGCTTTGGAACCGATAGGTCCTGAGTTCGATTCACACATGGGTTTTTTCCCATATTTATTGGGTTCCTCCTGAATTAGTGTATAGGCATTTCCTAGTGGAGATGAATATGATCGGGTGATTCTGCTGGTGACACGATGATACTCTAGTGGTCTGTCGATGATTCAAATTTGCCGTTTAAAAAAAAAAGTGGGGCACATGAAAAAAAGATTGAATCATATATATCACAATCAAACCAAACTAATAACACCACACCACTATTGTATAAGTGTACATTTAATGCACCAACACCAACATTTGTAAAAGTAACTGAACTACGACCATACGATTAAATGAATTTCATCATTTAAATGTTTAGTCTTTTTCAACCATATTTTAAACATGATTTTTGGTTTTGTGAGAATAAGTTATTACAATATCATTTTTTATTTTACAACTGTAACGCAAACTCAAAATGTAATATTGAAAAGTATTTTTCAAGGGTTTTATTGGCAAATAATGAAATAAATAATAGGTCGACACTTTGATTTTATTGATCGAATCTCGTATTAGCGTAAATTTTATATTGGATTGAAAACCCGAGCTTTACCTCAAATTAGCGTAAATTTAGCTCATGGTCGAATCTGGTGTGAGTTTGGGTAAAATTGTTTTTGTAGCAAACGTGAGTTGGGAAATATTGGCCAACGCAGTATTTGTCTATATGACATTCCAAGGTCTTTTGGTTTTGTTATAACGAATGTGGTAAGTGGTAACTCATATGGATCCTAGAATGCGATTCCCACAATATTAGAAACATGTTTTAATGAGGTTTAATAGAATATGTTATTTAATCAAGTTCTTCTCTTTAGGGGACTGGGGGTGGTATGTGATGGAGCATCCATCACTCGTTCACAATTGCACACCGCCGCCACTACCTTCCATAACGCTGTGAGATTAAATATATTAATATTATATTATTTAATCTTGTAGCCATTATAATCATTTATATTATATAGATCAAAATATATTAATAACCTATTAATAATTAGTTGGTAATTGTTGATGGACCATATTACTCTTATTAACTAATTGGGTTTCCTCTTGGGTGTATATATAAGGAGATTATTAGAGAGTTTAAGGGTTACACAAGTTAGACAATTACACAACCCTCATAACATCATTCTCGGCTCTCTCTCCCAACCGATTCCTCCCTTGTTTCGGTTCATCACCATCATAACTTTACACCCTAAGGAGGAACCAGATCATCCTGACAAGTATGTCGAACTCAATGGCTGCATCTCTGACTGGATTCTCTGCTGGTCTGTCTGTTGTAACAGGTATGTTATTCATGTTTTCCATTATGTTTAAACAGAACTGATCAACATGTGGTATCCGAGCATATGTTGATAAATCAGTTTTGTTTTCGTATCCATTATTCTGGGATCATAATCTGGAAAACAGTATTTTTTTAAGGTCTTATAAAATCACGGCTGGTTTCGAGTCCCTTGTTGCCGAAATCACTGTTTCGGAAAAGTATGTTTAAATAAATTGACCCGAAACCATAATGGGTAAATTAATATCCGAAATCTGTTAATAAAAGTCATAAAATTCAGGTTTCGGATCCCAGAATTATGTTTTAATTTTCTAGGGTTCATCTTTTGTTCTAAGGAAAACTCGAAAATTCCTTAAGTTTTGGAATATAATTTGGATTAGTGGGTGTTTTACTGTTTTGATCTGAATTTTATCTATTAAAATTGTCGAAAACTGTTAATAGATAACCATTTATTATTTTCGAAATCTTTGATAAGTTTAGATCAGCAACAAAACAGGAAACATTATCCCAAAATCCCTAAAATTTCGAGTTTTCAGTTATTATCACAAAACAGCTATTAACAGTGGGCTCGAGACCATCAGATTACGACTCGAGACCATCAGTCTCGACTCGAAATCATCAGCTCCTTAAATCTTCACAACTCGAGACCAACAGATCTCGACTCGAGACCACAAGGTCTCGACTCGAAATCATAAGGGCTCAAAAGTTTACAACTCGAGACAAAGGTCTCTACTCGAGACCATAAGGCTGAAACTCGAGACCGTGGTTCCGACTCGAGACAAAGGTTGCGACTCGAGACATCATAACTAACTCGAGATCTCAAAACTCAGTCGAGACCTAACTCGAGACCTCACTCGAGACCTCATTACCTTAGGCTGTTTGATGTGAACTAAATTTCAGCTCGGGGATCCGCGCTAACTGGTGGTTTGCTATTAAATACTTGGTTTTGTTAACACTTAATTTACTAATCAGAATCAGATAATTTTTACAAAACCAAAATAGCTTAACTTGAATGAGCTTCTGATGTATCATTTCTGGCCAAAGCTGATTTAATACATCTATTTATTGTTCAAGTATTATAAAAGCTATGTTGAGTATGCATTACAAACGTGAAATGTCTTAATTCTGGCCAAAGCTGATTTAATTCATTTATGTTTAGCATGCTTGACAAGTGCATAACTAAAGTGATTGTCTCATTTCTGGCCAAAGCTGATTTGTCACGATTACTTTGCACACATACTTAAATGATTACACTTCTGGCCAAAGCTGATTTGTCTTCGTTTAAGTAGAATTTTTTTAACTAAGTCTATTATTTTGATGTTAGTAATAGACAATATCACAGCTTCATAATTAAAATGGTCATATTATTTATGCCTACCTTAGTATAACATGCCCTTAGATCACATTAGGACTTCTTTCTTAGTAACATAACTTGCTCATCTTATTTCCACTATCAACACCCAATTGCGGGATTCCACCTTTGACTGGTGATAACTTTGCTGAATGGAAGGATGCCCTCATGCTTACACTAGGATTGCTAGATTTCGATTATGCTCTTAGAGAGAATAAGCCAGCGGGCCTTACCACTCAAAGTACTGCTGCTGAGCAGATAGTTCATGAAAAATGGACTAGGTGTAACCGCATGTCTCTCATGTTCATGAAGCAATCCATTCACAATGCTATTAGAGGCGCTATTCCTGATTCTGAAGATGCTAAAACCTACCTGGCTTCTGTGGAGGCTCAATTCAAAGGAACATCAAAAGCACACGCTAGCACTCTTATCCTCAAGCTGGTGACGACTAAGTATGATGGGAGGAGCGGCATTCGCGAACACATCATGATGATGCATGACATGGCCAATAAGCTGAAAGGGCTAGAGATGGAAACCAGTGAGGGTTTTCTTGTTCACTTCATCATCACTTCGCTTCCTTCGTCCTATGAAGCATTCAAGATCAATTACAACACTCAGAAGGACAAATGGACGATGAGTGAGCTGGTCGCTATGTGCGTACAGGAGGAAGAGCGTATGAAGATGGATCGCACTACTGATGTTGCTAACTTCACCACCTCCAACTCTAAAAAGAGGAAGAACAATTATCAAAGAAAGGATGCTTCCAAGGTCCAAAAGCCAAATCCTAATACAAGTGCACCTTCCAGCTCTAAGAGCTCCTTAGGCAAACCCTATTGCAAGTTCTGTAAGAAAAAAGGACATAAGCAAAAGGAATGCCCTGACTTCAAGGAGTGGCTGACTAAGAAAGGTAACGATTTTTTCATGATACTTGAGTCCTTTAATTTAAATGTTCCTGCTAATTCTTGGTGGTTTGATTCTGGTTCTATGGTTCATGTAACTAACTCTACTCAGGGATTCCTTTCAATCCGGAAGCTGGGAAGAAACCAAAGAACACTTAAAGTTGGGGATGATCGGGAATTAGAAGTGAAGGCCATAGGAACATTACAATTATTTTTGAAAACTGGTTTATGTATTAAACTTTATGATACCTTATATGTTCCTGAGGTAACTCGGAACCTTGTATCAGGACCAAAGTTAGACATGGATGGTTTTGTCGTTTCTCATGGTCATCACAAACTCTCTATTCTCTATGATTCCGTTGTTTATGGTACTGGCATTCTGGATGGTGGTGTCTATAGATTAGAACTAGATGATAATTTTTCCAAATCTTTGTTGTCATATAATATTAAAGAATCACTCACAAAGATGGAAAAGAAACGAGACTTAGAGACTTCATCTATGTTGTGGCATCAATGTTTAGGCCACATCTCAAGAGAACGATTAAATCGTCTCGTAAAGGATGAAGTCTTACCTCCTCTCGATTTCACTGATTTTGGAACATGTGTCAAATGTCTTAAAGGCAAAATGACATCAGTGAATAAGAAAGGTGCTACTAGGAGTTCTAATTTATTAGAACTCATTCACACCGACATTAGTGGTCCTTACCAAATCGCTGGCATAACATGACATACTTCATTTATCACTTTCATTGATGATTATTCTCGTTACATGTACTTGTATCTTATTAAGGAAAAGTCTGAATGTCTTACAACTTTTAAAGATTATAAAGCTGAAGTTGAAAAGCAATTAGATCGTCAGATTAAAGTTGTGAGATCAGATAGAGTCGGTGAATATTATGGAAGACATACTGATGTGGGTCAAGCTCCTGGTCCATTTTATGAGTTTTTTAACGGTGTCGCTGAAAGAAGAAATCGTACCCTTATGAACATGGTGCGCAGTATGTTAGCCAACACTAATTTACCATTATTCCTCTGGACTGAAACGTTAAAAGCAGTTGTTCATATACTCAATAGAGTTCCTTCTAAGTCTGTCCCTAAAACTCCTTATGAACTTTGGACAGGAAGGAAACCGAGTCTTAAATATATGAAAGTATGGGGCTGCATTGCTGAAGCAAAACTCTATAATCCTTTCCTAAGGAAACTTGACCCTAAAACAGTTACCTGTTTTTTTATCGGGTATCCTGATCATTCGAAGGGTTATCGTTTCTATTGTCCTTCCCATGTCACCCGTATTGTTGAAACAAAGCGTGATGCGTTCCTGGAGGATTTCAAGGTCAGTGGGAGCAGTACCAACCCTTACGAAGAATTGCAAGAAGTACAAGACGCGGGGTGGGGGGGGGAGAGACTCGTCGCTTACCATTACTCCGTTTACTCCTCTTGTACCCCGTGCAACTACACTTGAAGCCACTGCACAAACTCCATCTCCACAATCAGAACCCATTATACCTCATAACGAAGGCACATCAAACATTCAAAACTAAGACAACGCTGAACCCGATAATCAACTCAGGAGGTCATCTAGGCAAAGAAGGCCTACTAATTGGGATGATTATGTTACCTACCTGACTGAAATGGATGCTGGAAAGCTCAATGATCCTATCTCTTATAATGAAGCCATTAGCAGTGATCAGTCTTCTGAATGGAATAAAGCAATGATTGATGAGCTTGAATCCATGAAGAAAAATGACGTTTGGGATTTGGTCGAATTACCCAATGGTGCCAAACCTGTAGGTTGTAAATGGGTGTTCAAAACAAAACTGGATCCGAATGGGAACGTTGAACGCTATAAAGCGAGATTGGTTGCAAAGGGCTACACTCAGAAAGAGGGAATTGATTATCAAGAGACGTTTTCACCTGTCTCTCGTAAAGATTCATTAAGGATCATTATGGCCCTAGTAGTTCATTTTGATTTAGAGCTGCATCAGATGGACGTCAAAACTGCTTTCCTTAACGGAGACTTAGACGAAGATGTTTACATGAAACAACCTGAAGGCTTTAAACCTGAAGGTCAGGAGCATCTAGTCTGTAAGTTGAAGAAATCCATTTACGGGTTAAAACAAGCATCACGTCAATGGTACCTCAAGTTTGATGAAGTCATGAAGAGGCAAGGTTTTATGAAGAATCAAGTGGATCAATGCACCTACCTCAAGATGAGTGGGAGTAACTTTACTATACTTGTCCTTTATGTAGACGATATTCTACTGGCAAGTAATAGTTTAGACAAGTTGCATGAGTCGAAGCGGTTACTCTCGCATAACTTCGACATGAAGGATCTCGGAGATGCTTCTTACGTCATTGGCATCGAAATTCACCGAGATAGACACAAAGGGATCTTAGGATTGTCTCAAAAGACTTACATAGATCGTGTCCTTACACGTTACAACATGCAACAATGCAAACCCTCCGTCGCTCCAGTAGTTAAGGGAGATGTTTTCGGTTCATTCCAGTGTCCGACAACAGAGGTTGAAAAGGAGCAAATGAGCCAGATACCTTACGCGTCAGTAGTCGGGAGCCTGATGTATGCTCAAGTCTGTACTCGCCCAGATATCGCTTATATTGCTGGAATGCTAGGCCGTTATCAGACTAATCCAGGCCTAGATCACTGGAAAGCAGCTAAGAAGGTCCTTAGATATCTGCAAGGGACAAAAGACTATAAACTGACTTACAGAAGAAGTGATCACTTAGAAGTGGTAGGTTATTCTGATTCTGACTTTGCAAAATGCAAAGATGACAATAAATCCACTTCGGGCTACATCTTTATGTTAGCAGGCGGACCAATCTCATGGAAGAGTCATAAACAACAGTTAACTATAACTTCCACAATAATGGCAGAATACATTGCTGTTTACAACGCAACCTGTCATGGAATGTTGCTTAGAAATCTGATCACTGGACTCAAAATCGTTAATTCCATTTCTAGACCATTGAAGCTTTACTGTGATAACTCAGCTGTCGTTAGTTTCTCGAACAGTAACAGTTCGACTGGAGCTGGTTTATATCTCGATACAAAATATTTGTTCGTACGTGAACGAGTTGAGGAAAATAATCTTTGTATTGAGTATATTAGTACTAAAGATATGCTTGCGGATCCGATGACTAAAGGTCTCCCACCTAAAGTTTTCGAAGAACATGTATCGAATATGGGACTTACTAAAGACCTTATTTAATGGTATATTATACTAGCTTATGTTTTAATTAATAAAATTTCCTCAGTTTGATTTTGTATGTCTCTAACATATGTTCTTCCGGTGTAATGTGTCACGACCCCCGACCCGGTTTAACCCGTTTCAGGAGCCGCGGGACAGAAAATCCCGTGGTATTTATTTAACAGCGGAAGTTTCTTCAGGATCATTTTAAAAACTGAAATATTTCCCGATTATTTTATTTCATAACTCGAGATAAAACCCGGTAATTTACAATCTTGAGATTTCACGAAGAAATCTTTTATTTTACAAAACATGTTTCCTTATTTTTATACTGAGCCACTTCCTTAAGCTTGTAGTGCTTCACGGCACTTTTCCTGAATCACAACAGATCACCTGAAACATGTTTGAAAAAGGTTTTGTCAGCGGGAAATACTGAGTGAATCATTCTTTTTAATAAAACGACTCTTTTGTTATAATTTACAGTATTAAGAGCGATTACAATGTTCCTGATATCAAACCAACTACCCACGGTATTTGTCACTCAACCGGATCTGTGACTATGGTCATATCCCCCATTGGCTGCCCCAATGGTGACGATTATCAAGTGATGTATACAAAACCCCACATACCGGCTGTAATATGGTGATTACAAAGACTTAATCCCTGTAATTATAACTTTGAAAATAAACATGCTTTTGTAAACAAATTTGATAAAAAGAGAATGACTCACATTGCAGATTTAATTTTGAACAGAGCTTAGCCTACTGATTAGCCTTGATAACCTAGTTTAAATAATAATGCACACAAACTAGGTTAGTAACTTAATACAGCATTTACGATAACTCACGAGATTAAACCCTCACATTGAATGACAAAGTGCGATACTTAAACATCCATTGAATTAACAACGAATGACAAAGTATAAACCCTAATGTGGGCAGCACTTAAACATCCATTGGATAGTTTAATCGATCGGACATTGAATCGTATCAGCGATCAAGTTATTACCCTGAATTGCGGCAGCACTTCGTGAATCGTGTGTGTTTTGTAGTGATTATACTATAATTCAGCGTACGTTTTGAGTTTTTACGTCGAATTAACACAGAATGTCAAGTCCCAGACTCTTGTATTTATACTTGAAAATTGGTTCCCCCGCGTGTCGCGGAGGGTGTCTCCGTTCTTGTCGCGTGTCGCGGGGCGTGTCAAAGTAGGGTAGGGTAGGTTAGTCACTGGTATAGGCCTGGTGAGTTGTTATTCGAACGTATCTCAAATTTGACAGCGTATTTCGAAGATAATTATTAATTAGGGTTTACCCCCCCCCCCCCCCCCCCGGAGTTTTTGGGGCCCTGATTCTAATTCCAATTATTCTGAAAATTTTAGGGTTGTTCAGAATCACTTGGGTTTCTCAATCAGGGTTTCCTATTGGACAATTAAAATAATAATTAGGACTTTTTAATGAGAGTTGTTACATTCTCCCCACCTTAATAAAAATCTCGTCCTCGAGATTTACTGGAATAAATGAGGATACTTTCACTTCATTTCTGATTCCAGCTCCCAAGTATATTCAGCTCCTCTCTTTGAATCCCATCTGACTTTGACTAAAACTTGTCGTTTGTGTTTGAGAAACTTGATCTTTCGATCCTCAATTTGAAGAGGTTTCTCAACAAATTTCAGCTTTTCGTTTACCTCTATATCTCGAAAAGGTACTACCAGTGATTCGTCTGATAAGCATTTCTTGAGATTGGATACATGAAATACATCATGTACTCCAGCTAGTTCTTTGGGTAGTTGTAAACGATAAGCAACTGGTCCTATACGTTGGATCACTGAAAATGGTCCTACGTATCCTGGATTTAGCTTTCCTTTCTTTCCGAATCTAACTACTCCTTTCCAAGGAGAAACTTTTAATAGTACTTTGTCTCCGACTTGGAATTCAAGTGGTTTGAGCCGATTATCTGCATAACTCTTCTGACGATCGCGAGCCGTCTTCAGTCTTTCCTTGATTTGAGTAATCTTATCAGTCGTCTCTTGCACTATTTCAGGACCTGACAATTGATTTTCTCCTATTTCTGCCCAACAAACTGGAGTTCTGCACTTTCTTCCGTACAGTGCTTCAAATGGGGCAGTTTCAATACTTGAATGATAACTATTGTTATAGGAGAATTCAATTAATGGTAAGTGATCGTCCCAATTTCCACCAAAATCTATTACACATGCTCGGAGCATGTCTTCTAGAGTTTGGATCGTCCTTTCACTTTGTCCGTCTGTTTGTGGATGATATGCAGTACTCAGATTTAGTCGAGTTCCCATAGCTTGCTGGAAGCTTTTCCAGAAATGAGAAGTAAAACGACTATCCCTATCCGAAACAATGGAGAGTGGAACTCCATGTAAGGATACAACTTCATCTACATACAATTTTGCCAACCTTTCCATACTAAAGGTTTCTTTCATTGGTAGAAAGTGAGCAGATTTGGTTAATCGATCTACAATTACCCAAATCGCATCATTACCTTTTCTTGTTTTGGGTAACTTAGTAACAAAATCCATTGTTATGAGTTCCCATTTCCATACAGGCATTTCTAATTGTTGTAGTAACCCTGGAGGTTTCTGATGTTCTGCCTTAACTTGTGAACAAGTAAGACATTTAGAAACATATCGCGCTATATTCTTTTTCATTCCTATCCACCAGAAGTTCTTTCTTAAATCTTGGTACATCTTATTGTTTCCTGGGTGTATAGGGTACCTAGATTTATGGGCTTCTTCTAAAATCTTAGGTCTTAAGTCTCCCTGCTTAGGTACCCAAATTTTACTTTTGTGGAATCTCCAAATTCCATCTGCTCCTTGTTCTAATTCCTTTATTCGTCCTTTCATTCCTTCAGCATCATCCTTGATTGCTGTAGCTTGAACATTCTTCAATTGTTCCATTAAATCTATTTGTAGATTTAATCTGAGAGCACGAACCCGTCGTTGTTTCTCATAATACTTACTACTTAAGGCATCTGCAAATACATTTGCCTTTCCTTCGTGATACTGAATATCACAGTCGTAGTCACTTAGGATTTCCATCTATCTCCTTTGCCTCATGTTTAACTCTTTTTGCCCAAATATATATCTTAAACTTTTATGATCTGTATAAACAGTAAATTTACTTCCATACAGATAATGTCTCCAAAGCTTAAGGGCAAAAATTACGGCTCCTAATTCTAAATCATGAGTCGTATAGTTTTCTTCGTGCTTTTTCAATTGCCTTGAAGCATATGCAATCACCTTTTTGCGTTGCATAAGCACACATCCATATCCTAGTTTTGAAGCATCACAATAGACTACAAAATCTCCAGTTCCTTCTGGCAAAGCTAGGATTGGAGCATTTGTTAATTTCTGTTTCAAAGTCCTAAAGGCTTCTTCTTGTTTAGATCCCCATTCAAACTTAACGGTTTTACAGGTTAGCTTAGTTAATGGAACAGCTATCTTGGAAAAATCCTTAATAAACCGTCTATAGTACCCAGCTAAACCTATAAAACTTCTAATTTCCATTGTTGTTTGTGGAACCTTCCAATTGGTAATTGCCTCTATCTTAGCAGGATCTACCTGAATACCTTCGTGATTCACCATATGTCCTAAGAATTGCACTTCTTGTAGCCAAAATTCACACTTCGAGAATTTGGCGTAAAGCTTTTCTTTTCTTAACAAAGTTAAGAGTGCATGAAGGTGTTCACAATGCTCTATCTGACTTTTGGAATAAATAAGTATATCGTCTATAAAAACAATTACAAATTTATCCCAATATGGTTTACAGATCCTATTCATCATGTCCATGAATGCAGCAGGTGCATTCGTTAACCCAAAGGGCATGACTGTAAACTCGTAATGACCATACCTAGTTCTGAAAGCAGTCTTAGGTATGTCTTCCTCTTGTACCGTCAATTGATGATATCCAGAGCGTAAATCTATCTTAGAAAAGTACCTAGCTCCTTGAAGTTGATCAAACAGATCATCAATCCTAGGTAATGGGTATCGATTCTTAATTGTAACCTTATTTAATTCTCTATAATCGATACACATTCTCATTGAACCATCCTTTTTCTTAACAAATAGCACTGGTGCTCCCCAAGGAGATGAACTAGGTTGTATGAATCCTTTACTTAGTAATTCATCTAATTGCTTTTTCAGTTCTAACATTTCTGTGGGTGCTAACCGATAAGGTGCCTTGGCTATCGGTGTAGTTCCTGGAATTAGATGAATCCTAAATTCTACTTCCCTATCTGGGGGTAATCCCGGTAACTCTTCTGGGAATACATCTGGATATTATGAGATTACAGGAATTTCTTTAAGTTCTTTACCCTTAGTACTAATGATTACTGAAATCATATATACTATTCCTTGTTTTCGTTCATAATTAGCAACTTTCATTACTGATATGAATTTCATGGGCTTACGTGGTTTATCTCCTGTAATTGTGATTATTTCCCTAGTAGGTGCCTGAATTTCTATAGAGTTTTTATCATAAAGGATTCGAGCATGGTTGGCTACTAACCAATCCATTCCTAATACAACATCAAATTCAGCTAAATTCATTGGCAATAGGGTTGCAGAGAATTTATGCCCTAAAAGTTCTATATTTCCTTCCTGCAAAACTTTATCTATTTTAACTGAATTTCCGTCTGCCGTTTCGACTGTAAAAATCTGTCTAAGTTGGGTTAAAGGTAAGTTAAGAGTTTGGCAGAATGAAGTATTTATAAAACTTTGGTTTGCACCAGAGTCAAATAATACTTTTGCGTATACGTTGTGAACTAAGAACGTACCCGCTATCACATCTGGGATGAGTTCTGCTTCTTGAGTGGTCAGCTGAAATGCCCTGGCATTCTTCTTAATAGTTCCGTCGGTCGCCTTGGTTTTGTTGTCTGCTGGTTTGCCCAATTTAGGACATTCTGTTTTGAAATGTCCATTTTCTCCACAGTTATAGCAGACTATTGTTTTCTTTCTGCAGTTTTCTTCACGATGTCCTACAGTTTTGCAAAAATTGCAGGTTATATCGCATCTTCCATAATGTTTCTTCTTGCATTTCCTGCAGAATGACGGAGTTGAGAATTGCCCAGTTCCTCTTCTCTTGAAATTACTACTGTTACCCGCACGAAATCCTTGGGTAATTTTCTGAGCCAATTCTTTCTTTTTGTTTTCATCTTGTGTACGTACCAGTTCGTCAGTTAGGGTGTTAGCTAATTCCACAGCATCGTCAATAGTGCGAGGTCTCGCAGCTTTAACGATATTGCGGATTTCACTAATCAGTCCCCAAATGTAGCGAGAAATGAGTACCGGTTCTGGCGAAGCCAGCGTTGGTACCACTCTAGCATATTCAAAGAATGTCGAAGTATAACTGCGACAATCTACACCCATCATCCGATGATTTAGGAACTTATTTGTCATTTGTTCCTTTTCATACTCGGGACATAATTTTCTTTCTACAAGACTCTTAAATTCTTCCCAATTCATGGCATAAGCTATTATTCTTCCTTTTGATTGTAACACAGTGTTCCACCATTCGAGTGCTCCTTCCTTGAAAAGATTTGACGCGTACATGACCTGATCATCTTTGGCACATTTACTTATTGCAATTACTGCTTCGGTTTTCTCTAACCAATGCAGTGATGCAGTTGCTCCTTCATTGCCTGCAAATTCAGTGGGTTTACAAGCAAGGAATTCTTTGAAAGTGCAACCAGGCGTTGCGGCTCTCATTTTCTTAGGAAATGGAGCTTGATGTGGTTCCTCATTATGATTAACATGATCATTTCCTCCGTTTACACTATTACTGAAGTTATCTTCAGAAATATGTTTACTAGGAACGATTTATTGCGGTTCGATTGGAGTCTTTACAGCAGCAACGATTGCTGGAATAGCATTAGCTATCCATTGAGCAACAATATTTTCGATATCTTGCCTAGTCATATATTGATCCCCTGGATGTTGCTCAGACTGATTAACCTCATTTACTGGTTCATTACCAATGTTTGCCATCTGATAATTAATATATATAATTTTATTAGTATCTGATAAATAACAATTATACATAAAAACAAACAGACAATTTTTCACAATACACGTATAGTCAAAACTATCGATTTCTCGATTTCATTTTATATCTTTTATAGTATGCATCACTATACACTAATATCTTACAGAGTTTTATTTGTAATTATTTTACAAACTGGTTTTATTATTACTTTTATTATTACACAACCACAATTTCACTATCCTACTATCTCTCGTCACTTGTCGTCCTAAAAACGAAGCTCCCTTTCATCATACTTCCAGGAAATTTGTCCCCCTATCTCCCGGATTCTATTTCCCGCATCCATTAACTCTTCGCCAAAATGGCGAAGTTCTGCTAAATTCTCGTTACTCATGGGTGGATTTGGTAATGGTTCTGGGTCGAACTGAGGAAGAAAGGAATAAGGACTATTGATTAGGTTTTGAAACTGCCAATCATTTGTCCACCATTCGTCTATCCCCAGAGGTTGAGTATGGATTATAGGGTCTGGAATTGCTGGTTCTAAGTTTATTGGTAGTTGATTTTCAATAGTAGGGTACAGATTATTATTAATTGGCCTGACAACATCACAGCTTGCCAATGCCCGATCTAATTCCTCCTGAAAAGGTAACTCCTCCACCTGTCTAGAACTTTCTCCGACTTCCCTCTGGATTTGCCTAGAACTTCCTCCATATTCCATTCCTGGTGGCCAAAAATCTTCTCCCAATTCCATTTCCAGTGACCTAAAACCTTCACTGACTTCAACCCCTTTTCCTTTGTCTAAAGGATTTTCTATTTTAGGAATTTTCCTGGTTGTAGGCTTCCTCCTACGCACACGTCTCCATCCCACAAATCTCCTCCTCTTCTTGGGTTTAGGTTTCTCTGGAGGTGGTGAAGCATTGAATTCAACAGGTTCTTCTATGTCTGGTATATACCTATTGAAATCTCGGGAAACCTCTATTTTTACTGGATAGAGATTTAGGTTTTGAAGGGCGTCAGACAAGTCACTCATGCTGTTATGCAAAATACACATAATTACTAATGTATAACAAAATTTTCATAGGAAATATTTTAAATATTATTTCATACTGGGTAAATACAAAACAAATGAAAATTTAAAACACACAAGGTTTATTTGTAAATTTATTTATTTACTGGATAAGATTTCTGGACTGTAGGCGCTAAAACTTGATTTTAAAATATGTAGAGATTTGCATTTACTGCTACAGTAGCTAGCATATAAAGATCTGCCCATTTCTCATCTAATTTGTCCTCCCAAGGTGTTTTACTGGTTAATTTCCGGGTTTCCTGTTTAACTTTCTTCTCTCGGGATTTCTTTATTTTCTCCTTACTTTTTCTAATAATCAGACTTCTTTTACTAGGAGAAAGTGGTTCTTCATACTACGCTTTACGGACAAATATTCCTTCTTCAGGAATTACATAAGGTTTTGTTTGGGATGAACTTCCCTTCTCGTTCGATGACCTATCTAGTTTAAGATAGTTGTTTGACAGCTTTTGTTTACCCATACTGTAACTAACAAATAATCAGTTAATAAAACACATAATCACATAATTGGCAATCAGTAAAAATTAAGTATTTCTAAATACTTAATAGGCTTAAATCAGTGGCTCTGATACCACATTTTTCTGTCACGACCCCCGACCCGGTTTAACCCGTTTCAGGAGCCGCGGGACAGAAAATCCCGTGGTATTTATTTAACAGCGGAAGTTTCTTCAGGATCATTTTAAAAACTGAAATATTTCCCGATTATTTTATTTCATAACTCGAGATAAAACCTGGTAATTTACAATCTTGAGATTTCACGAAGAAATCTTTTATTTTACAAAACATGTTTCCTTATTTTTATACTGAGCCACTTCCTTAAGCTTGTAGTGCTTCACGGCACTTTTCCTGAATCACAACAGATCACCTGAAACATGTTTGAAAAAGGTTTTGTCAGCGGGAAATACTGAGTGAAACATTCTTTTTAATAAAACGACTCTTTTGTTATAATTTACAGTATTAAGAGCGATTACAATGTTCCTGATATCAAACCAACTACCCACGGTATTTGTCACTCGACCGGATCTGTGACTATGGTCATATCCCCCATTGGCTGCCCCAATGGTGACGATTATCAAGTAATGTATACAAAACCCCACATACCGGCTGTAATATGGTGATTACAAAGACTTAATCCCTGTAATTATAATTTTGAAAATAAACATGCTTTTGTAAACAAATTTGATAAAAAGAGAATGACTCACATTGCAGATTTAATTTTGATCAGAGCTTAGCCTACTGATTAGCCTTGATAACCTAGTTTAAATAATAATGCACACAAACTAGGTTAGTAACTTAATACAACATTTACGATAACTCACGATATTAAACCCTCACATTGAATGACAAAGTGCGATACTTAAACATCCATTGAATTAACAACGAATGACAAAGCATAAACCCTAATGTGGGTAGCACTTAAACATCCATTGGATAGTTTAATCTATCGGACATTGAATCGTATCAGCGATCGAGTTATTACCCTGAATTGCGGCAGCAGTTCGTGAATCGTGTGTATTTTGTAGTGATTATACTATAATTCAGCGTACGTTTTGAGTTTTTACGTCGAATTAACACAGAATGTCAAGTCCCAGACTCTTGTATTTATACTTGAAAATTGGTTCCCCCGCGTGTCGCGGAGGGTGTCTCCGTTCTTGTCGCGTGTCGCGGGGCGTGTCAAAATAGGGTAGGGTAGGTTAGTCACTGGTATAGGCCTGGTGAGTTGTTATTCGAACGTATCTCAAATTTGACAGCGTATTTCGAAGATAATTATTAATTAGGGTTTACCCCCCCTGAGTTTTAGGGGCCCTGATTCTAATTCCAATTATTCTGAAAATTTTAGGGTTTGTTCAGAATCACTTGGGTTTCTCAATTAGGGTTTCCTATTGGACAATTAAAATAATAATTAGGACTTTTTAATGAGAGTTGTTACATAATGACATATAGACAAATATAATTACAAATCAAACGCTAAAGGGCTTATGCGTATTTTGATCATAACTATTAGGTTTTAAATTGAGGCTATAGTATGACTAATGGGGGTCCTGAGTCGAATGATGATTCAACGGCTGTATTTCTCTGCTATAGTTCTTGGTTTAAGGCTAAAATGAGTGTTAACTCCTGGCCAGGCTCATCTAATACTCATGATAAATGATTACTCGGCTAAGTGGGAGAATGTGATATTAAATATATTAATATTATATTATTTAATCTTGTAGCCATTATAATCATTTATATTATATAGATCAAAATATATTAATAACCTATTAATAATTAGTTGGTAATTGTTGATGGACCATATTACCCTTATTAACTAATTGGGTTTCCTCTTGGGTGTATATATAAGGAGATTATTAGAGAGTTTAAGGGTTACACAAGTTAGACAATTAACCAACCCTCATAACATCATTCTCGGCTCTCTCTCCCAACCGATTCCTCCCTTGTTTCGGTTCATCACCATCATAACTTTACACCCTAAGGAGGAACCATATCATCCTGACAAGTATGTCGAACTCAATGGCTGCATCTCTGACTGAATTCTCTGTTGGCCTGTCTGCTGTAACAGGTATGTTATTCATGTTTTCCATTATGTTTAAACAGAACTGATCAACAAACGCGTGAAAGAATCAACGCGTGTAAAGAATCACGCGTGGAAAATGGAAAAGGACCGTTTGGAATTTGACCATTTGGGGAAAATATGAACGTTGGGGCTTTATTTTTTTAAGGTTTTTTATATAAAATCCACAAACCATTCCCCCCACTCACTTCAAAAAATCAAAAAATTATCCATTTCATTTCAAAAATTCTCCAACTCAATCTAAATAATTTTACAACAAACATGGAAGGTTCAAGCAAGAAAGGTGCGGGTTCGAAAAAAAGAGGTTCGGGTACGAAGAAAAATCCCGTAAGACCCAAGGTTCGAGCGAATCTTGGCGAACCGACGCACTTTAGGTTGCAAGACGAACCCGACCAAGTCCCACGTTTTCAAACCCAACAATATCCACCCTTTCAATCTCAAACGTATCAAAACCAACCGTTCATTCAACCGTTTCAACCTCACCAATTTCAACCGCAATCGTTTCCACACTTTCAAACCTAACCCCACCAACTCGACCCACTAGAAGATGACACCCTCATCCGTCAATTTGCACGTGCGTATCTTGAACCACAACCAAGTCTCGACGACGATGAAGATGATGATTACGTTCAAGAAGAAAAAGAAGAAGAGGAAGAAGAAGAAAACGATGACGTTCAAGAAGTTGTCCCGTCATTTGTTCGGAAAAATTGGACGAGCGAGGAGGAGGTCGCCTTGGTGAAGGCGTACTTGCACATCTCCGAAAACAAGAAATATGCCAACGAGCAAAGAAATGATATGTATTGGAGACGGGTCATTAATCATTTTAGCCAACTTCCCGGTTCAACGGGACGAAACATGGACCAAATGACGTCGAAATGGACGGATTTGAAAGGGAAAATTAGTAAGTTCAACGGTTGTTTCATTCAAAAGTTACGTTTTTTTTTATAAAGTTTAAAACTTTTTTTTTATTTTAAAAACATAATTCTTTTTATATAAAAAAAATTCAGAAACTGTTTAAAAAAACAGTTTTTTTAATAAAAACATAATATTGTGGCTTTTTTATAAAAACAGAAACTGTTTAAAAAAAAAACAGAAAACAGAAACTGTTTTAAAAAAAGCAGAAAACTGTTATTTAAAAAAAAGAGTTAAATGCCATTTTAGTCCCTGTGGTTTGGGCAATTTTGCCAGTTTAGTCCAAAGGTTTCATTTTTAACCTGTGGGTCCAAAAAGGTTTCACCGTTGCCATTTTAGTCCACTGGGTTAACTCCACCCATTTTTTCTGTTAACAAGAAGACCAATTCGGTCATTTTATATGGCTGAATTGCCCTTTTAGTTAACAGATTTACATACAAAATTACCGAATTGGCCTTCTCGTTAACAGAAAAAATGGATGAAGTTAACCTAGTGGACTAAAATGGCAACTGTGAAACATTTTTGGACCCACAGGTTAAAAATAAAACCTTTGGACTAAACTGGCAAAATGACCCAAACCACAGGGACTAAAATGGCATTTAACTCTAAAAAAAACAGAAACTTTTTTTAAAAAAATTACGGAAAACTGTTTTTTAAAAAATACAGAAAACTGTTTTTAAACCCTTTCTTTAAACCCACCCAACTTCTCGCCGACAATTCAGAATTCCATTCACGAGACCTCCGACAATCGACTACCCTCTGTTTTAGACCCTCCAACTACCGACCAAGCTTTGGCGACGACAATCTTAGAATTAATCTCTAAATAATGAAGGATGTGATTTCCTTCTTTGCGAGTTGCAATCTCAGACCAGCATGTTTGTTAGATTGTTTTTTCGTTCTTGTTCCAGATTGTTCTTTTTTTCATTTTTTGTTATAGAATGTTTTTTCGTTCTTGTTCCAGATTGTTCTTTTTTCATTTTTTTTTTTGTTATAGATTGCTTTTTTTTTTTTTTCATGCTTATAGGTTCCTCAAGATAGTTAATAGGATGGGGGTGGCTAGCAAAAGAAGGGAATGATTAGACTATCCACATCAGTGAAATGCTATCCTTTCTACAAACAGCCTAATCAGCATGTCACATCAGCTTTTCACTTATTTTTCCCACAAACACTTTTTACCCACAACAATAACATATATATCCTTCCCACAAACAATCTTTTTTTTTTTAAAAAAAGGACCCACCATTAGCCCATTCTTCACCATTCTTTCCCAAAAATTGTGAAGAATGAACACCCTCCATGTCATCCTCTACAAGGGAGGACGGGGTGGTGCCGTGATGGCATTTATAACGCGTGGAAAACCGATAGTTCCCACCCCGCATGCATGTTATAACGCGTTATAGTATAACGCAATCCCGATTTCGTGATATTTTCAACGCGTGAAGGTTGTTTTTTGTGAGGGTATTTGTTGGTTGGGGGGAAATTGTTGGGTGTGGTGGTGAGTGATGACCACCCCGCTTAAAAAAGGTTGTGAGTGATGGAAAAATGGTTGATGACATGGCGGAACTTGATTGGTGCTTGTGAGTGATAGATTTTATCACTAGTGAACCACCCCAAGTGGCCTAACACCCACTAATCCATCCCTCTCACAAATGCCCTCCACATAGGAATGAACACCCTCCATGTCACCTACAAACATCCTTGATGTGGATAGTCTTAATGCTTTTTTCGTTTTAATGTTTACTGGTTTAAAAATGGTAAAGATGATAACGCAGAATAGGTGCCATTAGATTCTAAACTAGAAGAATATAATTATGTGATTTCAAAAAAATTAAAAAAATATATCCTTCAAACTTGAAATTGATTGTTTTATATTTTTTCTCTCATTTTTTTTTTACAAATCAGTGTCATATATATTTTCCACTTCAACTTAAAATACACCATAATACGACCAATAGACACATAATACTCCATAGCAATCAATCTACGCACTAATACGGCACTTACAGTCAATAAATGTCACAATACCGAATGTCACCGACACGACCCATACTGCCAAAATACGTGATAATACGGAACAATAGTGACAACACACGTCATAATACAACATTCAATGACAAAATACGTCAAGTACTGATCCGGTAGGATGCGTATACATACAAAACGATACGCTGGACTGCAAGTGAAATCAAAACAGAATCACATGAAATCATAGAATACGGCAATACACGTAATCAAACTTATCCGGGACATGCCTTATAGACCATATACTTCATAAAATTACATGTAATAACAAAATACGTCAAAATTCAACAAGTATAGGTGCGTTTTTGAATTAAAATCAAATTTAAAGAAAATTAAAAAACCACTCAAACACCAAGTTTTGGCCAAAGCACTAAGTATTACCCTGAAGCGCTGACCTTCCAAAGCTCAGCGTTTAAGGTGTGGAAATAAGGTAATGGGTAAAACTCAACGCTTTAGGTTGTGGAAATAAGATAATGGGTATGTGAATAGCATGGTATAAAATAAAATACTATCAGGTATTCTGGCCACCGATATAAAATAAGAAGTCAACTATTTTATATTATTATATAGAGAATTAAAGAATTGTGTATGGATAAAGACAATCGTGTAGGGTCAAAAAATTAAAATGATCCTGACAAGATAAAAATGGTTGATGGTCTAGTAGGGCCAAATTTAATTTAAACTACTACAAACATAAGTGGCTCACGCAGCAGGTAATAGTGATGCCCTTCAATTGGGGAAAAAGGGCGACTGGTGTAACAGTGTCAGGCACCTGCCTGTCACTCTCCTATTGGCCCAATAAAATTACGATTTTATCCTGATTTAGAATTACGAATTTGTCATTAGTTCAAATTTATGTTTTCGCCCCGCTTAAAAATAAATTTACGTTTTTGCTCCCAGCTAAATATTTCAATTTTACCCCCGGTTAAAAAATTACGATTTTGCCTCGTTTCAATTTACAGTTTTGCTATTAGTTTTTTTCCCTTAAAAAATGATTTTTCCTTCAGTTCAAAATTATGTTTTTACCCCCACTTAAAAAAAATTTACGCTTTTGCTCCTGGCTAAAAATTCCAATTTTGCCCTCGGTTCAAAATTACGATTTTGCCCCGTATAAATTTATGGTTTTGCCATTAGTTTTTTTTCTCACAGTCAAGTTACGATTTTACCCTCAACTTAACTTTACATTTTCCCCATCGTTTTAGTTTGTTTTCCTGGTGACATTACAATTTTGCCCCCGGTGTAAAATTACAGTCGTGCCGGCAACTTCCTGGCACTCCCCCGTTGGTCCATTTAGTTTACAATTTATCCCCGAATTAAATTTATGATTTGACCCTTAGTTAAAAATTACGTTTTTCCCATCGTTTTAGTTTTTTTTACCAAAACTATAAAGGTTTTTTGTTTTAATTGGTTTACTACGGTCTTATCATCGTTTTTGTTTTTTTTCCCTAGGAAAATTATAGTAGTCTTTTTTTAATTGGTTGAGAATTATTCGGCCTCGCCCCGCAACGCGGGCGGGGCATCTACTAGTTGATGTATATGATTGAAACTAATATTATACACGATTAAAAAAGGCCTAATGTTATGTAGGTAATTAAGTATCGTACAAAAGGTTTAAAAGATGTTTTTTTTCAATCAAGACAAAATAATTTAATTTTGGAATGTTCAAAAAAAAAAAAATTGAGACCTAATGACTCTTTTTGTTCTAATTGCACAAATAAAAAATTAAATACGTCTTTGGCCCAAGTTGTTGTTGTTGTTGTTTGAATGGCAAGTTATTTTAAGTAAAGTGGCCTAATGTTATGTAGGTAATTAAGTATTGTACAAAAGGCTTGAAAGATAAATTGAGAATTTGAGACCTAGCAACTCTTTTTATTAATTGCAAAAATAAAAATTTACGAAAATATATAGACTTGTACTATGATTAATTTTTATGATAATTTATTTCCAGTTCAGCGTGGTTGATAATAGTTTATTTTGAGATACTATTTGATTCACGGGTTCTTAGATAACTTTTTCAATATCAATCATACTTTTAATAGTCTATTATGTTTTGGAAGAAAAATGTGACTTTACATACCTCTTAATAAGAATATGCATATATAGTTTTATTCGGGTTTTTTATATTTTAATGTTAGTTAAGTTACGAACTGAGATGTATTTAACATGGTATACTTTTTTAGTATCGTTACAACTTTTATCTATATTGTTTAAAGTATATTTTTATAGCAAATATTATATAAAAGTTTTAAAGAAAGAATAAACTTTAAAGATTGATTAGATATAAAGGTAACCTATATGCAAATGAATATATTGAAAATGACATAAATATATTAAAAATGATGGTGATACATATAAAAAATGATATAAACAGATTAAAAAATAAGTATATAATAGAAACGATAACAACATAAAGAAAAAGGATTGTTTGAACATAAAATGTGTTAAAAATGATAGTAATATATCGAAAATGATAGGATTTGGTGTTCCAATGGTTTCAAAGTATAATGTGATATTATAAGTTCTACCGCTTTGGTTTAGTTTGCCATCATATTGCTATGGCAGTTTCCTTTTAATAAGAATCATTTCGTCAAAGTTGTATTATGTGGACAATATTTATGCCTACTATTGTGTTACAGTGAGTTTACTCTAAGCAAGCAAGCATGATTATGCACTTACTTGAGTTAATTCGTATATGTATAAGTAGTTATGTTCAACAATTGCAATGTAATCCATCTATGCACTATCATGTTAGATTGATTTTATGTGTGAGAATGTGGTACATCGAATTTTGGTTTTTTTGTGTCAATTTGTGTATTGATACATGTCAATTTATACTTCATTACATTATATTTTTTATGCTACGGATATTATAAGAAGGAAGGGTGTCAAAATATCCATTTAGATACGGTTTAGCTTATAAAAACGTTTTTTTCAAAGTGAATTAATATAAAACATTGTATGGTATAATTTATTGAAAGAAAATATTAGACTACATAAAAAGATATATATCATGTTTCTATCTTTTACAGACATCATATACATCTCTCTAAATTTATGTGTTGGCCCGCGCGGGAGAGGGAGTGAAATTGCACTAATTTAAATGTTATCTTACTGAATTTTGTGAAAATAACGTTAAAAACAGCGGACTATTAATCATGCATCATGTGAGGCGTTGATAACCGAAAGACAAAATAGTACATGCACTAATCGGCCTTTATCCTGATAGCTGAGGGTTATGTGCCTTATATCCAAGGCTTGATGCAAAACTACTATCAAGCCGGAGGTCTTATTGGAAGCAGTCTCTCTATTCCTACGGAGTAGAGGTAAGGTTGTCTAAATCTTACCCTTCCCAGACCCTACCTTAACTTTGTTATTGATAAGATTTACAGAGTATGATGATGACATACATCTCTCTAATGTTTTTGAAAGAGGCGTGGAACAAGGAGATAATATTTTCTTTAACCATCTTATCTTCAATAAGAGAGGAGAAAAATTGTTCATAAGTTGATAGGGAAAAGATCAAATATGAAGTTTAGTTTGGGTAGAAATGATAGGAAGCAATGAGAGGATGACATGTGGCAAAGTTGAAAAAACATAAGAAGGGGCATTTTAGTCAAAACTCACCATCTTAAAAAAAAAAACCAACATGTTCAATTCATTTCTCTTACTCGTATACTCAAATCCACCATTTTCAAAACCATAAACTACCACGTCACCACCATCTTGCAAGAAACTAGATCTAAACCACCACCACATTCAACCACCTGTTGGGTTTTTCAGATCTGAAACCACCATTCCACCGCAACAAGTTTCCCCATGGTGTGTCGGAGTTCTTTCTCGGTCCGCCGTCACTAATCGAAGTTCTTTGTAATTTGTGTTATTTTTTAGAGTAAACTTCCGTTTTGCTCCCTGTGGTTTGGTCACTTTAACGGTTTTGCCCCAAACCTTTAAAAATAGCCATTTTACTCCCTGATGTTTTGGTTTTGTTGCCAGTTTGCTCCCTGCGAAGAGCAAAATGGAAAAACAAACAATTTGGATGGAGTTAGAGGCAAGGAGCAAACTGGCAAAAAAACCGAAACATCAGGGAGTAAAATGGCTATTTTTAAAGGTTTGGAGCAAAACCGTTAAAGTAACCAAACCACAGGGAGCAAAACGGAAGTTTACTCTATTTTTTATTTTCATTGCTTTTTATGTTATCAAACCTCAATTGCGTTTTTCACCTCATTATGTTTTAGTTAGAGTTCTTTTCATTTTTGTTCTTCTGAATGTTAAAGCAGAGGCATGACCATGCTAAAATAGAAGCATGATCATGTTGGAACAAAAGCATAACCACGTTAAAACCCATTTCGTTTTAGAACCTATAGTGCAAAAAACATGGTCATGCTAAGACAGAGGCATGATCATGTTGGAACTAAAGCAAACTTATGTTAAGACTACATTGCTTTTTAGAACCTATGTTAAAACTTCATTGTTTTTAGAACATACGGTGCAAAAGAGTGAATTTCAAGGATTGTCCTTTATCTTTATACTCATTTTCAGGCGCTGTCCTTTATGTTCAAAATTGACGAGTTTTGTCCTTTATGTTTTCATATCATACACGTTTTGTCCTTTAGGCCTAACCCAGATAGTTTTTTCAGTTAAATTTGGTCATATGCTTTGCACATGAGGGCATTTTTGTCAATTCAAAGGTAAGTTCAACGACATATTTACAGCTCAAAGCTTCTGCAACCTTTGAATTGACAAAAATGTCCTCATGTACAAAGCACATGGCTAAATTTAACTGAAAAAACTGAGTTAGGCCTAAAGGACAAAACGTGTATGATATGAAAACATAAAGGACAAAACTCGTCAATTTTGAACATAAAGGACAATGCCTGAAAATGGGTATAAAGATAAAGAACAATCCTTAAAATTCACTCCAGTGCAAAATATTGATTTTAGGTTTCATTGACAACTTGGAGTGTAAAGAACATGATCATGCTAAAATAGAAGCATGGTCATGTTGGAACAAAAGCATGACCATGTTAAAACATAAAGAAGCCATGTTAAAACTCCATCGCTTTTTAGAACCTCTTATGCAAAATATTGATTTTGGGTGTTATTGCGTTTTACAAGCAAAGAACATGATCATGCTAAAAAACAAGCATGGTCATGTTGGAACAAAAGCATGACCATGTTAAAACATAAACATGGTCATTTAAAACTCCATTGCTTTTTAGAACCTTCTGTGCAAAATAATGATTTTAGGTTTCATTGCATTTTAGAATTTTACTTTGACCAAAATGGTCAGAAGCTAAAGTCAAACAGAAAGTCAACTATTTGACTTTATCTTCAAAATAACTAAATAAAATGCAATTGCACTAAAGTAAAGACTTACTTGGAAGTGTTAGAACTGAAGAACACTAAGAAGGGAGTCCTCTTCTCTAGACTAGAGGAAAGCCCCAAGCAGAGATTAGAGAGATAGAATGATTACTTAATCTTAGCCATTGATTACTTAATAGATGGTCAAGATTACTTCCTAGGCTTTCCTACCCAAATAAACTTCCTAGTATATCCTGACCCTATGTTGATATACAAAAATATTCTTTAGACCATCTCCAATGCGAGGAGAAACCGGCATCTTTGAGTCATTGACCACCCTTCATGACGGTTAGCTAGGCTTCTCCCCTCCATCTCTCAACGGACATAACATCACAATTGTATACTTGATGATGTAAAATAGCTGATGTAACAATAATATGGTAACATGTCTTTTAACCATAAAAACAAATGCAACTCAATTTTGCAGCACTAAAATGTAACTGAAACTTAAGGGGGATTAAACATACAAAGGTGTGTCGCAATATTCTCTCCCATGGTAGACATATGTGTAAATTTAAAAGTATGACTAGAGGGTGTATGAAACATACAAAACAAATTGAAAACATGGCATGCTCTCATAATTAAATGTCACCAAGTTATTCTTCATGCGTGTGGGAATAAAATATGTATGGTGCTTAGCAAATAAGTAAACCATGAGATGCACTAATCATTTACAAAACTAGCACACAATGAATCAAAACAAAACCCCCAGTTCTATCCAATGTAGCACACATATTATGAAGGTCTACATCATCAATTTAATATTATATGTACATATATATAACGATGATGATAATAACCCTCTAAATAGACTATAAGTCTTCAATTGTTTTGGTCTATAATCTATATTTACACATTACAATATCCAGCTCTCTCTACACACAACTTACAGTTCATCTCAAAAGAAGCTGCCTTTATACACAACTTCTAAAATCTATAACTTATCTAGACCTCCAACTGATTATGATTAACATGCAAACAAAATCATCAACTTACTTGTTCATTTAGAATGCCAAGAAACATAGATACTTAATCATCTTGCGCCTTTTGGTTCGATTGTTAGATGATGGTGGTAGTGGTGGTAGTGATGGTGGTGGCGGTGCTGTTGACGACGATGGTAGTTGTGATAATGGAGTTGGTGACAAAGGTGGTGGAGACGATGGTTGTGGTGATGATAGTGGTGGTGGTGGTGACGTGTCAGCCTCGTTTGACGTGCCCTTGTCTTCAGTGGTGGGATTTGTTTCGGAAGTTTGTCCTTTACAAGGTTCGGACTCGTTGACTTGGTCAACAGATCCTGCAGATAAAAATCACAAAACAACATGAGAAATAAAACGAAGATATCAGACCAAACATATACACACGATAAAATAGCAATACCTAAAGTGGTTGGTTGCATAACCACTTGCGTTAACTCTGCAGGTGCAGAGAGATTCAACTTGATTCTTGAATCTTGAATCTCTTGATCAACAATGTCATCACCGAGTTCACGCAATAGGGCATCTGAATCAAATAACTCTTCCGAACTCATCGTCATACAGCTTGAATCAGCAGAACTGGTAGTACGTGATAAAGGGGTTGCCAGATCATCCAACTCCAAGTAATCACCCTCTGAAACATAATCATCAAGAACCTGATCTAAAGATTGATTCGCCACATCAGACGGTCCTGCCACTGCCACTGCTACATCATCAATATTCTTTACAAGATGTTCATTTTTAAAACCTCCACTACTACTGTCATCTACCAAAAACACCCTGCATAACGCTCTAGGATCCTGCAGGTTATCCAACCAAACTTGCAATTGAATAGCAGGTCGGATTAAAGATATTATTAAAAAAGAAAATGTAATTAGATTAAGTACATGTACATGTGGTGTAAAGGATAATACGCATACCAGTTTACTAGTGTAAAGTTCAGTTGTCGTGTACTCTTGCATCATCCAATTCGTCTTTTGTAAATCATGGACCGGGCCTTCGTAGAATTGAAGAGTTTTTCTCAAACCGACAATCAAAGTAGTTGAGTATACCTTACAAGCCTCCCCTGTGGACCTCCAGAACCCGAATTTAGTATCTATTTTTGAGCCAGACGAGAAGTACCACATGTCAGCTGCAAGACATTAAGCAATTTAATAAACATACAGTTCGTGGACAAGTAAAAATATATATTAGAAGATTTAACATGATAGTATGATACCAACCAGGGAGATTTGAGGGGGGGTATTGGTAAGGATCTACATCAGAAAGTACATTTTGCGGCGGAGTGTGTCCGCTTTGTAGTTGCATCAATAGCTTACATATGGTTTCATCTGTTGAGTATATATCGAGTTCAATTGCAGCAGAAGGAATGGGTGCCGGAGGACACATGGCGAATTGGACTTGTGTGGGAAAAGGTCAATTCTGCAAAGAAAGTGAGGTGTTTAGATAAATTGGCATTGAGGATAGATACTGGATCGCCAAAACTATGTTCCAAAATCATACATTGGCGATAGAGAAAACAAGATTTAAACAGAGGAGATTCGTATATCGAAACTAATGGTCATAGTGGTTTGTTTGTTGTACTTGTATCCCAGCTCAAAGATATTAATTTTAGATGACATAAATGCCTAATTACACTGTTAACTTAAGCATTTAAATGTAAAATTCAACATCAATCTCCAAGATTATCACTTCCACAGTTCCACCACAAACTAACAAACAAAAATCAGAATTTAAGAATATCAATCACATACATCACACACTCATACGTCTTTTCATCAAATTCAATCAGTAAAAAGGAAAGAGAAAAAAATCTTACTAGTTGAAAGTTATTAGATCATGTACTTTTAAAGCTAGTGCCTGTATCCATCCAAATTACCTAATATATCAGTCAACACTTAAAAAACTACCAACACAAAATCCCCAAAACGACAATTCAACCATAAAATCATTCAGTACAACAAGTATATCACCAAACACACCAACAAACAAACACCTAAACATAAATCCAGTACCAAACACATCAATACCAACACATCCACATATAAACACTCAACAAACACTAGTGATCTGTATACCACTACTCAAATAACGAATAAAGAGTAACGAAGAACACAAATTCGAGATGATCGGGCACTAGTTTACACACGAACACACAGAAAATGTAACAATAAGGTTGACTGGGTCAAAATTAGGGTTTATTGTGCGTTTTGAGTGTAGATACTGTCACAGTGGGGTGATCGTCGGAGATGAAGGTTACTTTCGGAGATGACGACGCCGCCGTCAGCTCCGCCGTGTGTCGTTTGACTCTGGATCGGTGAGTATGTGTGTTGGTTGCTTAAGGAAGTGAATAAAGGGTGAGTGATTGGGTTGTTAAGGTTAACTAGGGTTTTGTGAGTGGTTAGTTTTGGAGATATCCTCCTTTAACACGTCTCTTCCCGGAAAAGGGAAAACATGACAATGTATAATTGAGAGGAAATTTCATTTGTTTTTTTTAACAAATTTAAAATCTAAATTATATATTTTATAGTGATGTAATAAAAATATTATATGGAATTATTATTAGTTTTGTTATTTTTACATTACATTGTGTTATTGTGGTGGTCGTATGTAAGAACGGGTTGAGGGTGGTTTAATAACATAGTCTTGTTAAAGTGGAGCTGTCACACCCCAACCGATGGTGAAAACATCGGAGTGAGATGAAATAGATTGCAAGAGACTTCATAACACTATTTGTAACAAGTATTTAAATGATAAATTTTTATTTCATTTCTAAAGAGTCAATTACAAAGATTTGAAACAAATACAACATGAATAATGAAATACAATACAAATAAAATACAAAATTTAAAGTGTGTATCTAAGCATCATACTAGATTCCATAGATCATCAACATCATCGCTAAACCTGCAACATGTTTTAAAAGCATAGTTCAATACAAAGGTATTGGCGAGTACACTAGTTTTAGACTCGTGGCATATGTATAAAAATGTATTTTCAATCCAACATAGCAATTGGTATACAAGGTCAATCTATCATGCATAACAATATGTCAACTTTAGTGTCCACTAGTATTTAGCATCCCTCAACATAAAAGTGACGAGACCGTTATAGAATAAAGACTCAAAAAAACCCCGCCGGGTGGTGTGCTACTCCTATAACGCCATAATTGTTAAGCCGAGTTAACAAGTAGTATGTATTCTAGCATGAACCTAAGCATAGCAAAGCATGTATAAGGATTGAACGAATAAAAGCATGTTTATGAATCGTGCATTTTAACAAGTAAAACATGTTGCACCCAAAGTGTATTAAAAGTAAAATGGGTCAAGTGTACTCACAAAGTTGCATATGCTTTCCGATTATCCCATGTGACGAAGTTGTTGAGACTAGGAAGTTGAATGTGTTCGATTTGGAGTTTAAGAGGTGTTTACATATGGTTCTAGGGATTTGGAGTTTAAATAACATGAAAAATAAACATATGAAAATAATCATCTAACACCTATGACACTTGTTCTTGACACTATGAAACTCTAAAAGAGTTTAAATGTTTTCATGGAACAAAGTTCCATTAGAATCGTGACAAGTTGTCAAGGCCAAAGATGATACAATCTACTAGCTTGACGAATGTCCATTAGTTCATCACCAAGAGTTCGATTATTTGGTTGTTACATAAGTATTACATAGTGTATGTTACATCATTGTAACAACCCGCATTTTCGTGCGTTGTTACTACTCGATAAACTCGTTACGCCTAGCACCAGAGATTCGGATCATAATGTAACTGTATCGCATACATCGATATTCGAAGGATAAATCGCATATTTTCGCAATATATTATCACTACGTTACATCACAAACACTAACACTCATGATGGTACTGAGTGAGGACCTATTCTACCCTCCTCGGTGGCCGTGATGAGTCAAAACGCAGACAATTAACGCTAACAAAGACTCCCGGGTGAGTGCTATAGCTCCAGTCGTCGTGACGATGATAACAATACGAGTAAGTGGTACCCTGTCAGTCTTTGTGGCACAACACAATAACGTTCACGATGACATCAAGAAAGGACCTATACTACCCTCATTGATGGTCGTGAAACGTCGCTAATAATCGCATACTCGAAACGATAACCGAGTGTAATTATCGAAACCGTGGATTTTGGATACGTAAATACGACCCCTAGTGATATCTATAGGTATATATAATAATAATAATATAAAAAGCACGCACCTTAAAGTCGATCGCAACGCTCAAAAACGGAGAAATCCATCGCGTCGGAGTGGCCATCCGGACGGATAGCCATCCGGACGGATGGGCCATCCGGACGGATAGCAATCCGGACAGATGGGCCATTCGCCCCAGTCACTCCCTTCTCCTCTCTGTTGCCTATAAATAGCCTGCCACACCACTGTTTAAGTGATGTGACAGCTCCCACTCGACCAGACACGCTTCAAGACCCTTTCTCTCGATTCCTCGCGGTTCCGGTAAGATTGCAACCTAAAACTCGTGCTTCTATGATCTACACTCGATTCTACAGATGTCACCAAGAGTTCATATGAACTTCAAGTTGTGACCTCATCCCACCATAAACGACTCAGATCTGGGTGATTTCCACATATTTTGATAACAAATCTCACCTAATTCTAAGTTTTTAACCAAGGCACTGTGCGGTTTCGAGCTAAACATGAGAAACCGTCAAGAACGGCCAGTTCTGATGGAGCGGGGTGATTCCCGGCCGTCAGAGAGGGTCGGAGCTGATGGAATTCCAAATGTTAGTGCGAAATTACACTGTCCCGGTAACTCTGCACGTATTCCTTCCACTAAACATTCAGAAACAGTGTTCGTGTTCTGAATGCGAAACAGACGTGTAATCCTCACGGATTACATGTCATCCGCACGGATCACATGCCACCCGCACGGATCACATGCCACCCGCACGGATCACATGCCACCCGCACGGATAACATGTCATCCGGACGGATAACATGTCATCCGGACGGATAACATGTCATCCGGACGGATAACATGTCATCCGGACGGATGACAATTCGCACGAGTCACCACTTATTCGAACGGATGACAATTCGCACGAGTCAACACATACTCGAACGGATGACAATTCGAACGAGTCAACACATACTCGAACGGATGATAATTCGAACGAGTCAACACATACTCGCACGGATGACAATTCGAACGAGTCAACACATATCCGATCGGCTGAGCCCATCCGAACGGATGAGCACCATCCGACCAGATAACTAACCGTTCGATGTTATTCTCGCTTAACCGTACATCGTTTACTATATCCTTCAATGATTCAACGCAGACGCATTTGCAACCAATCCAATCAAGTTGTATTCTCGCTACATACGCACTGTGAGTATACTTGACCCCTTTTTAATCGTATTTTGGGTGTAACATACGTTTCTAGCAAATCGAACTTATCAAACGAATTATTCAATCAATCGAATTATCACTTGGGAATAACTGTTATGCATAGATATACGTGATGCTAGTTGCATATGTGCTAGGGCTTATACTCGCGACGTCCCACCATGACTAGTATAGTACTATTGCGCCCGACGGGGTCTAGTTTGCCATCGCATATTCGAGCATCGAGGACTTAGTTGGTAGTATCAGCTTTGTGAGTATATATGTCGTGTGTTACGTTCTTGCATATGGAAATTCGCTACACTTTTTATCTACTATGCTATACTTATCAAACCTGTATACTCGCCAATACTTTTGTATTGACAGATATTTTAACGTATGTTGCAGGTTAGATCGCATACTATATCAAATCAAGCTAGGAGGTCTAGAAACTCAATTAAAATCTAGGTTGTCGGATTTGTATTGTTCGAGAGGACAAGAAATCTGTGATAACTTATGTGATTGTATTATTTGTTAGTATGGGATAACGAATGTATTAAATATTATCGCAACATAGTTGTTATGGATTCTCTTGAGCAATCTGATTCGCCTAGTGCCACGCCCCGATGATTTCGCCATCGGTTGGGGTGTGACAATCATATAAGTCAAGCATGAGGTAGAAGATTAAAGTCTTCATTTAGGCACCTCTAAGTATCATGGAATTCATACATGAGGTAGGAAGAACAAAGCTTCCATTTAGGTACCTCTATTGTTCACCACTACACTTGTTGTTATGAACAACAAGGAGGGTCATGAATTTACAAGAAACAATAGAATATAAACAACTAATCTTTGAGAAAACATCAAGCAATGTGTGGATTTTCAAGTAGGTTAGCCCAAGCTAATCCTAAATAACACAATCATCAAGTCTTGAACTTGAGCATCATTTGTGGGTTAAAACCCTTGAACAAACAGAAATTTTGTGAGGTTTATACCTCTGATTTTGAATGTCTCAACCTTGTTTTTAAGCCTAACTAACCATAGAAGTGGTTATAAGCATAAGGACATAGGTTTGAGATGAGTTTCCTCAAGTTTAAACAAGTTTATCAACGTTTGAAACAAGAACCGAAAAATCAGTCCACTTTGGAGCCCTTTTGGCAACATTCCAGGCTCTGGTTTTCCAGGGAAAATCCATGGAAACGTAGCTAAGGTCAATACAAAGTAGTAGGAAAAAGAATCGAGTGAATCGGATAAGAATTTAGTGAGTTATGCTTACTTTAGTGAAGTGGTATAAATCTGCTCGAACTTCTGCAATCAGCTACGGTTTTGAGTGTTTGAGAGTGAATGGAGAGTGTTTAGAAAGTGAAAAACGCTTGGAGGAGGCTTGGGTGATATAGGGGATGGATTAGGGTTTCATTGGGTTGGGTTTTGGAAGTGTTTAGTGGGCTAAATAACTCAAAACAACGAAATTAAGTGGGCTGATGCAAGGTTGTTAACAGCCCTATAATTTTTATTTTATTTTATTTTTTGGACATTAGAAGATATATATTTGATGTTAAATAAAGTGTTACATGGTGTTTAGTATGTATGTAACTTGTAACAAGATCCAAAATGCATAAATGACATGTTTTAATTTAGCAAAAAGTGTGATAACATAGGTGTATATAACACATGAAATGTAACAAGTATGTATGGTTTATAGTTTGGTATGATCAAGTGAAAAAAAAACATACAACTTAATCTTATAATCAAATAACTAAGTGTTTAAATGTATGAAGATTTAAGGATTACGAATACACGATCATTGTTTACGAGTTAAGCTTACGTTTATACGAATTAAGAACCATGCATCAAACGAGTTGTCACGGCCCCCGACCCGGTTGCCCGGTCCGGAAGGCGCGGGACAGAAACCCGTGGTATTGGTGGTAGATTTAGCAACGGAAATTTTTAACAGGATCGTTTAAACTGACAGCACCCAATTATTTTATTCCAAGTTTCTGGGATAAACCTCGTAATTTACAATAAAGGAATTTCGCTGGGAAATCCCCCTGATTTCAAAAAACATGTTTATTTATTTACTGAGCCACTTCATTCAAGCTGGAGTGCTACGCGGCACTTTTCTTTGTTCACAGTAAATCACCTGAAACATGTTTAAAAAGATTTTATCAGCGGGGAAATACTGGCGAGTCATTCAACTTGTACAAAACGACACATTGTTATAGTTTACAGTATTAAGAGCGATTGCAATTGTCCCTATCTTATAATTATCCAGTCCAGTTGCCACTCGACCGGATCTGTGACTGTGGTCATATCACTATTGGGTCCGTTCACCCAAAAGTGACGTGTATCACTATTTATATCCGCTCACCTAAAAGTGATAAAACAGCAGTAATGTGCACAATACCCCACTTAATGCCAGTAATTAAAGATAACAAATACTTAATCCCTGTAAAATATAACTTGGAAAATAACTTTGAGGTTTCGTAAAATGGTTGATAAAAAGAGAATGACTCACATTGCGAGTTTAAATGGACAGAGTATGCCTACTGATTAAGCCTGGTAACCTAGTTAAATAATGCAAACGAAACTAGGTTAGTAACTTAATACAACATTTACGATAATTTCACGAAATCAAAACCCTCACGACGAATGACAAAGTATAGCCCGAATTCAGGCAGCACTTAAACATCCATCGGATCGGTTTCAATCGATCGGACATTGTATCATAGCAGTGGTCGAGTTATTACCCTGTTATCGCAGCAACGTTTCACTACTTCGAACGTGTTTTTAAAGCAGATTATGGAGGTTTTGAAAGAAAATTTCGAGCATAGCAGACTGCCCATGCAACGTCCTATTTATAGCAACTTTTTGAGTTTCTCGCGGCCCGCAAAGGCCTTAAGGCCAACCTACGTGCCCCGCGAGGGCCACCCTAGCTACGGCTAGGGCTGCCGTGTCACAGCCTAGGTCTGCCACGTGGCCCTAAAGCTTATCCGGAAATTCATCGAGTTGTCGAGCCCCGCGAAGGCTCACCTTATTTCTTTCGCGGCCCCCGAGCTAACACTAAATTTGGATTTTCTTGATTTTTCATAAAAATTAGGGTTTTAGGGGTCCGGGTGATTACTTACGGGGTGTTTTAGGACATTTTTGTGCAAGTCCTTACATCCTCCCCACCTTATTTAAAATCTCGTCCTCGAGATTTACCGGAACAAATGAGGATACTTTCGCTTCATTTCTGATTCCAGCTCCCATGTGTACTCAGGTCCTCTTTTCGAATCCCACTTTACTTTGACTAGTACCAATCTCTTGTATTTAAGGTGTTTGACCTTTCTGTCTTCTATTTGAAGAGGTTTCTTAACAAATTTTAACTTTTCATTTACCTCTATATCTTGAATAGGTACTACCAGTGATTCATCAGATAAACACTTTTTAAGATTAGATATATGAAACACATCATGGACCCCAGCTAATTCTTCTGGTAGTTGTAATCGATAGGCAACTGGTCCTATTTGTTGGGTAACTCTGAACGGTCCTATGTACCATGGACTTAATTTCCCCTCTTACCGAACCGAACTACCCCTTTCCAAGGAGAAACTTTCAATAGTACCTTGTCCCCAACTTGGAATTCTAACGGTTTACGTCGATTGTCTACATAATTCTTCTGGTGGTCTTGAGCCGTTTTTAATCTTTCTTTGATTTGAGTTATCTTGTCGGTGATTTCTGCACAATTTCGGGACCTGATAATTGACTTTCTCCTATTTCTGCCCAGCATACGGGAGTTCGACACTTTCGTCCATACAGTGCTTCGAACGGGGCAGCATTTATGCTGGTATGATAACTGTTGTTATAGGAGAATTCTATTAATGGTAAGTGATCATCCCAATTTCCACCGAAATCTATTACGCATGCCCTGAGCATGTCTTCTAGGGTTTGGATCGTCCTTTCACTTTGTCCATCTGTTTGGGGATGGTATGCAGTACTTAAATTTAATCTTGTTCCCATTGCTTCCTGGAAACTTGTCCAGAAATGCGAAGTGAAACGACTATCCCTATCTGACACAATGGAGAGTGGGACTCCATGTAGGGATACTACCTCGTCTATGTATAACTTAGCCAATCTTTCCATGCTAAAGGTTTCTTTCATTGGTAGGAAATGAGCTGATGTGGTTAATCGATCTACAATCACCCAGATTGCATCGTTACCTTTCATGGTCTTGGGTAGTTTTGTAACAAATCCATTGTTATTAGTTCCCATTTCCATACAGGCATTTCTAACTGTTGAAGTAAACCTGAGGGTTTCTGGTGTTCTGCCTTAATTTGCTAGCAAGTTAGACACTTAGAAACGTATCTAGCTATGTCTTTTTTTCATTCCTATCCACCAGAAGTTATTCCTTACATCTTGATACATTTTGTTATTACCAGGATGCATCGTATACCTAGATTTGTGAGCTTCTTCTAATATCTTATCTCTTAAATTTCCTTGTGTAGGTACCCAAATCCTTTTCTTACGGAATCTCCAGATCCCATCAGTCCCGTGCTCTAATTCTTTTATTCTTCCTTTCATTCCTTCAGCATCATCCTGGATTGCTGTTTCTTGAACGTTTTTCAATTGTTCCATTAAATCTATCTACAGATTTAATCTGAGAGCACGAACTCGTCTTTGTTTCTCAATGGTACTTATGACTTAAGGCATCGACTACTACGTTTGCTTTTCCTTCATGATATTGAATATCACAGTCGTAGTCGCTTAGAATTTCCATCCATCTTCTTTGCCTCATGTTTAATTCTTTTTGCCCAAATATATACCTTAAACTCTTATGATCTGTATAGACAGTAAACTTACTTCAATACAGATAATGTCTCCAAATCTTAAGGGCAAAAATTATTGCTCCTAATTCTAAGTCATGAGTCGTATAATTTTCCTCGTACTTTTCAAATTGTATCGATGCATATGCAATTACCTTCTTGCGTTGCATTAGCACACAACCTAATCCTAGCTTAGAAGCATCACAGTAGACTTCAAAATCTTTGGTTCCTTCGGGTAAGGCAAGAATTGGGGCACTTGTTAACTTTTGCTTTAAAATTCTAAAGGCCTCTTCTTGCTTAGGTCCTCATTCAAACTTAACAGTTTTGCAGGATAGCTTAGTCAATGGAACAACTATCTTAGAAAAGTCTCTTATGAAGCGCCTATAATATCCAGCTAATCCTAGAAAACTTCTAACTTCAGTAGCTGATTGCGGGACCTTCCAATTCGTGATCGCCTCTATCTTGGAGGGACCCACGTGAATGCCTTCGTGATTCACCATGTGTCCTAAAAATTGCACCTCTTGTAGCCAAAATTCACACTTTGAGAATTTGGCGTAAAGCTTTTCTTTTCTTAACAAGGTTAAGAGTGCGTGCAAATGCTCACAATGTTCGTCCTGGCTTTTGGAATAAATAAGTATATCGTTGATGAAGACAATTACAAATTTATCCAGATACGGCTTACAGATCCTATTCATCATATCCATAAATGCTACAGGAGCATTCGTTAATCCAAATGGTATGACTGTAAACTCGTAGTGACCACACCTAGTCCTGAAAGCAGTTTTAGGTATGTCTTCTTCCTGTACCTTTAATTGATGATATCTGGAGCGCAAATCTATCTTAGAGAAATACCTAGCTCCTTGAAGTTGATCAAAAAGATCATCAATCCTATGTAATGGTATCGATTCTTAATGGTAACATTATTCAATTCCCTATAATCGATACACATTCGCATCGAACCATCCTTCTTTTTCACGAACAACACAGGTGCTCCCCAAGGGGATGAACTGGGTTGTATGAATCCTTTACTTAACAATTCATCTATCTGCTTTTTCAGTTCTAACATTTCTGTAGGTGCTAACCGATAAGGTACCTTAGCTATTGGTGCAGTTCCAGGAATTAGATGAATTCTAAACTCTACCTCCCTATCCGGTGGTAACCCGGGTAGTTCTTCTGGGAACACCTCAGGGTATTCGGATACTACTGGAATCTCTTTTAGTTCCTTGCCTTTAGTGTTAGTGATTACCGAAATCATATACACTATTCCTTGTTTGCGTTTATAACTAGCAACTTTCATTACTGAAATGAACTTCATTGGTTTACGCGGCTTATCTCCTGAAATCAAAATTACTTCTCCTGCTGGTGTATATATTTCTATGGAATTTTGATCACATAGGATTCGAGCATGGTTGGCTACTAACCAATCCTTTCCTAACACGACATCGAATCCGGCTAAATTCATATGTAGTAGGTTTGCAGAAAATTTATGACCTGGGAGTTCTATTTTTCCTTCTTGGAGAACCTTATCTATATTAACAGAATTTCCTTCTGCCATTTCTACCGTATAAACTTGCCTAAGTTTGGTTAAGGGTAGGTTAAGAGCTTGGCAAAATGAAGTATTTATAAAACTTTGGTTTGCACCAGAGTCAAATAATACTTTTGCGTAAACGTCATGTACAAGAAACGTACTAGCTATCACATCTGGAATCAGATCTGCTTCTTGTATAGTCAGCTGGAAGGCTCTTGCATTCTTCTTATTAGTTCCTTCGGCAGGTTTGGCCTTGTTGTCAGCTGGCTTAACCAATTTTGGGCAATCGGGCTTGAAGTGCCCTGTTTCTCCACAATTGTAGCAGATCATTGATTTCTTCCTACATTCCTCTTCTCGGTGCCCCGGAATTTTGCAGAAATTACAATACCCCTTACATTTCCCAAAATGCTTTCTTTTACAATTACTGCAAAATGGAGCGGTGGAGGATTGCACGGTTCCCTTTTTCTTGAAGTTACTACTATTATTAGCCCCACGAAAACCTTGGGTAATCTTTTGAGCCAATTCCTTTTTCTTGTTTTCTTCTCTTGTGCACACCAGTCCGTCAGTCAAGCTGTTGGCCAATTCGACCGCATCGTCAATCGTTCGGGGTCTCGCGGCTTTGACTATATCACGAATCTCGCTAATTAGTCCCCAAATGTAGCGAGAGATGAGTACCGGTTCTGGCGAAGCCAGAGTTGGTACAATTCTGGCATACTAAAAAATTTTCGAAGTATACCCTCGACAGTCAACGTCTACCATCCGGTGGTTCAGGAACTTATTTGTCATATGTTCCTTCTCGTAGGTTGGACAAAACTTTCTTTCCATCAATTCCTTAAATTCCTCCCAACTCATGGCATAAGCCACGTCACTTCCCTTGGCTTGCAGCACCGTGTTCCACCATTCTAACGCCTCTTCCTTGAAAAGGTGGGATGCATACATCACCCTATCCTCCTCTGCGCACTTACTTATTTTAATTACTGCTTCGGTCTTTTCCAACCATCGTAGTGCGGCAGTCGCCCCTTTATTGCTTGCAAATTCGACTGGTTTACAGGCAAGAAATTCTTTGTACGTGCAACCAGACGTTGCCACTTTCATTTTCTTAAGTAGTGGGGCTTGAACCACATTATTACCATTGCCGCTCCCATTCACACTGTTGCTGAAGTTATCGTCGCGGGTGCGCTTTCTATGGTTAGCTTGGGAAGGTTCAACGGGATTTTTAGTAGCAACGACGATTGCTGGGATAGCGTTGGCTATTCCCTGAGCAACAATATTTTCTATATCTTGTCTATTAAGAAAATGCTCTTCATTATTGGGTTCAGATTGGTTAACTTTATTTGCCGGTTGGTTTACTGCGTTTTCCATCTGAATAATTAACAATACATATAAATTATTATCACAAAATGGATAGCAACTAAACACAATAGGGCAATCACAACACAATTAAGTCAACACATATAGCCAAAATCGTCGACATTGCGACATTTATATTTTATATATTATCTATGCATCCGTACAAACCAGATATTTTACAGAGGTTTTATTTTAGTATTATTATACAATATTTTATTATATATATATATATTTTTTTTTTCTTCACATATTATTATTATTATATAATTGTCTAACTATTATTATCCAGTTTTTCAAAAACGACGCTCCCTCTCGTCGTACTTCCATGTGATGTTTTCCCCCACTTCTCGAATTCGATTTCCCGCATCCACCAGTTCCTCGCCGTAGCGGCGTAATTCGACAACGTTCTCCGGGTTCATTGGTGGAAAAGGAGCAGGTTCAGGATCAAACTGGGGAAAATACACATTGGGGTTATTCATAAAATTTTGAAAATGTCAGTCACTCGTCCACCATTCTTCCAGCTGCCCTGTAAGAGGTTGAGGGTTGATAATTGGGTTAGGAATAGCAGGTTCCAAATTGACAGAAAGTTCTGATTGAGCGGGAAAATTGAAAAGGGTTTCGTCAGCAGGTCCGATGGGGTCACAATTTGCCAGTTTTCTATCGAGTTCTTCCCAAGGTGGCAATTCCTGGGCTTGACCAGAGCTCTCCCCTACTTCTTTTCCTTTTCCTTTTTCTTTTGGATCCTCAGTCTTTTTCACCCTTTGGGCAGCGGGTTTCTTCTTTCGTCCTCGTTTCCAGTCCAGAAGTCTTCTCCTTTTTTTAGGTTTGGGTTTCTCTTGGGACTGGGCCTGAAACACTAGTGGCTCCTCGGTATCCGCCTGATAACCGGACTGGGTTCCTGTTGTATCTATATCAGTCGTATGGATTGTGAAGTTTCGGAGTGCTTCCGACAGTTCATTCATGCTGTTAGTCACACATATGGAAAACACAAAGATCCAAATTAAATTTGTATTTATTGTAAATTTAGTTTTCACAGAATCACAAAATAGCAAATTGAAAACTTAAGTAAAATACTTAATTTGGCTTAAATCAGTGGCTCCGATACCACCTTTTCTGTCACGGCCCCCAACCCGGTTGCCTGGTCCGGAAGCCGCGGGACAGAAACCCGTGGTATTGGTGGTAGATTTGGCAGCGGAAATTTTTAACAGGGTCGTTTAAACTGACAACACCCAATTATTTTATTCCAAATTTCTGGGATAAACCTCGTAATTTACAATAAAGGAATTTCGCTGGGAAATCTCCCTGATTTCAAAAAACATGTTTATTTATTTACTGAGCCACTTCATTCAAGCTGGAGTGCTACGCGGCACTTTTCCTTGTTCACAGTAAATCACCTGAAACATGTTTAAAAAGATTTTATCAGCGGGGAAATACTGGCGAGTCATTCAACTTGTATAAAGCGACACATTGTTATAGTTTACAGTATTAAGAGCGATTACAATTGTCCCTATCTTATAATTATCTGGTCTAGTTGCCACTCGACCGGATCTGTGATTGTGGTCATATCACTATTGGGTCCGTTCACCCAAAAGTGACGTGTATCACTATTTAGGTCCGTTCACCTAAAAGTGATAAAACAGCAGTAATGTGCACAATACCCCACTTAATGCCAGTAATTAAAGATAACAAAGACTTAATCCCTGTAAAATATAACTTGGAAAAATAACTTTGAGGTGTCGTAAAATGGTAAATAAAAAGAGAATGACTCACATTGCGAGTTTAGATGGACAGAGCATGCCTACTGATTAAGCCTGGTAACCTAGTTAAATAATGCAAACGAAACAAGGTTAGTAACTTAATACAACATTTATGATAATTTCACGAAATCAAAACTCTCACGACGAATGACAAAGTAAAGCCCGAATTCAGGCAGCACTTAAACATCCATCGGATTGGTTTCAATCGATCGGACATTGTATCGTAGCAGTGATCGAGTTATTACCATGTTATCGCAGCAGCGTTTCACTACTTCGAACGTGTTTTTAAAGTAGATTATGGAGGTTTTGAAAGAAAATTTCGAGCACAGCAGACTACCCATGCAACTCCCTATTTATAGCAACTTTTTGAGTTTCTCGCGGCCCGCGAAGGCCTTAAGGCCAACCTACGCGCCCCGTGAGGACCCTAGCTACGGTTAGGGCTGCCGTATCATAGCCTAGGTCTGCCACGTGTGTGACACGTGGCCCTAAAGCTTATCCGGAAATTCGTCATGCTGTCGCGCCCCACGAAGGCTCACCTTATTTCTTTCGCGGCCCGCAAGCTAACATTAAATTTGGATTTTCTTGATTTTTCATAAAAATTGGGGTTTTAGGGGTCCGGGTGATTACTTTGGGGGTGTTTTAGGACATTTTTGTGCAAGTCCTTACACGAGTGCACGTATCAATGTATAAACATGTATACACGATGTATAAAAGATTCGTTTCATTACGATCAAAGTCTCGGATTTTACAACGATACAACGAAATACGATTACAAGGAATACAATATTTCCAAAAAAATAGAATTTTCAGCAATGGTTTCTAAATATGAAAAGTATGAAAACGCAGGGCGTTACAGTTGAAAACGTGTATAGGTAAAGCGTCCCGAAATTTATTCAAGAGGAAGACTTGAAAAAGTTTTGGCAAAAAATTAAGACTTGGAAATTTTGAAACGGTTTGAAAAGTACGAAACTTTGGAGAACAACAAGGTAAATTTGCAAGGGAGTTCGTTGTCTAAAATAATTTGAGGTACCAAACATAGTTGAAAACGTGTATAGGTAAAGCGAGTCTAAACAAGTTTGGATAACTTAAATTGGAGATGTATTAAAAATGGGACGTATTAAGAAGGAAGATTTTGACAAACGGTTTGTATTTTGTTGGAAAGTGGGGTAGTTTACAGGGGAAGTTTTAAGGATAGTATAAAAATCACACTTTCGTAAAAATTGTTTATTGAGAGGAACGAAAAGGTTTGGTACTTTGAATAAAGCGTTAAAGGTATACTAAGTACATTTATACAAGAATAAAGAATAGGAAGACGGTTTTAAAGGTAATGAGATAAGTTAGGACTTGAATGTTTAAACAAGCTTGATTGTGAACGGGGTTTGTATGAAAGAAAGGATAATGGAGAATATTAGGAGTATGGGGCGAACGATTGACTCTAAATGAATGCAAGTATATGAATGATATAAGTATAAGATAGACGAAAGTAGCGTGTTAAAGATGAATCTCGTCATGGATAATCGGATATAATGCATTTGTGAGTTGTTTAAAGTTTGTATTAGGTCAAAAGGTCTGCAAAACACTGAATTTCTCACGGCACGTTTTATGAAAGTTTGGTAACATGGTGAAAACACTTATATATAGGAAGTACCAGCGACATATCCACCATGTTTTGACCATGTTATGTCCGTGTCGTTATTCGGTGGCATGTTACGTTCCGTGTCTTACCATACACAGTAGTACGCTCTATGGTTTTCGTACGCCTATCACTATAATCCCGTGTGCACCCGCGATTATTTTGATCGTCGCATGATCCGCATAGCTTGTACTAGTTGTGTATGAATCAGGGTATACATAATTTAAAAATAAGAATGTGTATGTATAAGAATATAGTATATAAGCAAGTCCATGCTTAAGTATGTATGGGACCCACGTAAGCGAATCACTCGGATTACGCTCGCGTACGGGTACGAATGTATGAATCATGAGTATGAATGAAAGTATGAGCATAAGTATAAGTTTAAGTATGAATATGTACGTAAGTATGAGTATGAGTATAAACATAAAACGTACGAGTAGTATGAGTATAAGTATAAGTATAAGCATAAAACGTATGCGTATAAGTGTAGGTACGAATAATAAAATTTACGTATATAGTGTACGTTGGGACATAGCGGATTTAAGCGTATAAAAGCATTCAAAAGGTTGAGTATGTAAATACGGACTATATGAATGATGTTATCGCGAGATATCGATTAAAATGTGTATGATGATATGCATGTATAGTTGTTTAAATGAAACGTTGAGTTTATCGAATCAAAATTAGATTGAGCTTGATTTGAAGGGTATAATATAGTTTGTATATGTAAGAGGATATAAAGTACTCATTGGTTAAGCATAATGTATTTTGTAATGAATGGAAATGCTACTTTTGTTTTAAAAGAGTTTACGTAATCCGAAGATGGTCGGTCCCCATGAAGTCTTCTTGCCCACGTGTTTTGTAAATTGGTGTAGGAAAAAGGTTTTCGATAAAAAGTAAGTTCGTTTCATCAAACAAGAAATTATGAATTTAGGAGGTTCTTGTGAAAATGAGGATCCTTAGAAAAGAAATTTAGCAAAAGGACTTAGTGATTGTTAAAAGTTTTAACAAATGATTTGTTGATGTTGAAAAGAGTATTTGGTAAACCGATCATATAACATCTATAAGATCTTATAAGTAATTGAGAAAGGTTGGTTTGATTTCGATTAAGAATGGAAGTCTCTAGTATGATGATATAACGTGTGCGTGTTTTAGTGAATAAGTTGAATATGAAGTTCATGGGCCAGAGATTCATTGGACCGATTAAATTGATAGGTAGCATTTCGTAAGGTTTTGAAATTCGGGAAATAAAACGTTTTAAGGTATGATTAAGAATTTCGTTTATATGAGTTATGTGAAAATAGATTGTAGGATAAGAAGTACGTTTGATAAAACAACGTATTTTGGAATTGATATAAGTGGGTATTTCGATAAATGATTTAGGTATGAAAAATGATTGTGTTTGCTTGATAAAGTATTTTGAAGGAAAGTTTTGGTAACGATCACCTAGGTAAGGGAATCACCCCTAACTCGTTGGTGAGGTCGTTTAAGAAAAGAAGGAGTGGAGTTAATCATCAAGGTAAGGAAATCACTCCTAACTCAATGATATGTCTCCGTTTTGGCGTTATAAAGAATGTAAACAAAATTGAGTGACGTTTTGAAATCATGCATAGGTATAAATGTATGAAAAAGATTTAGTATGATGTGTGTGTGAGAAGAAAATATCGAAAGTAAATTTGAATTTGAAAGATTGCATCGTATAAAATAAATAATAGAAACACATGTTTGATTAAAATTTGGGATGGTTCCAAAACGAAACTTTGACTAACCAAAGTGGTCGAAAAGTCTTTCGAATTTGAGGAGCATGATTTGGCCTAATAGGTGGAATACTCTCTCCGACAAGTCGGTTAACGGTATTTATCCTTCCGGTTACTACATGTCCCAAATCAATCGAAATTTCGAGACTTGGCGGGATTTACGAAAAATTCAAGGAGTGGAACTCGTCGACAAGGTGTGGGTTTCACCCCTAACTTGACGATTTTGTATCCTAAGTGTGGTTGGTACTCGTCGGGTCAAAATTTAATTTCAACACTTTGACGAGGGTCCACTAGAATTTGAAAGCGGAAATTCTCCATCAAGGTGAGGATCTCACTCCTAACTTGGTGGCGAATTTCGTGTAAAAAGAATAGGTGGATTGAGAGTCTTTCACCAAATTGTGGGTTTCACGCCTAGTTTGGTGAAGTCGTCTCGTTTGTGTATTACAAGTGGTTTCGAATTTAGTATAAATGAGTAAAAGACGTATGTTCAAAATAATAATAACAAGTATAAGCACATAAAGCATTTTAAGAAAATAACACGTAAGTGACATTTCAAGAATAACATGTAAAGATATTTCATAAAAGTAGCATGTGAAGCAAGTATGGTCGAATTTTGGTGCTTAACTATAGACTAGGTCAAAAGCATGGCAATTTTTTTCCTAATTCCCTATAGTTATGGCTCTGATACCAATCTGTCACACCCCAACCGATGGCGGAAACATCGGAGTGAGACGAAATAGATTGCAAGAGACTTCATAACACTATTTGTGACAAGTATTTAAATGATAAATTTTCATTTCATTTCTAAAGAGTCAATTACAAGGATTTTAAACAAATACAACATGAATCATGAAATACAATACAAATAAAATACAAAATTTAAAGTGTGTATCTAAGCATCCTACTAGATTCCATGCATCATCAACATCATCGCTAGACCTGCAACATGTTTTAAAAGCATAGTTCAATACAAAGGTATTGGCGAGTACACTAGTTTTAGACTCGTGGCATATGTATAAAAAGGTATTTTCAATCTAACATAGCGATTGGTATACAAGGTCAATCTATCATGCATAACAATATGTCAACTCTAGTGTCCACTAGTATTTAGCATCCCTCGACATAAAAGTGACGAGACCGTTATAGAATAAAGACTCAACAAAACCCCGTCGGGTGGTGTGCTACTCCTATAGTGCTATAATTGTTAAGCCAAGTTAACAAGTAGTATGTATTCTAGCATGAACCTAAGCATAGCAAAGCATGTATAAGGATTGAACGAATAAAAGCATGTTTGTGAATCGTGCATTTTAACAAGTAAAACATGTTGCACCCAAAGTGTATTAAAAGGAAAATGGGTCAAGTATACTCACAAAGTTGCATATGCTTTCCGATTATCCCATGTGATGAAGTTGTTGAGACTAGGAAGTTGAATGTGTTCGATTTGGAGTTTAAGAGGTGTAGGGATGGGCAAATCCCGATCCCGATACCATACCGTCCCGATACCGACAAATCCCGATCCCGAATTTTGTGAAAACTAGGTACCGATACCGAAATACGTCGGTTGGGTACGGTATCGGTACGGTGTCGGTATTTTGAGGTTAAAATTCGGTATTATACCGATACCATACCGTACCGATACCGAAAAAACCTAAAAGTGGATACCGAAACCGCTTCGGGATGGTATTATCGGGATCGGGATGGGATCGGTATTTGATACCACTTGCTCATCCCTAAAGAGGTGTTTACATATGGTTCTAAGGATTTGGAGTTTAAATAACATTAAAAATAAACATATGAAAATAATCATCTAACACCTATGACACTTGTTCTTAACACTATGAAACTCTAAAAGAGTTTAAATGTTTTCATGGAACAAAGTTCCATTAGAATCGTGACAAGTTGTCAAGGCCTAAGATGATACAATCTACTAGCTTGACGAATGTCCATTAGTTTATCACCAAGAGTTCGATTATTTGGTTGTTACATAAGTATTACATAGTGTATATTACATCATACAAGTCAAGCATGAGGTAGAATATTAAAGTCTTCATTTAGGCACCTCTAAGTATCATGGAATTCATACATGAGGTAGGAAGAACAAAGCTTCCATTTAGGTACCTCTATTGTTCACCACTACACTTGTTGTTATGAACAACAAGGAGGGTCATGAACTTACAAGAAACAATATAATATGAACAACTAATCTATGAGAAAACATCAAGCAATGTGTGGATTTTCAAGTAGGTTAGCCCAAGCTAATCCTAAATCACACAATCATCAAGTCTTGAACTTGAGCATCACTTGTGGGTTAAAACCCTTGAACAAACAGAAAGTTTGTGAGGTTTATACCTCTGATTTTGAATGTCTCAACCTTGTTTCTATGCCTAACTAACCATAGAAGTGGTTATAAGCATAAGGACATAGGTTTGAGATGAGTTTCCTCAAGTTTATCAACGTTTGAAATAAGAACAGAAAAATCAGTCCACTTTGGAGCCCTTTTGGCAACATTCCAGGCTCTAGTTTTCCAGGGAATGCCCATGGAAACGTAGCTAAGGTCAATACAAAGTAGTAGGAAAAAGAATCGAGTGAATCGGATAAGAATTGAGTGAGTTATGCTTACTTTAGTGAAGTGGTATAAATCTGCTCGAACTTTTGCAATCAGCTACGGTTTGGAGTGTTTGAGAGTGAATGGAGAGTGTTTAGAAAGTGAAAAATGCTTGGAGGAGGCTTGGGTTATATAGGGGATGGATTAGGGTTTCATTGGGTTGGGTTTTAGAAGTGTTTAGTGGGCTAAATAACTCAAAACAAGGAAATTAAGTGGACTGATGCAAGGTTGTTAACAACCCTATAATTTTTATTTTATTTTATTTTTTGGACATTAGAAGGTATATATTTGATGTTTAATAAAGTGTTACATGGTGTCTAGTATGTATGTAACTTGTAACAAGGTCCAGAATGCATAAATGACATGTTTTAATTTAGCAAAAAGTGTGATAACATAGGTGTGTATAACACGTGAAATGTAACAAGTATGTATGGTTTATAGTTTGGTATGATCAAGTGAAAAAAAACATACAACTTAATCTTATAATTGAATAACTAAGTGTTTAAATGTATGAATATTTAAGGATTACGAATACACGATCATTGTTTACGAGTTATGCTTACGTTTATACGAATTACGAACCATGTATCAAACGAGTGCACGTATCAATGTATAAACATGTATAAACGATGTATAAAAGATTCATTTCATTACGATCAAAGTTTCGGATTTTACAACGATACAACGAAATACGATTACAAGGAATACAATATTTCCAAAAAAATAGAATTTCCAGCAATGGTTTCTAAATATGGAAAGTATGAAAACACAGGGCGTTACAGGAGCTCTCCTTGAAGGTGAAGAGTTAAGTGTTGCGATTGGTGGAATAAGGTTGGGCAATGTGTATTGGTGCCCCTCCAAATGGAGTTTCAATTGGTTTTCACCCCTGTCATCCTCTCTTCCTTTCACGTCGCTAAGCCATTCACAAAGGTGCCTTTGGCGTCCCAGAGGCGGTGTTGGACACGTTAAAGTGCTAAGGTAGTTGGGAGTGTCAGACCACATCACATAGCCTATGTGTCGAATGGGGTTCTAAAGATTAATTGCCAATGTTTGTATAATAGTGACCTTCTAAATTAAGGTTGCATTTCCAAGTTTGTGTTGATGCATAATGATGGGTTTTGAGTGGCTTTTCATATTTGACCTAAGTTAAGACTCTCAATAGTTGTTGAATGGTGTGTGAAAATTGTAAAACTTGGTAACCATGCTTAATTCTTAACCATTCAAACTCGGTATAATGCTTAACCATTCAGATACAAATGTTTGAATCATTCAGACATCTACTCGTGAAACAAATACTCTGAACCACAAAGTGTTGAACCAGTAAAATGTCTAAACCATTAAAAGCTTCATTAAGAGCTAAACAAATAGCCTCCTGGTAAATCATTAGAGTTTGTCATAATCATCATTGAAACCACTTTGTATAATAATTCAATTGAATATAATTTGAATGATTTCTTTGGAATTAGTTGAAATAATAACTAATTTAAACAAAATTAGTGAATAGACTTTGAATGATTTCTTTGAAATAAGTTGAAATAATAACCAATTTAACCAAAATTAGTGCATAGACGTGTATCACCATAAAAAACACCACAATGCATATTAGTTATGATAAAGGTTAACAAAATCACCGTACATTCACTCCTTGATCACCAATCAAGAGTTGTCTTTTCCATCAGCTTTCTCTTCATTCTTGGTAAGTATAGGACATAGTTATAAACATTTCACTAGCACGTATAATGTAATGCCTGCGTCCCTAGATGGATAGTCTGGAGTTGGTTTGGAAACGGATTGTTGCCTGAGAAGACGACCATAGTACGGATTCTGACATAAACCCATTATGAACAGACGACTGAACGGACAGGGTTGATCCCCACCCGACCAAAACGGCTGTGTGTTGATGAGTTTACCATTGTCTCAGTGCGTACCGTGCCGTCATCGTTAATCTAGAAACTTAGAAACTTTACAAAATCATAAACGGAACAAGGACCCCTCGATCGAGCGGCAATCCGATCGGATAGTCATCCGATCGAACAGCCACTCGATCAGGTGACACTTGTCTCATAGTCTTGAACAGTTGGAACTTTGAATCTTTGAAACACGGGGAAACTACCATCGTCGAATGGCAATCCGACCGGATAGCCATCCGATCAAACTGCCATCCGATCAATATAGCTTGTGCCTCTAAACCCTTCAAACTTTTTCAGAAACTTGAAACTTGGGAACCTTGATCGAATGGCAATCCGATCGTATAGTCATCTGATCGAACAACCATCCGATCAAAGCAACCAATACACTTAGCAACACTTACACTTGAATCGAGTGGCAATCCGATCGGATAGCCATCCGATCGGGTAGCCATCCGTTCCCTCACACATTGCCACCTCAATCGACTGGCAATCCGATCGGATGGCCATCCGATCGGACAGCCATCCGATCCAGTGGTTAATCCAACCCTTGTGCAATCTCTTGTTATGTCCGACACTTATTCGTTGCAATCTAATCAGGCTAAACCTAAAGAGCTCCCTTTGATCCAATAACGGTTAATATGTTAAGCAATCACTGTGAGTATACTCGATTTCTTTTTGTTTTAAACTACTAAACTACGATACTTGAGACTTTTGCAAACTGAACTCTATCATGCGTGTATGTGAAACTTGTGATTCTTGTATTCTATTTGTGCTATGTGAACGTTTAATCCAGGGTGTGCAGTTCCGCCTTAACAATAGTAGCGCTATAGGAGATGCACCTCCCCACTATTCTCGGGGGTATTGTTAGGAGGATTCTAGTTTCCTTGAGACTTGGGAAAACAACAAAGCATCGGGATACTTGGGCTATCACTTGTTGGACTGCGAACACTAGCATGGCTGAAACTATTTTGTTACACTTACATACGGATATGAGTTGTTTTAATCTATTATGCTATTACTCAAACTTGTATACTCGCCGGTACATTTTTGTACTGACCCTATTTTAATATATGCTGCAGGCTAATAGGATGCTGTGGAAACAAGTGAATTAAGCTAGGGTGATGCTTAGAAACCCACGTAGTTAAATAAACTTTGAACAATATTTGATATTTGTTGTAATTTGATACTTGATGTGATGGTTATTCGTTTTAGACAATGTTAAATCAATTTAATCTATTATGAAATTTCTAGTGTTATGGAATCTTATGAGCAATCTAAATGCTTAGAGCTCGCACCCGATGTTTCCCCATCGGTTGGGGTGTGACAGATTGGTATCAGAGCCATAACTATAGGAAATTAGGATGAGTAGGAACACTTGCCCTAGTCTATAGTTCTAGGAATCTTGATTCTTATCTATTGTTTAAGACTTATGCATTATACCGTACCTGCTTCCTAGCAGCACATTTTCCTGTTAGACTTACATGTCTTTCCTAAGGCTGACACAATGTACACTTGATACTTGAAAAACACTGCTAATTAGTGTTTGCATTTTGCACGAAATTTCCCTCAAGTCAGGAGTGATATCCAAACCTTGATGGGAAATTTACTGATTAAATTCTAAGTAGGTCTTATCTGTTGATAAGTACCGACGCTATTAGGGTACGATGTTGTCAAGATAGAGGTGAAACTCAGACCTTGATAACTAGTCCCACTCCTTGATTTTTATGCCTCGCCAAAGTCTCGAAACTCTCAATCAATTAGGAACGTGAAATGACCAAAAGGACGAATATCGTAGGCCTAACATCGATGACATATTTGTCTGAGTAAGTCAGGACACGCTGCCTCAATTCGAAAGGTGTTCGAATCGCTTTGGTTAGTCGTCGTTCTTCTACCCGGAACAATCTATGTTTTATGAGCCTATCTTTTATGTTATCTCGATTTTTACATGTGCTTTTAAACTCGATTCTTCGTCTATTTGAGACTTTTTACACAATTCACACGTATGTCCACAATCTAAAACCTTAATTCTAATCTCATAATCAAACTAAATTTATGAAGCTTTATTCTATCATGATAGCCTATGTGGGAATCTTGATCGACTATGATACTATGTGAATCTACCTGGTGAATCTATGCGTTAATATGGTTGTAAAACACTAAACGGAACATGGCATAGAAATGCGAGACTGAAGTGACGTGTCTGAAACATGGTGGATACGCCGCTGGTACTTCCTATATATAAGTGTTTCAAACATGTTACCAACTTCCGTACTAAGTGCCATGCGAAACTTAGTGTTTTGCAGACCGATGATGAGATGGTTGAAATCTAAAGCTAAGGGAAACTACTTGTGTAATATATGAGTAATCTATGTGTATGCTAGTGTAATCTAAGTATGTGGTGTTTTGGAGAAACAAAATGAGAAACGTAGCCTAGCGCCGAAGACGAGGGGGACGTGGCATGTCCGAAGCATGGTGGATACGCCGCTGGTACTTCCTATATATAAGTGTTTCTGGCATGTTACCGAGTCTCCATACCACGCGCTAAGTGAAGTTCGTAGTTTTGTAGGCTCGTGTTTAGGTTGTGAAATCTATTTGGTTAATCTATGTTGAATCTATTTAATCTATGTCGAATCTATTTGGGTTAATCTACGTTGTGAAAAGTGGTGGAATCTAATGTTGCAATTAACGAAGCGTGACACCGATGACGAGGGGAACGTGGCATGATTGAAGCATGGTGGATACGCCGCTGGTACTTCCTATATATAAGTGCTTCCGTCATGCTACCGAACTTTCGTAGCACGTGCCATGCGGGATTTCGTTGTTTGTGGGTTGTTAACATGAATCTATGAGGATCTATTTAATCTATTGGAAACTATTGAATCTATTGGAATCTATAAATCTATTGAATCTATTGGAAACTATGGAATCTATTGGAGTCTACGAATCTATTGAAACCTATGGAATCTGTTGGAATCTATGTGAAACTATTGGAGTAGTCTATGTGAATCTATGATGATGAGTGTGTTTTACGACACGTAACATGACACCGAGTACGAGGCGGAAGCGATATGCCTGAAGCGTGGTGGATACGCCGCTGGTACTTCCTATATATAAGCGTTTTTTACATGTTGCCAAACTTCGTACAACGTGCCATGCGAAGGTCGTGAGTTGTGGTGTTAAAACTAAGGTGAACTATCTGAATCTTGTTGAATCTCGAGTATTTAATCTATCGTGTGTGAATCTATGCTGTGAGACTTTGTGAACCCAGACTTATATAATCCTCTTGTTGGATCAATAGGATGTCTTCTCGAAAGCTCTCCGACACTCTCAAGAGATCCAGGGAAAAGTCTCAGAAAAAGACGATGTCCTTCATGGCCGACCAGAGCGCTCGAGTCGTGCCAAAGATCGTCTCTAAGATCCAAGGATCGAACACTCTGCCCTCTTCTGTTGACTCTAAGATGGAGAAAGAAAAGTCTACCAAGTTCACCTATAAGCATTTTGTCTCTTGCAACCCTAAGTCTTTCACGGGCAGTGATGGGGTGACTGCTATGCTCGAGTGGTTTGACAGCATCGAGGTTACCTTCATTAACAGCGAGTGTCCTGAACATCTAAAAACTAGGAGTGCAACGGGAATGTTTCAAGGCAGAGCGTTAGAATGGTGGACAAATGAGAGAAACATACGATCGAATGAAGAAGCCTATGCTCTTCCATGGGCTGAGGTGCGAGAATTGATGATGCTTGAATTCTGCCCTCCCCATAAACAACTGAAACTTGAAGAAGAGTTCTGGCACGTGAAGCAGATTGGTGATGATAATCTGGCCTATACTACCAGCTTCAAGCAGCTCATCTTGATTGTTCCTCACTTGGTTTCTACCCCTAAACGCATGATAACCAAGTACCTCAATGGTCTACCTCCTGCTATGCGTGATTCTATTGAAGCAGCCCAACTCGGAAATGTTGAGGAAGTCTACCGTCTTGCAGCTAGTCTTAACAACAACCGCGTTCGTGATTAAGCAGTTTGCTAATCCTGCTCCCTCCAAGTCTGCACACCAAGTTACCCAACAACCAAGTGGCAGCAAGAACAAGAGGCGAAAGTCACAGTTCAGGATGCAATGCTATTGTTCCTGCTGTAAATCCTGCTGCTAAGCCTGCTCCTGCTGCTACTGTTCAGAACACTGCTGCCCCTGAAGTCAAGAAACAGTACTTTGGGTCTTATCCCAAGTGTACCACTTGTAATTTTCATCATCATGTTGCCTCTGCATGTCGTCTGTGCACCAACTGCAATCGCTATGGTCACACGACTCCCTATTGTCGTCAAGCTAACCCTGCTCAACCAACTCAGCAAGCCCCAGCTCAGGCAGCCCTACCAGCTCTTCCAGCTCCTCCGCAGAACCCAAAGCCAGTCAACGCTGTTCATGCATGCTACAAATGTGGAGATACTACTCATCTTCGTAACCAGTGTCCTCAGCTGAACCAGGATCAACAGCCAGCTGCTCGTGGACGAGCATTCAATCTTAATGCCAACCAAGCTCGTAACGACAATGACGTCGTTAATGGTACATTTCTTGTAAATAACCTCTATGCTTCGATTCTATTTGATACTGGTGCCGACAGAAGCTTTGTGTTCGTAGAATTTGAATCTTTGTTAAATTGTGCACGCTCTATGTTACCTAAGTCGTTTTCGGTGGAGATTGCCGATGGGAAGTCTATTCTAGTTGATTCTATACTCTGTGGTTGTTCCTTGACTCTTAACGACCACGTGTTTACTATTGATCTAATACCCATGCAGTTGGGTAGTTTTGATGTCATTATCGGTATGGATTGGTTGCGTAAGAACCATGCCGAGATTGCTTGTCATGAAAAGTTTGTTCGTCTGCCTCTACCGTCTGGTGATATCATGCATGTCTATGGAGACCGATCTTCGAAAGGACTGAGGCTAATGTCATGCATACAAGCGAGCAGGTGCTTACGTAAACAGAACCTTGCTTTCTTGGCCCACGTGATGGAACAAAAGAGCAAGGGGAAGAACATAAGCGATGTTCCGGTGGTGTGTGACTTCCTCGATGTCTTTTCTGAAGATCTACCCGGTCTTCCACCTCCTAGAACCGTTGATTTTCGTATTGATCTCATACCTGGTGCGACTCCTGTCGCCAATGCCCCGTATCGTCTTGCACCTTCCGAGATGCAAGAGCTATCTAGCCAGCTTCAAGAACTACACGATAAGGGATTCATTCGTCCAAGTACCTCTCCGTGGGGTGCTCCTGTGCTATTCGTCAAGAAGAAAGATGGTTCGTTCCGTATGTGTATCGACTACCGCGAACTTAATAAGCTTACCATTAAGAATCGTTACCCTCTACCTCGTATCGATGATTTATTTGACCAACTACAAGGCGCGCCCTGTTTCTCGAAAATCGATCTTCATTCTGGCTATCATCAGCTTCGTGTACTTGAGGATGATGTACCCAAGACCACATTTCGTACTCGTTATGGGCACTACGAGTTCGTGGTCATGCCTTTTGGATTGACCAACGCACCTGTTGTGTTCATGGATCTCATGAATCGTGTTTGTAAGCCTTATCTTGATCGTTTTGTGATAGTTTTTATTGATGATATTCTCATTTATTCTAAAACTAAAGCTGATCATGCTCGACATTTACGCTTGATGCTTGAACTCTTACATGGTGAAAGTTTGTATGCTAAATTTTCTAAGTGTGAGTTCTTGATTAATGAAGTACAATTTCTTGGTCACGTCAATAGTAAGCAAGGTATTCATGTTACCCCGTCTAAAATCGAAGCTGTGAAGAATTGGAGTACGCCTAAATCTGCATCGGAGATTCATTCCTTCCTAGGGTTGGCGGGCTATTACCGCCGATTCATTTCGGACTTCTCTAAGTTCGCTGTTCCCCTTACTTCGTTGACTAAAAAAGAGAGACCTTTTGCTTGGGGTCCCGAGCAAGAGGAATCTTTTCAGACTCTTAAGACTCTTTTGTGTAATGCTCCTGTTCTAACTATCCCTGATGGGAATGATGATTTCATGGTATATTGTGATGCCTCGAACCATGGATTGGGCTGTGTGCTCATGCAGCGGGACAAGGTTATTGCTTATGCCTCCCGTCAACTCAAGGTGCATGAGAAAAACTATACTACTCACGATCTGGAGCTTGGTGCAGTTATGTTTGCGTTAAAGATATGGCGACACTACCTGTTGATCAGAGTGTCGCGCTCCGGTCAAAGATAATATTTATAAGCCCAAATTACCCTTAACAGATAGTTAGTGGTAGTAAGGGGTCGAACCACGAAGAGTATGTGGTTTGCGTATGGATTAGATCGAATAATAAAAAGGTGTCACTATTATGAAGCTTGCTATTTTGTTTTTATGTATTTTTGATTGATTGAAAAGATGTGGATTAAAACTACTAAAATGAAAGGATTAACTACTAGTGATTAACAAATTGCAAGAATTAAAATTGATTGATTGAATAATGATAAGAAAACAAGGTTCACACCCGGTTCGGTAATTGAAATCCTAGGGTTTCTACACGTTTTAGGTTTGAATCAATTGCAAAGATGATTAACGGATTTAGTGTCGCGAGGCTTAGGTGCCAAAAGTTATCAACGTTATAAATAACGGACCACAATGCACTTTGTTACCAAGAACATGTAAACTCTAACCTAGACAAGGCATAATTGCACATAAACATTTCATAAAGTCAAATTTAATCTTCACTCGACAATTTATGAATTCGATACAAATGCAAGACAATTGTCATAAGCTTCAAAATCAAATAGCAAATTGTCACAAACTCAAACCAAGAACAAACCCTAGACTTACAATAACCTACACCGGGGTGAAACCTCCAAGAAATTAGCCGCTCATGGTGGAAATGGCACGATCAACGGATGCACAAGACTTGAATTGGGTCATCTTGAAGCTTGAAGATGGATGATTGGATGAATTATTAGGGTTATGGATGGATGGTTGGTAATGGTAGATTTAAAGATTAATGGAATGGTGATGGATTAGGGTTTGTGATTGTGATTCGGATGATGATTCGGATCTTAGAGATGGTGTTCGATGGAATGGTAGGTGATAGGTAGGTGATAGATGATCATGATAGGCTCCCCAAAATCAAGTTTAAAACTCAATCTAATGTGTAACTCCCGAATAAATGGGTCAAAAACGTTTTTAATTCATTTCAACACACAAAGGAACAATTTCACGTGTCGGCAACATTGGGAGGCCGTCGCCGACGGCCTAAAGCCCCGTGGGCGACGCCTCATGTATTTCCTGAAATGGCCGACGGCCAAACTTGCTGTCTACGGACAATTTCAGCGACGCACTTTATAACATCCGTCGGTGACGGCACACATGGGTGTCGGCGACGGTTCATGCCTACTGTTAACTTTGTTATTTGCGTTGACTATGAAATGATTTATAAGACAAAGCCTCCTCTTCTCCCAATGGCTGTACATGTACAAAAAGTCGAGCATGATGATGATGTCCCATAATGATGATGTTTTAATGCTCTCTCTCCACGTGAAGGTTGCTGCTCAATTTTCCCAAGCCAAAGTCATCTCATGTTGGCCTCCCAATGTCACATGCTGGCTGCCTTTATTACTTCTTTTCATGGATTTTGCCAAAACAATTGTCTGCATGTGTGATGATGATGATTTCTAATTATTGCTCTCCTTCTTGATGTTCCCCAATTAATTCCTTCTTTCACGTGAGTTAGAGCTGCCAAGATTATCCCCAAAAGAATAATAAAAATATTATAATGCTCATTAATTTCCACTTCATTTTAACCATTTTAGATGTCAACGTTTTTTCTAAGTGCTCATTTATTATTGATTTAATTACATCATTTAAACCCATTACTTCTAAAAACCTATACAATATAAAAAAATGATTAAAGTAACCAAATTTACACTAATATTAATGCTTTAATACACTAATTAATATCAAGTATGGTGTTTCTATAATGCACGGATCACATCCCCACACTTATCGTTTGCTTGCCCTCAAGCAAATCTGTCTTTCACTTTCACATGGGTCGATCAAAGAATACACTCCTCATTCCCGAGACTAAGGTTAAGGTCAATTGTCATGCCAAAGTTCAAACTTTTTACAAATTCCACATATTTAGCAATAGATGATTAATCATGTAAAAATGGTTATCCAGGATTAACCCGCCCTTGAAACTAATAATTCATGCACATCCCTCACAATGTTCTCTCAACTCGGTTTAAAATTTGGCTAATTAGATAATGAATTAGCACTTTCTAAGTAATCACTCAAAACCGATTAGAACACGTACCCGCTTAGGCTTGCAACTCAATCATTCTCCACCACCGAACACGAATACTAAGCACAAGTCAAAAGGTTTTTGAAGGGTTGTAATAGGGCTAGGCGAAGGGTAGGAAATATGATGTTTTAAAGTGGCTAGGGTGATGAAAATTCGATTTTTATTACAAACCACTAAACTAAATATAAAATCAACTATGAGGCAACAACTTTCGCCTTTTATTCAACAACTACTAACACTTCTTTTTGTGCTTTTTCTCAATTCTTTTTCATAACATTTTCTGATTTTTTTTTTTTTGAAATGCAAACAATAAAAAACAACTATACAAATACGACTCCTATAATCGAATTTCCATCACACGGGTTTAAAAGAAAAAGGTTTAAGGTTATGGGCTATAGGGTGATCAAACGAAAGGATTAGGCTCAAGATTGGCTACTAGGGGATAATTTTTGGGTAAGTATATAAAAATGGTGTAAAATGGAAAAGGTTTACCTAATGCCTTAATCATTCTCGTGCTTGTATTCGGTCCATGGTCTCAAACGTATCAAAAGTTGCAAGTTCTACAATACATGACTAATGGTCCACTCAAACAAAGAAACATAGGTATGTAATCTATGATATAAAAATGGCTCAAAACCTCACATATCTAAAAGGGTATGGTATGTGACATGCATAAAATACTAGTTTCTTAGGCGGATTATTCCCAAATAACCACCCGCTAAATACCCGTCATGCTCTTAATTTGAACTTGACCATGACAAAAGACCAAATGGGTTGTGACATCCCTCGTTGACTTAGTTACTTGTGCTTTAAGACCGCTTTTGAAACAAGACATTTTTGAAAAAAATTTGAAAATTTCCCCCATCCCCACACTTGAGGTAAACATTGTCCTCAATGTGTAGTGTTTGAATGAACGGGTCAAAATCGAAAACTTTTACTACTCCCCCATCCCCACACTTGAGGTAAACATTGTCCTCAATGTGTAAGAACTAGAGTTTTAAAACGCACAATGGATGTGACACGGCTAACTTCCCAAAAATTCCACCCCGGAAAAATAATATACAATTACAATCCACTTATTACTAATCTAAGAATCAAGGTAAAAAGGAAACGCATGCACCTGATTTTTGTCGCTAGATGCTCCTGTCTTCTTCTTCTCTTCACAAAAACGGTTGTCCCGCGAACATAGTGTACCTACAAATCTAAACCCTTGTGTAGAAGCATGCTTCTCACAACCATTGAAATTTGTTAGGTTCTTAGTTCTACCATTTTTATGAAAGTGTTACCAAATCATGCGTTAAATTACCTTGATTTTTGTGGAAAAAATAATGTACAACAATAACAATCCTAACTCACTTTCGTAGGAATCACGGTTGCATTTAGCTTATGCAACAAGCCCTTTTAAACCCCCCAATAGCTCGGGCGGACGAGTAGGTCTCGTGAGGGTTATATAGGGAACACACCCACAACGTTCATTTAACTACTAAAATAAAATAACAAAATTGCACAACAACAATACTAACTAGACTACAGAGAAAACTAAAACGAAATGTGAAATAAAATATACAACAACAATTGACTTACCACCTCATGGTGGTCGAATGGCGTGCTTGCCGTCCACGAGCTCCTCGAAATCAGCCACCGGTGATTCGTACCATTTGTTGCCAAATGGTCCAAACTTCCTCACCTCCTCTTCCTTCTTCTTTTCTAGAGGTGACTTTTTCGTCTTTTTCTTCTTGACCGTTTTCTTCTTTGTTTCTCCAAACCTACCAACCAAAGCACACACCTTTTTGTTTGGATTCATGTCCTTTTTAGGACACTTACCCTCACCGAGCGGGTTAGTGAAATTCGGAAAAACATTTAAATTTAATTCCCGGTCCCCAACTTCATGCTTACCGTTCCCGTTACACAATTTATTATAGCATTAGCAGTTGCCAGGAACGGCCTACCCAAGATAACTATCGGTTGGGTGTCCTCAACACACCCAACATAGTCTACTACCAAAAAGTCAACTGGGTAGTAGCAATCATCCACTTTAACAATTACATCCTCCACCATCCCCCTTGGATGCGTGGAAGTCTGATCGGCCAATACCACGGGAGTATCAAATTTTTTTAATGGACCAAAATCGTATTGGCCATACAAACTCCCGGGTAAAATGCTCACACAAGCTCCAAGATCGAGGAGCGCCCTCTCGATTTTAAATGTTCCAATTTGAATTGAAATAAGAGGATCTCCTGGGTCTGAGCTTTTTGAGGAAGGGCACTCGATAAAACGGCACTAACATGAGATATCAAATCAACCGGTTCGGGTAATTTGTTGTGCCGTTTTTCGATGCTTAACTCCTTTAAGCATTCCACATGAGCCGGAACCTTTTTAATGTCATCTAGTAACGGTAAATTAATTTTTGCTTGTTTAAAATTTTCCCACCCCTCATCCTTCGATGGGTACCGTTCCTCAACTTGTGATGCATTAATCGGTTTAATTTGATTTAAACAATTTTCACAAAAAGAATTTTTATTCAATTTTTCAATTTTAACTTGTGAAATCGTTTCTTGTTCATTTTTATTTTCCGACTCGTCTCTTGTATTTCCCACTACACCATCAACACATTGTGGTGGCGAAATGCTTTCAACACTACTACAAACCTCATTATTTGGAAGAAGACTTACCGCGCTAATGTGCACATTCCTCACATTGCCCGTTCTTGAACTTTGATGCTTCGGGTTCACCGTGGTGTCACTTGGAAGTCCTCCTCCACTTCCACGAATTTGAGCCATCTCTTGAGCAAGTTGCCCCACTTGCTTCTCCAACGCTTTATGAGATTTATCCCGCACTTCAAATTCTTTCCTTACTTCGGTTGTAAGGGTGGTCATAGCATTCATGAGAGCGTCCATTTTAGAATTGAACGAGTCGTTACCTTGAGAGTTTGATGTACCACCCCCATTTCCAATTTGGTTGTAACCACGTTGATAATTACCTTCACGATTTTGATAGCCTTGGTTACCCCCTTGATTGTAATTCCTTTGGTAACCCCCTTGGTTACCACCTTGGCGATTGTTATACGATGACCCACCCTGACCACCTTGATTACCCGATTGGAAATTCGGATTCATTTGATTCGAAGAATTACCATACCGGAAATTAGGGTGATTTCTCAAACCCGGATGGTAATTGTTGGAGTTCATGTCATATTGCTTTCGATCCCCATACACTTGGTTTACCTCCTCAGTGTAGTCACTCGACCCCGTTGGACATTGCTCGGTTTTATGCCCAATATCTCCACACTCTTCACATACCGCAAATTGTACCGCGTTCACCTCCTTCTTCTTCATACGAGCCATTTCCCGTTCTAAGGTGGAGATTCGATCCTTAGAATCAAGATCGGGAAGTGACCGGGAAACTGGATGTTTCTTAGCTCTATCTGCCGATTCCTTCTCTTTTGACCGTTTGCTCATCCGCTCAAGAAATTCCCAATCGTCATCCTCGTGATTGCTCAAAAGAGTCCCGTTGCTCGTTGATTCGAGGCGGTTCCATGTATTGTCGTCTAGACCCCGCACAAAACACTTTACCAATTCCCACTTTTCTATTTGGTGATGTGGGCATCTCCGCATCAATTTCTTTGAATCAAGTGAATGCTTCATGTAACGGTTCACTCGATAATTGCCGAAACGACCTTATTTCATCCCTAGCATCGTCGGTCTTCGCCATCGAATAGTATTCGTCTAAAAAGACTTGTTGCATCTCTCCCCATGTCCGGATGCTATTCACCGGAAGTGTGAGAAACCATTGTTTTGCCTTGTCTTTCAACGAAAATTGGAACAAGCGAAGTTTGACCTCCTCTAATGCGAAGTAGTGTCCCCCAATCGTGTTGCATACCGATGAAAATTCCGCTAAGTGTGTATACGGTTCATCGTTAGACCTCTCGTTGAAATGGGGAAGTATATTGATGTAATGCGGTTTACAATCGAACATTCTTCTTTCGCACACAATATGTGAATCATTCTCGGTAACCACCGGTCGGAAACGGTCATTCATTCCCCATGGAGGTTGTTGACGACGTTGTGGACCGTTAACCTCTTGATCGACCGGTCTTCGATTGTCTCTTCGGTCACCTCTTCTATCCCCACCTTGATGTCTACCTTGGTTTCCTCTTTGGTTACCACCTCCCACGAAACGAGGAATCCGATTAGGGTTACCATTGTTGTTATTGTTGTTGTTGTAAAACCCATCATCTCGGTTCCGTTGGTTATTGTTTCGTGGTTGACGGTTGTTTCCGTAACCATCATTTCTCACGTTCCCGTACCCATAATCATCATCCCCCACAAAGTTGGCATTTTGATAGCCGAACTCCTCATCTTCAAAACCTCTTGCATTGTAGACATTTCCCCTATTCACGTATCCCCAATCTTCCTCGTCGTTAACCCGATCATCATAATATCCCCCATCGTCCGAATTTTCCGTATGTATGCTCACATGTTTCGGTGATTGATAACCGGGAACACTAAATGGTTCGTCATCGGGGATGACATTCCTCAAATCGTCTATGTTAAAGAAAGGGTCTTCGTTCGCGGGATTGCCACGATCTCGATTACCTCGCCGATCGGAATTGACATTCCGATCATCAAGATTAATGGGTAGGGAATTGTGTCGATGAAGGTTTTGTTGTTGGGGTGTTCGTTGGGTGTTATTGGGATTTTGGTTTTGGAAAGGTGGTGTGGGTGGTCCATTGTTGTTATTACCACCCGGTCGCTCTTGAGGCATGGGTTGAACATTTTGGGCGGGGTAAAAGGTTCCTCGGGATTGGAATTGGTTTGGGTTTTGGTTTTGGTTGAAGTTTTGGTTGGAGTTTTGGTTCGCCATTGAATCGGTTTCAATGGACGGTGTATGATGTGGTGTGTTGGTGGTTTGATTAGAAACAAGTGTCGCTTCTAACCGGCTTGCTAGATTTCTCCTTGCAACTCGTTCGATTTCCGGTTCGTAGACTAAAGGTGAAGTCCTCCCGGAGTTTCGCGTATGCATACACTACCTGTAACCTGCACAAGTAACACACCCGCGTAACAAGGAAAAAGACAAAATGCAAAAAGAAACTAAACAATTTAAACAGATAATCATGAAATTCAAACAATAATCCAAACACAAAGCGCACGCACTCCCCGGCAACGGCGCCAAAATTTGATCAGAGTGTCGGGCTCCGGTCAAAGATAATATTTATAAGCCCAAATTACCCTTAACAGATAGTTAGTGGTAGTAAGGGGTCGAACCACGAAGAGTATGTGGTTTGCGTATGGATTAGATCGAATTATAAAAAGGTGTCACTATTATGAAGCTTGCTATTTTGTTTTTATGTATTTTTGATTGATTGAAAAGATGTGGATTAAAACTACTAAAATGAAAGGATTAACTACTAGTGATTAACAAATTGCAAGAATTAAAATTGATTGATTGAACAATGATAAGAAAACAAGGTTCACACCCGGTTCGGTAATTGAAATCCTAGGGTTTCTACACGTTTTAGGTTTGAATCAATTGCAAAGAGGATTAACGGATTTAGTGTCGCGAGGCTTAGGTGCCAAAAGTTATCAACGTTATAAATAACGAACCACAATGCACTTTGTTACCAAGAACATGTAAACTCTAACCTAGACAAGGCATAATTGCACATAAACATTTCATAAAGTCAAATTTAATCTTCACTCGACAATTTATGAATTCAATACAAATGCAAGACAATTGTCATAAGCTTCAAAATCAAATAGCAAATTGTCACAAACTCAAACCAAGAACAATGTTTAAACCCTAGACTTACAATAACCTACACCGGGGTGAAACCTCCAAGAAATTAGTCGCTCATGGTGGAAATGGCTCGATCAATGGATGCACAAGACTTGAATTGGGTCATCTTGAAGCTTGAAGATGGATGATTGGATGAATGATTAGGGTTATGGATGGTTGGTAATGGTAGATTGAAAGATTAATGGAATGGTGATGGATTAGGGTTTGTGATTGTGATTCAGATGATGATTCGGATCTTAGAGATGGTGTTCGATGGAATGGTAGGTGATAGTTAGGTGATAGATGGTTATGATAGGCTCCCCAAAATCAAGTTTAAAACTCAATCTAATGTGTAACTCCCGAATAAATGGGTCAAAAACGTTTTTAATTCATTTCAACACACAAAGGAACAATTTCACGTGTCGGCAACATTGGGAGGGCGTCGCCGACGGCCTAAAGCCCCGTGGCCGACGCCTCATGTATTTCCTGAAATGGCCGACGGCCAAACTTGCTGTCTACGGACAATTTCAGCGACGAACTTTATAACATCCGTCGGTGACGGCACACATGGGTGTCGGCGACGGTTCATGCCTGCTGTTAACTTTGTTATTTGCGTTGACTATGAAATGATTTATAAGACAAAGCCTCCTATTCTCCCAATGGCTGTACATGTACAAAAAGTCGAGCATGATGATGATGTTTTAATGCTCTCTCTCCTCGTGAAGGTTGCTGCTCAATTTTCCCAAGCCAAAGTCATCTCATGTTGGCCTCCCAATGTCACATGCTGGCTGCCTTTATTACTTCTTTTCATGGATTTTGCCAAAACAATTGTCTGCATGTGTGATGATGATGATTTCTAATTATTGCTCTCCTTCTTGATGTTCCCCAATTAATTCCTTCTTTCACGTGAGTTAGAGCTGCCAAGATTATCCCCAAAAGAATAATAAAAATATGATGGCTGCTATGTATTCTAGCCTACTCAAACAAAACATTCTAAATTATATCAAATTCAAAGCACTTATTATAAAGCTCATTAATTTCCACTTCATTTTAACCATTTTAGATGTCAACGTTTTTTCTAAGTGCTCATTTATTATTGATTTATTTACATCATTTAAACCCATTACTTCTAAAAACCTATACAATATAAAAAATGATTAAAGTAACCAAATTTACACTAATATTAATGCTTTAATACACTAATTAATATCAAGTATGGTGTTTCTATAATGCACGGATCACCTGTATGGTACTAAGTGTGTGGTTTTCACTGACCATAGGAGCCTTCAACATATCTTTGACCAAAAGGAGCTGAACATGCGACAGAGACGTTGGGTGGAATTGCTAAACGACTACAACTGCGAAATTTGTTACCATCCTGGCAAGGCGAATGTAGTGGTCGATGCCTTTAGTCGTAAAACTCATGTGAATGCTATCCGTATCTCTAATGATCTCCATGCGTGTATTCGTGACGCTCAGTATTCGTCAGCAAATGAAGGAAGTCTAGAAATGGAAATCCAAGGCGCTAAGATTGAACAACTCGAAAGAAAACCTGATGGACTCCAATACTACCTCAATCGCATCTGGGTTCCGGATCGCGATAACCTCCATGAGCTCATTATGAATGAGGCTCACAAATCCCGTTACTCTATTCATCCGGGCGCTGATAAGATGTACCATGATTTGCGTGCAACTTATTGGTGGCCTGGCATGAAGAAGGACATTGATGTATATGTTTCCAAATGCCTTACTTGTACGAAAGTTAAGGCTGAGCATCAACGTCCTTCAGGACTCTTAGAACAACCCGAAATCCCAGTTTGGAAATGGGATAGCATCGCTATGGACTTTATTACCAAGCTACCTCGAACACCTTCTGGTCACGATAGTATCTGGGTGATAATTGATCGTTTGACCAAATCAGCCCACTTTCTTCCTATTCGTGAAGATTATAAAGTGGAGAAACTTGCTCGAATCTATACTGATGAGGTTATATGTCGTCATGGCATACCTCTTGACATAATCTCGGACTGTGATGGTCGTTTTACTTCACGTCTTTGGCAAACTTTTCAATCCGCTATGCATACACATTTGAATCTTAGCACGGCCTTTCATCCCCAAACGGATGGACAGACCGAGCGTACTATCCAGACCCTAGAGGATATGCTCCGTTCTTGTGTCATCGACTTTGGTGGTAACTGGGAGGTACATTTACCATTGATTGAGTTCTCGTACAACAACAACTATCATTCCAGTATTCAGATGGCTCCTTTCGAAGCTTTGTATAGCCGCAAGTGCCGATCTCATCTCAGTTGGCATGGGATTGGTGACAAGCAGTTTACTGGCCCTGAAATCATTCAAGAGACAACGGATAAGATTCTTCAGATCCGTGATAACTTGATCAAGGCCAGGAGCAGACAAAAGAGCTATGCGGATAATAGGCGTAAGCCTCTGGAATTTGATGTTGGTGACCGAGTCCTTCTCAAGGTATCTCCCTGGAAGGGAGTAGTTCGTTTTGGTAATGTCACACCCCAAATTTCCACGTGTTACCGGTGGGCCCGGTAGGGGAGTATCGTGACGTGGTTGGCAACATCATAGTCAAACAACACAATATATAAATGCACAGCGGAAGCAAAAGATAATTATTACAATCCGAAATAGTGTAACATCAAAGTATTACAACGGAAGTAAGGATCCACAGGCGGATCTTAAAACAACAAAAGAAATTATCAGACTAATGGCTTATATGGAGGAGTTGCAAATTCCTCATCTAACAAGTCCTGAGCAGCTTCCAGCCTATTATGTACTTGTACCTGTCACTTAGACTTTGGAAAATACGTCAGTTTTCACTGGTAAATACACTCAACTGACTCATTTGAAAAGGGTTTAAGAAAAATTGGTTTAGGTGCACAAGGCACGAAAATATATTGACACTTTGATTAAAATGCTCAAGTCAATATTAATCTTTTATACTTGGGACAAACTATATCTCATGTTATCAGTTTTACATAACTTGCTCTACATACGGGGCCCGGTTCTATGCCGGTTCAAGATTAACCGACACACCACTATTCCCCTATTGGGAATCCCTTATTGGGTATAATTAATTAATTAGCATATAGCATCTGTCAGGTGTATGCCTACACCCCGTGCTTAAGTCGTGGCCATTTCAATTTAATGAGTCAAGGATATCCAGGACACGGTCGCATTAACCCCCAATGTTTCAGTCAAGCAATACGAATTAAAAACAGGTTATTTGAATTTCCCGACTCATTGGTCTTCGAATCCCATACCTGACCATGCGGTATTTATATTACCGTATCCCAAGCCCGTAATAGGGAAAATAAGTTAAGAGTATTTACCTGAGCTAGCTCCTGTCTTAAATAGCAAGAATTTTAATAACTCAGCCGTATTCACTTAAGTAAGCGTAGGTACAATTTACCGGAAGGCTCTAGTCTGGAAATGATGGTGTAAATAACCAATTAGAATACTAACGTGTCTTTAATTAAGCCTAAGCTTAGACCGGTTAGTCTTAAGGAAATATACGGTTCAAACACATGATTAAGAGAAGACCGGAATAGAATGTGTTTTAGACCCGACAAGTTCGGAGACTTGTATAATATGGGTATTTTATACACATTCTGGATTTTGAGATAATAACAATAAGGTTTGACCCGTTTCGGCTAATTTATGTAAACTAGTTACATAAACCGAACCGAACGCGTATGAAGCGTAACGGGTAACCATAAGAGTCCTAAACAGGTTTCCTAAGTTAACATGCCTTAAATATGTTGTGATATCAGTGGGATACCTTCCGTTATGCCCAAAACGAGTTTAATCTCATAAAAAGCCCCGTAGGGGTATTTTGGTCATTTTAAAGATTATAAAAGGAGTTAATTAAGTTTCTGTGAACCGGGTCTGAATACATCAGTAAAATAGTTTATTTTAACAGGTTATAACATTTGGTTATAAGTCTTATATGCCAAAATAGTTTTAAACCCTAACTATGCGTATAATACGCGTATAAAGTAGTTTTAAGCGACGTACGGGTTAAAATAGGATTCTGAGTTTCCTGATCAGTTAAACAGGTTCAAAACACTCCATTTAATATTTAAAATCAGTAGCAATTGGATTTGCATCAAAAGGATTTGTAAAACTCATTTTATGGCCGAAAATGGCATATTCGGTATTTACCGAATTAAGGCGATAATCCTAGCTTATGATCAGTTTAAAAATAATTAAAAATCTTCAAAAATCCCAAAATATTATATTACATCAGTGGGTAAAAGGTTTGGTGTCAAAAATTTGGTTTAGATAGGCTTTACGCTAATGACGCCGTTTAATTAATAAAATTTGTTTATAATTACGTCATTAAGCATAACTCCTAATCTAGACTTCCGATTGACGTGAAAATTTACATACATGATTAATAATCAATAACAAAGGTTATTGTCCTTTCACATCTTTAAAAATCTCATTTTATAATCATAAGGGCAACATGGTCAACATTTGGCAATTTAACGGAAACATCGGACAATCGAGGTTTCAAGTGGTATAAACGCAGAGGGTTATACCAACATGTAACTAGGTCCTAATGGAACTTTAAGGCATGTCTAAACCTATCTAAACCGGGTCAGAACTGAGGTCAAAGCAAAAGTCAAACTTTTGCGTCTTTCGGTTCCGAATCGGTTCAAAACAGAAAGTTGTCGAATCGAACAAGCGTAGACAAGTTATTATACTTATTTTCAAGTTATTTGCCTGATAAAACAGATTACACGCCTTCTGCATCGTTAATTATGCGATTAATGGTTCCGTTGACTTTTCGGAAGAAGTTTGACTCGACGAACGACCTAGTTAGGATTGGAATCAGTGAGTGCCCTTTTTGGGGTTTATTACCCACATAATTACCAACTTGTAACAACTTTCGTTTCGACAAAACTCTGGACCGTTCATGATTTATCGCTAAGTCAAACCGTAATTACGACGGTTTGACTTCTAGGCTCTAAACTAAGCATAACTCCAACGAGAAGGATCAAGGGCACTTACATACGTCTAATGGATGATTTGTGAGCCTTGTATCAGTTCCAGAGCTCCTCCAAATGTCCAGAAGTTGATATGTGTTGAATGTTGAAACCTAAGACTTTTTATAAGAACTTTGATCATCAAAGATTGATTCCAAATGAGTGTAAGATGATCCAAGATGCATGTATATGGCCTCTATAAGCTGTAAACCACTTTAGGAAGCCCATAGAATCGAAAAACCATGTTTAAAGTCGGTTAGAACATGCAAACAGGCACCTGCCTGTTTTTTCTGCATCTGCAGGTCTGACGCGGGGCGCCTCACATTTTGTTAAATCTCACGCGGGCCGCCTGAGCCTTATGTTCAGGTTTCCCATTTTTCTTTAATTGCATTTTGGCCCTTGGTCCCCCGAAAGGTCGTTTTCGAGTTGTTTCTTGCATTAAGAGGCTTTATATTTGACATATGGGGGCTTTAATACTTATACCCACTTTGTCAAGTCCTCGGGTAACTTTGTGATCACCCGAAAAGCCCTAATTTTCTATGTTGACGATTCTAACCCTCACACACGAATTTTATCATAACTTTCTCATATGATAACGAAACTTGGTGAAATTTTTATGGTGCATTCTAGTGAGCATAATTAATCGTTACAAGGCTTCGGGTTTGCTATCAGGTCACTCAGAGGTATATCTTTAACATGTTGACACATTTAACCCCTGTAGTTTGTAATCTCTCACTTTCTTTCACAATTCGCTTCGTATGATCCATGATCCATTCGTTTAAGGTTATAAACATCATGTAGGGTTATTGTAAAGTATATTTATTCATTGTTGACACTTTGAACCCTTATATTTACACAGTTTCATTGTTTGTCAACTTTAGTCCTTCAAGAACATTCTTTCACACGTTCAAAGGTTATGACACGTGTCAAGACATTATAGGACGTAAATTTTCGGGGTGTTACATCCTCACCCCCTTAAAAGAAATCTCGACCCCGAGATTTACTGAAATAGATGAGGGTACTTTTCTTTCATCGTGGCTCAACCTCCCACGTATACTCGGGACCTCTACGGGCATCCCATTGGAACTTTACAATTGGTACTTGCTTCCTTCGAAGCTTCTTAACCTGTCGATCCTCAATCGATATAGGATGTTTATCACATCGTAAATCCGCATACCAATTTGTGATAGTGCTCCTTGACTTATTGGCGGAACACCTCCTTCAGTCACTAGTGTGCAATGTAATTTCGAGCTCCGCCAAACTCCTTAAATAGGTTTTAGCTTACAAGCTACTTGATCTTGATACATTCGATTTCCTTCGAATGATTTCCATATATTCAGAGCTTAACTAGCCTGATAATTTCACAAATTTGGTACACCCTTCCTGGGTGATATCTTTTGTTAAACCATATTCCTTAACAAGAACTTAGGAAGTTTGCTATTTTCATAACTCCTCGATTTTCTTGCCATATACTGGCAACCTACAATCGATTATGGATTTATATAATCTTATTTGTTGTCCCCCAGGCAACTTTCAGATCTTGATAATTGGACTTACCAATTCTCTATCTAACACTAGACATTTAACATTCCATCTATACAAGGTCTCCAAAGGAGTAGCCTTAATACTTACATATCCATTATTATAGAAAAACTTATTCTTAAGGTGAGATGGTTATTCCAACCACTGCTTAGCTAATGTTTAGGGAATAGCTAATCCTTGCCGTTAGTCGAACAGATCGACGATCCTGGGCAGCCGATGGCGATTCTTAATTGTTGCCTAATTAGGGTTGCGGTAATCAATGCACAAGCAAAATGAACCGTCTTTCTTATTTACTAAAAATCGGTGTTCTTAGAACTTTGAATTTTGGCTTTAAGAAACCTTCTCTAAAAACTTATCGATTTGGCTCTTAGTTATTCCTATTCCGTTGGTACTAACAGATATACGGCTTTTACAGTAACTGTAGCCCTAAGCGGGATGTTTGTCCTAACATCCTCTTGCCTCTCAGGAGGTAAACATGGTAATTCCTATGAAGAAAATAATCATGACACCCATAGAGATGTCATAGTTGTCCGTGTTCTCAGGCTTTGGTTCATCTATCGATGTCGGTGTCAGATAAATGACACATTCACTTTACAAATGTAAGGGTGCCCTAAGTAGAGATACTTATAGGGACATTTTATATTGGATATCTTCTTTGAATACTACTAGTCGACTTTAGTATGATATGACCATTGGGATGTCTCAGGGGTTCCATGTATTAAACCTCCATGCTGATCAGGCATGGAAGCAATCTATGGGACACACTAAGATACGCCAATCCTCATATGGCACTTTTATTAAACATAGTTTGGCATTCGCAGGCGATAGAAAACAATGAGAAAATAAAATAAAATAATAATATATATTGTCGTACTCTTTTTGGGGAAGAGTACTCCAGATTCTTATGAAAGGATTATCTTCGAGGATGGGAGAGATGGTCATTATGGATTTCATTGGTAAGTTATACCTTACATGTAATATCTGGAGTTCTTATGAATGAAATCAAGAGTTTGCTAAGCTTATGGTTTGCTAAAGGTTTATTATCCCTTGCATTAATATAAAATACTTAGCAGACACTATCAATGCTAAATGGTAAGGGACGTACCTAATGCTATTATCGATGTGCACTGTCTCTGGCATTCAACCGGTAGTCCAGGCGTTTCCTTTCTTATCCTTCCCAGACTTAGCTGCTCCTCTCTTGGCAGCCTTAGGGCAATTAGTACTGATATGCCCCTTTTCGCCACAGCTGAAACAGTTTGTATCTTTTATGTCCCTACATTCGTGGGACTGGTGGCCAGCTCTTTTACAGATGCCACATTGCTTTATCTTTTGGTTTAATCGACACTGTCCCCAATGTCTTCTTTTGCAGGTTTTGCATGTAGGCTTTTTGTTGGAATCCTGTTGGTTATTGTTGAACTCGGATTTGCTCTTCTTAGGATTCTGAGAGTTATCCTCCTCCCTTTGTCTTTTCTCATTAGTTTCATTCTTGATCGACTTTTGTCTCACTATATCTAGAGTGAGAGACAAGGATAGATCTACAGCTGATCTGTAGTTGATTGGCCTTGAAGCCTTAACATTCCCTTTTATTTCTGGTGCCAAACCACTGATGAAACGCGCAATGCGTTTTGGTTCCGGGGTAATTAAATAGGGTACCAGTCTAGATAGGGAGTTGAAGTCGGTAACATATTGCTGACAATTTAGGTTTTTCATTGTGAGAGTCAGAAAATATGTCTCCACTTTTTCCACTTCGTGTTGTGGACAGTAGTTCTCTTTGATAAGGTCCACAAACTTGGACCATCCCATATGGTATAGGGGAATTTTTCCCATGGACTGCATCATGGCCCTCCACCATACAAGAGCCTCTCCCTTGAAAGATTGTGAAACAAATTTTACTACGTCCTTATCAGCACAATCACTGATGTCCACTACCGTTTCCATTTCCTCAAGCCATTCCATAGCATCAATTGCTCCTTTTTCGCCATTGAAATCTCTGGGTTTGCATGAGACGAAATATTTGTAGGTGCACCCGCCTTCAGTTGAACGGGGCTTATCATAGAGTACTAACTCCTGAGGTTCGCTCTTTTCATCTGAAGAGTGAACGGAGCTCTCCTTACGAGCTGATGTATGTGTTTCCGTATGGACCTTTGAGTGAGTGACACTCGGTTCCTTTTTATTCTCAAGGATCTTATCCACAACTTCACTAATTGCTGCGCTAATCAAGGCCTGAAGAGTAGTGCCACTAACATTTATATTTATATTTGCATCCTTGTTTTTAGCCGCAGTACTGTTGTGTGCTTCATCGGAAACCTCCATTCTGGAGCTTTGGTACTAAACACTAAAAATAACATATGCTTAGATACAAACTAGTATGGAATCATCGTATTGGATGATTTATAAACCATGGTATTATTTAATCATAATGGCTGTTAGGTTTATAACTCCCTTATAGTTTGCTACTAGAAAGTATGACAATTATATTTAGCCTAGGTCAAAAGGACCATCAATTGTGTTTAAGGTTTGGACCAAGTCCATTACCTTTTGACAGGGAATTTCAATGTCACAATTGTCTTTGTCACAACGACAATCTTTAGATATTTGGAAGGCTTGTCACGAAGAACATTAATAATCATAGGCACGAAGGCCTTGTCACAAAGGACTTATAAGAATATGGCACTTAAGGCATTAATATATAAGCCGCAATTTTATCGGATTAGAGATCTTAAGGTTCGAACATAGTTCTTCACCTTTGGATAGAGAGTCAAAGACTACAGCCATCATTTCTTTGGAAGGTAATTTATTTTGCCACAAAGGCTAGTCAATGGACATAATTCTGATTAACCGGATAATGGTGAGCTTCAGAGGAGTCAGCCGTGGTGAAGCTTTGAAGGCTACTAATCCAAGTAGTAATAATTTGCTTAATTATAGGGAATCGTCGAATTTTGATGATTAATTAGCCATGGTGTAGCTCAAGTATATAGACCAATAGATAGTATTAAATTTATTTGATTATGCTTGGCCTAGGTTTTTAGATAAACCATCTTTGGCGTTTAAGCGGAATATAATCCTTCATTTTTATTTGACAGGGGACATAAGTCACGACTGCCAATGTCATACTGACATCTTTTATATATATAGCACAAGGGCTTGTTCCAAAGAACTTATGATGGCCCAGAGGCCTTGTCACTAGGGAAATTTTAAAACATAATCGATGATTCCTTTGGGTCGGAAAATTTCATAGTTCATTGTCTTGACAAGAAGTTATGAAATAAACTATCTTTTTCATGTATTCATCTTTACTCGTATATTTACATCTCAAATGGATGTTTTGATGCGCACCTCATTTTCGACGTTTTCCAGCCATGATTCCTATTGATCATTTACGCTAAAAATGGATTTGGAAAAATTCCTAATATAAGGATGACAAGTGTGATTTTTATAGCATCACGGTTGTCGGGAGTGTTAACACATTTTCAGGTGTTAACAAGGATCTGAATCTCTTTTTAAACAGATTTTCCCATCTTAGCTAGGTCTTCAATGACATTCAAGCTAGGTCAAACCATTTAAGATTCTCTTTTAATAATTATACTGGCAGGAAAGGAACGATATTTATTTTTATTCAGGATTTTTATCATAATCCTAATTTATAAATTAATAATAGCACAAATGGCCTAGTCGCGTAGACAAGTTCAATTTATATACCATGATTTCAGAGAATCAAAGCATGAAGGTATTGCTGGCACAACAGGCCTAGTCACAAGGACATTTATAAATTATAAGCTATGATTTCAGAGAATCAAAGCATGAAGGTTTGAACCTAGTTCATTACCTTTATTTGACAGGAAATCTTCGCTACCACTGTCTTTTGGCTCATATGGAAATGAACAGGGCCTGTGGGCGCTATATTACCACGTATGGTCAAAATATGATCATCTCAAGTGATGATCTAAACCCATGATTCAGAGATCATTACATTGGGTTAGGAATCTTTTGAAGAATCCATTAATAAGAATGACGTGTGTGATTTTAATGAATCACGTCTGTCAGGAGTGTTAACATATTTACAGATGTTAACAGGGATTCGAATCTTTTAAACAGGTCTTACCATCATGGCCCGGCCTTAAAATGACCCGAAGGCTAGGTTTCACTCTTAAGATTCTTCTTAATATTTAACGCAGAACAATCCTAAATTGAGGTGTTAAATATGGATCAGAATCTAATTATGGAACTACCATCTTGGCCCGGTCTTAAAATGACACGTGGCTAGGTCTTGTCCTTTCTAGATTTTGCCATTTTATAATAATGGTAGATCTTATAAAAGGAATGTCTGAATGAAAATTTAAAGTTAATTATTCCACTATAAAATTAAAAATACAGATGTGCCCTAGTCGGGACTTGAAAGGAATAGTGTTGTCCTCGAAGGAACTGAAAGGTAATTATGTCCTTATAAGGACTATTAAGGAAACGATTTTTAGCAAAAGGAGTTTCTTCTTCATTTTATTTCTGAATGCCTTCTCCTTGGTTGCATGTTTCGTCCTAGCCACCGTACGAAGGTCAGCAATTTAAGGCTCCTGTTGTGGAGAATTATTATTACGGCTTCTTCGCTTGGTGACGTATCCAAAGTATAGAAATTTTGGAAGCAGAAATTCCAGATAAGGATTGAGAATATTCCTATGTTAAGTCTACACTCAGAAGGTCAAGGAATGTGCAAATGTGTCATTGAGATTAAACACAAAAAGCTAGTGTTTAATTCACTCAATGTTGGCTCTGATACCAACCTGTCACACCCCAAATTTCCACGTGTTACCGGTGGGCCCGGTAGGGGAGTATCGTGACGTGGTTGGCAACATCATAGTCAAACAACACAATATATAAATGCACAGCGGAAGCAAAAGATAATTATTACAATCCGAAATAGTGTAACATCAAAGTATTACAACGGAAGTAAGGATCCACAGGCGGATCTTAAAACAACAAAAGAAATTATCAGACTAATGGCTTATGTGGAGGAGTTGCAAATTCCTCATCTAACAAGTCCTGAGCAGCTTCCAGCCTATTATGTACTTGTACCTGTCACTTAGACTTTGGAAAATACGTCAGTTTTCACTGGTAAATACACTCAACTGACTCATTTGAAAAGGGTTTAAGAAAAATTGGTTTAGGTGCACAAGGCACGAAAATATATTGACACTTTGATTAAAATGCTCAAGTCAATATTAATCTTTTATACTTGGGACAAACTATATCTCATGTTATCAGTTTTACATAACTTGCTCTACATACGGGGCCCGGTTCTATGCCGGTTCAAGATTAACCGACACACCACTATTCCCCTATTGGGAATCCCTTATTGGGTATAATTAATTAATTAGCATATAGCATCTGTCAGGTGTATGCCTACACCCCGTGCTTAAGTCGTGGCCATTTCAATTTAATGAGTCAAGGATATCCAGGACACGGTCGCATTAACCCCCAATGTTTCAGTCAAGCAATACGAATTAAAAACAGGTTATTTGAATTTCCCGACTCATTGGTCTTCGAATCCCATACCTGACCATGCGGTATTTATATTACCGTATCCCAAGCCCGTAATAGGGAAAATAAGTTAAGAGTATTTACCTGAGCTAGCTCCTGTCTTAAATAGCAAGAATTTTAATAACTCAGCCGTATTCACTTAAGTAAGCGTAGGTACAATTTACCGGAAGGCTCTAGTCTGGAAATGATGGTGTAAATAACCAATTAGAATACTAACGTGTCTTTAATTAAGCCTAAGCTTAGACCGGTTAGTCTTAAGGAAATATACGGTTCAAACACATGATTAAGAGAAGACCGGAATAGAATGTGTTTTAGACCCGACAAGTTCGGAGACTTGTATAATATGGGTATTTTATACACATTCTGGATTTTGAGATAATAACAATAAGGTTTGACCCGTTTCGGCTAATTTATGTAAACTAGTTACATAAACCGAACCGAACGCGTATGAAGCGTAACGGGTAACCATAAGAGTCCTAAACAGGTTTCCTAAGTTAACATGCCTTAAATATGTTGTGATATCAGTGGGATACCTTCCGTTATGCCCAAAACGAGTTTAATCTCATAAAAAGCCCCGTAGGGGTATTTTGGTCATTTTAAAGATTATAAAAGGAGTTAATTAAGTTTCTGTGAACCGGGTCTGAATACATCAGTAAAATAGTTTATTTTAACAGGTTATAACATTTGGTTATAAGTCTTATATGCCAAAATAGTTTTAAACCCTAACTATGCGTATAATACGCGTATAAAGTAGTTTTAAGCGACGTACGGGTTAAAATAGGATTCTGAGTTTCCTGATCAGTTAAACAGGTTCAAAACACTCCATTTAATATTTAAAATCAGTAGCAATTGGATTTGCATCAAAAGGATTTGTAAAACTCATTTTATGGCCGAAAATGGCATATTCGGTATTTACCGAATTAAGGCGATAATCCTAGCTTATGATCAGTTTAAAAATAATTAAAAATCTTCAAAAATCCCAAAATATTATATTACATCAGTGGGTAAAAGGTTTGGTGTCAAAAATTTGGTTTAGATAGGCTTTACGCTAATGACGCCGTTTAATTAATAAAATTTGTTTATAATTACGTCATTAAGCATAACTCCTAATCTAGACTTCCGATTGACGTGAAAATTTACATACATGATTAATAATCAATAACAAAGGTTATTGTCCTTTCACATCTTTAAAAATCTCATTTTATAATCATAAGGGCAATATGGTCAACATTTGGCAATTTAACGGAAACATCGGACAATCGAGGTTTCAAGTGGTATAAATGCAGAGGGTTATACCAACATGTAACTAGGTCCTAATGGAACTTTAAGGCATGTCTAAACCTATCTAAACCGGGTCAGAACTGAGGTCAAAGCAAAAGTCAAACTTTTGCGTCTTTCGGTTCCGAATCGGTTCAAAACAGAAAGTTGTCGAATCGAACAAGCGTAGACAAGTTATTATACTTATTTTCAAGTTATTTGCCTGATAAAACAGATTACACGCCTTCTGCATCGTTAATTATGCGATTAATGGTTCCGTTGACTTTTCGGAAGAAGTTTGACTCGACGAACGACCTAGTTAGGATTGGAATCAGTGAGTGCCCTTTTTGGGGTTTATTACCCACATAATTACCAACTTGTAACAACTTTCGTTTCGACAAAACTCTGGACCGTTCATGATTTATCGCTAAGTCAAACCGTAATTACGACGGTTTGACTTCTAGGCTCTAAACTAAGCATAACTCCAACGAGAAGGATCAAGGGCACTTACATACGTCTAATGGATTATTTGTGAGCCTTGTATCAGTTCCAGAGCTCCTCCAAATGTCCAGAAGTTGATATGTGTTGAATGTTGAAACCTAAGACTTTTTATAAGAACTTTGATCATTAAAGATTGATTCCAAATGAGTGTAAGATGATCCAAGATGCATGTATATGGCCTCTATAAGCTGTAAACCACTTTAGGAAGCCCATAGAATCGAAAAACCATGTTTAAAGTCGGTTAGAACATGCAAACAGGCACCTGCCTGTTTTTTCTGCATCTGCAGGTCTGAAGCGGGCCGCCTCACATTTTGTTAAATCTCACGCGGGCCGCCTGAGCCTTATGTTTAGGTTTCCCATTTTTCTTTAATTGCATTTTGGCCCTTGGTCCCCCGAAAGGTCGTTTTCGAGTTGTTTCTTGCATTAAGAGGCTTTATATTTGACATATGGGGGCTTTAATACTTATACCCACTTTGTCAAGTCCTCGGGTAACTTTGTGATCACCCGAAAAGCCCTAATTTTCTATGTTGACGATTCTAACCCTCACACACGAATTTTATCATAACTTTCTCATATGATAACGAAACTTGGTGAAATTTTTATGGTGCATTCTAGTGAGCATAATTAATCGTTACAAGGCTTCGGGTTTGCTATCAGGTCACTCAGAGGTATATCTTTAACATGTTGACACATTTAACCCCTGTAGTTTGTAATCTCTCACTTTCTTTCACAATTCGCTTCGTATGATCCATGATCCATTCGTTTAAGGTTATAAACATCATGTAGGGTTATTGTAAAGTATATTTATTCATTGTTGACACTTTGAACCCTTGTATTTACACAGTTTCATTGTTTGTCAACTTTAGTCCTTCAAGAACATTCTTTCACACGTTCAAAGGTTATGACACGTGTCAAGACATTATAGGACGTAAATTTTCGGGGTGTTACAGGTAAGAAGGGAAAGCTCGCTCCTCGCTATGTGGGTCCTTTCAAGATACTTAAAAGGATTGGCAAGGTGGCGTACAGACTCGACCTGCCACAAGAACTAAACAATGTGCATCCAGTGTTCCACGTATCCAATCTACGTAAATGTCTAGCCGACGAAGAACTACAGGTTCCCCTGGAAGATTTGCAAATAAATGAGGTTGTACACTTTGTGGAGAAACCGGTCGAAATCATAGATCAGGGTGTCAAGCGATTGAGGCGCAGCAAAATTCCCATCATCAAGGTTCGTTGGGAAGGAAAGCGGGGCGCCGAATTCACTTCGGAGCTGAAAAGTGAGATGAAGACCAAGTATCCGCAGCTCTTCGAGCAGTCTTCTTCCTAGATTTCGGGAACGAAATCTCCTAAAGGAGGGGAGACTGTAACGCCTGCGTCCCTATACTTTTGTCTATTTGACACTTTTAGCCCCTATACTATGAGTTATGTGATACTTCTGATACTAGGTGAAACTTATGCTATGATTTTGATACTTGATGCTTGGAAACTATGATTCTATGATTCTATGATACTATGAGACTATGAATCTATGAGACTATAATTCTATGATACTTGATACTATGGTGCTTGACTCTTGAGGCTCGTGACACTTGAGACTTGGTTGAACGAGGGACTGGAGTCTTGTCACTGGCGGAAACTATGAAAGCTATGGAAACTATGGAAACTTGTTTTAATAATGTAATCTAGTCACATGATACTATTACCCAATAAATACGCAACGCAACGCTTGATCTAACGCGCAAATCGAATCAAAGACAGAAACGCGGAAAAGATGGATTGGCCAAGTGGCAATCCGATCGGATGGTCATCCGATCGGATGGAAAAGATGGATTGGCCGAGTGGCAATCCGATCGGATGGCCTCGATCGAGTTGCCATCCGATCCGTGCACACCGCCTTAACCCTCCTTCCCACACTATAAATAGGTCTGTCACATCACCATTCTCACTGATGTGACAGCCTCACTCGACCAGACGCACGCACCCCTCTTTTCCTCCATTTCTTGGCGATTTCGGTACGATTCACAGTTGATTCTTGTACTTTCATGATCTAAACTTCATTCCCTATGTGATTCTCCTTTGAAATCACACTTTTCACCATGAAATCTCTTAGATCTGAGTTCTTGAGGATGATGTCATCATGGTGGTTTGTACAAACTACTATATGATGTCATTCCTAGTAGAATCTAGCTCAGATCTGAGGAATTCCATGTGTTTTTCACCGAATCTAAGCTAGATCTAGGATTTTCATAACAAAACTTAAGTTATCCTCATCTTTTCTTCAATCCTTCACTTTAAACGGTTGAATCCGGGTCTAAATGGACTGTAGACTTGATGGATAGTCTGGAGTTGGTTTGGAAATGGATCGTTGCCAGAGTAGACGACCATAGTACGGATTCCGACATAAACCCGTTATGAACAGATGACTGAACGGACAGGGGTGATCCCCTCCCGACCAAAACGGCTGTGTGTTGATGAGTTTACCATTGTTTCAGTGCGTACCGTGCCATCATCGTTAATCTAGAAACTAAGAAACTTTACAAAATCATAAACGGAACAAGGACCCCTCGATCGAGCGGCAATCCGATCGGATAGCCATCCGATCGAATAGCCACTCAATCATGTGACACTTGTCTCATAGTCTTGAACACTTGGAACTTTGAATCTTTGAAACACGGGGAAACTACCATCGTCAAATGGCAATCCGATTGGATAGCCATCCTATCGAACTGCCATCCGATCAATATAGCTTGTGCCTCTAAACCCTTCAAACTTTTTCAGAAACTTGAAACTTGGGAACCTTTATCGAATAGCAATCCGATCGGATAGCCATCCGATCGAACAACCATCCGATCGAACAGCCATCCGATCAAAGCAACCAATACACTTAGCAACACTTACACTTGAATCGAGTGGCAATCTGATCGGATAGCCATCCGATCGGGTAGCCATCCGTTCCCTCACACATTGCCACCTCAATCGACTGGCAATCCGATCGGATGGCCATCCGATCGGACAGCCATCCGATCCAGTGGTTAATCCGACCCTTGTGCAATCTCTTGTTATGTCCGACACTTATTCATTGCAATCTAATCAGGCTAAACCTAAAGAGCTCCCTTTGATCCAATAACGATTAATCTGTTAAGCAATCACTGTGAGTATACTCGATCCCTTTTTGTTTTAAACTTTGGGATGTACCATGTATTCTACTAAACAACGATACTTGAGACTTTTGCAAACTAAACTCTATCATGCGTGTATGTGAAACTTGTGATTCTTGTATTCTATTTGTGTTATGTGAACGTTTAATCCAGGGTGCGTAGTTCCGCCTTAACAATAGTAGCGCTATAGGAGATGCACCTCCCCACTATTCTCGGGGGTATTGTTAGGAGGATTCTAGTTTCCTTGAGACTTGGGAAAACAACAAAGTATCGAGATACTTGGGCTATCTCTTGTTGGACTGCGAACACTAGCATGGCTGAAACTATTTTGTTACACTTACATACGGATATGAGTTGTTTTAATCTATTATGCTATTACTCAAACTTGTATACTCGCCGGTACATTTTTGTACTGGCCCTATTTTAATACATGTTGCAGGCTGATAGGATGTTGTGGAAACAAGTGAATCAAGCTAGGGTGATGCTTAGAAACCCACGTAGTTAAATAAACTTTGAACAATATTTGATATTTGGTGTAATTTGATACTTGATGTGATGGTTATCCGTTTTAGACAATGTTAAATCAATTTAATCTATTATGAAATTTCTAGTGTTATGGAATCTCATGAGTAATCTAAATGCTTAGAGTTCGCACCCCAATATTTCGGCCATCAGTTGGGGTGTGACATATAATGATCACTATACACTTCTCTCTTTTAAGGTAAAGATAACATATACTTGTCCCTTAATATATATTTGGAAGGGATTACCAATCCATGAAGACTACAAGGAGTGCTCTAAATTAACTAAACTATTATACGTGAATACTACAAGTAGTGTTTAAATTAACAGAACTATTATAAATGTTTTAGAGTGATTTGAAGCTTTTTATATTCTTTTGTTTGCCTTAGTATATATTGACCTTTTGATACGAAGTAATGAATTAACTCAAAGAGTTAATAAGAAATCATTCTATTTTGATTTGCAAGGGGCAAATTGAGAGTGTATGGAACAAGTTATTTAAATGAACAGAGAAAAAAAAAAGTTAAATGCCCGGACAGTCCCTGTTGTTTGGCATTTTTTCACCTTTAGTCTCTAACTTTCTAAAATTAAAACTATAGTCCCCAACTTTTTTCAAATTCGTTCCCGGATAGTCCCTGGCGTAGATGGGGGTTAGTTTTCTCAGTTAAGTTGTTATGAAATGACTATAATGCCCTTACTATTAAAAAATTAACAAATAAAACATTAAAATATTATGAAAAAATACATGTGGGTCCCACCTATCCACCCCCACCCAATGTCTTCTTCCCCTTCTTTCTCTTTAACCTGCAACAACCCAGAATCACCGCCACCACCGATCGGAGGCAGCCGATTACTTCATCACGGTGATCATGCAGAATATGCACTGTTTTTATCGGAATATTATCTCTTCCACAACGATGATCAGTGAATAACGAAGTTTCCCCATTTAAAGAATTATGAAACAAACAGTTAACACATTGCAAATCAAGAGCTTGTTCTACTAATTGCAGCAATCTATTTTCCGGTATCATCACTTTTGACGGGAATAGCTTCTGTAAATCCTCGTGTAGTTCTGACCGGGCCTTTGACTTGACAAAATGTGACGAGTTAGTTTGTTGACCCAATTTGGAGGAGACAAAATTGGCTGCAACCATCGTAGATTCGTTCTGGTCTGGTCTTGACCACCACACACGATGGTTTCAACCTGAACCGATGACTAGACTCCACTTCAACACCAACAACGACCATCACATCACCGTCGGTTTTCTTTTTTTGCAAACACCACACCAACGTCGGGTAAAAACCTTAGAGAGAGAGTCAGAAGATAGCAAATCGAAGAACGATTAATCAGTGTTGAGAGTTCCTAATTTATGGCGGGCCGAGGAGGAAAGAACGGTGACAGAAGCTGCCTGAAATGTGGTTCCGGTTCGGATTCTTGTTTCGATTTCGGTTACGACTACGGCTCCGACTCCACTGCTGGTGCACGACGCATCGGAATCACCTTTTACACCATCATGACAGAGAAACTACAACGGGGTGGGCTGGGGTGATATGGAGTCATGGAGATGAAAGAGGTTAAAGTTGATGGTGGTTACTGGTTAGGAAGAAAGGGGTTATGAAGAAGAAGAAGAAGAAAGGGTAGGTGGGTGGGTCCCCAACATATTGATTTAAATGTTATTTTTTAATAGTAAGGGTGTTTAGGTCATTTCACACCTACTTAACTGAAAAAACTAACCCCCATCTGCGTCAGGGACTATCTGGGAACGAAATTGAAAAAGTTGGGGACTATAGCTTTAATTTTAGAAAGTTAGGGACTAAAAGTGAAAAAAAAACCAAACCACAGGAACTATCCAAGCATTTAACTCAAAAAAAATATCTATAGATCAGATAAATGGTACTTAAAAAAAAATAGATCAGATAAATGGTGTGTAGTCAAACCATGTATCAACCATACCTATTTTGTTGAAGTTTTTGTCTTTAAATTAGATCTCTTCATTAAAGTACAAAACTCTCATTTTAACATTTTTAAAAACTTTATTGATAAAAGTGATAATTAATGATCAGAGACAAATGCTTAAAATATATAACATCTTTTAAGACCGAAGGGAGTGGGGCGACTCCCCCTCCCGAGTCGCCCGGAGTCGCCTGGAACACCGCCCCCCTTGGCGTCTCGGCTGGCGTCCCAAGCCAGCCCGTCTCCAGCAGGTCGCCCACCTTTTCCATTTTCCCATGCATATATCCGTTGCCAACGGATAGTTTGGCCAAAGTTTTTTTTTTTTTAAATACATCCAACCTTTATTAAATAATACCACATATCAAACACATTTTTACCACAATCTTCTCTCAACTCATCAAAATTTATACCAATCTTCTATCAACTCATCAAAATGTATCCCCACAACATCCCTCCTTTCAACCAAAATATACAATCTTCCAATCCACAACCCGATATGGCGGACCCAAACGTTTTAAATAACCCCGCTTTTTACGCCTATTTCAATAATATGCACGTTGCTAGCCCTACACCGCAAGTATACTACAACAATACGACGATACCGCAAAATATGGGGTTCACCACTTGGAACACACAACAACCCGGTGGTTTTCAAAACGTTGGAGGATCGAGACAACAAAATGGTATAAATTTTTTAGATATTTTTTTTGCAAAGAATATGTTTTTTTTTAACTTTGTTTGTATTCTATCTAGTGGTTGATTTAGATGACGAAGAAGTTCCGGAGACCCAGTTCCATGTCGGTCAAAATGATGTTGAACCTCAAAAAAAGAAACGCTCACACAAGAGGAAAACACCGGGTGAAGAACGCTTGAAAACCAAACCGATACCATGGACTTCCAACGAGGAAATGAGCTTGTCCAAGGCTTGGCTAGAAATAACCGAAGACCCGAGATGTAGTAAGTTGTCTTATAACTTATTGGTCTCGTATGTACAAAGTTTTCTATATATAACTATTGTTTTGTTTTTTATAGGTAACTATCAAAAGGAAAAAACATATTGGTCTCGTATTTACAACGTTTTCCTCAAGTTGGAAGATCAAGAAGATGGATACCGTGATCCCGATGGTATCGACTACACTGAAACGTTCGAAAAAGTGACCAATAAGTTAGACGGCTTGTTGCCAACGAGCCAACAACGGATCAACTTAAAAAAAGAACACGGGGACCGAAAGCTAAAGCTGAAAGAAAGTCGTCAAAAAACACTTGATTTGCAAATATTAACATCCGACACGACAAACCTTACTGGAGCCGAGCTCGCTTTAGCCGAACAAATGAAGCAAGAAATTCGAGAAAAATATAACCTTTGTATAAAAAAAATAGGACTTTTTTATATCTTTTACATAAAAAAAGACAAAATAAATCAATCCACGTGTCGCAAGACGCCCCACCCAGCAAGGTTGCCCCACTCCCCCTTTTTTGGTCAAAATCCTCTAATATGACGTGGCGCCACGTGTCGCAAGACGCCCCATCAAAAGGATGCTCCACTCCCCTTAGTCTAAGTATAGTTTAATTTAATTGTCATTTGTCTTCTTCCCTTTGTAATTGTCAATTTTGATGTTTAGTACAAAATAGTTTGACTTGTATAGTTGTATTTCATTTTGAAAAAAAAAATATATATGTATTAAAAATTCCCTTGCTTTTCAAATTATCAATATATTAAAAAGCAAACCTTGTGAATAATTAACCTGGGACACCTCACAAAGCTAATAAATAGTATCATCATCTTCAACTCTCTCTCTCTCGCCTGAATACAGCGTCGTACACAACACCCCTTTCCCTTTTCTCTTCGTCTTCTCCGGTTCGTAATCCGACAACCCCCTAAACCCTCTTTCCTTGAACTGTTTCACTAACTCCTCCATCTTTGTTCGATGAACGACCGGCCACCACCATTTCGGTGGTGGCGTATGGCAGCGACTGCACAAGACGAGGGAAGAGAGAGAAACGAAGAGCGTGAGAGATGAGAAAGAGAAATCAGAGACGGCGACGATCCGCCGTCAGCGGCGGAGCCACGGCGGCGGCAGCGATGTTTGGCCGACGATGTTTACGGTAACACCCCCTGCTACTTCTCATTCTATTCCTTTTTTTATTGAGAAGTTACATGCGACACAAGTAAGTTCTATGGTGAAGTTTATCAATCGAACAACAACAATGGCGGATCCTTATTGGCGATACACCTCTTCTGCTGACAGAGGTATCCGCACACATTCTTCCTCTCGAATAAACCCTAATTCGTCAAATTATTCATTAGGTTATCATATTCGTTGTTTTGATTTTGATAATTGGCTTTGTGATTAACCTAATTCCAGTTCTATTCAATCTATCGTATCGTGAAACCGTAATTACATACAATTAAGAGCTTTAGAGTGAATTTACGGTTCATATATGTTTCAGCAGGATGAATTGCATGTTATTCAGAGTTTTTTTAGTCAATCTAGGGTTCATATATGTTTTAGTAATATGAATTACATATGATTAACAGTTGGTTATTGATGTTTAGGGAAAAGAATCAAATAATTTGAAGTTTAAACAATTTAGGGTTTATATATGTTTCAGTAATATGAATTACATATAGTTAATAGTTTTTGAGTCAATTTTGGAGAATAGTTATTGATGCTTAGTGAATAGAAGAAGTTTAAACAATTTACGGTTGCTAAATCTTTCTGTTAACTGAATTCTAATAGATTATTTGCTTTGCCTTTCAAAAAAAAAGTATGAATTACATATAGTTGAGAGTTTTTTAGTCAATTCAGGGGAACAGTTATCGATGCTTAGTGGAAAGATTTAATTAATTACGAGGGTTCATATATGTTTCAGTAGTATGAATTATGTATAGTTAAGAGTTTTCGAGTCCGTTTTGAGGAACACTTGTTGATGCTTATTGAAAGGGATCAAATAGTTTTGAAGTTTTTACAATCTAGGGTTTATATATGTTTCAGTGGTATGATTTTTTACATATAATTAAGAGTTTTCGAGTCAATTTTGCAGAATAGTTATTGATGTTTAGGGACGTACAGAGGACTGGCATCTAAGGGGTCGGATTCGAGATAATATCTCCTGTCCAGAAGGGGCAACAAGCTGAGAAGAAACAAGAGGTAACTTAACATGTTTTTAGCAACACCAATATTTTTATTTATTGCTTGAACCATGAACTTGGGTACTTCAAAGTTTGATTTTGTTGAATCTACTGTAGATTTCAGACTTTGGCTCTGCAACGGTTGATTTCGGAACTGATTTGGCTATTTGCAAGCACATAGAATTCAATCCGGGTAAAAAAAATAAATGCTTCTTCGATGAAATGCCTTGAGAACCATAGCGTTATAGATTTGGTTAGGAAGATCAGTTTTCTATTTGTTTTATTTTAGAAATTGTTGTAGTGTTACTGTGTTAGATCATGTGTTAATAGAAGTTAATATAATTTTAATTGAAGTTTAACTTGAAGAATTTTTGGTTTAACTTTGAAAAGCAAAGTGTCTGGTTATTTTTATATGAAAAAGTTTGTGATTGACACACAGCTGTTAAAGATAAAGATATCAATGTAAAAAATTTCTATGTTTTTCGGTTGGTAATGTTTGTATGCACATCTAGAGAGGGACATTTTCTTTCCCTTAGACTATGGGGTATGGGGTGGGGGTTGGGGCGTGGGTTGGGTACAAACGCCCAAGTCACCACCCCGGGTGGGCTTGGGTTTCGGCGTGGCCCCTTGGGCGGGGGTTTCAGCCCGGGCGTTGGGCGGACCTAGCGGTCTTCCGTGGCCGGCTCTCATTGGCTGGATTGGATACTTACAGTAAGAGCAATCACGGCTGTTATGAGTCCTGCTTGAATTGGTGCTGATATATATTTGGGATCAAAATTCAAATTTTTCAGAGAGGAAGGATTAATTCCTTTTTTCAACTCACCCACCTGTAATTTTCCAAATATATTATTTCTGATAATTTACAATAATCCAAACTAAATAAACTGTTTAATATATAATTATTTTTTTATTTTCTTTTAAAGTATGTTCAAAGGTCTAGCTTAAGTAAAATTTACAGCTTGATTAGTTTAACATGAGGTGTTTTAAAAGTTTTGAATGATTTTACTTGTTTGAAGATGGTCTAATTATTTCGAGTCGAACAAGCAAAATTTAAATTATCTTCTTAATATTAATAACTTTTTTTAGTGATTCACTGTTGCCAATTAACAAAACTAGAGGTATTCGAGCGTTCGCGCGACATTAAATGTTAGTTTCAGTTGGTTGTAAGTGCGACATTAAATGTTAGTTTCAGTTAGTTGTCGGTGTGGGATTTTGTTAAATTAGTAGCCGAAGATCATTAATTTATCATGTTGTTTTAACAGACCAGCGGTGCCCCTCGAAGTCCACGTGTCAACCCAAACCCCCGCCCCACCATACCCCACGATCTTAATATTTGTTTTCCAGGTATTTGCGTGCAAAAGTAAAGTCTATGATTGTTCTAATTAAGGTCTGTCTTTCTATTCTGCATTGTTTTTTTAGACTTTTATTATTATTATTTTTTTCATTTGGTGTATGGTGTAGGGACTTTGATGCTTTTGATTTGAGGCAAAGGCTTCCCTATGTAGTCAGCAAATTGCACAGCTGGACTTGGCAGCGCTCCTGCTACTGCAGTATGCATACATAGTTAAACTTCTGTGTGTGTGTTTATATGTCTTTTAGAGCGTTTGCAGGCAGTCTACAACGCTAATGGAAAGGATTTTTATCAGGAACAATGGTTGTTGCTGGTATGTTAATTAGATTGTAATTTATTAATAACTTAATAGGATGTTAGTTTAGAGATTTACAGACATGAAAAGAATTCCTATAATTCTCACGATTTCCTTTTATTCATGCACATCTTGATGATCTTGGGGCCTTGGTTTTAAAAAAAAGTGTGAAGCGCACAAAAGCGACAAGGTCCTGATGTGTGCAAAATGCAACATATAAATTACATCAATTGTGGCATAAAACTAACACTTTTTTAGTACTAATGTTGGAAAAAGTGTGCTTTTGTCTTCCTTTTGTATTTTCAGGATTAAATGAGCTCAAATTAACAAAAGAAGCAAAAAGACATCAAAATCTAACATAAATACAAGAAAAGGAACAAGACGTGACATGCCCGACCCCACGACAGCATCTTCCCAAGCAAAACAAGACAACAGAGGACTGAACACGCCCCGTTCTCACCCAGCACGGGGGCGTGCCCAAGTGTCAGCAGAAAAGACAAAGTGGTAGAAGCTTCTATTGCCCACCACGGGGCCGTGCTCAGCGGACACGGGGCCGTGGTCAACTATAAGATTCGCACAATCCAGGCAAATCTTCATAGTACAAAGATTCTTCTGCACACGGGGTCGTGCTCAGCGGACACGGGGGCGTGGTCAACTAATAAGACAAGCTGCAATAAATGAAGAAAGAGAAGGATGTGGACACGGGGCCGTGCCCGAGCTTCTGTTCAGCCTATAAATAGGAGTGCTTGGCTTAAGCTCAAACCATCCCTTGGCACACCACCTCTCTCACACTTCACCCACCACCCACCACCACCATAACACCATCATCCACCACCATCATCCATTGTCCATCGTAGAGTGTGTGAGTCGTCTCGGGATCTAAGATTGATCATAAGAGTTCTTGACAATCAAGGCCATGTTTGCCTAAGTCTCTTACATCACTTGGTGAAGACAAAGTGTCTAGTGTAATACTTTTTATTTCTAATCTTTTGCACTTTTTACTTGGTTTTGTATTAATGACTTTAATGACTAGTTGCTTATGTTGAAGGTGATCTTTCCTTATCGTTTGTCCGTGGTGTCTTGGCATTATTTTACTGTCTATATAAAATATAAGATTTTCACCATTCATATCTCCACGGTCTATATGGAGGTATGTTGGCTACCTGGTCGGGGGTTAAGGGAACGGTTTGGTAAAGGTCTTGCCATTGTTCAGCGTTTAGAAGTCCTGCAATGGACCTGGGTCAAATTTAGTAGGACCTCCTTCAATACTTAACGGTATTGGATGGCGGGGGTCCAAACTCTTTGATCCCCTCATAAGTTAACTACTATTAATACTATAACCCGGCTATTTAGGACTGTATCCCTGCTGACTCAGACTACTTAGTCGAGGGTAACGTCACCTCCAAAAGAGGGGCCTACCATAATTTGCATTAATAACTTAATTAATTATCTTCCAATAATCCACCCTTTTAGGATTGTATCCTTGCTGACTCAAACTACTGGGGTGAGGGTTACGTCACCTTCAAAAGAGGGGCCTACTACAATAACTAAGATAATCTCTTAAATAAGTGCAAAAGTGCGGAAATAATCAAAGGTTACACTAGATACGAGTCGGAACCAAGTGATTCATCTTGTCTATCTATTTTTCTTTTTATTTTATTTTCAGCATTTTTAGTTAGTTTTTATTTTTCTTAGTTTAAAACATTTTTTCTAAACTTTTTATTTTGATTATACGTTGAGGATAAACCGGTACTAAAAGCTCTTATGTCCTTGGACGACCTCGGTATCTTACCAACACTATACTACGCTCACGATGGGTGCACTTGCCCATATGTGTGTTTAGTGTTAGTGAAATATCGTGTTTTATAAATTTAAAACTTGGCTAAAAATAAGTGTTAAAGGGGCTTAAAATATACACCTAATATATATAACACTTCACACGCATCAGTCCAAAACCGAGGCCTTAAGCCAATGATGTGCCTCGCGCCTCAGCGCGTCGGAGGCGCACTTTTTAAAAACCAAGCCCGGGACGGAAGAATGGATAAGATTGCATTCTAGAACAAAGGTTGCTGCTGCTGGTATGTCGTCTAGACAATATTTTATTAGAATTGTAATATAAGGTTAATTCCAAGTTTTACACATTAGACCTCAAATACGTATGAACCTAAACACGACCCGAATATTCATGGGTTAACCCGAGCACGACCCGTTCAACCGCAAATACAAGTGGTTGGTTGATTTAGATTCACTTCCTCTTTTACAACTATTTATTTAATGTGTGTAGATAACTTCAAGGCATAAAAGAGCCACGAGGATCTTTGTAGCTTGCATGGGTGACGATGACACAACTGTAAAGTTAAGCGAGGATACAATAAAAGGCTACTTCTTACCATATAAGTGATGGCATTAAGATACAAATCGTTATAAAAAGTCATTTGCGGAACACATATACAAGTTAAATGCGACTAAGCCGCTGTTTGAGCAACATCATAGGGACCAATTTGAAATTTCCTCTTTATGTTTCATGAATTTGAATCTTTGTGCAATTAACTCGACTAGGATACATGTTTTCTTTTATATTTTAATCTTGATTTTATGCAACTTGCCGAGTTAAACCGCATGAATGTTTTTTTTTTGTAAGCCACTCCAGTTTTTACAAAACCTAAAACCACGTCTAGGGTACATCCCATCCCACTCCCCTTTTCGCACCGCAACGTGCGAGTTGAATCTCCATATTGCTTATGACAATTCAATTTACCCCTTACTGTTCATGATACTTCAATTTAAGAATTCAATTTACCCCTTACTGCTCATAATACTTCAATTTAAGTCGCCGCAACGCGGCGACAGTTAAAAAACCTAGTTATTATTAAACGAACAACTTGTTAGCTACAATAGAGTTTTTTACTTTTAAATTTCGGTCACAATGTTTTTATTACTTTTTATATTTTAGCCTTTAATTTTTTGAATTTGTATTTTTTTAGAAATTCTATAATCTATTAAACACCATGTCTGTGTTTTCATCTGATCGGTGAGTTTGGGCTCTGTCCTTTTATTTTTTCAATAGTTTTTGCATTAATCGAACACTTTGCTAGGTTTACCAACAATTTAGACAAAAATAAATAAATTAGTTAAAGAAATTAGCTTTCACCCTTTTATAGTGGATTAAGATTTGTGACGATACGACATGAATGTTTCATTATTCTTTCATATAATCACACGCTAATATTAATTTAATTTAATATTATGTATATTATTAACTCTAAAGAATATGAGGACTTTGTTATTTAGACTAATTTTCTCTTGGCTACTACAGTGAGTGTCGGTATCGTAACGAGCTAAACCGATACTGGTCGAATTATCGGGGCATAGCGCGGGGAATCTCGTATAAAAATTTCTCTTAAATAAACTCATTTGGAGATCTACAAAAATATTTGTATAAAACTTTTCAACACGAACATGGTTTTTAGTTAATTCACTTTTATTGCTAAGGTGCTTCGTGATGGTTTCGGCTAGTGGTGGACTCAGGAATCATTTTTTGTGGGTGTGAACAGGATTTTTGCCTATAAAAGGAAGCGTAAAATGTCTAAATCGTCTCTACGGTTTGGTCACTTTTGCCACGTTAGTTAAAAAATATAACTTTTTTCTAACCGGGCCTCTGGGTTTCATTTTTATTATCATTTGTATCTAAATCACTAACTCAATTAAAATGTATCGTTAACTCTCATGAACGATTTTGGCAATTCTCAAACCTCGGGGACGATTTTGCACCTTCCCATTTACTCTTTTTTTTAATTTTATTTTTATCTTTAAATAATAATCAATAAAAATAATTATAAATCTATTATATATAATAAACAAGAAAAATTTGGGACACTTGGCACAATATTAGAGCTTCCTAGATGTGGTTTTGGCGGGAAACATATTTTTTACACGGGATCCGAATTGGGAAACCCATACCCGGTTTTGAGACCCGGGTATATAAACAATCTAATTAACCTAATTTTCTCAAACCTTCATTCACAGCTTCTCTTTCACGCTTTCTCATTTGACAACCCTAATTCTAGAACCTGCCACTGCAATTTCTCCTGCCTTTAACCTCACGCTGTAACGGTGGAACATTAAGAACCTGCAAAAGCTTCATATCTTTGGATCCCAAAACCATCGATTTGTCTCAACCAAGTTATTTTCATGTTTGCTAGATTTTTTTCAAATCACAGGTAAGATTTGTTATTGATTAGGATTTTCTTAGTTTAGTACTAATCGTTCAATTATTTTGACTGGGCATTTGATGTCTATATGTTTCAGATTCCGTTTGTGAATTCATTGTTCTTTTATAGTTTGGAAAGTTTTTCGTTTTGTGCGAACTAGGGTTTAATTTGGTTTAATATGATACGGTCTTATTCGATTAGGTTTGATTTCATCTTTTATTGGTCTGTTTCATGTCCCTGTGCTCTTGGCCTTCGCCAACTGCTGTTATGGTTGCAATTGGGGTCGAAGCCAACATTTGTGTATTGATTAAAGGAGTAGATGCATTAGAGAGGGCTCGAAAGATTTGTCATGTGATATTTGATAACACTGGGACTCTAACTCAGAGTAAAGGTGCAGTTACCACTGTCAAAGTGTTCAATAGAATGGGCCGTGCAGAGTTTTTGACATTGGTTGCTTCTCTTGAGGTATAAATCAAATCGTTATTCCTACACAGTACACACACACACACACTCATATATACTTTCCTTATGTATATTTTTTAAGCAACAATGAACAAGTGTGTGTAGACAGTGAAATTATCTTAATAAGTCATGTGATTATCTTAGGGTAATAGTGAGCATCATATATCAAAAGCAATACTCGAATACGCTCCTCATTATTGATTGTGTTTTGTTTACTTATTAGTTGAACAACTATGGTCATTACACAGGTTTATGGTAAGCGATAATGATGTGGCTTTCAAACATCGAAGTAACATACTGCAGGTACAATGAGTTTTATAGTTTTATGTTATTTTTGGTTTCTGAAACGCAATATATTATCTTCATGATTTTGAATACTTAATCGAAACCATACTGTTTTCTATTTTTAAATCAGTTTTGGGGTATATTTGTATTGTGTTTTGTCTGTTTGATTGATGGTTGGATTTTGTGACTTTGTTAGTTGAATTGGATGTGTGTTTTTATTGAGAACCAATATATAATATCTTTTAATTTTTAAATATGTCTTCTTTATTAATGAACGTGTTCCATATAACACCCCACTTATACATTTTTTTTATTAATGGATGGGTGGTGATCGGGATGATGTATGATTTTCCGGCACATATCTCATCTGTATAAATGTATAATCATAATGTTCTATAAAACGTTAATTCGTTGTCATAAAATACATAGGTAATTTCTGAAGTTACAAGGGATGTTTGCCTACTTCTTAGGATGATGGTTGCAAAGTGCAAACATGTACTTGTCCCAGATAGAGGATCTTATGTTTAAGGTATGAAAAATTAGGATTAACTTAATTCTGCTTCATGTAGTCTCTATTTGATTATATTACAATTGAGTCGTCTTTTAAATCTACTCAGATGTCCATGTGGGGTTTTAGTGATGAACTTCGTCTTTGAGCTAAAGAACTCTATAGATCATCTTTAAAGAAGAAATGTCAAACACTACATAGGTAATTGATGCAAGGAATTTTCTTCATTAGTACTATTTTAAACACTAGATATTTGTTTAATCATAACCAAACCATGTCATTGACCAGCCGGGTAGTGACTCTGTGGTATCGACCACTAGAATTACTACTCGGATCAACTCATTATGGAGTTGGTGTGGATTCCTGAGTGCATGATGTATCCTTGGAGAACTGTGTGCTTGCAAGCCTATAATGCCTGGTCGAACAGATGAACTAAACTTTAAAATATAAATTGGATAAAAAATAACTGTTATTAAAATATGATTATTTAGATTAAAACAATGAAATTGTAAACACTTGGAATATGGGTGATTTTATAACAGTTATGAAAACAACACTTGATTAAGGTTCAGAATGGTTATACAAATTTTGATCGAACAGTTCGGTTTCTGTGTTCACATAACTTTGTAATGTTTATTAATTTTAGTTATTGCAGGGACACCCGTTGCTTCATCTATTGGTTCTGTAGTAAAGCCGACTAATGCATCGGTTAAGAAAAGCACACCGGACTGCCAAAGGCTCCACAGAGTAATGTGTTTCCTCTTAATTATGGCACCACAGGTCCTTCTACTCCTGTTAAGGTATTGAGTTTGTTATTTTCAAAATCAAACATAAACCTTAATGTAGATGAGAGACATAAAATTCTTAGCACTGTTAGCAAATTAGAAGCCCTTTATATACTCTGGTATATTTTGTCGTTCGTTTAGCGTAGAGCCGTTGGTTTCAACATTTCTTATGGATGGGTCGGTTTCAAGTCATTTAGCTAAAACAGAAACGGGTCAAGAGTTGCCCAAGTTCAGTTATATGCAATATAAAGTTCTATAATTATACCTGACATATTAATTATTTGTTAAGTTATAAAAACACTGGATAGAAGAGTTTCTGTCAGCCCAACCCATATCGAATCACATGTTCCGGACCGTTAACCCGACTCTCCTGTTTTGCAGATCTTGGGAGAGGACGTAACAAAGAGGGTCATTTTCTTAGAGAAGTTGGCAGAAGGTGGAAATGGATGGATTTTTTTTTTTGAAAACGGGATAGTCGTTCTTGAATATCATACAAAATAAAGGTGTAAATTTGGTGATAAATGAGCATAGATGAGCTAACTAATGTAATGTGTATTTTTGAATTACTGAAGTCGATGTTAAGCACGTAAGTTAATTGGGTACTTAAAAACTTTAAATACTCATGTTATTGGCCCTTTGAAGTAGATATCACCTTACACATACTACTTTTGAATACACAGCACGAATCCACAGGACTTATATGCTTATAGAATGCTCCAAAACAAGGTATGCATTTTGTCATTAAATTATCTAATACATCACATTATTTAAGTTTATTTTAATTATACACTTGTGAGTATTTAAAATTAAATTTTCCTACCCGGGAAGCAATCCCGGGTGATAACCTAGTAAAATGTATATACATATATACACACTTATATATTTACACACTTATTTTTTTTAACTTTCTTTTTACTTTAAATAAAATCTAAATATTAATAAAAGACTTCAATTAGTGCCACATGACAATCTTTCTTTCAACCTTAATATTTTACTTTTATTTTATTTAAAAATATTTTTGTTATTCTTATCTATATTATTATTAATTATAAATTCACTCATTTTTATTAAAATATTATTATATTTTAGTATCTCCTTTAACCTTACAATTTTACTTTTATTTTATTGAAAAATATTATCCTTATTATTATTAGAAATTCTCTCAGATATATATATATATATATATATATATATATATATATATATATTCTCAATTTTATTAAAATTATTATTATTTTATAATCTTGTAGGATCGTTTTTGGACCCAAACGAGTCGTTTAGAGAAGTTTTTATCAGTTTTCAGTGGCGGAAACAAAGAAACTGACTTCGAAACAGCTAGCAATTCTCTTTAAACACGTTTCTGATTGATATTACAACTTGTACAATCACTGGATAAATCGGCAGCACTTCGGTATCCAAAATCACAAAAGTTACAAATGAGATCGCTTGAAGTACTATATATAGGCACTATGGTTTCTCTTGAAAGTGACACGACTCAGTTCAAGCGAAACCTACTTGGTTGCTTTCGCTTGAAACTGACTTGCTCTCTTTCAAGCGAAACCTGTTCATTCAAGCTAAACCCCTATATCTCGAACTACGCGCACTGATCTAACATTCTACGCACAAGACTCGATACAAGACGAAGTCGACAGATGTATGCACCAACAGACTCCCCCTCAGATGTTGACGAGTCTTAAGTGTCGAGTCTTTACAATCTTCAGTCTTTATCAGTCTGAACGCTCTCTGAAATATCTCACAGTGTAAGCATCCTCAAACTTTATCTCCTTCTCATCTTCAGCATCAACAGACTCCCCATGAACCATCTCTACTCGGATGTCTTCAGACTCCCCCTTTCGATATGCTGGGATCGCAGTCTGGCATGTTGAAATCACACATTCCTCAGGTATCGAAACCTGGCACTCTATCTTCAGGTTCAAGATCGAAACCTGGCTATACCTGCACATTCTTAACCCAGAAGTAAATTTCACAAATTTAACATTTCAACAAATTTACTCTCTTCTAACCACTCGAACACACAATCTCAATCATTAGTAATATCTGATGAACCACTTAAATGAATATCAATTTTCATTTCAAACATCTTCAAACAAACTTTCTTTCCCAAACCTGTTCGTCATGTTCAGCACTTGGAATTTTGAAAATCAGCTCTCCAACATCAGTTGTCGAAAATCTTTTTGGATTTTTCAAAAATTATGCTAAAACACATTACAGACACTATTTTTGTGAGTTTGTGCAAGAGAATCATATCAGTTTTTGAGACAAATCACCAACACCGTTAAGCTTTAGACATTTTAAGTTCTAAACAATTCACTTAGATTGTCAGTATACTGGTCCACTTAAATTTTCACACAAAGTTCAACTGTTTCGAGATACGGATTAATGTCTTAGATACTTAAACTCAATCGCGTGTCCCACCTCAGAATATACTCCCGTATCCAGATCCCAATATTCAGTCTTACAGATGAGTATACCACAGATGATATCTGTAAAGGAGTTAAATTGCGAGGGCCGTGAGAGCTCAGGTCGATACTTCCGTATACGCAGAGAGATGACGGCTTCGACTTTTGGTGTGTCCCCTTTAGAGGATCTTTTTTTTTACAACAGCAATGACTATCAATTTTATTGTTTCATCAATCTGCTGAGGGCGGCGCTATGTTTCAAGCAAGCGGAAAGTATTCTCCGGGGACTAGGCCATTGCTTCCGCAAAATCAGAAGTCCCGGGATAATACCCCAGATATCACTGAGCATAAAGACCTAGTATCTCAGAAAGAGGGACCTTTCAAACAAGATTTCAGGGGTTACCCATATATCCGAGAGATGTTTCCCCACGATATAAGCAAGTTTGAATTTAGGTTTATATCTCGTCACACTCTACTAAATGTGCAAAAACCTACTGGCACATCATCAGTGAGACCGTTTATCACAATTGACTTTCCAATTCTTTAGCATGTTGTGATCGTCCACTGTTGTACTATCATTTCCTCTTCTTTGACACTCATTTTTCATTTTATCATGTTTTTGTCTTTTTCAAATTTTCAAATGTTTTTGGATTTTCTGAAAAATTTTACTCCCCCTAAAATGCAAACACATTTAAAGAAATTTGAAAACAAACTATACAATCAAATTGACAACCGATATCGAATCACTTCACTTCGCCATCCACTTGGCATAAACAATCTGAACTCCCCCTTACACAAAACTATTTTCTCATTATGATTTCAAAACACTTGAGTTTGTTTTAACCAAAATGATTTTTCCGGAAAATAAGTTTTGTTGATTTTACCACTTTGTAGATTAGGGGTTCATCATATCGTTCCTCAATCATTTGTAGAAAATCAAATACAACTTAATGTCCCTGATTTACCACTTATAAGTGAAAACCTTCTTCAACCACTTGTAGGTTTACTCACCAACTATATCCTCATGTAAATCAAAATATAACAATTAAAAGATATCACCTGTAGATTTACCAAACAAACATTTCAAAAATGATGCCGATTCCTGCTCCACTCTTACCAACCTGGGAGCTCCGGCAAGTCAGATTTTTCAAGTAAAGAACACAGACACCCAAGCTTGACCAGCTTTGGGTACAACCTTCTCAACTTCACTAGGGGTTGGGCTGTAAGTAGCCTTCTTTGATTCGTAAAATTCTTTTACCCCTTTAACCTTCCCATTGACCATTTTCTCAAAAATGTTTTTAACATTTCCATTAAAAGTTTTCTCGACATCAAATTCTTTCTTCTTAGAATAGAATTGATTCGAAATTTCAACCTTTCCAACCTTCGATTTAAAATTCTCAGCTCTCAATGGTTGAAAATGAACATCATCCATTAGAGGCACTGAGTTTTCACCCTTTTTAACAACTTGTGGCTCCTCTGACTTTGTGGAATCAGATTCATCGCCAGATTTTACCTCTGATTTCTTAACAACCCAAGTTTGGTTGTCAAGATTTCCCCTTTTCTTGTAAAACCTTTTCGAACACTCACCAACTTCATATGTATAGTTTTTAAACACTTAAAATTTTTCTGTTGGTGGTTCGGTTTTATCAACAACAACTTCTTTCAGTTTTCAAGAAACTTCCTGTTTTGTATTGGTCGCTTTTGGGCAGTTCCATGCTATGTGACCAACTTCATTACATCTAAAACAGGTTCTGGTTTCTTTCTTCTGATAAGTTCCATTCTTTTCCTTCTCAGCAAGAAAATCTTGATTTGATTGTCTCCAGAATGAGCTCTTCTTCTCTTCTTCAGCAGACGGTCCTGAAACAAATTTTGTATATGTTTTAGAAAATTTTTCATTTTTATAGTTTTTAGGTGGAATAAAACCTAATCCTTTCTTTTTGTAGCTACCATTATGGTTTGGTTTCTTTTGAAAACCGGAACCAGAATTGTAACTCTTTTTCTTGTTTAAACGTTGTTGAACTCTTGAAGTGTATTTCTTAGGTTTTCCAGTAAGATTTAAATCTTTTATTTCAGAAATATTAATTTCTGTCATTTTGAAAACCTTTTTGATCATGTCAAAACGAACACTTCTTATTGGAAACTCTTTATCAAAACATAATTTTTCAGAATCATTCAAAGTATAAGCAACTTCAAATGTTTCGTCATACAAATTAGATTTTGACAACAAAAATTCTTTACTATAAACCCGTTTTCCGGATGATTTTGAACTCTTTCCAGACGAACTCGATTTCCCGACCGACAAACACGAACTTTCGGACTCGGACTTTGACTCTGACTCCTCATCCTTATCCAACACCTGATCGACCATTCTTTTTATTAATTCGGACTCATGATCTGTGTTGGACGCTGTGAACGTGACGTCAATGTTGTCTGGTAATACATTGGTTAACTCGGACTCTAACTTTAGATTAACTGCCTTTTGGACTTGTTCCTCATTCGGTTTTCTAGGCGAATATCCTTCCCAAATTGGAGGTGGACACTTGTTATAACAGACACTCTGTTTCTTACCAGTATCCTTTTTCTTCTTTGGCTGTTCGTCTTTAAACGCCTCAAAACCTGCAACAGTAGGGTAAATTCTGTCAATTAAGTAATCAGAACATGTATAACTTTTCAGCAAACGTCTGATTCTTTCATTTTCAACTCTTTCACCATCCAACTCTTACTTCCATTTTGCACATTCTTCAATGTAAAAATTTATCTCTTTCTGCTTTGACATCATTGTTGCATTCAACATTTTCAACACTTTTTCTCTTTCAGTGTTTGTCGTTTGCAAACTATTCACTGTTTTGTTCAAAACATCGTAGGATTCTTTCAAATTCTTCACATCAAACAACAACTTTTCTTTCATCTTTTCTGATTCACTAAACCTCTCGTCTTTTACTTCACACTGTTTGCAAGATTCCAAACAAGTGGGACATGGTTTCGTAACTTCAACAATCTTCTCGACCTCCACAATCTTTTCAACTTCAACTATCTTTTCCACAATCTTGATTTCTTTCATTTCTTTTGCAGCTTTTCTCTCTTTGAGTTTCTTCAATTTATCTGCAAAATAAAATACAAAACTGTCAGAAGATAAATGAGTTTTTCCAACATTTATCTGTTCAAGCTCTTCATCATTATCACTGCTTTCTGAAGAAACAGATTCTTCATCTTGACTTTTCTCGTCATCAGATAACACAGCTATCCATTCCTTCATCAGCTCTGGCTTTTGAACAATCTGAGCAATAAAAGCTTTAACATTAGGATCAGCTGGAATGTACTTATCCCAGCTAAAACCTTCAGCCACTTTCTCATCATCTTGATCAATGATGCGATAGTAAGCTCTCTTGTTTGCGTCTTCGATCATTTTTCCATGTGCTGTTTGAGAATCCTTTTGTTGATGCGGTTGATAAGTGATTTGTTGATATATGGACTTCTTATAATAATCATCTTTTCCAAAAGAATCCTTTGTTCCTCTCGGCTCCTGATTCTTGCACTCTCTTTTAAAATGGCCTTTCTCCCTGCAACGAAGACAGACAACTTTAGATTTATCAAAACCTAAATTAGAAAGATTTGCATCCAAGAAATCACTTCTTCCTGTAATCATTCTAAATTTTTCTGCTCTCCTCAAAACACTAGCTAATGCCCATTTAATGTCCATCAGTTCCAACTCCTCTGCATCGATCTGGTCATAATCTTCCTTTGAGAGCATCGGATTACCAATTTTTCCGGCAATCAACCCTTCATAAGATTCTAATGCAGTGACCAGTAATCCCATATGACTTTTCACAACTTCTTCAGAATAATTTTGTCCATTTTGAAGATGTAAAGCCACATTACACTGAATCAGATGTCCATTTCCAACAGATGTACTTTGAACACTTGGAGAATTCACATTTGAAAATCCACTAGTATTGATTGAGCTTTGACTACTTGTTCCGGATGAATTTCCTGCACTAAATGCTGTTTGGATTTTTGGACTTACTTCAACTGTCTGAACATTTCCTTTATAATACAGTTTGATATCTTGCTGATTACTTGAACTGTTCATTCTGGCAATTTTCTGCTGTTCAAGATCCTGTGCCTCCAGCTTTTCAATAAACTGAGCAATTGATAATCTGCTAAACTGTCCAGAATTTTTCAGAATCATCAAATATGTACCCCATTCCTTTTGTGGTAATGCATCAGCAAGCTTTTCTACCCATTCTGCTGGAGTTTTTGTAATCTTCAACTGTGACATGATACGTACAAGATGACAATATCTCTCAATGAGAGTCTTTGTTGTCACACCAGGCATACAAGTAAACAATTCAAACTCATTTTTCAACAAAGCTGCTTTACTCTGTAGCATTTCTGTACTTCCTTCAAATTTCTTTTTAAGAGCTTCCCAGATAGAATAAGCACTGTCATCATGTTGAAGCAACACAAATATATCCTCTTTAACAGCTTGTTGTAATAGATTGATTATCATTTTCTCTCCTTTATAACTTTCTCTCTCTTGCTCTGTGAATTCTGAAATGATTTTATCAACTCCCACTGAGCTTTGTGGCCTCTCATATTCAGTTTCAATGCTTTCCCAAGCTTTTAAATGGTTCGCTTGAACCCAATTCTCGAAACGTTTCTTCCATCCATGATAGTCTTCAATTCCCATAAGTTTCGGGGGTTTTTGCATTGTTCCGGTTTCATTCTCCATGTTCATGTTCTTAGCAATGTCAACCGGAGTAGTCGGGGTTGAAGCAAATGCGTTGTAGAATTCATAATCCATGTTTCGGCAACACGTTTTTCAAATACAACACTTTCAAGCGAAACCTGATGGAATGTTCAAGCGAAACCTGATGGAATGTTTAAGCGAAACCTGATGGAATGTTCAAGCGAGACCTGATGGAATGTTCAAGCGAAACCTGATGGAATGTTCAAGGGAAACCTGATGGAATGTTCAAGCGAAACCTGATGGAATGTTCAAGCGAAACCTCAAATAAGCAAACTTAGAGCAACTTGAAGCGAAACCTCAAATTTCAGCCGAACTTAGAACAGTTTGAAGCGAAACCTCCAATGATTGTTCAAGCGAAACCACAACCGAAGTCCATTTTATCTATTTTTACTTTGAATTTAGCTATGAAACTTTCAAGGGTTTATCAAAATGCAGTTTTGTACAATCTGTGAAAATTTGATCCAATTTTAACCGTAAAAACTTGTAAATTCTGAAAAGAAGGGGTAGAAAACAGAAATTTCGAGCTGAATCGGTAAGAACTCCTCCTCCTGAGCTCTGATACCACTTGTAGGATTGTTTTTGGACCCAAACGAGTCGTTTAGAGAAGTTTTTATCAGTTTTCAGTGGCGGAAACAAAGAAACTGACTTCGAAACAGCTAGCAATTCTCTTTAAACACGTTTCTGATTGATATTACAACTTGTACAATCACTGGATAAACCGGCAGCACTTCGGTATCCGAAATCACAAAAGTTACAAATGAGATCGCTTGAAGTACTATATATAGGCATTATGGTTTCTCTTGAAAGTGACACGACTCAGTTCAAGCGAAACCTACTTGGTTGCTTTCGCTTGAAACTGACCTACTCTCTTTCAAGCGAAACCTATTCATTCAAGCTAAACCCCTATATCTCGAACTACGCGCACTGATCTAACATTCTACGCACAAGACTCGATACAAGACGAAGTCGACAGATGTATGCACCAACAAATCTCTCCTTAAATGAGCATATCAAAGTCAAGTCCTAACTTCTTGAAGTTGCTAAACTTCATGCTTATTTAGATAGCTCTTTATTCTTGCACCTGCATATGCAAATTTTCAAAGAACTATTAAGAAGAAAACCTTCAACCTCCTTTAACTTGCAGGTCTGAACACATACCTTGGGATGATGCTACTAATGTGTTCCAATTTCTAGATGTTAAGCTTTCCACATTGAATCCAGCACCTAACTTCATATTAGGTGGGAATTGGGTATCTTAACACGAGAAATCTAATGTGGACTTTAATCCCATCCCTACAGCCGCCTTGTGCATGAGATCTCTACATAACTCTTTGGTTAACTGGTCGGCTAAATTCTGTTGAGTTCTCACAAACTCCACCGATATCACCCCATGCATGATGAGCTCACGAATCATGTTGTGTCTAACACCTAAGTGTCTAGACTTCCCATTATACACTTGGCTATATACCTTAGCCAAGGTAACAACATTATCACATCTAATAGATATTGGTGATATAGGTTTAGGCCACAACGGAATCTCATAAATCAAGTTTCTTAGCCACTCAGCTTCTTTGCCAGCTGCGGCTAATGCTACAAACTCAGACTCCATCGTCGAATCAGTTATGCAAGTCTGTTTCTTAGATGCCCAAGATATGGCACCTCCTCCAAGCAGAAAAGTCCATCCACTTGTGGAAGAATGATCTTCCTTGTTGTTAATCCAGTTTGCATCCGTATAACCTTCTAAAACTGAAGGAAATCCGATATAAGTCAAACCATATTTCATGGTTCCTTTCAAGTACGTAAATACTCGATTCATTGCTTGCCAATGACTTGCACCTGGATTACTAGTATACCTGCTAAGCTTTCCAACAGCATAAGCTATATCCGGTCTAGTGTTAATCATGGCATACATGAGAGATCCAATGGCCCTTGAATATTCAAGTTGGCTTACAGCTACACCTTCATTAGGTGAGAGCTTTAAAGCAGGATCCATTGGAGTGCTAACCGGAGAACTATCATGAAAATTAAACTTTTTCATTATCTTCTCAATATAATGAGATTGAGAGATAGATATGCCATTGTTCTCCCGTTTGATCCTTATACCAAGGATCACTTCCGCCTCCCCCATATCTTTCATGTCAAAACAAGATGACAAAAATTTATTTGTTTTATCAACTTGATCCTGGTTAGTACCGAAGATCTACATGTCATCTACATATAGACAAATTATGACTCCTTTCCTAGAATCATCAAATTTGCTATATACATTGTAACAACCTAGCGTAACCGCACCATGATATTGTCTGCTTTCGTAGCCAGCACGCCCTCAGCACCTACCCCTCACGGTTTTAAAACGCGTCATGATGGTGAAGACAAACACAATCTCAAACCCTAATTCTCTCCTCCCTCTCCCTACAACTCGACGGCAACTGTCCTCCTCTCTCGAAGTCTTTTCCATTCCAATACTCTAATCGGTTAGTGTTAAATCATTGTTCAATCGTACTCTATTTGCTTAATTGTGATCATCGATGCATGATGTATGTTGATTGTTTTCTTGCATGATATTAGAGGCTAGAGTTGTATGCTTATAGAATCCTTGATATGCATCTTACGATTCACTGATTCAACTTAATTATGGATGTTACTTGGTTTCATAGACATGTATGATGATAAGGTTACATGTTATTTGCTCTAGTTGGAATGATGAATATGATGACAAAACTGTTTTGTAATTAAGCTACGATGAAGGTCACATGTTTATTGAAACGAGTATGCGTTGAGATGATGTTATTAGATGCTTGATCCGATTTAAAAGTTGTTTATATTGTTAATGGTTGTTAAGGGAAGTTAGGGTTCATAAGAATTAACGCATTAATTGGAAGAATTGTTGATTTGATTGTGCAAAGGAAACTGCATATCGGATTGCTTGTTTTGATCGAATGGATGTAAAACTGGAAATTTTATTGTGATATCCCACATTGGTTGTGAAGAGGAAAGAAGGCTTCCTTATAAGGATCTTGGTACATTCACCATCATGACGCGTTTTAAAACCGTGAGGGGTAGGCGCTGAGGGCGTGCTGGCTACCAAAGCGGACAATATCATGGTGCGGTTACGCTAGGCTGTTACAGATGGTATCAGAGCCAAGGACCGGATTGGTGTGCCAGCGAGGACGTTGGGCCCCGTAAGGAGGGTGGATTGTGACATCCCACATTGGTTGTGAAGGGGAACGAAGGCTTCCTTATAAGGAGCTTGATACCTTCACCTTCATGACGCGTTCTAAAACCGTGAGGGGTAGGCGCTGAGGGCGTGCTGGCTACCAAAGCGGACAATATCATGGTTCGGTTACGCTAGGCTGTTACATACACACTTGCCTGCTTGGTTTAAAATAAAACCATTAGACAAAACCACATCATCAAACTTTTGATGCCACTGTTTTGGTGCTTGCTTTAAGCAATATAATGACTTAACTAGCTTACATACCTTATGCTCATTGCCAGGCATAACAAAACCCTCTGGTTGTTTCATATATATCTCCTCATCCAAATCACCATTCAGGAAAGCGGTTTTCACATCCATTTGGTGAAATACAAGATTGTGTATTGCAGCTAAGGCAACCAACAATCTAGTAGTGGATATTCTTGCTACAGGAGCATATATATCAAAGTAGTCAATTCCTTCCTTTTGTCTAAAGCCTTGGATAACCAACCGGGCTTTAAACTTATCAATTGAACCATCTACTTTCATCTTCTTCTTGAAGATCCATTTACAACCAAGTGGTTTACACCCAGGGGGTAGATCAGACAGTTTCCAAGTGTTATTCTGCATGATAGAGTCCATCTCATCATATATAGCTTCTTTCTAGAAAGCTACATCCCGAGATTCCATGGCTTCACTATAGGTTTTAGGATCTTCCTCAATATTGAAACAATATTGATAGTGGATTTTAATTTCATCTCTAGATCCTTCAACCAAATATAGTTGAAAATCATCACCAAATGATTTAGCTTTTCTTGCTCTGCCACTCCTCCAAGGTTCCGGAGGAGTATCAATCACTTGATCAGCCACTTGAGAGTTACTAGAACTTGGAACCATGTCCATAGGCCTAGGTATTGAAGAGAATCTATTCTCATCATAATTTGCAGTTCTTGCCTCAATTACTGTATGCACAGACACGTAGTCATTTGGTTCTATAACATAGAACCTGTGAGCAAACAAATGCTTCGCATACCCAATGAAAATGCATTATATACCTCTTTCCCTTATGTTCGTTGTCTTGGGATCAGTGAGCCTTACCACGGCTCTACAACCCCAAACTCTTAGTTTATGCAGCTCATGTGGTTTTTTATGCCAAAGCTCAAAAGGGGTGGTCTTGTTCCTTTTATTTGGAACCCTATTTAGTAAATAGCAGGCTGTCAACATAGCCTCACCCCAAAATCCCTCACTTAGGCCCGAATAGGACAACATGGTATTGACCATTTCCTTTAGAGTCCTATTCATCCTTTCTGCCACACCATTTTGTTCTGGTGTGTAAGGAGTTGTGGTATGATGTATTATTCCACTCGATTGGAAATACACCGGATCAAAATACTCACCACCTCTATCCGTATATAGAGTTTTTATCAACCCACTCCGATGAAGCTCTCCCTCTTGTTTGTAGATCTTAAACTTTTCAAGAGTTTCATCTTTAGCATGCAACAAATACACATAGCAAAACCTAGTTGCGTCATCTATGAACGTTACTACATACTTTTTATTACCTAGAGACGGTGTAGCATGAAAGTCACACAGATCGCTATGTATCAAATCTAACACTTTAGTTTCACGCCTCTATTTTTAGGACAAAACTGCCATTTAACTGCCATTGTTCTAAACATTTCGAAAATGTGGCAAAATCCAGAAAATAAAATTTTCTGATGCACTTTAGTTTTAAACACTTTAGTTTCACGCCTCTGTCCATTGGACCTCGCCAGGGGCTGCCGCCCCTTGGACCCTGCTCCCAGGGGCGCTGCCCCCGAACCCCCGCCAAGAGGGCGCTGCCCCCTTGGAACCCCCGTAGAGTACGGGCTCCGCCCGTACACTTCAAATTATAATAACTCAAACAAGCGTGCACTCCCGCACATCCTAACTTGCTTGATGTGTATTATTATTCGCTTTGATCACCAAATCAATCCCCAATTACACTAAAATATCTAACACTGATGAAGAGGTCATCAATGGCGGTGGAAGCGGTTTCTCCTCTCTCTCTTTCTCTCTCTAAACCAATGAAAGATAAATGAGAATGCGATGAGATCAAAAGGAATAAACACATGTATAATCAATTGTACCCACAATAAATACAATTATATCGGACAACAATACTGATCATCTCGTTTATTTTTTTTACATTTAGGGCATGTTTGGTATGGGGTAATAGAATAGATGAGGGAATGGAATGAACGAGGTAATAGAATGAAAAACGGAATAAAATGGATCATTCCATTCCATTGTGATGTTCGGTTACTCATATGTGAATAGATTGAATCATTAGTTTGTACAACTTGATAGACAAAACAAAATGAAGTAAGGAAACACAATTGTATTAAAAACGGCAAAAATATAATTGTCTCAATGATAAAAATATAATATATTAATGGTAAAAAAAAATAATAATAATAATAATAATGATAATAATAATAATATATTTATTTCCATTCCTTAAAGGAATGAAAAAAAAACACCCCCTTACCAAGGAATGCAAATTATTATATTTGGAAGAAGTTACATTCCTTTGGAATACTCTATTCCATTACCACATAATAACCAAACATGTTTCTTTTTAGAGTAAAATGCAATTTGCGTCCCTGTGGTATGTCCCAAACATCAACTTGAGCCCCTAAAAACAATTTTTTGCATTCTGAGCCCCTGTGGTATTCATTTCATAACAGTATGAGTCCCTGCCGTCAGTCTTCCGTCAGTTTGACCGTTTGCCAGTTGTGAAAAGTCCATAATACCCCCCACCCTTTAATATCTACACTTAAAGCAGATATTGAACAACAGATCATCATCATCATCAACAATTGCTCTCAACTCCCAATATCATCATCATCAACAGCTCTCCTCTCCCAACTCCCAAGATTATCATCATCATCTTCATCGAAGAGATCAACAGATCATCTTCATCATCTTCATCGAACATCGAACAGATCAGGTTCATCTTCATCCTCATATTGGTCATTCGATGTGTTTATGTGTTTATATTGTGAAAAAACAGAGCGATGATTCTGGGTTTGATTTTTTGGTTCCATTCGATGATTTTTGGTTCCATTCGATGATTTTGGGTTGATTTTGAAAAAACAGAGGGTTGATTTCATTCGATGTGTTTATGTGTTTATATTGTGAAAAAACAGAGCGTTGATTTTGGGTTCCATTCGATGTTTTTGGGTTTGATTTTGGGTTCCATTTGATGATTTTGGGTTGATTTTGAAAAACAGAGGGTTGATTTTGGGTTCCTCATTTTGAATGTGTTTGAATGTGTTATTTGGGTAACAGTTATTGATTCGATGTGTTCCTCATTTTGATTGAATGTGTTCCTCATTTTGATTCGATGATAACAGTTATTTGGGTATGGATTTTTGGGTATGATTTGAATGTGTTATTTGGGGTTAGGGTTTAGGGTTGAATGGATTTTTGGTTTGATTCTTGTGGGTTTTGGGTTGAATGGATTTTTTTGTTTGATTCTTGTTCAAAATGCATCAAAACAGAGTGTTGGTTTGAATGGATTAGGGTTTAGGGTAGCAATGTGTTTTGGTTTGAATGTGTTTTGTTTTGTTGTACAGAATGTGTTTTGGTTTGAATGTGTTTAGGGTTTAGGGTATCAACTGAGTATTAAGAACTGATCGGATGTACAGAATGTGTTTTGGTTTGAATGTGTTTAGGGTTTAGGGTATCAACAGAATGTGTTTTGGTTTGGTTTGTACAGATTCTTGTGGGTTTAGGGTTGAATGGATTTTTGGTTTGATTTTTGTTGTACAGAATGTGTTTGGGTTTAGTGTTGAATGGATTTTTGGTTTGATTTTTGTTGTACAGAATGTGTTTTGGTTTGAATGTGTTTTGTTGTACAGAATGGCTGCGGATGTAAAGATACGCAAAACACCAACTACGAAGGCGAGAACACTTGACAACCTCCTAGAAGATGCGGTGCACATAAGGAAGTGATTGATATGAATGAATATAACCCTAGTGGAGCTCTTCGATTTTCCTTGAAATTCCAAAGCTCGCTAATTACATATCTACCACTGGGGTTATATTCATTCATATGAATGAATATAACCCAAGTGGCAGATATGTAATTAGATACACTGGGGTTATATTCATTCATATCTGGATCAGCTTCCCGAAGTGCACCCGTCAGTAAAAATCCACAATTGCTTGTGGTCGTATGACGTTTTGTCTCTGTATTGTATGTTACGGTCTTTTGTTATTTGGGTCTGTAAGTTCCGTCAACTCTACGAAGTTGGTATGACGTTTTGTCTCTGTATTGTATGTATAAAAAGTTTACATTTAATATACAATTTAGGCTTTAATAATTTGTTAAATATAGTATAAATTTAATTATTATATTTCTTAACAAAAAACCAAGAAAAGAATTTAGGGGCTCAGGTTGATATTTCACTCATACCATAGGGACGCAAAGTGTTATTAATATATGCAAAAAGACGGTCTTACCCCTGCCTCTAACAGTCAACCTGACGGCAGGGACTCAAAGTGTTATGAAATGAATACCACAGGGGCTCAGAATGCAAAAAATTGTTTTTAGGGGCTCAAGTTGATGTTTGGGACATACCACAGGGACGCAAATTGCATTTTACTCTTCTTTTTATTCCATCAGAATAATCCATTTCATTCCAACTTCTATTTCTTCGTACCAAACGCTACCTTAGTATAATAATTCTTGGCCTACTCATCGCTCCTACTCATTGCCAATGTTAATTTGTTTTATTGGAAACGTTTAGATAAACTATTTTATTTTATTATTAACATATAAATAAGCAACTTGAATATGCATACATGTGTTGTAACATGTGCTTAGGGGGTTTTTCAAAAAAAAAAAAAACTAGAATTTTCCTTTGTAACCCTAAAGTTTTTATCTTTAACAATTTAAGTTTAAAGTTTAATCTTTGTTTCCTTTTAACCCTAAAGTTTTAATATTTGACAATTTAAGTTTAAAGTTTTAATCTTTGGTAATTTAACCCTTTTGATTAATTTGATTTTTCACTTCTAATTCAAAAGTTTCTATATTATACGATTTAACCACTTTAATTAATTTGATTTTTCACTTCTAATTCAAAAGTTTCTATCTTTTGCAATTTAACCACTTTGATTTTTTTTACTTATGTGTGGTAATCTTGGCTTTGGAGTTTTTAAACAAAAAATGGTTATGCATATGGTTGTTAAAACCTTGGCTTTTGGGGGTTTTTAAAAAAAATTAATGTTTTCCTTTTCACCCAAAAGTATTTCATAAATTACTTTTAACCCAAAACTATTTGTTTTTTTACTTTTAACACAAAATTTTGTATCTTTTGCAATCTATCCTTACAACTTTTTTTGTATTTTCAGCTTTGGCCCTTTATAGTTTTTGTTTTCCTCAAATTTTTCGCTTTATACTTCGTTCTAAATTTTGTGACTTAACACATCGGAACGTGCTTCTTTGGTATAACGTTTTTACGCTTCGTTCTAAATTTTACGAGTTAACACGACGCAACGTGCGTGTGTGGGTGAACGTTTTTACATCGTCTATTTTTCCCGTTTGACATGTTCAACATAACATGCGCGTCTTAAATCGACTTAGTTATAACTAAAGAATCCCCGCCGCATTCGGCGGGTCGTAATTCTAGTTACTATAAATAAGCAACAAACATATGCAATACAACTTGTAAGTTGTGCTTTGGGGCTTTTTCAAAAAATAAAACTTGATTTTTTTACTTTTAATACAAAGGTTTTTACCTTTTGCAATTTTAACCCTACATAATTTGTTTTTTAACTTTAACCCACAACTTTTCACTATTTGCAATTTAACTTCACAACTTTTGTCACTTATATTTTTCATCTTTCGCAAATTTTCGTTTTACGTATAGTTCTAAATTTTTCGAGTTAATACGACGCAACGTACGACTATGGTTCAACTTTTTTATGTTTTGTTTCAAATTTTGCAAGTTAACACGGCGCAACGTGCATGTGTGGTTCAACGTTTTTACCTCTATTTTTTCATGTTTGACAGGTTTGTGGCAACACGCAGATCCTAGGTTGACTCAGTGTTGGTGGTCGATGATGGTTGTGTGGAATTAGTACTATTTGACACCGTTTTGCGCCCCCCCCCCCCCCCGCAACGCGGGGTGTGCTTTGGTGGTTTTTTAAAGAAAAAATGGTTATGCATATGGTTATTGTAACCTTGGCTTTGTTAAAAAAAAATGATTTTTTTTACATTTCACCCAAAACTATTTCATAAATTACTTTTAACCCAAAACTATTTGTTTTTTTACTTTTACCCCAAAACTTTTTATCTTTTGCAATCTATCCTTACAACTTTTTTTACTTTCAACTTTGTTTATTTATAGTTTTCATTTTCCGCAAAATTTTCGCTTTATGCTTGGTTCTAAATTTTGTGACTTAACACATCGGAACGTGCGTCTTTGTTTTAACGTTTTTACGTTTCGTTCTAAATTTTGCGAGTTAAGACGACGCAACGTGCGTGTGTGGGTGAACGTTTTTACATCGTCTATTTTTTTCCCGTTTGACAGGTTTAACATAACGTGCGAGTCGTAGATCGACTTAGTAATAACAAAAGAATCTCCGCCGCATTGCGGCGGGTCGCAATCCTAGTTAATATTTAAACAACTACCCTAAATAATAATAATATTATCTTTATTATATGTCATAATTTCAATTATTATAATACCAAAATATTTAGAAGTGGTGAAGAATATTTACAAGGGCGAAGGTGCAGCCAACAATGCCAAAAAAGTAGACTTCCTTTCAGCTTCTTCATTTTGAGCATCTGTTTCGATAAGAAGAAGAACCCTCTTCCCCCAAATCCCCTTCTACGCAACAGGTTATCTTCCTCTATACATATCAATCATTAACTTGCATAATCTTATATTTATTGAATAAAGTTTTGTGCTTTCGTTGCTCTTCAATCAGATCGCGATTTGGGTAGCTTCTAAAAACCGTTTCTTTTGCTTAGGCTTTGATTTTTACTAATCTTGACTTGATTTCTCTTTGTTCTTGTTTGATCTAAGTTTAGCTGCTAGTTGTTTGCTTTTGACTCGATTATGATTTGTTCACTGTTTTGGTACCCTAATTTTGACTGCTGATTTGGGTTTTATGTGTATGATAGATTCTGCAAAATGATCTGATCATATTTACCCTTTGTTTTGAGCAATCTTGATGTTTGTTTTCAAGATGGTTTGTTATTGTTTAGCTTTTAGGGTCATCCTGTGTCATGTGTAATTTTAATTTTGCTACAATTGTTTGCCAGCTACCTGTTTTATCCACATGGCAGCAAGAGGCCTAACCCTCACTGACTCACCTTTACAAATTATGTTCTTTAAGGTTATGTGTGTGAATGTGAATTAATTTTAGATTTTTATTGTAATGTAGGTATCATGATTAAGCTGTTCAAAGTCAAGGAGAAACAGCGGGAGCTTGCTGAAAATTCCAACGGGAAGCCTCCTGTTAAGAAGCAAAGTGCGGGCGAGTTGCGTCTCCACAAAGGTAGTATCTTTATTATTTTGCTAGTTGAGTGAAGAGTAATAGTAGTTAGAACTTGAAATCATGAATACGAGTTTCTTGTTGTGATGTAATAAAGAATCATATGCTATTAATGCTTTCGTTTGGTGTAAATTTAACATTTTAGCTTGTTTGTCACGGGGCTAGTAGTTTCTCAGTTTTTTATTTTCAGTTAATCATTTAGCCCTTGCAAATCGTACACAATCAATAACGTGTTGCCTAGATTATAATAAGATAATCAGTTGTTGCAAATGGATCATTGGATTGTAGAAGGTAAGTGTCTTGGTATGCTTAATCATATAATGAGATGTTTAAGGGTTTCAATAATCTGATTATTTATGGAATTAAAAATGATAGAATGACCTAAAAGTCCCCTTTTTTCGTAAAAAAAGTATGGGTGAAATATAGACGTAGAAGTCAAATCAGGTTAGAAGTTAAATTAACTGATTTTTGACCTCTAGATTGTAATTTAATTAAGCAGAATTTCTTCATCTTGTTATTAATAATTGCTTATTACGAGCGGGGTGATCAATTCCTTCAAGTAATATCTTTAACTTTGTTCCTTGGTGTTGTTATTCGTAGATATAAGTGAACTAAATCTACCGAAGACGTGCAGCATATCTTTCCCAAACGGGAAAGATGATCTCATGAACTTTGAAGTAACTATTCGCCCTGATGATGGATACTATATGTAAGTATATCTTTTCAATTTCTTCTATTATTAGAAGGCCACAACTGCGGTCTTTTCTTTCATTTAATGTTTCTGAATTAGATTTCTTATTCTCTGCTAATTTTCGGTTTTCATAACTTGTTTAAAATTGAACATTCTATTTACTTGCAGAGGTGGCACCTTTACATTCACCTTCCAGATATCATCCATCTATCCCCATGAAGCACCAAAAGTCAAATGCAAAACAAAGGTAAAAAAGAAAAACTCTTTATAACCATATGTTTTAATTTTCCTTTTCGTAATCCCTATTTCTACGATAATTAATAATTATGCTATATTTAGGTATATCATCCCAACATCGATTTGGATGGAAACGTGTGCCTCAACATTCTCCGTGAAGACTGGAAGCCGGTCCTCAACATAAACACCATAATTTACGGCTTGTATCATTTATTCACTGTAATTTCTTCATAATCTATAAAACCATGTCTTCGTATTTCTTACTTTGTATTTCTTTGTGAGTTTGTGATGATTTTCTTTTTCTTTTTGCAGGAGCCGAACCATGAGGATCCACTCAACCGAGAAGCAGCTGCAGTGTTGAGAGACAACCCAAAGATGTTCGAATCGAACGTTCGGAGAGCAATGGCAGGTGGGTATGTGGGCCAGACATTCTTCACCAGGTGCATATAGAGGTAGCACAACCATAGCCAGCCACATGAGCAATAAGATGGGTTTATGGTTTGTCTGTGGTTGGCATAAATGTCTTGGTTTAAACTGTGTACCAAAGGGTCTTTTTGATTTGGGGGACAAAATGCTGTGTTTGTATGATGCTCTTTTAAGTGTAACTTTGTTGGATACCCATTCTTTTGGGTCACTTGTCTTGTAAAACTGTGTGTTTCTTGGAAGATAAAAGATTCTGCTATCTTTTACTCATTAAAGTCAAACGAAGGTCCAAGGTTTGATACCATAATTTCTTATGTGGTCGGTTCGGTTTTATTTTATTTTTATTATCTTTTTTCTCTAGGCTCAGCGAATAACCGAAGTAACCATGCTATTTGAGATATCGATAGCTCGGTTATAAGGTTTTAGGTAACCAGTTTTTATGGTTCGGTTATGGTTGTATGTATATAATAATCAAATTAATCGAACTGGACCAATATTAAAACAAATCTTTATATTTTATTAACTTTGATTAATAAAAAATGTTATATGTTGATTAAGCTATAGATCTTTTCTTAAATAGCAGTTCATCAGGAACCACAAAATGTGGGAAACCGGAGAACTATGAGTAAAATAAAACATGTAAAAAGATTTATAAAAAGAAATATTTTTAAAGTAAAAAATAATTTTTGCCTAATTCTTTTCGAAGCTTTCTAATATAGAAGCAGCTTTAACAAAAAAAAAAAAAAGTTTCAAAAAGGTAAAAAAAAAATTTACAAATAATTTTTTTATTTGAACGATTTCCATATGTTTTTATATCTAACTAGTGGATTTTCCCCCGCGCTATGCGGCGGTAACTCAGTTAGTATCAGTTCGGTTGGGTTCGTTTTAATACCGGCATTCGCTACCGTAACTGAAAACTAAAGAAACACAGTCGCGATATGCTCAAAAAGATATCGACGCATCTTTTACATCAATCAAAAAACTTAAAAACAAATACCGGTTTCTGATATTGCCGATATCGGTATCGATGTTATTTGGTCAAAATCGATTAGATTCGTCACATATCGAGACTCGTATAGTTTACAATAAAAAATGCATTTTAATATTGTTATCGGTACTCATATAATATACAATTAAAAAAAACATTGTTTTGAATACAAAAAAAATGTAAATACTATACATCGTCGGTTCTGGTTCTATTTGGTATGATAGCGGCACGATATCCATTTCATGAAAATTTATATCACAATGTTTAAAAATATAGTTAGAGAGTTAGATTAAAAAACTAACATAAGCAAGTTATTAAAAAAAATAAACTAAATGATAAATAATCTTTTATTAAAAAACTTAAAAAGAATATTTAAAAAATTCAAAACACTATTCATCGGCAATTCAAATTAATATGTATAATAATAGCTCCGAAACATAATTCAAAAATGATTTTTAATTAGTTTTTTACATATATAGACTGGTGACTCTTCAATTTCTCACTTTTTAGTTTTTACGGTTCCTTAATGAACCTCCGTCTAGACTTAGGGGCTGTTTGGCTAAGCTTATTTTGGAGTGACTTATGACTTATTGACTTTTTAGAAAGTAAATAAGTCATAATGGAGTGACTTATTTACTTATTCCTCTCACATAATAAGCTAACCCAAACACCTTTTAACTTTACAAAAAGTAAATAAGTAAATAAGTCACTAAAATAAGCTTAGCCAAACAGCCCCTTATTTTCTTCTGAAAATTAAAAGGATTCCTAATATTGAAATTGGTTTGACTTCATCACGTCCAAGGCCGATAGTTAAAGAATTAGCCCCACCATTAACCGGATTAATCTAATCGTTTGTAATTGAAACTGTACGAAAGTTCTGAATATCGAAACATCAGCCTTTGGTTCATATCGAATAAACCCAACCCTCCTTTGGTTCGAAAGAGAATTATGTTGCTTGCTTGGGATCTTGCATATAGTTTGTTATTAGAAATTAAGAGGGACGAACATCTTACATGACAAGCATTATTAATTAACTAATTAATTAATTTATTCATGGCTTCATATGAGACTATGGGGTATGGGGCGGGGGTTAGGGCGTGGGTTGGAGAGAAACGCCCAAGTCACCACCCCGGGTGGGCTTGAGTCTGGGCGTGAGTTTAAGGCCGGGCGTGGGGCGGGGCTACCACATGACACGGTGGAACCTCATTGGCCAAGAGCACTAGCCATTTGAAATTGGATTTTTTCCACGCCACCCAACCCACGCCCCACCATACCCCTTTGAAATTGGCTTTTGGTCTAAGGTGTCCCATAGTCCATGTGTCGCACCATGCCCACAACCCACGTCCCACCATACCTCACGGTCTGAAAAGAAAGAAAAACGATCTAGCTTTTGAGCCCTTTCACCTTTAAGAAGTCAAGTTTATCTACTTTTTCTTTGACTAAAAGATCAAGCTGTATAAACATGATAACTCTAAATACATTTTCGCATTTATATATTATATAAACTTTTAAACTTGAACTTTAATGTAACGAATTTATAATACCCTCATTCGATGTAAATAACGTAAACTATGGGGCACCGAACATTATCTTCAATGAGATATGTAGACCATGATTTTGGTGTTTGTTTTTTTGGCCAGAAGCACTTATGTCTGCGTCGCGCAGACACGCACAGACCTTTGGGTCCTGCAGATTGTTTGTTTTCCAGAAGCACTTCTCACTTTTTACATCTTCCCCACGCAGACATAAACCCACCTCTTCTCACCTCTTCTCTCTTTCAAAACACAGACACTCTCCACCTCCACCTCCACCACCACATCTCCACCTCCACCACCACATCTCCGCCACTCTCTGCATCCCCGCCACCACCTCCACCACCACATCTAATTCGTCTGAGAAAAAAAGTATTGCTTGTATTATGAAAGACTTTAATTTTGTTAAATAAATGATAACGCTTACACACACAAAATTCCTTATTGAAAATGAAAACAGTATTTTTGGAACATATTTATTTTATAAACAGGTCAAGCAACACATATATTAGGCAACGAGGAAAAACACAAGGGTTGGGCAAGGGATGTGATCCTAGATATGTATATTACTAATATTCTTGTTATCAGTGGCCAAGTTTGAGATTTCCAATCAAGGGGTTGAAAATGTATATATCCAAAAATTAGGGTCAACTCTAGCATGAAAATTCCTTTAAAAAAAATCTCTAGCATGAAAAAGAATATAGAATACGCGCAAGGTAAGTTGATTCACGCTAGTGTATTAATTAAACATGTGACAAAGATAATGTAAATCACGTATAACTTTGTGATAAGGCCCGGTACACTAGTGACCTAACTAATAAGCCCAAACGAGTGATTAGGAAGCCCGCAAAGTTAATGGTTTGTTTTAGCAAAATCATGTTCTATTTCCATTTTTTGTTAGTGTGGTAGTGGAGTAGTTTGCATATTTAATTCCTTATAATTGCATTTGAGAAAATTTCAAAAAAAAAAAAAAAAGTCCCAAAGAACTCACTCTTTAATCTGTGATTTCTTGGAGCGTCGCCTGCTCTATAGGTTTATTATACCACATTGTGATTAAAGTAGATACACAACTATGGAATCACATATTATATGACCACATATGTGACCTATCTCTCGAAATATATAGCCCCGCCAGGAAAATGACTGCTTCATGTGATTTCTCTTTTCAGGTTGAATCATAAGTGGTTGGCCGTTTGGATTTTGTGTTACATAGGATATGGTACTACAAACCAAGTTATGTTTGCTACAATGACTCCAAAAGAATGAGGAAAATCAAATGAATGCCCATTTGATTTGAGTGGATAAAATTTTATGTTTTTAGTAAAACTTGACTTCTTGTTTTTCTTCATCCGAGTTTTTTTTATTCAACAATTTTCCTCTGCTTCGTCATCATTTTTTTGTTTTTGTTTGCTGTTTTTACATTTTTGAAATTGGGCGATGATAAAAATTAAAAGCAAACCGTTTTTATGTTGTTTAGCGATTATTTGAGTGTTTGAAGAAACAGTGGTTAATCAGGAGGTTAGTCCACAGGTCAAGTCTCGTCAAGCAGTGTTAATCGCTTCTTTTCTCGATCGATGGCTGGGTCGTCTCTAATATGTCATCTTGTAACACCCCGAAAACGGGTTTGGTAATCAAACCACGTTTATACTAAAAGACGGGTAATTTACCTTTAGTGGTAAAAGAAACCCGGTGAATATTAGGATTCTTAAATAAACAAGAATTTGCTAACTAGGGATTTTAACCTAGTTAGCTAATAGTTTAGAAATAACTTATAATAGGGTTAAAATTAACCAAAGTTATTATAGAAACTAAAGTGGAGGGACCTAAGTTGTAAAACTTGAAACTAGAATTTGTTAAAACAAATTAAATAAAAACCAAACACACAAATTAGTGTTTTGGTCGATCAGAAGCGCAGGAGAGCGACCAGGAACTCTCATCAAACCCTAACTCCACAAATTTGATCAATTGAAGGCTAATTCCTGTCCCAAATCGAAATCTGAACATAGATACGTGATCCTCATCACAAGGGGGTTACAAGGTATGTAAAATTTGGTGTTAATTCACTGTTTGAAAATCTCATGAAATTGGAAAATCTGAAAATTGATGATGCATGTTTGTTAATTGCATGGAATAGGAACAATATAGTGTCTAGGAGTAAGCCCTAGACAAGTATATGTTGAAATCATGCTTAGCTCAAGTTTTTGTTGATACTAAATTCATGTATGAGATGTTTTTAGGGTTTTGATTGCAAAAAAATAGTGTTATGATGTCAAGAACAAGCTTAAATTGAAAGCTGAATTCAAACGATTCTTGATCAGAATTTACAGCCGATTTGTATTGGCTGTAACCTAGACAAAAAGTGATAAAATAATGTGTTTCTGGAGTCTAGAATGTAATTCCAGGAAATATCTTTAAAACCCCACTGGAATCGCATTTTTTCGACGAAAATCGAGCGTTTTATGAATTTTTCCGTATCAAAGGTTCAAGCGGCGTTTTCTGGCAGAAATTGCAGCCCATCACGAATGTCATAACTCAATTTAGGAATTGAGTTATGATCTCAAATTCTTACTGTAGAAAGTTTTAAGCGATTAAAAGAATCGCCAATTGGAATTTCGTCAATCGGATAAACGAGGATTTTTTAATGAATTTTTCCGTAAGCTGCAGTCAGAAGTGACGAATCTGATTGCAGCTTAGTAAATGAATTTTCATGAATTTTTGGTAAAGAGTTAGATCTTGAAATTTTAACTCAAGGGCTAACCCTCCGAGAGGTACGCCACATAAAAAAATCATAATTTTTGAAGACTTGTAAACAGGTTAAACAAGTCACCAAAAACAACCAATTTTCATTAATATGAAATGCCTAAATGAAATCGCGGCTTACTAGTTAGTATGTAAAAATTGATTTTTGTTAAGAGTTCGGATGAAATATGCCTAAGTGAGTTCAATGAACCAAATGTGCATATGAATATGTTGGTAAGTCAATTGACTTTTAAAAGTCAAACTAACCAATGATAAAGTCAAATAGTAGTTTCGACATAGAAAATACGTGAGGTGGAATAGTCGTGAATTGAAATGACTAATCTAACCACCTTGTGAATGATGATAGTTTGTCGCCTAACGAGCTAGGTGGAGGCTTGGGAAAGAAGCGGTCAAACGAATCAAGTACGAGAAGAAAAGCATATTCGGATGCGAGGTAAGTGGAGCTTACGCCCCTTTACATTGCTTGCAAAATTACTTAATTTCAAGTATTGCATATGAATGCTACTAAGTGGTTGGTATACAATGTTCCGACACGATTCAATGAGAGTCGGAACAAGGGAAAATGGTAAGAAATCATGAATCATGGTAAAAGGAGTAAAAAGGTAAATTAGTCATGTAATGACGAACAAATAAAAACGGTTTTAAGTAAAACAAGTTAAAGGAAAACCGGGTTAGGTTTAAAGGGATGAAATGGTAACTAAGTACCATCTCATATGGATAAATGGCAAATTAGACTAAATGGATCAAATGGTGTTGTTAGTACCATTTGACAATCGCTTGTTGAGTTTTGTAATCACAGGAAATAACATAAGTATGCGTTGCTTTAACTAGAAAGATTTAAAGCAAAAGTTATGTAAACGGGTCAATACCTTGACCCGATCCAGGTACGTTTAAATAAGCTTTTGGTTAAACATACAATTTTTGGTCAAATATTTAGCGAAAGTCCTTCGTCGTATAGTGAGGGACTAAAGTTGACCAATACACCCTTGAAGGGTATATCGGGCAAACGACCCATAGGGGGGTTGATTAGGAACTTACATAAAGATTATGGAATCATTAAATATGAATAAAAGTCATAGGAATTCATATTCGTGGGTCAAATGCTCAAAAACGGTAATTTGCGTAAAATGATCAACCAATGGGTAAATTTGGGAAAAAGGGATTCATTATGTTAAATCCGCCACAAAATAGTTGTGGTGGAATATTTGTAGTTAATTAGACATGGACTTTTGTGGCGTCAAAAGAAAAGCACAAGTTCTAGACTAAAATGCGTAAATACCTCAAACGGGTCAAAATAAGCATATGGGTGAAATGGATTAAAGAAGGTATATAATTCTATAATCGGAACCTAATATGTTAGACATTATTGAATTTAATAGGTTTGTGAGAAATAAGGGTCGAACAAACTTGTATGTTTGATAAAATCACAAACGGGTCAAATTTTGGTAAAAGAGTATTAAGCCGAAGACTTAAAAGTCTTAAATTTTATCAAGCCGGATATCGGATTTTAACACCATATGATGGAGAATCAAATTTTAAACATGCAGGAAGAAACGGTAAGTCAAACGGATAAGCGGTTTGAAAGATACGAAAGATTTCGTGTCAAATTACGGCAAAATGGAAAAGCTGCATACAGGGCCCACCGTAACTTACGGTGCCACCGTAAGTTACGGTGGAGCTAATATGGTTACGGTGGTAACCTACTGTTGTACGGTAGAAGAGTATGAACTCAGGGGCCACCGTAACTTACGGTGCCACCGTAAGTTACGGTGGAGATTATTTTCAAGTCCTTGTTTTCTTTTGAACATCAATTGTTTCCCGTACTCGTTTGGACATGATTTAAACCCCGTAAGACTAAAGCATTTCATGTTTATGAAATGTAGGTACACTTTGGGATGCCGGAAGACGATCAAGCTCAACGAAGAACCGAACACAATATAGATACACGCTTCCGCACTTTGCTACGTTGTAAATTTTAAACAACGAATTCAACCACGTGATGTAGAATAACTTATGATTTGTAAAAGTTTTAGTAAACCCGTATTTCCGATGTATATGTAATTGTAATTACATGATTGTTTTCGTAAAAGATTCATTAAACCTTAAATTAACTTAACGGGTGTTACAAGTTGGTATCCGAGCCTTGGTTTAAGAGATTCGAGTATGGTGGGGAGGAACCATGCTTGGACTTAAACCTTATGCTCTTGACAAAGAATAGTGTTCGGTTCGAAGCTTGATCGCAAATCCGGTAAGTACAAGTATGTTAATAGTTTAGCATGCTAAAGTGTTGTAAACAACACATAAGGCTATCGTGTGATACACGTTACCTAAATTAAATGATGAAAATAGTTGACGAAATTGCGCTCGTTGACGCTACAATAGAAAAGCCTTGTATTATGATATGGGCATTTAGTAAAGTTGACACTACTAACTTTTATGAATGTTTTAATTGGAGGAAACTCGCATTTGAAGATGACGAGGATTGAACAAATTACGGATATGATAGAGGAACGGTCTGAAGTATGACAAGAAGAGCATGCTCACCAAGGACCAAAATCGCGCAACGATTGAGAATAAGTTAATGGCAAGGGGAGCCTGTTAGAGCAAACATTACCAGGTGCACATTTTAAATAACCGCACAAATATTAATATGCAACAAATAAGTAGAAATTGAAAGTTGCATATGTAGATTAAAAACTTGGAAAAACCCGAATAGAAAATGTATTCGGGATATTGTTTCCAAGAGAAACAAATAGAGGCGTTACTTACATAGGGCGTGATGTGAACACTATAAAAAGGTCGTGTATGTCATGTGTTAAATCGCTTACTCTGGCCAAGTAAGTAGTGGCATATGATACCACGAGTTTCTTATAGCGGACACATTTACATCCGATGTAGTAAGGGCGGAGTGAATGGGACTAATTAAAAAGTACCCAAATGAATCAGATAAGCAAAATATTTGATAATAATGTAAACGCACAATCGAGTGACGGAAGCGTATTACATCAAGATAATGAGCCCGAGTGAAGGGACAAACAAGCATGTAAAATGATTTAGACAAGTATTGGGAGGGAGTGTACTTACACTCGAACCCAGAAAACGCAAGCATGAAAAATGATTTAGACAAGTATTGGGAGGGAGTGTACTTACACTCGAACCCAGAAAACGCAAGCATGAAAAATGATTTAGACAAGTATTGGGAGGGAGTGTACTTACACTCGAACCCAGAAAACGCAAGCATGTAAAATGATTTAGACAAGTATTGGGAGGGAGTGTACTTACACTCGAACCCAGAAAACGCAAACATGTAAAATGATTTAGACAAGCATTGGGAGGGAGTGTACTTACACTCGAACCCGGAAAATGCAAATATGTCCCTTAACGGGTCGTTTTTGTAAAACGTCAAACTTAAAGACAAAGTTGGAATATAAAAATGAAGCGAGGTCTTAATGCATACCGGGAGGGTTGCAATAATAACGACCTCGGTAAAACACCCGGTTGATGGGTAAGAATTAAACACATGCGTAAACCAAGAGACATGAACGCGGGTTGAAAACACCCGGTTGATGGGTAAGAATTAAACACATGCGTAAAACACCCGGTTGATCGGGATGCAGCACTAAGCGTTCAGATTGCTCATGAAATTCCATAACACTAGATATTTCAATATAGATTAAATCCATTTCATGATAATATTGTCTAGAATCAACCACCAATCATAACATAGTATCAATTACACATCACCAAAATTATTCAAGTTTGATAGATTAAACTAGGCGAGTTTCTAAGCATCAATCCTAGCTCGTTTCACTTGTTTCCATAGCATCCGATCAGCCTACAACATGTATTAAAATAAAGTCAGTACAAAATGTACCGGCGAGTATACAAGTTTGAGTATATAGCCTAGTAGATTAAAAGAATCATATCCATCATGTAAATGATAAAATAGTTTCAGCCATGCTAGTGTTCGCAGTCCAAGTGATAGCCCAAGTGTCCCGATGCTTTGGTGTTTTCCCAAGACTCAAGGAAAACTAGAATCCTCCTAACAATACCCCCGAGAATAATGGGGATGTGCATCTCCTATAGCGCTACTATTGTTAAGGCGGAACTACACACTCTGGATTAAACGTTCACATAGCATAAAGAATCAAGAATCAAGAATCACAAGTTTCACATTCACATAGGATAGAGTTTAGATTCCAAAAGTATCAAGTTTCAAGTTTCATAGAATACATGTTGCATCCCAAAGTTTAAAACAAAACGGGATCGAGTATACTCATAGTGATTGCTTAACAGCTTAACTGTTATTGGATCAAAGGGAGCTCTTTAGAACTAGCTTGATTAGATACAACATATAAGCGCCAGACAAAACAACGAGATTGCGCAAAGTGTCGAACCAGTCATCTTGATCGGATGGCTGTTCGATCGGACGACAGTCCGATCAGATTGCCATTCGATTGAGGTGACTATAGTGAGTGGGGGACGGATTGCTGTCACACCCCAAAATCCACCATGCGGAGTACCACCGCTTGGAGGCATGACGTGACCAGTATCGAGCCACCAATCATATTGAACAACACAATTAAGTAAATGAAACCAACTACAATACGATTGGTGACCTAAGAGGTGACCGATTTTAAGATAACAGCGGAAGCATAAAACGTAAGTTCAAAACATAAGTTCACAGTTCATAAGTTTAAAGTCTCAAACATAAGTTCCATAGGTTTATAAAGTTCAATTATTAAGTATGGGATATAACAACCCATATTCCACAACAACCTTCTCCTCATGCAAGCTCTAAAAGCACCTAGCGACCTGTAAGGCATGTAACAACTAGTCGACAACAAAGTTGAGTGAGTTCACGTTTGGTTGTTTAGTTTTTAAGTTGTTTCTGAAAAACATGGTTTGACTTTCGTTGGCTTAATTGCTGTGGGGGTTACCCCGTAGTTGAAAGTATGTTTAACCAGTTCCTTTTTCATTACCCAAACCATAACCATAATCAGTGGGGGCTTTCCCCGTGTGAACTACTAGACGGTATGATATCGACTACTACGAACAATAGTTGTGCCCTACATCAGTGTCTATCATCACTGACAGTTTGCCATAGTCCATTAGTACACGCCCGTCCGACTGGCACGGTGTGAGGTTTGTTAAACCTAATAGCGCTATTAACTAATGACCCGCTCGCCTTTGGCCTCGGCGATTAAGTCGATATAAATTGAGGGACTTCATGATAGAGTTTTGTCTAGCTAGTTTTAAGGTTGTTGTCCTGCACCAGGAGGACGAACGTACGTACTCTGCACCAGGAGAATTCGTAGGATTAATAATGGCATCCTATCTATGGAGGATGGCCGTACATATCTTACCCAAAGAGGATATGTAGATTTAGTTTTAAATTCTTTAACCCATTCCCAAACCACCGGGAATCCCATGCCTTAGAAAGTGTGTGAACTCACCTCGGTTTGCTCGGTTAGATTCTCAAATATAGCTAACAGTCAAGGTCGGTCAATCACATCCTAGTATGATTTACCAGTTAGTCATTTAGTGGTTTCAAATAGAGCACAAAGTTCCTACACGTATCTATCACATAGCATGCATTACTTTAACTGTTTATGCCCATATATATTTCCCATCCATTCCCCACTCATAAGCAAACATACGATAATGCACGTAACACATATAACATGTTATATCATTCACATATAGCATACTCGACATTTAGACACGCAAATTACAACTTATGTCATTTCAGCATTAACATTCAAAACCGGTTGTTTTCGGACATTTTAATAAAATAGTTAACTTATTCCAAAAATTCCCAAATTTTTACATAATGTCTTAAACGTTCCAAATATTATTGTGTAAAAATATCGGGGTCCAGTTCATTATTAATATTTTATAAAAATTCATTTTCCGGACTGAACTCAGATATATATTTTTCTTACCACAGTCCACGGAATAATTTATTTAAAATTCATCGAGCGTCCGATTTACGAAATTCTAGTGGGGTAATTACAAATACATCGGTGGTCATCTACAGTACAAGTTTCATGATCCAACTCTACACAGGACCCGAGTTATGACAGAAAACAAAACACGTATTTTCAGCAGAAAAATGCAGCTCTAGCTGCTGTTACGAAATGACGCTTTAAAAATAGTAAACGAAGTCCAAAAATTATGATTCCGGTGCCATTAGAACCATATTTCATAATAACACGTTTTAGACTCAAAATGTCAGTTTTTTGTAGAGTTTATGACCTGTTTACAGCCAACTGAAGTTGGCTGTAAAACTTGGACAGATTCTGTTTTCATCCTTTAACTTACTAACTTGTGTTCGATTGATTCCGTTAATCATGTTTAGTGATTATAACAACATCAAACATCAATATTACCCAGCAAAACATCAGATAATCAACCAATAATCATAACCACTCAAGATCTACATGATTTACACACATATCTTCTCTTTATCCACACTTTAACACATTATGTTCAAGACTTGTTCATGAGCTTTAAGGTTTCTCAATTTTTTAACATTCTAACATCTATTAACCACTTAAATAACATAAAGAATGAACGGATCTAAGTTCTTACCACTAGCTCAAGGCTAGGGAAGTTCGAGTGTAGAAAAGTGGTGGATAAAAGAAAACGAGAGCGGTCCTTCAACTTCCGAACGCACCGAGCTTCGTTGTTCACCTTCTTGCACCTTTGTATGGATGGAAAATGGCTAGAAAGTGACTTGATGGTGGGTGTATAGTGGATGGATGTGGCTGCCGAACTAGGAGAAGGAAGGAGGAGTGTTTGTGAATTGAAAGTGGTTTGTGAAGTGAGAGGTTGATGGACCATGAGTTTAAATAAGGATCCTCCAACACATGTTTACATATTGGTTAAAATGTTCCTCTAGTACCATACACATCCATTATATTAATCAAGAAAATCAAGTGTGATTTCCCATATGTCATAACCGGTTATGGGGTGGGAGTTTGGTTTAGTTGAGAAACAAGTGTTAGTTACAAACTAGTTAGAAAAATAATTGGAATAATTAGTGGTTGGTGGTGTGTTATTATTTATATAGGGTGTTAGGGTGTTCGGGGACCCTAACTAGCTTAGAAAAAATAAAATAATGTGTGTGGCAAAATTTTAGTGTCCCGGGTAATGTCCGGTTGTCCGGTTAAACACCGTTCCGTTAAACTGCTTAATTAATCCGTAAAGCGTCCTATATATATATTTTTGTAACGTTTTTAATTTCTAACACTTAGGAAATTACACAGGACTATTTAGTAACTTTTCTGTACATTACTAGTATGTTAACAAATACATGTAAGTAATACACAGATATCAGAAAGTAGTTAAATGATTCAACACAGTCATTAAGCACTTTAATTATCAATAATAGATTGTACGATTACATGTAAATTTGAGGGTTGTCACATTCTCCCCCTGTTAAGAGAATTTCGTCCCGAAATTTAGCGCGTGGTTAGTGAGGAAGCTAGTTAAGTTGCGTTGTTTTCCTGGGGTGTCACATCATCCCCCCGTTGATATGGAATTTCGTCCTGAAATTCTGCAGTAGCTTCAGCCTCAGTAGTGGTTGCGTTTTTCTTAAACAGTTGGGGATACTTGAGTTTCATTTGGTCTTCTCGTTCCCAGGTATACTCTGGGCCACGACGAGCATTCCAACGAACTCGGACCAGAGGTATCCTGGTACGCTTGAGGATCTTAACATCTCGATCCGTAATCTCTACTGGTTCCTCGACGAATCGCAGCTGGTCGTCGATTGTGAGTTCCTTGAGAGGAACTATGAGGGTCTCATCTGACAGACATTTCTTCAGATTCGACACATGGAAAACATTGTGAACTCCGTTGAGTTCTTCAGGTAAATTCATCCTGTAGGCGACTTTGCCAATTTTCTCGGTGACTTCGAATGGTCCGACATAACGCGGATTGAGTTTGCCTCGTTTGCCAAAGCGGACTACACCTTTCCAAGGTGAGACTTTGAGTAGCACTCGATCCCCAACCTGGAGCTTGAGTGGTTTTCTTCCCTTATCAGCATAGCTTTTTTGACGGTCACGAGCTGCCGCCATTCGCTGTCGTATCTGAGCAATTCTCTCGGTGGTATCTACCACAAGTTCTAGGCCAGTGATTTGGCTGTCACCAACTTCTGCCCGACAGAGAGGTGATCGGCATTTGCGTCCGTACAATGCCTCAAACGGAGCAGCCTGGATGCTGGTGTGGTAGCTGTTGTTATATGAGAACTCCACTAGCGGGAGGTGCTTTTCCCAGCCATTACCAAAATCGATTACACATGCCCTAAGCATGTCTTCAAGGGTTTGGATGGTGCGTTCAGATTGCCCATCCGTCTGTGGGTGATAAGCGGTGCTCATATCTAAACGTGAGCCAAAAGACTTGTGCATTGCTTGCCACAGTTCGGAAGTAAAACGCGCGTCACGATCAGATATAATAGAGGTTGGCACTCCGTGCCTTGATACCACTTCCTTTAGGTAAATGTCTACAAGAGTAGAAAACTTATCCGTTTCTTTGATAGCCAGAAAATGTGCAGACTTGGTCAGTCGATCTACGATCACCCAAATGGTATCGTTTCCGCGTTGAGATCTAGGCAGGCCAGTAACGAAATCCATGGAAATTTGCTCCCATTTCCATTTAGGTATCTCTGGTTGTTGAATGTAACACCCCGAAAATATAAAACTTTATATTGGAACTATAAAGTATAAATAGATAAGAATTTACTAACTAGAATTTTAACCTAGTTAGTTAGTTTACTAGAAATAGCCTATAATAGGGTTTAGAGCTACTAAAAGATATGATGAACAAAGTTGAGGGGCCTAAATTGTTAAACTTGAAACTACATTTGATTTACTAAATAAAAATAAACCAAACACCCCTTTTACAAGGGTCTGGTCGATCAAGAAAGAACAGGGGGCGACACCCCACCTTCAAAACCTAAAAATTCACTAAATCAGTAAATTGAAGGCTCAATCCAGGTCGAAATCTAAACTTGAAAATCTCATGATTTTGGAAAATCTGAAATTAGATGTTGCATGAGTGTTCTTTGGTTAGATTAAGGGTGATATAGTGTTTAAAAGTAAAACCTAGACAACTACATGTGAAATCATGTTCAAATTCAGGAAATTCCATGAACACCTTGAAGGTGGGTTGTGGGTTTTACAATATGATGATGAACACTAGGATTTAGAATGCATATTGTAGTGTAATTTGATCTTAGAAAATGATTTCAGAAAATGCATGATGTTTAAATGATATATGAAGACTATATTGATGATTAAGTTAGCTAACTAGCAAGCTATAAACTTGAATACGAAAGATATAAAATTCTGCTCTTAAAGTGTTTGTTGAAATGCCTCAATGAAGGCTTAAAACTGAAATTCTGAGCTTAAACGCATAATCATGATGTTTTGATGTATTATGCGAATTATGATTAAAAGAGAGTTCTAAAACGCATCATAATTGGACTCCATAGGAACGGACGCAGGAGCGTCAAGCGGACAAGCGGGTGGCGAATCACGTTTAAAGGGCAAACTTTGAAGGTATGTAACTTGACCCGTTACATTTATTAGGCTTGATGATTTTATTGTGTAATTGAATCCTTGAATAAGAGTTGTTGAAGTAAGCGATGAAATCGTCTAATTGATTGATTGATTAAATTTGTTTAGTACTCGTTGGTAGTCGTCAAGGAGGTGGATTCCGTAGACGAGCCAAACGGGTCAATTAATCAAGTAAAGTTTGATTAAAGTTCGGAATATGATGGATTGCTCTTTAATATAGCTCAACATATAACATGTTAGAATTTCTAGAAATTGATGTGGTATATGTTAGAAAAGTAAATTCCAAGAGTTGGATTTGAGTGAAATGATCAAAACAAACAAAACTTGAAATCTCCAGGTACCACCGTAAATTACGGTAATACCGTAATTTACGGTGAAGAAAATATAAGTTACGGTGCAGACCCCCTGGTTTACGGTGGTCAAATCAATCCAAGACTCACCGTAAATTACGGTGATACCGTAATTTACGGTGGACAACAATATAAGCTTTATATTTTGTTATTTCAAATTTGATGTTAAATCTTTGGAATTTTATTATATAATAACATCAAAGCTAATGTTTTCAATGGTTTAAAATCATAGGTGAATTGGTGGTTCATACGGGTGGCGATCAAGCGATTAACGAAGAACCGAACACTCCATTTTGAAGCTTCCGCAATGAATTAGGTCTTTTGTAGTCTTGATGTATGGGTTGTAAACACATGTTAAATAATTTTTGAAGTGATGTAACTTAGTCATAGTTGATTAAGATCTTGGTGTCTAACGAACTTCTTTTATGAAAGTCATGTACTTAAACTATATTTTGTTTAAAATTTAAGGGTAAAAATTTAGGGTGTTACATTGAAGTAGGCCTGATGGTTTTTGATATTCAGTCTTGACTCTCGCACAAGTCAAGCACTTACTGACGTAGGTTGCTATGTGGGCTTTCATGCCAGGCCACCAATACGTAGTCTTGAGGTCGTGGTACATTTTATCCGAACCAGGATGTACCGAATAACGAGACTTATGCGCTTCGTCCATCACAAGCTCGCGTAAGTTTCCATAAAGTGTAACCCAGATGCGCCCTGTTACATAGTAAGCGCCGTCTTCCTTTTGTTATAGCCGCTGCCTCGATCCTCGTAGGGATTCAGCCCTGATGTTCTCTGCTTTCAATGCTTCAACCTGAGCATCACGAATCTGAGCGGGAAGGTTAGATTGGATGGTAAGTTGTAAAGCACGTACACGCTTAGGTAGGGTATCCTTTCGACTGAGGGCGTCGGCCACAACATTGGCCTTGCCCGGATGATATTTGATAGCGCATTCATAATCGTTCAAAAGTTTGACCCATCGGCGTTGTCGCATATTTAATTCCTTTTGCTTGAAGATATGCTCGAGACTCCTGTGATCGGTGTAAATGGTGCACTTGGTACCATACAGGTAATGTCTCCATATCTTAAGTGCGAAAACAGCTGCTCCTAGCTCCAAGTCATGCGTAGTGTAGTTCCTTTCGTAAACTTTAAGTTGGCGCGATGCGTAGGCAATGACCTTGTCACATTGCATCAATACGCAACCAAGTCCTTGGATGGAAGCGTCGCAATAAACCACAAAATCTTCTATGCCTTCAGGCAATGAGAGGATAGGCGCACTACAAAGTCTATCTTTCAGGTGCTGAAACGCAGATTCCTGTGCATCACCCCAGCGATAGGTGACACCCTTCTGAGTCAGTGAAGTGAGGGGTTGCGCAATCTTGGAGAAATCCTTTATAAACCTTCTGTAATATCCGGCCAAACCCAAGAATTGGCGGATTTCTGTTGGTGTACGGGGTGCATGCCAGTTCTTGATCGATTCAACCTTAGATGGATCCACATGAATCCCATCCTTGTTTACCACATGGCCTAGAAAGTGGACTTCACGAAGCCAGAAGTCACATTTTGAAAACTTGGCATACAACTGCTCTTTTCGAAGAAGTTCCAGCATAAGTCGTAGATGCTGCTCGTGTTCCTCCTGACTCTTAGAATAGATCAGGATATCGTTGATGAACACAATAACGAACTTATCCAGGTAAGGCTTGCACACTCGGTTCATGAGATCCATGAAGACCGCTGGTGCATTCGTTAGCCCGAATGGCATAACCAGAAACTCGTAATGGCCGTAACGAGTTTTGAATGCTGTTTTGGAGACGTCCTCATCTCGGACTCTCAGCTGATGGTATCCCGATCTCAAATCAATCTTAGAGTAATAGCTCGACCCTTGCAACTGGTCGAACAAGTCGTCGATACGTGGAAGAGGATATCGATTCTTCACGGTCACCTTGTTGAGTTCGCGGTAGTCAATACACATTCTGAAGGTACCGTCCTTCTTCTTCACGAATAACACTGGTGCTCCCCATGGCGAAGAGCTAGGACGTATGAAACCCTTTTCCAAGAGTTCTTGTAGTTGTGTGGACAGTTCTTCGAGTTCTGATGGAGCTAGACGATATGTCTATATGGTGCTCGAGCTACTGGCGCTGCTCCAGGAGCTAGCTCGATTTGAAACTCAACTTGGTGATGAGGCGGAAGACCAGGCAATTCCTCAGGAAAATCGCGCACAATAGGGATGTCTTCAATTCTCTTCTCTTCTGTTGATGTGTCAGTAACGAGCGCTAGAATGGCAGTGTGGCCCTTTCGTAGACACTTCTGGGCCTTAAGGAAAGAGATAATGCCTACAACAGCACCACTCTTATCGCCCTGAATCACCAGAGGTTCTTCACCAGGACGAGGAATGCGGACGAATTTTTCCTTGCAAACAATCTCAGCTTGATGATGAGATAGCCAATCCATCCCAATAACGACGTCGAAACTACCAAGTGTGATAAGAATAAGATCGATAGGGAAAGTCTGACCAGCTAAGACGAGGTTACAACCTTTAAGTACGCGTGTGGCTTCAAGACTTTTACCGTTTGCTAGTTCTACCGTGTGTTTGGTGTTCAGAAGTGTTGGAGTGTGCTTAAGCATTTGGCTAACTTTTAAGGACACATAACTAGTATCGGCACCCGAATCGAATAAAACAGTAACAAAGAAGTCGTCCAGAAGAAACTTATCCATCACAACGTTGGGATCGTTCCTTGCTTCTCCCTGACCAATCACGAACACCCGACCTTGGGCGCCATTGCCACTATTGTTACCACCATTGTTGCCTCCGTTGTTGTTTCCATTGTGGTTCCCGTTTCTTTGGTTATTGTTCTGGTTTTGGTTCAGCTGGGGGCAGTTCCTCTTAAAGTGGCCTTCAGCGCCACACTGAAAGCATCCTTTATTTCCCTGCTGATGCTGCTACTGGTGGTTCTGTGGGGCTTGTTGTTGTTGTTGGCGATTCTAATTTGCTGGTCGGGCACTCCTGCAATCCTTTACTTCATGAACAAACTTGTTACACCTCAGGCAACGACCTTTGTTGCACTGCCCGCTGTGATGTTTGTTGCACCGGTTGCACTTGGGGTGGTTCCTTCGGTATCCACCCTGTCCTTGGTTACCAGAATATTGCTGACCAGGACTCTGGTAGTCATCAGTCTTTCGCTGCTGAGACTGAACTGAAGTAGAACCCTTTCCGGAGTTCCCATCCCATTTTCGCTTGTTGTCGGTAGGTGCATCAGAAGTAGCTGTGGCACTGATACGTTTGGGTAGCCTGTTTTGCTCCACCGCCTGGTCGGTGAGACGATGAGCCAACTTGATAATTTGCTGAATGGTACCCAGGTTGGCTGAAGTTACGTGACTTTGAATCTCTGGTACAAGGCCCTTGAGGTACAGCTTAATACGTTTGATGGGAGGGTCCACCATAGTTGGACACAGGATGGCCAGCTCGTTTGACCTCTTAGTATACGCCTCAATCTCAGACCCCGTCATCTTCAGATTGTAAAATTCCACCTCTAGCTTGTGGATGTCATCCCGACTACAGTACTCCTCCTTGATCAGCTCTTTGAAACCAATCCAGGGGGTGGAATTAGCAATTGCTAGTCCTAGTAGTTGAACCTGCGCCTTCCACCAGGTTAACGCAGCTCTTTCAAGTGTCCCGGTAGCATATTTCACCCTACGGTCTTCGGGGCACTCGCACATCTCGAAAACTGACTCAAGCTTTTCAAACCAGTGAAGAAGGCCCACTGCTCCTTCGGTGCCACTGAAAGTAGTAGGTCGGCAGGCCATGAACGTTTTGAATGTGCACATAGGAGGTTGAGCATGTTGACCTGTTGTGTGAGAATAATAGACAAGGTTAAGCATGAGGGTTGGTTTGTGAAGGTAGGATCTAAACGTCCTAAGGTGAGTTGGTATAGCAGGTTATACCTCCTGCTGGGTTAGCTGCGAGTGCCTCAGCGACTCATTCGTTGATCAAAGCCGACAATTAGGCTTGAGTGAGGTTGATACGTCCTCCGCGTCCGCTCATGATCTTCATAACGAAGCAACGTAAGTGAGGAAAGTGTCGCGAAAATGCGTAAGTGTGGGACGACATTAGAGAGTAAGCACACAAGGTTCAAATAGCAATTATCACATTATCTAATGCACAGTGAGAACTATCTAACCGACAATATAACATAAATCATACCACTTATGGTGTCGAGTCTTGCATGTGGAGCGAAGCGTCGTTGTGGATCGTTGAGCACTGTACTGGTTATAGTCTGGTTTTATCAAAAACTTTTCCATTTTAAAAACCAAGTTCACTATAACCAATGGCTCTGATACCAATCTGTCACACCCCCAAAATCCACCATGCGAAGTACCACCGCTTGGAGGCATGACGTGACCAGGATCGAGCCACCAATCATATTGAACAACATAATTAAGTAAATGAAACCAACTACAATACGATTGGTGACCTAAAGAAGGTGACCGATTTTAAGATAACAGCGGAAGCATAAAACGTAAGTTCAAAACATAAGTTCACAGTTCATAAGTTTAAAGTCTCAAACATAAGTTCCATAGGTTTATAAAGTTCAATTATTAAGTATGGGATATAACAACCCATATTCCACAACAACCTTCTCCTCATGCAAGCTCCAAAAGCACCTAGCGACCTGTAAGGCATGTAACAACTAGTCAACAACAAAGTTGAGTGAGTTCACGTTTGGTTGTTTAGTTTTTAAGTTGTTTCTGAAAAACATGGTTTGACTTTCGTTGGCTTAATTGCCGTGGGGGTTACCCCATAGTTGAAAGTATGTTTAACCAGTTCCTTTTTCATTACCCAAACCATAACCATAATCAGTGGGGGCTTTCCCCGTGTGAACTACTAGACGGTATGATATCGACTACTACGAACAATAGTTGTGCCCTACATCAGTGTCTATCATCACTGACAGTTTGCCATAGTCCATTAGTACACGCCCATCCGACTGGCACGGTGTGAGGTTTGTTAAACCTAATAGCGCTATTAACTAATGACCCGCTCGCCTTTGGCCTCGGCGATTAAGTCGATATAAATTGAGGGACTTCATGATAGAGTTTTGTCTAGCTAGTTTTAAGGTTTTTGTCCTGCACCAGGAGAACGAACGTACGTATTCTGCACCAGGAGAATTCGTATGATTAATAATGGCATCCTATCTATGGAGGATGGCCGTACATATCTTACCCAAAGAGGATATGTAGATTTAGTTTTAAATTCTTTAACCCATTCCCAAACCACCGGGAATCCCATGCCTTAGAAAGTGTGTGAACTCACCTCGGTTTGCTCGGTTAGATTCTCAAATATAGCTAACAGTCAAGGTCGGTCAATCACATCCTAGTATGATTTACCAGTTAGTCATTTAGTGGTTTCAAATAGAGCACAAAGTTCCTACCGTATCTATCACATAGCATGCATTACTTTAACTGTTTATGCCCATATATACTTCCCATCCATTCCCCACTCATAAGCAAACATACGATAATGCACGTAACACATATAACATGTTAGATCATTCACAGATAGCATACTCGACATTTAGACACGCAAATTACAACTTATGTCATTTCAGCATTAACATTCAAAACCGGCTGTTTTCGTACATTTTAATAAAATAGTTAACTTATTCCAAAAATTCCGAAATTTTTACATAATGTCTTAAACATTCCAAATTTTATTGTGTAAAAATATCGGGGTCCAGTTCATTATTAATATTTTATAAAAATTCATTTTCCGGACTGAACTCAGATTTATATTTTTCTTACCACAGTCCACGGAATAATTTATTTAAAATTCATCGAGCGTCCGATTTATGAAATTCCAGTGGGGTAATTACAAATACATCGGTGGTCATCTACAGTACAAGTTTCATGATCCAACTCTACACAGGACCCGAGTTATGACAGAAAACAAAACACGTATTTTCAGCAGAAAAATGCAGCTCTAGCTGCTGTTATGAAATGACGCTTTAAAAATAGTAAACGAAGTCCAAAAATTATGATTCTGGTGCCATTAGAACCATATTTCATAATAACACGTTTTAGACTCAAAATATCAGTTTTTTGTAGAGTTTATGACCAGTTTACAGCCAACTGAAGTTGGCTGTAAAACTTGGACAGATTCTGTTTTCATCCTTTAACTTACTAACTTGTGTTCGATTGATTCCGTTAATCATGTTTAGTGATTATAACAACATCAAACATCAATATTACCCAGCAAAACATCAGATAATCAACCAATAATCATAACCACACAAGATCTACATGATTTACACACATATCTTCTCTTTATCCACACTTTAACACATTATGTTCAAGACTTGTTCATGAGCTTTGAGGTTTCTCAACTTTTTATCATTCTAACATCTATTAACCACTTAAATAACATAAAGAATGAACAGGTCTAAGTTCTTACCACTAGCTCAAGGCTAGGGAAGTTCGAGTGTAGAAAAGTGGTGGATAAAAGAAAACGAGAGCGGTCCTTCAACTTCCGAACGCACCGAGCTTCGTTGTTCACCTTCTTGCCCCTTTGTATGGATGGAAAATGGCTAGAAAGTGACTTGATGGTGGGTGTATGGTGGATGGATGTGGCTGCCGAACTAGGAGAAGGAAGGAGGAGTGTTTGTGAATTGAAAGTGGTTTGTGAAGTGAGAGGTTGATGGACCATGAGTTTAAATAAGGATCCTCCAACACATGTTTACATATTGGTTAAAATGTTCCTCTAGTACCATACACATCCATTATATTAATCAAGAAAATCAAGTGGGATTTCCCATATGTCATAACCGGTTATGGGGTGGGAGTTTGGTTTAGTTGAGAAGCAAGTGTTAGTTACAAACTAGTTAGAAAAATAATTGGAATAATTAGTGGTTGGTGGTGTGTTATTATTTATATAGGGTGTTAGGGTGTTCGGGGACCCTAACTAGCTTACAAAAAAAATAAAATAATGTGTGTGGCAAAATTTTAGTTTCCCGGGTAATGTCCGGTTGTCCGGTTAAACACCGTTCCGTTAAACTGCTTAATTAATCCGTAAAGCGTCCTATATATATATTTTTGTAACGTTTTTAATTTCTAACACTTAGGAAATTACACAGGACTATTTAGTAACTTTTCTGTACATTACTAGTATGTTAACAAATACATGTAAGTAATACACAGATATCAGAAAGCAGTTAAATGATTCAGCACAGTCATTAAGCACTTTAATTATCAATAATAGATTGTACGGTTACATGTAAATTTGAGGGTTGTCACATTCTCCCCCTGTTAAGAGAATTTCGTCCCGAAATTTAGCGCGTGGTTACTGAGGAAGCTAGTTAAGTTGCGTTGTTTTCCTGGTTTTCCTGAGGTGTCACATCATCCCCCCGTTGATATGGAATTTCGTCCCGAAATTCTGCAGTAGCTTCAACCTCAGTAGTGGTTGCGTTTTTCTTAAACAGTTGGGAATACTTGAGTTTCATTTGGTCTTCTCGTTCCCAGGTATACTCTGGGCCACGACGAGCATTCCAACGAACTCGGACCAGAGGTATCCTGGTACGCTTGAGGATCTTAACATCTCGATCCGTAATCTCTACTGGTTCCTCGACGAATCGCAGCTGGTCGTCGATTGTGAGTTCCTTGAGAGGAACTATGAGGGTCTCATCTGACAGACACTTCTTCAGATTCGACACATGGAAAACATTGTGAACTCCGCTGAGTTCTTCAGGTAAATTCATCCTGTAGGAGACTTTGCCAATTTTCTCGGTGACTTCGAATGGTCCGACATAACGCTGATTGAGTTTGCCTCGTTTGCCAAGCGGACTACAGCTTTCCAAGGTGAGACTTTGAGTAGCACTCGATCCCCAACCTGGAGCTCGAGTGGTTTTCTTCCCTTATCAGCATCGCTTTTCTGACGGTCACGAGCTGCCGCCATTCGCTGTCGTATCTGAGCAATTCTCTCGGTGGTATCTACCACAAGTTCTGGGCCAGTGATTTGGCTGTCACCAACTTCTGCCCAACAGAGAGGTGATCGGCATTTGCGTCCGTACAATGCCTCAAACGGAGCAGCCTGGATGCTGGTGTGGTAGTTGTTGTTATATGAGAACTCCACTAGCGGGAGGTGCTTTTCCCAGCCATTACCAAAATTGATTACACATGCCCTAATCATGTCTTCAAGGGTTTGGATGGTACGTTCAGATTGCCCATCCGTCTGTGGGTGATAAGCGGTGCTCATATCTAAACGTGAGCCAAAAGACTTGTGCATTGCTTGCCACAGTTCGGAAGTAAAACGCGCGTCATGATCAGATATAATAGAGGTTGGCACTCCGTGCCTTGATACCACTTCCTTTAGGTAAATGTCTACAAGAGTAGAAAACTTATCCGTTTCTTTGATAGCCAGAAAATGTGCAGACTTGGTCAGTCGATCTACGATCACCCAAATGGTATCGTTTCCGCGTTGAGATCTAGGCAGGCCAGTAACGAAATCCATGGAAATTTGCTCCTATTTCCATTTAGGTATCTCTGGTTGTTGAAGTAGGCCTGATGGTTTCTGATATTCAGTCTTGACTCTCGCACAAGTCAAGCACTTACTGACGTAGGTTGCTATGTGGGCTTTCATGCCAGGCCACCAATACGTAGTCTTGAGGTCGTGGTACATTTTATCCGAACCAGGATGTACCGAATAACGAGACTTGTGCGCTTCGTCCATCACAAGCTCGCGTAAGTTTCCATAAAGTGTAACCCAGATGCGCCCTGTTACATAGTAAGCGCCGTCTTCCTTTTGTTATAGCCATTGCCTCGATCCTCGTAGGGATTCAGCCATGATGTTCTCTGCTTTCAATGCTTCAACCTGAGCATCACGAATCTGAGCGGGAAGGTTAGATTGGATGGTAAGTTGTAAAGCACATACACGCTTAGGTAGGGTATCCTTTCGACTGAGGGCGTCGGCCACAACATTGGCCTTGCCCGGATGATATTTGATAGCGCATTCATAATCGTTCAAAAGTTCGACCCATCGGCGTTGTCGCATATTTAATTCCTTTTGCTTGAAGATATGCTCGAGACTCCTATGATCGGTGTAAATGGTGCACTTGGTACCGTACAGGTAATGTCTCCATATCTTCAGTGCGAAAACAACTGCTCCCAGCTCCAAGTCATGCGTAGTGTAGTTCCTTTCGTAAACCAAGTCTCAAGTTGCACGAGTCTCATGAGTCAAGCACCAAGTATCAAGAATCATAGAATCAAGTGTCAAGAATCAAGAATCTAGTTTCCAAGTATCAAGAATCAAGCCTCAAGAATCAAGTCTCATAGTGTTAAATATCAAGTTTCTAGAATCAAGAATCAAGCATCATAGTACTAAGAATCAAGAATCTAGATTTAAGCATCACAAGTATCAAAAGTGTCAAGTATCACATAGTTTAGGGTCTAAAATTGACAATAGCTAAAAGTATAGGGACGCAGGTGTTACTGTCTCCCCTCCATTAGGAGATTTCGTCCCCGAAATCTAGGAAGAAGACTGCTCGAAGAGCTGCGGATACTTGGTCTTCATCTCACTTTTAAGTTCCCAAGTGAATTCGGCGCCGCGCTTTCCTTCACATCGAACCTTGACTATGGGAATTTTGTTGCGCCTTAATCGCTTGACACCTTGATCCATGATTTTGACCGGTTTCTCCACAAAGTGTACAGCTTCATTTATTTGCAAGTCTTCAAGGGGAACCTGCAATTCCTCGTCGGCTAAGCATTTACCTAGGTTAGATACGTGGAACACCGGATGCACATTGTTTAGTTCTTGTGGTAGGTCGAGTCTGTACGCCATCTTGCCAATCCTCTCGAGTATCGTGAAAGGACCACATAGCGAGGGGCGAGCTTTCCCTTCTTACCAAAACGAACTACTCCCTTCCAGGGAAATACCTTGAGAAGAACTCGGTTACCAACATCAAATTCCAGAGGCTTGTGCCTTCTATCTGCATAGCTCTTTTGTCTTCTCTTAGCCTTGATCAAGTTATCACGGATCTGAAGAATCTTATCCGTTGTATCTTGAATGATTTCAGGGCCAGTAAATTGCTTGTCACCAACCTCTTGCCAGCTGAGAGGAGATCGGCACTTGCGACCACACAAAGCTTCGAAAGGAGCCATCTGAATACTGGAATGATAGTTGTTGTTGTACGAGAACTCAAGCAATGGTAAATGTACATCCCTGTTACCACTAAAGTCGAAGACACAAGAACGGAGCATATCCTCTAGGGTTTGAATAGTACGCTCGGTATGTCCATCCGTTTGATGATGGAAGGCCGTGCTAAGATTCAAATGAGAACCCATAGCGGATTGAAAGGTTTGCCAAAGACGTGAAGTAAAACGACCATCACGGTCCAAGATTGTGTCAAGAGGTATGCCATGACGACATATAATCTCATCGGTATAGATTCGAGCAAGCTTCTCCACTTTATAATCTTCACGAATAGGAAGAAAGTGGGCGGATTTGGTCAAACGGTCAACGATCACCCAGATACTATCGTGACCAGTAGACGTACGGGGTAGTTTAGTAATAAAGTCCATAGCGATACTATCCCATTTCCAAACTGGGATTTCGGGTTGTTCTAAGAGTCCCGAAGGACGTTGGTGTTCAGCTTTAACTTTCGTGCAAGTAAGGCATTTGGAAACGTATGCAGCAATGTCCTTCTTCATACCAGGTCACCAATAAGTCATACGCAAATCATGGTACATCTTATCGGCACTTGGGTGAATAGAGTAACGGGATTTGTGGGCTTCATTCATAATGAGCTCACGTAAGTTATCGCGATCTGATACCCAGATGCGATTGAGGAAGTATTGGAGTCCATTAGGTTTAGTTTCAAGCTGATCGATTTTAGCGCCCTGGATTTCCACTTTTAGACTCCATTCATTTGCTGACGAATACTGAGCTTCACGAATACACGTATAGAGATAACTAGAGACACGAATAGCAGTAACATGTGTTTTACGAATAAGAGCGTCGACCACTACATTCGCCTTTCCAGGATGATAGCGAATTTCGCAGTCGTAGTCGTTAAGCAATTCCACCCAACGTCTCTGTCGCATGTTCAGTTCTTTTTGGTCAAAGATATGTTGAAGGCTCTTATGGTCATTGAAAACCACACACTTGGTACCTTACAAGTAGTGTCGCCAGATCTTTAACACAAACACAACTGCACCAAGCTCCAGATCGTGAGTAGTATAGTTTTTCTCATGCACTTTGAGTTGACGAGAGGCATAAGTAATAACCTTGTCCTGCTGCATGAGCACACAGCCCAAACCACAGTTCGAGGTATCACAATACACTACGAAGTTGTTGTTCCCATCATGCAGAGTAAGAACAGGAGCGTTACACAAAAGGGTCTTAAGAGTCTGAAAAGATTCCTCTTGCTCGGGACCCCAAGCAAAAGGTTTCTCTTTCTGAGTCAACGAAGTGAGAGGTACAACGATAGAGAAGTCCGAGATGAATTGACGGTAATAACCCGCCAATCCTAGGAAAGAACGAATCTAAGGTGCAGATTTAGGCGTACACCAATTCTTCACAGCTTCGATTTTAGACGGGTCAACATGAATACCTTGCTTACTAACGACGTGACCAAGAAATTGCATTTCATTAATCCAAAACTCACACTTAGAAAATTTAGCATACAAACGTTAACCACGTAGGAGTTCAAGCATCAAGCGTAAATGACGAGCATGATCAGCTTTAGATTTCGAGTAAATGAGGATATCATCAATGAAGACTATCACAAAATGATCCAGATAAGGTTTACAAACACGATTCATAAGATCCATGAACACGGCGAGTGCGTTGGTCAAACCAAAAGGCATGACCACGAACTCGTAGTGCCCATAACGAGTGCGAAATGCGGTTTTGGGTACATCATCTTCGAGAACATGAAGCTGAAGGTAGCCAGACCGAAGGTCGATTTTCAAGAAACAGGACACGCCTTGTAGCTGATCGAATAAATCATCGATGCGAGGGAGAGGATAACGATTCTTAACGGTAAGCTTATTAAGTTCACGGTAGTTGATACACATACGAAACGAACCATCTTTCTTCTTGACGAATAACACGGGAGCACCCCACGGTGAGGTACTTGGACGAATAAATCCCTTGTCGAGCAGTTCTTGTAGCTGACTAGATTATTCTTGCATCTCGGAAGGTGCAAGTCGGTACGGAGCCTTGGCGATTGGAGTCGCGCCAGGTATAAGAGTAATACGAAAATCAACGGATCTAGGAGGAGGAAGACCAGGTAGATCTTCAGGAAAGACGTCAGGGAAATCACACACTACTGGAACGTCGCTTATATTCTTTCCCTTGCCTCTTTGTTCCACCACGTGGGCCAAAAAGGCAAGGTTCTGTTTACGTAAGCATCGGTTCGCCTGAGTACATGACATCAACTTCAGTCCTCTAGAAGGTCGGTCTCCATAGACATGCAAAATATCGTTGGACGGAAGTGGTAGACGAACAAACTTCTCGTGACAAGCAATCTCGGCATGATTCTTACGCAACCAATCCATGCCGATAATGACATCAAAACTACCCAACTGCATGGGTATTAGATCAATAATAAACACGTGGTCGTTAAGAGTCAAGGTACAACCACTTAGAATAGAACCAACTAGAATAGATTTACCATCGGCAATCTCCACCGAAAACGACATAGGTAACTTAGAGCGTGCACAGTTTAACAAAGATTCAAATTCTACGGACACAAATCTTCTGTCGGCACCAATATCAAATAGTATCGAAGCGTAAAGGTTATTGACGAGAAACGTATCATTAACAACATCATTGTCGTTACGAGCCTAATTAGCATTAAGATTGAACGCTCGTCCACGAGCGGCTGGCTGTTGGTCCTGGTTCAGCTGAGGACACTGATTACGAAGGTGAGTTGTATCTCCACACTTGTAGCATGCACGAACGGCGTTGACTGGTCTAGGATTCTGCGAGGGAGCTGGGAGAGCTGGTAGAGCCGCCTGAGCTGGGGATTGCTGAGCTGGTTGACCAGGGTTAGCTTGACGACAATAGGGTGTCGTGTGACCATAGCGATTGCAGTTGGTGCACAAACAACATGCAGAGTTAACAGGATGATGAAAGTTACAAGTTGTACACTTGGGGTGAGGCCTAGTGTACTGCCTCTTGACTTCCGGAGCAGTAGGGTTCTGAACACCAGCAGGAGTAGGCTTAGCAGCAGGGTTTGCAGCAGGAACAATAGCATTGCATCCTGAACCCTGAGACTTTCGCCTCTTGTTCTTGCTTGTCGCAACCCCCGTCCCCTAACAACTCGGGAACGGGCGGCCGCAGCCAGTTTCGGTGGTATTCAGGTGTTTATCATTTTGGCAGCGGAAATCACATCAGGACCGTAGTTAGGAAATATTTTATCAAAGTAAAATACCACACTTTCATAATATTAAACACGTGGGAAAAATCCCAAGTTTTAAGTACACACATTTTTATAGGGTTAAACCCTATTTTATTTAAATAAAACATCTCTTTATTCTAGGTAACGTTATAGCCACTTTTCCAAGCCTTCAGTGCTGTCCAGCTGGCTTCTATTTGGCTTTCACATACTGGTGAGTGAATCTCAGTTTAATCAAGTTAAGTAAAACCATTGTACAGTATTGAGGGCGGTCGCGCAATTACATTTGTTTCCATCTACTTTAATTACCACCCACGGTACTGTCAACCCGACTTGTGGTCATGTTACTCCTCGCAAGGTAGTAACAAATTTTGTATACAAAACCCAACATACCAACGATAATTGTAGAATATAAATACTCAATCACTGTTTAATATAGTATTAACTAAGTGAGGTTTTGTAAAGACAATTTGCAAAAAGGAGATTACTCACATTGTTGTCTTAGGGTTTCCTTTAAGGATTTCCTGGTGATTATCTATTAAATACACAAATGCACACGTGTTAGTATAATAACCCAATATTTACATTAGTAATACCCTCCCCGAGACGGCATTCCAACGACTACGTCGGGCAGAACCTCGACAGCCGTTACGGAACCCTGGATCAATCGGGCAGCGTATCTAATACGTAACCGGGGTTATGATACTTACAACGAGGCAGAACTTCGTTATTTAGGGGGGTATTATACCCGAGAATCACTTATACTATAAGAAAATTCGAGAGAGAAAGATTTGTGAACGATTTCGACTGAACAGCTGATGGCCTCTATTTATAGGGCCTGATTCTGGTTCTGTCGCGCCCCGCGTAGGTGTCCTCTAGGGGCTTCGCGGCCCGCGAGGCCAGCTAGCGTAGGCCCTAGCTTGGCTGATTCAACTCGTAGCCTCCACACGCGTCCTAACACGTGACGCCCTAGGGTGCGGCCTGATCTCCCATCTGTCGCTGCCCGCGTAAGATTCCTAAGGGGTCTTCGCTCCCCGCAACAGCCCATTAAAATTTGTTTTTATTTAATTTTAATATAAATAAAGGTATTCAGGGCCCGTTTTCGCATACGGGGTGTATTTTAGGACATGTAGGGACATTTTAAAATATATTAGGGGTGTCGGAATATTTTGGAGGGTTGTTATATTGCTACCACTAGGCTACTAGGTAACTTGATTCGCTGTTTTCGAAGGGGCGGAGTTTCCAAACTGTTTATCACGTACGCGATTGTTGTTCAAACTTGCTGCCAGACGATAAACTTCCTCAATTGGCTCGAGTCGAGCTGCTTCAATTGAATCTCTCATAGAAGGAGGTAACCAGTTGATGTACTTGGTTATCATGCGTTTAGGAATAGAAACCAAGTGAGGCATGATTAAGCTGAGTTGTTTAAAACGAGTAGTATAAGCCAGATTATCATCACCAGTCTGCTTCAAATGCCAGAACTCTTCTTCGAGCGTCAGTTGTTCATGGGGAGGGCAGAATTCCAGCATAATCAATTCTCGCACCTCAGCCCATGGAAGAGCATAGGCTTCTTCATTAGAACGAATGTTCCTCTCATTCGACCACCACTCTAGAGCTCTGCCTTGAAACATTCCCGTTGCACTCCTAGTCTTTAGATGCTCTGGGCACTCGCTGTTAATGAAGGTAACCTCGATGCTGTCAAACCATTCCAGCATAGCAGTCACCCCATCACTGCCCGTGAAAGGCTTAGGGTTGCAAGAGACAAAGTGTTTGTAGCTGAACTTTGTAGGTTTTTCTTTCTCTGTCTTTGATTCAATAGATGAGGGTGGAGTGTTCGATCCCTGGATCTCAGAGACGATCTTTGGCACGACTCGAGCGATCTGGTCGGCCATGAAGGACATCATCTTTTTCTGAGACTTTTCCCTGGATCTCTTGAGAGTGTCAGTTAGCTTACGAGAAGATATCCTAAAGATCCAACAAGAGGATCATATAAGTCTAGATCTCAAAGTCTCACAGTATAATGATTCACACACGATAGATTAAGACTCAAGATTCAACAAGATTTACATAGATTTAAGATTCAAATTTCCACAAGTTTCACATAGATTCGAATAGATTCCAATAGCATTCAACACCGCAAACCCACGACCTTCGCATGGCACGTTGTATGAAGTTTGGCAACATGCCAGAAACGCTTATATATAGGAAGTACCAGCGGCGTATCCACCACGCTTCGGGCACATCACTTCCGCCCCGTACTCAGTGTCATGTTACGTGTCGCAATTGCCAAACATAACAACACAATCATCATCATCATACACACGTAGATTAAACCGGTAGATTCTCATATATTAACTCAATAGATTCACGTAGATTACCCAATAGATTCACATAGATTCTAATAGGTTCTCGTAGATTACCCAATAGATTCACATAGATTAGTGTTAACAATCTCACCACAGTCCACAAACAACGAATCCCACATGGCACGTGCTACGAAAGTTTGGCAACATGACGAAAACACTTATATATAGGAAGTACCAGCGGCGTATTCACCATGCTTCAATCATGCCACGTCCGTCTCGTCATCGGTGTCATGCTTTGTTAACCATATCATTAGACTCCATCACCATCACAAAAATTTCACATAATTTATCCAAGTAGATTCCAACAACTTCAACCCGAGCCTACAAAACTACGAACTTCACTTAGCGCGTGGTACGAAGGTTCGGTAACATGCCAAAAACACTTATATATAGGAAGTACCAGCGGCGTATCCACCATGTTTCAGACATGCCATGCCCGCCTCGTCTTCGGCGCTAGGCTACGTTTCGTATTTTGTTCCTCAACACCACACATACATAGATTTCACCCAGATTACGCTAGAGTAGACATAAATTACACGCATAGATTTCTCATAGATTCCACGTAGGTTTCACAAGTAGTTTCCCATAGCATAGATTTCAACAATCTCATCCCGGTCCGCAAAACACTAAGTTTCACATGGCACGTGATATGAAAGTTGGTAACATGCCTGAAACACTTATATATAGGAAGTATCAGCGGCGTATCCACCATGTTTCAGACACGTCACTTCTGTCTCGTATTTCTATGACATGTTCCGTTTAGTGTTTCACAACCACAATAACACATAGATTCATCAAATAGCTTCACATAGTATCATAGTCGATCAAGATTCCCACATAGATTAACATCATGAATAAAGCTCCATAAATTTAGTTTGATCCTGAGAGATTATGATTCGAGTTTTAGATTGTGGACACACGTGCGTCTTGTGTAAAAAGTATCAAAATAAGCGAGGAGTCAAAATAAACGAAGAATCAAGTTTAAATCCGCACATAAAATCGAGATAGCATAGAAGATAGGCTCATAAAACATAGATTGTTCCGGGCAGAGGAATGGTGACTAACCAAAGTGATTCGAACCCCTTTCGAATTGAGGCAACGTGTACAGACTTACTTAGATAAATGTGTCATCGATGTTAGGCCTACGATATTCGTCCTTTTGGTCGTTTCACGTTCCTAATTGATTGGTAGTTTCGAAACTTTGGCGAGACATAAAATCAAAGAGTGGGACTAGTTATCAAGGTCTGTGTTTCACCTCTATCTTGACAACATCGTATCCTAATAGCGTCGGTACTTATCAACAGATAAGACCTACCAGAATATAATATGGAAATTTCCCCATCAAGATTCGGATGTCACTCCTGTCTTGAGGGCAAATTTCATGCAAAACACAAACACTGTTTAGCAGTGTTTCCAAAGTTTACAAGTGTATATTGTGTTGGCCTTAGGGAAGGCATGTAAGTTTAACAGGAATATGTGCTGCTAGGAAGCAGATACGGTAGAATGCATAAGTCTTAAACAACAGATAAGAGTCAAGATTCCTAGAACTATAGACTAGGGTAAGTATTCCTACTTATCCTAATTCCCTATAGTTATGGCTCTGATACCAATCTATCACACCCCAACCGATGGCGGAAACATCGGGATGCAGCACTAAGCGTTCAGATTGCTCATAAGATTCCATAACACTAGATATTTCAATATTGATTAAATCCATTTCATGATAATATTGTCTAGAATCAACCACCAATCATAACATAGTATCAATTACACATCACCAAAATTATTCAAGTTTGATAGATTAAACTAGGCGAGTTTCTAAGCATCAATCCTAGCTCGTTTCACTTGTTTCCATAGCATCCTATCAGCCAGCAACATGTATTAAAATAAAGTCAGTACAAAATGTACCGGCGAGTATACAAGTTTGAGTATATAGCCTAGTAGATTAAAAGACTCATATCCACCATGTAAATGATAAAATAATTTCAGCCATGCTAGTGTTCGCAGTCCATGTGATAGCCCAAGTGTCCCAATGCTTTGGTGCTTTCTCAAGACTCAAGGAAAACTAGAATCCTCCTAACAATACCCCCGAGAATAATGGGGATGTGCATCTCCTATAGCGCTACTATTGTGAAGGCGGAACTACACACTCTGGATTAAACGTTCACATAGCATAAAGAATCAATAATCAAGAATCACAAGTTTCACATTCACATAGGATAGAGTTTAGATTCCAAAAGTATCAAGTTTCATAAGTTTAAAACAAAAAGGGATCGAGTATACTCATAGTGATTGCATAACAGCTTAACTGTTATTGGATCAAAGGGAGCTCTTTAGAACTAGCTTGATTAGATACAACAGATAAGCGCCGGACAAAACAACGAGATTGCGCAAAGTGTCAGATCAGTCATCTTGATCGGATGGCTGTTCGATCAGACGGCAGTCCGATCAGATTGCCATTCGATTGAGGTGACTATAGTGAGTGGGGGGACGGATTGCCATCCGATCGGATGATCATCCGTACGGATGGCCATTCGATCGAATGGTCATTCGATCCAAGTGTGAGATTCCAAAAAGTTAAGTCAAGTGTTCAACTCAGGTTACTTCGATCGGATGGTCATTCGATCGGATTGCCATTCGATCCGAAGTTCCAAGGTTTCAAAGATTCAAAGTCTTAGTTTCAAAAAGATTCTAAGTGTTGAAATGGTAAGAGGCACATGTCACTTCGATCAGATGGCAGTTCAATCGGACGGCAGTCCTATCGGATTGCCATTCGATCGTTGTGGCCTTGTTCCTAAAGTTTCCAAGGTTCTAGTTTAACGGTGACGACATGGTACGTCTTGAGACAACGGTAAACACATTATCATTCAGCCGGTCTGATCGGATGGGAATCACCCCACTCCGATCAATCGTCTGTTTGCGATGGTGCTTATGTTGGAATCCGTACTCCGGTCATCTTCTCCGGCAACAATCCATTTCCAAACCAACTTCAGACTAATCATCAAGTATATAGTCCGTTTGGGTCCGGATCCCATCGATCTAAGTAAAAAATTAAGAAAAGATGAAGAAAACATAAGTTTTAACTGGAAAGTTTAGATTTAGTAAGGATTCAGTGTAGAAACGCATGAAATTCCTTAGATCTGAGCTAGTTCTTGACTAGAATGACATCACACAACAGTTTACACAAACCGCTATGAGGACGTCATCCTCAAGGGCTCGAATTTCAGAGATTTCATGGTGAAAAGTGAGAGTTCAAAGGAGAATCTCGTAGAGAATAGCGTAGTGATCAAAGACGTATAATAATCTAGTGTGAAACATACCGAAATCACCGAGAAATGGAAGAAAAGAGGGAGGGCGTGCGTCTGGTCGAAGGAGGTTGTCACATCAGTAAGAAATGATGTGACAGCTCCTATTTATAGTGCAAGGAGGAGACAAAGGCGGTGTGCAGCGGATCGGATGGCAATTCGATTGAATGGCCCTCCGATCGGATGGTCATCCGATCGGATTGCCATTCGGTCAATCCCATCCTTTCCGCTTTCCCGTCTTTGTTTCGTTTCGTGAGTTAGATTAAGCGTTGCGTTGCGTATTATTGGGTAATAGTATCACATAACTAGATTATATCATTAACATCTTAGTTTCCAAGTTTTATAGTTTCCGCCAGTGACAAGTGTCTAGTCTCTCGTTCAACCAAGTCTCAAGTTGCACGAATCTCAAGAGTCAAGCACCAATTATCAAGAATCATATAATCAAGTGTCAAGAATCAAGAATCTAGTTTCCAAGTATCAAGAATCAAGCCTCAAGAATCAAGTCTCATAGTGTTAAATATCAAGTTTCTAGAATCAAGAATCAAGCATCATAGTACTAAGAATCAAGAATCTAGATTTAAGCATCACAAGTATCAAAAGTGTCAAGTATCACATAGTTTAGGGCCAATGATCTCTAGATCAAGTGGTGTAGGGCTTGCATTTCTCTTGAGAGATACAGGTTCGACTCTCACTTGGTGCAAAGTGAGGCACTGGTGGGCAATGATAGGAGACCCAGGAAAACCTAGGTTGGATCCTTGAGCCAAACGGGTTTTACCAGTAACTTCACCGTCGTGCCTACGGGCGGGTGGGTTACCGGGTTTTCCCCGGAATTGGTGGTGGACTCGGGTTACTCTTGGAGTACTCCATTTGTCCAGTGGGTTCCCCGAGAGTGCTCGGGATTGAGTTTGTTGGCCGTTCAAAAAAAATCACATAGTTTAGGGACTAAAATTGACAATAGCTAAAAGTCTAGGGATGCAGGTGTTAAACGCGCCTAAGCCTGGTGCAAGATTTGGGACCATACCCCTTCAATATTTACACACACTACAATCATTGAAGTATATGTTAGATTAATTATATTAAACGTATTTTAATCAAGTAAATATTATAATCATTTATATTATATTAGATCAAAACAATAAATTATACATTATAATAATAATTGTTGGTAATTGTTGATGAAACATATTATCTTTTCCCTTTAGTGTATTTAAGGAGATCATTAGAGATGTTAAAAAAGTCTAGACTCTACACATAACATCACTAAGAATTCATCCTCCTCTCTCTCCAAATATCACGAGTTCATCACTTCAAGAACTCCTAATCACCATCGCTAATATACACCCAAAATGAGAATCAAATCAATTTGACAATCATGTCGTCTACATTTATACCTGCTGTGGTTGTTGGCTTATCAAGTACACTTTTACATGTTTTCCATTATATACTTATAGAACTAATCAACAGTACATTGAACATTCAGTCAATTTGTGAAACTTGTAGCAAACTAGTATTTAGGACTCTGCGCTTTGCGACGGAACCGTTAAACCGATTAAAAAGTATATGTAAAACGTTTGTCCACGTTGCTGTTAACTCACAAAAATCATATTGAAACGTAAAAACGTAATTAGTTCTAGACAAATGTTGAGGACGTGCGCGTTGTAACGAGTCTATAATCGTATATGTAATTGAGATTAACCATATAGACAGCTATTATTAGAGTAAATTTTCTATATAAAAAAGGTTTATTAATCGATATTTTAACTATTATTAAAAAATAGATTTTTAAGATAATTTATAAACCAAAATAAAAAACCTTTCTAATATTCACCATTTATGTATATATTTGAAAGCACGACACGAACTACCCTATTTTCATTAATTAAATTGATTAAATCCCAAGAGAAGTAAAAAATAAAAAATGTTAACATAGATCCATCTAAAAAGACAAAAATAGAGAAAGGAGAGCCATTAGAAAGCAACAAAACTGAATAGTAGATGTGTCTCACAAACCAAATTTGATAATTAATACATATGCCCTCCTAATCACCATCGCTAATATACACCCAAACGGGAATCAAATCAAGTTGACAATCATGTCGTCTACATTTATCCCTGCTGTGGTTGTGGACTTATCAGGTAAACTTTTACATGTTTTCCATTATATACTTACAGAACTAATCAATAATACATTGAACATTCAATCAATTTGTGAAACTTATAGCAAACTAGTATTTAGGACCCTGCGCTTTGCGACGGGACCGTTAAACCAATTAAAAAGTAGATGTAAAAACTTTTGTCCACGTTACTGTTAACTCACACAAATCATATTGAAACGTAAAAACGTAATTAGTTCTAGACAAATGTTGAGGACATGCGCGTTGTAACGAGTCAATAATCGTATATGTAATTGAGATAAACCACATTGAGCGCTATTATTACCTATACATTAAAAACACAACTGAATGAACAGTGTTGAAAATAATATATTAGTAAATGGTATTGGGTTCCGGTACCGGTATCAAATTTATCAAACCGGGTGTATTTTCGGTACCGGTTCCGCACCGGTATTCATCGGTCTTTACCCTCAAATACTGGTGCCGTACCGGTACCGACCGTATCGAGCCATACCGTACCAGGTTTATTCAATACCGGTACCCACTTTTGGGGATTTCAGTAACGGTATTTTCAGTACCGGTTGGTACCAAGCTCATCAAATTCTTTACCAACGTAGCAATGCAAGTAATTGCACCGTTTAGATTATTTTTCATACACACAGTAAGTAAACTGTATTTCGTTTGAATGAGGTTTTATATACACAACAACTTATTTTGCTTAATTTTTTTGTCTTTTTCTGTAATGAATGAATTGTAGCATGTAAAATTAACTTGAATATTTATATTATTGATGAGCTAAACGTATCAAATCCTGTAATCAAACCGGTATCGTATCGATACCAAATTTACTATACCAAATCATTTTCGGTACCAATTTGGTACCCACCTTTTGGCGTTTTCAGAATCGTTACTTTCGGTCGACACCGGTCTAGCACCATACCTGTATTTATTGATTTTTACCTTCAAATATCATATCGTATTGTATCGAGCATTTTCGGTGTCGGTACCTAATTTCGATGATTTTTCGGATAGGTACTTTCGGTGCCGTTACCGGTACCGAGCTCATCCATATTTTAACTTGTGGGTCCTATTATTATATATTAGGTTATTTAAAATCGTTTTTTTATAACGGAGTGACTATCCTTTTCACGACATTTTTATTTATGTTTTGATATTCGGTATCTGCTTGCCGTTACTGACACGCGTTTTGCAGTCATTGGGTCCCCGCCGCAATGCGCGGGCGGAAAATCAACTAGTTATAGTAAATTTTCTATATAAAAAAAGGTTTATTAATCAATAGTTTTACTATTATAAAATAAAAATAGATTTTTAAGATAAGTTATAAACCAAAAAGAAAAACTTTCTAATATTCATAATTGTTATATAGTATTAATTCCAAACACAGCTGAGGAACAGTGAGTAACGGTAACGGCGTCACCGACCAACTTTCAAACATAAGCCGATTCTGTCCTTGTGCCACCGATCAAATTACAATTTTGCCCTTACTGCAATCACTAAAATTAACCCTCAGACTAATTTATAGGAAGAGACAGTCATGGTTGCCGGTAGGTCCTTTGTCCAACCGCCGTAGAGCCGCCGGAAAGCTGAATGGACTCACTGCCATGGATCAGCTAGATGGGGTTCCGATCTACGTCATATAACGACCGCCGAAGACCATACCGCCGCCACCCGTGATCACCAAAACACCGCCACCGCTGCTTACAGAAAACGTGCCTGCTCTGTCCGAAGCGTCGTTTCCGCCGTAGCTTGATGCGATTGTTCTACTCTGATCTACCACCAAACAAGACGAGGTCACCACTCACCAAAATGCTTATTGGTTGTCGAAAAACTGTTGTGCTAACCGGTGGACTTAAACAAAAGCCGCACTTCACTCGATGGATATGTGTGGTGGCTGTTGGCTGGAAAGACAAAAACTTGACCCCCAATTTGTTGTTTGACCACCATTTTTGCTGACTTATCAACAGATGAAGTGGCGGCCAGTGGGAGATAAAGCTAATCTAGAGAGAGGGGATGAAGTCACTGTCACGGCCCCCGACCCACCCTGGACGGAATCGGGAGCCGCGAACAGCCCAATGGTACCGGTGATTATTTTGAAAAATATTGCAGCGGAAATTTCATCAGGACCGTGAGTTAGGAAAAATATCAGAGTTTAAAAAACACCGGATTTTATTTATTAAATAGATGGGATAAACCCATGTTTTACAATGGTAGCTTTAATAAAGATAAATTTGATTACATAAAACAATATTTCTTAATTTGATTTAATTAATAAAATAAGCCACTTCTTGAAGCCTTTCAGTGCCGTATCCATCTCTTACTCCAATCTATTGTAATTACCTGAAACATGTTTGAAAAAGGTTTTGTCAGCGGGAAATACTGAGTGAGTTCATTCATTTTACTAAAACGACACGTTTGTTATAATTTACAGTATTAAGAGAGATTATAATGTTTCAGATATCAACCAACTACCCACAGTATTTGTCACTCGAACATCCATCGGTAACCTCATTGTCCAATGGTGTCTGTGACTATGGTCATATCACTCATTGGCTAACTCGTTGTCCAATAGTGACGGTTATCAAGTAATGTATACAAAACCCCATCCACCTTTTGGCGTTTTCAGAATCGTTACTTTCGGTCGACACCGGTCTAGCACCATACCTGTATTTATTGATTTTTACCTTCAAATATCATATCGTATTGTACCGAGCATTTTCGGTGTCGGTACCTAATTTCGATGATTTTTCGGATAGGTACTTTCGGTGCCGTTACCGGTACCGAGCTCATCCATATTTTAACTTGTGGGTCCTATTATTATATATTAGGTTATTTAAAATCGTTTTTTTATAACGGAGTGACTATCCTTTTCACGACATTTTTATTTATGTTTTGATATTCAGTATCTGCTTGCCGTTACTGACACGCGTTTTGCAGTCATTGGGTCCCCGCCGCAACGCGCGGGCGGAAAATCAACTAGTTATAGTAAATTTTCTATATAAAAAAGGTTTATTAATCAATATTTTTACTATTATAAAAAAAATAGATTTTTAAGATAAGTTATAAACCAGAAAGAAAAACTTTCTAATATTCACAATTGTTATATAGTATTAACTAGGTTATCACCCGCGAACTTCGCGGGTAGGAAAATTTATTTTATATTAATCAAACTATGTCAGAAACTTGTTTTATAATTGTTTAGAATTGAAAGTTGTAGTCATTAGGGTTGCGAAGAAACTTGTTTTATAATTGTTTTGAATTGAAAGTTGTAGTTAGGGTTGCGAGTAGGGTCAGAAACTTTGGGCAAGAACCGGAGGCAGAAAGTTGCTTCACTAAATGGCCCACGACAAAAAAAAAAAAAAAAAAAAAAAAAAAAACCTTTAATTTATTATAACAGATTATTAGAACTTTATTAATGTTATGTACGTTCTTTATTATAACACTTAACATGTACCAAAAACTAAAAAACTATCATGAATTCTCCAAGGCTTTAACACTACCACCGTCACCAACCTTTGAAACACACAAACACGATATATTTTGATATGCACAATCACATTGGATTTCAATATTGGCTTACGAATAACATAAAATATCAACTCCTAGTCTCTTATAAAACAATTAACAAACATGATTTCAGCAACACTAATGACCTCACTGCCTCCCTTGCTATTTCTCTGTGTGCCTATATTTCTCAAACGCGTAAAGCAAAAGAATTTAATATAAATAACGAACCACTTATATACGTACATGGTTTGGAAGTTGGAACAGAAATGCATAATAATTCACTGACCTGGCTTCCAACCTCGTTAACCATACTGTAATCGGCAAGAGGGTTCTCAAACAGGCCCATGGTAAATTTGACGCGTAAGATTCTGGTCACTGCATCATCAATACGGCCCATTGAGATAAACTTGTTCTTGACCAATGATGTAAGATCGTTAATGAACTCGATGTAATTATTCGGGGCCATAACCTGTTCAAGATTTTAAATTCAATATCAAATTAATGTAACATGATTACCATAGTTGTCAATAGTTGCCGCTATGGTCGCCATAGCGAATAGCGTATAGGTCGAACACATAGAAGACACTCTAGTTAATACCACAACTGCAAATATATGCAAATACAAATGGTGTACATACCTCGCTATTTACATCGATGATAATGTATTCTGGCCAAATTATCCATATGTGATTACTTTGACTCTAAATAATCAACAATAAACAAAATAAAGAAGCTGCATGCACTAAACTTCAAGATCGAGATAACAACCTGCACCAGAAAAGCTTTCACATTCATTGGGGAATAAAAATTACTAAAGAAATATGGTATAAAGAAAATATTTTCTATTTACCTTTTGTCCAATAAGTTGTATGGAAATTATTTATATGAGAAGAGTGAAGGTATAATTGTAGGCCCCATTAACTTGATGTGAGAAGGAATAACAACGGATCACAAAATGATATAAGCGAGTTGTATCTTTATATCACAATTATCAACTTTCTTCAACTTTATACACTCATTCAACAAAGCCTGGTCCTTTTGACGCGTGAACTAAATGTAACCATACTCCTTTTACACATTTTGGCTGTGATTGTCCATTGTGGGCCCTCAAATAAATCCAAAGCAGTGGGTCGCTAATAAGTTTATACCACGATTTCAGTTGATTTAAAAAAAAAAGTGAAACATACCAGCCCATGCACATATTCCCACTCTTTTGGTTGCCTTAAATGTTCCAGGTGAAACGATCTAAGTGTTGGTTTTTCCAAGTGAATCCTTGGTGTTGGGTGACTCGGCATATGATATCGAAATCAGCTCAGACCCGAGTTATCTTTTTTCATCGGTATTTACAGTCTCTGTGCCACTTGTAACACTTTTAGGGAGATCGGCTGAAGGAAGATCGGATTCTGGTAGAGAATAGGATGGCGCGATTAAAGGCCCTCTTGTCAAGTCCACAGAAACATCACTTTCACCTTCTCTTCTAGCCATATAACACCGAGTCCTGCGAACATATATCACAAAAGGGTTCAGCCAAAATGATCACAATATACACACTGTTTAGCTATGGTTTGGTCAATAGGGTTGAACAGAGTGAACCAACGCTAATCAGATTCAATAAAAAAATGAATAAGTCAGGATGCTAAAATAGATTTCAAGATTCATGCCACATATTGTATAGCATACATATCCAGTAGGAAAAAAGGTTGAGCTGCGTCAGCCTTACACCACTCTTCATGGTAAAAGTGCAACTTATGCACATAACGGTGGCGCAGATCGACCTGAAATCAATCCAAAAGTCAATATTAATGCACATATGACAGATAACAAATTTGAGTTGTTTAGATGTGAGTTCTCAAAACCACAATTGCTGAGTGTTATGTGCCTTATGTTCAATTGCTGAGTGTTATGTGCCTTATGTCCAAGGCTTGATGCAAAACCACAATCGAGCCGGGGGTCTCATTGGAAGCAGCCTCTCTATTCCTACGGGGTAGAGGTAAGGCTGTCTACATCCCACCCTCCTCAGACCCTACCTTAGCTTTTGCTATTGGTGGGATATACTGAGTACGATGATGATGATGATGATGGAGATGTGAGTTCTCAAAGTGATTTTTGTAAATAAATTAGCCTGAAAGTAGATCAAAACAACCCCTTAGTCCCTCTTATTTTCTTATTTATACAGGAATCATACAACAAAAGTTTAAAATATGATAAATCCAAAACTTACTATTTTCTATCTTCTACACTCTTTAAGAGTCCTATTAGTACTCATGTTCAAACCCACGATTAAATGTTCAAGAAACAACATATCATGAACCAAACCCTAATTATACGTCACAAAGGAACTTTGAATGAACGTAAATAGTATAAGCGAAATGGTTTACCCTCTGATCGTACACCAAAGGATCTTTGAACAGATCAATCATAGGGTATTTAATGGTTGCAGATTGTAGAATGATCCATCATTGCCATTCTTTTCTTATTAACAAACATTGATTTGTAATGGAGAAAACACATAGAGACATCAACATTGGTATTAATTAAGAAAAAGATTCAAATCCTTAACAGAGATGCGAAGAACAAATATGCTACCACATATTAAACTCGAAAGAAACCGAATTACCTAAAACTGAGATAGAGTTCAGGCACACTCATTTCAAACTACAAATTAGACCTAGGCTGCTTTAATCTAATACAAAACACGGTTGTCGAATTGACTGGATCCACAACAATCGGATAAGGGGATACAACCGATTTCAGATGAGATATACAAAACAAAAGAAATTATTAGTTAAAAATCAAGAACGATAGTTGATTCATTGAATCTAACCTTTATGACAAAGACGAAAATTAGGATATAGATCACATCAATAATGATTTGTTTTCTTGATAAAATTATTAGAAAGATTGTATGGCTTTGACACGTTTGACCCATTTTCTTTTTAAATCATACGTTTTTTGATCCGTTAGAGAAGTCGATAAGTAATTCTGTTGACACAAAGAATAGCAAGAAAAAAAGAGTGACAATTGGCAGTTTATGCCAACAAATAATTATTACTAAAGATGTAAGACAGGTCGTCATCATCATTACTGCCAGTATTGCTATGAGAATGAACACGAAAAATGAGTCGAATTCAAATCCAGACCGGAGAAACGATGTAATGGATAATGGTTTAGAGGACCTACCTGATGCATTTTTCATATCTTTGGTATAATAAATGACAGTATAGGCGTATTTCAGACCTTTAGCCAATATTCTAACATAACTTCTCTTCTTGTCCTTCTTTAGAGATCCTCTGCTTGAGGATTCCACAACTGCACCTTAGTCCATATCCAACTTGCATTTCTAAGATCAATTAACACAGAATTTTAAAATAAACACATCAAATCTAGATTTAAAACAGCAGTTATGCCTCCACAGTGGTGGGCCAAACTTCTTTTGGATGCCCCATTAGCGTCTTTCATGTTTCTTTAACATACTCTGTCCCACAAATATAATAAGTTTCCTTTTAGGATGTCACATAAACTTCTTTCTATTTTGTCCATGGAAACCATGACTAATAATTGAATGGGATCACCAGAAATTACTTCTGTATATTAGGAAATAAGTCAATATTGTTTTTTTCAAACTACAAAATAGTCAAACACTTCCTTTAAATTATATAGGAAGTAATGTGTTGCAAGTTTCAAGAGACAAAATATATCGTTAAAATTTGGCATACTCTTTTAGGATTACCAATTTACCATTAAAGATATTAAAGGACAAAATTATTATTTTGAGGTAGGTTGTCGGTGGCCTTTGCCACCAACTTTCTACTTTAAGTATATAGGGTAATATATGTCCAATATATTAATACATGATCACCTATCTAAGCTGTTTTTCATTTCAAAATTTACCCATCTTGCCCTGTACCACTTTTGACCCATTACTAGACCTGCCCATTTTGCCACCTATTAAGTCCATTTTACTTGATTGTGTTCGTGCTATTTTACAGCAATTTTACTTTTATTCACACACTTGCGAAAAAAGAAACATTAATGAAGCACATAAACTTATAACATGAGTACGAAATTAAACCAACGACAACTTACATTCTGTCCCGCAGATGATATGCTGCTAAAAATCGTTACGATCAGCCTAAAAAACATGTCATCTGAAACAGCAGGAGTCCATAATAACAAACAAAAGAAACTATAAAACTAAGAAATAGATTATTTTTCAAACTTGATAAGCATACAAAATACACAACTCTATGCCAACTGTCAAAAAAACTGAAAACAAATAACAAACTGATATAGATTAGAAAAACAGAGAGCGTAGCGGTAACACTCAAATCGGCATTGTACACTTTTTTTGCGAGTGCCCCAACATATGGAAACGACCACACTGCACAATTCTTTTCGGTCGTTTCAAACTCTCGATTCTAAGAACCTTCTTTTTTGGCCGACCCGGTGGCCTTCGTGTTTTCGGTGGCCGAATTACCATCTCGCCCTTTGCACCTTCGTTAACATCCTTCCAAAGGCTTTTGTCAGGAATCGGATATATCATTTGCGAAATATGTTTTCCGGTAACTTTCCACTTTAAAACAATGATCAGCGAACACATGCGCGTTTTTCCCGCTAGATATTAACGCGGCTGCAGTGTGTGCGCATGGAAGACCATATATTTGCCACCGCCTACATGAACATACTCGACTTCTTATGTCGACAATATTTGTTCTTTCGGTTGAAACAACCTCGAACTCGACTTCGTTTGCACATAACACCTGGTAACAACGCGCATCAGCGTCAGCTTCTAGAATCTTCGCTTTGGCTGACGGGACAACGATCGAATTCCACATCATCCCCATGTTTTGTCGGTTTTCAAACCACGTAGTTAACTGATGACGAATGTGTTCCATTAATTGAACAACCGAAAGTTCATGACCTTCTAACGCCCAGTTATATAAAAGTTCGGTGACGCCTAACGTGAAATGACCGTAACGGACTCCCTCGAAGTACGCGACAGCCCAAAGCTGAGGTGGAAACTCTTGAAGCCAGTGAATAACATCTTGCGAAACCTCCAACATTTCGGATATTTTTCTTTCGAACTCGACTGGCGTAAGAGCATACACCGCAAATGTTTACCAACTTCGAGTTTTTTGAACGTATCACGAAAGTTTTCACTCACGTACCGTAAACAAAACCCATGAAACGCACTTGGAAAATGCGTTTCGACAGCCTCCACCATGCCTCGTGATCCTTATTTTGGAATTAGATCCAATGCTCACATAGTGCACAACCATATCCACTTGTCTGATTGAGACATAGCAACACAGCTTTTGGATTATTGCATACCAATTATAGACCTAAACATATCATCATATCATGAACACCCGAATAATAACAGGATCAAGTATGGTTTAAAAACACAACAGCAATTTGCAAATGAAAATCGGCGATTATCATCTTACACATGAACATCATGTGTGAGATAATAATCAGCCTCTTGCAGAAATGCACGGTAGGATGCGTCATCAGGTCCAAGTTGACCTCCGGGACCCGTGGGAGCCTCGTGCAGCTGGTTTGCCACATGAATATCATAACAGATTCAAGCTTGTAAAAGAAAAAAATTAAGAAGTCATTCTTATCAGCAACCACAGACGCAGAAGGGAACAAATACACAGAAGAAAGCCTAAAAACAGATACCTAAACATGTTTTAATGCTAAATCCTATTTATATAAACAAAAAACAAAAGCTCACAGGCATGAACCTAACAATTAGGTCATAACTCATAACCAACAGTATATAACTAACTAACTAACAAAAATACAAAATCAAAACCGTAGGGCATGATAACATTACCTGTACTTAATCAAAACCGTAGGGCATGATAACATTACCTTCACGTCCCTTGCATATCGTCAACAAAGTCTACAAAATCCAGATAAAACTCACAAATCTCGCATCGAAACAATATAAACACACATACGCATAATAAAAGTAACCTAACCTTCACATGAATGTCGTTCTTCCAAGCTTCCAGAGCTCCGGCAAGCACCTTGGGCAGCGGAAAGTCGTCCTTTATAACATGTGAAAAGTCATCTTCACCTTCAATTGCAAAGACCTGCCACTATATAAAAATGCATCAGCCAGCATACTCGGTAAAGTATACAAATATATTATAAAAATTAAAAAAAACACTTGACTATTTCATATTAACCCTACATGTACTCATCAAGCATATTCTTCTTTATTTCTTCATAAGTCATGCCGTCACATTCACCAGCATTTATCTCATCATGTTCAATTCATGTGATACAGAAGCAATTCATAACAATTTGATTTATAACACGAAGATAGTAAGCAAATATTATAAATGGTAACCAAAGAAGCAATTCATGTGATACAGAAAACTAACCTTCGAAAAGCCAACAATTTGATTTGCAGTCGTTGTTAAAGAAGTAGCTCATTCGTTTTTAGTTGTTTCTCAACAAAATTAGTAAACAATTAACGAAACCCTAAAAAAACCTTACATCGGCAATTTCATAAGCATGTTGAAACGAAATCATCACAACTTGAAACGAAATGCGAATTCGGATTAACATAAATCATCACAAATTGAAACGAAATAATTACATCGGCATGCACTTTTAACCGAAACCCTAAAAAAAACTTTCTTTACTATTAGAGCGGAAGTGAAAGGATTTCGTTACCAAGCTAATGTGAGACTTTACTTCATTTTTACAAACCATCTACTTTGTTCAGATAAATGACCTTATTGGTCGTCTTACCTATGTATTTTAAAATAATCAGATTATGTAACATACTAACATTCAAAGTCTGGTTAACTGAATCTTACATCCACAAATAGATGAAGGATTTGTTCTACAAATTTTTTTATAATCACTATCAAAATGCACCTTTTATAAGCACGTTCAGGATCCTTCATCTAGACATGACAAATATTGTAAAATCCATGATTACAGCCATAAACAACAAACCACCACGGAACTATATCCACGTTACATTACGGAAAAAAGAGGATTAAGAAAAAATAAAACGATGTAATTGTACTTGTACATTATGAATCAGAGTGAAAAAAAATTAACTATTGAGATTTTTAATATCTGTAAAATTACCAAAATATACCTGAGATTTTTCATCAAGTGTTTGACAATCACATCTTAAATAAAACATGCTTAAGAATCTCATCAAACATAAACTAAAACCTAAAAGTTATATAACACAACTTATATAGAATAGATAAAACTTAAGAAAGCATTAAACAAATGAACTTACTTTACTTGCATAGATGGAGGTGGTAGTAGCCTGCAAGGATAGCAGTGTGCGTTGCATGAGGTAGCTTGGTGGCACCACTTTTGTTTTTAGGCTGAAGTCGAGCGAAAGAACCCCGTAGTTACCGAAAGAACCCTAAAGTTTATATATATGACTTTAGCTATAAAATCACCCTTAAGAATATAAATAATGTGCAAAGATTGTGTTACATAAATCAAAACCTTAAGAACTAATAGAAAAATTCAAATATTAAAGATACTGTGAAACCAACAAATATATTAAATACCACATATTGAGCTGCAACCTTTTTCTCATATCAAATTAAAAGAAAAACTATTCTTACTTTCTTTCTTCAAAACTCTGAAACCTTAAAATATATCAGCTGCAACATGTTTCAATCGCACTTTTGAATACTAAAAAATTAGTCTTCTTTCTTTCTAAAAAACAAAGCACTAACAACACAAAAATATAGCAGTTTATAAGTGAAAATGGAAGCCATCAAAACCAAAAAATCAAGAAGTTTGTGGGTCAACATTTGATCAAACAAAATCCAAAAACCTTCCTGTTACTTGTTTCCCTCCACCACCAAAACTCTTTAATCTAAACCTCAAATGACCACTATATACCTGCAACAACCACCTATAATTAGATGGGTATAAAATTATGCCATATAATCATTGGATAAAAGCAATAACAAATCGAGTATAAATTAATAGTAGGGAAACCCTAAAATAAATTATTAACACCAAAGCTTTTATATCAGCTGACACTCTTAACAATTCACCTTTCTTCTTCCTCAACTTCAAGCGAAACCCTAAATAACATCCAGATCCAGCCGTCACCCCAGCAAACCTTCATTCTTATTCTGCGTTCAAATCAACAAACAACACCATCAATAAGTCCTAGCTCAATAAGCAAGAACACCAAAAATTACATAAGGTGACAATGTTGGGTTTAAGATTTTAAAATCAACATGTAAACCAACTCAAAAATTAAATCGTAAAAACTTGTATACCTGTAAATATGAACCTGAGAGGCTAGATTCTTCATTGATTTTGTGAAATCTTCACCAATCGGCTTGAATCGCCGTCATCCTTTTTGAATCACCAGAGAGAGAGAGAGAAACCAGATAAAAGGAAGAAGAAACATCTTGGTTCAGAAGGAAACACTAACGAAAAAGAAACCTGTAGAAGAAAAGAAAACCTTAAATAGATTGATAAAAGGAAGAAAGATTGATGTCTTCGTTGATAAACATCGCGATTAGTGTAACACCCCCAAAATACCACCTACGGAAACTCCGCGAGGCGTGTTACTCATCAGAGTTCGAGCCACCAATCACATTGAACCAATGATAAATACTTTAATAAAACATGTTATGAATTACCAATAGAAAATGTCAAACATAAAGTTAATCCCAAAGAGTTGAGTAGCGGAAGCATGTAGTAAATCGTTTAACAATTGTTTCATAAGAAATGTTCAAAACCAATGTTTCACTTATAAATTAATCCAAGAGCCTCGATCCATGACCACTCCAGCACTCCCAGATAGCAAGTCCCCGTCACGAATTCTAACGACCTGCAAGCATGCAGACAAGTGTGTCAGACGACGCTGGTGAGTTCAAGGTTTTGTTAATGTGTGTAGTTACCAGATATCTGTTAAGTCAACTTGTTGTTTCGTTTTGAGATTGTTATTATCGTAGGAGAGTCTTATATATTGGAAGTGTGTCCAATATATACCATGGGAGTGTGCCCAACATAACCTGGGAGTGTGCCCAATATAACCTGGGAGTGTGCCCAATATAACCTGGGAGTGTGCCCAACCCCAATGCCCCTAACCAAGCATTGGTAATGATGTCCCAAAACCACCAGGACGCATGCTTAGAGAAGTGCAATGAACTCACCTTGGTTTGCTCGGTAAGATTAACTACTTGTTCACACTTAATCAGTCAACCCTAAAGTAGGCACGTGTACCAAAATCAGTTTGCATTCACGAAGTTCACGTGTAGATACAATCAATGATCACCAAGCACTAGATATGTATTCACTATCATACAAATCATGCATACCACTTAACAGCAGTTAATTAGTTCAGTTAACTTCTAACAAGGTTAAATCAGGTTACTGTGCAATTCATTCGAGTCGGCGAAACACACTTATTGGCGAAACACATTTATTGGTGAAACACATTTATTGGCGAAACACGTTTATTGGCGAAACACGTTTCCTGTTTCGTCGTGGTCATGTTTGGCGAAACAGAAGTCTAATTCGTCGACTGCCTTTGGCGAAACACTTTATGTTTCGCCGAGAGTTCTGTTTCGTCAAACAGATCAGTTACGTCATATTAGTTACGAAATCATACAGAAAACCCTAGTTGCCGTCATCATCTAAACAGCAATCATGCAGAAATCATTTAACGTATCATCATTATCCAATCATTGATACCATACAGTAATCATTCATATTCATGTATCTTAGTCTCATGTATTACCTCTAACACATCGTATCATATCAAGTTTACGTAATACGTTCATGCGGAATCCTTTCCTATGTATATATGTGTATTATCAGTTTAACGACGAGCAAAACATATGATATCTACAGAATAGCAAACCCTGATAATGAACATATCAATCAGTTTCACAAACAACATCGATACGTGACCTCCAATTCTGCAACCCTAATTATGATTATCATGCGGATCGATCGATAGAACGGAATACACATTTAACACATAACAATCAGAACATAAACAATCGATCAACATCCGATATAACTCAAACAAATCAAACAAGAATTAACACTAACCGCAATGACAAGGTATGATCAATCTAGCGGGTTTCAGAGTAACACAATGTTGCCGTCACAGTGAGGGAGCTCTAGGGTTTCGGTTGTTATGATGAAAGTGTGAAACTGATGTTGTTTTACGTATTAAAACTCGAGATAACAAGTTGGGCCCGAACTGGGCTTCGGCGGATCTGGGCTTGGCGAAACATACTGTTTCGTCGAGATGTATATGGCGAAACAGGTTCTGTTTCGTCGGAACTGGTTATGGCAAAACGCTCTTGTGTTTCATCGGGTTCTTTTATAGTTTAACAGTTTAAGTTTCTCAAACAGTATACCTGCTAAACAATCAAACACATAATCATGTAAACACAATCGTTTATTATAACACAAGTGCACAGTTACAAGTCAGTCAAGTCAATCAACCAAACAGTCAAAGTCAACGTGCATTAAATGCGAAAGTGGAAGTCGGAAACTCGAGTTGTCACATTATCCCCAACTTGAAAGAAATTTCGTCCAGAAATTTGATAAGCCATCCGCAACACAATGCGATACTAATCAGGACGACTGTGCATTTTCCGTGGGTGTCACATCATCCCCAACTTGAATGGGAATTTCGTCCCGAAATTCACCAGTTACATGAGATCTAGAATTGCTAGGCTTGGTCTTGTCCTTGGGGAACAAATGTGGATACTTAAGTTCCATTTGGTCCTCGCGTTCCCACGTGAACTCCGGACCACGTCTTGAGTTCCAACGAACTCTCACAATAGGTATACGGCTGTGCTTACGAACTTTAACTTCCCGATCCATAATCTCAATTGGTTCTTCGACAAACTGCAACTTGTCGTCTATTTTCAGCTCTTGATATGGTACTACTAATGGGTCGTCAGCATAGCACTTCTTTAACTGTGATACATGAAATACGTCGTGAACATTGCCCAGCTCAGTGGGTAACTCCAACCTATAAGCCACCTTACCGATATGCTCAAGAACTTTAAACGGCCCAACATAACGTGGATTCAGCTTGCCACGCTTCCCAAAGCGTACAACCCCTTTCCACGGCGAGACTTTCAGCATGACGCGGTCATTCACCTCAAACACTACTTCCTTGGCACGCTCGTCAGCATAGGCCTTCTGGCGGTCACGAGCAGCTGCCATACGTCCCCTGATTTTCACAATCATATCTGAAGTTTCGAGTACCATCTCAGGACCTGTGATCTGACTATCACCCACTTCAGCCTAGCAGAGAGGTGAACGACACTTTCTCCCGTACAGTGCCTCAAATGGTGCCGCTTTGATACTGGTGTGGTAACTGTTATTGTAGGAAAACTCTACCAACGGCAAGTGCTTCTCCCATCCTTTCCCAAAATCAATAACACATGCCCGCAACATGTCCTCTAATGTCTGAATAGTACGCTCACTCTGACCATCTGTCTGGGGATGATAAGCCGTGCTCATATCGAGACGTGAGCCGAACATCTTATGCATAGCCTGCCATAACTCCGAAGTAAAACGAGGATCTCGATCGGAAATAATAGAAGTCGGCACCCCGTGCCTAGAAACCACCTCTTTAAGATACACTGCTGCGAGCTGCGAATACTTATCGGTCTCCTTGATTGCTAAGAAATGTGCTGACTTTGTGAGACGGTCGACAATCACCCATATAGTATCGTTCCCAGCCTGTGTTCTAGGTAACCCTGTAACAAAATCCATAGCGATCTGTTCCCATTTCCACATGGGTATCTCTGGCTGCTGAAGTAGACCCGAAGGCTTCTGGTACTCGGCCTTAACCCTAGCACAGGTCAAACACTTACCCACGTAGGTGGCAATAATAGCTTTCATGTTCGGCCACCAATACAAAACCTTGAGGTCCTGGTACATCTTATCAGACCCTGGATGAATAGAATATCGTGACTTGTGTGCTTCGTCCATCACAAGTTCTCGAAGATTACCAAATGAAGGAACCCATATCCGTTCCATGAAGTAGTAGATATCGTCAGATCGTCGCTCGAACTTCTTCTTGTGTAGACCTCGTAATCCTTCAGCTTCGATATTTTCTTCCTTTAACGCTTCAATCTGAGCTGAACGAATCCGGGCAGGTAAATTAGAGTGAATAGTAAGCTGTAGGGCACGAACACGCTTCTGTTTCGGTTCCTTGCGACTAAGAGCATCAGCTACAACATTAGCTTTACCCGGATGATACTTGATAGCACACTCATAATCATTAAAAAGCTCGACCCAACGCCGTTGCCGCATATTCAACTCCTTCTGGTCGAAAATATGTTGAAGACTCCTGTGGTCGGTATAGATGGTACACTTGGTACCGTACAGGTAATGCCTCCAAATCTTCAATGCGAAGACTACGGCTCCTAACTCCAGGTCGTGTGTCGTATAGTTCTTCTCGTGTACCTTTAACTGTCGAGATGCATAAGCTATCACCTTGTCTCGCTGCATCAACACACAGCCGAGACCCTGAATAGACGCGTCGCAATAAACCACAAAATCTTCAGTACCCTCTGGTAGAGATAAAATCGGTGCGCAGCACAACTTCTGCTTTAAGAGCTGAAAAGCTTCTTCCTGGTTCGATCCCCAAGAATAAACGACTTTCTTTTGAGTCAAGGCGGTGAGAGGCTGTGCAATCTTCGAAAAATCCCGAATAAAACGACGATAATACCCCGCAAGACCAAGAAATTGACGCACCTCCGGAGGATTCTTTGGTGCCGCCCAATTTCGAATAGCATCGATCTTGGCAGGATCCACATGAATACCCATTTCGTTAACGATGTGCCCGAGGAAGTGTACTTCCCGAATCCAGAAGTCACACTTAGAAAACTTTGCGTACAACTGCTCCTTCCTCAGAAGCTCCAAAATGAGACGAAGATGGCGCTCGTGGTCTTCCTTGTTCTTGGAGTAGATCAAAATGTCATCAATAAAAACGATAACGAAGTCGTCAAGGTAAGGTTTGCACACGCGGTTCATGAGATCCATGAAGACCGCTGGTGCGTTGGTCATCCCAAATGGCATAACCAAGAACTCATAATGGCCATACCGCGTTCGAAAAGCCGTTCGAGGCACATCCTCCTCTCTAACCCGTACCTGATGATACCCCGACCTCAAATCAATCTTGGAGTAAAAACTGGATCCCTGTAGCTGGTCAAACAAGTCGTCGATGCGAGGCAGAGGATAACGATTCTTGATCGTCACCTTGTTGAGTTCACGATAGTCGATACACATACGAAAAGACCCGTCCTTCTTCTTTACAAATAATACAGGGGCTCCCCAAGGAGATGAACTAGGACGAATGAAACCTCGGTCCAATAACTCCTGAAGTTGGTTCGACAACTCTTGCAATTCTCCTGGTGCAAGACGATACGGAGCACGAGCAATCGGCGCTGCTCCTGGCTGAAGATCAATCTGAAATTCCACCTGACGATGTGGAGGTAAACCGGGAAGTTCTTCAGGAAAGACATCAGGAAACTCTCGAACAATAGGAAGGTCTTCGAGTTTCCTTTCGTCAGTCTGAGAATTAGTAACTAGGGCGAGAATGGAAGGATAACCCTTTCGTAGAAAACTTAGGGCCTTCATGGCTGAGATAATACCTACTGTAGCACCGCTATGATGACCCTGGACCGATAGAGATTCACCACTAGCAAGGGGAATACGAACGACCTTCTCCTTGCAAAGAATTTCCGCCTGATATTTGGATAACCAATCCATTCCAACAACTACATCGAAGCTCCCAAGAGTGACAGGAAGTAGGTCAATGTCAAATACTTGACCTAAGAGATCTAATTTACAACCCATGAGAACATGTGACGCTTCGATAGTTTTACCATTCGCTATTTCTACTATATGCTTAACAACAAGAGGCGTAGGACTCAATCCTAGACGTCTACTGAATTCCAAAGACACATAACTCCAGTCGGCACCTGAATCGAATAAAATAAAAGCATAAACACCATTTACTGAAAACGTACCAGTAACCACGTTGCCGTCGTTTCGAGCTTCACCAGCTCCAATCGTAAATCCGCGACCACGCGCCACGTTGCCATTGTTGTTGTTGTTCCCAGCGTTATTGTTATTCGGGCGGTTGTTGTCGTTAGCGTTTTGATTCAACTGAGGGCAATCCCGCTTAAAGTGACCCTCGTCACCACACTGGTAGCACCCCTTTTTGAAGCCCTGATTCTGCTGGGGTGGTTGTCCCTGCTATCTCTGATTCTGCTGGTTCTGTTGCTGCTGGTGTTTGGGCTGTGGGGCCCTACAATCTTTGGCCTCGTGGCCCGCTTTACCACACCTGTTACATAACCGCCCACATTGCCCGAAGTGATGATAACCACACTTGTTACACCGTGGTTTCCTCCCTACATACGAACCCTGACTTTGGCTACCTCCCTGGCCTTGATTGACAGAAGAGGACTGACTGATGCTGCGGTTGCTACTGTTGTCTGGCCTTTTCTGAGTCTGACCCGCACTAGATGCTTTGTCGTAATCGTTCCACTTCCGCTTGTTATCATTAGCGGATGCAGTGGCAGTGGGTGCAGCAGCAGTAGTGGTTGAAACACGCGGTGGTAACGAGTTACTCTCTACCTCTTGATCCACAATCTTGTGGGTCAAACGGACAATCTGTGTTAAATCATTGAGATGGGCTGCAGTGACCAAATTCTTCACACGCGGAGGCAGCCCCTTGATGAATAACTCAATCCTCCGAGTCATAGGCCGGGACAAATTCGGGCACATGTCGGCCAGTTCATACGATCGCTTCACATACGCTTCGACTTCAGATCCTACCATCTTCAAGTCATAATACTCGTTTTCCAACTTCTGGATCTCATCCCGAGGGCAATACTCCTCCCTGATCAGTTCTTTAAAATCATCCCAAGTTGTGGCATTCGCTGCCTCGATGCCCAGCAACTGCACTTGGGCATTCCACCACGTTAGGGCACCATCCGCCAAGGTACCCGCAGCATATTTCACTCTGTCCCCAGCGGGACAGTTACATATAGCAAACACGGACTCTGCTTTCTCGAACCATCTCAAGAGTCCCACAGCCCCTTCAGTGCCGGTGAAGGTCTGTGGCTTACAGTCCATGAACGTTTTAAACGTACAGACAGGCTGATTGTTCTGGGGTTGCACTTGCTGACCTAAAGGATGAAAGGAAACACATTATAGGAGTGAAAAGACGTGTACGCGATATAAGAGTAAGGAGTACTTGGTACATTCCGTACCAGCTTGATAGGCTGCTAAAGCCTCAGCCACACGGGTGTTGATTAGGTCAGTCAACTCAGCCTGAGTCATGTTAATGTTGCCACGTCCGTGTCCTCGTCCACTCATGATTCTATATATAGAGATGAACCAATTCAGGAAATCGAAACGAGATAGAAATTAAGTATCACGTTGATATCTATGTACTACCAAGTTCACACATAATAAGGCAGAACCCTCCTCACGCTTGATAAGCCTCACTGGGACTTGCATGCACCCCACGTTATTATTAAGTGTGCACCCATAATAATAAGGCAATTTGCATGCTTGTCTCAGCGCCTCTTAGCTTGCGCTCGAAGTTTCCCCCATTCACACAACACAACGATTGATATCACAAGTTTACAATTCGCATAAGTCGAAGAGTAGTGTCACACTATTAAGTCACCATAATATCAAGTGTATCGTTTCATGTAAGTTATGAGTGCGTGACTACTAAGAAAGTAATGCATAAGCTAAACAGAAGACGAACCTTGCGATCTGGAGCTGAGTGTCATGATCGATTCTTCAAAGGTATTCGGTTATAGTCTGGTTTTATAAAACGTTTTAAAACCTAGTTCGCTATAACCAGTGGCTCTGATACCAACTGTAACACCCCCAAAATACCACCTACGGAAACTCCGCGAGGCGTGTTACTCATCAGAGTTCGAGCCACCAATCACATTGAACCAATGATAAATACTTTAATAAAACATGTTATGAATTACCAATAGAAAATGTCAAACATAAAGTTAATCCCAAAGAGTTGAGTAGCGGAAGCATGTAGTAAATCGTTTAACAATTGTTTCATAAGAAATGTTCAAAACCAATGTTTCACTTATAAATTAATCCAAGAGCCTCGATCCATGACCACTCCAGCACTCCCAGATAGCAAGTCCCCGTTACGAATTCTAACGACCTGCAAGCATGCAGACAAGTGTGTCAGACGACGCTGGTGAGTTCAAGGTTTTGTTAATGTGTGTAGTTACCAGATATCTGTTAAGTCAACTTGTTGTTTCATTTTGAGATTGTTATTATCGTAGGAGAGTCTTATATATTGGAAGTGTGTCCAATATATACCATGGGAATGTGCCCAACATAACCTGGGAGTGTGCCCAATATAACCTGGGAGTGTGCCCAATATAACCTGGGAGTGTGCCCAACCCCAATGCCCCTAACCAAGCATTGGTAATGATGTCCCAAAACCACCAGGACGCATGCTTAGAGAAGTGCAATGAACTCACCTTGGTTTGCTCGGTAAGATTAACTACTTGTTCACACTTAATCAGTCAACCCTAAAGTAGGCACGTGTACCAAAATCAGTTTGCATTCACGAAGTTCACGTGTAGATACAATCAATGATCACCAAGCACTAGATATGTATTCACTATCATACAAATCATGCATACCACTTAACAGCAGTTAATTAGTTCAATTAACTTCTAACAAGGTTAAATCAGGTTACTGTGCAATTCATTCGAGTCGGCGAAACACACTTATTGGCGAAACACATTTATTGGCGAAACACATTTATTGGCGAAACACGTTTATTGGCGAAACACGTCTCCTGTTTCGTCGTGGTCATGTTTGGCGAAACAGAAGTCTAATTCGTCGACTGCCTTTGGCGAAACACTTTATGTTTCGCCGAGAGTTCTGTTTCGTCAAACAGATCAGTTACGTCATATCAGTTACGAAATCATACAGAAAACCCTAGTTGCCGTCATCATCTAAACAGCAATCATGCAGAAATCATTTAACGTATCATCATTATCCAATCATTGATACCATACAGTAATCATTCATATTCATGTATCTTAGTCTCATGTATTACCTCTAACACATCGTATCATATCAAGTTTACGTAATACGTTCATGCGGAATCCTTTCCTATGTATATATGTGTATTATCAGTTTAACGACGAGCAAAACATATGATATCTACAGAATAGCAAACCCTGATAATGAACATATCAATCAGTTTCACAAACAACATCGATACGTGACCTCCAATTCTGCAACCCTAATTATGATTATCATGCGGATCGATCGATAGAACGGAATACACATTTAACACATAACAATCAGAACATAAACAATCGATCAACATCCGATATAACTCAAACAAATCAAACAAGAATTAACACTAACCGCAATGACAAGGTATGATCAATCTAGCGGGTTTCGGAGTAACACAATGTTGCCGTCACAGTGAGGGAGCTCTAGGGTTTCGGTTGTTATGATGAAAGTGTGAAACTGATGTTGTTTTACGTATTAAAACTCGAGATAACAAGTTGGGCCCGAACTGGGCTTCGGCGGATCTGGGCTTGGCGAAACATACTGTTTCGTCGAGATGTATATGGCGAAACAGGTTCTGTTTCGTCGGAACTGGTTATGGCAAAACGCTCTTGTGTTTCATCGGGTTCTTTTATAGTTTAACAGTTTAAGTTTCTCAAACAGTATACCTGCTAAACAATCAAACACATAATCATGTAAACACAATTGTTTATTATAACACAAGTGCACAGTTACAAGTCAGTCAAGTCAATCAACCAAACAGTCAAAGTCAACGTGCATTAAATGCGAAAGTGGAAGTCGGAAACTCGAGTTGTCACAATTAGGGTTCGCGATGATGAAAGATTGATGTCTTCGTTGAGATTTGGAGTGAAACGGCCAGACAAATGGATATCAAAATTAGGGTTTGTGCAAGGGAAGAAGTGTGTTTGATATGAGACCCGAATCCAGTAACGACCCAAAGTTCGATCCATCCTCAGCCGGATCCCGCTTCTTTTTTCTTGGAATCGTGATTGTAGAACCAAAATGTGATTTCCCTCCTAAACTAAATTGCCACATCAGCCAAGATGGCCAAATACAAATGCCACCTTGCCCAAATCCATCTCATTTATATATATATATAGATTCCAAACACAACTGAGGAACAGTGAGTAACGGTAACGGCGTCACCGACCAACTTTCAAACATAAGCCGATTCTGTCCGTGTGCCACCGATCAAATTACAATTTTGCCCTTACTGCAATCACTAAAATTAACCCTCAGACTAATTTATAGGAAGAGACAGTCATGGTTGCCGGTAGGTCCTTTGTCCAACCGCCGTAGAGCCGCCGGAAAGCCGAATGGACTCACTGCCATGGATCGGCTAGATGGGGTTCCGATCTACGTCATATAACGACCGCCGAAGACCATACCGCCGCCACCCGTGATCACCAAAACACCGCCACCGCTGCTTACAGAAAACGTGCCTGCTCCGTCCGAAGCGTCGTTTCCGCCGTAGCTTGATGCGATTGTTCTACTCTGATCTACCACCAAACAAGACGAGGTCACCACTCACCAAAATGCTTATTGGTTGTCGGAAAACTGTTGTGCTAACCGGAGGACTTAAACAAAAGCCGCACTTCACTCAATGGGTATGTGTGGTGGCTGTTGGCTGGAAAGACAAAAACTTGACCCCCAATTTGTTGTTTGACCACCATTTTTGCTGACTTATCAACAGATGAAGTGGCGGCCAGTGGGAGATAAAGCTAATCTAGAGAGAGGGGATGAAGTCACTGTCACGGCCCCCGACCCACCCTGGACGGAATCGGGAGCCGCGAACAGCCCAATGGTACCGGTGATTATTTTGAAAAATATTGCAGCGGAAATTTCATCAGGACCGTGAGTTAGGAAAAATATCAGAGTTTAGAAAACACCGGATTTTATTTATTAAATAGATGGGATAAACCCATGTTTTACAATGGTAGCTTTAATAAAGATAAATTTGATTACATAAAACAATATTTCTTAATTTGATTTAATTAATAAAATAAGCCACTTCTTGAAGCCTTTCAGTGCCGTATCCATCTCTTACTCCAATCTATTGTAATTACCTGAAACATGTTTGAAAAAGGTTTTGTCAGCGGGAAATACTGAGTGAGTTCATTCATTTTACTAAAACGACACGTTTGTTATAATTTACAATATTAAGAGAGATTACAATCTTTCAGATATCAACCAACTACCCACAGTATTTGTCACTCGAACATCCATCGGTAACCTCATTGTCCAATGGTGTCTGTGACTATGGTCATATCACTCATTGGCTAACTTGTTGTCCAATAGTGACGGTTATCAAGTAATGTATACAAAACCCCACATACCGGCTGTAATTTGGTGATTACATAAACTTAATCACTGTAATTATAACCTTTTAAAATAAACATGCTTTTGTAAACAAATTTGATAAAAAGAGAATGACTCACATTATAAGCATGCAGATTCATACGAGCAAAGTTTAGTCTATAGATAAGCCTTGATATATTGCAGATTTATACAGGCAGAGCTTAGCCTATTGATTTAGCCTTGTAACCTAGTGCACACGAACTAGGTAGGTAACTTAATACAGCAATTACGATAACTCACGAGATTAAAACCCTCACAACGAATGATAAAGTGCAATCACTTAAACATCCATAGTATTCACAACGAATGACAGAGTATTCCCCGAGTTCGAGTGGTACTCAAACATCCTGTCGGAATCACGACTAATGACAAAGGATAGCGCTTAAACATCCGGTCGGATAGTTTAAATCGATCGAACATTGAATCGTATCAGTGATCGAGTTAATACCCTGTATCGTAGCAGCACCCCGCTATACTAATTAGTGATTTTGAGACTGTTTCTACTATAACTCAACGTACAAATTGAATTTGATCATCGAACGAACGCACAGTATCAAGTCCCACTGCCTGCTATTTATACACGAATTTTATCTGGCTTACGGACCATAAGCCTTATCCCTTACGGTCCGTAAGGGACACGAAATCACCATAGGCTTGCCACGTGTGTTTCTAGCCTAGCTGAGTCGACGGAATCGAGAAATTCAATTTTGACAGCGTTTTATAAGGATAATCGTTAAGTAGGGAATACCCTCCTGAGTTTTAGAGGCCTTGATCCTGATTCTGATTCTTCTGAAATTTTTAGGGTTTGTGCAGAATCACTTGGGTGTCTCAAATAGGGTTTCCTATTGGATAAAATAATAAAATAAATAGGACTTTTAATGAGGGTTGTTACAGTCACAGTGAAATGAAAGAGTAAAGATGAAGCAGAGAAAATGTGTTTTCACTTTTGAGTGTGTTTGGGTGAACATTGGTTTGGTAAATCATCCGGACTTCAACACTTATTAAACTATGTTTAATTTTCTTTTTCCACTGTTAACGTAACAGAACACTTTATTTTCCTCATTTTGAATAAATATTTTTAATTGAGTAATAGCATGTAATAGGTGTATATGATTAACATGGTAAGCTCATATGTATACCATGTATTTCAATTTGTATTTGATATTCAAAAATTTGTGTTCATATTTGAGTGATTGAAAGATCATTTTCTATATTACATATTAATTAAAATAAAGTTTAAATGTTTAAACTATGTGAGAACCATATTTTAAAACATATTTTAAATAATGTGTTTATGAATTTCATTTGTTGTTAGACATTCATGTTTTTATTTTACGTTTTTTTTAATTTAGTGTCGTTTGACTAGCACGGTTTTACGCTTCCAATCCATCGTTTGTAACACAGTTTTGCCCCGCCCCACAACGCGGGAAGCTTAACACTAGTTTATGTATATATTTGAAAGCACGACACGAACTACCCTATTTTCATTAATTAAATTGATTAAAACACAATAGAAGTAAAAAATAAAAATGTTACCATTGACCCATCTAAAAAGACAAAAGTGGATAAAGGAGAGCCAATCGAAAGCAACAAAATTGAATAGTAGATGTGTCCCACAAACCAATTTTGATAATTAATATATATGAACTCTTAATCACCATCGCTAATATACACCACAAACGGGAATCAAATCAAGTTGACAATCATGTCGTCTACATTTATCCCTATTGTGGTTGTTGTCTTATCAGGTACACTTTTACATGTTTTCCATTATATGTACTTACAGAACTGATCAACACTACATTGAACATTCAATCAATTTGTGAAACTTGTAGCAAACTAGTATTTAGGACCCTGCGCTTTGCGACGGGACCGTTAAACCGATTAAAAAGTATATGTAAAAACGTTTGTCCACGTTGCTGTTGACTCACACAAATCATATTGAAACGTAAAAACGTAATTAGTTCTAGACACATGTTGAGGACATGCGCGTTGTAACGAGTCTATAATCGTATATGTAATTGAGATAAACTACATAGACCGCTATTATTATAGTAAATTTTCTATATAAAAAAGGTTTATTAATCAATATTTTAACTATTATTAGAAAAATAGATTTTTAAGATAAGTTATAAACCAAGAAGAAAAACTTTTTAACATTCACCATTTATGTATATATTTGAAAGCACGACACGAACTACCCTATTTTCATTAATTAAATTGATTAAAACCCAAGAGAAGTAAAAAAAAACGTTAACATAGACCCATCTAAAAAGACAAAAGGAGAGCCAATAGAAAGCAACAAAATTGAATAGTAGATGTATCTCACAAACTAAATTTGATAATTAGTATACATGAAATGAAATAATAAAAATACCCATATGGGTTGTTTTTTAACTTATCACAATTTTTTGACACGTATAGCACATCTAATTTGTAACTTTGAATTTTGTAAAAAAAAAGATATATAGAAGTAAAATATCAGGTAATATATGTTTAAAGTTGGAACAATATTGGTAAAATGGTTATATAACACAATAATTCATTTAAATTGAATAAAAAATATCAAATTTACATGATCGGTTGGTTTCCATTGTTAATGTAGTAGTAAAAAAAACCTAACCTTAATACCTTTAACAACCACCTTAAACCACAGAGAGATCACCAAAAAGAGAACCAACAACTAGCACATCATCGAGAGAGCACCGGGTTAGCATCACGTGAGCAATATCAACCACCGTGAATTGTAAAAAAAAAAAAAAAAAATCACAAAAAACAAGCATCACCACTAAGTAAAAGAGTAAAGAAGAAGATCGTTGAATGTCTCGTTTGAAATAGAAAACAAACAATGGGTAAAATTGAAGATACTTGTTATTTTTTTAAACCTTATTTGCGTTGACACATGAATAAATGTGTTGTGACGTAACTTTTAGAAGAAGGAATACCTTTTTAGTTAAGTAAACTTTAAATAATCTTATAAATTCAACATATGTAATTCTCATTTGAAACATAATAAATATTTTATTTCATTTATAGTTAAGAATATGAGTATATGACTTATTAGTAGTTAGTAAGCTATAGTTTAGATTATCAAAATTTAATTTGATTTATTCAATGTTTATGTTTTTTTAACACCATCTTATCAAAGAAAAAAAAAGCATAACCAACGAGGAGTTGGACTATAAAAAGCTTGCAAACAAAATAAAAACCCGAAACGAAAATAAACGAACAAAACACCCAAAACTAGCTAGCCAAGAAAGACTCTTCACTTTGGGGTCTAAAAACACGTAGAGGGAGGGATAAGTGGATAACCCCACCAACTAATGGTTATCGTTGTGATTTAATATCCTCCAGCTAATATTCTTGTAACACACAAAAAAGTATCATGTCCAAAGTTTTAAGTTCAATAAGATTTTATTAACTTTATAGAAAGTGGTAAATTAGCTTAGTTATTCAAAGGCCAATAATTTGCAATAAAATGTTTTCAATGTCACAAAGCATTATTAAAATAGAGAAAAGAATGAATTTGCAATTGAGCCACACAGAAGGAGGCATTATTTGACATTGAGTGATGGTGGGGTGTTTGGGAAATACTTGGTGTTCTAAGGAACCTAAGTTTGATTCCTGACCTTCGCATTCTTTTTTGCGACACATGGTGATGATGAGAGACTATTCGAATAGGTGGAGATTGGTAGTTCGATCCTCGAACTGAGTGGGTTTTACCTCACCACATTGTCATGCCTTCGGGCGAGTGTTCACGGGCTTCGGCCCTAGGTGAGGGTTTTCTCCGGTTCAAAGACAAGTGTATCCCGATTTGGTGAATTCCGTCAGTACCCGCTTCCATTTGAAGGATTCGTTGATCGGTGTTAAAAAAATAATAAAAAGGAGGCATTATTGTTTCATCACTTTTGACTGACAATCCCGTGACCCCACATCCATTGCACCTACCGCTTAATCCACACTATAATCAAATCAAATCAAATAATGAAAGTAGCACAAAATATTCTTACTGTGCCAAATCAATTACATTATTTTGTTAATTCCATAAATAGGATAAGATGAAATAAGAGAAAAAAAATGTTAAAAAGGATACTTTCATAAAAAGGGCATTGAGGTTTTTTTTTTTTTTTTTTTAACAAAGATCGAATAATTTTTTGACAAATAATGTAAGTGAGTGTTTTATTTATTTATAAATTCAGACTTCTATATTTATTTTAATAATGAGAGATCAAATTACAAAATACACCATACTACCAAACTTGAAAATTTATACGTTCTGTTTAGGTTAGGATGGCAATTTCTAACACAATTCAAAATGTGACAACAAGCATTTTAGTTAGCTAACACACCCTCTTTAATGAACATGGTAGATGAACATTGTTTGTTTAATAAATAGGTTCATAAGTTATTATTTTTGAGTTTATAGGTTTTAAAAAAGGTTTATATCTAGATATTAACAGGATTGTAGCTGTTAAGTTTAAAGTTTGATACTTAATTTTTAATGTCATTTACTTATCATTTTCAGAAATGAAAACTATTCACTTAACTTTTCATTTCTAACAATTTTATTCATTCCTTTACTACCTAGCAAAACGAGTTAGTTTAAAACTTAATTCTAGTTATTTTTAATAGATAACGCCAAACTTTTACATGAAATTTAAAAAGAAATGTACATGATTTTAGATGTCTATAAATCGTTACTTGAGATCAGCATGCTATTATATGCATTTGATGTATGAATTACATGTATTCGTTTGTGAAGACGTGAAGTCCACATGCAAGGTTATAAAATCCCTATATAAAGCACGTGAATGATGTATATTTTTAGTCACTTTCATGTCTAAGAATTAATATTCATGAATATTTTAATATGAATCACATGTTTAAGTTTGTGAATACTATGTATATAGTATTATTTTTTTTTTTTTTTGAACGACAACCATTTTATTAGTATTAGAACAAATAAAACAGAACAAGTATGTATGTACGCATATGTATGGTGAGAGAACACTTTTCTATTCTTGATAAATGTGACGGTGACTATCAACTTTGGATTTATTTTTGTTTTTTAAATGCAACGTTCATAACACCTTTCTATTTGTGAAAACATTATGCTATGCAAAAAAAAAAAAAAAAAAGAGCAAATGTATAAAAGGTGTTGTAAAGGTGTGTAAATAGGTTGCGAAGTCTCAATAAGAGGTGTGTATAGATTATAGATAGAGAGGGAGATAAGGTGGAAGGATCATATTCATATGATAACCTCAAATTTAGATGATCAATGGTTTGGTTAGTTGCAATGTCACACACATAATCTCCTAAGAGGATATCACAATCCAATAACCATTTTTTTTTATTAAAAAGCACTAAGAACTTCATGAAAATTTGTACCTAGTATTTAAAGATATTGTGGGAGAGAATGTGATAAACAACCCGCCATTTTGTCACGTTTATAACAATAGTGCCAATGGCTTATGTGTTTCCAATGATTCCCTACTTAAATTTGGTTATATACGTGTATATGTATTTATTAATGAGTTGCCTGCACGATACATTGAAAAATACAAACACTGGTAATCACGTAATATATTTTTTTAATTTAAAAAAATAGAGTTAATTATTGTTTTCGTCCCTATGGTTTGTCAAAAATCACTATTTCATTCCATTAGTTTAAAAATTGCGATTTCAGTCCTTGTGGTTTCACTTACGTAACCATTTCAGTCCCTGTGGTTTTACTTTCGTAACCATTTCAATCCATTATTCTGTTAAGTACAGGGACCGAAATGGTTACGAGGTGGACTGAAATGGTTACGTAAGTGAAACCACAAGGACTGAAATCGCAAATTTTAAACTAATGGACTGAAATATTAATTTTTGACAGACCATAGGGACGAAAACAGTAATTAACTCTAAAAAATATAACAATTCTAACTAATTAAAGAGAATAAAACACTCGTAATCACGTATTGTTATAAACCGGGCGGTGGATGTGGGGCATTTTCCGGTGAAACTACCAAATGAGGGCCCGGTATTATCACATTCGTGTTATGCTGATGACGTTACCTTCATGGGCGAATGGGATGTGGAAAATGTCAAAAACCTCAATCAGATTCTTAGATGTTTCTCATTATGTAATGGGTTAAAGATTAATCTATTCAAGAGTGGCGTGTTTGGTATCGGGGTGGAAGAGAATAGAGTTATAGACATGGTTGATATGGTTAAGTGTTAGACGGGTAAATTACCATTTACTTACCTCAAGGTCCCTATTGGGGAGAACATGAAAAAAAAATCAAGGCGTGGAAACCAATTATTGATAGATTCAACTCTAGACTCTCGGGTTGGAAAGCAAATCATTTGTCGTTTGTCGGGAGAGTCACACTTGCGAAATCGGTACTGGGTGCTCTCCTAAATCATTATCTCTCAATGTTCACAGCTCTTATCAAAGTGGTGAAGACTCTAAAAGGGGTTAGGAGTGATTTCGTTTGGGGCAACAAATCTGGAAGTTATAAAATTAGATAGGAAACGTGGAAGAAAACTGTGGCTCCTAAAAGCGAAGGAGGCATTGGCGTGGGTGACATATGGGGTGGCAAGTTGGCTTTATTGGCCAAATGGTGATGGAAACTAAAAGAGAATCCCTCATCGTTATGGGTTCTTGTCATTAGAGCCATACATACAAGTTCAAGAAATATTCAAGTGTTTCCAAGCAAAAAGAAGATAGTGGCTATTTGGAATTGTGTTTCATTAGCAAAGATTTTGTAGGCCGTGAATGTAGCCTTGGAAAACAATTTGTTCATGGAAGTGGGAGGAGGTGATAAAATTATGTTTTGGATATATAACTGGTTAGAAGGAGGCCCGTTAAGGTATCGTTTCCCAAACCTTTACAAGTTGGCTCAAAATAAGCTGGCTTTGGTTTCAGATCGTTTTTACAAGGAACGAAAATGCTATTATTTGGCGTTGCCTGTGGAAGACAAACTTGTCCAGCCCGTCCCTTATTAGTCAGGAGGGCGCTCTGCACCAATTAAAACAAATAAAAATTGAATAGTAACTTAGTAAGAGGAACTATATTTGCTAAATTATATAAGGATAATTGTATAGGGATAATAAGTTTTTTTAAACCTATTTATATCTAACCCAACTAATCTTGTGTAACGCAATTGAAAACTTCAACTTTTTGTCATGACTTGTTTATATTATATTATATTTTTAATTGCACATGGTCTTCGAATTCTCAGGTACAACCTTGCTTCAAAGCAGTTGCGAAGCTTGAACGAAAAATCAGTGGAGGTCGGACTTTCAAAATCCAAATCAGTAGGGCTGGACTCATAAAATTCAATATTTTACATGACAATTTTTTTTCTTCAGGAAAACTAACAATATGAGAGAAAAATCGATAGAGACCAAGCACCTCCAACCCCAATAAAGCTTCACCCATGCTTCCAAGAGAAAAAAAAGTGATGGTTTAAAGTTTCCTTTAAAACATATACTTAATCTAATATATTTAAATTTAAATTTAAATATTATAAATTAGCAAGTTACATATATGTGTTGTACATGATGCTTTGGGAGTTTTTCAAAAATAATTTTGAAATTTTCATTCTAACTCTAAAGTTTACATATTTGGCAAATTAGCTTTAAAGTTTCAATCTTAAGTAATTTAACCCTCTGATTAATTTGATATTTCACTTTTAGTTCTAAAGTTCCATCTTTTGCAATTAACCCCTTTGATTTTTTTGCTTTTAACACAAAGTTTTTCATCTTTTACAATTTAACTCCAACACTTTTTTACTTTCAATTTTGATATGTCACACCCCAACCGATGGCGGAAACATCGGGGCATGGCACTGAGCGAAACAGATTGTCCAGAAGTTTCCATAACAGCTATATTTACCAAATATTTAAAGCAACATGTCCCATACCACGTCATATAAGATAATACAGTTATTATAGAAAAGATCTAGTCAAATTATTCTGTTCCGACAACTCAGATTCTTATTACAGACAATTGTTTATTTATTGGTTTCTAGGACTCCGTCCCTAGCCTCAATTTCATCACCAGCACACAAAGCATGTAAACATCCTAAGCACCTGTCACATACGTTAAAGTAAAAGTCAATACACATAGTGTAAAGGTGAGCATACAAGTTTGATAATAGCATATAGAGTTCGAAAGCGTTACGCATAACCAGCACGTACATAGAGTGAAATGAGGCATGTTAGTTATCGACATGAACCTATCGATACCAATGACTGCGGGTTGACTGCCCAAGGCAGTTCGCGATACATTCTCACCACTGTGAGCCATGTAGGTAATTATCCTTAACAACCCCCGAGTGAACGGGTGCTGAGTCCAAACTAATAGTACTATCGTTGCTAAGGCAGGTAGACAACATTCCATGTGTAAACATAACAAACAAGCATTCATTAAGTCACGTATAACATGTGGTAATGGTTAGCGTTTAAAGTATTGCGTAGTGTGTTTGATGTGATTTAGTATAAGTAACGTATGTAACACCCAAAAGTGCGTAAAGCAAAAAGGGATCGAGTATACTCACAGCGGTTGATGGATTGAAGGGAGCGCTAGAGAGTAGGGTTAGCCTGAACAGATCGATAGCATAACGATAAGTGACGCACAAAACGGTACAAAGTACAAGTGATTCGGACAGTAGTTCGATCGGATGGTAGTCCGATCGGACAACCAGTCGTGCGAGTGGGAGTCCGGTCGGACGGTCGTCTGGTCGGATGACTGTTCGAGTGGATTGTTCCTTCCTTTGGGAAGGATGTGTTTGTGTATGATGGCTTGTCTTTTGAAGTTTTCGTCGTAGCATTTTGAAAACATTGAAGTATCTCTACCTTTCAGGTTGGTCGATCGGACGGTCGTTCGATCGGACGGCAACCCGTTCGGTTGGGCACTTCAGTGAGAACAAGTTCACAGCAGGTTGTCACTCGATCGGACGGTTGTTCGTTCGGGTGGCATCCTTTGTGCATTGAACATGTTGAAAATTGTTTAAGTGTTGAAGTTTAAATGTCTCATGATTCGATTGGCAGTTCGATCGGATGGTAGTCCGATCGGACAACAATTCGTTCAACATTCAGACTTCAAGTGTTGGCAAAAATGGTTAAGTGTGGGACCAAGGTGCAAGTCGTACGGGTGGCCGGTCATCCGGGTGGCTGTCCGTTTGGACAACAGTCCGTTCGGACGGCACTCCGTCCTGGTTGACCTGTTCGTCTTACACTTGGTTGTTTTGATAGTTTGTCGTTTTATCGAGATGCGTTGATATCGTGCTAACCAACAGAACCCCATCCTAAGCCCTAGTGACTCGATTGAACAGGAATCACCCAAGTTCAGTCAGTCCACCGGTTCAAGACGATTGTTCTTGGTTAACCCGGAATCGATAATCTCGTGGACACAATACGGATCTTGAACCAACACATCCACACTAATGAGTAGTAAGTCGGCACAAGCTCCGATTCTATCGGTTTTGAGTGCATTGAGTGTAAAAGAGTTGAAAGAAAGTTGAAAACCATCTTTCAATCCTTTTTATTGTGAATATGTCTAGATCTGTGAAAGATCTTTGTTTGTTTATGTGGAAATCGGTTAGATCTAAGTTGTTCTTGGTGGATTAAGGCCAAAACATGAAGTTCTTCAAGAACACATGATGACGTCATCCTAGAACACCTTGAATCTTGATGATTTCACGGTTAAAAGTTACGATTCAAAAGATAGAAAGGTGTAGGAGTGCGTGTAGATTAAGGAAGTACAAGATTTAGGACGAGATCTTACCAGGATTGCGAGAAATCGAAGGAAAAAACGAGTAGGAGCACGGGTTAGACGTCAGTTGCCAAAAGTAGAAAGTATGAAAGTGACAAGGGGTATTTATAGGGTTACCCAAAGTGGAAAGGAATGGGGAGGGGCTGGTCGCTCGGCCAGGCAGTCCGGTCGGTCGGCTGGTCGCCTGGTCGATCAGTCACCTCGTTCGAGTGTTCGGCGCGACGAGTTTTGATGTTTCGATTGCGATTGCGAGAGTTTCCTAATCAAATTACTTTTAATCCCAACTACTATATCTACATACAAGCATCCTTATTTCGTATTCGTTTAGCGTTTGTGATTCGATTGCGATTGAGTTCGATTGCGTTTCGATTTATTACCACACATAACATAAATAAACATGCACAAGTAACACATAAGGCACACACACACGTATAACAATAGCCAAAATGCGTAATTCGAGTTGCGAGTGCGATTGCGATTGCGATAGCGATAAATAGCGATTAAACATGCGATAAATAGCGATTACCATGCGATTATTAATAGATACTCCACATAATACAACTAAAGCGAAAATAAAATAGACTAAATACAAGTCAAAGAAGTCAAAACAGGAATTGAGCAAGGAGAGACATATCGCAATTAGCAATCTTCTCTTCCTTTGACTTCAATCTTGAATTTGACTTTGACTTCAGAAACACGGGGTGTTACATGATCCCTTAGACTTTTCATCTTTCGTAAATTTTTCGTTTAACGTTTCGTTCTAAATTTTCCGAGTTAACACGTCGCAATGTGCGTGTGGGGTTCAATGTTTTTTCATCTACTTTTGCCGCTTGACAGTCACATCGCAACGCGTCTATTTTTCTCGTTTGATAGGTCTGTCGCAACGCGTGGGTCAGAAATCGACTTAGTTATTCTTTTCTATGTTTTACACAAAAGCCCGTGGTCATGTAAGAAACATTTGCATTTCATCTAATACGATATATAACTAAAGAATCTCCGCCGCATTATGACAGATGGTAATTCTAGTTATAATACAATAAGGATATAGGGAAAAATAAATAAAGAATATAGAGATAAATGAATTAAGTGTTATTATAAGTTAAAACAAATACAATATTTTCCATTTAATGGCATTAGCATGGTAATCAAATATAGTTTTTTTTTTTATGTACAATTAATAAAGAAATTGAACATTTTCAATTAATAAGGAAATTGAACATTTTCAAGTTATCATTAACAATTTTTGAAATATAAATATTGTTTAATAAAGACAAATGTTCTAAAACATAATATGGTGTTTGGGTTTTACCGACAATGTGATAAAATACTTTAATTGACTACTTACAGCTTTGTTCAACCGTATTTAATAATCATAACAAAAATTTATACGCATATAAATGCATCTCAATTTTTTTTAGAGATTAGCCAACACACATACTCTAATTCTACTCTTATCATTGAATTGTTGTTAAAAAATATTTATATATCTACCATTAGACTTCAACTATCAACCACACGAGAAAAAAAACATTTTCCCAACATACTTTGACCGGCAAACTACAAGTCGTTTGGTAGGCATGTTAAGTACATATACAATTTTTATTACATAGAGCAGGTTATACGATTATTGTATCACCACGAATGAAAATACAACTATTAATGCATTCTTCCAATTGTCTATTTGTTTTTTTTTTTTTTTTAAATCTATATTCACCATCCCCCTATACAAAAGTGTGCATACATATAGTCTATTTGTTTTTTTTTTTTTAATCTATATTCACCATCCCCCTATACAAAAGTGTGCATACATATAAATTTAAGATCCATGTTTTGTGGCTTAAAAAATATTTAATTACCCTATCCTCTATAAAAAGATAAATGATATGTTAAAAGTAAATCTTTTTGTAAATCACGAATCCCAATATATTGATTTTAGAACAACAAATTAAATAAAATGTAAGACATTAGGGTATAGGGTGTGGTTGGAGCCCCATAGGCTTTATCAAGTCCACCTAAGCTCCACGTCAGTGTCACCTATGATCCAACTCAGCCATGGAGCCCCCTTTAAATTGCAGAGTGTGGATGAAGCCCCCTATTAAACAAAATTAAAAAAAAATCATTGGTTTAGTTCATGGTCCCCACCTGACAGCGCCCCCCTCTCTCTCGTTAACATGATGGCGACACCAACATGCCCCCCCCCCCCCCCCCTTAAAGATGAAAGATGGCGGTGTGGTTGTATAGCGCCCCGGGGCGCTATAGATGGTGATGTGGCGAGGGTGGCGCCCCCACACCCTCCAGCCTTAGTGGCGCTTCAGGGTGTGAGATAAGGCTTAAAGACTACGCGGTCTTGGGTTTAATTACCACAAAAGAAGTTATTTTTTTTTATATTTATTGGGTTTTCTCCTGAATTAGCATGGATATGATCGATTAGTTCCGTTAATAACATGTTCATACTCTAATAGTTCGTCAGTTATTCAAATTTGCCTTTATAAAAAACATGAAATTATTAGTTTTAGAGCACATCCCTCGTGTATTAAAGAAAAAAACAGAAACCGGGAAATAATTATACGCAACAAACAGTTCACACCTTGTAACCCAACAACACGTTAATGATAAGCCATCAAAAACACATCCAAGGGCCAGCCTAGCTTGAAATGATTGCAGACACATGGTAGGCGCCGTGTTCCCTCCACACATGATTCTCACCCCCTTTGACGTCAAAGGCCCCCAACACACTCGAGAATATTAATATTAATATTCATAATAATAACAACACAACAAACAAATCACACACAAACGAAACACACAGACAGATTCTTCCAGATAAAACAGGGTTGGGGAGAAGCAAAATACTTGTGACTTACCACTCTGTGAAACAAACATACATTTTACATATATATAACAGTAGTCATTGAGTTGAGAGATATTATAAAAATATATATTCTGTTTGTGTTTGGGTTTGGGGTTTTGAGAGATGGAAATGATGCCGGAAGGAGGTGGCGGAGGGAGGAGGAAGCCGTCGTCGAGAGAGAAGGAGAATAACCGGAGGAGAGAGAGACGACGGAGAGCGATTGCAGCGAATATATACAATGGGTTGAGAGCACAGGGGAATTATAATTTGCCAAAACATTGTGATAATAATGAGGTCTTGAAAGCTCTTTGTAAAGAAGCTGGTTGGGTTGTTCTTCCTGATGGTACTACTTTTCGTAAGGTATCTTTTTAGTTTAACTTTTCATCAATTCATTTTGTTAGATCTGGGTGTTATGATTTATGAAGTGTGCTGTGATCGATTAAACGGTTGAGATTGAATCGGAGTTGCATAAATTTTGTGTGTTTTGATCTTCTGTTGTTGATTTAGGGTTTTTAAGGTGTAGATCTAATGAATTGATTTGAAATGTTAGTTAATGTGTTGAGTTGATTCCATTAGTTGATTGATTGATTATGCATTTATGCAGCTTAATCTGCTTGAAAGTAGATGTGTACAAAAAACCGGTTCTGGAACTGACCCGATTTAGAAACCAGTTTTTAACCCGGGACCGATCCGATATGGAAACTGGTTTTATAACACGGGACCGATCCAATATAGAAACTGGTCTGTATTAGAACCGGTTTGAAAATCCTTCTGCTGAAAACAGTTAAAACCGAACCGAACTGGTCAAAAACTTGTAAAAGAACGGCGCTATGTTCGGGCGAAAACTGGTTTTGACTTTCATTGACCAAAACCTCGACTTGAAAGCTCACTGAATTTCTGTAAATCTAATAAAAAAAATTGTAGAAATTCATGATTCTTTTATCTAAATGGCAGGGAATTTGTAATTAAGTTTGTAACTTTAGTGTTTGTTTGAATTACAGGGTTCCAGGCCACCACTGCCTACCATTGATACCGGTGCAGGATCGAATGCTACAACTCCATGTTCTTCCCAAAAACCGAGCCCATCGTCTTCATCATTCCCTACCCCGATCCCATCATATCAATGCAGCCCGTCATCCTCGTCGTTTCCGAGCCCGTCCACCCTGGACATGAACAAGAACCCGTTTGCGTATCTTAATAACGCCATCCCGGCTTCACTCCTCCCTGTGCGTATCTCAAACAGTGCACCTGTTACCCCACCGCTCTCGTCCCCGATTTCAAAGTGCCCGAAACCGAATAATTTCAACTGGGAGTCATTTAGCAAGCAATCGATTTCTTCTTTCAATTTGCCGTTCTTTGCGTCATCTGCACCTACGAGCCCTACAAAGTACCAACGGTTCACACCAGCAACCATACCCGAGTGTGATGAATCTGATTGCTCCACCATTGACTCGTGCCAATGGGTGAGGTTTAAGAACTACGAGCCAATGTTGACGAACCCCAACTCGCCAACTTTTAACCTGGTGAAACCCGTGGCTCCGGCGGCTGCAGCCAATGATGGCGGTTTTGATAAGGGGAAAGGGATGGAGTTTGAGTTTGAAAATGGTGGTGTGAAGGCTTGGGAAGGAGAAAGGATTCATGATGTTGGGATGGATGATCTTGAGCTTACTCTTGGAAGTGGGGTTTCTAAAATATGATGTGTGTTTTATTGTTTTAAGTTATGGTTATTCTAAAGTTTATTAATTTTTTAAATGATTTTAGAGGTTAGCATACCAGTGAATTTTCTTGAAGATGCACATTTATGATTCAATAGTGGAAATTATGATGTGTTCTGAATTTTGATGAAGTGATTGCAGACTCATTTTACATATGTGAGAAAGGCTGGATCTTTTGAACTGTTTGATCATAAAGTATCAATGGATATTGTGTTCTTACTTTCTTGTCCCAGTTTATACTCTTTATGGTTTTAGAGGGTGTTTGGCTTTCCTTTTTTTGATGGTAGAAGTCCTTTTTTAGGCTAAAAGGACTTTTAAAAAGTGTTTGCCTTTCCTTTTTTTAGGGTAAAAGTCCTTTTGCTAAGGCAAAAGTCAGGAAATCCTGACTTTTTTTTTTTTTTCCAAAAGTCCTTTTGCAAAAGGAGCAAATAAGTTAAGCCAAACATGCCCTTAATAGATGCAAGCCTTGCATATTGGCTAATCATAAAGATGCGATGTTAGGCCAGAGGCTATGGGGCGCCATCATGGCCACCTCAACCTCTATGGCGCCGGTGGGGCTCCATCATCCATACCGCCATCTTTAGAGGGGGGGGGGGGGGGGGGGAAGATGGTAACGTAAGAAAGGGGGGCTCCATCAATTCTGATTGGCTTTAAAGGGGGCGCAATAGAGCCCCTACCCACACCCTTCAAGTTAAAGGAGGGGGCTTTAAAGCCCTTGTGTGACGTAGCGGTGAGGTGGCGGTGATAAAGCCTCTACCACACCCTCCAGCCTTATAAGAGGTCGGGGGTGTACACTGTGCACTAGCTGAACCTAGCCTAGTGGTGTGTAAATGAGCCTGAGTTTGTCAGCTCAGGTCATATAACTTTGAGAAAGTTCAGGCCTGAGCTCGACTTGTATTTCCAAAGTTTGGTTGAGCATGGCTGGAAAGTAGTTTTACAAGTTTGAGCTCGGCTCGTGTATTTTTATTATTATTTACATATATATTTATTGCTATAATTTTTATATAAAATATAATATATATTATTATCATAGTTTTGTATATAATTAGTATATTAAATAAAAGTTATATATATTACATTTGTTCGTTTAAGTTCGCAAGCTGGCTCGAAATCGATATTTGAAGCATGGTTTGGTCTTGTTTATTAAATGAGCCTCAATCATAATTTGAGCTCGTTTAAACTCGACTTGATTCGAGTTTTTAGCGAGATGATCTCGAATAGCTCACGTGCGGCTCGGCCCATTTACATAATTACATCTTTAGCCGAAGCAAAGCTTGCCAAGTTTGAGGCTTGGTTCGGCTCAGTTGGTCAACTTAGGTTGGTGCTAGGCTCGTTTTTTTTTGGCTTGATTCTCATGTTTGATTCATACAAACTAACATATATTAAAACTAGGTTACAATCTCGTGTATTATACGAGTTGATAACTGTAATGTTATACAATTAGTAATAAAAATAATGTTTTAAAATGGACATATGCATAGAATGGTTAAATAAACTCGTGTATTATACTAATAATAGAATAAAACATAATGCAAATTGTTAACGTATTTATTTTAACTGAGTATTAACTTTGATTTTTTTAATACTGTCTATTTTTTTATTATTTAACATAATGTATTTTTGTCATTATTACCATCCAACCACATTAAATATTTTAATTGATTTAGAAATTACTCATAAAAGCAATTATCATCATTATTCTTCGTTTTTTAATATTTTAACCAACATAATTTTGATCTTGATATGCTCATCTAAAAATTAATAATTAATTTCATATTAAATTCATTTGGTTGATGTTATATTAACTATCTTTAATTAAAAACCAAGTATTCATAATTAATTAGGAGCAGTGTTGCAAAAATCGTGATTACTCGGCGATTAATCGCCGACTAGTCGCTAGTCGGCCTCCTACTGAGTAATTTTTCACTAATCAGTGAAAAAATCGCTAGTCGGTCAAAGCCGGTCCAAGCCTCCCTAGTCGGCCCTAGTCGGCCCATTTGAAATCCTTACAAAACAGGCCCAAGATTACAACTTTAGCCCATTTTCCTTATCTCTTACCCTAATATGACGAAAAATTTGAGTCGGAGAAAGAGGATGAAGTAGACGAGGAGATTGAATACGAGTCGGATGGTGTCGAAATCATTGAACACTCCGGGGATGACAATTACATTTGAGCTATTTGTTAATGTTTGAATTTTAAGTACTGAGACTTGTTATGTTATGACTTATATGTAAGTTTAGTTTGTATTTTGAACTAATTTTACCTTTTTAAGTATTATATTGATATGTATGTGTGAGTATATATAAACATATTTATAAAAATAATAAAATTTACATATAAAGTTCCGATCCGATTAATCCCGAGTAGTCGCTAGTCCCCACCTCACCGGCCGACTAGCGAGTTCTCCAACCTTGATTAGGAGAGATGGGTAGAGAAACAAAAAAAAAGTAGATGATTCAAATAGATGACAACCCCCTCTCACATACATCCCCCCTTTATTATATAGTATAGATACACTTTGATCATCTTTGTATGTTATAACTAGATTTTTCATGTACGTGTTATGTGGTGTAGTTATTACGCCTTTATATATTTCTCCGACTTGCATACACCCCTAGAGAAAGAAGTAACATAATCTCATAGTAAGTTATCCAGGTTATTGATATGACATAGATAGATAGATCAAGTTATTGGTACGACATAGATATATCAATGGGGATTTAAGCCCAATAATAGATAATAAACGCGTAAAACTGCTATACGACACAACTATATCTTTCATATTTTATCCATGAAAACATTATAGTATGGCCATCGTGTGTGCATTTACCAAAAGTAACATGGCATGTTTTTGGGACCAAAACATTCCCCTCAAATTTAATTCCCAACTAACAACATCAATCACACATTCATATAGACACATATATACATGTATATTCTTTAATATCACAATCTCATCTCTATTATTTTAAAAATATTTTTAAAGGGTATGCTTTGATGCAATAATGTGTGATACTAATTTCAATAAAGCGTCCGACTTTTTAGCTTTTTATTTGTTTTTATAATGAGTTTTGATTCATTTTTAATTATAACTGGTATTAAGCCCCTGCGTTGCGGTGGGGGCGTAAAACCGTGACAAATAGCACCAAGGCCACAACACCGCTAGCGACCACCAACATTGAAGTTGCGACGTGTTAATGCGGAGAAATTAGATCGAAACATAAAACATAGAAAATAATAATTAAGTCGATTTAGGACCCGTGCGTCACGAGGAACCTATCAAACGGGAAAAATAGACGCCCATAAAAACGTTGAACACACGCACGTTGCGTAATGCTAACTCGCAAAATTTAGAACGAAGCGTAAAACAAAACGTAAAAACGTTGAACCATACTTGAACGTTGCGTCGTGTTAACTCGCAAAATTTAGAAGAAAACGTAAAACGAATTTTTGCGAAATATGAAAAGTATAAGGTAAATTGACAAAGATAAAAAGCTTTTGGGTTAAAAGTAAAAAATCAAAATAGTTTTAAGTTAAAAGTGTAATATATCAATTTTTTTTTTTGAAAATCTCCTTAAGCATAAAGTACAATTACTCTATGAATCAATATGTTGATAATTTATAATAGATAAATAAATTAGTTTACGTTATTACGTAAATGCTATTTGTAAACGAGTCGGGTCTAATATAATATATATTCATTAGATAGTATAAATTCGAGTTACTTTACGTTTCGACGTCGCCGCAACGCGGTACAATCCTTTAACTTAGAAAAACACGATTTTCTTATGTTTCGACGTATTTTTTTTGGGAAACAAGGGGTTAAATATAATACGTTTTAACTAGACAATATAAATTCGTGTTACTTTACATGCTAGTTTCTATTCGTTTCGACGCCGCGACATACGAAAGAAATTTACCAGTTATCATTATAAATAACAATTCGGTCATATCAATCAAGTTATATATATATATATATAGGTAAAGAGTAAAATACAAATGCGCTTATCGTACGATACGTACGCGATCATCCCAGCCGTTCGATCAGGTGCAGATCTGGTGCGAATTAAATACATATCGCATGTGAAAAAATGGTTAGCATGGGGTAGTGTGAAAAATGGCATGGGGTGTGTAGATGGACAAAATCGCATGTGGAAGATTTGAATATCGCATGTGAAAAAATGGCATGGGGTAATGTGAAAAATGGCATGGGGTGTGTAGAATCGCATGTGGAAGATTGAATATCGCATGTGAAAAAATGGCTAGCATGGGGTAATGTGAAAATAGCATGGGGTGTGTAGAATCGCATGTGAAAAATTGAATATCGCATGTGAAAAAATGGCATGGGGTAATGTGAAAAATGGCATGGGGTAATGTGAAAAATGGCATGGGTTGTGTAGAATCGCATGTGAAAAATTGAATATCGCATGTGAAAAAATGGCATGGGGTAATGTGAAAAATGGCATTGGGTGTGTAGAATCGCATGTGGAAAATTGAATATCGCATGTGAAAAAATGGCTAGCATGGGGTAATGTGAAAAATGGCATGGGGTGTGTAGAATCGCATGTGGAAAATTGAATATCGCATGTGAAAAATATGTGTGTGTGTTACTGTTCATCTTCTTCGATTGTTGGTCGATCATTGTCAGTCTTCATCCATTTGACCCTTACAACTCCCAAATTAGTAGTTCTTATTATCGATATCGCACTAAAATGAACGAAGGGGGGTTGGGGAAGAAGATTTTCAGGTTTTTGAATTTGATTTAGGTTTTGATTTTGAACTATCATCGGTCAATTACAGAGATTTATGACCTCGCAATGACGTTTTTAACCTTCCTGGTATGATTTAGATATATTAAAATTATTAATTTAATCATTTAAATTAGTTTCGCCCGCGTTTGATCGATTGAAGATCGTACGGCTGAGGGCATCGCGTACATAATGTAGGATAAGAGGTATTGTACGTTAACCGGCCCCTCTCTCTCTATATATATATATATGTTTTTTGTCTTTTAACTTTGTTTTTAATTGTGTTTGTTTTGTTTTTGTCGATTCTAGGCTGCCTGTCACTATTCATTTTCCTTTGCCTGTTATAACTTATTATTATAAGAGATGATTAATGATTAATGTTGACAAAGATTATAAACCCACACCCTTCTCACTATTTTGATTTCAAAATTTCATTGTGTTTATGAATGTTTTACTACAATTAAAAGTTCATTGTCTTTGTGAATGTGTTGCTACAATTTTTTGATGGAAAATGGCACAAGTTGTTACATCATTTGTGTGTGAGACTGAGAGAGGGGAGGCCCAAATGCTTACATTACATGAGACACAAACATGTTGCCTAATCAGGCAAAACAGCTGAGCATGTCTCATGTGACCAGCCACAAATAATGCAATAAACCAAAGAACCTACTTATTTAAGAATACAAAACGAAAACGACACGTGCCAAACATCTTATTGTTGTAAAGAATATCATTATAAGAAATTCACACACCTATTTTCTCACCTATGAACATTCTAATCTTAATCATGATAAATGACAGAATTATTGACCGCTAGATTAGCTATGTTACCCTTTTCAATCACTCTGATAAAGATAAGTGTCATCTAAATTGTTGGTTTCTTCTTGTATCTAACAATGCTATGCATTCGAGATATCTTAAACATGATACATGATGATCATTAACCATATGAGATTCGCATAAACGAATAGACGGCGGTGGGACCTACACAACGAAAACCTCTTTTCATCAAACTAGGTTTATTATGGGCGCCGCGTTGCGGCGTACTTCTTTTGTGATTTAGTCTGTGTTTATATGTATTTTGAAATCACTGTGAGAGCCTTGCGCACGGAACCACTGACAAAAATTAAAAAAATGTTAAAAAAAACACTAAAAGAGAACCTGAAGAAAATCAACCAAAAAAGTTATATGTTAATGATGTTCGTATGAAACTCATGGTCAGATATGAGCCAATGGTATTGGGTATCGGTACCGAATTTCCCGAAATATATTAAGTAACAATTCGGTACCGACTTTTGGCGTTCATGGTACCGGTTCGCCACCGGTTTTACCTTCATAAACCGGTATCGTAACCAGCATTTTCCGTACAAGTACCGATTCGGATTCGGTATCGGTTGGCACCGTGCTCATCCCTACCCCTTAAACTAAAATAAATAAATCATTAAAAGTTAAAGAAAACCAACAAAAAGTTGTGCGATAGCGTTATTGTTCGTACAATCGTACGGTACTCGTGATTAATGATGAAACAGCGATACCATGTAGCATTAAAACACTGTTCATTAACTTTGTTTATATAGGTAATATATAGGTAATAGGTAATAGTTAATATAATAGATATAAAAAAAATGTAAAGAGTGGGACTTGAACCCATCCCCTTTGCAAACTAAAACACCACACAAACCACTTTACCAAACATACAAATATGTCATATTAAAGAAACCAAAAGTATATAAACAATAACATCAAAGACTCACTATAAAGAAGTCAACAAAGACAACCAACCAATAAGGAAAGTTTACTATTTATTACTATTCATTATGATGTTACATGTACTATTCATTAGCTTGGTTTATTAATATATAGGATAATTCTTGCTTATGAGTTCTGACTTTGGTGTTTTCATAAGATAACATTTAGTCAAACTTGCTATGTTGACTGTCAATAAACAAAAGAAGCCCACGCAAACAAAAAGTTTGAATTGGAGGCAGCCCATCCAATGATCCAAGGGCAATCTCGGCCCAACCCATTTACAGTTAAAGTGAACTGGGTCAATTTTGAACTAAGGCCTGGCCAAGACGAGAACCTTAAGCAATCATGGCCCAACCCATTTACAACTAGAGTAAACCAAATCGACCCGACCCAATCACGGGCTGGTTCGGGCCAGTTTCCTACTACTAGAGAACTAGTATCTGAAGTTTTATGCCCAAGTTAAATTTGGGGTTTTTAATCGATTTAAAAATAGCTCAGTGGTGTTGGTAAGTTGGATAGGGTTTAGATTAGGAGGGGTCAAGGTAGGGCTGTAAACGAACCAAACGTTTGGCGAACAGTTCGTGAACCGTTTGGCGGGAAGTTCGTTTGTGTTCGTTCGTTTATTAAACAAACGAACACGAACAATATATTTCGTTCGTTTAGTTAAATGAACAAACATGAACATAGGTCGTGTTCGTTCGTTTATGTTCGTGAACGTTCGGTAACATGTTCGTTTGTGTTCGATAGTTCATTAGTGTTTTTAGTTTTTATATTTATTTAAATACTTCAAAATTCCGACAAATTAAATATCTAATAAGTGTCAGTGTATTATATATTATGTTCAAGAACTATTGTTTGTGTTCGTTTGTTTCCATTTGTGTTCATGAACATTAGTTTGTGCTCATTTGTGTTCATCAACGTTCGTTGCCTAAAATTAACAAACAAACACAAACGAACACGAACAAGTTCATTTCCTTAACAAACGAACACGAACATAAAATCTCGTTCGATAAGTGTTCGTGAACGGTTCACGAACACATATATTTCTTAACAAACGAACACGAACAGGGTCTTGTTCGTGTTCGTTCGGTTCGTTTACAGCCCTAGGTCAAGGTTCAATCCCCATTGTACTCAAGTTTAGCTGTCAAAAAATATAAAATAATTAGGGGTTTTTAAACCTAAATCTGTTAGACAATAAATCTATTTTTGTTAACCCACTATGTTGTTAGTTTTGGCAATTGAAAATTAAAATTTTAAATATATCCAAAACTAGTTGTTTTACAGGCTAAAATCGGAAATTAAGCGCCATCAAAGTACGTATACGGGTATGTTTAGTGATGCACTTTTCTAAATTTGTAACTGTGTATACTTCTTTTCAGATAGTCCAATCAACCATCACTAGTTCTCTAGTGTTGGCCACGGGTATTTAAGTTTCACCTATGGTGGGCTTGGATGAGTTTTCTCCTGCAGGTCTCAAATTCGAGTCTAGGTGCTAGGGGTTTCTCATTGAGGGGTATAAATTGGGGATCTATTGTGCGAGGGGACTCTTTAGTGCAGACCCGGTTAAGACAACGTATGCTAGACCTCCCGACATTCGCGAATAATTCACACTTTCAAAAAAAAAAATTAGTCCAATCATATAAAGACGCTCGATTGTAACACTAATCAACAATGTATTTATCGAAAGTCCATATATAATACAATTTAGAGAAAAATGCCCGGATAGTCCCTGTGGTTTCGCCTTTTTTCACCTATAGTCCCCAACTTTCTAAAATTACTTGAATAGTCCCCAAGTTTTCATTTTTTGTTCCCGAATAGTCCCTGGGTCTAACTTCAGTTTGTTTTCTCTGTTAAGAGGGTGTGAATGACAAAAATACCCTTTCTTTAAAAGGCTAAACCACAGGGACTATCCGGGCATCTTCTTCATATTTATTTATAAAACCCCACCACCACACTTCATCTTCAACCTCCACCCACCATCACCCTCCTCCACCCTCCACCATCACCGGTTTATAAGATATGGTGATGTTTTTTTGTTCATCTAGCAAATTTATTCACAGATCTAAAAATTCTAGGTCAAAATAGATGGGTCACAGCAAACAATTGCTCATTTGTTCCTTTCTGTCGTTCTAGAAATTGAGAAACATCACAAAAACCCTAGCCACTTTATCCTTTTCACACTTTATCTTCACACACAAAACACCCACAACCATCTTCCTCACAGATCATTTCTCTTTCGGCAGAATCAAACCAGGCTCAGGCCAACCGTCGGCGGAGCTCCGTTGATAGCTGGCAACGCCGATGAAACCCCCATGTTTCCCCAACCTTCTCCTTACCTTAAAATCCACCATTGCAGCTCATTTTTACTCGATTAAAGGACCGACCACCACCATTGGGTGGTGATGAGCGGCGGCAGACACCAGGGAGCGAACGAGAGAGAGAGAGAGAGAGAGAGAAGTAGAGGAGCAGTCCGGCGACTGCCCGTCGGCTGCTGCAGCACATCTTGTTCCGGAAAAATCAACGGCAGTCGCAGGGGTTTTATATCTGCTGACGTCACCTGTTCGAAGAATAATGAAGCTTGTTTTATGATGATGGTGGATTGTTATATATCAGAGGATTCATGGTTGGTTACAGTCGTTCAAGGTGTTGTCGGTTAAGGTTGGGTTTTGTTTTCTGTTGTCATAATAGAATTTGGTTGGAGAATTGATGCGATCCCGGATCCACCGCTGACCCGACAGACTCCACAAGCGCAAGACCCGGTTGCAGTTGAAGCCCCACGAGTGACCCATGACCCAGTCAAGGAGAAATAGTTACATGTTAGTTAGTGGAATGTTAGTGGAATTAGTGGTAGTTGCATTTTCTTTATTGGTTGCATGCATTTAGGTAGATAGTGACCCACGTTTAATTACAGTTTGCATTCACGTTTCCATTTCCTAGCAATGTTTACTATTTAACCACTTGTTCCATTAATGAAAAAGTAGAAGAAACCTGTACACTGAATAGGTTCACCATTGCCGACGAGAACCGGAAAAGGGTGTGTGGGTTGAACGGCTAAGTGCAGCAACGAGGCGAGATGGGGTTGGATGAGGTTATGAGTGCTACCCGAGTCAACGAGAATGCTAACCGGGTGATTATGGATGAACCCAGTGAGGCGCAACGAAGTGGTCGGAGTGAAACCAAGAAAAAGCGCTGGGGTTAAACTGAGAAAACGGGGAACCGTAGAGTCATCTTCGATCATGGGAAGTTGAGTAACGGGCGGAACATCTACCACATTATCAACGATAAGTAAAAACTGAGGGGGGTTGCACCGGTGACCCGGTACGTATTTCTCAGGGCACCGAAAGCAGAGACCAGCGGTGCGGCGTTGTTGTAGTTGTTCCGGCGTCAAACGAGCGGTGGGTAACGTGGGTGCAGCAGGTAATAGGGCCGGGGTAGCCGGCGACGGCAAGGTTGACGGGGGAACATGGGCAGTAACCACTGTTGCAGAAATCGGCCTAGGCGGCCGATTAATCGCCGCCTAGGCGCTAGTCGGCTACTAATCGCCTAAATTTGAGCAAATCGGTCAATTAATCGGTCCAGGTCAAAATCGGTCCTAGTCGGTCAAAAGTCGGTCCTAGTCGGTCAAAAGTCGGTCTAGTCGGACTAATCGGACCATGGTTTTTTTGCTCAAAATCGGTCCTGGTCGGGATTAATCGGTCCTGGTCGGGATTAATCGGTCCTAGTCGGGATTAATCGGTCCTAGTTGGTCAAAAGTTGGTTAATTTTTGAATTTTTATGTGAATTTTGAAGTATTTATGGGAATTTTGAAGTATTATTTTTATATTATTGGGTATATATATATAATTTTGAAAAAATACATATAAAAATCCCATTCCGATTAATCCCGATTAATCCCTAGGCTGTACCTCACCGCCCGACTAGCGCCTAGCGCCTTCTACAACATTGACAGTAACCATAGCAGGTGAAGATGGGGAGGGTTTTGCAACGGGGTTGGCTAGCAAGAGTTTGTCTTCCACCAATTTTGAAAGACCATATTGGTGTAGGGAAGTTGGTTTGTGGATAGCCAGTTCAGATTGGATATCGGGTAGAAGGCCGGAGATGTAGCAATTGAGGAGTGCTTCTTTAGGTAGACCAACTATACAATTGCATAGTTTTTCAAATTCAGATTGATACGTGGTCACAGTGGATGTTTGCTTCAGTTTAAAAAGCGCTGCTTGATGGTTTGCGTAGGTCGATGGACCAAAACGCAACTCTAACTCTCGAGAGAATTCGGACCAAGTCCCGAGCAGATCATTGTTATCTAAGTATTTGTACCAGGCTAAAGCTTCGCCGGTAAAGTAGAACTGTGTTAAGGAAACACGTTCGGTTTCGGATATGTGATAGTATTTGAAGAAGTTATTCGCTTGGAAAATCCAATCCAGAGGGTTGGAACCATCAAACATCGGAAGGTTGATTTTCGGTTGTCGGGGGTTATTCGTATCGAAATTAGACGGACCGAAAGAGCCAAACGAGAGGGTTTTTGGTATCTCCTTCTCCTTCTGTTTCACGATGGTGGCAATGAGTTTGTTGGAGAGTTCTACCTGCTGCTGGAAGGCAGCCTGTAGGGATTGAAATTGGGCATCAGAACGAGCTTGGGATTGGGCTGCGGTTTCAGAGTTATGCGAGAGGAGTTGATCGAGTTTCTCGCATAGTGATTGAAAGGATTCATCAGGTGAAGTAGGATCTTTGCGTGGAGGCATTGGGTTGGAGCAATGAAAGCACCAAATTGATGGGTGCCAAAGAAGGAACAGAAAGGACAAGATATTTGGAACAATTTTCTTCTACTTTTTCATTAATGGAACAAGTGGTTAAATAGTAAACATTGCTAGGAAATGGAAACGTGAATGCAAACTGTAATTAAACGTGGGTCACTATCTACCTAAATGCATGCAACCAATAAAGAAAATGCAACTACCACTAATTCCACTAACATTCCACTAACTAACATGCAACTATTTCTCCTTGACTGGGTCATGGGTCACTCGTGGGGCTTCAACTGCAACCGGGTCTTGCGCTTGTGGAGTCTGTCGGGTCAGCGGTGGATCCGGGATCGCATCAAGAATGGTGGTGTTGGTTGTGTTTAATGATGACAGAGGTGTTTCTGTATATATTTTATGGAGTTGGGTGTGGTGAGGGTGGTGGTAGCAGAGTAGTTGCAGGTGGTTGACGCCGGCCTAATGACATTGGTGGTCGGAGGTTGACGGCGATTGTGATGGACGGTGTTGAAGGTGGAGGAGGTTTACGGGAGTGGGTGGTGATGGTGGAGGGTGGAGGAGGGTGATGGTGGGTGGAGGTTGAAGATGAAGTGTGGTGGTGGGGTTTTATAAATAAATATGAAGAAGATGCCCGGATAGTCCCTATGGTTTGGCTTTTTAAGGAAAGAGTATTTTTGTCATTTCACACCCTCTTAACAGAGAAAACAAACTGAAGTTAGACCCAGGGACTATCCGGGAACAAAAAATAAAAACTTGGGGACTATTCAGGTAATTTTAGAAAGTTGGGGACTATAGGTGAAAAAAGGCGAAACCACTGGGACTATCCGGGCATTTTTCTCTACAATTTAAAATTGTATTATGTTGAATGTGTGGAGAGGTAGTGACACAGTTTGTTGCCCGTCTACTATCTATCCTGATGTAAATTCCTTTCTAAATTGTATATAAAAAAAATGTCAAAAAAAATTAAAATAAATCAAAGCTGTTTATCATACTTGGTTTTAAACATTTCATATTATATCTTAATTTAACTATTAAGTAATTGTTAAACCAAAAACTAGATCTTGAAAAGTACTAATCATCTTAGCATCACCAAGGTATGTCAATGTCAAGCACCTTAAATGCAGCAGGGGGAGCGATACTTTTTTTTAACGGCGATTTTTTTTTTTTTGTGTTAGACCACACCACACTACTCAAATTAGAGAGCCCCGTTACCCCTCTCCGATCAAGCTACACTGTTTTAACGGGGCACAAGCTGGCTTGGTCGTTCCCCTGGGAAACCATACCGCCGACTGCCACTTGACAGTCGTTGTGCTACCACAAGAGCAGAACTCTCTAACGTAACACATAGTTGGACGAAAACCCAGGTAAGCTCGATATTCGAACTGACAACCTCGCACAAGACATAGCTCAAATCTATCATTACCTTAATCCACCAAAAGTGATACAAGTGGGTATCGAACTTGGGTCTCCACTAGAGAACCCAAGCCTCCTACCACTTGCCACAAGTGGTGGATGAGGAGTGACGGTTAGTAGTAACTAAACTACAAGTCCAAGTTCCGAACGTTAGCTCACATTTCATAGCTGACAACATAAGCTACATGTTAAATACTTAAAAATCTAAAAAAAAAAAGTTATTGTCACAACATGTTTAAAAATAACCTTTAATAAACACAACATCCGATTAAAACTAAATATATGTTCGGAATTTGCCAAAACCAAATTACTGAATTAGAGTTAGAAATTAAATAGTAACGGTGCTAGGAACTTTCTTTTTCTACTAAAGTCCGGAACACTTGTTCTTCTTTTCAGAAAATAAAAATATACTAAATCAATAGAAATACATGCTAAGGTTGCCTGGTGTGGGCTCACGCCCTCGCCACCTAAGTACTATGGCGTCCCATACACCATTGCAGGGGCGTCAAGGGGGACCCCATAATTGATTTCATTTTTTTGTTTCGCGAGTGCCAAAGACGAGTGGGAGTGGGTGAGGCCTTTAGTGACATTGTCAAACGGTCAAAATTCAAAATAAAGTTTTTTTTTAAACATTATTATACATGACCTTTAAATTTTAACCATATATACCATACAATCTTCCCTACACAATCAACATCAACCCACTCCACAATTTTTTTCTCTTTGCGATGTTTCCCAACAACACGTTTAGCCCGAATCACCCGTTTTTTGCTCAACGTCAACCGATGGACCCGAGAACTTGTACCGAACAACCCCACAAATGAGTGAAGTAGAGTACTATCCGATCATGCCATCTCCACGATCCCCGCATCCGTCATCACCGCTACCCGTACCCGTAGGGCTGTAAACGAAGCGAACGAACACGAACAAGGCCATGTTCGTGTTCGTTCGTTAAGGGAATTAACATGTTCACGAACTGTTCACGAACTGTTCACGAACGCATACCGAACATAAGTTTATGCTCGTGTTCGTTCGTTAAGAAAATTCAGTTGTTCACGAACAGTTCGTGAACACTGGTCTTGAACACTAACGAACGCAAGTGTTCGACAACGAATGTAAACGAACATTTAACTTGAAAATAAAAAATAAAAAACATTGTTATCCATAAACATTGGATATAAGTAGTTAAATAGAACCTCAAATGATAAATCAAAACACAAGAAGTATATTACACCACTAAATGATAAATCAAGGTTAACTAACCTAGACATAATTATCCCAAAAAAATGTCTTCTAGTGTCCAAATTTTAGCTAACTTAGAAAAAGACAGGGTTTTACGTTTTCAATATGTTTAGATAAAAGATTTATTATTTATTATTTTTAATATAGTCAAACGAACACGAAAGAATGAACTGTTTATCAGTTCTGTTTAAACATAATGGAAAACATGAATAACATACCTGTTACAGCAGACAGGCCAGTAGAGAATCCAGTGAGAGATGCAGCCATTGAGTTCGACATACTTGTCAGGATGATCTGGTTCCTCCTTAGGGTGTAAGGTGATGATGGTGATGAACCGAAACAAGGGAAGAATCGGTTGGGAGAGAGAGCCGTGAATGATGTTACGAGAGTTGTGAAAAATTGTCTAACTTGTGTAACCCTTAAACTCTCTAATAAGCTCCTTATTTATACACCCAAGAGGAAACTCAATTAGTTAATAAGGGTAATATGGTCCATCAACAATTACCAACTAATTATTAATAGGTTATTAATATATTTTGATCTATATAATATAAATGATTTTGATGGCTAAAAGATTAAATATTACATCAATAATATATTTAATCTTACATTCTCCCACTTAGCCGAGTAATCATTTATCAAGAGTATTAGATGAGCCTGGCCAGGAGTTAACACTCATTTTAGCCTTAAACCAAGAACTATAGCAGAGAAATACAGCCGTTGAATCATAATTCGACTCAGGACCCCCATTAGTCATACTATAGCCTCAATTTAAAACCTAATAGTTACGATCAAAATACGTATAAGCCCTTTAGCGTCTGATTTGTATTTATATTTGTCTATATGTCATTACACCGGCAGAACATATGTTTGAGACATACAAAATCAAACTAAGGAAATATTATTAATTAAAACATAAGCTAGTACAATATGCCATTAAATAAGGTCTTTAGTAAGTCCCATATTCGATACATGTTCTTCGAAAACTTTAGGTGGGAGACCTTTAGTCATCGGATCCACAAGCATATCTTTAGTACTAATATACTCAATACAAAGATTATTTTCCTCAACTCGTTCACGTACGAACAAATATTTTGTATCGAGATATAAACCAGCTCCAGTCGAACTGTTACTGTTCGAGAAACTAACGGAAGCTGAGTTATCACAGTAAAGCTTCAATGGTCTAGAAATGGAATTAACGATTTTGAGTCCAGTGATCAGATTTCTAAGCAACATTCCATGACAGGTTGCGTTGTAAATAGCAATGTATTCTGCCATCATTGTGGAAGTTGTAGTTAACTATTGTTTATGACTCTTCCATGAGATAGGTCCGCCTGCTAACATAAAGATGTAGCCTGAAGTGGATTTCTTGTCATCTTTGCATTTGGCAAAGTCAGAATCAGAATAACCTACCACTTCTAAGTGATCACTTCTTCTATAAGTCAGTTTATAGTCTTTTGTCCCTTGCAGATATCTAAGGACCTTCTTAGCTGCTTTCCAGTGATCTAGACCAGGATTAGTCTGATAACGGCCTAGCATTCCAGCAATATAAGCGATATCTGGGCGAGTACAGACTTGAGCATACATCAGGCTCCCGACTACTGACGCGTAAGGTATCTGACTCATTTGCTCCTTTTCAACCTCTGTTGTCGGACACTGGAATGAACCGAAAACATCTCCCTTAACTACTGGAGCGACTGAGGGTTTGCACTGTTGCATGTTGTAACGTGTAAGGACACGATCTATGTAAGTCTTTTGAGACAATCCTAAGATCCCTTTGTGTCTCTCTCGGTGAATTTCGATGCCAATGACATAAGAAGCATCTCCGAGATCCTTCATGTCGAAGTTATGCGAGAGTAACCGCTTCGACTCATGCAACATGTCTAAACTATTACTTGCCAATAGAATATCATCTACGTAAAGGACAAGTATAGTAAAGTTACTCCCACTCATCTTGAGGTAGGTGCATTGTGTGACAACCCGTGATTTACGGCACCTAATTACGTGATTAACAAGTAATTAACGCGATAATAAATAGTGTTTGCAGCACAACTTAACTTAATTAGGCCTTTGAAGTGCCTAGGAACGTCTATCCGACTTTACAGTGCGCGTATGGTGATTTACGCAAAATCTGATGAATATTAAGCGACAACGAACTGATGCCGTACAAAATACTGACAACGCCGACAAGTATGGATGTTACTTGAATATTTTATGTTCATGAAATTAATTCTGTGAATTTATTGGGCTTCCGTGCGATACAAATGCAACGTGAACTAAAAACGTGATAGCAGGAAACGCATCGGCAACAAAACGGAAGCTACGGAGACGCCTGTCACTTTCGAAACTTACATTTTACGCTATATTTAGCTCCGTAATTAATTTTAGTGACTACAGTCGAAACCGGATCGAAAAACGGATTAAAGACGACAACGATATAATATTTCGCGATTATTATCGTAATCGACGAACGGGCATGAAAACAACGACTACCGACCGTGTTTTTGTGTATTTTAATTTTTGACGTTAAACGGAGTTCTGGATTTGGCAACGGGTCTCGTAGGAATTACGGGCCGCTTACGCACGGGATGGGCTTGTGGGCCCTGGGCCCAAGCCTAAACCTATACATAATATTTTAGATCTCTACTACAAGATCTTTTCTTGTAGATCTTGCCAAAATCCTTTCAAATCTAAACAAAATCTGTATAATATATACTCAAAATCTATACAAGATTTCATCTAAGCATCTTATAAGGGTTAGCTCCTTCCCTTACTCTTCATATGAGCAGCAATACAAACACTCACACAAAAAGAAGTCAGCCTCTCTCTCTCTCGATATTAGATGCAGACATCACACAAGATCAACATTTCCCCCTCTCTTGATCTCACTCAACACCAAACCAAACACCCACTTGTTTCACCTCCACTCCCTTTCCCCCTGATACACAAGCCGACACCCCCCCCCCTTCACAAGCAACAGGACCGACCAACACCACCACAGTCCGGTGGTGGTGCCACGGCGGAGACAGAGTCGGAGAGAGAGAGAAACTAGGGAGGAGAGAGAGAGACGGGACAGAAAGAGAGAGAGGGCGACGGAGAGAAGGAGGTGCCGACCGCCATACGCGGCGGCGGCGGGCGGTGACGGCGGTGGATCGAGCAGCGGCGCACGGTGGCGCATCCGACGAGTCTCACGGATGTTCGAGTTTTGGTTCGGTTTGTTTTGGCTCGGGTTACAAACTTGGTTTTGGTTCAAAGGTGATTCAGTTCGAGACGGGTTTTGGGTGACGTCTCGGTTCGGGTTCGAGTCTCGGGTCAGACTCAGTCGGGTCAGGATTGAGGTCAGCGGGTTCGAGCTTTGGTTCATCGGGTTATGTTTCAACAGTTTCGGGTTGTGTGCGGTTCGGGTCACAGCCGCGGTTCGGGTCTTTTGGGGAGGCTCGGGTCAGATGTTAACTCGGTTCGGGTCGGAAAGCAAACTCAGTCAACATCCGGGTTCGGTCAACTGTGGTCAACGGATAGTTCGGGTCAGATTTCAGGTCCGGGGGTCGACTCGGTCAACTCACCGAGTCAACTCGGTCAGACTCGGTCAGCTCGGCTTTCGACACGAGAAGATGGTAAAGATTTTACGGCGCAATACACTTCATTATTCTTATAATTTTATTTATTTCGTGAACGAGCTCGACCGATACTTTTAGCGACTATTTACACTTTAATTTGGCATATTTGATGAAAAGCTATATATATTGCGTGAATTGATTGAATTTTGATAAAAATAGCGACAACTTGTGTTGTCGGGACGTCCAAAAACAGAGGAAACTCTGCCCGTTTTTCGAGAAAATCCGTAAAATAAAACGAGTCGGAAATCTATTTACAACAAATAAATATAATTATTATATTTATTATAAACTTCGGAATTTCGACAACTCCTTTATAGAGTCAATATAATTATTTATATTGTTTCAAACCCCGAACACACATTCGTTTATAAAAATAAATATAGTTATATATTTATTTTCGAACACGACAATCCGACGATTCTTTCATGAATATGACTTTTTATATTTACGTCAAACGCCTAAATGGCAAAGACATACACTTTGATAAATATCATACGAGACGTATATATGATACAAATTGGTTATACGTTATTTTCATACAAACTTTTGAACATACACGTACGATTTCTCGAGACAACTAACGCGATTATAACAATGTATTTATATACTTTTATATAAATATTCATATATTTTAAATCTCTCGAGAACTAAGTCTTTACAAGACTTATTAAACTATTACCGACATTAGGCGAAACCTAACGAGTATAACTTAATCGTTACTATTAAGTTATCAATTTACCGTTGAATCGTTCGGTTAACGATTCGGTAGAGCTCAGACACGTAGTTTAGCTACGTTTATATTAGAAACTTATTAGATATTCCGTGTTAGGAATATTGTAGAATGCACGCTAGCGAGTCTCGTCTTGGAAACGACATCACGAAGTCGTATTTAGCTAGCTTTGCACAGGAATATTCAGGTGAGTTCATAACCCCCACTTTTTACTGCTTTACATTTTTGTAAATGTTTTCGGGGTGGAAAGACATGCACGTTTTGAAAAAACATACAAAGTTTTGAACAAACGCAAAACTCGTATTTCTAAATCATATTACGAAGGGATTTCGAGGAACACAAATGATTTACGAAAGGTTTATACTAAACATACCGGTTTTCAAACAAACGTATCTTTCGGAATATGCATACCCACGAATTCTAGTTTTCTAAACTACGGGTAAATACAAGAAGCACTCTTGGTGAGAACGAGTACCAAGTATGATGCAAATGCTTATTTTTGAAATGTGAATGATTTTCGGTCAGGGTGACCAGGGATTTTCGGTCAGGGTGACCAGGGATTGGGTCGGGGAGACCAGGGATTTTTATACATGGTATGATTAGTGTAAGGAGGGTTACTACTTAGATCATGTGAGTGGGTAGGCGCAACTTGGGATCATTAATCCTCATTGTAGGACCGAGGGGCACAATGCGGTAGATCTATCTGGGTGTAGCGAGCCCAGCCCCAGGCCCAGCAGAACGGACCTCGGGGTGACTATGTACCCGACGCACAAATCCGCTAGGTTTGAGTCTTCCTACTTGCACTTCACACATATCAATGGCCTTGCAAACCATTGGTGATCTCTTTATTTCCTTATTTGCTACATACCAGGGACATATATACTTACAAAAATACTTGTTCATACAAATTAAATACCATGTTTTATACAAATTCAAAGCATAGGGTTATGCGAGTATGGAGTCAAAGTCAGGGTGGGCATTGACGGTTATGCGAACATTACAAATACATGGTTTTTATGAACATACTGTGTTACAAACACAACGTTTCCATATAACTTGGCAAGAAAATGATTTTTAAATTCATTTTCTCAATATTATTTCAAAAACCGGTTATTCCAAAGATTTATTTCAAATCTTTCACAATACCAAAGATTTATTTCAAACCTTTCACAACTCAAAAGATTTATCTCAAATCTTTTACGAACAAACTATGAACTCGCTCAACTTTATGTTGATTTTTCGCATGTTTCTTTCTCAGGTTGCATTTCTAAGACAAGGCACGGTTGGAATAGGAGGACCATCGAGGATTCGAGTACTTAGCAGGCGTTCAGTTTCTAGAAGTCTTAGCTTTATTTGCTTCCGCTGTGCAATGAAGATACCAGTCCAGTCACGCCAATGCTCTGATAATTCGGGGTGTGACAGATTGGTATCAGAGCTATAGGTTACAGCGAATAGGGTTTTCTGTAAAGATACCTAGGCTCTAACCTCACTTTCCTCTGGGAACTTAGAATATTAAAACCTGAATACATACAGAACGCATAGTACTCGAATATGGTCTCCAACCGTTGCCGAAAAACAAACAGTCAAGATTTCGTTTTCAAACATACGGTAAAGTTGTGTTTTACACACGGTACACGAAACGATTACATACAGCACACAACACTCTGAGAGGCTGGGAGGATAGTCTAGTGGGACTAGGAGATTCAGTCTGAGAGGCTGGGAGGATAGTCTAGTGGGACTAGGAGATTCAGTCTGAGAGGCTGGGTGGATAGTCTAGTGGGACTAGGAAGTTCAGTCTGAGAGGCTGGGAGGATAGACTAGTGGGACTAGGGGAAATTACTTGATTGCTTATCGATGACTAACATGTTCATTTGATTATATGATTGATTATCTGTGCATGTGTGTGTTTATTAAAGGTCATCACGTAGGAACCGCGAATATTGACTCGGGCACACACTATTATCCATATTGTCTATGACATTTTAACTTCCCGAGCACGCAGCCTTCGCATAACGAAACGTTAGTGCACGAGAATATATGAAACTCAATTTTTACGTCAACGGATGTCGGAGTACCTCACATTCTACGCAAAACGAAACACTAGCGCACGAGAATACATGGAACTCAATTTCTACGTCAACGGATGTCGGGGTACATCACCTTCTACGCGGCACACAACGCTAGTGCACAGGTATACGTGAAACTTAAGCTATACATCAACGGAGGTTGAAGTACGACACATACGACTATCGAGGCGAGGCCTTTGAGAAGGAACGATGACGCAAATTTAACGACGACGCTAGGTCCCTGTCAGCAGGAGAACTAACGATCAGGAAACGACAACTTGTCACGCGATCCTGCAACGACACGAATCACGCCAGGGAGAAGACGATTGTCTCCGCATTTCCCCCCTACCTAATTAATGACGAGTACGCTATGTTTGACATTCCATGGTAATGTCACTTAACAACCGGATATCACACGCAACCCCGGGTAAAGTCCTCAAAATTTCTTTTATTGAAGTTTCGAATTTTACATTTACTGAGTAGATTTTCGTATCTCTACTCCTCTTAAGGGTCATTGTATCACGATCATTTCTTTACAAGTTACATACATGGTTTTTCGTTGTGACCATGCCGAAAGTTTTTTTTTTGTCGATACATATGTTTATTGTCGGATTGCGCTAAAACCAAGTTCGACTGTTTGAACTTGTCCATTACACATATTCACTTCAGAGCATCATATGATGTATTGGGAGCATCATATTCAAAATTCGTTTTAACAAGTGTTTCATCTGTTCCGAGTCGAAGTAAACTTGTTTGGCATTCGACTCCGTTAAATTGTTTGCTGATTTCGACACCTTGTGGTGCTATTTTCACTTATTTGAACCTTGCGCTAAACTCATTTACATATCTTATGCACGGATTTAATTTTTTATTTATTGATTCAGATTAAATCCGCTTTGATTTATCACATTACAACAGTCTTAATACAATTGTGTGTTAAGACAATGGTACACAAATTCATTTCATATTCCGGTGTACCTCATAACGGTTCTTTCAAACATCGATCGAATGCTTTGCGACATTCATTGCTTTTTCACCTTCGATCAAAAACATTGTTTCATTGATGTTCCATTTTCAATTGAAAATTCTATGATGTCATTTGAAACAAACTTTCAGATTCACTTTATTACGCTTTCATTTGATTTCAAACACGGTGAATTTGTTTGATCACCGCTATTATTGAATTATTTAAATCACTACGACACCTTGTGGTGTTGGTACAAACTTGTAGCTTGGGCTAATCATGATTGAGCGTTTCATACAAAACACAGGTGATACTTGTTCGATCACCGCTTTATTTGAATTGTTTCATTCACTACGGCACTTTGTGGCGTCGGTATGACTTGCAGCTTGCGCTGATCACGATCGAGCGTTTCATGCAAACTATTATATTTGAGATTGTTGATTCTAAGTTCATCCAGTGGATGTTATTGCTTCTAGAACTCATTTACATGTTATAAACGTTCATATGGAATTCGATTGGTCGAAGTTCCTGTTCATTGTTGGATCCTTGTTAACTTAGTCGCACTGGTGACTGTATCATTACGTCTCGTTTCCTTTGACATCAATTACTGAGACACATTTCTTTTAAACCGTTGGGATTCCTATTGTGGAGGAATGTTATTAAATTCACCTGATTCGAATAAGTCTTGTTTCGATTACGCGGTCATTCACTTTGTTATTATTCGGACTTACCTGCGAACAACACAATTCTGAGGAGATAACATAGTCTAAATTTCGAGGACGAAATTTCTGTAACAGGGGGATAATGTGACAACCCGTGATTTACGGCACCTAATTACGTGATTAACAAGTAATTAACGCGATAATAAATAGTGTTTGCAGCACAACTTAACTTAATTAGGCCTTTGAAGTGCCTAGGAACGTCTATCCGACTTTACAGTGCGCGTATGGTGATTTACGCAAAATCTGCTGAATATTAAGCGACAACGAAATGATGCCGTACAAAATACTGACAACGCCGACAAGTATGGATGTTACTTGAATATTTTATGTTTATGAAATTAATTCTGTGAATTTATTGGGCTTCCGTGCGATACAAATGCAACGTGAACTAAAAACGTGATAGCAGGAAACACATCGGCAACAAAACGGAAGCTACGGAGACGCCTGTCACTTTCGAAACTTACATTTTACGCTATATTTAGCTCCGTAATTAATTTTAGTGACTACAGTCGAAACCGGATCGAAAAACGGATTAAAGACGACAACGATATAATATTTCGCGATTATTATCGTAATCGACGAACGGGCATGAAAACAACGACTACCGACCGTGTTTTTGTGTATTTTAATTTTTGACGTTAAACGGAGTTCTGGATTTGGAAACGGGTCTCGTAGGAATTACGGGCCGCTTACGCACGGGATGGGCTTGTGGGCCCTGGGCCCAAGCCTAAACCTATACATAATATTTTAGATCTCTACTACAAGATCTTTTCTTGTAGATCTTGCCAAAATCCTTTCAAATCTAAACAAAATCTGTATAATATATACTCAAAATCTATACAAGATTTCATCTAAGCATCTTATAAGGGTTAGCTCCCTCCCTTACTCTTCATATGAGCAGCAATACAAACACTCACACAAAAAGAAGTCAGCCTCTCTCTCTCTCGATATTAGATGCAGACATCACACAAGATCAACATTTCCCCCTCTCTTGATCTCACTCAACACCAAACCAAACACCCACTTGTTTCACCTCCACTCCCTTTCCCCCTGATACACAAGCCGACACCCCCCCCCCCCCCCTTCACAAGCAACAGGACCGACCACCACCACCATAGTTCGGTGGTGGTGCGACGGCGGAGACAGAGTCGGAGAGAGAGAGAAACTAGGGAGGAGAGAGAGAGACGGGACAGAAAGAGAGAGAGGGCGACGGAGAGAAGGAGGTGCCGACCGCCATACGCGGCGGCGGCCGGCGGTGACGGCGGTGGATCGAGCAGCGGCGCACAGTGGCGCATCCGACGAGTCTCACGGATGTTCGAGTTTTGGTTCGGTTTGTTTTGGCTCGGGTTACAAACTTGGTTTTGGTTCAAAGGTGATTCAGTTCGAGACGGGTTTTGGGTGACGTCTCGGTTCGGGTTCGAGTCTCGGGTCAGACTCAGTCGGGTCAGGATTGAGGTCAGCGGGTTCGAGCTTTGGTTCATCGGGTTATGTTTCAACAGTTTCGGGTTGTGTGCGGTTCGGGTCACAGCCGCGGTTCGGGTCTTTTGGGGAGGCTCGGGTCAGATGTTAACTCGGTTCGGGTCGGAAAGCAAACTCAGTCAACATCCGGGTTCGGTCAACTGTGGTCAACGGATAGTTCGGGTCAGATTTCAGGTCCGGGGGTCGACTCGGTCAACTCACCGAGTCAACTCGGTCAGACTCGGTCAGCTCGGCTTTCGACACGAGAAGATGGTAAAGATTTTACGGCGCAATACACTTCATTATTCTTATAATTTTATTTATTTCGTGAACGAGCTCGACCGATACTTTTAGCGACTATTTACACTTTAATTTGGCATATTTGATGAAAAGCTATATATATTGCGTGAATTGATTGAATTTTGATAAAAATAGCGACAACTTGTGTTGTCGGGACGTCCAAAAACAGAGGAAACTCTGCCCGTTTTTCGAGAAAATCCGTAAAATAAAACGAGTCGGAAATCTATTTACAACAAATAAATATAATTATTATATTTATTATAAACTTCGGAATTTCGACAACTCCTTTATAGAGTCAATATAATTATTTATATTGTTTCAAACCCCGAACACACATTCGTTTATAAAAATAAATATAGTTATATATTTATTTTCGAACACGACAATCCGACGATTCTTTCATGAATATGACTTTTTATATTTACGTCAAACGCCTAAATGGCATAGACATACACTTTGATAAATATCATACGAGACGTATATATGATACAAATTGGTTATACGTTATTTTCATACAAACTTTTGAACATACACGTACGATTTCTCGAGACAACTAACGCGATTATAACAATGTATTTATATACTTTTATATAAATATTCATATATTTTAAATCTCTCGAGAACTAAGTCTTTACAAGACTTATTAAACTATTATCGACATTAGGCGAAACCTAACGAGTATAACTTAATCGTTACTATTAAGTTATCAATTTACCGTTGAATCGTTCGGTTAACGATTCGGTAGAGCTCAGACACGTAGTTTAGCTACGTTTATATTAGAAACTTATTAGATATTCCGTGTTAGGAATATTGTAGAATGCACGCTAGCGAGTCTCGTCTTGGAAACGACATCACGAAGTCGTATTTAGCTAGCTTTGCACAGGAATATTCAGGTGAGTTCATAACCCCCACTTTTTACTGCTTTACATTTTTGTAAATGTTTTCGGGGTGGAAAGACATGCACGTTTTGCAAAAACATACAAAGTTTTGAACAAACGCAAAACTCGTATTTCTAAATCATATTACGAAGGGATTTCGAGGAACACAAATGATTTACGAAAGGTTTATACTAAACATACCGGTTTTCAAACAAACGTATCTTTCGGAATATGCATACCCACGAATTCTAGTTTTCTAAACTACGGGTAAATACAAGAAGCACTCTTGGTGAGAACGAGTACCAAGTATGATGCAAATGCTTATTTTTGAAATGTGAATGATTTTCGGTCAGGGTGACCAGGGATTTTCGGTCAGGGTGACCAGGGATTGGGTCGGGGAGACCAGGGATTTTTATACATGGTATGATTAGCGTAAGGAGGGTTACTACTTAGATCATGTGAGTGGGTAGGCGCAACTTGGGATCATTAATCCTCATTGTAGGACCGAGGGGCACAATGCGGTAGATCTATCTGGGTGTAGCGAGCCCAGCCCCAGGCCCAGCAGAACGGACCTCGGGGTGACTATGTACCCGACGCACAAATCCGCTAGGTTTGAGTCTTCCTACTTGCACTTCACACATATCAATGGCCTTGCAAACCATTGGTGATCTCTTTATTTCCTTATTTGCTACATACCAGGGACATATATACTTACAAAAATACTTGTTCATACAAATTAAATACCATGTTTTATACAAATTCAAAGCATAGGGTTAAGCGGGTATGGAGTCAAAGTCAGGGTGGGCATTGGCGGTTATGCGAACATTACAAATACATGGTTTTTATGAACATACTGTGTTACAAACACAACGTTTCCATATAACTTGGCAAGAAAATGATTTTTAAATTCATTTTCTCAATATTATTTCAAAAACCGGTTATTCCAAAGATTTATTTCAAATCTTTCACAATACCAAAGATTTATTTCAAACCTTTCACAACTCAAAAGATTTATCTCAAATCTTTTACGAACAAACTATGAACTCGCTCAGCTTTATGTTGATTTTTCGCATGTTTCTTTCTCAGGTTGCATTTCTAAGACAAGGCACGGTTGGAATAGGAGGACCATCGAGGATTCGAGTACTTAGCAGGCGTTCAGTTTCTAGAAGTCTTAGCTTTATTTGCTTCCGTTGTGCAATGAAGATACCAGTCCAGTCACGCCAATGCTCTGATAGTTCGGGGTGTGACACATTGATCCACTTGATTCTTCATAAAACCTTGCCTCTTCATGACTTCATCAAACTTAAGGTACCATTGACGTGATGCTTGTTTTAACCCATAAATAGATTTCTTTAACTTACAGACTAGATGCTCCTGACCTTCAGGTTTAAAGCCTTCAGGTTGTTTCATGTAAACATCTTCGTCTAAGTCTCCGTTAAGGAAAGCCGTTTTGACATCCATCTGATGCAGCTCTAAATCAAAATGAGCTACTAGGGCCATAACGATCCTTAATGAATCTTTACGAGAGACAGGTGAAAATGTCTCTTGATAATCGATTCCCTCTTTCTGAGTGTAGTCCTTTGCAACCAATCTCGCTTTGTAGCGTTCAACGTTCCCATTCGGATCCAGTTTTGTTTTGAACACCCATTTACAACCTACAGGTTTGGCACCATTGGGTAATTCGACTAAATCCCAAACGCCATTTTTCTTCATGGATTCAAGCTCATCAATCATTGCTTTGTTCCATTCAGAAGACTGATCACTGCTAATGGCTTCATTATAAGAGATAGGATCATTGAGCTTTCCAGCATCCATTTCAGTCAGGTAGGTAACATAATCATCCCAATTAGTAGGCCGTCTTTGCCTAGATGACCTCCTGAGTTGATTATCGGGTTCAGCGTTGTCTTGGTTTTGAGCGTTTGATGTGCCTTCGTTATGAGGTATAATGGGTTCTGATTGTGGAGATGGAGTTTGTGCAGTAGCTTTAGGTGCAGTTGCATGGGGTACAAGAGGAGTAAACGGAGTAATGGTAAGCGACGAGTCTCTCTGTAACACCCCAAAATCTAATATTAGACTATTTGAATGTTTAAAGGTTTTAAATAAAACTTATTAGGTTATAATAAACAAGGAAGTTTAGAATGTTAGTAAAATTGTACTAGAATTATAACATGATTAATCCCAAGGGACTGAATGTGTAAAATTAGCAAATAAATAAGAAATTAAAGGATTTTATATGGGTGGAGTGTGGGGGCGACGCAGGGGAACGACCAGGAAGGGGAAAAACCCTTCTTCTTGCCCTATCTCCTCAAATCACAAGCAATTGAATGAGTTTCTGGCCATAATTCGAATGCATGTGAGCGAATTCTCAACTATCTAAGAGTTTCCTACATAGGGTAAGTCAGATTTTGTGAATTGATGCTATTTAGTGATTATGGGTTTTGATCAATCTGTGAATTAGTATGAAATTAAGCTTGTATATGCTTTAGAATTATCATTTAGAAGATGTTCTATGCCTGAATTCATTTATATTGAAAGTTTGAAGTAGAACCCATTTAACCTAGTGATGTGGTGATCTTGCAATTCTATAAATTGAGTAGTTGTGATAGATGAAAGTTTGAGTGTAAAGATAATTGATGAATTACCATGTTATAGGATGATTTTATGATGTGATTTTGATTGATAAAAAGAGTTGTGAAGGCTACTAGGGAAAATATGAATAAAACACTTGTACCTTATGCTTTGTTATTGATACGCACACCAAGTGTTTGATGAAATGCTTAGGAGAAAATGATAGGTGAGATTGTATGCTAATAATAAATAAATGTATGTAGAATGTGATGATGATGTATTAGATAATAGATTTGTGTAAGGAATGTGTTTTGAATGGATTACAAGTGGGAAATTAGTTTGATAAGATGATATGGCAAGAAACCTTCATTAAAGGGTATGTATGCTAATCATGTTATGATGAATGTAATGACATGTACGGATAGGAGTCATATTAACATGGACACAAGCATGGAAGGGCAACGAGCCAAGGATAAACACGGAAGCTATGCTTGAACTCGGACGCATGAGGTAAGTTAATTCCGGACTTACCCTTTAGTTTGGTAATGTATTTTATTCATAATGTTAATTATTGAATGTTACGCAAGAAGATATGAATAGATGGTCTTACAAAGGTAAGTTCTATGGAAAATGAGTCGAAAGTGGTTAAGAAAGAGTCCTTATTAAGTTTGGGTAAGAAGGGAGCTTACATAATGTTATTATGCATAAAAAAAAAGAAGAGATAAGAAATTATACATATAGGTATGGATTTGATTGTAAGTATGTGTACGAATAGAAAGATAAGTATGGGGGAATTAGTATTTAGCTATATGCACGAACGAACGAGACTTGTTTATGTGTATAGGTGGACCTACACATATTAAATGGGTCTAATCATGCTAATCGTTTCCTATTGAGAATGGAATGGAAGTGCAGGTATATACATAATGGAAGTTGAAGGATTGGTTTTGAAGTTTAACGAGAGTGTTAGAAAGGATGGACGAATGGATTTGCATAAGCGAGATCAAGAGATGTGGATGCCTTATTATGCATGTGTTGAAATCATGTATGAGGTCATCGGTTGCTAATGATGTGACTGTATGTGGTGACTGCAGGTTGTACAGGTTATGGATTTCTCATCATGGAGTATAAGCGGTTGAAGATCGAGTCAAGACATGGATTGTACGGGGGTGTGCGTGGTTACGAAATACGACATAACTATGTCAGGTTTTACTTAAATTATAGAAGGGATTAAAGTATTTAATGTGAATGAATGAAATTAATAAAAAATTACAAATTTTAAATATGTAATTTCCGCTGCGATAAATTTGGTTAAAACGTGTTAGGGCGTTACACTCTCCCCCCCGCGTCTTGTACTTCTTGCAATTCTTCGTAAGGGTTGGTACTGCTCCCATTGACCTTGAAATCCTCCAGGAACGCAGCACGCTTGGTTTCAACAATACGGGTGACATGGGAAGGATAATAGAAACGATAACCCTTTGAATGATCAGGATACCCGATAAAGAAACAGGTAACTGTTTTAGGGTCAAGTTTCCTTAGGAAAGGATTGTAAAGTTTTGCTTCAGCAATGCAGCCCCATACTTTCATATATTTAAGACTCGGTTTCCTTCCTGTCCAAAGTTCATAAGGAGTTTTAGGGACAGACTTAGAAGGAACTCTATTGAGTATATGAACAGCTGCTTTTAACGCTTCAGTCCAGAGGAATAATGGTAAATTAGTGTTAGCTAACATACTGCGCACCATGTTCATAAGGGTACGATTTCTTCGTTCAGCGACACCATTCTGCTGAGGTGTACCAGGCATGGTGTATTGGTTCACAATCCCCTGGCCCTTACAAAACTCATAAAATGGACCAGGAGCTTGACCCACATCAGTATGTCTTCCATAATATTCACCGCCTCTATCTGATCTCACAACTTTAATCTGACGATCTAATTGCTTTTCAACTTCAGCTTTATAATCTTTAAAAGTTGTAAGAGATTAAGATTTTTCCTTAATAAGATACAAGTACATGTAACGAGAATAATCATCAATGAAAGTGATAAATGAAGTATGTCCTGTTATACCAGCGATTTGATAAGGACCACTAATGTCAGTGTGAATGAGTTCTAATAAATTAGAGCTCCTAGTGGCACCTTTCTTATTCGCTAATGTCATTTTGCCTTTAAGACATTTGACACATGTTCCAAAATCAGTAAAATCGAGAGGAGGTAAGACTTCATCCTTTACGAGACGATTTAATCGTTCTCTTGAGATGTGGCCTAAACGTTGATGCCACAACATAGATGAAGTCTCTAAGTCTCGAACCTGTTTCATCTTTGTGAGTGATTCATTAATATTATATGACAACAAAGATTTGGAAAAATTATCATCTAGTTCTAATCTATAGAGACCACCATCCAGAATGCCAGTACCATAAACAACGGAATCATAGAGAATAGAGAGTTTGCGATGACCATGAGAAACGACAAAACCGTCCATGTCTAACTTTGGTCCTGATACAAGGTTCTGAGTTACCTCAGGAACATATAAGGTATCATAAAGTTTAATACATAAACCAGTTTTCAAAAATAATTGTAATGTTCCTATGGCCTTCACTTCTAATTCCCGATCATCCCCAACTTTAAGTGTTCTTTGGTTTCTTCCCAGCTTCCGGATTGAAAGGAATCCCTGAGTAGAGTTGGTTACATGAACCATAGAACCAGAATCAAACCACCAAGAATTAGCAGGAACATTTAAATTAAAGGACTCAAGTATCATGAAAAAATCGTTACCTTTCTTAGCCAGCCACTCCTTGAAGTCAGGGCATTCCTTTTGCTTATGTCCTGTTTTCTTACAGAACTTGCAGTAGGGTTTGCCTAAGGAGTTCTTAGAGCTGGAAGGTGCACTTGTATGAGGATTTGGATTTTGCTTTTGGACCTTAGAAGCATCCTTTCTTTGATAATTGTGCTTCCTCTTCTTAGAGTTGGAGGTGGTGAAGTTAGCAACATCAGTAGTGCGATCCATCTTCATACGCTCTTCCTCCTGCATGCACATAGCGATCAGCTCACTCATCGTCCATTTGTCCTTCTGAGTGTTGTAATTGATCTTGAATGCTTCATAGGACGAAGGAAGCGAAGTGATGATGAAGTGAACAAGAAAACCATCACTGATTTCCATCTCTAGCCCCTTCAGCTTATTGGCCATGTCATGCATCATCATGATGTGTTCGCGTATCCCGCTCCTCCCATCATACTTAGTTGTCACCAACTTGAGGATAAGAGTACTAGCGTGTGCTTTTGATGTTCCCTTGAATTGATCCTCCACAGAAGCCAAGTAGGTTTTAGCATCTTCAGAATCAGGAATGGCTCCTCTGATTGAGTTATGAATGGACTGCTTCATGAACATGAGAGACACGCGGTTACACCTAGTCCATTTTTCATGAACTATCTGCTCAGCAGCAGTACTTTGAGTAGTAAGGTCCGCTGGCTTATTCTCTCTTAGAGCATAATCAAAGTCTAGCAATCCAAGTGTAAGCATGAGGGCATCCTTCCATGCAGCAAAGTTATCACCAGTCAAAGGTGGAATCCCCTGATTTGGTGCTGATAGTGGAAATAAGATGAGCGAATTATGATACTTAGAAGAAAATCTTAACGTGATCTAAGGGCATGTTATACTAAGGCAGGCATAAGTAATGACCATTTTAATTATGAAGCTGTGATATTGTCTATTACTAACATCAAAATAATAGACTTAGTAAAATTCTACTTAAACGAAGACAAATCAGCTTTGGCTAGAAGTGTAATCATTTAAGTATGTGTGCAAAGTAATCATGACAAATCAGCTTTGGCCAGAAATGAGACAATCACTTTAGTTATGCACTTGTCAAGCATGCTAAACATAAATGAATTAAATCAACTTTGGCCAGAATTAAGACATTTCACGTTTGTAATGCATACTCAACATAGCTTTTATAATACTTGAACAATAAATAGATGTATTAAATCAGCTTTGGCCAGAAATGATACATCAGAAGCTCATTCAAGTTAAGCTATTTTGGTTTTGTAAAAGTTATCTGATTCTGATTAGTTAATTAATTGTTTACAAAACCAAGTATTTAATAGCAAACCACCTGTTAGCGCGGATCGAACTCCGCGGTGAGTTCGCTGGGGGGTGCAGGGGGACAGCTAAATTTTAGTTCACATGAAACAACCTAAAGTAATGAGGTTTCGAGTTGGGTCTCGAGTCAGGTCTCGACTGAGTTATGAGATCTCGAGTCAGTTATGAGGTCTCGAGTCGCAACCAGGTGTCTCGAGTCAGAACCATGGTTTCGACTATCACATTTTATGAGATCTCGAGTCAGTTATGAGGTCTCGAGTCGCAACCACGGTCTCGAGTTGTGAAGATTGAAGCCGTTAGTCGAAAACTCAGTGGTCTCGAGTCGAGACTGTTGTCTCGAGTTGTGAAGTTTTCAGCCCTTATGATCTCGAGTCGAGACCTGATGGTCTCGAGTCGTAATCTTCTGGTCTCGAGTTGTAAACTTTTGGTCTCGAGTTGTAAAGATTTAATGACCTTTATGATTTCGAGTCGAGACCTTGTGGTCTCGAGTCGAGATCTGATGGTCTCGAGTCGTAGTCTGATGGTCTCGAATCCACCGTTAACAGCTGTTTATTGTGATAATAACTGAAAACTCGAAATTTTAGGGATTGTGGGATAATGTTTCCTGTTTTATTGCTGATCTAAACTTATCAAAAGATTTCGAAAATAATAACTGATTATCCTTTAACAGTTTTAGAAAACTTTAATAGATAAAATTAAGATCAAAACAGTAAAAACACCCTCTAATCCAAATTATATTCCAAAATTTAAGGAATTTTCGAGTTTTACTTAGAACAAGTGATGAACCCTAAAAAATAAAAACATAATTCTGGGTTCCGAAATCTAAATTTTAAGACTTTTGTTAACAGATTTCGGATATTATGTTTGCCCATTATGGTCTCGAGTCAATTTAATCAAATATACTTTTCCGAAACAGTGATTTCGGTTCATTGGAACTCGAAACCAGCCATGATTTATATGTCTTTAAAAACTTTTCTGTTTTCCAGATTTTAATCCTAGAATAATGGATACAAAACAGAACTGATTTATCAACATATGCTCTGATACCACATGTTGATCAGTTCTGTTTAAACATAATGGAAAACATGAATAACATACCTGTTACAGCAGACAGGCCAGTAGAGAATCCAGTGAGAGATGCAGCCATTGAGTTCGACATACTTGTCAGGATGATTTGGTTCCCCCTTAGGGTGTAAGGTGATGATGGTGATGAACCGAAACAAGGGAAGAATCGGTTGGGAGAGAGAGCCGTGAATGATGTTATGAGAGTTGTGAAAAATTGTCTAACTTGTGTAACCCTTAAACTCTCTAATAAGCTCCTTATTTATACACCCAAGAGGAAACCCAATTAGTTAATAAGGGTAATATGGTCCATCAACAATTACCAGCTAATTATTAATAGGTTATTAATATATTTTGATCTATATAATATAAATGATTTTGATGGCTAAAAGATTAAATATTACATCAATAATATATTTAATCTTACATGAACATGAACAAATGTATTACCGAACGTTCACGAACGCAGTCGAAAGAACGAAACCTGTGTTCGTGTTCGTTCGCTAAGCTAACCGAAAAGTTTTTGTTCGTGTTCGTTCGTTAAGCTAATCGAACGAACATAAACGAACTTCACGCCGAACGGTTCACGAACTGTTCGCTGAACGTTCGGTTTGTTTACAACCCTACGTACCCAGTTTCATCTACTATTCTCAAATGTCACATTTGGCTCAAAATTCTCTACAATCCCCATATCCACCATAATCTTCACGATCCATACCTGAAACTCAAAGCGTACATGATACCAAACCTGTAACCAAAACCCAAGCGGCTTCATCCAAGAGTCGTAGACACCGTAAGAAGGGCCTGAATCAAGAAAGTTCTCAGAAGACAGTCGAGAGGTAGATACCTACCAAAGAACTAGCTTTGTCACGAGAGTGGCTTGATGTTTTGGAAAACCCGACTGTTGGTGATATTTTTTAAGTAGCATATAATATAATTTTTTTTGTCAAATAACAAATTTTTTTTTTCAAGTTGCATATAATATTTTTTTGTCAAGTGATTATGTAAGGTTGACTCCGTCTAAGTTTTACGTCGCATGAATCATTTAATGTTATAAATTTGTGTCATGATTTTACGTTTATTCTCGATTTTAGTCCAGCCCTATGAAGCAAGATCAATTCTATTTATATTATATAATACTAGAACCATGAACTTACCAAATGTTTATGACTATGTTATTATACTTTTTCTATCTTTGCCGTTCGAAAAAAAAAAACCCAAATGTTCATCACTTTATGTTATTATACTTTTCTATCTTTGCCGATAGAACAAAAAAATTTGTTTAGCCTTTTGCCTGTTTGGGTCGGAGGTGTGTTTTAATCAAGGTTGGAGAACTCGTTAGTCGCTAGTCGATTGGTGAGGTGTGGACTAGCTGCTACTCGGGATAATTAGATCGGGTTTTTTATATGTAATTTTTAGTTTACATACACATTTTTATAGGTAAATATTTTAAATAACTAGGTTTTAACTCTTACTCAACTCATTTTTTAAGCATACAAGATTAATTGTTGGAATTCACATGGTTTGGTTAGAAACTGACCGGAATTTAGAGGTTTTGGCTGGAATATACAGGTTTTTTGCCGGAATCGTCGATTTTTGGCTGGCCGACTAGGCCCGACTAACGATTAATGGACTGATTAACAAAAAATTACTCAGTTACTGGCTAACTAGCGATTAATCGCTGACTAGTCGCCGCTTAGTTACGATTTTTACAATACTGGTTTTAACGCAGTTCACTTTAAAAAAAATGATAATAAAAAATAAAAAAACAAACAATTACTTTATATAATATTATACACTAGCTTACAACCTCGTGTATTATACGGGTTGAATGACGAAAAATGTAAATTATAAACTTGTATACAATCCTTATTAATGAAATGACTTATTTAGATAAATTAGTAAAACAAAAGAACACTTAGATTTTCGTTAATTGTACATATGATTTGATACTTTATCAGTAATTATTGTTTATATCCAAATAATATATTTTATCTTAATAAATATATATAGTTAGGGTAAAATAAAAACTTCTACGAGTTGTGAAAACTTAGAGAAGTGAACCTTACAAAATGTTTTTCGAATTTTTTTACAGAGGGTGTGAATGAGCGGTTAGAGACTCAGGGCGTTAAACTTTTTGATTTTGGATTCAAGTGGTTAAAACCACTAAAACAAAGGGACTCAAAAAACAATTTACCATTAATTAAATTTGAAATGATACATTTGATCTCTAACTATATTAAATAATATTATACTTATTATATTATTTGATACATTTATATTTGTTATAGATAATTATTAATTAAATTTGAATTTATACGTTTATCTCTAACTATATTAATTAATATTATATTATATTTTGTGTATAAAAATAATATCTAATATTATTATTAAAAGGGAGAAGACACGAAAGAGTGACAAGTGTATAAAAAGATTTTCATTTATTAGTATTGGAAGATAAGTTTTAGTTACAACTTTCATCAATTTTCAAAGAGTAAACTGCCATTTTGGTCCCTGTGGTTTGGCCAGTTTTGCCACTTTAGTCCAAATCTCAAACTTATTACATCTAGGGCCCTGTGGTTTGCATTTTGTTGTCATTTTAGTCCAAAACTCAAAAAGTCTGATTTTTGACTGATTTTCTAACCCTTTTTTGTCCTGTTGTGGAGGGGTAGTTTTGGCATTAAAGTTTCATTAATGTATTTCATTAATTAAAAAAACCATATAATAATAAAATACCCCCTTATTATCTTATTAATAATGTATTTCATTAATTAAAATCCAGATCTGGAAACAAACAACTGAAATTGAAAGATCGGAAGATGAAGAATGGCTGTGCGAGAAGAAGATGAAGATAAAATGGAGGTATGAAGGTTGGATGAATGTATTTATGATTAAGGTCAGAATAGTTTGAGTCTGTCTTACCCTCTCTCGATCTATACATATACAATAAACACACACAAAACCCATACCTTTTCTCTCATCTCTCTATATACACACACAGAACATTAGCTACATCCCGAACACACACACACAAATCTCCTGCTACTCTCTCGAATCCCACCTGCAAACACAAACAATAAACACACACAAAACCCATACCTTTTCTCTCATCTCTCTATATACACACACAGAACATTAGCTACATCCCGAACACACACACACAAATCTCCTGCTACTCTCTCGAATCCCACCTGCAAACACAAGAAATTTCATCTACACAAACCACACCCACCCACCTGCTGCCATCAATCGATGGGACGGCCGGCCACCACCACCCCCGTCTGGTGGCGGCACGGCGACGAGACAGAGAGGCGATGGGAGAGAGAGAGAGCTCGAGGTGAAGGAAACGCACCGCCGTGAGCGGCGGCGGCGGTGTGGTGCCTGATTAACTTCACCGATAAACACCCCCAACACCATCGTTCTTTCCGGTTTCATGGACAGATGATGATGTCGAGATGATAATGATGATACGCTGTTAGAGGAAGATGAGGCTGGTGATTTGAGGTGCTGACGGCCGGAGTAATGGCCGGCGACGGTGGTGGTTTTGTTTCCTATAAATTTTCGGTAAAACCCTTGTTCTCTTTCATCTTGTTTTCATTTTCTGAAGATTCCTGATGTTAAAAAAATTCTGTTGTTAATGATGGAGTCGGAGGTGGGCGGCTGTTAATGGGCCTTTGCACTTTACATCAGAATCGTTTTGGCAAGAATGCAGATCGCCGGAGTTTGTTTAGGGTTTGAGAAGATTGAACTGAGAACAGGGGTTGAAGAGGATGATGTATTGTTTGTGAAATAATAAGATAATAAGGGGGTATTTTATTATTATATGGTTTTTTTAGTTAATGAAATACATTAATGAAACTTTAATGCCCAAACTACCCCTCCACAACAGGACAAAAAAGGGTCAGAAAATCAGTAAAAAATCAGACTTTTTGAGTTTTGGACTAAAATGGCAACAAAATGCAAACCACAGGGCCCTGGATGTAATAAGTTTGAAATTTGGACTAAAGTGGCAAAACTGGCCAAACCACAGGGACCAAAATGGCAGTTTACTCATTTTCAAATAAAAAACTAAAGTCAAGTCATCAACAAAACGCCTTTCAAAAAAATAAAAATAAAAAGTCATTCAACAAAACATCATTCGGCACGCAACTCAAAGTAAACAACCATCCCTGAATCTAAAAAAACACAACAACCTGTCAATTACCCAATCAATCTCCACCATCGCCGTCGCATCTCCACCATGGAATCCAACACACAAACCACACCAAAACAATCCTCAAAACCCCCAAAAAACAACCGAGATTTCCTCATCCACCTCGAAGCATACCTCGCCAAACGCGACGGCGTCGACAAACTCTTAAAAATCTCCCGTTACGCCACCAAAATCATCCTATCTTCCGACCTCGTACCCGCCACCCACCCCTTCCACCGCCGCCTCAAAACCTTCGAGTCCAACGTCGGACTCAGCCGCAAAGCCTTCCGCCTTGGTAAGTTCATCCAAGACATCAATTCACTCCGCTCAGCAAAACTAGACACCACACAAAATGTTATAATCGCATTGATAGCATACGGCGGAGAAGGTGTGTATTATTTTGTTGAACAGTTTGTGTGGTTAGCCAAATCAGGGCTCATTAGCCCCACCCACGCGCGTCTTTTGCAACGAGTTAGCGCGTGGGCTGAGTTAATTGGGTATGTTGGGAGTGTTAGTATGAAGGTTAGGGAATTAAAGGGGATTTCATTTGATGAAAGATGTTTGTTATCGAGTGTTGAGATTGCGGTTACGAGAGGTGATGATGTGGAGTGTGAGATGGAGAGGTTGGGGAAGTTGAGGGAAAAGAAGTTGATGAAGAGGTTGTCGTTGGTGCAAGATGTGGCGGATGGGTTGATGGCGGTCGCGGATATTCGCGATGGGAAGGGGCGGCTTTCGGGGCCGTTGTTGATGGCGTCGGCTGGGATGGTGTCCGCGGTTATTAGTACTCATAAGAATTGGCTGTCTTGTTGATTAAATATGATAGTTGTGAAATTTGAATTGATGTGTTATTTGTTGAGTATACATGAATGATAACAAGTATATGGGAAATTGGTTCTTTTTAAGTTGCTAGATTGTAGTTGAGAATGTGAATGAATCTTGATGTTTTGGCATACTAGTTCAAAATTGAAGTTGTGAAGGATTAATCTGCCAATGTCATATTTTGACCATGCTATGTCTTTTGTTCGGACAATACTATGTCCAAATCATGATTTTTGTTTCTAAAACATTGCTTAATGTAACATTTTCATATTCTTTCTTTTTTTAATTCCAAATTGTATATATCTATTAATTGATAACATCCGGATGAACAGGGATCATTTGACTTTGTCTTTTCCTTTTTCTCTTTGTTATAATAGTTTCATATAACTAATCAAACATCTAATTCAATATCTACACAACCAAAGAGCGGCAATGGTGTTTGCCTTCAATTGGGCTAAATGGGCGGCAGGGGAAATAGTGCCAGGCAGCTGCCTGGCACTCCCCTTTTGGCCCAACAAATTTACGATTTTATCCCTCTTTAAATTTATGATTTTGCCATTAGTTCAAAATTATGTTTTTGCCCCCACTTAAAAATAAATTTACGTTTTTACTCTCAACTAAAAATTTCAATTTTGCCCCCGGTTAAAATTTACGACTTTGCCCTGTTTCAATTTACAGTTTTGCCATTAGTTTTTTTCCCTTATAATTATGATTTTGCCATAAGTTCAAAGTTATGTTTTACCCCCACTTAAAAATAAATTAACGCTTTTGCTCCCAGCAAAAAATTCAATTTTGCGCTCAGTTCAAAATTACGATTTTTCCCCGTATAAATTTATAGTTTTGCCATTAGTTTTTTTTTTCTCACAGCCAAGTTACGATTTTGCCCTCAACTTATATTTACATTTTCTCCATCATTTTTATTTGTTTTCCTGGTGAAACTACAATTTTGCCCCCAATGTAAAATTACAGTCATGGTGGCAGATTCCTGGCACTCCCCCATTGGTCCATTTAATTTACGATTTTATTCTGGAATTAAAATTATGATTTCGCCCTCAGTTAAAAATTACGCTTACCCAATCGTTTTAGTTTTTTAGCAAAAGTAGAAAACATTTTTTTTAATTAGTTGACTCGATTTAATTTTTTTTCCGTGTCAAGGAGCCGTCTAACACTCGCTCATTAGTCCTGAAAAATTACAGTTTTGCCCTGATCCGAAAAATATCGTTTTATTTTTTATTTCCTAACAAAATTATAGTAGTGTTTTTTTTATTGATTGATAATTATTCGGCCATCGTCCCGCAACGCGGACGCAACATCAACTAGTTTGTATTATAACTCTTGCTCTATCGTAACACATATGACCATTTTCACCAATTGTCACTTAAAAAGTGCATTGATTTCATTGGAGATGATCATTTTATCCTTTATATTATTTTTTTTAAACAAAACTTATAAACCCTAACCATCTCACCTCTCCTCTAAGAGCGTCCCTAGTGGGGTGGGTAGCTTCTAGCCATCTATGAGGGACGTGATATCGACGTAGAGATGGGAACAAACGATGGGTTATTCCAAGGAAGAAATATGTGACCATGGATGGCCACAATGGGGGACTATGAGCGAGCGAGGAGAAATTGAGGACACATGGACTTAAGTGAGATGGTGACATGGCTGTGTTTTTGGCCATCCGTGAGTTTTCTCGTTTGGATGCCCGGATTCTTCTTCATCTGCTCATATTGTCTACCTCCTCTTAATATAGGGGATTGTTGTATTTTCATCAACCATGTTCCCCGTACCTTCATCAGAAACTGGTGACTTCTTACTGCAAATAGGTCGCTCAGTTGTTGTATACCCCACTTGTTGTCTCTATGTTTCCACTTTGCCACCTTATGCGATCACTACAACTACCAACGAGATCAAGACGACTAATAACACTCTCAATTACAGGTGCATCCTATGTCTATGTTTGTTTCGTCATACGAGCTCCTACACATTTTGTGTGAAGTGTTTTTGATCTCTTGGAGGTTGGTCAAGGAATAATAGTGTTATGACTAAGTTTTTTTACAACAAACAAAACACCCATTAAAATCTACTTATAAAATACCTCTAATGCCACTTTCTGGGACTTGAATCCGCACCATTTTAATAGAGATAAACACCTGGTGTCCCAAACCAAGAAGCCATCATGTGTTATGTCTAAGCAACTTTCATCTTCTTTTTCTGAGTTTTCTAAGCTATTTTTTCCTTCGATCATGGTTGGTCAAGGAATCATTCCCGATTTTGGTTTCGGAACAAACTCTAATGCAGTGTTGGGGGAGGACAATCAAAACGTCCAAGTCCAACATGTTGAAGAAATCGGTGAAATTGAAGTAACCAACACTGGGAGACCCCGCGCGAGTGCCACTCGCGTCACTCAAACTGTAACCCCAGTGAATCACGTCGCTGGTCCTTCGAATCCAGCTCCACCTCAGAATATTTCGGCGCTATTAGGGCTGCCAGAGGGCGAAACTCCAGCCTCTTGGTATGCCAAACAAATTGCTACTATAAATGAGGCGTATCAATCTTTGAGCGCACAACAAGCAGTCTTACAAGCAGAACCATCTCTGGTTACACCTACGGGTCCCAGTCAGGGGGCGCGCCAGATACCCCCGCAACAAAACTTGCACGGAAGAGTTAACAGGCCTCCTCCCCTAAGAAGGCCAAGCGCGCATGACACGCGCGAGACACGGGGATAGACCGAAAGCTATTATGACTATCCGTCAAATGTTCAAAGATGTCCAATTCATAGCCGGCACGGGCTGCGCAATATGAATAATGAGTGGGATAACACGGACCCAAATGACCCAACTTGGCAAGACGATAAAGGATCCTCAGTCTTTAACCGTTTGCAGCGGAATCATGAAAATTATAAGCCAAGGCAGCGTATTGCATACAGCGAAGAAGCAGAACGAGACTTCAGCCTCCCTTATAGACCAGCTGAAGCTGCAGAACACTCGAAGTTTATCCCAAAGATTGCTTTGGCACCTCATTCAAGAGAGAAGTTACCTCCAACAGTGGGAAAATTCAATGGTTTAACCGATCCTGACGATCATGTCAGGGTATTCACAAGTGTTGGTTGTATGGGAGGATGAAATATGCCAATGTTGTGTCATTTGTTTATCCAGACGCTTACCGGGGCTGCTCGCGCTTGGTTCGACAGCCTGCCGCCTGGAAAAATCAGTTCATGGGTTGATTTCAGAACACAGTTTGTGAATCATTTCAGCCAGCAAAGGCGCTATCAACGAGATACGTCTGAAGTGACAGAGATCTGGCGAAGAGAACACGAAGGTTTGGAAGACTTCATCACGCGCTTCAACAAAGAATGTTTAGAAATTGGCGGCGTAAGCGAACAACTCATGCGCGCTCACTTTAAGAAAGCTATTCGGTGTGATAGTCTCATCAGAACTATCACCGGAAAAGATGGTATGCCTAAGGAATGGAGTAAACTGATGGAAGCCGCAAAAATCGTAGCGCAAACCGAGGAGTCACTAACTGGAGCCAAGAGCTCTTACTCTGAAGATCGTTTTTCCAAGAGAAACTCGCGCGACTATGGCAAGCGCAACAAGGGCAAAAGTCATGATTGGAAATCTGGAAAACCAAGTGGTTATGAGGAAAGATCGCGCTACAAAGAAGACGCACGGGAAACAATTGACAGAATTGGGTATCGAAAGGCAGTCAGGGATGATAACCGAGAAAAACACTGGACTCCGCTCATAAAAACACCAAAAGTGGTGCTAATGACGGAGAACCACGATTTCAAGGCTCCAAGGCCTATGACAAACAAAAAGGGACAAGACCCGAACCTGTACTGCGATTTCCACAAGGATACAGGTCATCTGACAGATGACTGTATCAACTTGCGACAAGAGATTGAGAAAGCACTGAAAAGCGGAAAGTTGAGCCACTTGGTGAAGAACGTAAAGAAATATGCCAGATCCAACGCCACGATGATGGGAACCACAAGAAGGTCTGGCGCCTGGAATCCCATTTGGTCAACGGACCAAGATACAGCGCTAGAGAGAAAGGCAAACGCCCTTATGAACCTCCATGGCAAGAGCAGCAGGTCATTTTACCGGTAGTACGCGGGGGTCCACGCGTCACGCGCCCCGTCGTCATCAGCGGTATTATTGGTCATTACGAGACGGAATACGTATTCATTAACCCCGGAAGTACAGCAGATATCATCTATGAGCAATGCTTTAATCAGTTTGACGACGAAGATAAAGCAAGTCTCGAGCCAGTAGACTACCCTCTGTCAGGATTTTGCAATGAAATGGTCTTCCCATTAGGCCAAATCAGCTTCCCCGTTACACTGTCTGACGGGAAGCATTCAAGAACCACAACTTTCAACTTCATGGTGATGCCTGTCAAATCAAGTCATGGCGTTTTGATTGGGAGAGAAACCCAAGGAGAGCTAAACATGGTAACTTCCACACCCCACTCAGCGATCGGGTTCCCAACCGAGACGGGGGTGGCAATTATATATGCAAAGAAGGAAGTAATGTCAGCAGAGGATGTGCGCCCGACCAAAGCGACGAAGGTTTCAACGACCGAGCCAGAAAAGTGGGTTTTAATCCGCAAATACCCAGAGCAAACGGTGACAATAGGCCATGCAATCTCACCAAACATCAGAACGCACCTCAAACAACTCTTGTTCAGAAACATGGACATTTTTGCCTGGACCCCGGAAGATATGACCGGCGTCCCGCGCGATGTTACTGAGCATTGTCTGAACACTTATCCCTCTGTTGAACCCAAAGTGCAAAGAAGGCGCAACTTAGGGGCGGATAAGACAAAAGCAATGAATGAGCAAGTGTGTGAGCTGTTGAAAGCGGGAATCTTAAGAGAGGTGCGCTATCAGAGTTGGGTTGCAAACCCCGTTATGGTGGAGAAGTCTAATGGAGTGTGGAGAATGTGCGTCGATTATACCGATCTCAACAAGGCATGCCCTAAGATTGCTACTCTTTGCCTGAGATCGACAAAAAGATAGACTCTCTCGCACCGTACATGTGGAAATGCTTCTTAGATTGTTACAAGGGGTATCATCAGGTTCAAATGAAGCTTGAGGACGAAGACAAGACAACTTTTCGGACCGATCTCGGGATCTTCTGTTATACAAAGATGCCGTTCGGCCTCAAAAACGCTGGCGCAACATACCAGCGCCTGATGGATAAGACCTTTGCTGGAGATATTGGGAAGCATATCGAGGTTTACATCGATGATCTGGTGATTAAAAGTCCCAAGGAGGACCAAATGTTAAAAGATATCTAGAAAACATTCAACTCGTTGAGAAGCGTGAATATGAAACTGAATCCAGCCAAACGTTCCTTTGGTACGGAGGAGGGAAAATTCTTGGGCTTCGTGGTTACAAATGGCGGTTTTAGAGTCAATCCAGAAAAAGTTCAGGCCATAGAGCGGATGCCGTCACCACGAACGATAAAGGAGATGCAAAGGTTGGCCGGTCGCCTAGCCGCGCTTAACCGCTTTCTGTCAAACCACGTTGCAAAATCATATCTTTTTATCAGCACTCTGCGCAACTGCGTGAAAAATCAAGAATTCAAGTGGACGCCTGAAGCAGAAGTGGCTTTTCAGTAAATGAAAGAATGTTTGATTGAGCTCCCTACCCTGACCGCGCCGTTTTAAAAGGAACCGCTCATCCTGTATTTGTCCTCTTCGGACAAGGCAGTGGGGTCGGTATTATTGGTGGAGAGAAATGGAGTTCAGACTCCAATTTACTACGTCAGTAGGGTGCTCACCGATCCAGAAACAAGATATTCCACCATGGAAAAGTTGGTACTTGCGCTGTTACACGCCTCCAGAAGGCTGCGCAGATATTTTACAGGGCATGGGGTCACGGTACTCTCCAACTTTCACATCGGCACCATATTACAAAAACCAGAAACGTCAGGTCGCCTAGCTAAGTGGGCAATCGAACTAGGGGGCCACAACATTCTCTACAGGCCGCGCCCGGCGATCAAGGGTCAAGTTCTAGCGGACTTCATCACAGAGGTCCCAGAAGATAAAATCAAAGATTGTGAAGTTGTGGACACTCTTATCAAGGATACATCAGACGAACTATGGTTGCTATACACCGATGGGGCTTCAAACGAAGGTGGCGCAGTGTAACAACTGTGCTTGTAATCACTATGAACAGTTCTGTTATCAATAAAACAATGTTATTTGATCCCAATGTTTGTTTTGTTATGTTATACATTTTTCATGTTTTGACTTTTATGTAATTTCAAACTCTACATCGCTTTCTGGAGAGTTATACGCAAACTAGTGCGTAAACGCACTCAGTTTAATGCGAGAAATACTCCGGAACATCAACATATACTCAACATACCTTAAATAACCTTTACATAAACTTAGAAATAAGTTTTGAAGGCTTTGGTATGGCAAAAACAAGTTAATTCGCTTACAGGGACTAAATATGACAAACTGCGAAGGTATGTCAATTAGAACTGTAACGAACATTCCGGAACATGACCATAAGTTAAACACACCTTAAATATCCTTTACATAGCTTATAAATAGGCTTTGAGGGGTTTGGTGTGCTAAAATAAACTTTTGGACATTCAGGGACTAAAAGTGTCAAAAAGTGCACAAGTTTGCATTTTCGCGCATAACTTACGTTCTGAATACATCTGGACATCCAAAAATTTATGTAAGCATGACTACATTATATTTTAGTGTTCGCCTTAAGAAAAATCCATTCGTTGCGTCATTTGGTTCGTTTTTCGCGCTTGTGCGCATTCCGTCGTAATTAAGCGAACATCGCGTTCGTACGGCCAAACGGACCAACCTCCGGCATATTTTTGAGTATGTTTTGAGTTCCCTATACTTTAACTTCATTTTAGAGCCTTAAAATGAGGTTAACGGGGTTCAAACGCATCGAAAAAGGGCTTAAACACGTGCAGGGACCATTTCTGCCAAGTTTGAAACAATTCTGGAACTGGGATGCAGTCGCGTAGCGCGAGCCCTAAGGCTCTACCCGTCGCGCTACGCGAGTGAGTGATCTGGACCAGATTCAATGTCTTTTTAGCAAGTTGCAGCTGATTGATTCGTGTCCACACATTCTAAACGGGTCTAGTCAGCGGATAAGAACAAGTTTCTAGCCACCACAACTTTGTGACAAGTGTACGGCTCGGATCGTGGCACGATATTCAAGAAACGATCCTAGCGGCTCTACTTTTTCTATAAATACCCACCCCCCTTTGGCTTAAAAACCCACAAATCTGATCATTTGGGCTCTAAGTTGGAACCTTCGTTTCATACCTGAGCTATTTTGATCTGGGTTAGCATTCGGGGACCCTTCGTAAGTATTCTTTCGTTCTTTTCCCTATTTTTACTGCTTTTCGAGTCAGAAAGTCAAACTTTGTTTGACTTTCAGCATTGACCAGTAATGGTCAATGCGAAGTTCGTTAGAACTTCGCAACGTGATTGTAATCACGATGGTCATAGTCCCTTGGGACTATGCCTACTGATTACCACGTTGTCTAGGGTCGTAGGGTAAGCGATCTAATAAATCGCTTATACCTCGAACCCGACCCAGTTTGGTCGATCATTAGGATCCGACCAAATACATTAGGTGACCATAGTGTAGGGAATAACCTTCCGAGGTTATACCTTATGGTCACGACGTTTAAGTAGTTGTATGATAGGTAGTTTATATGCCTTAGGTAAATTACCAGAATACCCTTTTCATACATAATTGGTAATTTAGCATATGTAACCTAAACTTTTGTCACATAACTGATTATGTAACATGTTTAGGCATATAATACCTGTCATAGGACTAGTTAGGCGGTCCAAACGCGTTTCACGCGCACGATGCGTTAAAGTAGCATAAGCTACCTAAACGGATCATAATGGGTCAATAAGACTTAGGTTAAGTTTCATTTAGTATGTAGGCTTTGTTAAACCAAATGACACGAGTCTCTACACTCGTTTGGTTTACGAAACCTCATGCTATCCAATCATCCGATTAAGGTCCGGTTATTAACATAGTTACCTATATTAGGTGCCGTTTGATTCCGAGATCTCTAGCGTTGCTTGGTGATTATCTTTAGACAACTGAGCAATCTCAAGTGAGTACATAGACCCCTCTTTTACTGTTTTCCAAACTGTTTTGGGGTGGAACACATGTGCCTACTTGTTACTTTCAAGCTTTCCTGTTTTCACATCATATACATGCTATGTTCGTTAGTACATTATAGTACATGATTTCATTTCATCTTATGCTAGGTGTGCCCATTGTGTGCATTACTTAGTACATTGTTTTACATGACATTTCCTGCTAGGTGTGCCCATTGTGTGCATTACTTAGTACATTGTTTTACATGACATTTCCTGCTAGGTGTGCCCATTGTGTGCATTACTTAGTACATCGTTTTACATGACATTTCATGCTAGGTGTGCCCATTGTGTGCATTACTTAGTACATTGTTTTACATTACATTTCATGCTAGGTGTGCCCATTGTGTGCATTACTTAGTACATTGTTTTACATTACATTTCATGCTAGGTGTGCCCATTGTGTGCATTACTTAGTACATCGTTTTACATGACTTTTCACGCTACGTATGTTCATTTGATTACATACTTAGTGCATCGTTTTCACATGCTTACAATTCTGGTATGACATTTGGTTTGTTTACATGGGACAATACATTCATTAACATTAGCTACGCCGTTCGTTAGTAGGTAGTGGTACCATAGGAATTGACAACTCCCGTTCCGGACATCCCAGGGAAAGGGGACAGAAAGGAATGACCGAATTCGTTGACATTAAGACAGATAGACCTTTAATTTGTTTAAAGGGTTTATCACCACAGTCGCCAGGCTTGGATGTATGCATTTTCACAATACCGCATAAATGTTCATATTAAATAGTTGCATGCATCTACACAAAACATAGCTTTGATTTAAACCAAGTTTTACCTCAATACTTTGTTTTTGTGCATATGGTTTAGTTGAGACATTTCACTTGCCATACATGACATTTTGACATAGACATTTGACATGGATATTTTGACATAGACATTTGACATGGATATTTGACATAGACAATTGACATGGTTTACATCTTGACATAAACACTTTGACATATTATTCAATACATTTGACAATTTGGTTAAACATAGACTTCTTACATTGGTTGGTTTGGTTTGATTAAGTGATTAAGTTAACGATGCGTGTGTAATATGATACAAGCATGGTGGATACGCCGCTGGTACTTCCTATATATAAGTGTTTGTATGGTATTACATGGCGTAGCGTTATTTGAATCATTTCAGTTTGAGACATAGAACATTTTTATACAAATAATATACTTTTCACAAGACATTGATTTACAAACAACTTATCTTATACAAACACATTTTTACATGGTTATTTATTTAACCTGACATTACTTATACATATCATCTGACCTTATTGTTTTCAAATGATTTACAAGACAAAGCAAAGTACCGGGGTTCATGATTAAACATTTTCTTAAACTCAAGTCATGAATCCTATTTTCACAAAACCTATGTATCTCACAGGCATTTTTATGCTGACGTACCTATTTTCACATGTGTTTTCAGGTGCTTTTCCATAGGATGTTGATCATGATACTAGGGCGGACCTGTGCCTTAGAGACTTTAAAAGAAGATAGACTATGTTTAATTATGTTCTAAACTCTAAATTTCCTGTTTGAAACAATGTAACACCTTTGTTTATAAATAAAATACAACTTTGTATGCCATGGTTATGAAACAATTAATTCTGTCGCAACACGCCCCGATGTTTCCGCCGCGATTTGTTGTTTTACGCGGTCGGGGTGTGACACGCAGGGGCCGGATTGCGCCTGGTTAGCCCTGAGAAACATGAATTTACATAGGCCATCAAGGCGGAGTACGAGGCATTCCTGGCAGGCTTGCGCCTCGCCATAAAAATGGGAGCTCAAAATCTGCGAGCGCATGTTGATTCACTCTTGATTGCCAGTCAAATCAACGGTCTATACGACGCGAAGGGCGAAGTTATGGCTTTGTATCTAGATCAAGCAAAGGAGTTGCTTCAGCAATTCAAGTCCTACAAGGTGGTGCATTGACGTGTGCGCGACTACACATATTTTTACAATGAAATTACACACGATTTGGTTTTAAATTTATAAAAGTGATTATTACTTTTACATCAAAACACACACGAAAGAGGCAAGTGTACCCCGTTATATATGTAGTAAAGTATCGGTAAGAACCAAGTATCGATCCAAGGAAATGGGCGGAGAAATAATACTAGACCTTTGTCACTAAACTACCGGTAAAAACATAAGTTGTTTGATTTTTAATAAACTAAAGTAAGCATAAACAAATACTTATAAAACATAGTAGAAAATAGATAAATAGCATTGCTTAATACACAACCAAAGTATGTCAACTAAGTCGGTTTTGGCACTAGGAGCATTCGGTCAATTTTCCATTTTTGAGACAATTAGTATCCCTTTCGGGAATCCTAACATGACAATCATTCGGAAAGCTAAAACGATAAACACACTTTAACCACCTAAAATTGTTCTTTAACGTGCAATTGGTAAATGTCTATGAAAATCTCTTAAAAATAAGTTAGTCATCCATTAGGAGTTTTCTAACCTCACTTAAACAAGGAAAGCGACACCGATAAACACAATGCAACCACCGAGACAAGCATAAACTAGATTAAATCACAACCGAGTTCATTTTACAAATCTTGCACAAAAATTCACCAAGATAGCAATTTTGGCCTAAACTACTAACTAAGCTAACAAATCATGGCAAGAATTTATAACGACACCATTTAACCCGTTAAGGTCCTTACGTGACGGCAAGCTTTCTTGATTAACAATAATTACATTTTATTAAACCACTAACCATTTCTAGTATCATGGTGCACACATTTTAACCAAGCTAAACTAGTTAACCAAGTTTAAAGTTTACTAATACAAGATTAATTAAGCTTTATTTTTCAACTATCTTAACTAACCAAATACCAATCATCCAACACAATTACTTATAATCAAGAAATCAATATCAATAACAATGTTGCAAACTAATCATCAAAGATTAACATAGAAAATACTTCCAAATGTCATTACAAACAAAGATTAACATACTAATGATTATAATCAAGCAAGGGATTGTTGTGTTTTTGCCCAAAGGCTACAATAATACATAAATATTAATCTAAATGCTTGAAAGATTAACAAAACCAGGGAAAGATTAGAAAACCAAACCATAAACAAGCATAAGATTAAGAATCTGGAAGATAACGAAGCTAATCGGCACAATGTGGCTTGAATCCGGGTGAAAGCAGAAGCCTCCGGAGCCTTAAAATCGCCAGAATCGCTCCCAAAATGTCCAGAGTTTCGAGCAGAATGTTTCTGCAAGTTTTTATATAATTTCGATCTCGCACGGTCGTGCACTAAAAACCCCATCGGTTTTTCTGCGTCAAGTGAATGTGTTAGAGATAGGACAACCATCCTGGATGAGCCCTATAATCAAGTATTTGCAAGAAGGAATACTCCCTGACAACAAAGCAGAGGCAAGGAAGATACAGAACAAGGCCTTGCATTATGAGATGAATGGCGGTATCTTGTACCGAAAATCCTTCTTGGGGCCACTTTTGCGCTGCGTGGACCCCCAAGATGCCAATTACTTGATCAGGGAGATTCACAAAGGAATCTGCGGCATCCATGTAGGACCGCGCATGGTCGTGGCGAAAATTATGAACGCTGGATACTATTGGCCAGGGATGCACGTTAACGCTATAAAGGAATTGCGCAAATGTGACTCCTGTCAAAGGCACGCACCTAAGACCCTGCGCCCGAAAAATGATCTCATTCCTGTGTCCACTGCATGGCCTTTCCAGCAGTGGGGAATCGATATGGTGGGACCTTTCCTGGAAGCTCCTGGAGCCGTGAAGTTCATAATTGTTGCCGTCGATTATTTCACCAAGTGGGTGGAGGCCAAAGCATTCGCTTCAACAACTGCAATGATGGTGCGCAAGTTCATCTAGGAACACATCATTTGCAGGTTTGGCCTCCCACTCAAAATTGTAACCGACAACGGCACCAACTTTGCGTCTGACGACCTCCAAAAGTGGATGAAAGAGATGAACATCGAACACACTTTCTCATCTGTTGCGCACCCCTCAGGGCAACGGACAAGTCGAAAGTGTTAACAAGAGTATTGTTGAAGGGATAAAAGCCCGCCTGGGCACTAAGAGAAGAGGCTGGGTAGATGAGCTCCAAAGCATCCTGTGGGCTCATCGAACCATGCCGAAAACGAGCACTGGCGAAACCCCTTTCAGCCTAGTCTATGGCTCAGAGGCAGTTATCCCAGCCAAAATTGGCCTGCCCTCGCCGCGCTTGACAGCAGTCAAGATGACTGACAATGAGGCAGAGCGTCGTCTTGACTTGGATTTACTCGAAGAAAGGCGCGAAATTGCGCGAATTAAAGAAGCCAAGTACAAGACACAGCTGGAAAGGTATTACAATGCGAGAGTGCGCATTTGTACCTTCACTCCAGGAGAGTATGTCTTCAGAGACAATGAAGCTTCGAATGCTGAACGTCCAGGAAAGCTAGCACCCAAATGGGAAGGCCCATACTTAATACACGAGGTGCTAGGGAAGGGGGCATACAAGTTGCGCACTCTGGATGGATACATCATCCCGCACACGTGGAACGCGCAACAACTGCGCAAGTGCTATATGTAACTACTCTCGGCCTTGCGCCTCTACGCACTCATGTTGGCCACGCGCCTTTTTTAATTTCCCATGTTAGCTAAACGCCTTTTGTGTTACTTGCATGCGATGTATGTTGGCCTAAGCGCCTGTTTCTTAATCAATGAAAGCATATGCCTTATGTTTTCTTTTATCCTGATGAATTCTACGTTACAAATGCATGTTAAACTTTTGATTAGCACGAAAACACTTCAGTAAATTACGAGCTCTTGAGTTACGCCTCCAAGGTCCTCCGCGATCATAGCGCTAGACCGGGGAGTTACACTCGCACAAGAGCCACACTTACATTTATTCGCGCTAACTTAACCAAAGTTTCTAACAACAGTGAAATAATTGTAACTGGGCAAAGAGAGCAAACATAATCATATTCAACAAGCGCAACCGCGCAATAGTTACATAGAAGTAAACCATCATCGTTTCAATTCAAAGTAAGCGCGACCGCGCAACAGGTTACATTTAAAATCTAAAATTTTTTTTACAAGGCACAAAGCCTGTCAATGCTGCCTACTCATAACCGTCACCTCCATCATCATCATCGTCATGCTTATCACCATCACCATCATCTCCTCCATCGTCATCACCAGCTGGCTCTTCTTCATCAGATAGCTCGACAGTCTCTGGTGGATCAAGGATGGCCTTTAGCCGTTGACACCAATCATCATGCTTCAGCGCCTCTGCAACCAAATCCATCACAGGTAATGATAGATGGTCATAAGCCTTTTCAGCACGAGCTAACTCAGCATCAGCCTGATCAGTCACTGAGCAATGACTAGTATCGAATGTGACAACCCTCACCAAACCAGGTATCCGTACGAATTAATTAATATTTAATTTCTGCTTAATTATTGTGCTTGCTTACAACTGTGATTAAACTGCTTACTGATTTCTGATACATACATACTCTTGCATCACATCTTATACTGTCACTCTATTATTTACACACAAACCTTAGTGACAACCTTGATGCACAAAAGCACAGTGAGCACACTATACGGGATACCCAGTAAACATGCTGACATAGCCAGCATCAGACAGTTACTGTCTCTAAGGCCAGTATGAGCCAGGAATAGATTACTACACTAGTAGGGAGTGTAGGGAGGTGAGGATTGTAGAACTGCGTCACTAGGTGATAATTATAGTGACCGGGTGTGCCTAAAACATACTTTGAGTACAAAATTCTGCACTCTAAATAAAAATTCAGCTTTTAAGCTAACTAGTAAAGTGCAAAAACATGGAAAAACACTACTAGACACTTTCCAAAGTGTCGGGAATAAATTGTGTCACTAAAAATAATATTAACGACACTTTAAATATTTATTTAGCACTTTAACAGATTAATATCCAACCAAACAACCGGACTTAACCCGGAACCTAAAAATAATGTCAATGACATTATTTTTCCTTTTCTGAGCTAGTTAGGGTCCCCGAATACCCTAACACCCGTTGTAAATTACAACACACATAACAACTAATCTTAACACCAACTAACTAACTATACTTAACTAATTAGTTAGAAACCAACCCAAATTACCCCATCCCCCCCAACGAAATCGTCCCATGTGGGGGGACATCCCCACAAAATCTTGATTAATTAAATCCCTCATTGCTAAATATCTTGAGGACATATGATCTTTTGGACAATTAGGAGAAATGGATTATATATAGGCATCATGGGTAATCACTTCCACTCCATAACCCACTCAACAAAAAAAAAATTCATTTCTCCTTCCCTTTTCCTTGACTTACGGCCGAGAGCACTCACATCCCTCCATCCACTTTCAAAATTTAATCTTGCATTTCCAAGTTTACTCAAGTGTGAAGGATCTCATACAAGGAAGCTTGGTGCTTACGGATTGCCAAGGACCCCTCTACGACGCTTTTAACCACCCGTTTTTCGACTAGTTTCTTCCCTAGCCTCGAGCTAGTAATAAGTGACTCTAAACGCCTTCTTGATCTATTCTAAAGTGGTTAATAAGAGTTTTTTCGGTCAAAAATTATGAAACATATAAGATCAAGACTAAAAGTCTACTAAAAAGATGAACAAAGTGGTTAATAGATGAATATTAGTGTAAAACTTGTAAAACTAGTTTTGTTATGGTTATTTATTGTTGTTGGTTGCTAGTGTTGGAATGGATCGTCATCAAACCACGCTAGATCATGTTCATGGAACATGAACTAGCCTTATGTTAAGTCGTAAAGTTATTAGATGACGAACCCTTTCAAACATAAACATGAACTTGTGTAAAAACAATTTTTCTTATGAAATGGAGTTCTAAACTAGTAGATCTAAGGATCTACAAGTGGTATTTTCGAAGAACCAAGTGTAAAATGAAATCTTGTTTTAGAAGCCGGATCTTTCATAAACAAAAGGTGATTTTGTGAACACACAAGTGTGTAGACACTTGTGTAACGAAAGGTTTTAACAAAGAATTATTTTTGTAATATTTGACCTAGAAGTTGTAAAAGTGCATTTTCTTCAAGAATAAAGATCACAAGAAACCGACTTTATTTACAAAGATAGAAAGATCTACTAAGAATATTGGAAGATTACTACACAGTTTTGCATAACCCACAAGTTCATGTGTTTGCGACTTACGTATATTTTTTTGACTAGTTGATGTTGAAACATTGTTTGTTGATGTTGAGAACATTGTTGGTTGAATTTATAAAAGAAAATGATACGCTTGAAAGCGTGGCCACCTCCAGTTACAAAGGAAACTCTGGCGAAATTTTTCCAGAAATATAACACTTGGAAAATATTTTTACGACAAGTGCTATGAATATATTTTCGACTTGTTTTTCCAAACAAACTTCGCCATGAATTTTTATTACAAAATCTCCAAGTGTCGGAGGTGGGATTTTCATAAATAAAACTTGTTAAAATATATATTTAGTATATATTTTCATAATGGCACTTGTGTAATTTTTATGATTATTTTGTGAACTACATAAATATTATTTTTAGAGTAAAAATAATATTACTAGAATACACTGAATATTAACAGCTCCAAAATAATACGAACGCCTTCACAATAAATATTTAAGTTACACCGGTATTATTTATACCACCCGAACCTTACAACGTAACTTACGTATTTTCAGAAAATACTCATAAGTGTGTATTTTGACAATGATATTATTTTGGAAAATTATATGGAATAAAATATAATATTTTGGGAAAAATATTTATATTTTGGAAGTAAAGTATTTTAGACAAATGAAGTAAAATATATTACATTAAGTGAGACTTAATAATATATTTCGAAGTTATACGAACGCACATGTATTAAAACCCCCATCCTTGGGAAGGAATATATTTACAAAATAATTACGAAGTGTAATCACAAAATAGTTGCCTAACTATTTCCCAAAGACATTAAACCTTAAGCTAAGGCACGGTCGTCCGTCTAATAAAAGTTAGTACGTGTAGGTCGTCGCACAGCAGGTTGACCAGGAGATTTCTTGTTAGAGACGCACTTCGGTGAGTTCATGTCCCCCTTTTCTCTTAACTGTTTTCAGTTTTCTAAACTGCGGGGGTGAAATACATGTTACTATGATTACGAATACTTTTTACATGGTATGGTTAGCTTAAGGAGGGTTAGGACGTACAGATCTTGTGGGTGAGTAGGCGCAACTTGAGGCCATTAATCCTCATTGTAGGACCGAGGGTCAGTAGCGGTAGATCTATCTGGGTGTAGCGAGCCCAACCCCTGAGCCCGCTTAATGGACCAGGTGGTGACTTTGTACCCAACGCAAAATCCGCTAGGTTTGAGTCTTCCTACGGCACTTCACACATATCAATGGCCTTGCAAACCATTGGTGATCTCTTTATTTCCTTATTTGCTACATACCAGGATTTTTTACTTACAAAGGTTTTACATACTCACTACACATGAACTCGCTCAACATTTTTTGTTGATTTTTCCAACTTACATGTATTTCAGGGAACTAAGGATCTGGCACGGTATGCTACGTTTTCACGCTGCGTTAGAGTTATGGGATCATCCAAGTTTAGGGGTTGTGGCTTTTACCTGGACGTGTCACAGTTCTTAAACTATGTCTATTTTAAGTTTGTGGTTGAGTCTTATGAACAATGTTTTTATGTTATTAGGTTGTAATTTCCGTTGCATGTGTCAACGCCTTAAGACAATGTTGTGGTATTTTACTTTTCAAACTTAAATCAATGGATGATCTGCATGGTTTTATTTTCATATAGCTTTGTTGTGATTAAGCTATGGTATTAAGAAGTCACACCAAATAAACCCACGCTTCCGCAAAGCCAGGGTGTGACATCGAAAGCTTGTCCAAACACCTCTTCCACATGCTCCGCACACTCTAGATAACCTCCACGGTGACCAACCGCGCGTGAGGCATCTTGAAGAGCAGCAACAGCTCCATCCAGTTCTCCAGCGTTTAGGATAGAGTTGGCCATCTACATCAAAGGCTTTGAATAAGAAATAGGCCTTAACAAATAAAAGCCTAAGTTGAGAAGAGAGACGTACCAGAACTACTCCCCTACCGCGCATCCACTCAGCTTCAGCAGCAAGAGTTTCAACGATGCCCTGAACCTTGGAATAGTTATTCTGCGCTACGTTGAGGGCCGCCGTACTAACGTCTCGTGCCTCCTCAGCTCTCGCCTTAGCCTCCTCAGCAGTGGCAGCCTTGCCCTTCTCAGCTTCAAGGTCGATCTCCAAGGACTCACTTTTGTCAACCTGCTCTTGCAGGCGACGTTTTAACTCTGTAATCTCGACGTCCTTGGCGGCCAGGTCCTTGTCCTTACCAGATAACTCCGCTTTCAGCTCAACCTGCAAAGGATAAAGGACTTAGATAATTTTATAGACAAAAAGCCCAAGGACAGAAAAGGTCACACTCAACGAACCTCAACTTACTCCTTAGCAGTTTGCCTTTCTTCAACTTTCCCGGTAAGCTCAGCAACTTTACCCTCGAGCTTGGTAATCTTGGCACAAGCCGCATACATGCGATCGTTGTCTTTCACACAAATCTTCTTCCACTCAGCGCGCTCCTTCGCCAGGAGGTATTCAGCAGCACGAAGCTTGCCCCTAAGACCCTCGCGGCCCCATTCCTATGATTTCCTATCAGCCTCGAACTTGGCCTTCTCCTCCTCAAATTTAGCATTCGCCTTCTCAAACTCCTTCACCTGCCTCACAAGGCGCTCACGATATTTCTCCCAGTCAGCTCGCTCCTTAACCATTGTGCGCCACTCACGTACAATTTGGTGATTGGTGGCGCGAGTATTAGCCTCTCCAACCACATAGGCTTGATACAACCCATCGTGAGTCCGCGCCCTTTGCCGGTTAACCTCACCGGGAGGGAAGGAGTTCAAAAACCAATCACGGCACAGGCCAAACTCCTGAAAGGTATCCTTCTGTTTCAAACCTCAGGGAGCTTGGTGAGGAGCATTACTACGCCCCTCCTCAGTATAGGTCTTGTAGTAAATGTCACCGAGGGTATCCTTTGGGCCGATTATCTGTGGCATATATCCTCCAGCGCCACCGGAGCTCGCACCACATGCAGCATGAGATTTTTCCTTATGAATCGGAGAACCTGATCCCCCAGTAGTAGAAGTTACTTTAACGGATTGGAGGGGGCATCAGGTTGCGCAGCTTTGGTGGGTTTCTCAACCTCAGGTTCCTTCCTTTTCTCATGGTGGGGCTGGTCAAGCCCCATCATATGAACAACCTCTGGACCCTGCGCCCTATCACGAGCGGTTGTAGCAGCGGTCCTAGTCTCTTTCGGATCACCACCGGCAGGTTTTTCAGCAGTTTTCTTCTCCTTTTCCTTCTCCTTCTCCTTCTCCTTCTCAGACTCTACTCCAACAGCCTTGAAGGGTTTGATGGTAACCTTGGGTTTCTTCTGCGCTGGCTCCTGAGGGTCTTTAATAACAACACCCTTCTTTTCAGGGGTCTTCTTTTTGGCCTCTGCAAAAACGAAGTGTTAAAAGAAAATAAAACAGCAAAGAAAACAAGGTAATCAAGAAGCTAACCAGGAGAAAATTTATAAAGAGGGCGCAGATTACTCTGTTTCCCGAGTACGGGAACCCCACCAGCCTTCTGCGCCACAGAGGCACCAGCTGTGGTCTCCCTACTCCTTTTTCGGCTGACCAACTTTGCAGCAGGCTCCTCCTCTTCTTCCTCCTCTTCTTCATCAAGAACGATAGAAGATGGAGTGGCTCCAGCATCTGGGTTGCGAGAACCCGCTACCTGAAGTCTTTGAACCAGCAGCCCCTGTCTTCTTCTCGCCTATACGCGACAAACCCTCAAGTGAGTCACTGATAATAACGTAATCTTCCAAGTTACTCTGACGAAGGCGGAGAGTACCTTTGTCAGCAGCACCAGCAGTTGCGCGGCTACTCCCGCCCTTCTTGCTGGTCACCTCAGCGTCTAAGGTAATCACCTTCTTCTACTTGGTGGGTTTTTTTTTCTTTTCTTCTGGGTCAATCCCCAAGTCGCGCAACACACCTGCAAAGATGTTAGACCACGAACTTAGCTCCCCATTCGAAGACCCTACAGACTCCTCGCTAGAAAGATAAAGAATTTCTTTCCCAGCGGAGGTCACAGCTCGCAAGGGTCGGGGATTAGGAAGATGCGCACCTTCAGTTGTGGTAGGAGGATTGGCGAAGGCCCCAGCAACAGGGTACATGAAGCGTGGCTTGATCATTTCGTACCAATATTGCTCCCCTGACCTCAGCGGGCGCGCGCCCATAGATCCACCAAAAGTGGGAAAGGCAGCTTGGTAAAGGTGTGCCTCTACATTCAAAATGCAATAGTTAAAGGCAGTGAAATTAAAAAAAAAAAACAAGGAAGCAACTAACCTCTATCCTCAAACTTCAATACTGGCACCTCTTCGCTATCATGCGGCCACTAGTCTCTCATCTGCGCCGCAACCAGAACGTTTTCACCAAATACTCGTTTTGGAGTGGCAGTAAGCTTCACATACCAATCTTCCTTCTTGGGAATTTCTAGCTCCTCCTTCTCGATCACCTCGGACCATGGACGGAAGGTCATGGCAATAGGCATCACTTCCTCGTGAATGAAGAAGAACTCTTGGATGGATTCAACAAGATCTTCTTAGCAGACCCCCGGCTAGCAAAGGAGAAGAAACCCATATTTCGAATCAGCTGGTAAAATACCCGGAACTTTTCAACGATGGGCTCTATGTCATGGGCTCGGCATAAAAACTCGAAGTGCCGCACCCTTACCATACCGGGTGGACTCATCTGAGAGATGTGGAACCCATAAAAGTGTAGGATATGGGCCAAGAACTCCGTCGCCGGCAACCGGAAGTTGCCCTGAAAGAAGAAGTATTCAAAAAGGGTGATATACCCCAGTGGTGCATCGGCGGCCATCTGATTCTGGCCGGGGTATCGTGCATCCCATTCCGGTGGAAACCGGAAACTCCGTGTAATCTGCTCGAACAACCCTAAGTCCCACTTAAGGATAGGAACGGGACCTTCTTCACCAGGATTTTCTTCTTGATGATGTTCTTTAGCCATGGATAATCAGAGACGAAGTTTCAAATATGCAGAAAAACTCGAAGATTCGATGAAGATCTTGAAGATCTGCTACTGAGCTTGAAGATTTGAAGAAGAGATAGAGAGAAGATAACAACAGTGGAATAGAACGTGATCTCTTCTCTCATCTCCACGGTTATTTATACTCATCACATTTAATGCGATGAGTAGACGTGCCGGATTCACTTCGCGCGTACCCAATCAGCGATTGCCACGTCAATCGCAAATCCCGGAGCGACGGTTACCATGCGCGCGTGGACCTCACTCTCCTGACGGAAAGCCAAACCTTCAGAGACAACTTGATGACGGCCGTGTCAGCGGTCAACTCAAACGTCGCCATCGACGACGTTTCTTACCAACCTATCAGAATTCAAAGTTCGAGGATTTTGCCGCCCAAAATTACCAAAAGCTTCAAGCAGAAGTCACTCAGGCCACACAGTATTCATGGTTACCCAACGAACCTGCGCGCTTACAATGAGAAGCAAAGAATTACCAACAGCCAGGCATAGTAGTCGTGCCGTAGCAACTGTCAAACATTTACACGCGCGCGCCTACCCAACACAAAGCAAGCATTTTTAGCACTTTTCTTTTTCTAAGTCTAGAGCTCCAACCACTTACCTCGCGCATGGTGCAACACTGGACTGGGGGGACGTGAAGGGGTATGGTCCCAAAAAGGTCGCGCAGACCTCATTCAGGTCGCGTGCAGGGCCATACTCCTTATTCATCAAGATGTTTACTTCCAACCTCGCGCGCGTTACATCATCATGTTTCGATCTAGCGCGAGGTCTCAACAAGAGAAAACACCACATTCAACACTTAGCATTCTGAATAGGAGCCTCTAACCCCCCATACCCTGTGCGGGCTAGTTACGTGCACAGCAAGAGTCGCGCAGGGCTATGGCACAGGGCTACTTCAGAAGGGACACAAGGTACAACTGGCAGAAGAAAAGGGCCAATCCGCGTCCTCCAGGTTCTGCTCAATCGTGCTCCATGATCGTCTGACGTGCAGGAGACAGAAAGTACTTAAGGACGCCTACATGGCACCAATCACAGGGCAGAGACACCTGCCCCACGATCTCCACTTACCTGTTGATGGCAGAAGGACGGCCAGGCCGACAACGGTGACACGTGGCTCCAATCACGGTGCGCCACCACCGGAGAACCTCTAGAAGCCATTAACGGTCGACACTAGAGAGACAAGGAGCATATCCCCTATGTTGTCGCCTTCCGGCCCAAGGCCCATCAGCCCACATCCTCTTACACCTCTCTGGCTATAAATAGAGACCTCAGTTCACAGGTTAAACATTCTATTCTCTGGATTCTCACTCTTTACCACACACTTATTTCCTCAAAGCAGATACTTATTCTCACGCCGGAGTCTGGTTAAGAGGGAAACCCCCATATTCCCCTCTTAACGAGCTAACGGTGTTCTGTTTTGCAGGATTAGCGGATCATTAAGGAGCTCAGAAAGTTATAAGAAGATTAACCTTTATGGTAGAAACATAAACCAAACTAATCAACCCCTAAAATTAGTTACGTGTTTCTTCAACTAAGAATCATATGTGTAATTTATAAAGAAAAGAATAAAAATGATCTTTTGTTATCACACATATAATCCATACAATTTATTCTAATTATTATATAACTAACATGATCATAAAAATCACTTAGAATGACATAAATCAATAGAATGTTGTTGAACAAATCAAAGTAATTAGGATAGGAACAAATAGAACCTAATTGTCTTTTTTGAGGTTTGCTCACTTTTGTCATGTAGCGCCCATATTTACATAGGGTCAAAATATCATGTAAAAATGTCAAAAATTAAAACTTTCATTTCATCACTTACATTTTTACCAAAATGCCTTTTTTGTATAGTTCGAGTAAACACAATCATCAAAATATATCACAAGTGCTAACCCGAACTACCATAGCAAATTACAAAGTTCCTAAAGTACTTACGAAAATCCTACACATCTAGTTAACATTTACAACCAAAAGAAAGTTTTGACCCGTTTGAAAAATAAACATAAACCGGAAGCATAAAAAGGGCGGTGAAGCGTGTTCGATCCAAATTCGCCATTTTCAAGAGTGAGATTTTCCTATCATCAAAAAACATAGTTATTTATTAGTTTAGTCTTTTTCACATAAATTCACTACTAACCATCTATTTTATAAATGACCCATTACCAAAGTCGACATGTTAAATCATCCAAATACCATTCATTTCTTTCATACTAGAAAATCCATGTAGAAACGGATATTGCATTTATCATTTCTTCGTCATTAACATCCTTTCTTCTTCCGACCCGTTCATAATGGATCGACTTAATCGTTTCATCATCACGAAACATCATCCGTTTGACCCGTTCGCAATGAATCGTTACTTACCCAATTCTAGTACTATTTAATCATTCGTTATGACCCGTCCATAACGGGTCATCATACATACTTCATAAATCCTTTCGTGTTTAATGCATCACACATACCGTACTATGAAACTAAACTTTTCAAACTAATAACAATAACATGACACCAATACCATAAACTACATTAAGATAAAGCGAAGTTCATATGAACTTACAGTGATCTTGCGTTGCTTGCGACTTCGAATGACTCGTGCTTTCTTGCTTCTTCGTGCCTATATGTTACAACTTCACACTTTTAGCATTCATATGCATTTTTATTTATTCATCATAGTGTTAAACAACTATATATATATATATATATATATATATATACATCCATTTTCATTCTACAACATCATTTAACAAGAAGTCATATCAAAACACAACTAAATCAATCTAGACATTTCATCGAACACGTTGTATGCATATCATCAATTAAGCATAATGTACAAGTATCTTAAGCACATTTTCCATAATTCATCCATTGATTAGCATAGAAATCCCCAACTTCACAATTTGCCATCCTCACTATATACATATAGTTCTAAATCAATAACTCACTGAAATACCATCAACATATTGCTTCAATCATCAACATTATACTAATTTGCATATAGAACTTAACTAATTTTTAATCATTCTATGACATACAAGTGGGTTTTTCCCCAAATCATCAACACAGACAAATTCAAGCATAATTTCAACTCCTATTTGCTAATATCATCTAGCATTCATATTCAATTTCATATGTAATCAGTGAATACACATAACCCATTTCATCTACTAACGCTAAAACATGAAATTTAACTTACTTGGTATCAATAACACTTAAGAGATCAAAATTCCTCACTCATGCACTTTAAATCCAGTTTTAAACCTCCTCAATTTGATAGATTTGCAGGATTTTTAGGTGAAGGGTTTTCTCCCCTGCTTTCTCTCTCGATCGCAGACACCAACATCCACAAACACTGACCAAATTTTTGTTAAGTGTTTAATTTTCATATTTTTCACTTCCACCACTCATTCTTTTAGAACATGCCATTTACATCATTTACATACTAACTTAGTTAACTTTCTTTTGGTTAATTTCATGTATACATAAGATTTAGACTTGCCATAATTTATAAAACTTTGAAAATGGTAAAAATCTATATTTACCATTTATTATCATCAAAACATCACGATTATAATATTATATTATGACATACGAAATTTTGGGGTGTTACAAGTCTACCCTCCTTAAAGATGGTTACGTCTTCGAAACCTAAATACGTACCAAATAATTCCGGATAGTGTTTTCGCATATCCTCCTCCGCTTCCCATGTAAAATCCGATCTCTTTCGGTGTTGCCATTGAACTAACACTTGTCGAATGGATTTGTTGCGGAGTTGCTTCACCTTGAAGTCTTTTATTGCGACAGGCTTTTCAACATAATTTAACCTCTTGTCCACTTCAATATCATCCAAAGACACGTATGTCGTTTCATCCGCAAGGCTTTTCCGCAACTGGGACACATGAAAGGTGTTGTGAATTCCCTCCAACGCGGGTGGTATTCCAAGTGGTATGCCACCGTCCCGATTCGAGCTAGTACTTTGAAAGGTTTGATATATCGAGGGCCTAGCTTTCCGCGTTTACGAAATTGAATTAATCCTTTCCATGGGGAGACCTTTAACAACACATAGTCTCCCACTTGGAACTTGATAGGACGCCTTCGCTGATCCGCATAAGATTTTTGTCTATCTTGTGCCGCCTTTATCCTCGATCTAACAATATCAATCTTTTCATTCATTTCGGCTACTACATCCTTTGACGCAAGTTCGCGTCGACCCACTCCCACCAACAAACCGGGGTTCTACACTTCCTTCCATAGAGCATTTCGTAAGGGGCCATCTTTATACTGTTATGATAACTATAATTATACGAAAACTCCACCAAAGGTAGATGATCATCCCAATTTCCTCCAAAATCCAAAACACATGCCCTTAACATATCAACTAGTGTTTGGATGGTTCGTTCCGATTGACCATTGGTTTGAGGATGGTAGGCAGTGCTTATATGCAACTGAGTCCCCAATTCTTCGTGAAACTTTCTCCAATAACAAGAAGTGAACCGGGTATCCCGGTCGGACACTATAGACAGCGGAACCCCATGCCGAGAAATAATTTCATTCATATAAACTTCCGCCATTATTTCCGAATTATAGGTTTCCCGAATGAGTAAGAAATGTGCACTTTTGGTAAGGCAGTCTACGACTACCCAAATAGCATCATGCCCTTTCCTTGTCTTAGGAAGCTTTGTTACCAAATCCATCGTTATCTGTTCCCACTTCCACACCGGTATTTCCAACGGTTGCAACTTTCCATACGGCTTTTGGTGTTCGGCCTTTACCTGAGAACATGTCAAACACTTCACAACATACTTGGCAATGTCTCTTTTCATCCCCGGCCACCAATAATTCATTTTCAAGTCTCGGTTCATTTTTGTAGCTCCCAGATGAACTGAATACCGAGACTTGTGAGCCTCATTCAAAAGCAAATCTTTCGCATCACATTCCCAAGGTATCCAGATTCGGCCATACCTCGTCTTCATACCATTTGCATTCTCTTCTAACTTGTGAATGAATCCTTTTTTTCTTTCTTTCTTTGGATCATCGGCATTCAAGTACTTAAGTTGAGCTTCTCGTATCTCTTCAAGGAGTTTAGAAGTGACTACCATCTTCATCGATTTTACCCGAATTGGAGGTGGGTATTCTTTTCGACTTAGAGCGTTCGCTACTATATTAGCCTTCCCGGGATGGTAGTGAATATCACAATCGTAATCCTTGATAAGTTCTAACCATCTTCGTTGCCTCATATTAAGATCTTTTTGTTCGAAAAAGTATTTGAGCTTTTATGATCCGAGTAAATGGTGCATTTGACCCGTATAAATAATGCCTCCATATTTTTAAAGTGAATACTAGAGCCGCCAATTCTAAATCATGGGTTGGGTAGTTACTTTCGTGTTGCTTAAGTTGTCTCGAGGCATACGCCACAACCTTACTTCCCTGCATTAAAACGCATCCTAAACCTTGACGGGAGGCATCGGTGTATACAATCAAATCTTCCGTTCCATCCGGTAATGTCAACACCAGAGAAATCAAAAGCTTTTCTTTCAAGGTTTGAAAGGCCTTTTCTTGATCCGTACCCCAAACGAATTTCTCTTCTTTCTTCGTTAACTTAGTCATGGGCAAGTCTATCTTAGAAAAATCCTGGATGAACCTTATGTAGTAGCCAGCTCAGCCTAGGAAACTTCTCACTTCACTTGTATTCTTAGGGGGAACCCATTTCATTACCGCTTCTACTTTTGACGGATCTACTTGAACGCCTTCCGCATTGTTCACATGACCGAGAAACTGCACCTCTCTCAGCCAAAATGCACATTTCGAGAACTTTGCATACAATCTTTTCTTACGGAGCATTTCTAGTACTTCTCGTAAATGTTGATTTTGTTCGGTCTCGCTTTGGGAATAAACCAGAATGTTATCTATGAAAACAAAAACAAATTTATCTAACATAGTTCGACATACTCGATTCATTAAATCCATAAATGCGGCTGGAGCATTCGTCAAACCGAAAGACATTACTAAGAACTCATAATATCCGTATCGAGTTCGAAACGCAGTTTTGGACACATCCTCTTCTCGTACCCGTAGTTGATGGTATCCCGATGGTAGATCGATTTTTGAGAACCAACTTGCCCCTTGAAGTTGATCAAATAGGTCGTCAATTCTGGGCAACGGGTAACAATTTTTCACCGTTAACTTATTCAATTCCCGATAGTCGATGCACATTCGCATCGAGCCATCCTTCTTTCTCACGAATAACACGGGCGCTCCCCATGGTGAAACACTCGGTCGTATAAACCCTTTATCGAGCAGTTCTTGGAGTTGCGTCATTAATTCTTTCATTTCGGTCGGGGCCAACCGATAAGGAGCCTTAACTACCGGTTTAGCGTTCGGGCTAAGCTCGATTTTAAACTCCACTTCGTGTTCGGGTGGAAGTCCCGGTAAATCTTCCGGAAATACATCCGGATATTCATTCACTACATTGACATCTTCGAGCTTTGAGGGAACTTGATTGGTATCTATCACGTAAGATAGATACCCCTTACCCCCGTTCTTACATACTTGACGGCTTTAATTAAGTAACAAAGCTTCGGCTCGACAACCCTACCCCCTTGGATACTCACCCGTTCCCCCCCCCCCCCCCCCCCGAGCTTACTACATGAATAATCTTCTTTTCACATTGGATTTTGGCATGATTTTGGGTTAGCCAATCCATTCCTACGACTACCTTAAATTCCCCCATATACATTGGAATAAGATCTATGCTAAATTCTTTATCTTCAATCATGATCTTACAATTTCTACATACGTCATGCAATAAATAACTCTTACTATCAGCTACTTCCACTTCTAAGGGTGTTAACATCTTTTCAAGCATAAATGAGGGATGATGTAATACTTCATTCGAAACAAACGATCTACTAGCCCCGAAATCAAATAAGATATTCATAGGTATAGATTTGACTAAGAATATACCCGAAACCACATCCGGGTGAGTTTTAGCTTCATCCGATGTTATCTGAAACATCCTTCCACGTGCCTTAGATGGCTCTTCCTTCTTTCCCTCTTTCTTCATCCCTTGTTGGAGTTTCGGACATTCCGTTTTGATATGTCCTGTTTGATGGCAATTATAGCATGTCTTTGGATTATTGGGACACTTGTAGTACGGGTGTCCCTCTTGCCCACAATTGTAGCACCCCTTCTTACCGAGTAAATATTCACCCTTGTGGAGTTTCCCGTAAGTTTTACAACTCGGAATCCCATTGTTTGACTTCCCCTTCTTGTTCTGATCTTGAGACTTAAACTTCTTTGACGGGCTTGGGTTAGTAGGCTTCTCTATCACCCTTTTTCTCTCCTCGTTCAACTTATCTTTTCAACTCCATTTCCCTATCACTTGCCCAATTTATTAACTCATTTAAAATTTCACACTTGGAGGGATTTATGAAGTCTCGGTACTCAGCCTTCAACATATCGTGATAACGAATAATATTCATCCTTTCGATTCCTAATATCTCCCGATAGAACTTCATCTTGTCAAGAAATATATTCGTTATTTCATCTATCGTCTCATCTTTTTGTCGAAGACGCAAGAAGTCCTCTTGAATTCTATCGATTGCGGATTGTGGGCAATGATATTTTAAGAAAGGCTCTTTGAACTCTTGCCACGTTAATGCTTGGATTTTATCTTCCCCCAACTCTTTGCAATAAGCATCCCACCAATCCTTAGCTTGGAGTTGGAGGAGGCCCATTGCAAACATCACTTGATCCTCCTTCTTGCATCTACTTCTTACAAACACCGTCTCGATACTTGAAATCCACCTTTGACACGCTATCGGATCAATTTCCCCCTTGTATGGTAAGGGGTTACATGCCATGAACTCCTTATATGTGCATCTTCGAGTACTTTTCTTCCCTTGTAGTTCAACAATCATCCCCTTTAATTCTTCCATCTTAGTCGTCACTATTGCATCAACTAGCTCTAATACTTGGCTTTCTACTTCTTGAGCTAGTTGGGGAATGCTAGCCTCAATCGCCTTTCCTACTTCTTCAACAATTCTTTCGTTTATCGGGTGTTGTCGTGCCATTTCATTTTCATTCACATTTGCATTGTCCGACTTCTACATAAAACATTCATCTATTTCATTAAATTTCTTTTCATACTTTACTTCATCACATTTGAACTCATGTAATCATACTACATTCTATTTCACAATTCATCCTTTACACTTTATCGTCATTGGCGATGTTGACGTATCGTATAGATCATAATCTTTGATCATAACGATTTACATCCTTACCCTTCTTACGTACCTTTCCACATCAACCATTTTCTTGTAACTTAATTACATGATGTGTTTAAATTCATGCATTCTCATTAGATATTAAGTTATCCTCGAGGTTTAATAGGAGCCATCAAAATTCAGGGCTCAATTTCCTATTAAATTAAAAGTTTTTATTGCTGTCTGAACCCCACTGTAAGCTACGGTCACTCTACCGTAACTTACGGTATAAAATTTTGACCGTAGCTTACGGTGGAGATAAAAGTGCTACGGTGATTTACTTCTGCCCTATGGCGACCATTTATCTCCAACGCCTACCGTAAGCTACGGTGGCGCCCAGTTCATGATGGCTGGAAATTCCCATTTGCAGCCATTTTGGTCCGTGTTCAGGTACGACTTCAATCAAGGCAGTTCCCGAGGTTTTATAATACGCTTTAAGCTAACATTCCTACATATTCATTTCTTTATAACCTTTCCATAACATCATCAATTCAAATCATAATTCACTAAATAATTCTTTGAAAAGTTTTTACCTCTTTATGCGTCTTGGAGCGAACACACCCTCGCTTGCGAGCTTTCGGTTTGAGTCCGAGCACTATAATGTGCTCGAATCTCTCAAACCTAGGCTCTGATACCAACTTGTAGCGCCCACATCTACATAGTGTCAAAAGATCATGTAAAAATGTCAAAAAATAAAACTTTCATTTCATCACTTACATTTCTACCAAAATGCCCTTTTTGTATAGTTCGAGTAAACACAATCATCAAAATATATCACAAGTGTTAACCCGAACTACCATATCAAATTACAAAGTTCCTAAAGTACTTACAAAAATCCTACACATCTAGTTAACATTTACAACCAAAAGAAAGTTTTGACCCGTTTGAAAAATAAACAAAAACCGGAAGCGTAAAAAGGGCGGTGAAGCGTGTTCGATCCAAATTCGCCATCTTCAAGAGTGAGATTTTCCTATCATCCAAAAACATAGTTATTTATTAGTCTAGTCTTTTTCACATAAATTCACTACTAACCATCTATTTTATAAATGACCCATTACCAAAGTCGACATGTTAAATCAACCAAATACCATTCATTTCTTTCATATTAGCAAATCCATGTAGAAACGAATATTGCATTTATCATTTCTTCATCATTAACATCCTTTCTTCTTCCGACCTGTTCATAGCGGATCGACTTAACCGTTTCGTCATAATGAAACATCATCCGTTTAACCCGTTCGCAACGAATCGTTACTTACCCAATTCTAGTGCTATTTAATCATTCATTATGACCCGTCCATAATGGGTCATCATGCATACTTCATAAATCCTTTCGTGTTTAATACATCACATATACCGTACTATGAAACTAAACTTTACAAACTAATAACAATAACATGACACCAATACCATAAACTACATTAAGATAAAGCGAAGTTCATATGAACTTACAGTGATCCTGCATTGCTTGCGGCTTCGAATGACTCGTGCTTTCTTCCTTCTTCATGCCTATATGTTACAACTTCACACTTTTAGCTTTTATATGCATTTCATTACATATGCATTTTTATTTATTCATCATAGTGTTAAACAACTATATATATATATATATATATATATACATCCATTTTCATTCTACAACATCATTTAACAAGAATTCATATCAAAACACAACTAAATCAATCTAGACATTTCATCGAACACGTTGTGTGCATATCATCAATTAAGCATAATGTACAAGTATCTTAAGCACATTTTCCATAATTCACCCATTGATTAGCATAGAAATCCCCAACTTCACAATATGCCATCCTCACTATATACATATAGTTCTAAATCAATAACTCACTGAAATACCATCAACACATTGCTTCAATCATCAACATTATACTAATTTGCATATAGAACTTCACTAATTTTTTATCATTCTATGACATACAAGTGGGTTTTACCCCAAATCATCAACATAGACAAATTCAATCAACTCCTATTTGCTAATATCATCTAGCATTCATATTCAATTTCATATATAATCATTGAATACACATAACCCATTTCATCTACTAACACTAAAACATGAAATTTAACTTACTTGGTATCAATAACACTTAAGAGATCAAAATTCCTCACTCATGCACTTAAAATCCAGCTTTAAACCTCCTCAATTTGATAGATTTGCAGGATTTTTAGGTGAAGGGTTTCCTCCCCTGCTCTCTCTCTCTCTCTCGATCGCCCACACCAACACCCACAAACACTGACCAAATTTTTGTTAACTGTTTAATTTTCATATTTTTCACTTCCACCCCTCATTCTTTTAGAACATGCCATTTACATCATTTATATATTAACTTAGTTAACTTTCTTTTGGTTAATTTCATGTATACATAAGATTTAGACTTGCCATAATTTATAAAACTTTGAAAATGGTAAAAAAATCTATATTTACCATTTCTTATCATTAAAACATCATGATTATAATATTATATTATGACATACGAAATTTTGGGGTGTTACATGTCAGTTTCATCAAAAGGGTGTTTTTTATTGTTATCTGAAACCACAAGGGTTTACGAATCTTGTCATTGGCATCCCATATGTTGTCCAAATTTTAACACTAAGTCAGGAATATTTTGGACATTTCATGACTTTCCATACAACTTTTAAAAGCTAATAACTCAACATCTTTGTTTACGACCTGCAACTTTTCTTCTTCTCATTCAAAGTATGCAACAATCATGGTGTTTTGCTCATGTGATTCGTAAACCCTCATAAGCACCTCCTAGACATCATTAAACTTAGGTCATCAATTTTATTGTTGCAATAGACCGATAGGTTTCATCACCTTTTTCTTGAGTTTTTGACCTAATTCATGGCTGACAGAGTAAAATAATAATAATAATAACAGGGACAGAGTTGTGGGTTTGTTGGTTGGGCAAACGCTCTAATGTGTCAAAGAGTCATTGTAGTCAAACCTTGGCTTTTGAACTCAGTCAACATGCATGAAGAGATCGCAAGAACAATGGCAAACCAGAACAAGACCCTTGAAGAATTTGGAAGAAAATTGGTAACGGAAAACAAAAGGCTAAAACTATTGTTATGCTTTACTTGGGTGTTTCTCATGTTGTATTATATTTTTCATTGACCAAACAATATGTAAAGGTCTTGCTTTCTACTCGTGTACCAAAAATTAGCATGTTAATGAAATTAATCTTTTGATGATATATTCTTGGTTATTATATGTGATAAAAATATTATACCATGTTCATAATGCCATAACCATAATACCATAAGCAAAACAATTGTCATAATACCATAAACATAACATATTCATAATACCATAACCAAAACAAGTTTTAACAGCAACCATTTAAGTTACATACCATCACAATCATTGTATCTGTAAAAGAGTGAACCCGAGCGAGTCGGTACTTCTACGATGATGAATACGAACATGGCCACACCTCGTCTTCTCCGCCTCAACCTAGACCCAGGAGAGAAACATGTGGATGTAGAGACGGTCGGTAGGGGAAGAATCTCCTATTTCCAGCTACAAAAGTGTTTGCCCCATTTATCATGCCCTAATAAGGAGGTGGAGACCTCCTTATATAGGATATATGGTAAACCCTAACCTCAATGGGTCAGGCCCAGTTAGGGGTTGTCTTTACAAGCCCACAGCCTAGTGTAGTATCAACTACAACGCGCTGGGCTTCGCGGGTTAGTACGCAATAATAATAAATAATTAATATTAAAGTGATAAATAGCAGGAATGTCCGACCACTCGGGTCGGGTCCAATACCATACCTCGTCATGTCCCCCAGTCTAGTGTTGCTCCCGCATGCAAGCGTGGGAGGAGCACTTAGACTTATTAAGAATGCTCGGAAGTGAATAATGTGAGTTTTAGGCTTTACCTGTCGCCCGGGTGTGGAAAGGTTGTTGGCCACATTTGTTATGGTTGTCGTTAGCTGCAAGTGGAGATAATGGAGCAGTGAATATCACACGATCTTGGAAACTGGTTGGACAAACCTGGCGCAAGCTGATTGATTGCAGGCAGTTGCCATTTGTACTGGCGCATTGCCACAAGCTCGTCAAGGTTTCGCGTACGCGGTTAGGTCCCGCGTATGAGCCTTGAAACAGGCTGAGTTTTGCGTACTGTAAAATATTCACCTTTTGGTGTGACTTTCGTTGGTTAGCATATGGTACACTAACGGCGTTCAACCCATTGACAGAGTTGATGTTGATGTGACGACGATCCCTACCACGTGTCCGTGTCACCGGGATCCCCGTTGTCGTAATGTGCACCCATTGGTGGTCATAGACGCATATGCAGATGTTATGCCACCTTAGGCGAATGTGAAACCGCTGGTGGTGGTACCAGTCGTTGTTATTGACGATCCGGTTATCTCAATTATCGTTGCAGTCGGAAAGAATGATATACAATGCACCCCTACTGAAGTGCTTGCTATGCTTAGTGACCTCGGAATGGTGCTTAGAGCGTTATTTATGTTCCCCACAATATTTTTATAATTGTGAGACAAGTACTTGGTTTTCCATCAGTGGTTGTGTGCATCTATTACCAAGATACCCACTGGAATAGTAGTGGTTGAATACATCTATTACCAAGATGCCCACTCTTAGCGCTGTAGTTTGTGATTATCTGACTTTGTTATTATGAAAAATATTTCGTGTCAGAGTTGTTTTGTACCGTAATATGCAGTTTAAATGCGATGGTATGTTGTGATTACAAATGTTTATATGAACACTTGTAGATATCAGAAAGTGCTTTATAATGCGTGTGGCGTTAATGAACACTTGAATAACAAAAGTGCTTTCTACGCGCTTGGCGTGAGTGAACACTCGTTGAGATAATAAAATGCTTTATACCCGTTAGGCGTGAATGAGCACTTTATGTAAGCTACTACGTGCTTCTCCTGGACGCGCACTGGCGTGTGGAACGCTTATAGTAGGTGGCATGTTTGTTTACCTCGCCGACTGTGGCGTGAGGGTTTTCTGTTATCCATGTCGCAGACTGACGTGGAGAATACACATCCGAATAAGTATTTTTCCTGTCGCATAGCGTGTGGAATACTTATTTCGATAATCAAGTATATTGGTTTTGTCGTGCGTTTGTCTTGACTACCAAATTGCATATGTTGTGTCAAGTGGTATAGTTAAGGCGTAATGGCGCTATACCCTGCTAGTCCCCCAAATCAATGCTGCTAAAGTATGTTAGTAGGTTTGAACTTGATAGGTACTAAAAAGAAATCGGCAAGCAAATATGAAGTATAACATGCGAAGAAGGCTCTAACATGCTTATTAATCAATTTAAAAGTATTATACATAAGTGTGCGTAAAATAGAGGTGAAACCTCTATTATCACATTTTATTTAGTGGGCAATTCTAATAGGTACTCTTTTAATACATGAAAGAATTGTCAGGTCATTTTTAAAAGCAACTAGAGGGGCTAATGTAAAAGAGTGAACCCGAGCGAGTCGGTACTTCTACGATGATGAATACGAACATGGCCACACCTCGTCTTCTCCGTCTCAACCTAGACCCATGAGAGAAACATGTGGATGTAGAGACGACCGGTAGGGGAAGAATCCCCTATTTCCAGCTACAAAAGTGTTTGCCCCATTTATCATGCCCTAATAAGGAGGTGGGGTCCTCCTTATATAGGAGATATGGGAAACCCTAACCTCAATGGGTCAGGCCCAGTTAGGGGCTGTCTCTACAAGCCCACAGCCTAGTGTAGTATAAACTACAACGCGCCGGGCTTCGCGGGTTAGTACGCATTAATAATAAATAATTAATATAAAAGTGATAAATAGCAGGAATGTCCGACCACTCGGGTCAGGTCCAATACCATACCTCGTCAGTATCAAAAGACCCAAAACAAAACAGTTTGTAATAAAAGTGTCAAACAACTATCATACTAAAGGACCCAAAACAAAACAAGTTTGTGACTGCAAATTGTTACCCAACCTCTGTTTTAGCCCCACCTTGTGTTCTAGTCCCCTACTAGTTGATGTAGTTGTTGTGGGTTAATAAAAAACAAGTATCTTTTAATTAAATACCTACACAAACGAGTACAAGTTAGTAAGCTCGTACCCACAAAGAATTTGTGGTCAGTGATTAGCAAATTAACTAGAGAAATATTATAATCTAAATTGGGGGTTTGCTTGAGAAAAAAACACAACATGTCACGAAAAGTGTTATCAGAATGAGAAGAAGTAACCCAGGCGGGAATCCCGATTATCAGTTTAACACCAAAAAGTCGTTTACCAATTCAAACACCAAATAGACATGGCCTTGGAATTAATGACTTTGATTAATTATTACGGACAATTTTTAAATAAACTATAACAACCTAACAATCCATTTGATTATACCAATTACCCACCAATTTACCAACCCGCTAACGATGCAAGGAAATCGCCAGTACGTTTGATAAACGAAAACAATTCAAATATAATAAACGTTTACCAGGAAATCAACATATTGCACGGCCCCCAACTCGTACCCCGAGTCGGGCGCCGCGAGGCAGCCAACAGTGGTACCGGTGTTTATTATTTTGCAGCGGAAAAATCATTAAGACCGGGTGTCAGGAAAATTTATCAGAGTTTTCAAAACACCAAGTTTTTATTTCAATAAAATGTGGAGTAAATCCCGTATTTACATATAGGAATTTCACTAGGAAATCCTTGATTACAAAAAACATGTTTATTTCAGGTTTACATAGCCACTTATTTAAGCTGAAGTGCTTCATGGCACTTTTTCCTTTCTTCACAGTAAGTCACCTGAAACGCGTTTTAAAAACATTTGGTCAATGGAAAATACTGGTGAGTTCATTCAGTTGTAAGAAAACACATTGCTATAATTTACAGCATTAAAGGGGTTTACATTTGTTTATATCTATCAATTACCCCAAATCGGTATTTGTCACTCGACCGGATCTGTGACTATGGTCATATCACTCATTGGCTAACCCGTTGTCCAATGGTGAAGCTTATCAAGTAATGTATACAAAACCCCACATACTGGCGGTAATTTCAGAATACAAAAACTTAATCACTGTAAATACAACTTGTAAAACAAATGGGGTTTTGAAAGCATTTAATAAAAATAGGTCTTTCCAATTGGTTTAAAGCTGGTACACCTAATTAAATACACAATGCACACGTATTAGTGTATTAACTCAATTCAACTTTAACGATAATCACGAGATCAAAACCCACAACGAATGACAAAGTATAGCCGGGTACCGGCAACACTTAAACATCCATTGGATTGGTTTCAATTGATCGGATATAGTACCGTGTCAGTGATTAGAGTTATTACCCTGATATCGGGGCAGCGTTTTGGGGATTTAGGGGCTTTGTGAAAGAAACAGAGGTACGAGAAGTAGGACGTCATTTTAAACGATCGAACTGAGCAACCTGAACTAGTCCCACACAGCTGAATTATATATACCCACATTTGGCACCCCAGCGCGCCGCGTCCGGCTCAGGGGTCACGCCCGCGTGTCGTGGCGGCTTCCAAGTAGTCTAGGATAGCCTTGTTTGCTCGTATAGGCCAGCCACATGTCGATTTCGATTCCCGCGTGTCTTGACATTCTCTCTCGTGTCGCGGGAGTTTTAGGGGATCCCCCACGTACCTCCAGGGGTTCCTGTTATAAGTTTCTTTGTTTTCACATTGGGTCGCGCCGTACAAGTTCGAGGTTTCAATCAGGGGTCCTTAAAATGTATTTTGGGAATTGTTACTTGTATATTGAAGGTTGTTACACAACACAAGTGGTTAAAGTACCAGTTATAAGAATCACAAACCGAGTTTAATGTAATAAACTAAGCAATCGTTCATCTGGGGGAAGTCACGAGAAGTTTAGCCTCGCATGTTCGTCATCGCAACTTCAAATCTTGAGTTGGAAGGATTAAACATGAAGAAACGAGATGGATGGGATGTCAGGACTCTGAAAATCGCCTCCGGGGAGCTCTGGATTCGCAAAAATGACTGAAATATGGAATTGGGAATGTTTCATGCGATTTCATGTTTCCAGAACTTGTGCTACGGCTTCCGTGTTGACCCGCTGAGCCCTTTTTTCTGCTTGGATGTTCCTTTTACCTTGTTTAGCCCCTGTTATACCTATAAAACCTGACGCAACATAAGCACAAAATAAAGATACGAAACGACGCCTTTAAATGACTAAAACATGTACAAAACTATACAATATACAAGGTGTTTTTACAAACACATCACTAGCAAATCCTCTTGTTATGTCCTTTTATCTTTCACTTATCACATGTTACATAATTGCTTGTCCTGATATTTTCCACTGGTTGAAATGGTTTGACTTAACTATTGGAACTCCTCACTAGATTTCTTTCTCTTTTTCTTTGGTCTGCCAAACTGCTTGTAATGCTTTGGAGTTGTTAAGGTAGTTGGGCATCTAGATATTAGCCACAAGTCCATGCCATTTATTAGGTCTATGGTTTCTATATAGACCTTTTTCCATGTATCTTACCAATAAGCTTGATCCACCCATTTCTTTGGTATACCATCAACTATTCCATGCATTGCCATATTCTGATACATGTCACTGCATGTCTACATGGCATGCCAGTTAGGTCTCATCTTCTGCATTAGCACGTCCTTTGGTCAAGAATGACATATCTTTGGTCATAGTTAAGACCAACGACTTGATACTTTGTAGTCCCATTCCATATAATAGTGTATTGCACGGCACAGGGTCGGCCCTGAGAATTCAAGTGCCCTGTCCAAGCCCTAGAAATATGTGCCCCTCAGGTGCTAACGAAATATATAAATATACGACGTAAACTAATGTTTTAAAACAACGATTAAAGTTATAACAATAAATAATGCAATTGCCAAAAAGGACAAAATCATAGCATTCAAATGAGTAAATAACATATCGTAAAAAACTAATAGCTAACCAATGATTCGTGAAGCTCTCCTACAATCGATCCGGCTTGTTTTCGAACTAAATTTACGTTAAAGCGTATTTTAAATAAATAAACTAATAAGCACTCAATTAAGCTGATGAGGTATGTAAAGCTAAATTTATACACCACATGTTAGAGTTTCTTGTGTAGTTGATGAGTTCCATATAGCTCTGTTTTCAAGTCTCTCACGAAAAAAAAAGATAACAAAATAGGGAAGAGTTAAAAAATAAAAGGATGCTTGTACTGGGTATCAAACTAGATACCTTGAATCAACAAACAAACACATACAACCACTCGGCTTCACATTTTAGATGGTTGTCATTTTTATATTTAATAATATATATATAACATATATATATCGAACTTTTTTAAAAAAAAAATGTGCCTCTGAAAAACATGTGCCCTGGCCTGTGGTCCTCTCCGCCCACCCCTAGGGCCGGCCATGGCACGGCATCCATCGTGATCTTTTCAAAATTTCCCTGTAGTAGCTGGTTTTAAGGGCCCTTGACACTTAGCAATCATTTTATGTATCACAACAATCCTTTTCATTAATTACTCCCTAATGAACTCAATGCAAATGATGACAAGTTTGTCCATTCCTTATGCTAGTTGAATGTTACAATACATCCCACATTGGCATTGGTGCAGGTTAGAAGGGGCCGAGGGGCGCCCGACCCCCCGAGTTTTTCGCTCAGTAGTGTTATATATGTAGTTTTCGTATAGAAATTTTTTGGTATATACGTTTTAGACCCCTCGGTTCTTACATAAATTGTTGGGTATATACGTTTTCGACACCTCGTCGAAAATCTCAAGCTTCGCCAATGCCCATTGGCCCACCTGCAATTATTTCAACTTATTAAAGTTATAAACACGTGAAAAGAAACACTTTAGTTAATGAAATTGTATGAAATAATGTAAAACAATATGGGTTGTTAGTTGAAGTCAAAATGTAAACAAAACCATTATCAACGATTTATGGAAGAAGGAAAGGAAACGAGAATTTGTAAGACGTACAAACCTCGAGGGTATAAGGTCAAAAAAACAAATGTAACCAATAAAGGTGACAATCAAAGACGTAAATTAGAGTTTACTCTAAAATAATAGAAAATAGAAATAAAAGTATGCTTGTGTAAATAATATTCCCGCAGGCAGGCAGGCACCACATTGCTTCACGCTACCCGGATCCATCATTCAATCATCCGAAATCATCTTTCAGTTACCAAAACACTCTTCTCACACACACATTTCATCAAACACATTAAACACAAACAAACAAAACCTAAATCCAACATCCTCAACATCAACATGAACATGGATTCAGACCTCAAAGACATGTCGAAAGAACCCCTGTCCCCACGTCGCGACACCAACCTTGAAGATCACCCCGCAACAAAAGACCAACCCTCTACATCCACGTCCGACGTGGCCTCCACATCCCACTCAGACTCAAACAACATTCAAGAACTTGAACAGAAATACGCTGCATTTGTCCGACATGACATGTACGGGACAATGGGACGTGGTCCGTTACCTTGGACCCAGAAGATCATAACCGCCTTTGCACTCATCACCCTCTTTCCTTTGCGCTTGGTCTTGGCCACATTAGTGGTGGTGCTCTATTACTTGATTTGTAAGGCCTGTACCCTGTTTTCCGTCCCGAAACGGGACGACGAACAGGAGGATTACGCGCATATAGGTGGCTGGAGGAGGAAGGTTATTTTTTGGTTTGGTAGAGTGCTTGGAAGGACCTTGCTTTTTGTTTTTGGTTTTTATTGGATTAACGAGACTTATAGGAATCCGGATATTGATAGCAAGTTTGATCATGAGGTACTTTTTTTTAAAAAAACTTATTGGTGTGAAAGTAGGAGTTGTAAGTTACAATTTTTGGAACAAAAAGTGTAAAAATTGGTCATATGGGTTGTTTGAGGCAAATGATGTATTTGACCGACACCAAATGACTGATGTGACCACTAACAAAGTGAGACGGTTTGTATGACCATTTTCGCCATGTTAGACGTCCTGCATGATGTGGTGGACCGACACAAAAATGACTGACATGACTACTGACAAAGTCATACCATATGCCCTATATGATGTGGTGGACCGACACAAAAATGACTAACATGACACTCACACGTATGAACATTGTTGATTTGTGATGTGACACATATGATGGGGTCACCTGGTGTATCTATATCTAAAATGAACTTATTGGTGTGAACTTTTGTTATTTGATTATGTTGATAAGCTCATTCTTTACATAGTTGTGAAATAATAATACCTTGGTTCTTATTAATGGTCAGTTGGAAGTGACTGAGAAATCTGAGGAAAGTGATAGACCTGGTGCAATTATATCAAATCATGTTTCACATTTGGATATATTATACCATATGTCTTCTTCATTCCCTAGCTTTGTTGCCAAGGTTTGTCTATTTATTTGTTTGTACCATGAACATTTGATGTTATATATATATGTATGTTGGTGATATGACTGACATGCTGTATTTTATGCTATGCTGAAGAGATCAGTGGGCAAACTTCCTCTTGTTGGCCTTATCAGGTTAGTTTAAGCTACAAAATACGCTTAATTGGTTCTTGTTAAGGATGTGCGATTTCTATATGAAAGTAGACATTTTCTAGTTAATAAGTTCTTGTTCCATTCCTTTTAACGTCATCTTTTATCTCTTTAGTTTTCAATCATTTCTTTCGTTATTGCACTGCATTTACGTTTTGTGTTTTCCAGCAAGTGCCTCGGGTGTATATATGTTCAGCGGGAGTCAAAATCAGCAGATTTCAAGGGTGTTTCAGGTATTTATTTATGTGTGCACTTGTATGGCAATATTGGCTGATTGTATTCGTGTATATGCTATTATGGAACGTTCTTTACTTTTTTTCTTTTCTTCATGATTTAATAAAATGCATATTTCTTAAATATTCCCGTGGCGTTTTGAATTTGTTGCTTGCAGGTGTCGTGAATGATAGAATTAACGAATCTCGCCAGGACAAGTCAGCGCCCATGGTGATGCTATTTCCAGGTTATCATCTTGCTTAGGCACTTATAAACTTGTTATCGTCTATTTTCAGATGTATAAATTTGCTTTCTATCGTCTTTATACAGAAGGGACAACTACAAATGGAGATTATATACTTCCATTTAAAACCGGTGCATTTTTGTCAAAAGCTCCTGTTCTTCCTGTTATCTTGAGATATCCATATAAGAGATTTAGCCCAGCATGGGATACTATATCTGGAGTGAGTGTAATTAAAAAGACGATATATGATGTTATTCTTGTGTTAATATGTATGTACCTTAGGTTAACTTCAATTCCACTTGCAGAGACGTCATGTGATCTTGTTGCTGTGTCAATTTGTAAATAATATAACGGTAGTGAGGTTACCGCTTTATCACCCTTCGCAAGAAGAAAAGGAAAATCCAAAACTTTATGCAGAAAATGTGCGGAGATTGATGGCTCGCGAGGTAACATTTTAATTAAATTACTTGTGAAACTTGGTAAACCTTTTGTAGTTACCTAATTGTCTGTAAAGGATGGAAAAATCAGTAGAAATTTCATAATATCTGTTTAAACTTTTGTTTTTAGAACTATGTAAACAGTTCTCTTTGAAGGTTCAGGCCACAGTATGTCAGCAAAAACCGGTTTGAGTCTGTTGCTTTGGGGTTGATTATTATTATGATAATAATTATAATAATTACAATGATAGTTATTGATTATTTTCACTATAAATAAAACATTTAACCATTCATTTCTAGAAACATCATTTAATCATGTTCATATCATCATATGTGATCCTACTAAGATTGATTCCGTTAAATACATTTTTGTGATGGATGTATGAGAAATTTCCAAATCTCTAATCACCACAATAGTGAGAAACTTCTTTGAAAATAAACTGTACAATATGACTTGGTAAGTTTATAATGAAGTACAAAAAATATATAAAAAAAGGATAAGCGATCAAAGTAAATGCAACCCATTTACTACATGCGAATTACTGTATTTGGAAAAAACTGATGTCCTATTTGGTTATATGTGCAGGGGGACCTAAAGATGTCCGATATTGGGTTGCCAGAAAAACGAGTGTATCATGCAGCCGTCCATGGTACGCCTACTGTTTTGCATCAGAAAGCCGATTGATATGTTTTAAACCACCAGAATATTTGCTGCTTTATTATTGAACACATTTTGAAACTATATAAGATCGGTTTTGTTTTAATTTCTGACAGTAAATGGAATTAAGAATATCATCATTCCCTTCATCATCATCATCATGAACCTAAAGTCTTCTCTTGTGTTTATGCAGGATTGTTTGCTCAAAGATAAACTCAGAAACATCATGTTACATGTATACCCATTCGTTATTCTTTTGGACCGAAAGCAAGAGAGAAAAAGGGAAAATAAGATGGTTTTTTATTCTTTGTTGTATCGAAGCAGAGACCCGAGATTTATGGAAATGGTGCATTGTTGAACATGATATCCCATTTCTGCTTCTTGAACCGGAGTTGGTTTTCTGACATGAACAATATTGTCAGTAGATAACTTGCTAGGATTAGTTTGCATTAATTTAGAATCTTGTTAGGCTTTTGTTCTGTAGCTTTTAAATAACAATGGCATTTTGTAACAAGTTTCTGCCAATGCTTTGTCTTCATCTTTGGTCTTTTACTATTGTTTTCTGAGAGGATAGCATGTAGAGCTGTCATAAACCAGTGAAACTGATCGAATCGTAAAATATATTGGCCAGTTCTACTGTTTTAGGATTTATATAGTTCGACCCACAGTATACGGTTTGAAAAAAAATGGATTTAACGGTTCAGCTAATGGTTCATGTTTTGGGACCTGCCGTGTATACATCGAATATTCAAGATAAAAAGAAAATCTTATTCCCTCCTAGTTTTTGTTTTCTTCTGTTTGTCATTTAGAATATATAGCGGTAAATTTGAAACTTTTTGAAGATATATGAATAACTTTAATAGAATACAAATCACTTTCCGTGCTAACAAACAAGGTTTAAGTAACCAAATGCTTCCATTATTTTACATTTTAGCTGTTTAGCACCACGGTTCTGGATCGCCTCAACTCCCACGGCCGTAAGCATCCCTTTAACGGAGACTGTAGAAGCAAAGAAGAAACCGACAATTGTCTCTGCCTCGAAGACAAGAAACTAAAACTGTTACTTCTAAGCTTTTGCTTCTCGTTTTCATACGGTATAAAACTAGGATCATGTTGCACAGCTGACACTCTAAGTGCTTCCGGTAAAACACAGCTAAATATCGAACCTATACATATATAAACCAACAGTCAGATAAATACTCCTATTTCCATTGCTTATTGTTAAACCTATGCAAGAAATGTTACCGAGTTTAGCAAGTCGATTAACCCATCCTGGGATTCGCTTCCCTGTTAAACGATAACAAATGTCGTTGCAGAAATGGTTGCAGTTTTTTACAATGAGGTGATACGTGTCACCATTGTAGCTAGCAGCATGAAGCTCCATGGACTCCCGGACTTGGACCGGGTCAAGACATGTAGTCCCGATTAGTATCGACCTCCTAAATTTGAACCCGGGGCATTGGCGAGGTTCGACCTCAAAGACACCGCTACTCGGGTAGTCATGTGCTCCAAATGCATATTCTACACCATGAACTGTCACATAAAAGTATAACTGTTTAGTTATTTAAATTGTTATACATATATTTGAACAAAAAAAAAGAAGTTAATGTTACCTTGGACACCAGAATGAAAGATGCCAACACCGGCCCAATAAGCATAGTCGTTCATAGGTGTTAAGTCATAGACGTTGAGATAAACCGGTGAATTTCCTGGCCCATATCCAGGTTTAACTTTTGGAAATAAACAAAAACAAGCACTTGATTTTCCTTTGAAATGAAATGGGCCCTTCTTTGTTTCGGATTTCATAATGTTAAAGTCTGTTACCAAAAGTCATCCTATAAACGTAGAAAAATATCAATTATATAACTTATTCAAAAATCAAAATACCTCAAAGTCTCAAACTGAAATATATCCCGCCATAACTATAAAAACAGAAAATTAGTTTAGAAAAAAAAAAAAACAAACATTAGTACTGTTTTTAATTTTCCGTTGGTTTTAACTTTTAACTGAAAACAAAATAATTTTGATTATTGCTGTTTGACAAGAAAGGTGTTGCCGACTTTAATCCCATAATTCACATGCAGTGTCTACACATGTCCACAAATAAAGACCAAATTAATAATTATATTTCCATTATATTAGTAATAATAATAATAATATTCAAACATATACAGGTAGGTAAGTTAATATTATAGAAAACAGAATATCCAGTGTGCAACAAGCTGGTGATGACAAATAATATCATACCTAACACTGACGAAGCTTGAGATTTCCGACCTGGGGGCGGAAGTCACTGGACCTAAAAATTTCTATAAAATCAGGGGGTTGAAAACGTATATACCCAAAAATTTCTATACAAAAACTACATTCTCTCCACTACTGAGCGAAAAGTTCGGGGGTCGGCAGCCCCCTCCCGCCCCTTAAAAGCCTCGCCTATGATACCTAATGAATGTTTTTACATAAAATAATTTCAAGTTAAAATTAAGACAAAACAGATTCTGAATTCATGTTTAGCAAACTCCAAAAGGATAAAAACAAATCAAACTACTCACCTAACAAACTTGTTAAATACAGTTATAACAGAAATAACCGATAATCATCTCGAAAACTGTTTCGACGAACAAATCTAACTCCTAATTTCTGAATTTTAGGTTTAGAACTTTACGATTGAGACGAATTAACCGTCAGAAAACCTAAATTAGCTGAGATCTAGAGAATACGGTTAAATTAAGATGTAACATCAATTAGAATGAAATTAACAGCGGAATTGGAGAAGCTAGATCGATGAAGAACCTGCAACTCACAAGTCTAATCCATGAACGAATTACTAGTAGCTGTAATTGTAACAACAAAAATTCAGTAATTAAGAAGCTAAAACATAGTTGAAGAAAAAGGGGAACTTACAGAGCAAATTAGAGCGGCAATAGAATATCAGTTGTGGCGATTGTTGAGGTTTGCAGAGAAAGAAAGAAATGTTAGAGACAAGTGGGAGGGTGTGTGGGGGATACAGAAAGGAAGGACAGGCAAGGCTAGGCTACCCTCGCATCGACCATGGAAAACGGACGCTTGGAGGTTGGTCCACTCAATACATTGTTTTCATATTTGTTTTGTATATTTTTTGTTTTTATAGCACCAATGGTCTTGAAAATTTGAAAATGTGAAATATCTCTTCCACATAAATTTGCAAACCATCTCTTTCATTTAGTTTAGGTAAATTATCTAACTTTATCTCTACAGGGGTGATTTTTCACCAACTATTTTAATATATAGAATCGAATTTTATGTTTTTTTTAAATTAATTTAATGATGAAAGAAGGTGTAGTTACAAATTCTGTTTATTTTTAAATCGATTGGGTTTTTATAGTGTAACAGTAAGTTGAAAGCTATGTCCTTGTCTTGGTTTGAGTGGTATAACTTTGTAATTATATAGTGTTCTTGTTTGAGTGTCCTGTTTCATGAGTTGGTGTTTTCTAAAGTTTACTTTAAAAAAAAATGAATGATTTTTATTTTAAATTGATGTAGTGTATGATGGAAGATCATTCTTTTAAATTTTCTTTGAGTAAACTGTCATTTTGGTCCTTGTGGTTTAGGCACTTTTGTCATTTTAGTCCAAATCTCAAACTTTTTAAATCTGGGTCCTTGTGGTTTCACTTTTGTTGCCATTTTAGTCCAAAAACCAAAACCCCTTTTTTGACTGTTACAACATATCTATTTTGTCTTTTTGTTCAGGGGCATTTTGCTCATTTAAAATTATTATAACATACCCCTCTGTCTCTCTCTTCTCTATCTCTCAGATCTTCATCTTCTTCTCTCCCTCTCTCGGATCTTCACAAAACCCAGATATTACCCACTGCATCACTCTCAACAACCCCACAATCTCACATATCATCTTCATCTTCATTCACACCAAATTTCATCAAAAACGGTCTTTCTCACATTCACACCAAATTTCATGAATCTGTAAGTTCAAAATAAATTCAATGTTGGTCCAACAAGATAACCCCAAACCCCAAATCACCAAAATTTCACCCAAATAGATTCTTCCCATCAAAATCACTTGATTTCTCCACATGGATATTCCAAAATCTTTACAAAATCATCACAATTTCCATCTTGATCACCACCGTTGCCGCTGTGTTCTTCCTCCGCAACACCGGCGACTCCGCCGCATTGTTTGCTATTCAACATGGTGCCAAAAAGATATTTGATTTTGATGATAGGGGAGAGTTGATTGATGATAATATTAGCAAACATTTTGATATAGAATTAGGTGAAAAGGATAGGAAATATGTTGTGTTGCGGTATAAGTGTGATAACCCGAATCGCACGGTTGTGAACCCGTATATTCATTTCGGTCAACGGTCTGTTTGGCCTAGGGGTTTGCCGTTGGAGAATGTGGAGGAGATTGAGCATGAGGAGTACTACAATGAGGTGTTTAGTGGGAATCAGTTTATTCAACAAGGAATTTCTAATGGTTTGCCGGAATCAGTTTCTTCAGCCACCATTTCCACATACAAGAGCTAACCGATCGGAAGAGAGAGAGGGAGTGTGACGGTGACGTTGTGGTGAGAAGAAGGAGATGGTGGTTGTGGTGAGAATGAGGTGGTGGTAGCGGCTGTGGTGAGGAGGTAGTGGTGGCGGTGGTGAGAAGAGAGGAGGAGGTGGCGGTGGTGGAGTTGGAGGTGGCTGTGGAATTAGGGTTTGGGTTAAGGGCTTTTGCTCTGCATCTGCATTTGGGGAAGATGATGGTGAGACATCATCTTATTTATATGTTAATTTAGTTTATTAATTATTAATATATTATATTAAAATTAGATGGACAAACATGCCCCTGAACTAAAAGACAAAACATCCAGCTTTCATGAGTGAAAATAGGGGGTTTTTGGATTTTGGACTAAAATGGCAACAAAAGTGAAACCACAAGGACCCAGATTTAAAAAGTTTGAGATTTAGACTAAAATGACAAAAGTACCCAAACCACAGGGACCAAAATGGCAATTTACTCTTTTTCTTTACATAACTTGTCACGTCATCAAATACGGATGTAGTGTATATTTAAGGGAGTTAAGAAGAAATATTGAAGGGTAACATACGTGCTAAATGCTTTTTCTTTCAAGGGTAGCAAATATATAAATTTGAGAAAAAAATAGAATTTACGTTAAAAATATAATTCGCTAAGAAAGTTGAGAGGCATCAGAGATTCCGTAGATCCTCTCCTACTCAACCTTCTCCTAAATTCATAGCCTATCTACAACTCATCGACGATACGCACTTTCTCCACAACCATGAGATAAATGTGGCAAGTTGCCAAAGTTTAATATGTTTTGATGCACTTGCACTTTTTCTTATTTATCCTTTGAAAATCTAAGTTGAAAACCCGTAAACCCAGATTACAGGTTGTTTTATTTGAATTATTAAATAAACAATAAACATTTTGTTTGGTAGAATTAAAATACATTTTTTTTTATATTTATTTGTTGGTAGCCCTTAGGGTGGAGGGTATAGTAGTGAAATCATACCCAACAATATCATGTCAACTCCTCATTCCACTCCCCATTTTGCACTCAATCAGGGGTATAGTCAATCACCCTAGGGTGTTTGAGTAGGTTAAAAAATAAAAAAAATTGTGATTGGTTAAAAGGGGTTGAGACCCACCATTTTCTCAATCACTCTCTCTCCCCCCATTCGGTAAACACTCACCGAATTCCCCACCCTCTCTTCTCCTCACCGAACACTCTCCTTCACCTGGTATAGTCACCGATCGGTGACCTTGAAGTCCCCGCTCAAGTCACCGATCCTATACCCTCCACCCTTATTTGAAGTTGGTGAAACTAATTAGTTTTATTAAGCTGTCCTATAACATCAAAAGAGAGCTAAGCATGTCCGAAATTAAAGTTATAATATATTACTTATAGATGAGATGATGATAACCATTTTGTAAAATACTTATAAACAACTTAAATATCTTTTTATCATTAAACTATGTTATGACGTAGTCGGTAGTACACATATTTTCAACCGAACAAATTTACACGGGTAAAAAAATCTATAATAATATGCTTCCCATTAAATTAGGGGTTGTTTCTTTCGGCTCTTAATAAGTTCTTAATAGTTCAGATTGTTTGTTTTGCGAGCAAATATCTAAATAATTCAGACATTTGCCTCTGAATGGTTAAGCATATTATACTGAGTATGAATAGTTAAGACCTCTTCTTTTCCTCTGAATAGTTAACCATTATACTGACTCTTAATGGTTCAGACATCTTACTGGTTCATCATTTAGTGGTTCAGACCTCTTACTGATTCAACACTTGCTCATTCAAAAGTTGTCAAACAACCTCTTAATTAATTACAGAGCACAGTTACAAAACCAGAACGACTTGGTCAGAGATCATTCTCTTCTCTACCGTCTACTAATATTTTTCTTAAAAATTAGAAAAAAAAAAAAAAAAAAAACTTGGTAATAGGGTATCATTCTTCTCTCCCAACTACTATATTTTTCTTTAAAGGAAGCTCAAATTGTATAAAAAAAATTCAGAAAATTATAGTGAGTGGGTCACCGTACCCTTTTAACCCTTGTTCCGCCTCTAATGGAGGATCCCCATTTTGAAACTTTGAAATTGGGTAAGGCCACCCGGGGTGGTAGCGTGATAGTTTCTATCACTCGTGGAACTATCACTCAACACCACCGCCACTAGTTTCTATCACTCGTGATAGTATAACGCGTTGAGTGGGTAACGCGTTGTAGATAAAAAAAGGAACATGTATCTTGTACATTGTACATTAATATTTGTACATTGGAATCCCTATCACTAGTGATACCACCCCTCCTACATTTCTATCACTATCACTAGAATATTGGGTGCCACATGGCATCATTTGATTGGTTGCTTCCATCACTGGAATCTATCACTAACAAACCACCCCGACCCCCCCTAACAGAGTAGTAACATACAAGGCTTCAACTATTTGAAAGTAAAAGTGGAAGTGTGTGAGTGAAGTAGAGTTAAAATATTTCCTCACAAGGATATATTTGTCCTTTACACTTTTGACCCTCTTCATGATCCCTTTGGTCAGAAACAAATAATACGAGTATCTGTTCGAATTTAAACAAACAAGTTGTTAGATCATCTACAAAGAGCACTTGAGTAGTGTGACAGGAGTTGGGTTTTTTTTAATTGAATCACTTTTTAGATGCTAGGAACAGGAGTTGGGATTTTTGTAAGGGTGTCCGGGGCGTACATCGGTGACCCCATCGGTGACCACCTTCCCCGATCGGGAACACCGCCGCCATCACCGCGGGGACCCGAATCGGGGGGTGGTTTCGGCCCTTCTTCCCCGCTTTAAAATGGCACAAAGTTTGATGAACGGTCCTTTTAACGGTCGACTTTTAAAAAAAAAAAAAAAAAATTCACTTTTTAAACAAATATAAATAACCACACCCACTTCACTATTTTTTATACTCTCAAACCACACCCACTTCTTATTTTTTATACTCTCAAACAACACCCACTTCACTAAATGGATCCCAGGTTCCCGATTTTTCCTCCCCTACCCGACTTTCCCGACGATGAAGGTGAACCGTCAAACGATAGTAGCTTAATTTTCTTCCAAAATCTCATCCAACAAGCGGAGCTACTAGACACGGCATCGTCTAGTAAAAAAAAAGTTGTCCCTCGAGATCGTCAGGGTGGCCACGAAACACTAATGGCCGATTATTTTGTAGAAAATCCAAAATTTAATGCCGATATTTTTCGTCAGAGGTTTCGTATGTCCAAGTCTTTGTTCCTAAAAATTGTTAGTGACGTCGAAGCGTACGACGAGTGGTTTCAAGAGGGCTTGGACGGGAGACTAAAACATGATCTCGTTGAGCATCTCGGACGTTTAGATCTACCTCACCTTGAAGTGAGTTCCGACGACGAGTAGTTTGTTTTTATATTTTTCTAGTTTGAATGTAATTTTTATTTTTCTAGTTTGAATGTAATTTTTATTTTTCTAGGTTGTTTTTTTTTTAATTTAATGAAATGTCTTTTATTTAATTTTTATTTTTATTAATATTTTTTTAATTTATAAACATGCATAAATAAAAATAAAAATAAAAAAAACCCAAGTCACCTATTAGGGGAGTGCCGCCATCAAAATGTGGTGTTAGGGGAGTTTAAGAGGGGAGTTGACGTGGCACTATCTGATTGGTGGTGTGTAAGAGAGGGGACTCACCTATTAGGTGAGTGCCCCTTGTACCCTAAGGGGTAACTTTTGTAGAATAGTAACCAAGTTTCAAAAGTGTTTCAATTAAGTCACTCAAGTTTCAAAGGTGTTCCAATCAGGTCACTCAATATTCATTTTTCATTAAAATTAAGTGTTTTTTCATCCATTTCATAGGTAACAATGGTGATGTGGATTTTTTTTCTCTTTTATTTGATGCTAACGTCGAGTGATGACATGGATTGTAACATTTTTTTTTATTTTTAATGTAATTAAATGCTTTTTATTTTTAATAAATATAATTTCATATATTAAAATAATTCGATCCCAACATCTTATGCTCCATTTTTTTCTTGACACGTGGAAAAAAAACATGGCTCGATTTAAATGTTAATTATCTAATTGTGACAAAAACGACACCAGTAACCTAATTAGAATACTTTTAAAACTTGATTACTATTCTGTGAAATTTTCCTTTTTTTAATTGAATCACTTTTTAGATGCTAGGATTCTTACCAACTTAACGTATAATTTTCGGGTTGGTTGGGTTTTTATCACTAAAGTTCCATAAGAACAATTAAAATCACTAAAGTTTCATGTTTTAATTAAGAATAAGTTTCACTTATAATTTCAATTTTATTGGCTTAAGGCTGCTAAATGTAATGGGTTCGTCTGTTTTCACTACAACATCATAAAGTGAGTATTACATCACTCTCACATATCACATAGACATGAGCTCTCACATATTTTTTTCACCTTCAATATGTGTGTGATGATTTCATAAGTTTAAAGTTTTCATTACCCACCACCCATTGAAATATTATATTTAAATGAAATAAATTAAAATTGAAAATAATAATAAAAGAGGAATGAATCAGATTTTTGATTCCATACCCCCCCCCCCCCCTTTCTCCTTCGCCGGCATGAACTAACTCACACCCCCTTTCCTTTTACCTCTGGTAACCCCCCAAGGGCGGTGTTTACACTGCTTCTCCGCCAGATATCGAAGGCGTTACCATTTTACACATAACTTAAGAGTAAAAGTTGAAAAAAAAATCACACCAACCTAAAAAGATCCGGTATCAAATCACATAAATTCATCTTTCTCTTCCTCATTATGTTAACTAATACGTATCAATCGACATTACTAAGGCTAGTGGGTGTGAGTGTGGGGGACGTCCCAGTGTCGTCAAGGCCCGTCGAGGGGGGTCCACACCGCCTCCCTTTGGTCCGTCCCCGTCCCCATCGTTCCTCCATTGATGCTCGCGGCGGACACATTGATTTCTTATCCCACACACACATACATATGTATATATAAAGGGGCTCATCACCACACCCTTGGCCTATCTATTGAGGTTATCCACACATCCAATGACGTGTCCGCCTACGTGGCGAATCATCCCAAATGACTACCCTCCTCCACACCCAATACCCTAAGAGTATGTGTAATGGGGCATTTTATAACAGGGAAGAGGGCCATGGCGCCCCATAGCGCCGCCCAACACAGAAACGGGGGGAGCGATATGGGGGTGATTTTTGAAGGAGTCGCTATGTGTATCGCAGCGTGAGAGGAAGAAGATGTCAAATAAGGACCGTTGCAACGGTCAGAAAATTAAAAAAAAATATTTCATTTTTAATATTTATAAATACTCCCCACTTTTCCTATTTTTTTAAAATTCATCACACTCTCATTCCCTCTCCTGTCTTCTCTACCTTTTTTTATAAAAATCTAGAAATTACTCCCACTTTCTTCTAAAAAAATAATGGGTTCCCCATCGGAAGATTCGTTCACTGATATTTATCGAAGATTTTTTTCACCCGAAGAAATCGCGGAGGAGGAAGAAGCGGTTACGAGTGCATGTACTCTCGCGATACAAGCAATGGAACACGTTCGGCGTTCTCCTCCACGCCCATTTTGAGGCGCACCTTTATCTTGCGAGATCGTGAAGCCGCAAACAAGCGTTTGATGAAAGACTATTTTGATCCCACACCGGTTCACGGACCCAATGTTTTTAGACAGCGGTTTCGGATGAGCCAAAGGTTATTTTTGCGCATTAATAATGATTTGGAAGCTAAGTATGGCTTCTTTAAGCAAAGAATGGACGCGAGAGGATATTTAGGGTTCACCTCAATTCAAAAGTTAACTTCCGCTTTACGCATACTAGCCGACAGAAACACGTACGACGTCAACGACGAGTACTTGAAGATGGGGGAGAAAACAACACGAGTTAGCGTGGAACAATTTTGATATGGTATTTTTTTACTCACTTTTATATATTTATTTTTATTTTTAAGTAAATCACTAGTAAAACTTTTATATATTTAATTATATTTTAGGTATATGTCAGTTATATGGAAAACGTTATTTGAGAAATCTCACTTGGAACGACCTTCAACATATATACGAGGTGCATCTAGAAAAGCATGGAATACCCGGCATGATTGGTAGCTTGGATTGTCATCAATGGCGTAGGTATAATTGTCCAACAACTGCATGGCGAGGTCAACATACACGGGGTGACCAGAAAGGGCCAACTTTGGTTTTACAAGCGGTTGCGTCATACGACCTTTGGGTTTGGTCGGCTTTTTTTGGTGTAGTCGGGTGTATGAATGACATTAATACCTTCGAGTGTTCACCTTTGTTAGAGAGCTACATTTCTGGAACGATACCAAAGCCCGATTTTCATGCAAACGGGAACGACTACGAGCATGGCTACTATCTGGGCGATGGTATATACCCGGAGTATTCGAATATTGTTAAAACGTTTTCTGAAACGTTCGATGCGAAAAGACAATATTTTAAAAAAACTACAAGAGTCTTCGCGAAAGGACATCAAGAGGTGTTTTAGGGTTCTTCAACAACGATGACATTTTATCAAAAATCCTTGTCGTATGTGGCATAAGGATAGAATACAAATGACCATGAATGCTTGCATCATTATGCATAATATGATCATAGAGGATGATGGAAATGCGATATGCCAAAACTATTTTTTGGAAGATGTAGTTGAAGGAACCCAAGTAACAATGGAAGAGAGACTCGTAAATGCTTAACTATTGCGATCTAAAAAAAGGGTAGTTGCACGGTACCCCTGACCGCGGAAGGGATCTCCCTTCCCAGTTCACCAGCCGACAAGGATCCCTGGCGGCAAATACCCATAGCCATCAAAGAGGGGTAAGAAACATGTTTCGAACCCGAGACCTCGAGTGTCCTCGGTCCGGCTTAAAGCGGGTGTCGGTGGCCACCAAAGTGGCACTAATGGGAATTGAACTTGGGTCTCCATTGGAGAACCCAAGTCACTCCACCACTAGGCCACTTGTGGTGGTTAACTATTGCGATCTAAGGATATACATAACGCGTTAAAGGCCGATTTGGTCGAGCATGCTTGGGTGATTCGCCCAATTCGACACGATGGTGACGTCGAAGAAGATTCCGAGGAAGAGGAAGTTGAGGAATTCGAAGCCGGGAACTTTGAAAACATAGGTTTGGATGCTGGAGAAAACGAAGAGGAAGAATGAGAAAACGACAATGAAGAAGAAAAATAAATGTATTATTTTTTTATTGTGATTTTTTTAAAATTTAATAAAAGTGTTTTTCTATATAATTTAGAGATTAAATGAAAAAAATAGAGAATTTTTTTTTAAATAATTGATTATTATGTAATGATGGTTAGAGGCTTTATGACTACGGACTCTAGTGATATAACGCCCTATAAAACCCCTCTATAATATGACGCACCACGTGTCCCATGACACCCTAAAAAAGCTTTATGACTATAAATAGCTTAATACCAAACAATGAAAGCCTGATACAAACAATGAAAGTGTAAATATTTTTCATTGGTCCATTGTCTTTTGTGCATATTTACCTTTATTAATTTAATTTAACCTAACTGGAAGATTGGACGTGTGTGGTTCTTTGGTACTTCATTCTGATCCATTTAATTAAATAATTAAGCGACTTAAACATAGAATTTATAAAATAGGGAAATCTCCAAAATAGCCAAGACTTGGTCAACAATTCAAAAATAGCCACGAATTCCCACGCGTCTCAAAGACGTTTCCTCATCAGCCATCCACCAAAGCCACATGTCCAAACAGTTTGGCAATCACTCCATCTGCGTTGTTCCTCCCTATTGGTCTATACTCTATCCTATGCAAATTATTACTTCAAAAGAATTCTGTATGTCTAAAAACAAAAGGTTGTAGAAAGGCATTGACTAACTTGCATAGTAGGTGGGTTCTTAACCTTTTGCAACCACGTGCCCACAGCTGTCATTGAAATGCTTCAACTATCCAGACCCATTCATTTCTCTCTCCACAACTACTATTCCTCTTTCTTCTTCATCGAGCACCACCACCCTCACCGAGCACCACCACCCTCCACCCACCACAACCACCACCGTAAACCACCACGGCACGGTCACATACCAACCAACCACCACCATCACCTACCAACAATCGTCACTCTCCGCCCACCACAACCACCACCCACCACAAAAACCGGTACTAACCACAACCCCCACCACCATCACCTACCACAACTTCAATAGACATGACCAACATCACAAAACCATCTGGGTTTTATCACCATCTGGGTCGTACATGCGGTACGAGTGGTCTCCTTGGCTTGAACCGGATGGGTTTGGATTCAAAGGCCGGTGTCAGTCGGGGGTCAAAACAGAAAATGAGACGTTTCAACCGTACCGGAGAGGATTGCCGGAAAACGAGCGGAACAGAAAATGAGACGTTTCACCTGAGACGTTTCAGGTTCTGAGACGTTTCACCTGAGACGTTTCAGGTTCTGAGATGTTTCACCTGTGACGTTTCAGTGTTCTGAGACGTTTCAGCACTTGTGGACACGTGGCTTTCGGTGGATGGCTGATGAGGAAACGTCTTTGAGACGCGTGGGAATTCGTGAAACCCCTCTTTGAGGGGTTTCAGTTGGCTATTTTTGAAATGTTGATCAAGTCTTGGCTATTTTGGAGATTTCCCCTATAAAATATTAGTTAATTTCAAATTTAATATATGACAAATTCATTTATGCTTTTATTGTGTTTATTTTTAACCTTTTTATTTATCTACTTTAATAGGCTATTTTTATATTCATATTATAAATCTTTGAATCATCATTTTTTTACGAAAAAAATGTAAGTATGACTAAAATGTGAACTTTGAATCTAACGTTTTGTTTCGAAGAGAATACCTAGTACGGTATTTTTGTGGCCCCCTATCCTGTATGGTTATAAGTAGGCTATAAGGCGTTCTCAAAAGAAAAAAAAAACTATATGATTACCTACGCATAAATTCATGAAAAATTCGTATCTCTTATTTTTTGAAGATTTTCTTCGACGATACCGCCCGATGTAAATTTATTTTTATAGTTTTTTATTGTAAAATAGATGTCGACATTCTGTTGGGTATATTTTTTTCTCAGTTGTTATACCAAGTGTTGTCATACCAAACCGAATCAATATTCACCAAAACTTCGCTGCATAGCGCGAATACCTTTAGCAGTTAAGACACATATTTCAAACTATCAATGCCATCAAGTGCTTACTCTTTGATTTTAGTGATCAAACTATGACTATGATGAAAAAATGGCGCATAATAAATATATATACACACACGCACAGGAATATATTATGCAAAAATAACAAAATTATATATGTTAAGCTTGGTTAGTTTTGGGCTCTATTTTATAAAGCTCGAGACTAGACTGAAACTTGACTCATTTATTATATATTTGATTTGAATAAATTTATAATTAAAACTTATTATATACCGTAATATATATTATTTAGTTATTTTTATCATAATTTTATATAAAATAAACATTATGTGAATATATATATAATACACTAATAAATATTGTTAAAATTATGGGCTCGTTTAGGCAAGCAAGTCCTACTTGAGCTCGTTTATAAGGCTAAACTTGTAAAAACATTGGGTATAACAAATTAACTTACGATGATAACAAATTATGAAAAACTGTCGAGCATATCAAGTTAAAGAAACTCATTGAAACAAATCAAAACGCTATTTAATTTAAGTTGATATATAGTGAAATTTGTCGTAATAATAAATTAATAATAACAAAAATCATGGTAACAATTAACCGATTCAAAGAGTCATAATTATCAACGTTAACATACCAAAAGTATAATTATTCATTCTGAGAAAAGTAAGACAATTATTAAAATGGGCATTATTATTTAATTATTGTTACATTAATGAACTATGGATGCTCAAATGATAACATCCAATATGTAAAAATAACTGTCTTGTGTTTCATATATTACAAAAAGATACTGCTACAATCATTCCCCTAGAAATGTTACATTTCTCATGATGCCAACAGGGAAATAGCTCTAGTTTGGAAAACTTTATTTAATAAACTCATAATGGGCAAAACTATCCACACACCAATTTTGCCTATCTACACACCTAAAAGGTGATTTTTGTCTTTACATGCACACCCTGCAGTGTCGAACTGTGGCCAAAACGGGGCGTTTTGGTCCGATTAACCAGACAAAGACTGATGGGTGTCTGACGGGTCTGTTGTCCGGACCAAAACGCCGAGCTTTGGCCGCGTTTTGGTCCTGTCAACCAGACCGGGTATCAGTCTTTTGTCTGGTTGACAGGACCAAATCGCGGCCAAAGCTCAGCGTTTTGGTCCGGTCAACAGACCCGTCAGACACCCGTCAGTCTTTGTCTGGTTAATCGGACCAAAACCCCTCGTTTTGGCCACAGTTCGACACTGCAGGGTGTGCATGTAAAGACAAAAATCACCTTTTTGAGTGTGTAGATAGTGAGATGAGTGTGTGGATAGGTACACTCTTTATAATTCGCCAAAAAAGAATTGTTTCTTTTCATACCCATGTACTAATATTATTACACAATATACAATTTACAATGCATACATCTCTAAATGTATATAGAAAAACAAAAATAAAAAGTGTGGTATATAACTGGTTTTGTGTTGAAATTTGAAAAGGTGAGTCCTTTATGCAGAGTGATGCTTACAACTCAAACATTGTCTGTCTTGTGTGGTGGTGGGGGCAATCATAATGTGTCATAGAATGGTCAAAGAAGTGTACCAAGTGTATTAAAATGATCCCACGCTTCCTGTACCACAACACACATAATCAAAATAATTACTTTTTAGTAAAGTATAGTCAAAAAGATTTTTTTATAAAACAATATGTTACATTTTATTTTCATTCTTTTTACATGTTTGTTTTACATGTTTGTACATTTCAAGACATTATGATTTGTTTACGTGTTGTTTAACGACTAGAGAGATATAATTTGATCTGTCGTGCTTATAACATCATAAAATGTTATTTTTATATGATATCATATTGTATTTGCGTTATTGAAACATAATTGATTAGAGCAAAAGTACCTGGAGTATATCGAAGACCTTCTCGGCTATGTATTTTTTATTTGAATCGGCGCCTTTTTGTTGCAACTTATCAGGGTGCAAACATAACATAGCTCGATTATAAGCTTTTTTCACTGCATTTGCTTCTATTATATCAACAAGTGCAACCGGTTTCCATCCACTCTCAGCCCAAAGTACCTGTGCCAACACAACATATGAGGTTTGACCCAATAATCTGACACGAAACAAGATGATGTGGTTGGGCTTACGAGTTGTAAAGTGGAGAGCAGTGAGCGAATGTTCCCTTTTCTTCCACTTGACCACGTATGGATCTTTGAATCCAAAGCCTATGAAAATCTATATCAAACCGACGGGCCATATACTAATACAATATACACAATTATGAGATGACTATAAATGATCATAATATGTATTTTACCATAATGGCCTCAGATTCTTCTTGAGTTTTTAATGTTTTGTCATCCACAGTAGTCAATTCTTGAACCTGTGTCAAGTGCTCATTTAATAAAATGTGTGATACGAATTACAAAATGATAAGAAACTGAATACCTGGAAGTTATCCAAAGTGGGATCGTCTATATTTACAGTACTAGTCTTGGAACCATTAGGAACTGATTCTGTAATACATAAACACGTATATCATAAGCCAATATTAAGCTATAAAAACAGCTTATTCTTGTGATCTTGTCGATTAATTAACTAACCAGAAGATGGCGTGGTATCCTGCTGAAAGTTAATATCCTCGAGTTTTCTAATTGGACGATTCTGTGAAAATTTCTGCTTGTTGGACCTCCCACTTTCTTCTTTCGCCTTAAATACAAAAAGATGTTGTAAAACTTTACGACACGTACATGTAATGATATGAAGTAAAAAATTAGATATACAGTTACCATGAATGAAGCATCTGGCATCTTATTCTCATTTTCTGCAGGCATTTTACCATTCAATGGTGTCATGTTTGAAGCATCTGGAGCCCTTTTCACATTTTCTGCAGGTGTTTTACCATCCAACGGTATTGTGCGTGAAGCATCTGGGGGGGTTATTTTCACATTTTCTGCAGCCAAATCACTAGCCAATTTTGTTGTTTTTGAAGCATCTGTTTTGGTTTTTGCATTTGTATCCAGATTTGAAGTTGTATCATTGACTTCTTCCTGTGTTGTGTTCTTTTTACCACCGGTTTTCCATCTAGAGCTCACGTTTGTTTTTGTCTTTGGAGGACTTTCTTGATTAGACATCTTGAAGAAATCTTTGACCATACCTTTGACTCGGTTTTTAGGTGATCCAGCACCAGGCTTATTCGATTCGGCTTTTTTACTGGAACTTGTCTTTTTCGCATCGGGTTTTTTCTTACCACTCGTTGTCTGCATTTTTTCTTTAGTTTCAGCCTCTTTACCAGCATCTTCATAGCCTGAACCAACAAACAAAATAAAGAAAAACAGTTTACAGATGTTATAATTTTCATCATAATATAACGATATCCACCACCGTGAAAACACAATTTACCTTTTCTTTCTAGCTCATCATGTAATAATGAACTTGGAGCCACGACCTCTTGCACATTCTCTTCTTGTTTGACCACTAAAGTTTCTTTCTCTGTCACTTTCACATCTTCTTTCTTAGCAGACAAATCCTCATTCGGAAATCCAGATTCCTGCATGTTATCCATCGATAGCGCGCTAACTTTACTACTTCCTTTCAAAATAGGACGGTTGCCCCCACGAAGAGACATGAGTAACGGTACCCCTACACTAGGCCATTTGTGTATAGAAAAGTGAAATTCATTGCTTGGAGATTTTGTTCCTGTTGTTTTCGCTTTTGACGTGTCGTCAACTTCACTTCCTGTAGATCGCGTTGAGTGTAGCGACTCCTTAGCATTGGACGCTTCACGCGATAACAACGTTTGACCAGGCGATTGACCGGAATTATTCCGAAATTTTTGTGTTGCGGTGCTTGAAAACCTAGACAGAGTAGTGCTTGGCGTATGCACATTCGAACCAAACACAGGAATGCCTGCATCTTCTGTCATCTTCGGAGGCAGACTGAGAGCATAGAATAACGAAAACCACATAAGGTATTTCGTATCATTAACTATTAATCAACTATATGATACCCATACAATGACGATACAACGAGAATAACTACAAAGGATCTCTAATCTAATTTAATCTAATCAAATCATATTTCCTAACTATCGTTTTAATAATTACAATAAACCCTAACTAATATTATATCAAATGCAAAAACCCTGAAGGGGTATGGTCCCAGATCTCGCGTCAGCACGACCGCGAGTGACCATTATCCTTACCAAAAACCCCCACCAGCAAGAACTTATCTGTGTCCGTGCGGGCACGCGCGAACACAGCGGTCAAATCCAATCGGTCAAGGGATAAGAGGACTTACCTTAAGTACGAAAACGGATGTTACGCATAGCGATACGTCCTGGCACCGCATCCTATGAACGTTTTCGTCACGACAAGGGATCTGGACAACAGTAACAGTCACCAAGCGGCGATGCGGCGCGGCACCGCATCCCGCATACATCTTGGCCAGAACAAGAACGCGGGAACAACATCAGTTACCGCGAGCAGCCATGCGGCTCAGCACCGCATCCTGCATACAAGGCAAGTGGGACTGACACCACAGTGCAAGTGGCACTGAGGACAGTCGCCTGTCAGCCCACGTATAAGCAACAGACTGACACCACAGCAGGACGTGGCATCACCACCGTGACCGACAGGCCTGACACACCTGCAAGAACCTGTGCGATGTCAGACTAGCCACTCAACTACCCTCCTTCACTCCTCGGCTATAAATACCCATCCCAAACCAGGTTTGAGGTATCTCTTCACAACTCTCTCACTACTACTACTATCACACTTTGCTTCCCAAACAAATTACTAATTCTCACGCCGGAGAGTGGTAACAAGGAGCACCCCCCACCCCATCCTCCTTGTTACGAGTCACGGTTTGTTTCCTTGTGCAGGAGATCAACCAGCGATCCTCGGAAAGAAGGGATTAACCCTACTTGACGAGACCGGTGAGTTAACCACCTTGGTTAACCATTGTTTCATCATTGGCGGCCACCGTGGATATAAGCTATAGCAGATTAACCCTAACACTCGGATATAAGCTATAGCAGATTAAAATATCCAGAATTCAGTTAATAAGAAGCAAAAATTGGGGGAAATTGCAGTGTCATCATCTATTATAGCAGCCTAATCAGAACCAAACCCTAATTTCATCCAACATGTGTATATAACAACCTCTAAAACTCACAATTCAGATAATCAATTCACAGAATACAACAAACAAAACCTGAAATCAGACGGAAGTGAAGTAGCAAACGGCTCACGAACCGACTCATCACTCCTCCTAAAAATATCATCATAAAAATCATCACTCGTACGCGTTCTCGGAGAGCTATACGACTCACCGAACACCGGAGAGCTAGACGATTCCTCCTCCGACTTAACCCTACCACTTCCAAAACTGTATCTGGTCCTCGTGGGAGGTCCGCCGAAGACGTCATCGAAATCAACGTCGTCGTTGTCGTCAGAGTTTCTGACAGACGAACTGCTGGCTTTGTTGAGGCTTTCGAAAGATCTGTGAGTGAGGCTGTACCGGAGAGATAGATTCGCCGGCCGGCTAACTTTCTCCATTACTAACTAACTAGTAAAGTTGAGTGAAGAATAACAGAATAACGACGATGGCATGTTGTATTATGAGTGGATGATGAAATTCGGGTGGGGGAAAGTGACAAAAAACAAAGGAATGTAATTGGAAGCCACAAGATTGTTAAGACGGGCGGGGGACCAGCTGGATGATAAGGGGGGATGAAATGAAATGATACCGGCCGGTTTTATTTTGTATGAAGAATATTTTTTTGTTGGCGCCAATTGCTTGCCACAAGTATAAGCCGGTAGACAAATTTTGTAGAATAAATAATCTTGAGGTTGAGGTTAACTCAAATTTTAACTAAATTTTATTTTATTTGTGATGTGTTGTCTACATCATATTTGTCCAAGGCGTACTCAAGTTGTAAAGTATGAGTATTTGTAACACCCTTGTTATATTACTAGATTTAATGACTTAATACTTTGCATATCATGCCAAAATTTGAAGTTTACAAGAAAGACAAGTACTAAAAGTTTTTATCTAGACACAACAATCACATATTTATCCTACGAAACCATATTCAAGACATAAATTACAATTGTTTACATAATTTTTAAACAAAAGATCAAGTGCGGAAGCGTTAAACTTTGTGTTCGGTTCGACTTGATAGCTTGATCATCATTCTACTACTTGATATTCCTGAAAACCGAAATGTTTATCACAAAACATTAATAACGGAGTTCTTAGAAATAATACATAACCGAAACTACATTCCATGAATTGAAAAATAGAAATTTCAAAACTTTTCTGATTCTACCGTAACTTACGGTCCCACCGTAAGTTACGGTGGACAATTTTTCAATAAGGGTTCCACCGTAAATCAGTAGATCCTCACCGTAAACTTCTGGCATCTACCGTAAATTACGGTACCACCGTAATTTACGGTATTACCTGGGAATTTCCTGTTTTGCTTGTTTGATCATTACACCAAGATTCCAACTCTCGAATTTCGGTTCATCTATGATACCGAAACATTAAAACCTCATATTACTTAAATGTTATATATTAACCAATCATCAAAGATCTTTCAATCATAATTCGAAGTATTAATCATGCCTTGTTAGATTGTTCGACCCGTTTAGACACCAAGAGTTAATCATCAAACCATGTAATTCAAACCTCAATTTCTAACAATTGTTTTGACCCGTCTCACTAGATTAAGACGAATAGTCACTTCCGTGATATATTGATTCATCTTGTTTACCATGTTTTCAAACTACAACGTAAATCTATCAAATAAGACATAATGTAACGAAACGACAATTTCGTACCTTTAGAGCACGCCTTTCCCCCGTGAATTCCCTCCGGCTTGTCCGCTTGATGATCCGGACTCTTTGCCTAGAAAAATTCAGTTTTACAACTTGTTTAGAACTCTTTTCATGTCTATCATCGCATCATTATGAGTCATGATAAATTCTGCGTTTTCCTACTATTCTAGCATTCAAATCTTCGATTAGGCATTACTACGAACACCTAACGGGACAGATTTTTCTACAATTTTTACCAAGTTCCTAACTTGCGATTTAACATCAAATTTCACTATAATTAAGCCACTTGTATCATTTAATCATTCAATTTGCTGAATTTCATCATACCAATCAGTTTTTCTCTAGGTTAAAATTCACAATCCTAGTACTTGTCTAGTCTTCACACTATCATAAATCACCTACAATGGTGATTTTAATTTCTTTAAGTAACATGAAATGATTTTCACAATTTATCATCTAGGGTTTAATCCCAACAACATATTGCTTCAAGATTCATTCATGCATGACTTATCTAGGTCTAATTTCAGCTATTCACCATTAACCTAGAATTTATGGTGAATCAAAATATAAAAATTTTACATACCTTTTGATCCTTACTACAAGGGGATTACTAATTTACATTCAAGACTTGATTTAGGGCAGTTTTGAAGCTTCAATTTGGAGATTTGATGTGAAACAAGGGTTTGAAGGAAACCCTGTGTCGCCCCCTTGCTCCCAGTTCGACCAGACGCCAGCTTTTGGGTGTTTGGTTTTTGTTTTGGTTATTATTAGTAACCTAATTTCAGTTTTTGGCAAGTTTACACCCTTAACTTTGATTTATCTTTAAGTTTAAGTGTTTTAACTCTATCATGGGTTATTTCAAGGCTTGTATTTAACTGAGTTAAAATTCCTAGTTGATTGAGTCTTGTTTATTTTACTCTTAATTTTTAATAGGAGGATTTATATTTTCGGGGTGTTACAAGTCCACCCCCCTTAAAAGGGTTTCATCCCCGAAACCGAATTACGTACCAAATAAAGTAGGATAAAGCCGACGCATCTCTTCCTCGGTCTCCCACGTGGTGTCAGAGCCTTTTCTATGCTCCCATTTGACTTTGACTTGATCAATTTGTTTATTTCGTAAACGCTTGACCATTCTGTCTAAAATTTCAACCGGTCTTACCGCATAATTTAGACTATTATCCACTTCAATATCATCGTAATGGATATAGGTCGTTTCGTCTGCTAGGCACTTTCTTAATTGCGATACGTGAAACGTGCCATGGATCCCACTTAGCTCCTCCGGTAATTCAAGACGGTAAGCTACCTTGCCAGCTCTCCCGATAATTTTAAATGGTCCGATAAACCTTGGGCTTAACTTTCCCCTTTTTCTGAATCTAATAACACCTTTCCATGGGGACACTTTTAGCATGACCATGTCACCGACTTGAAATTCGATTGGCCTTTTCCTTTTATCAACATACGCCTTTTGCCTGTCTTGAGCCGCTTTCAAGTGTGCCCGAACTTTATCGATCTTTTCGTTCGTGGCTCGTACTATATCTTGGTGGGCGAGTTCACGTGGACCCACTTCACCCCAACAAACCGGGGTTCGACACTTCCTACCGTAAAGCATTTCGTATGGTGCCATTTTAATACTAGATTGGTAACTGTTGTTATACGAAAATTCGACTAACGGAAGGTGAACATCCCAACTGCCTCCAAAGTCGATTATACACGCCCGTAGCATGTCTCCCAATATTTGTATCGTTCTTTCACTTTGTCCATCCGTTTGAGGATGGTACGCAGTGCTAATGAACAATTTGGTCCCCATTTGTTCTTGGAATTCACGCCAGAATTTCGAGGTAAATCGGGTATCCCTATCGGACACGATGGACACCGGCACTCCATGACGTGCTATGATTTCATTGGTATAGACTTCTGACATCTTTTCTGACGTATAAGTCTCACGAATCGGAATGAAGTGAGCACTTTTCGTTAATCTATCCACCACTACCCATATGGCATCAAAACCACGATTCGTCTTGGGCAACTTGGTTAACAGGTCCATTGTAATATGTTCCCATTTCCAAACCGGAATTTCTAACGGTTGGAGTTTGCCGTATGGTTTCTGGTGCTCCGCCTTGACTTGTAAACATGTCAAGCATTTTTCCACGTATTTCGCCACGTCCCTCTTCATTCCGGGCCACCAATAATTTTGTTTCAAATCATTATACATCTTGGTTGCACCCGGATGAATCGAATAACGGGATTTATGAGCTTCGTTAAGTAGAAGCGTCTTTACTCCACAAGTATGTGGGACCCATATCCTTCCGGATCGAGTCTTCAACCCATGATTCCCATCCGTCAAATCTTTCAATTGACCAATTATTCTTTCTTTCTTACAATTCTCTTCTTTTACTGCTTCTAACTGCGCCTCTCGAATACGTTCAAGTATACCCGAGGTCACCACGAGTTGCATCGACCTCACTTGTATTGGGGCATAGTCCGCTTTTCTGCTTAGAGCGTCCGCTACCACGTTTGCTTTTCCGGGGTGATAATGTATCTCACAGTCGTAGTCCTTCACCGTTTCCAACCATCGCCTTTGTCGCATATTTAACTCCTTCTGATCAAAGAAGTATTTCAAGCTCTTGTGATCGGTGAATATGGTGCACTTTACCCCATACAAATAATGCCTCCATATTTTTAACGCAAACACTACCGCTGCCAATTCGAGGTCGTGCGTGGGGTATTTCTTCTCGTGTATCTTCAATTGTCTCGAGGCATAGGCTATTACCTTACCCCGTTGCATCAACACGCAACCGAGCCCCGATAATGAAGCATCCGAATAGACCACCATGTCTTCGACTCCGTCCGGCAATGTCAGTACCGGAGCTTGAGTTAGCTTTCCTTTTAGCGTTTGAAACGCTTTTTCTTGATCGATTCCCCAAATAAACTTTGCTTTCTTTTGGGTTAGTTTCGTTAGCGGCGACGCAATCTTGGAGAAATCTTGAATGAATCTCCTATAGTATCCTGCAAGCCCCAAAAAGCTTCTAATTTCTGAAGGGTTCTTCGGGGGTTTCCATTTTGACACAGCCTCTATCTTTGACGGATCCACCAATACTCCGTCGGCATTTATGACATGGCCTAAGAATTGAACCTCTCGTAACCAAAAGGCACATTTAGAGAATTTTGCATATAACTTCTCTCGTCTAAGTGTCTCTAACACTTCTTGTAAGTGGTGTGCGTGTTCAGCTTCACTTCTCGAGTACACCAAGATATCATCGATAAACACGATGACCGACTTATCCAACATTGGCTTGCAAACCCGGTTCATGAGGTCCATGAAAGCAGCGGGTGCATTTGTTAGCCCGAATGACATCACGAGGAATTCGTAATGTCCGTATCTCGTGCGGAAAGCCGTCTTCGGCACATCTTCTTCTTTGACCTTTAGTTGATGATACCCCGATCTAAGGTCAATTTTGGAAAACCATTTCGCACCTTGTAGTTGGTCGAATAAATCATCTATCCTCGGGAGCGGGTATCGATTCTTTACCGTGAGTTTGTTCAACTCCCGGTAATCAATACACATACGCATGCTCCCGTCTTTCTTTCTCACGAACAATACCGGTGCGCCCCAAGGAGACACACTCGGCCTTATGAATCCCTTGTCAAGCAGGTCTTGGATTTGGGACATCAACTCTTGTAGTTCCGACGGTGCAAGTCGGTACGGGGCTTTTGCTACAGGTTTCGCGCCCGGAATCAATTCGATCCCGAACTCTACTTCCCGTTCAGGCGGTATCCCCGGTAAGTCTTCCGGAAAAACATCTTCATAATCTCGTACTACCGGTACATCTCCAATCTTTCGTGATTCTTTCTCGGTCTCATTTGCATAAATTATGAATGCCTTGCATCCTCGCTTCATAAGCTTGTGAGCTTTTAACATCGAACATACTATGGGGTTGCCTCGTTTTTCGCCATAAATGGTGACGTGTTTTCCGCTCGGAGATGTTAGTTTTATCTCTTTGCGAAAACACACGACCTTTGCATGGTATTGAGATAACCAATCCATCCCCACGACTACTTGGAATTCTCCCATCGACATCGGGATTAGATTTATCAAATATTCTTCATCATCAATGCTCAGTTTACAATTTTCACATACATCACAAACAATAAAACTTTTGTTATTACCTATCTCTACTTCTAAAGGCACAGGTAATTTGGTTAAAACAAATGAAGGATGTCGAATAAACCCATATGAAACAAAGGATTTATTCGCACCCGTATCAATTAACACGTGTGCGGGAATTGAATTTACAGCAAATATACCTGAGACCACGTCAGGTTCAATCTTCGCTTCTGCGGCGGTTAATTGAAAAGATCTTGCCTTTGCTTTTGGGGCTTCACCTTTCGGTTCCTGCCCATCTTTCTTTCCAACCAGTTCCGGGCATTCCGACTTTTTGTGACCCGTTCGATAACAATTGTAACAAACCGTCACTTTCTCCGGGCACGACATAGCCATATGTCCCGTTTTCTTGCATATGGGACAAGGCTTATCCTTGTAACGACATTCGCCTTTATGATTTTTCCCACAAATTTTGCAACTTGATGTACTACCTTTAGCATCTGATTTCTTTGCTGATTCATTTGTTCTTGCTTTCTTGGCAGGGCTTGGATTCACATCTTGTGCCCTTCGTTCACCCCGTTCTATACTCTTCTTCAATTCGATCTCCCTTTCCCGAGCAGCATTGACAATCTCGGTAAGGGTCTCGTACTTTGAAGGGGTTATGAACTCTCTATACTCCGCGCTTAGCATGTTATGATAATAATAAACCTTTTGCTCTTCATTCGTTATCAAATCATCACAGAACTTCATCTTGTCCATAAACATCCCCGTGATCTTGTCTATGGATTCACCTTTGTGTCTGAGTTGCATGAATTCTTCCTTGATTTTATTTATGACCGCCTTGGGACTATGGTGTTTAAGAAACGGCGTCTTAAACTCCTCCCAAGTCATGGCCTTAGCCGCTTCACTTCCAATCTCCTTCTTTTTGTTATCCCACCAATCTTTCGCTTGACTCCTTAGTTGACCCGTACCATAGGCTACGTAGTCTTCTTCGTCACAATGGGTT